>OZ022228.1:17692123-19068894 GCA_963978835.1 Tenthredo scrophulariae
GATATAATTTTGAGGAAGGCAGGAAATCTGTTACAGCATCTGTGGAGATCTGAAATAACGATTTTAACACTTGTGTAATAAATAAAGGCATTTCATGGGTAATACTTAACCGAATCTGTGTTTTTATAAAAATTCAAACCATCGTTTTTGGGCGCCACAACAATAACGGCGTGATTTGTATCGTTGACTTAATTTTATTCTCTTTTCCTACGTTCACCGTACCTACTCTCTGCAGTTGCATCACATCATCACATTGCCGGAGAAAATTCGCCCACGAAATGTGCCCGACATCATCTTGTAGGAAACGTGCGACAGTCCAAATCGGCGTGTATCTATCTTTCGTCAGCCTTTATCTTGGCGGGGCCATCGTTCCCGAGGGATATATCGCGGACTTATAAAGTCTTGATCATAAGGCGTGACCATCCAACATGTAGTACAGGGTCTCAACTGGAAGTAATATTTTTTATTTGTTCCGTTATTGAGATAATTATAGGCAAGGGGTGTGAAGACGTGGCTTTGTTTTTGAAAGAAAAAAAGGAGTAGGCAGCCCGCTGTGTAGATCCACGTTTCTCCACGACGTAATCTAAAAATACTCAGGAGATTCGATTTTATGTCTATTCTGAGGAAACTGTAGTTTGTTTCACCAACAGTTTAGGAGCTTCAGCCTTAGCACTTTTACTCCGGAACCTGGGTTTGGAAAATAAATCACTTGACCATTTGTGACAAGGAAATTAAATTTCAACCGTAGTTCCGCTACAAAGATTTTAGTTGTTGCGGTAACCTACCATTGATGAAGTTGCCATCGTATAGGTTGTAAATTTTTGATAGAATTGCACGTTTTGAAGTCACGAGAATCCCCCCCGAGAAGTTATAAAACGTAAAATACTATAAGAGTTATTACGCTGGCATAGGTTTACGACTACGATAGGATTTCTATGGTAAAGTGAAGTCAGCCATGCGTAGAAACGTATCAACTGCGTCAACAGTATATAACTTGAGATAAATTAATCATGCCTCGAGGCACGCCGATCAAAAGTCAACAGAATCCTATATTTGAAGCTGCTGTAAGGAATAGCCGCATCGTTAATTTTATAAAAAAAAGAAAGAAAAAAAAATGGCCAAAAATAAAAAGAGACAGTGAACATATGAATGATGCTCTCGTCGTTGGCTACAAACTATATGCCACATTCGTATAATGTAATGCAAATCTGTAATGAAACTTAACGTCTTTCGCTACACCATGAAGTTTTCAACTGTATAAACGAGTACCAAGATCTCTGGCTCACCAGTTACCTAATCACAATTCTATCCAGTAGATAGGTACAGCCATTAGATCGTTATTTTCAAAATATTGCTTCAGGCAAAATGAGTGAAAAGTTGATCCGGGTAAAGCGCTCCACAGGCTGTATTCGCGATATAGGTGACCTCCTCTGTTAATTAATAGCTTACCGGTAATAATATTACCGGCAAACTTTTACGTCTGGGATAGTATACGTGAGATAACTCCATTAGCGACTTCTTCTTCTTCCGTAAGTTTGCCCAGTATATGCATATTGTACTATACCGCATTCCCTCGATACAGATAGAAAGTGTATAGCTGGATGGTTTTTGTTTCTAATTCCTGTAGAGTCGTTTAGAAAAATGTCTTCATCTTTAACTCTGATGGTTTTTCATCTTTTTCATTTCGAATAGTTTACGAAGGAAATTAAAAATAATTCTCCACGGTCACTCGGCCAGCATATCTTAGTCCACGGTGGTTCATGGTATTAGAATAGAAATCGTCCTCACGTGAGTCACAATGTCAGATCTTTCTGTCTTTGTCCTTGAAACTGTTCACCTCGATGTCTCCTCTCTCTGTTTCCATAGCCTATCTCTCGCTTCCAAATAAGTTAAATAAGGCCACGTGCCTTTGCCGATAATATTGCCGGCCTGGAATTGCATTAATGGCCGGGCTAAAGACTCTGAGTGTTGTAATGCAGCCACGTATGTCGCCTTAAAATTGCCAGGTTAACTTAATCCACGGCTGTTCACTACGGGTTAGTCCCGATTTAGGAGTGGTTTGCCAAGGTACTGTTACAGCTACACTGCATTACATGTCTGTAGGTACTAATCGTTCGCCGTCCCGTCACACACCGTATCTAGAAACTTCAGGATTCCTGGTCTACATTTTCGTCGGCTGTCATCAATTTGTGACAAATTCTGAAAAATCTCTAATGTAAGAAGAAATCACAACATCACGCGTTCCTTCCGCTACACTATAAACCAACTTGTTCAAGTCACGGACGCCTGCAGGTGACCTCACTGTAATTAATTCTCCGCAGCTATGTATATGTGCTTCTAAAGAAATTACTATCAACGCTTGGCGAACAGAGCATATATGTTACAAATAATACGTTATATGCAGTTCAAATTTAACTTACTCATTGAAAGGCCGTATTTTTGTATCATATAGTATCATATGCTAAAGATCTCTCAAGTTCGGGGATCACTGATGAATCATCAGTCTGAGATCAAGTTTAGGATCGAGTGGTATAAGTATAGGCATATGGGTGACCTCTAGAAAAACAGATCGCGGGTTAGAGCGGTGGTTTTTTGTCTTTGTCGAATTAACGAAATCTTCGGAAGAGGTTTGGGAATTCAAAATTTAAGTTACTTTCACTATGGCGGAAAGTTACGTTGTATTAATTGAGAATTATTATCCGCCTGGCATAACGCGAGAGAAAACAATACGAGATGAAAATATGCGAGTAAGAGTTGAGCATTCGCTTTGCAATCCGGAAACTATGGATTCAGTTCCGGAATTGAGACTCGCATTGGAGCTGAGATACCTTCTCTTAAATTGGCTAAATAACTCTATTTATCTCGTGGCTTGCACGAAACTCGGACTCGTCGCATCGCGGGTACTATAAGTAAGTATATACGCGGCTTGAGAAATCGTTAATTCTTACCTATATGAAACGTACCTCTACCCGCACGGTCTCTGCATCATCCTATGATAATAAATTGGCACTGGGGAGCACCACTTAGAAAAGCTAAGTCTACGTTATGCGTCTATTCCAGACACGGAAATTCAGACTTTGATATCTTTTGAAGTGTTTACACACGTCTAACCAGGAATTCAAACTTATACATTATGCATTCATCGATTTTAATGCACCTGACACGATTTGTAGGGTATACCGTTTAGCATTTACTTATCCATGCTTGTAGCGTATTGGATATAATATATAAGGCAATCCACATCCATATATACTTCGCAAACCGTGGAAACGGTGCAAATACTTGCTGATATATATTTACCAACGAGTCTTCTCCATTAGCTTTGTTAATTAACAAATAGCCGACCTATTACGTTCAATTTTTAGCTTTGAAATTGTCACATGCCCTGAAGAATACAGCACGAAGACCTTGACTCAAAAATTCATAGTATAGAAAATTTATCCCTAAATTATTATTTCTTTTTTCTCCACGTAACTTTGTGTTTAACTTTACGTTTCTCTTTCTTGTGTAGCTACTTTGTGGAACGTGGTCATCGCTAGGTAGTTAAAGATACTTAAAACTTGATTACGTCTCATTACAAAAGCTGGGGCGCGCAACTAAATTAGATACGTTAAGTGTTAAATGATTACGTAAGCGGAAGAAGTCACGTAAACACTTTTTGAAAACAATTGAGTAAACATTTTCAGGCTTAGAGAACGAGAAATGGAGTCTTAGCTATTTTCTTCTGTACAAATAGACATATGTCTGCTTTTTTGAGATCAAGATAGTTGTGTAAACTAAGTTTTGTAACTTCAAAGTTTGTTCATAGCATTGCAGGTAAACCCGCGAGGGCTTTGGTGGAGATAAAAATTGATTTCTCATTTGCCACGTTCAGATTAATTTTTCTTTTTTCTTTATCGTATCGAACGACGGTTTTTTGCAAGCACTTCCGAGCAATAACAGAACCTGAATGAGCTAACGGACTAAAGCATCGATAATTTGCATTAAAAAACCACTCTGAAATGACAGTGACGATTTATGACCAACTCTTTATCAAATAGATTAGTACGGTGAGTTACGAAATGTTGAATTGTATTCGTACTATTATAGCAACATGAATTATTAATATTTGTACAACTTCCCAAGGCAGCCTGTCGAAACCTGGACTTGCCACAAGGCACACGCCATGACATAATTAGGTAATATAATGTGCCCCATGAATACCACAGCAAGAAATGGATACCAAAGACTCTCGCCAGTGCATTTCACTTCGAATATTTATTAAAAATAATCGAACGTTTTTTCATTCTTCTATTATTTATTTTTCCTCTTCAATTCTTACGTCCAATTAGGACACTTATAAATCCTTCCCAACACTCGAGAAGGCTTTGCTATCAGGTCAGTAGTCAAGTGTGCTCGCAGTAGAATAATAGCCGACTGATAGCCAGCCACTCAACCAACACAACTTCCAGTTACAATTCACAGGATAAATTATGATTCCTTGGAGACGTATTTGAAACCTAACAGCTCTGTTTATTATCTCAGCTTAATCACTGAAAACACCTTCATGTCTCTTTGATGAAACTGAGCTCATGGTGTTGCTTTTTTCTTTTGCTCGTAGCAATGAGAAGAAACTTTTCCATCTATACCCTTGAATCATCACGTCTTACTCCAAATTCATCAGAACCATGAACTGAACGTTATTTCATGTATGCATCATTTTTAAATACCTACCGTTTCAATCTGGAAATTCCATAGCTGGAGTCACGTGTATGACACGTTATCTCATATACACCATAATGATGTCAAGTGCTATTTACAATTAGGTAACGGCAGAATGGATGATTGAAACCGTATATTAGAATGATTCGTTGCCTTTGAAAATCAGATGACTTTGAACTAATCCGCGACAAAAGTTCGTATCGAATGAGAATAGCCATTCATTATCGGAATTACGCGTCTCAGTGGATCAGACAAGACAAAATGTCCGTATAAAATAAAAACTGAAAGACTCGCGGTGTTCCTCTGTTAGCAATAAAACGGAACGTATACACACGGGTATAAGCCATGTAGAAGTTGCTCGGCGAACAGGTCGTTCAAAGGCACGTCGATCAGCTGTTGGCGCGTGCAGCTGAGGACACTGAAGGCACAGCGAGGAGGAGGATCATCGCGATGGTAGCCAGAGGCAGAAGATCTCCGGGACTAGCGGCGACCCGGGGGGCTTGACGGGTGACCAAAAAAGGAGTGGTTGGACCGGGTCGGGGACATTCTGAGACATTCTGAGGCAAGGTCTCTCGACTGAAGCGAATAACGAGTAGTATAATTAAAGAGGCGAAGGCGTTGCCGTCTCTTGGTATATCAGAGATACTGGCTGACGCGTAACAGGGATAATACTAGCCTAGATATTATAAATTAATAGGTATATATCTATACGTGTAGCGGTGTATATCCGAACGGTGATTACTTGCCAGTTGAGTGGAAACTGCACTCAAGAATTGCTCAGTTACCTAGGTGTGCTTGCCGTTCAGACTTCGGTAGGTCTGGTTCAATGGTTGGCTGGTCACTGCAGGACGCTATAGGCCTAGGCGTCGCGTAAAAGATCCATATAAACTAAGTAAGTACGAACGGAGGCAATCGCTGGACCGTGGAGACGCGAGCCTCAGGCCTAGTCAACGTACTCGAGCCGGACTCGCCGAGCCAAATGGACGAGTACTTCGTAAGTGGCAAGCCGTAAGACATTCGACCGTTCCAAGATCGGTCAATTTCGAATACTATGCATGAGAAACAATCCGTTTTACTTGCAGCATCTTAAATCATGTTCTCGAAGGACAGATTTACCATGAAATCATTTTCCCATAGCCCAGTCTTATCGATAGCACATTAGCCTCTTGGAGTATGGTAGCAACTTTCTT
Organism: Tenthredo scrophulariae; assembly: GCA_963978835.1. Classification (NCBI taxonomy): domain Eukaryota; kingdom Metazoa; phylum Arthropoda; class Insecta; order Hymenoptera; family Tenthredinidae; genus Tenthredo; species Tenthredo scrophulariae. The sequence continues at coordinate 17,698,015 of OZ022228.1, forward strand.
TCTGTTTCACTCGAGGGGGCTGTATTTGGACTGATAGAACCGTATTCCAACCATCTCTTCGATTATGTAGAGACTTTCTGCTAGTAGTACCTATCATACTGTTCAGCAATCGTTTGGTTTCACGTAACCGTTTAGCGCCTAGGTGTATTACAACGATGCCTTTAAATTAATACATCATCCAACCAGTAAATGTAAAAAAGTATCAGTTACTGTGGCAGCAAGGTGTTAAAAACCTACTTTCACTCGTGTCTGATGTTACTAGATATGGTGGCATAAGTACTGCGACCTTTTCAATACTGGAAATATATATATATATATTTTTTTTTAACATAGCAGATCGTTTCAACTTCAAAAAAATCCGAGAGATACTATATTACGCGTTACATCGATTCAGAAACAGGTTAATAATAACGAATGGCCTCACTGTAGTCGCTGATTGTTAGCGAGGAGCTTCTTTGACTTGTGGTTATAAAGGAAACAGTGGTATTTTTAGACGTGTAGTTATGCATTCCCCGAATCTCATTTCGACGATGGTTACCTTGTAGGGGTCACCTTGCGTGCGCGAAACTGAATCGCTGGTATTATAATGGCAAACCACATATATTCACGTAAAATTTAAACGTGGGTGTCGCTGACGTCACCTAGATTGCATCTGTCCTTAACCGAGCCCTTTCGCATACAGAAGGATCAAGTTTCGTACTACGATCCGCTAGAGTTCATAAATACAATTCCAAATTGATAGAAAGAAAAAGTCTCGAGCGTGTAAAATTCCGAATTTGAATATCCCCGACTAAAATTTTTCAGAAAGGCAATTTCCCTGGAAGTCTAGCTCATAGCTGCTTTCAAATACTTTGAAAGGACGAACACCGAGAGTTCGAAATATCGAAAGCTGAAAATCCGGAAGGCCAAACCTCCAAAACTTGAAAATCACGCATGTATTCATTCGGCGTTCAATAAATAGGGCTGTATTGATCGTAGCGGGACCAGTGAGTGGCCAAGTTAATCGTCTTGAGATGTACTTGTTTGGAAAAACTAGTTCAAAAATTCTGACTCAAATTATTCATGACATCGAAGTTATCGAGTGAATCGGGTAAAATGGGTTTCCGTGAAGAGAGTCTCGATTAGAATGAACTATTTTTTGGCTTCACATCCCGAGCAATAGACCGAAATTTTCGGATTTTTGGGCCTTAGGGGATCTGGACTTTCCGAGTTTTGAGCTGTCTGCATTCCGACTTTGTGGAATCTTAATGTTCTAAGCCCCGACATTTCTGAAGATTCGAAATCGTCTCAAACGAAATCAGAATTTTGCCGTTCAGAGCTTTAAAAATTCGGAACTTCAACCCGACTCCTAGGAATCGATTAAAAAAGAAATATAGACGCATAGTGAAAATTGGTTTAATGAACCAGGGCGAAATTCAGTATAAATAATTCAATTCCGGAATTATGAAATGAAGAGTGTCGACTCACGTCCTACTCTTCGTTTTCGACTTTTCGTAAACGATATACCTATATGCCTTAACCGGCCTGGTACCATCCGCATAAATTATGTCCAGAAAAGGGGCGAGAAAGAAGTCTTCAACGAGTTGGAGGGAAATGCAGATTTCCCTGCTCTAACAAGCGAGACTTGCCACACATCACTACAGTTTCACGCAATTTCCCTTCGTTTCCCTGCCCGTGTTCTCCCATATCGGAACACCCGCACCCATTTCATCGGGTACGGAACTCCGCTTTAGAGTAAGTCAAGTTATATAGACGAGGGCCTTATTCACCTCATTTGAAAAGAGAGACTCCGTCGTAAGTTGGTTATTTGCATAAGTACGACGTCTAAACTCGGAACGCTGTTCGACTGTTCGGAGGTGGAATTCTCAAACAGCAAAATCCGAGATCAGTTCTAGTCTCAAAGTTGCCTTGGGAAGGTAATCCAGATCTGAACGTTTGATAGCTGGGGTAAACGCGTCAAGGTAGCTGTGAGAAATTGTTCAAATGTTTTGCATAAACAGTAGTTGGTTACAACTGATTGTATGGGAAGTCTTGCGTATAAGGAAATAGTGAAATTTAGTCAACGCCGCGGTTCATATAACCGCCAACCACCTCATAAGACCTAAGCTATCCTTATTCGTTCACAATCCTCAAGGAAGTCCTATAGATCCTGTAACAACGTGCCATCCAAGGCGTGGCTGTAACACATTTGTCAACTCACGTCCTGCTATTCAACTTGGAAAGAACCACACAACAGTTTCATACGAGGGACGAAACGGGCCTTCGACGTGGAGGTGGACTAAGGGTCCTTTTTTTCCCTCTGGGATCGCTATCCCATGGAATTCGGTTGGGTCAGGTAGTCGAGTCAGGTGTGAGAGTTAGAACGAAGTAGAAATTCTGAGTCTTTATGATTTTCGAGTCAGTTTTTTTTTTTTGTTACTTTCATTTTTAACTCTCGATGTTCATTTGGTGAATTACAGTAGCCCATAGTCATCCCTCGAATCGTTATTTTGATTCCCGTCAAATTCCCAGGACGTTATCGTCCAACCCTAAAACTTGAAACGCTAGGCAACCCCCCAAATCTATCCCCGACGCGTTTCCCCTATCAAAATCTCACCCACGTATATACACAGTCTCCCCAGGCTCATATACATGCATAGAATCGCCTGCATCTCTTTTCCATTCAAACAGCTGTCACCCTTCTTCTCTCTCAATCTTCCACCCTTCGGAGCACCGCGTCCCACGATCTCTGTGCAGACAACAAAGCGTTCCATTCAAGTCGAGGCAATTTAAACGTAGATTCCTTTCATATTTCATTCTCATTTTTTCTCCTATTTTTATTTCTCTTTCGATTCATATCCGACCTAGTGATCGAGGATTGTAGCTGCGAAATTTCGGTTAATTTTTCACCCCCGATATCCCTAATAAAAAAAAAATTCATTGATTTCGAGATACACGCGACTAGATCGACATTTTTTTTTAAACGCTTATCGGCGATTGGAACGCCGGGTATCTCCGAAGCGCCGTATGCGCAGCATCCAGCATCCAGCATCTTAGGCCATAATATCGTAGGAGGGAGTTCGAGTCCGAGCGTCCTCTGAAACGATCGAGACTTGGTCTGCGGCCAGCCAATGCCGCTAGTTTGTTGGGCTCCCTCCGCTTCTGCTGTTGCCATAGCCGAAGCCGAAGTCCTCCGACTCTCGAATGCCGCTGTCGCCGCTGTTCGCAGTTCCTCCTGCCTTCTATGCGTTTAGTATAACGCCGACAATCGAACCGCCTGCACCTGTCGCGCGGTCTTCTCGCGCAAAAACGTACGTCTAAGCCTAAATCGCAGAGTTTTTTTTTGATTCATACAGGCGGTAGTTCTGTTTTATGGTTTTTTTTTTTCTTTTTTCGTTTTTAATAAATTAGGCTGCCTTAGTGTTGGATCCGCACTTCTCATCGATTCGATTATTTTGGATTTCTGAAAGTACATTTGCGGAAAATTTAATCGAACGAAAATCACGGTGTGAAATTTGAGTTTCTATCTTATTTTTTTTTCTTCATATTTACACATTTTTATAACATTCTGTTATTCCAAGTGAACATTATGTGTTTGTGATCAAGTTAAGCTACGAAACTTCAGCTAACTATCGTAATTAAGATATACCTACTACGTAAAATAGGAGTTTTATCTCATTCGAAGAACGTACGGCATGATATACCACCTTGGATATTAAATATTTCGACTGGTGAGTGTCTTTGGAAAAGAAAATTAGAATTCTATGGATTTAGGCTGTCCATTGAGACCGATAACCTAATCCAACTCATAACGTCCACCAACACTCCCTCCCCCTCTCTCTCTCTCTCTCTCTCTCCGATGATCATTATACGCTCGCAGGTGAAATTCTGATGTATACTCATTCAATGAATCTGGCCTTCTTTTCCTCTTCTTCTTCTTCTTCAACCGAAGAATCAATCTTTTCATTTCAGACACGCAGGTCGTGCAGGTGAAACGAGTAAATGAATGATTCTCCTTGCCTAATACTTGCGATGAAATTAATTTTCATTAATTTTTACTTCGTTTTCTCTTTAGTATATATCTATAATTAAATTTTATTACTATGAAATGGTTCTTGTTCTTTGCGGATTGTATTAGGTCAGGTGTTGTAAGATATTACACAAATTTTAATAAGGTTGATAAGGTTTTCAATTAACAGTTTGAGGTTTAATTTATTGTGAAATAAACTGTTAGATATTTATACGCTTCATCGACCATCTAGATGGCGGTTACAGAATAATAAAACGATTAATCACAATTAATTATTTCTCCACAAGGACACTTCTGCAGGTTAAAATAATGTCTTATTGTCATTTGTCGCATAAACTGTACTCAATTTCTCATTCGTATAAAAATTCCACATCATTACTTGTTAGGACTGTCTATAGCCCACTTTATCCCTAACCATTTTGCTTGATTGGGTTTTGCCAACGAAAGTGATCGGGAGTTTGTTTGTTCTCTGAATAACCTTGCCCGATTCAAACAGGAATTACCTGAACGCGAATGAGCCGTAATCCTTATAAGCATAGGCGTGCGTAATTCAGTCGACCACAAAATCACTCGTAAGTAAGTTAATCCGAGCTACTGCGAATACCGCTGGTGTGCGAACGCCGGGAAAAGGGTTGTACAAAAACGCGAGAAGTCGGGCGTGAATGCAGAATTTACTCAACCTCGGTCTCAACCCATCGGCTAGACAGAGTCTAGCGTTTCTTCAAGCTCGTAAAATTTTCAAACTCCAAATTTAAGTTGTAAAAAAAAATTTCATCATTACTTAATTAATTTTGATCGGATTCGGGGGTACGTGGAGAATTTTTCATTCGCATGCGCATAGAGAATTCAAATGAGGTCGATACTTGACGCGGTTTTACAACTTCTTCTGCGATTCGAAGAACTTCTCATGTACTACAGCTTCTCGAAATTCGATTTACGAAATCGTATAATCTTGTATAGAAATGAATGAAGAGTAATACCTTCGTGTTATGCGGTTAGTTCAGCGGGCTAATTTGTCCTACATCAAGATAAGTTAAACCAGCAAGGAGTGAGACACCGAAGAGCCGTATGATCAGGCCCTCAGACATGGTGCCTTGTGATAGCCGCGTACGTGAGCTGACCGCTCGGTACCAATTAGCTTGCAATTTCGTTTATTCATCAGCTATAAACCGTAAAAGATTGTGAAATCGAAAAACGTATGAAAGATTTCGTCTACTTTCCCGTTTAGAATTTAGAATATCGGGGAATCAACTAATCGCCAGAATATAAAAATCGGGGAAAAAGGGGGCGAAGAAGCTTTCGGTAATGAGGATGGAGATCAATAGAATCACTTGACCGCAAATAAAAGGTAAAATCTCGTTTACCTTGAGTATAGGAATAACCTTTTTATGGGATACTAAAAGAACCGTTAAAAAATTCACAAATTCTTCATTATAATTTCTCCCACGTTTATAGTATCGAGTTTTAGCTGAAGCGCCAGACAGCTCAAGTTGAAGAGCGATCGTCGTACGACAAGACGGTGTGGGAACTGGCGAAAAACAGGACATCCTACGTAACTAGTACCTATAACGCATTATATTTCCTCTATACGGTCAAGGCAGACTTGAACCGCTAAAGAAACCTGAAACAAACCAGAACAGCATATAGTGTTAGTCACTAGAGATTTTCTAAATAATTAGAAATAATTGTGATGGAAAAGTAAACTGGCAGTAGTCAACTAACTAACTTACTACATAGATGTATGTACGTGTATTATATACATAAAGGTAATTTAATACGGCATCAATTCTTTCGTCGTTTAAACTCGATCGGAAGCTAATCAAAGCCGCCATTATTTCGAGGATTTGAAAGTTTCAATTAAAATATCAGATAGGCACATCAACTAGGTTTATACCTACATTCGGTAGATATCACATATGTGCATGTGACACACCCGCTTCGTATGCACGGTTTCTCTGGAATGGATCACGTTCTAAATTGTAACTCACGCTTGTTAGGATATTGCGGCTTGTCCGTGTGCCTATATCTAGAAGGAAAAGAGGCTTGCGTTCTCTGTGAAACTTGGTCCACTAAACAGATCTATATAGTCTAAATTTACAATTCCATATCGCCCTACTCCGGCTCCTTGTATATAGTTACATTAGAAGCAACTTTAGAATCACAGATTTCGACCCTTGTGTTATCGATTATTCTCCGACCTTGTTACCTGATGGTCGATTTAATTTCACGCTATTTATACTCCTACTCATCTTTACCTCTCCCTCTCTCTTTCTCTCTTTTATTCTTTCTATTGCTTCTCGTAAGCTAGAAGAATTCTTTGCTAAAAGCAATCATCATGACGGATCGATGGAACACCTTCGCCGTGGGCTTGACGAGGTTCAAGAAGTACTTCTCCCGCGCACTACTGGCCCGAGGCAAAACTTACTAATAATTACTCGCCTTACAGTCTCGTACCCCAAGAATTTTAAATTGGTTGTGATCAGACGAGAGATATCGTTCTGGAGGGAGTTAATAAATTCTCAAACCCCATCGCCGGATGTAACGGACGATTCATTTTTTGTTCTCGTTGTCGGTTTTTTTTCCTTCTTTTTTTTTTCCATTTTTACTTTTTTTTTTTTCTAAGTTATTAAAATTTATTCATATGGTGATTAGAATTTCGGAGAGGTTTTTTCCTACCTAGTTTCTTTTTTCTTTTCCTCTCGATAAATTTTATACACCGGTTAGATATAAGATATCAGAATATACTGTAATTATTTCGTCACAAGGATATCGCGGCGTTTATATGTTAATGCGAAATAATATTTGAAAAATTATCTACACGGTTTCGAAAGTAAAACTATAATATACAATTTTTTTTACACAACCACCGACAAAGGAAATAGTCCATTTAAATCAGACCGATTTCGGGCTTCAGGCCCTTAATGATAGCTTCGTCGTACCGATATTCGTTTCAAACAGGTTTCTCGCAGGATCAATCTCGAGCTCGCTTTCCTTAAATATTTTTTTCTCACTATCATTAATTTCTTTCAGTTAAAGTGTTGATTTATTATCAGCGAAAGCGAGAGGTTCGTTTCAACTGATCCTGCCAATTATTAAACACCTTAGAAGTTTGACGGTAAGAATTACCGTCTTACGAACTTCGCTCATTAATCCCTCAATTACTGAAGATCTAACAAATTTTTCTTTGCTTCTCGAAACTTCGAATTTCCTCGACTCAGACCGTCAGATATCTTGAGAAAATGACACAAAGAACCACTGTCACAGACCTCATAAATTACAATAATTATCTCCGGGCATACGACCTTTGTAATGTAATAGTTGGGTAAAGTTGCTCGCATCAGTTGTATAATTCTGTAAATAAGAATCACCCAAGTAGACAGATAAGTTCAAACTTCTCTTCACCCGGTCACTTCCGGCGAGGAAATAACTGCAGCTAGTTCTATAGACCCACATATATGTATATATTTATAGACGTCGGGTTCAATGATAGAAAGCCATTTCTTTACAGCATTAGTCAATTGACTGTAGGGTATTTGAAGCAGCTAGGAGATAGACCTTATCTAATTTTCACATTTTTTGTACAAGGGGCACTCATAAATATGCTAGTACTAATTGACCGTACTCGATTTTCATGTAATCTCCATGTCTGAAAGTATATGTTTTCTTAGTTGCAGTGGAAATGTCACAACGAAAGTGTAACTGAGAATCAGACGTATAAGTATAATGATTTTGTGGTTTTTTGCTTCATGGTTGATTCAAGGTTGTGAAATTCTTTGGTTTTTCTATTTCTATAGATGAAATTGTGAGTTGAGACATTCTTCGATGATGATATTTTTTTTTGTTTTTGTTTTTGTTTTTTCAAATTTTTATATCCAATTGTTTTATTGAATGAGCGAAGCTAGTTGATTGCGGTAATTGAGTAATTGGAAAATTAAATTGGATCAATTAACGTACGTTGACGCCGGCTAGCCCACGCTACTTTCTGAATACTATTAATTACCGAGGAACGAGAATTTATTGCTTGCCTCCAGTATATCGATGGATGAACAAAGATTAACTAATTGGCTAAGCTGCCACCGTCTGCCGTCTGTTCATCCTTAACTGTGCAGTCTGAAATGATCTTCAATTTTCTTGACTAGAGAATTCCTGCTGGATTATAACCAGCCCCGTTAACCGTTATACCAACTTTACTCGTCTAGCAGGATTATAAGTAAAATTGAAGAAGACTGTTCAAATGTAACCAGTCATTCGAGTATTGAAACCGTGTTAGCCGTGAACTTTTTCAATCAACTAGAAGCGTATTTTCGATGTGTAAAAACACTGTTGTAAAAAGTTTGAACACCAACGGCTCTCATGAGAAGATAATCGGGTGTATATTGTATAATACTAGGCACAATGCGCAGGATAGTAACCCGTAGAGTTGATTTTTCGATTGAACTGGATTTCCAGTTTTGAGGTGAACGGCAATTATCCTTGACGGTCCTTTGATAGCCGAAGTAAAACTCACAGTTTGCTATTCCACGCGACACACAGGATATCCTTGAAGTCTAGTAACGGTCTTTGCAAAGTACTCCCAACCACCAGGGTACCGATGTACGGGAATTTCAATACATACTCTTTTCTCACAAGCCTGATTCACGATCCGCTATTATTCTTTCCTCGTGATACGCCATTGTTCGGTGTATCTCTTAAATTTCGGTGTATTTTAAAAGAAACGGTCGTTAAACAATCCAAATGATTTGTCTTGGAGTGATACGGTATATAATTTTGCTCTACTTATTCCATGCGATTATCTCTACGTCTATCAATCACATTTACATCTACGTAGATTCCTGCGCGGTTCAAAATCTCATTTCGTCCCGTTCGATCCCTGATTAACTTTCATTTTTATTTAACATATTCTATAAAAAATTCTTAGCTATAAACGTCAGTTCGAATCAATTACTTCCTCGCCTTATAGCAGTACCTTCCATAACTATATGAATAGATACTCGTTGATGGAACTAAATAGGTTCATAGACATACGCTATCGCTGTTCCAGGATGTTGGCAATTTGATTAGCGAAATTTCGACGTGTACTAAGTGGCAATCAATTTGGTAGTAATTCGGTTGTACGGGCTCGTTCGATCGTAGTATGTTATTAGATATTCGCACTGAAAATTACCGTATTCGATTTAAGTGGATAAAATTGGTTGAAAAATTTTCACTTCTTATCGCATCACCGAATATGTCTCTCGTTTGCGTTACTTGACAAATACAAATTTTTGCCAAGTTTTTATTACCCGAGTTAACGAGCTTACACTAATTTTGATTTACATCATTCCTCACACGTACGCCCCTATAAAAAATTTGCGAACGAATCGTAAAACCATAAAATATCATGAAATCGATATTCGGTTTATTGAAGCTGCAAATTATTTCACAAATATTTTTTAGTCACCGTATCTAAAGGGTCTAAAACCTTCTCGGAATAAACTGCGCTCGAAATTTCTTCCGCAAATAAAACAAGACCTTTATTGCATACATTGCATACCTAATGGTTTTCGAATAAAGCCCACGCTGTATCCAAGGGACTGGTTAAACTCTTCGTGAAACATTCGCGCCGACAACCAACGTGGAATGATGACACATTCGCTGGGTCTGGTCCTGGTCCTGGTCCATTTGTACAGCCAAACGTGACGCCCACTTTAGTCGATATCTCCGAACACTGTCGCCGGCCCTTTTCAGCTGTCCAAGAAATGCGTGGGATATTTTACTCTGGATTAATAGCAAGCCAGCTTAAGATCTTTCGTTACCTGTCCTCACGCTGATTGCAACCTAACGTGGGCGAACCATTGAATGAACTTTTGTCGTCCACATTAAATCCATAGCAAAGATGAATGGCAGGTGGAATCTCATGTTCGCAAAAAGTTTATAATTTTGTAATACCGAAAATTTCAAGTGTAAACGACGAGATGTCATTGGCTCATTGTTAAAAACGAGTAAAAATCACAACGCTATTACGAAGGCAGCTTATTAGTCTCGGGTTTGAGTTCATCGAACTTTTCTCACGAATGGAGACAGGTGAGTCGGAGATCTCCTGCAGGCTTACGATTCACTTCAAAGGTTGTACAAAAATACAGAGTCTAACGAAGTAGGTACGAGGCTCATTATATGTATCTCTTCCTTAATCCTTATGGCCTATAGCCCTATGCCTCTTTTCGGTAGATGTATGCATCCATCTATAGCTATGGCTATACCGGACGAACGGATAGTGATTAGCTGTGTTTTGAATTAAACTGTTTTCCTCGATCGCATGGAACTTCCAGACGAGTAGGTACCGCCTATCGAAGCGTGGTTGAATTGATCAGGTCTCAGCTAATGGTTCAAGTTGTACCCTGATCATCAGTCCTGAGACTGAATCTGAAATCTAAAGAAAGGAAAGAGAAGGAGAGGAAGAAAGAAAGAGAAAAAAGGACAAGTTTAAGCTGCGGTTTTAGTCCTTCTTTCTGTATTGGCCGACGCATGGGAGAACTTCTTGGCTTCGAAGTTCTTCGTTGGACAGGTTCGGTTGGATATGGTTAGGTAAAGTTAGGTAAGGTTGGGTTAGGGTTAGGTTAGGCTGGGTTAGGTTAGCACAGGGCGTGACCACAAGCATGCCACCCAAGAGTCTTGACACCGTCTCACTCGCGAGGAACTCGCCGAGAGGGACTCACCGAAGGATTCTGGCCCCGAGACGCCGGTGGCCAGGTAGAACCTGAATCCTGAAGGTTCTCAACTAACGATAAGGGAACTAAACCCGCGTTCAGACATGGGAATGTCCATTCAGGCATACGGTCCTCTTTGTCACAAAAAAGGGCGCCAATTCGGGCAAAACCGAGCAAAAGTTCCTTCATCCAATTTCGAGCCGATCTTTAGATCATACGGTCAAATAAGCTTTATTCCATGAAAATGACCAACTTTCCCTTAAATATGGTGTTCTAATAGTTCTATCAATTTTCCTGCAATAAAAAATACCAGACTTCTTACACCTTTGTTTTTACCGAAGAAAGACGTGGTTGCGGTTATTTTCTTTTGCTTGGTGTATGAATAGTTCCTTTCAGTTCCGTTGAACCGGGTCGATGTTTTATACTCGACGAAACGATCATTAGGTGATTTGATTCGCGATCCTTGAAGTCAAACCAATTGCATTATACAAAGTGCCGCTAGTAGAGCAGGGTGCTTGACTGCATTAAATATTCTCTCAAGTATATTTCTGCTCAACCGCTCTCGTTCAACCGCTTATAAATTATTTTTTTTATTATTTTTCCCCACGCTGCCAATTATATGCAGATTTTTTTTTCTTTCTTTTCTTTTCTTTTCTTTTTTTTTTCACGAGCACTGGTTTCTCCGCGGCTATGACGACCTTGCTAGTTATTTGCTTTTTCATAGACATTATGTTATTTTTTTTATGTACTATGCAACGATTTTTATCTTACCTCTCTATAGGTATAGGTAGGTAGTTGCGGAACCTAAAACCCGGATACACTTCCTAATCTAATTAGTCGTACAGTCTTGAAAGTTTATGTTTATCTTGAGAATAAATTAGAATAATACTGAAAAGGAGCTATGCAGGCCTAGGTTATTATTATTACTGCGAAATAATTGCGCGTTTGTTATATAGGTATACTATCGCAATGTGATAATATCTTTGAAATTACAAGTCGAGTGTATCCCCCCGCGAATATATCCATATAAGATGCATAAAACGTATAATGTAACTACCTTATACCAGTGTAGCCGCACGGTTCATATTCTCAGGTTACCTTTTTTCGAAAATTATTCAAGGCAGTTCCTTACATTCGATTCACGGTTATTGACCGCGACGAATAAATTCTCTTTATAGTATTTACGAAATAAAAGTGAAACTTAATAACGCGAACGATGAATACATGTATCGCCGTTTTATCCGTAAAAATTATCGAGGGAATTGGACCAAGTCCTTCGATGTATTTCGATCCACACTCACACACATGTAAGAATATACATCATAACGGTCAAATCACACGCTGCAAGTTCGCGAAATCCGGCCTCTTTCGCGTAGCACGGATATACCACTACGCTATGTGATAGCTACAGTGAAACCGTGAAATGCGCGGGTGTCCCATATTATCATATTCTAGTTATTAGACGAATATGGGGGGTAAGATAATTAGACGCCCGCTCCATACGGGCTTGAGGAATGATACGCATGGGTAGATAAGTTAAATGTGTGCATATATGCATAGAAATACGTGACAGTAGATATATGATTGATACCATAAATATGGCGAATGTAATCGCTAGTTCAGTTGTTCTGAACGGCAGATTTTCCAAAATGAAAATTTAACCTGTACCGTAACTTTCTTCCCTGATGTATTTAGGCGCATGTCGCCCTGTCACTCGCGTGTATTCCGACAGATAGAAAGCGACTTACTTGCAGCGGAAACAATGCGCGCGATGGATGCATCTGCCGTGTAGCATGATCTGCGATCTTCCTCACGGTGACTCGGAACTGCACTCACCTTACTCTGTTTTGTTTTCGCTCTCATTTGCAAGTCTTAGAAGCCGTGGTCGAATACTGTATACAGTTTTCAAAAAACAAAAAAGGTCAGAAAAGGAACGAAAAATGTATTCATCGAGAATGAATAATATCTTGAAATAATATTCATGAATATAATGAAGGATGTCGATATTTTCGTGGAATATCAAAACTTAAAAAGTTAAATAGCTCGACTAGACTGCGTTTAGAAGTCAAGATGTATGGACTGTATTTTTATAGCGAACTCATGTACATACGCGAACTAGTGATTATGTTAGAACGGTTTATCACGCGGGATACAGGGTTCGGTTTAATATGATCTAGCATAAGAGATGTTGATCCTGTCAGGAGAGAAATGGTACCGACTCTCTCGTTGTTCAATCTTAGATATTCATCTCTGAATCGGAGTTGAAAAGCTATCTCTTGATACTTAGGCGAAGCCGGCAGAGAACAAAGCCTAATTAAATTACAATTAAATCCTGGCCTAGGCCTTTCGTATTAAACAATACCACCCCCCCCCCCCAATATCCGTCCGGGTAATTATTCTGTTCTACAAACGTGAAACGCCGGAAGAATCGAGAAAGTTCTTGATACCGCGGCTACCTTATAAATAAAGACAATCCGAAACCGCCTACTATAACTTCATACAATGATAGATAGGTGTGGAGCTCAGGTAAATTTTTTGAACAGGTATACACGCTACACGGTATATATTTTCAGATTTAAAATAGACACGACGTAAAATCTCGATTCACAATTTTCGAATACAATTGCGGCGCCCAATAGCCCGTGAAATCTAATAAAAATCGAGAATAATGAGTCGAGACGAAACGTTACGTGTGCCCGTGAACTGAGGCTCGAAACTGATAGACAGGTAAGCACGATCGTGGTCCACGGAAAAGATTTTTCAGATTTCTCTAAAAAAAAATTGGGAAAAAATAAGTAGGATCATTAATAAAAAGTTACGATATAGCGGTAGACTCGTGCGCAGCTTAGCTTCGTTTGATATTTGAATACATCGGAGTACCGCAAAACTCGTGACTCAATTCAAATTCATATAGGCAGGGGCGAATGAGAAGAGATACGAAACTCGAGAGATCAGAGACAAAAATAAATTGACTCTCTTTACGAAGTAACATAACTATACTCAAGGAGGAGAGTGCGCTGACCAAAGTCCGTTCATTACTTTCGCCAGCTGGTTTGCATGAAAGCAACGATCGCTACCTTACTGGCTTACTTGGAAGCTGAAACGTAGTCTGTAGGATCCGATCACTGAAATTTTTTCCTACAAATTTTCTCCGTATTTCAATAATTTTAATCGGGACAAAAATGATGCCAAAAAAAAAAAGAGATCAAGAAGATTCGTTTAGTTCTATGATATTTTTCCGCCCTTTTGCATCACCATCGCAACGCATCAGATCCGGTAGTTCGTTTTGGGTTTTTTTTTTTCTATGCAACTTTTTGCTGTGAATTATAAAGTGACAATTACTTGACGTATAGACTGAGCGGATGTGATTACAGGATAACTAGTTTTTCACAATTAGAAATTTATCTGTTAACGGCATAAATGCCCTACTAACGGATGGATATTTTCAACGAAGTACGTACAGCATCATCGAATGTGTCATTGACTTCTCTTCTCGAGGAAACTCTTCACGAGTCAAAAAACTTTTAGAAACTTGTAATTAATAGATGTATACGATACCTATGTACAAACGATCCGTTATAAAGTTATTAGTAAGTATATGGCTCGCTTTCTACACGCACTTATTTTTTATTTATAATAATATTTCTTATTGCTTTTTTGTCCCACCATATAACCATGGCAAACAAAAGACTCGTCTAAAACAAACAGCGGGCGGCACAGAATTTCATGGTAAAATATCGTATATGCCTGTACAAGGCAATCAACGATGGTAAATTTATGTTTATGTACTTTCTATTCCGTTGTTTAACTATACATATATCCACCTATCTCATTTGATAACGTATATGCCCTGGACCCTAATTGACGCGTGTACGATGGTGTTATTTAGAATATTGACCGCTAACGGTTTACATCCGGTAGAAATATATATATAGGCCTTAGAATTTTTAACGTTCAGTCACCCGGTCCACCAAGTACATTGGCTGGGAACAACCTCTGCATCGAGTCATGGCGAAATGATTCGCACCACCGGTTTCAGAATCTTTCTATTATCATTTTTTAACGAATTCAAATATCGAATGAAAAGTATTTCATGTTCAACGTTTTACGTCCGACGACTTTCCTATTGTGGTAATTTTCACGGGACCAATCTATACAGCTAATCAATTTGAATAATTTTCAAAGAGGATCTAACGTGTTCAGAGACTGTTGAGGACAGGCGTCAAATAAATCACCCGAATTTCTGCATCCCGCTATTCTATGGGCTGACAAATATCGTTGTGAGAATAAGGATGGACATACTGATGGTTAAGTGGACCTTATAGATATTAGGCTTAAGTTGTAATGAAACTCATGCGTGAGAGTGAAGTGAGGCGAGTGGATGATGAATATCTATATACACACGTATTCGATGTACATACATGTATAGTTACACGGCATCTATATGTGGGAGTGTAAGCTTGTAATATCAACGGACCTTCGTACCCACGGTTATCTTGACAAAGGCTTGAGATTCTAGAGCATCAAGCGCCAAAGGATTCTGGGCTAATAGAACAGCGAGCTGAATCTATAAATGATTTGAACCCCGAGGCTGTGTGTGTTACCATGATGATATGATTTCTTTTAATGAGTTTCGAGATGAATCAACGGCGAAGAAAGTCATCCCAGGCTTTTGTACATTATACAGGTACACAACGCTTTTGACAAGTGCGCAGGAGATCGTAGGAAGAAAAATTATTATTTCACTCATAAGATGTCGTTCAAGGAGTATATGTCTCTAAGGTATTTCTACAAGATTGATCGCGTACTTATACGTTATGGTATAAATAACTGAAGGATCTCTATTACAATAGCCATTTTCATAAATTATCTCGGACGAATTGATCCTTTGTCAGATCTGATGGTACATATACCTATAGAATAAAACGGCAAACGAGCTGTGGTGCGGATCTTGTAATAGGTATAGGAATTTCTTACCACTCAGATGTATACGGGGCTGGCAAATCCTCCGACGTACATACATATACGTTTGCCGTAGGCAATGATCTTCTAGCAGCCTCTGCTCGTTTCTTGACCAGTATCACGTGACTGGCCACACCTGAACTCCTATACCTGGTCATGCAAACCGATCCCAGGAATTCCCTTTCGGGTGTGCGATTTTATATCATTTTTACACGTGCATGGGTACATATAGTCCAGGTATATCTTCTTACACTTACGTCCATCTGCTAAATCATCATCTAGAACCTTACCGTAAGTCTCACTCGGTTAATCCGTATTTTTAACACGTTAGGCTCAGTGAAAAATGCCAATAAACAAATACACCGATTGCAATAATTACAGACCAAGGCAGGATAGGTCAACCGTTAGTGACCACTGCTTTCGACGTTTGGTAAAGTCGATAAATTCAACTCTGCACCTGTTAAAATTTACCACCGTTGATCAGGCCAGCCGAATGTTGAGTAACGAGCTTCGGGCTCTCCGAGATTTTGATTTACTCGTAATTCAAGCCGTGCCTACGAGTCGGCGAGATATGGAAATATTCAAAATGATTCTGTGAAACGTGCTGGTCCAATCGTAACAAATCACTTCATAGACAGCACGGAGAGAGATTTTCACCTAACTTCAGTTCAAGACAAAGAGGACGAGGCCTGGCCCATGGGGCACTCGTGTGTCAACCGAGTCAACTACTAGAAATCGTACTGTTCCTACGTCTTACACGGATTCTCGTTTATGTGCATTCATCATAAATGGCCGAATGCTCTTGCTTCTTAGTGACTGTGTGCACGTATGTATGAATAACTGCAGTATGAGCACGAGAATCATCTTTGACCTGACCTGCTCATGAAAGTTTAGAATGAAATTGAAACCTTTTTCGTTCGACAGTAACTTGACAGTCTTGGCAATGATTTGCGACAAATCCTATGCAGTTTCCTGCTTCCCGTTGTTGTATTTTTCTTCTGCGTCAGGAGAGTTTATAATTAGATGAAAGGAGGAATAGTCCTGGTTTAGGAAATTTAAACGAGTCACGATGTCTCCTGAGCTTTGTTACTACGGATATACCTTTCGTGTCGATTCATGCAACACGTGGCTGACCCTGTAGAGAAACTTTCAAATCGCACGTTGCGAATATAAAATTCACTTTCAATTTGATTTATTGGAAGGCAAAGAAATTAGAAGCAATAATGAAAGTGAAAATAAATTGGCTGATCAGGTTTTCTTTACAAGCACCTAGGTATACTTGCCTGTATCCAATTGTACATAAATTACACAGATTTTTATTCACTGTTGAGCATCCTAACCAATCACTAGCTGATGTACAGGACCATTCAATCAGCGATATAAACAGCTTTAAGAACAGTCCTGGGCAGAGTAAAGTGACATCGATATTCACTGGGTCAAAATCACGATTACATTTCCCTTGTGGCAGTAGTGATCTAGAAATTTCGTAGATTTGAATTTTTGAGTTCGAAATTCTCGACAGCGAATCTTGAATCGCTCAGTTTGAATAGACCCACGTATCGCTGAAAATACACGCATGTATAAAATCGTAACGTGACTTAATGACAGCTTTTGAACAGGTTATAGCACACCGTATGCAATTATAGATAAATTATACGAATCTTGGAGGAATGTTTCTGCGAGTTTGATTGACAAGGAAGTCATTGGTAGGGCGTGGCTGGGTGCTTGCGGTTTCTTAGTGTAAAAATTGATTTCCAACGTAACAGATTTCATCGGAGACAATTTGTTTCAAATAAATCTCAGAAGTAAGAGTTACGTTGAAAATTTGATCTCAGATAATTCCGATCTATTTATTAGAGTCCAAAGATTTGTTTGCAATTTTTATGCGAATAACTATAATTGACCATCGTTATACTAACGATAAGATAATTTCGCCCCAAAGCAAACTGCCTTTCCCACAGCACACTTCGAATGAAATTACTGCTATTATTTCTTCGGCGTCAAAGTGTTAAGTTGTCACGTGCAAGATAAACCATTTACGCTCAGATATACTCATACAATTTTATTGCTCGTGGTTTACTATACTGACTCTTAAATCTGTGGCCCATTATGTATTATTAGAAAACTTCAAACCTCAACTATATACCTACACATGCGTAGACGTACGTCCAATAAGCGTGAATCGTACGTGAGAAATTTTTGCTTCTTTATGGTCATGTGCATATTTTACGAAACGAATAATCCTCCATACTTGTACGCCTGTATGAATCCTTTCACGTAAATCATAAACTTCTAGATCCATCTGCACACGGTCGACAATTATTTAATTAGAAAACTGCCTCTAGTTGCGGAACTTTGAACATTCTATCAGTAATTCAAATCGTTGGAGCTATACGACAGGATTTACGATTGACGGCTCCTCGCTCCACAGATTCTACCTATACTGTCCATCTTTGTAGTTGACTCCTAAAAATTTAAGTTAACTTTCCAACGATACTTCGCGTCGTTATGCCTCCGATTTAGTGGCTTCCTATTATCAACGTTATTTTCTGCTGGCTGCAGTATCCTGAAGTTGTTTTAGAAATACGTAGCAAATGATGCTCAGATCGAGACTAGGCTCGGGGATAAGACCACCCAGGTCTGTCTCAGACTTCCATTACAAGGCTATTGGCATTTGTCCGTTATAAGCAAGTTACTTATTATAGCTCCCCAGATTCCAGTTTTCGATAAATCGCGTCTTCCAGTAGGTATTTGTACTTCATACTTCGTACTTCGTACTTCGTACCTCGTCACTTTCCCCTCAGATCACATCTTACGATCTTTTTCTTCTTCCTGCAGTAAACGCAATTTCCGTGTATACAGAAAGGTTATCTGTTATCTGGAACATTACTTACAGAAAGCTCGTTGGTAGCTGCATGGTGTTCTCGGCTAATGAGTCAGGAGGTCCATGCCGTTCAATTTACGAGAAAGATGTTGATTCATCTTCATCTGACATTCTTTTGTCTCTAAAAATAGGATGCCTAGAAACGTCTAGACTCCTGGTCAATCCGACGGGTCATTTTCACGAACCTTGAAGAAGATGACAACCGTATATGTTCAGAAACAAATATCCTTACATACTTCCTCGATTCATCAATGAAAAATAAATCTGTGCTCAGGGTACATTATCAGCAAATTCTCAAAGTGTTTTCGAATCGTCACGCTCTTCAGTTTCGGTAAATTGAGATATTCGTTGGCTACAATACAGCAAAAACAGAACCTTTAATTGTGCTCTTACAACTAGATCAAGTTTCATTGCACCTTAAAACTCTGGTCATAGTTTGTTTTAGAAATTCTTTGGTAAGATTCTTGGGAATTGAAAGGCTAACGAACAGATGATCACTGCGTTTTTATCAGAAGGAAAAAAGCACTCGACTGATCCAGAAATGATTCCGGTATTTCATTCAAAGTATCATGCCTCACGACTTCTGCACCCGAAATAATTTAAAGACTTGATTAATCGGATCTATACGTCAATTTTTAAGCGTCAAGCCAATTTTCTGGATGGAATTAGAAAACCTAGAATAGGAACGCTTATGAGTTTGTTTATTATTTACTCCAGTCATATTGACACATCCCAAACAGAAGACACGAAGGTTATAGTGATTTTGAAACCTCTTTTTTCTTCCTCAGTTAGATCTCGTTAAGTTTGGTTCCCCCTCGCTCTAAGTTGGTTGGTGAGCAAACTTACACATCCCATTTAGCGGCTTCTGGCTATCTCTAGTCTTGACAACTTAATTGACGTAGCTGTCAGCAATCTACGCATCTTTCTTCTCATTAGGCACTACCTGCCGCCAGCGCGAATCAGAATAAGTAATAAAAAAATTTTATTCTTCTTCTCTCCCTTGGAATAAAAGAATTCGCGGTCTAGTTACCGCGATGGTGCAGATCACCGATTAGGACTTATTCTGTTGGCCTTTTTTCTGATCCGAATCATCAGTATTAAAATATATCTATGCATGCATGTATGAATGGCTGAAGCAGTTCGAAATCCTCCATAAATTATCTCGTTGTGGTATAAAATGTTGCTTACGACTAGGAAAGAGAATAAAAAATTGTAATGTCTATTTACAAGCGATAACGCAACGCGTTGCTCTCAGGTTGTAGTTCAGTGTGAACCGTGGACCGTGGACCGTGGACCGTGGACCACACTACCTTTCTCGAGATATATGCCAGTATTTATCGTCGTACCGGTGCCGTGTTCGGTGTCCTACTTTTTCTTCACCTGCACAGTAAAGGGCCTTATCTCACTTGTTTGCTTCACATTGTTTCCTCGGTCAATCGACCCGCATTTGGCATGCAAAGTACCTAGGAATAACGGCGACAGTTGATTCTTGATAAGACGATTCATCCGCACGATTCGAGTTACTTAGATCCATGTCGCATTGTTATTCGCCTGAACTTGATACAGACTGATCATTTCTTTGGTGTAGTTCAACCTCCAGGCGAGGAAATCTTGAGGTAATCGTCATTGCATAACGATACTTGTATACGATTACACCGTCGACTCAAGGTTTCCTACTTGGTATTGTCTAGATTAGAATTAGCAGTCGTTAGT
Source organism: Tenthredo scrophulariae (assembly GCA_963978835.1). NCBI lineage: Eukaryota > Metazoa > Arthropoda > Insecta > Hymenoptera > Tenthredinidae > Tenthredo > Tenthredo scrophulariae. The sequence continues at coordinate 17,718,269 of OZ022228.1, forward strand.
TCCTGCTGACGCTAAAGATAAGCGAGAACCGTTGTCCGCACAAAGTTCTTCAGGTACTTACTACATGTTAAATGAATCAGTCAGCAAAACCCTGAGAGAGGATGATGACGATTTGAAACACAATCCTTGGTACGTCGTGATGATAGGAAAAATCTCTTGGATCATCCTGACACGATGATAAAAATTCTCATAGAAGTAATGCCCTGTTGAATTTGTGTATCCATTGTACTTTACCATACGAAACAAGGCAGTTGCATGCAATGCATTTAAATTGCCTTATCCTGAGCGGATATGCAAGAGATTATATCGAGATGGGGATAGCTATAGCTATAACTATAGTTATACTTCTTGTATCGAGATAGGGCTTGTCGATAATCAGGACTGCGATTTGTGACCAGATTCTGATGGTCTTGAAAAGGTTAAAGAAAGTAATTTGTCCATTGGAACAGGAACGGATCGTTACAGTGTCACGGACGCTGACCGCCACTATAATAAGCGTAGGTTTGTACACTGGCCATTGGTGACTCATTCGACAGGAAATAGTTTTTCCGCACGTCGCGACCGCCGCGTTTCCGGTCCGCAAACTGGTACAAGGTGAATTCACGCAGGTTTGTTGATTGCAAAATGGAAACAAGGATTTTTTATTACTCGCTCGTGTGTGTGTACCGAATTATCGTTGGTCTAAATCTCGGCTACGTTAGACACGAAAAACTAGCCCAGATCGTCGAATGATGGAGTAAGAGACTCGCTCCTGCGTCCATATCGTCTGGAACAGAATCCCGATAAAAGAGCCATTAGCTACGAGTATTCGCTTACTTTGAAAGGAAACTTTTGCCCAGGGCAAGTAATTCGATTAGATGATGGACGGGCGGAGCTGGGGCGTTGATACAATAACGCTAGAGCCTGGCATCGCCTGATGGCTGGTAGGGAGTGCCCAAAGTTAAAGAGGTTTAGAACATTTTCAGAGAAACCTGTCAAAAAGACTTTCTCGTTGATGTAGTGGCAGATTATATAAAATCAAATTACCAAAAACACTTTTTAATTCCTGAATTGAATTTTATTTCAGAATCCATGCGATGCCACCTCCTAATCGCTGGACCCGCTAGCTCGAGGCACTAATATGGCCTCGATGCTGGGGGATGGCTCAGCTCATGGTGGTCCAGGACCAGCGCGATGTCTTCTGCTTCTTCAAAGAAGCTTGGCTATCCAGTTGTCCAGAGGACCACCACCACCAGTATTAAACGCAGCTCACCGTGACAGCCATCGTGATGGGCACAAGGATCATCCAGCAGATGAGATGTGGATGTACGACAAGGGGTACAATTTGTTCCAGGTTAGTTCAAGTCAAGGTCATTAAACCAATCCAACTGTAGTTGTACATGCGAGAAATTATTCTACATCTATTCGGAGCACGATATGTTCGTCATAGAAGATGGATGGATAATCCAAGTGATGTAAACCAGAGTAGGTGTGAAACTGTACCACTGCTTGTTGCTAACTGACTGCAACATCACTGGTTACTATGAAAGGTGTTAAATTATGGGCAATTCCGCTGAGAACAGGGTAAGCAGATGGGTAATAAAAACAACCATCTGACGGCGAAGTCTAAGGAAGATAAACCGCGGATAAACTTCGAACGTCGTGTGCCTCTCTGTAATATTTTATTAGAACTTTATAAGTGAGAACTGGTGACAGTTTGAATTGAGTATGATTATTAGACATTTTTGAATCGAAATAATCTTGCTTCCTTCTTGCACAAAATATCGATTATATTGAACTTCAAATATAACTATAACGATATTAGGTCTTCCGTCTGCATTAAACAGAGTGAGGTGTGTGAATTCGAGAAGTGCTTTTGATTTGAGAAGACGTACTTGTCTCCACACCTCTTTAGAAAAAGCACATTCAAAGCTATCGCTGGTCTCTCAAAGTAAAAGAGGGTCTCGAGAGAGTAGAACCCCTCTCGAAGCCGAGGCTGAGGCTAAGTCTTTGAATATTTAACAAAGCCTGTGCTTTCGGCCTGGTGACCTAGTGGAAAGATTTCTGGTTGAAACCACCGCAAAACTCATAAAATATTTTCTCACTGTTCAACGCAGATGGTCAAAGTCTCCTTTGGAATATAAACTGAGTCGAAATCCCTCATCTTATATAATCTTCATACTCAAGTCTCAGAGAATAGGTAATCGATATTTATACATGGCAAATCATGATGACTGATATATTTTTCTAGACCTTGAAAGTTTTGTAATTCCAGACGTCTCCTGGTTGTATAAGCCACTTGATTCTTGCTTTTCGTTATGTATTTCCAGTGGATACACTGTAAGATATCTTCGAGTGTAAAAACACCTCGATACTTGCGGCTAATAAAGACAGCAATTACCTCCTGGTCGTCTCGTGCACGCGCTATCTCGACGAAAGTTCTTTTCCCCCTGTAGACAGATAAACGTAAATATCTGCGTCCACTCGAGATTACAAGTCGGTGTAACTTCGGAATGCAAATTGAACCATACACTTTACGATGGTTTGATAATCGTTGCTGAGTTCCCTGATAGCGACAAAGAGACCGAGATGAAATCAAGTGCTATGTACAAATCGGTTTCCTCGCTGGAAAATCACTAGCAGTTTTCCCAGTTTCGAATTCTTTAATACGACCAGAACTGTGACTTATCATCAACGACGTGGTATATACCTACAAAAAAATAATTTCAGAAATTGGGAGAATATATTTACTTGGAAAAAGTTCTGATAACTCACTTGGAAGAAGCTCTGATAGCGAACACAGCAGAATGTCTGACCGAGTCCGTATAAAAGATCGTCTGATCATTGACGTTGACCAGGTGAAGGACTAGCTGGAAATTGCGAATTCGGAGGTCGGGGCGTTCGGGTTGTGTAAATGTAATAAAACGTTATCAGACGGTAGATTCCCCGGACGCGCCTGCAGGCAAGAGCAAAGTTTGTTCAAGGGGAGTATGTTCGTTGTATGATGGAAACGGGGGAATTTCCTACAGCGTATATATGGAGGGTGTGTGGTTTGCTTCGATGCACTGCCATCAGATATTCGGCAAATCGATACCGCGTTAACGAGGAAGACTCTATCGGGTACGTATTTACCGAAATATCCTGAATTTCCTGAATTCAGGGTCTGTCCTTTCGCCGGTCGGCTCCCCGTCCAAACACCAGGACGTCTGCCAAATCGAATTATATATCTAGACGCGATATGTCAGTCGGAAGATTTCTTTCCCCGACATATCTTGCTTCTCATAGTTCTAAAGTATGTTTTGCACATCACTTGCCTGTCAGTAAACAATACTGTAATGACTTTCCATTTCTTCTCGTAATCCGGGCTTATATTTAAATTACAAACTCATGGCTATTTTCAGAATATTGCTTTCACGATGAGTTAATGAAATACCTATATACGTTCGAAATTCAACCCATTCAAATCCCACGTGTCTTGAAACTCACCTTGCATATTAAAATTGATTTTCATCTCGATTTTCATTGTTGTCAAAAATTTCACCACATGACTAGAAAGAATTTACAATCAGCTAATTTATCGTGTGAAGGCCTCGGCTCTATGTGGTTTCAAGACGTCTCGTATTACAGTCCGGAAAGTGATAACTGTCGACATCGTTGTCGGATAAGTATGGTGCATAGTGTATGCAGTGGAACGACGTTAGGTTTTTCGCACTTCACCGTAAAGAATGGTAGATGGTGGTTGTTAACATACGTTAATTAGTCAAGGGTTAATTAACCGGAAATGACGCTGTCACCATTTGAATTCCGTAAACAAAGCCTAATTACTTTTTTCCTTTGGATTGAACCTTATCATGGTAGGAAATCATAGCCACGTACGGAACCTGGCAAATGAGATGATTCAAACATAAACGTAACTAATTTAACCAACAAATCTCACGCAGCCAACGCTGTAGATTAGATATACTCAGCGATTAATCGAATTTCTTTTTACGTGGGTAAATTTTCTCTTTTCTTTGTGACCTATACATCCCTTGATAAATGACTTAGCGTCAAAAATCTTGGCTCGTGATCACGCACCCTCGAATAATGGGGATCCCAAAGTTTTCTCCAGGGAGTAAATCTCCTGTTTTCAAAACGGGAGTTAAATCTGCGATGCAGATTCGATAAGATTTCCATATTTTTATATTACTTTTGTCCCAAATGCGCTTGAAAGGGGGAGTTATCTTCCGTTGTCAAATTATCTCGTATTATGTTTTCATCAATGGAAACCGATTCCGTATCTTCATCGATGTTATATATGCGGATGGAAACTCTCCCTGGTTCGCACATGAGAAACTAGTGATTTTCCGTAGAAGACGTCCGCTCGCTTCTCCTTTCATGGAATATACCATTTTAAGATCAATATCTACAAATTCAGGGGCGTAAGACCAGTGCTCATTCATCTTTGTCAGTCTTTTCGCGGTTTTTTATAACCACCAAGAATTAATGATGTCGGTTACAGTGACTTTTCTCGAGGTGATAGAAATCGTGGGAAGCTTTTACTCGGCTGCATATCGTATACTGAATTTATCAATCTTTGAAAGAAAAACTTACCAGGTGAATACAAAATACCTACATATATACAAGATAAATTGAAACGAATCTGCTTAAGCGGCTGGACTACTTCAATAATCGCAGCTGGCATCTACATCTTAAGATTAGCTCGATCCAGACCTATTCCCTGATCGTTTTTTCTCACCTTTATATTCCGCGCTGGATACATTCACCGCCTATTATAATCTCTAATACTGCACTTGAGCACACAATCCCGGTACCATCGGAGAAGACATCGACGCTGGGCGTCGCCAACCATTTAGTAGCTACTTAGGTGCTGGTTAAGTCCACGCTTTCACTCGGTGCTTTACAGTACCTATAGACTTTACTTTTTATTGTCTATTACCCGTCCTGTTTAGTATATGCCTATATTAACTAACAAGCATCCGCTCAGTTTGGCCGTTTTTTTCAAACTTGGAACGAATCGATATAAATTGAAGAAAAACTTCAGTATTAGTTGACGGTTAATTAATTACCGGCACCCGATTGAATCCCAGGTTATATGGGTTCAACCGAAAGTTTGATATACGAGCAGGAGAAAATTGACGGGAATAGTAATCACTACCGTTCAACTCTTCGGCAATAGTATAATGATGCCAGACCAAGGAGCAGGGTACTTAAATTCGTTTCTTGTTTTACGACCATAATCCGCTTAACAGATACACGCAGTCTTGTTTGCTTTTTACCTTTTCTATGAGAAAAATAAGCCTCCAAGATTTCCTATAACTTACGCTTAACCACGTACACGTTGAGACTGTGAAAAGTTATCGTTTACGATGTCATAGAACGTTGTTATAGCTGCCTCACCCTTCTGAGAGACGCAAACGCGGTTATACGACTAGTGCCATTTGCGCATTAGCATATAAATTATGTTATCATGATTTATGCCCACAACCCGCTACGCGGATGGGCAGACGAGACGTTCGTTAAAACGACAGACAGTGTGCCGACGAATGTTTATCAGATGGTTTTGCTCCAGGAAACTCTCTTCTTTCGAATATCTACAAAAGGTACTTCTTTTCCTCCAAGTAAGCAATATATTTAGAAAGGAGAGATACGTCTGTCCTCATGCGGGGAACTGACATTATCGATCCCCGGAAAGATCCTACGAAATTGGCAGCACGCAATGCAAAGTGATGAAGAAAAAAGAAAGAAAAATTATTGTAAAAACCCATCGCGAACTGAGGCCGCGAGACGCGTCACATTTGTGCGATATCAATCACTTGGCGGTAAGGAAATGACCGTTCGCAACATCGCCGGTAAATCAAGTACGTAGGTTACAATTTCTACGTGAAAGCGTATATTACAAGCCGTTAACGGACGCTGACTGTCTTATAATAATATCTCGAGCGAGATCTTATGCTAATTTTTCAAAGCAACTTTACCTCTCAAGATTAATCGCAGTTTATTTACTTCTATACTCCATTTTGTTTTATCACTTTCGATAATTATAATTACTGCAATCATTTCCAAGATCTCTACCGCAGCAGCTGGTATAAATGTATACTCCCACGACGCAGATTCCAAAAAAACAATATTACATTCGATGTAGGTATCTTTCGCTAGATACCTAATCTGTTACGAAAATCAGAATAAAATCCGTCTTGTTTTTACCTGATATTCGCATTTTTATTGTCCTCGAACCGGTGAACACGAAACCAGCCTCGATGATACTACGCCTAATCAAATGTGAGGTTCGAGTTGAATGTTTCCTCGATACGATCATCAACTAAAATTCGTCCCTCAGTACGTTTGAGAAATATTATTATTTACTGTATACGACGTGTTTTTCATCGGTCATAGGTTTCCTTGGGAGGGCAATTAACTTCCGTCTTTTTCACTCCAGCGTCAATATCCGATCCTCGTGTATCTGTCCCGTGTTTCATCGAATGAAACACTCGTAGGGACGTGCTCGAGAGTCGATTAAGCTAGGCGTCTAATTGTATAAATTAGCCATAAGCTCTGAGAACGCAACCTGTATATAGCGTTGAATTTATGTACACCTATATCGTGTAGCTTCTATTATCGTAAGGTCGAAGACGCGTTAGATTGAGGATTTCGACAACCGCTGAATAAGAGGATTGGCATTAAGAGGCGATAGGATGTATAAAATTTACAAGCGACTTCGAATACCGATTACACATTACCTCGTAATTAAACTTATCTCTTACAACAGATCGTAACTCAGGATATTCCATATCAGCCAAGACACGACTCGCTCGTAATGCGAGGAACAATTGTCTCGACCGCACTTACGTGCGCCAAATTAAGCGAAGCGCTTCGATGCGGAGTATAGAGGTAACAGAAAGTGAAATCGGCCCTTGCAAAAGTTCAAGCAGGTCAAAGTGCTCGGTATTCTCTGTCATAAATATCTACCGGTTATGGCACGAAGTCAAAGGTCAACGAGGTAGATAACAAAAAAAAACATCAAAAATATTTCCTAACGTTCATTCGACTGACTAAATAAATGAAACCAGGGCAAATTTGATCAACGGTTTAATATCCAAGGATTAGTCTTCTTATCGATGAACGTTTAAGGAAGTGTTTTAAGGGATGCGAAGGATAATAGCAGGTCATTAAATTGTCATCAATTACAGACGCTTTCTTGCCGTCACCTCAGCAATACAGCAATCTCTTTATGGGCCGGTGAGAATGCTTCACTGAGCATGAAGCACAACACCTATTCATTCACTGTTAAATAGATTAGAATGGTAGTCCTGAATCGATATCCAATTGTTCAGATAGTCGATATCGATATTGATATACGATAATCGAAGGCTTATATATCCACCCTCGGGTATCAGACATTAGAAAGAGGTGAATCAACGCCTAGCTCTCTGCCTAAGCGGTTCTGAATCGGTAAAACGCTTAAACTTCATTTTATTATCGCTCCATTGATATGCATTATTGTTGTTAATATAGCAGTGTACATTGAGCAGTGATTTGGCGTTCCACATCTGGTAAAGTTTGATTGGTGGACTGTTCCGCGATCTAGAACTTTATTTTTGTATCGTTAGTTGAATAATGAATCGTATTTTAACTCTGCGAAGATTTTTGCAGGAGATATTTCGAAGGGCTTATTTTTTTCAAGTCGTTACTCTTCAACATCTACCAAGATCAGTCGTACTTCTGCTACGTGACAAAGCCAAGCTCCGCTTTCATTATTTAAACCTGAGAGCTCCGACCTTCGTAGACCCTAAGACATGAGGAAAGACATTTTATATTCATATTATTCTACAACGTCCGTTGCTCATCGTTGAAAAAAAAAAAGTTATAGCTGTAACAGACGACGTCCGACATCGTTTCAGGACGTAAAAATTAACGATAAGCAATTATCTCAATTCATAATCTTCGGGTATCATCTCTCGTCCGGCTCTAGCACCGGGTGCTGATTGGGATAATTGTTGTCAATTGCCAATTCATCTACCGACCGAGAAGCACACTGAGTAAACGCCGCCAATTTACTATCCCAAATTAATTCGAAGTAATTATCGGTGATCAGTTGTGCAGAACGGATGTCGGATGAGGTTCCTACACCTGAACACGGAACAATAAATAGACATATCTTATACACATGTATGTACATACCTGCTGTGAAATAAATATGTAAAGTAAATTTCTAGAACTTATTTGGCTGCAAAATAGTGAAGGATTTTATTTTCATCTCGGCTTTGAAGGTAATAGCTTTTTGCTGGCTGTGCACAAGCACTTTCGACAATTGCTTTAAAATTGATCTGGTATCATCAATTATAATGACCATTCACATTTCTTACTGTAAAATGTTTACAGATTATTTGCGAATGTCAAATCTTATGCATTTACGAGTCTCCACGTTCAAAGTCAATTTATATTTCGATTCGTGGAGAAAAAACTGTTTGCAATTAAAATAAAAAGACGTATAATTGCCTGACTTTGAAATTCGAAAAACCTGCATTTACCGCGGTGCTTATTTCCCTTTAGCAAATAAATCCCATTGTTAGTAATGACAAAGACTTACGGTTAGACGACTTTCATGTTCTATAAATTTAATTAAATTTCATACGATCAAGATTTCAGTTCAATCAGAATGACGGTGTGACTTTCTGCCCAAATTCAAGAAAATGTGTCAATATTGCTCCAAGAAAAAATTGCCAATAATTAAAGTGACTGCTGATTCGTCATGAAGGAATTCGCAACTTCAGATCCGCGTATTTCTTGGTATTCCAGAATACATTACTCTGATAAATCATCTGCTGTTTACGAAATGTTCGAAAACCTATTGCGGCAAACTGCGGAATAACTGCAATTCCCACAGCTGCCGTAAACGTTAGACCAGTTTATACTCGACTTGGGATCTTATCTCGCTATTTCCTATGTGCACTGTCTCCTGCACATAGCATCTACACGCAGAAAGCGAAGTACATTCGGCGAGTAAAATGAGCACCAAAAACTGCATATGAACGAGAAACTGGCGCCAGAGAGACGAGCTATTTCCCTGACCAAGCGACTAAGGCGTGACCTGATGGTTTGGATCTGAGAATTTTTCCTGGGTTTAATTTTAGAGGAAATCACCGTGGCGTGTCTAGAATGTTGATGAGTTCGTCTGGTCTGAGTGAATTTCTGTGGCTTATGTTGTCGCTCGTTGACGAAGACGGAGTATTTCTTTCTTTTTAGTACAGGTCACTGATCTTAGGGAACTCGGAATTGCACTGTGAAGTGCAGTCGGCTCGGAATTATTTTCAGGTGGGAATTCATCACTTTGCAGCAGAAATTTTCAGGGGGACTATAAGTATAGGTTTTCAGACGGTGCTATTAAGCCAAGTAGCTCCGTCACCCTGAATAGCTTAAAGTAAAGAAAATTTATCGATAAACCCGAGCTCTAGAAGGTTCACTTTATATCGAATAGTTGTGAAAAATGTTCCGTCGACAGCAGGCGACACGAAATAGTAATAGAGTCTGGGATGCCTATAGGGGCGGCAAAAGTTCTCGTCGGATTGAAAACTCCTCGAACGATTTGAAAGGAAAAGGAACGAGGGTATCCTGGGAAATAGAGCTGCCAATAACACAGCTTCATCAGGCGTTTTTAAAACCTCTGCCAAGTCACGTTTTTCTCATTTTTGAAAATAATTGTGTTCTCATATTTTTTAGATGGGTATACTGTTCTATTTCTTAATTAAATGTATGAAACCTCTGAATGAAAAACGATGAAATTTATGCATCCTTTAATTTCCTTATTCAATTACGTCGAATATGGGATAAGGGCATAAGATTTGAATCGTTTATACGAAGAGCGAAATACTTGCCATGACAAAGGTCCTACTGAATAGATATTTCAATGACTATTCTAGTAAGCGTTCGTTGTTAGCTAATATCGCGATTAAATGTCACGCGTTCCCTATGTACACACTAATTGAACAAAGGTTTAATCAACAAGTGGAAAATTAATCTACGCACTCTGTCTCCATGCCTTTCCACCATAAATCAATTAACCATACCTACTAAGCGAACACTCCACTTTGCTCCCCTATCGATGGTTGACATCGACAAACTAGCGAGCACCGACACAGTCGTTAATCAGTCACCACCTACCAGTTTGCGTTTTGACTCCACTTAAAACTTCGCACTGCAATTTAATGTCATATCATTTCGCAGCCGCATCGACGTAGCGATTTTCCATGCTACCATATCTAATGATTATAAGAAATCTATGAATTGGTCTTGACTTCGTTTTGCACAATTCTTCGAACGAGGGAGGAACGAAGATAATAAATCTGGCAATCAATAAAAGATTCTCGCTAATTCAGTACTTCAGTGACCCGCCCAAGGGATCTACAACTTTTATCGCGGAACAGAGTCTGGCGTAGTATTCGTTTATGGTCTATTGTCTGGCCTAGGTTTGCTCTGCTACCCTATAGAGGGGTGAAAACCTTGGGGGATGTCGAATGGCTCATGAAGCTAAGTAAGCTTCCTCACCCTTAGGCACTAAACACTTACTGGCGCCGACATATTTCATTCGCCAGACTTCTGGGCTGTCTCGAAAGCGCTTTCTCCCCAGAGGCTTATGGGCGTCGCATGGGCAGGGTTGGGCAGGTTAGATATCTTCAATATTTCGCGGAAAAATTACGGAATTAAGATCGTATGGCTCATCCAACGTGTCTGGATGATTCATACATGACTCGGGGACTAGACCGTGCTGGAAATTAGTTCACTGCTCTGAAATTTCAACTCGGTTTGCTTTACTTTCTCAAAAATGTTACGCGAAAGAGTGAAAAACTCAATCTTGAGAGACAAAAGCTTTGAATTCGTGGCCGAATGATCAAGGATTACTTTTTGGTGACTGCCTATGGAAATTGTGTCCAAATTTTTCTTCTCTCGCCAAATTTTTTTCAATTTTCGTATCTGACCCTCATAACTTATTTCGTAATGCAATTTTTCTCTTTTTCATAAATCGCAGAGCTTCTTGGAAGCGAATTCCAAATGTTGGTGGAACGCGGCTTTGGTCGACGCAGCGCGTCAGCTACGCTACAAAGGCCATGTGTCCCCAGGGGTGCTCGTCGTGGGAGGGCCACCCTGCGCGCTTGAAGTTCTCCGAGCTGCTTGGTCCCGCAATGTGTTGCGGCCGCCCGCTGACCATGCCATAACTTGCCTTGGTAAGTTCCTTTTATTCTATTAATCGATCAAATGGACCTCGAACAATGAGTCTGCTGCATCAATACAAAGCTACAGAGAATACCTAATTTTGAAAGGAAAAAAATATTCCCATGCCCCTTTTATAACACCTCGTATCATAAGGACAGAAACTATTTAGCTTAGAGTATATGAAAATCCATGATACCCAAGTGCAATAAAATACCTTCATATTTCATTTGTCGTATGAGCACGCGAAGCTTTAAAATTTTAAGAGTACCTATAGTATTCGTATATTTTATAGTCACTTCATGGTGCACAGTATTGCTTTTTGTCTGCTCTATTTTCTCAATGAATTTATTCCAAGAATGAAAATGATTTCTATGATCAATAAAACCGATCGATATTATACGATTCTTCAGCGCAAATCCTCGCTCTTCGATCTCAACGCCGTATCTACCCCAGATCATGGTGTTACAGGAAAAAGTTATCACCGTATATCTCCCCACAATACGCTTAACGGATTATCACCCGGTCTTAGATAAGGCCTAAAGAACGAATGGTATGCTATTTCTTATCAGGGATTTTCAAAGCAAGGCAATTCCTATGCATCCGCTTGGTTTATGCGCGTATCCCTTGCGTACGCACCGGCGTTGTGTGGCGGAGAATGCCTCATGCGTATGCTAAATTGTTGGATACCTGGTACATACGAATGAAGCAGAAAATATTCTACAGGATTTCTGAATTTTACATATTTTTATGTAGATCTGTAGGTTAAACTTCGATTGTCGTATTCGAGTTCCTTTTCGCTGACGCCCCGATGGGCACCGAAATAACAGAGAATGAAACCTGGTCCAGATCGAAGATCGAAGGAAACGGAATATGTAATCCGGTATTAAAATTCGATCGAGGAAGAGGTATAAATTCGACTGATACCGATCCTAGCTTGTAGAAATAATTTGCATCTATATGGACTGCGGATTTGTAAGTCACTGCAGGCCTTGCAAGATATATTCACACAATGCTACGACGGAATACTCACCACCTATAGTTATTCTACTTTGCATTCGATGGTTTCGTTCGCGGATTATTCTCGCCCTTGCCAAAACGGGCGTATATTTTAATAATGAAGAATCTAATATGGAAGATATTAGAATGGAAGAGAATAATAAAGCCCGACTTCCTGGTGAAACCTTTTCCTTCTCTCCTTTGATTTGGAAGATCTTTTTGACGGAATCGGTCGTTTGTGAAATATGTTTATAGCCAGTGTATCGTTGGACGCGCCTTTCACACGGTGGACTGGACCACAGCCACAGCCGGGTGGAATTTAATCTCTTTTACCTCGGAGGCAATGAATCAATCGCGACAGGACAGTAGCGACATTCCGAGGGTGCCGATTACGCAATATCTACATTGAGACCGTGGCAGGCAGTTGGGGCTGTCTCTAACCTGGCGCGTGCCAAACCAAGACATGCTTTGAGATTATCTCTTGTACGTCGTGTGTGAGCCAGCAATGACGTATCATACACCTGGTCTCTTATCGCAGACCAAAAGCAGCTCGACTGTGACTAGAAATGCCGTTTGATAGTTTCTATCCGCTCCGTTGACTCGGAAATTGATGAATTCCCGTGATATTAATATGTATATCTACATCGAAATGTAACGGTAATGATTTTGTTTTGGCATGGTTATTATGTTACTGTATCGACCCGGTGCCAAGAAATTCTTATCCTGATCGATCGCTGTCCTTACAATTCGTCACACCGTGTCTCTTGTTCATATCCTCGATTCATCATCAGTCTGCGATCGAACCCAGCGACAAATTCAATGTTTTCTCGTGAGGGAACCAAAAACCACAGTCACAATTTTTGATGTGCTTTCACTTACGGAAATGGCGGCTTGATGAGAAATTATAACGTCAGATAGTTTTACAAAAATTCCTATACGTATAGCATATACTAACCCGTCCAAAGCCTCTAAATCACACTATAGATATTCATCTGTACCCATTAATACGAGCAATTAACAAATTTTCCGCGATTTCTCTCCCACAGTTTTCGAGAAAATTAATATTTATATTGGATTGTCATGATGTTCAAGTTCCTTTACTTGGGGATAGACCCTATTTATTCTATTCTTTGACCAATAAATCTCGAATAACTTACCAAAGCTGTTGTATTCATGAGTTAAATGTGAAAATGGAACCGAGTCACACGGAGTATAAAGAAATCTATACGTAAATACATACATACATTCATCTTCTGAGCAAGAATTCACGGTGCATTACTGACGAAAGTTCTGACACTGACCTTTGTACCTTGCAAAGTCCGTTCTCGGGCATTAAAGACACACGAGCTCTCCTCAGTCTTAGGTTTGAAAGTGTCCTGCCCTCGTTACATGAGCAAACGCGTTCATCCAGCTAATAATAATTACCCAGTTCGAATCTCAGATCCTTTATCAAATGTGCGGTGAAGGCTGAGTGGGACACTTCGAGACAGGGCCTAAGGCATTCTGCACGGTACTGTCTCGCGGTAAGGTCAGTCTCTCACGACACGTTGCTCGACAATTTTGCAATTTCTGTTTTTAAACTTAAGAGGCATTGATAAAGCGTGAGTACCTTTCGCCATTTTACATCGCTAAGTCACCGCAAAGGAGGACAAGCACGATAGATAGACACGCGGACCCCAGGGTTAGGGCGATCTGACCAGGTGCCTACTCACAATTCTTTGCTCAGTTGTCGAGCGTCATATACGACGTGGAAACTCCGATCGAGAGATGAGATTTATTCAATATTTCGTGTGAATAAAAAAAATTGGCAAATCCTGATAAGTATTACGTCTTAAATGAGTCAGACTGGGTTTAATGTACTACATATATGTATGTAGTTATGATATAGGTACGTCAAGTGGTAATAAGAACCTCTTAAGTCGTTACTACAGTTTTGAACACGATAGTATAGCACCGTTTAAATTCCATTGATACCTTCGTGCGTTAAGGTAGTTAATTGTGTTCTGAATCGTGGTAAAGCCATTGATTAAATGAGTGAGCCCAGCGTACCGCGTCGAATGGAATTATTAACTAATTCGATGATTATTTAAGACCAGTAGTTCATACACGCCTTTCTAAAGACCAATCATTAACTCGTGCAGTTATGCCCAAGTACATACCTTGGTAAACGGGGCCCCGTGTATTTAAACGTAAATATCTACGCAACACGCACGCACCTTGTAATGACAACGGATCAGCGCGGAGAGCTTGTGAATTGAACTTATGAAACTCACATAGAAACAGACACTCCTATATAATATCAACGTTGGAATTTAACTTGTAGTAATTTTATGTTCTTAGAGTTATGCGCTACGTGTGGGCTTCGAAGTCGTTTAATGTGAACCTTTCAAGATTAGGTGAGCCTCGAACATACACATTTATATATAATATAGGTGTGCCGATGATTGTGTCTCCTACGAATGTGCTTTTGCATAAATTATTATAAACGATCTGCTGCTTTTTAACTTTGATAAGCTGAATCACGTTCAACCGTCACTTCGATGCTTGAACTTTGATCCACGGGTTTCCGGATGAGATAGAATTTCGCTATGAAACTACAGCCTACAGGACAACCTTTCCGCTCAATGATACTATTCTTCACATGATCGATTATACCATCAAACAATGGTGCGGCTATCCGCAATCTGCAATTAACAGACTTTGATAGAAGAAAATCACAAACAACGGACAAAAGCCTCTATGCACTTCGCAGAATTTTCTCCTATTCGTAAGCTCGAATATTAGAAATAAACTACGTCTTGTGCGTCGACTGGTCGAGTACCATCATCTATACTTTGGATAACCATGAGGTTATGGTTACTGGCTTATGAATAACAAATATCCCATCGGGAGAGCAAGAGTCGTGCAGAGCTGCATTATACGCCCAATGCCCCATGGGAACTAGAGCTGGATCTGGACTGTGCCAGATAACATCAGAGCAGTCTATACGTCCGATCTACAGGCTAGCTGCTTTAGCTATGAACCTTTATTACTGATCGTAGGTTGTCCATTCCCTATCGAAGTACAGTGTATTGTAATAAACCCTTTTTCTCTTGCTGTGCTGAATGACGATGAAAAAATATCTGTATTTTGTTAGGAAAATTTCTTTGAAAAATAAAGTTACTCTTTCTTCTTCGTTTATTACAGTGATATTTGTTTGTGGTAATTAATGGTTTGAAATACAGGCATGAAAGAGATTTGTATAGAACTTTCGAAGGCGAAGCCTTTCTTAGACAGAAGTGCGTGACTTGTACCGAAACTCGAAAGTGAAGGTGGCGGGATTTCACGTTTTTTTTTTTTTTTTTTTTTCACGAACCGTATTAAACAACAAAGTATACCTACACCCAATTAGGTTTGCTAATGATGTTTGGTGTAAGTAAAAACTCTAGGCTCGGGAGTGTTATCTTTCTTCGCCTAAGGATTACAATATTCCACAGAGAGCCAGATCGTATCTATCCAGCTGCTTATGTAAATCAGGGGGAATTCCCTCTGTCCATCTTCAACGTCGTGACGGAAGCTGAGTTGGCGCGAGTCAGTATATTCTCTCTTACGAAAGAACTGGCGAAAGTCTGACGTCATGAATACGTCATTATGATTCATCTTTACCCTTTAACAGCCCCACAGTACATCCATATGAACCATCTAATCATAATCCATTTTTACATCACAAAAATATCACCTATCCTGAGATGAAATTCAAAGTATAAGTGAAGAGGAGAAGAAACAAGCCTTCGGGCAGAGAGAATACCATTTCGTGTGAATGCAGCCTTACCTAGAGCTGTCCTAACGCCTTAGCAATGCTGTTCTTTTTATTCTCCAGATCCTCACTCCGTTCCCACTGTCCATAGATCACTGCAAAATCTCTGTCGTGAATCTCTGGGATGCATAATCTTTGCCTCCGTGTAGATTACATTATCTGTTATCTCCGTAAGCCGCACGTTAAGAATATACTCAGGTATTCTTTCAAAGTGTCCGTCGAGGAGGAAAGATAAAGAGAAAAAAAAGAAAAGAAAACTAAACAAAACGAACAACAACTGTGGACTATTCACCTCGGTTTAAGTTGCACCTATACCTGAACCTAGGTGTACTTACTCCTAGCTGACGTTGTGATGCCTTTCACTGTCCAAACTGAAGTTGACTGAAGTGCAATAGAGGTGGATGCCCCTCGAGCTGGTATCTCACGATATTCTCATCAATCAAAGATGGAATATGGCTCCACTTGTATTATCGAGAACTGCCTGGTTCGATTCCAGCTACTTTTCCTCCTTTGCTTTGTGGCCGATGTTGTACCAGATCGTAGGTATCATCGAGGTCACTGAATCCGATGGATCTCTTACGTAATATCTAATGGTCACAAATTCGATAGACCGGATCTGGTCTTTGCGTATGATTCAAGAATGATCAAGGATCGTGAATTCACCAACAAATACATATTTCATCGTTATTATACTTGTTCAATGCATCATTTTTATTAACTTCCCAAGGTCTTTGCAGTTAAACGTTAAGTTGACCATTGTATCTCGCCAGTTGACTAATCTTGAGAACCTCTCAAATCGAAAACGGTGTGTCACTGCAGTCTCGTACCAACAACAAATTAAATTTACTTTTATTTCACGGTGAACTGATTGAGTTAATTGTTTCATTCTATATCATGTGGACGTATACGCATTATACCTACTCTAGTACTGTCATTAACTCGGAAATAACACCCTTCATACAGTCACTATAAGTTTTTGCTTCAATCGAAATTGTTTTTGCGCCAATTTCTCCGTGTTGATCTAATTTTGTCACCCTGGGGCCAACTTCGAAGTGACTCACCAGTTCCGATATTTGACGCCTTATTCTCTCGCGGCATCGCCATTATTTTACTGATGCATGATTTCCTACGCAGTTTTCAACTTTGTCGCTCGTTATGTGTTTTGAAGATCTTTTTCAAACGGTCTGATGAATACAAAACTCGAACCGTACGCAGACTGCAGACTATTTCAAAAATTAAATTTTGCATCAGCATAAATTTCCGAGATATTTATGCCCCGGAATCTGGATAACCGTGCGAAGTAAAAAACCCCGACGAGTATTTTTTTTAAATAAATATACAGGCTAGCTCGTTTGACAACTTCCTGGTCGAGCATGAAACCGCGGGAACAAATAAACCTGGAGGTGATAAATATAATTTTGCGAACCCGGCCTGGCCGCCACACCCTGAAACACCGTCTCTCGCTTGGTTCCGTCCGTCTTTGCTAATTTCTTGCGTGGGTTGTGATCTCATTGTTATGTCAAGACCTTAAGAAAACTATTACGTCATACGCGATGTGGGATCTTGAATGGCCTTTAAGGTAATATGTCCTGCATTTGATCAACAGATTTTTGATTTATTAATCGTGTTGACAGGTTTTCGAACAAGAAACAGCCTTGGATCAGAGCTCTTCCGTATCGCGCATATGTCTCCTCCGTGTGTAAATGAGTATAATTTACAATGATCAGATTGTTTCGCAATAAGTTACAGACTTCAGGCCCGATAGTTTTTTTTATTTGAAATTATATTTGACGAAATAGGAAGAATTAATTGATGATTTCAACCGTACACATCGACTTTTTCATTGCCATTAACAAGTTTCTTCCCTCCAGTTGGACGGTAAAGTAGCAGCAGTTTTCTGTAGCATAAATTGCTGAATCACTAGCAAAATTTATAGCTTTCTGGAACTGCGACGAATGGATTGCGTGATAGGCAAGATTACCTTCGAGCAAGTAAAAATAGATGTCAGCCAATTATTACAGTTTCCTAATTGAAAACTGCGCAAGCAGAAAATAGTTGATTTTACGTCTAGAAATAGACTCCAAATTTTTTTTTTTGGTTCGATATGCGATTTATTGCCAAGTAGGTATACAACTTCCAAGTCTTATTTCCACTGTTCAAATGAAACATTTCATCGCCTTCTTATAATACACATCCATACCGTATGTAGGCTAATGCCAAGAAAGTATGACAGGGGGCGGAGGTAAAACATGTGATTGATGAAGCTCGGTATCTACTCTCCTGTCAGCAGGAATACGCATATTTTATACTTACGTTAGCAATATCAATTGGGACGGCTGTAAGTATCTCTGCGGTTTAACGAAACCTTATACGAATCTTTCTTACTGAAACTGAATAAACCTTTCCGCGAAAAGGTATTAAGATTCGAATTAATCTGTCCCAATTCCTCCTGCATCACTAGAACATAAATAAATGAATTGATAAATAAACAGACAAATTTTTGCGGAACATTTCGTTGAGGAAATAATTGCGGTTACTTATATACTGACTTATTGTCAAGACTAGAAAATAGTTTAGCCGACCAAGGTCCCATAATAGTATGAGATAATGCTTTGCTTAAGGAAACCCATTTCATCCTCCAATGACTCAAATCGGTTCGGTGTAAATGCCTTGCAAAATTTATACTAACGAAAATATTTTTGCGGTCTGAAAAGTGCCGCACCACAGTTGACTCTATTTTCGGGGCAGGGTTCTTAGAGCAGATTGGTCGAAAGGAACGGATAACCAATTATTTTCTTGAATGGTTCAATGAAATGAAAATGAACGTGTCCACGGTCACGTCGCAGAATTGTTCTCGGTTCTGGCCTAACCTTCGTATCGCTTCAGCAAGGAACCGAGCTGTATTGCTTTTCAGATTCTCAGAGCAAGACGGCATATTGTTAGACGCAATTCTCTAGACTCGAAGAAAGCCGGCTGAAACAAAACTTTAGTTTTTATTTTCTGTTACATGGCGTCGCCGTGTTGTAATTGTTATTAGACTTTGTTAACAAGGCCTTGCGTCAATTTTTATCAGCATAATTTCACCTGAATCACTGCAACTATTGAATTTTACTGAATTCAAATGAGAGTCTGATGTGTTATGTAGGTATCTTTGGCATAGTTTGTCTTTCGCTTCGTCAATGTAGTCCAAATATGAGTAATCGAGGAAAAGGTTTGAAAGTCAAATCCCCGACGGGTGTAGAAGAAGCTGACCAGCCATTCCAACTAATTTAACTAAATTCAATTACACGTAGCTAATGTTAAACCACCGTTACTAACGCGATGCGCCTATTTGCGTTCGCCTGCGAATGTAATAAGACTTTCATTTTTCGTCTCGTAATTGTACTCTTCGAATAATGTGTGCATACATACTTTCATTATCAAAAATAAATATACAACGATTCGCTGATTAACTTGTTTGAAGAATATTACGTGATCACGAAAGTTAGAAAACGGCCGAACACCACAATTTTATCTGAAAAATTAGCTCGTTCTTTGCTTCTAGTTATTTTTCGCATTTTACAATCTCAAATGATTTTTCAATTCATATATGATAACATGAACTAATTATACAAGGAGATGAAATCTGCGAAATATTAGAAGAAAATAAACCACACTGTCACGTTGCTAAAAAATTCTGCTCTTTTAGTTTGAACTTTGTAATAAGCATTCGTGAAGTTAGATAATCGCATGACAAAGCTGTAATGCAGTTCGTTGCCTCATTTACATCAGATGTAGAATAAAATCGGCAACGCCCATATTGTTATCGAGAATAGATAATTCTCTGGCCTGGTATACCGAGGCTGAATATTTCTCATGTTCTGGTTATACCATATGGCACTTTCCTGATCAAATGAATCGCAAATTTGAACCGTGAGAAATATAATATTACTTACAACAGTGTCACCGTTATGCAATGGGACCCTGAACCAACGATACTAATTTTGAGATAACTGTTAATCATAAGTCATGCTAAGTGCTGACGATTGAATAATTGTGTCAATAGCAGGAATAAGTTTTTTTTATTTTTTCTTTCGTTTTTCAGCCTTCGGTTGAGTGCAGCAGTACTCACTAGGATATTTCAAATTTAGAATCCGGTCGTACAAATATAGTATCTTCCAAGATATTCTTTTGATAAAACTTTTACTCTGCTCTATGCTTGCTGAATTGCAAAATTGAGAACTGAAAGTGACGAATGATCGCAATTCATTTAAGTAAAAGTGAATAGTGAATGTTGCACATAGAGCGACTGGCAAAGCCTCAAGAAGCTTACTTTAATTTGTCCAGGTCACTTGAGTAGAAAAAAGTCACGGAGCGAGTGACATTTCCAAGTGTTTATTCCCGCGTTCTATAAAAACAGCTAAAACGCCTGAGGACCTGGGTTCGCGTGTTGGTTTCTTATTCGAGGAAAAGAAAAGAAACTGTAGTAAAATACGTTTTACGTAAGTAATGATTCCATGTAGTTACCTCGTTGGAAATGTGACGTCATCTGGATTTCAATTTATCATGAACCAGTTTTCAGATTAACAAGAATTCCTATATGACTGATCCTGCAGCAGGCAATAAACTTTAAGCCTTTAATTCCTCACAATAGGTAAGACTGGACTCTCGTATCTAAAACTTGCTCTGTGACTGGTCATTTTATTTACAGGAAGTATCAATGGGCTTTACGAATGCGGCCAGGTGTGAATGAACACTGTGTAGGAAGCTAGTTCGAGGTGGCATAGCGCGGCGTGTGCTTGTGCCTGTTTCTAACTCTTACTCTTACCTCTTAACTCTTGACTTCGATACGGAGATAGAGTAATGTTATATTCTCTTTACTGGCCCAACCTACGCGATGCCGCCTCATAAATAATTCTGCACTACATATACATATAGGTATACATATAATTGCAGGTACCGCAACTTTGCAGCTACTTCGTTAATAAAAGAAATTGCGGAAAAAACTTTTCGTGACAAACGCTGCGGACACGTGCAACGAAAAATTCTTTGTTCTTCTATTTCGTTATATACTTTTTCATCTATTTGTCCGAAAGGACCGTTAAAGACGATCTGTACGGACTTGCGTAAGTCTGTTCCTATTCTTCTTTTCCTTCATTTTTTTTTAATTCATACTTTTTTTTTTTTTACATCTCCTGTAGTTTTTGCTTCTTTAATATTCGGACACTATTCGTGCGACTCTAGTAGCTCCTTCGGATGTAATACGCGGCCCACATTAGAAGCCCCAGAGATGTTATTGTCATCTCATTACACGGGGATTTTGTAATGCTATGAAACGAATCTAAAAAATAGTGATCAATTTGTTTAAAGTCTAAGTCGAGATCAAACCAACAATCGTTACGCTTTGCAGAACATATAAGATGTCCTAGCCAATTAAAATTCTCAATGTATAGAATGAAGAAATGCCGGGATTTTGGTCGTCATATTTGATTGTATGATATGGGGGCCGGGTTGAAGTTCCGAACGGTAAAAATCCCGAATTTGTTTGAGACGATTTCGAATTGCAGAAATGTTGGGGCTTAGAACATAAAAATTCTGAAAGGTCGGAATGCAGAGAGCTCGAAACTCCGAAAGCCCAAAATCCCGAAAATTTCGGTATACTTCTCAGTATGTGAAGACAAAAAATAGTTCATTCTAATCGAGACCCTCTTTACGGAAACTAATTTGCGTGAATTGCAAGTTTCGGATCTTTGGCTTTCGGAATTTTTAACTTCCGACGTTCTTCGTTTCAAAGTTTTTGGAATCGGCTATGTATGGACTTTTGGGGAAATACCCTTTCTAGAGAACTGTGAGTTGGGAATATTCAAATTCGGAATTTTTACCGTTCGGGACTTCTAAAATTCTGAACTTAAACCCGGCTCCATTGTGTGCTATTGTACGATGGTATTATGATAAAATTTTCGAAGACGAACCGGACTTGATCCTACGTTTATAAACGGGATTAAAGTTGGAATTCGAATTCGAAGCAGTGGTCACGACGCTTGGCGTAATCATTCGTCATGATCACTCAAAGGTTAGCATTGACTTAAACAGTGATTTACATTAAATTTGCATTTGGCAATGACTCAGAGTAAAACCATGGAGCGAACGCTCTTGTAACTTCTGACGCAGATTAATGTATTCAGATCTAAACAGCGGGTATGATTCGTGATATAATCTCTTGAAATTGTAAGCGAATTCTGAGCTTACCCATCCCATACATACTTGCGACTAAGAATAGCTCCACAAACGTAGGTAGAATACATACCCATACGTACTTACAATACAAAGCAGTGTTCGTTGAACCTGACTACTTAATGCTTACGTGATAAAAACGTATGGAACAAGTTGTATATCGTATACACATAGAGCCACTACTTACACACGGCTTTATCGTAGTAGTATAATATCGTTTGATCCGATCATCGGCCATTCGCAATGCTTTTTTGCTATGAACTAATTCGTTGTTTCTCAAGGAAATTCTATCTCTCGATTTTGCAATTCATCCAATTGAATTTGATTGAAAAGTTCCAAAATTAAGATCAGGTTTTGGTCTCGATCTTCCGATTCTACCTTGAAACAACGTCGTTACGGTGTCACATGTTAATCGATACTTTTCAGTGATTGGCTAAGAGATGGTTAATCCGCAGGAAATTCTAAACGGAGTATGCTTGCATCTCGGAAATGGAATTTTTTTTCTAACGACTCAAGCGAAGCAATATACTCCTAGAGTATAATTTTCAGAATTATGATACAGATGATTGTCCATCGAATTTGTTTTCCCGATTTCTGTTCAAACTGTACCCTCGAGATATATTCGTACATAATACATAGAAAAATGACACGTTCACTTAGCTATATCCTATTTTTCTTTTAACGACAAAGATTTCATGCTCCCGATAACTGTTTTGGAAAAACAATGCGAACAACTTGCGCAAAAACTGTGCTCATTACTTTTAGCTCATTCATCGGCAATAAATCATTCTCCATTTTGTTGGTCGTTGTAAAGCTGTAGAACGAGTTTCGAATTACCCAGGTTATAGACGGAGAGTAGCACCAGTGCAGCATGCGAGTATTCAAATGCATTGGAACTGTTTGTAGTCCACTTTGCTGGCTCGAGTGGTCCGCGCAACGAAGAATTAGAAATCGTTCGTTGCATGCAAATCTACAGCCGATCAGCTGTTTCAACACGGTAAATAATGAAAAATCGTCAATAGAAAATAGATAATAGTGAATAGAAAATATGGGCCTCTATACTCGAGAATAATTCGCGCTTAGATATCGGATAGTTATATTAGGTTGCAAAATTAGATTAGATATAAAGAGAATAAAATGAACAACCAGACACCATTCGTCGTTTATTCGTACCTATTATTTTTATGATTGTCTTACTGAAATCAGATGTACAGAATCACGAAGAAGGTGTGGTTACCTGCCACCTTATATTACCTACACATTCGAGCGATTTATTTCACTATTCACTCTTTACCACGATCTTAAGTACGGCTTGTATCTACACACAATATCTATTTATTTATTTATATAGATATAGTATAAACTCGGGTGGGATTTATGCGTGGCAGTCCCGTCCGCAATCAATACACCGTGCTAACTGGAAGGCATTTTGTTGCTGGCGATTCAAATGCAAATAGCTTATGTAAGAAACACGATATCCTGCCAATTATACACACATACGAGCACTGTATAACGGTAATCTAATGTACATACATATAATACGAGTTCACCGCGTAAGCAGATCTATCTAGAATGAAGAAACGAGAATATAAAAGAAGAGGTATCTTCCATGTGGCTATTGATAGAATGATTTTTATTCGCCTCCCTATGGGTATAGAATGAAGAAATATTTAATACGATTTATAGAACCCGGAGATAAAATATATTTTATGAATTGAAACATTTGAATAAAAATTTAATCCATCGTTTGATTTGAGATTTAACTGAATAGATATATCGATTTGTGACTAATAAATTATGCAACGGATTGGTATACACAATTTTTTGCCTAGCCGATTTGAATAAACTCTGAAATCTGTGGAATACGTCTAATGGTGAATTACTGAAGTCTCAGTTTACTATGAATTTAAAGATACACTTAACGTAAATCACATCTGATGGTGACACCTGCTCTGGCAAGTGGCAGTAAACTATTATTAGAAACAACCTTTCTATCACTTCGAACCCTTACCTGTACTCGATACGCCTACGGATAACGCGTAGCTAACGTAAGTAAGAAGGAAAAGGTGAGAGGGATCTGGTTGATTCGCCCACGTATAGCAACAAAGCGCATTTCCAAGTAGATTTTTAAGACACTTGCATACCTAATACGTTTCTGAGAAATTATTCTTGTCTATTATTAGTATACCGTGTATAAGACGCGGGGATTTATCCCAATGAGGCCAGTAACCAAATCCAATACTGTACCAGGTTTTCTTTTGATCACGAAATGTCATGCAGTCTGCGAGTTGAAATATTCAAGTAAAAATAATTCTTCACTGACTCACAATTTCTCCGCTAAACTTTCAATAAAATGACTGACGTACTTGTGCCAATACCATATACACTGCTTAGGAGAGTAGAAATACTCTAAGGTATATTCCAGGCATACCCTCAAGCGAGATGACAGACGCTGCTTTAGATCCAAGAGCACGTCGCAGATTTGCATAAGACGGCGACTCTTACTTCGATCTAAAGGTCGTCCGGTCGGCTGAGGAAGTCGTAGATACCAAAGATTCGCTCTGCAGTATTTGTTCGCCCTGTCTTTGTCATTCCATTGTATTACTCGAAAAGATTGCGTAATAAGAGGACATAAAAATTTCAACTCGTTTATTCATTCATCGAATTGACTTTTCCGCACAAGAGACCTCTGGCAGATCCAACCATATGCAGATCTTCGTCGCTTAATCTTAATCTCGCTTCTTACATCCGCGAATTCATGGGTGTTCGAAGTGGAATCGATTTTTTCAACGAAAAATAAGATTATTTTGGGGATGTAAGTGTTGCAGAGACTCCCTGCAGTTCCTAGTCGATAATTTAAACGGTGAGTATTACCATATACTCTCGAATAAGGCATGATCATATGCAGTTAAGATTATAGCGAGAGTTTTATGGGTCTAAAAGAAATATCCAGAAGGCCATGTGTTAAGATCATTACAGTAGTTGAATAGTGTGTTTTCCGTTGAACTTTAACACCTCACGTCTGTCCACGTGAATAGTTGCAACATTTTGATTGCCTACTTTCATATTCCGGACGAGGACTAGATGCACTCAAATGTTTCTCTCGTGAATATGTTCTTTGCAATATGTGATTAGAGCGTATAATGAGTTCTCTGATAAACGTCCAAGTCCAAAGCTAGCGTATCTAATCATATTAAATTCGCTGTTGGTTAAATATTCACCTTTCAATTATATAACATCGCCGTTTCCATCCGAGAAGATGAATACTTACCTAACATGTTATTTCAGTTATATGCCACACAGGTGTGCCTAGGATCCAGTGAGATTTTTTTCCTCCATCCATATCCTATAGCTATGACTTACCATCAGATAATGAATCTCATTGCTATGAAGAAAAAAATCTCCCTTTTTATCTATAGAGACAACTCTTTGCATTCAAAATCTGATGTCTCCATAAAATGCCTTGGAAATGATGTAGAACACAATTCCTCGAATATTATTCATCGACAGATGTTGTGAAGTGGGTATTCGAATCTCTGATCGGTTCTCCGATAAACAAGAAGAAATAATTATGAATCGGTCGGAAATATAGTAGCGATATTATTTTTCCCCATCTGAAAAAGTAGTTAGTGCGGTTTAGAATCTTTTCACCATCATATATAGCCTTTTAGCCTCACCGCTCTGAGCCGACTTTTTGCCCTTCTGGAAGCGGTAAGTAACGAAAGTAGGAGATCTAGGCTAGATTGAAACGTTACATGACCCTCCTCCCACCGGATTCTCGACGGAATTGAATCTATGCTGGTGTAACTCGCGTTCACGCAATTTAAACGGCGTATTTATGTTTTGAGTTGTAAGTAAATCCAGGTATAAGGTACCGGACCACTTTCAGTCTTGAAAGTCTTGTTTTATACAACTGTGCGACACTCACGCACTGCAGTAGCAAGTAACCACGTCAAGATTTCCTTATCTTAAAATGGTCTAAAAGTTTTCTACCGGAAATCGTTCGCTCATACCGTAAATTAGGACTATTTAACGAAAATATCTGCTCCTGACACTCGAGCCATATAGAACCAGGAAAGACTGAACCAACGCGAATCAGAATTCGATCGGTCTGATTAGTTCATTAAAAAGGTAGATTCGGTCCAAATCATTCACTTCATGGAGTGCCATTTGTCAGCCTTAATCATGACAGTAAATTTTCTCGGTGAGAACCGTCGAACTGATCACCGTGAACGAATTTCATTGCGTATGTCTGAGAACTACGATCACCGTGATCAACGCGTGTATAAATTAGAAAACCTTTACCGGTGTTTTTAATGCGCTAGATCCGCGACTCGTGAATAGTGTGCATTAGTCAAGAGACTCGATCGACGGTTCTCTCTAGAAGAACGGAATGCCAGGTTAATGCCAGGACAATTTGACGGACAGCTCTGCTGAGTACTCAGAGTTGGTTCGAGTTCTTCGTGAGTTCCCGTCAGCCCAAGTCAAGCGGCAGCATATTACACGCTGTTGTCTTACGTGGGCTGCGATAGCTGTTGCGTTCATAAAACTATGTCGAAGGCCGGCTGTTGTCAGTTATACAGCTTCGGACAACGAAAGGAAAAGTGATTTACAGTCACGACACGACGAAATTTCTATTCGACTCGAGGCTAGCAGACGGTCTCATACTCTCGCAAGAAGCATATAATGCATGTGATTTATTTTCCTTATGATACGAAACCCGCATTGAGAAAAGTTTTGCCGCAGTTTTCCTCCTTAATTCGTTTGGCCATTTGCCATGTGCCGCGGTGATGCTGAGACTACAAAAGGCAGTGACCTCAAACGAGCTCAAAAAGGGTGTGGGCCGCAGGGATGAAGAGGATGAATGCAATATCTTACGGCTAACGAGAGCGGATATTATTCAACGAGACTTTAAATAAATATTTTATTCTTCTGACCGTGTCAAGGAGACTGTGCGCTAACAGGAGGAAAAATGACCTCTGTAGTTTGTGCTTGAGAAGAGAAGAACAAGATCGTATAGCGGCAATTACGCCGACGCCTAACATATCCAACGGCAAAGACTCGTTACGAAATCCTCCCGAGCCTGACACCTAAAGGCTGTAGTTGAAGGCGATAAATTATAATTCAGGCAGTAAACAGCTGTACAGTAAGGAACAAAAGGTTGAAAATTATGGTCTACCGATAATGTACTTAGTTATCGCAAAGGAGTTTATACCGGTTTAAGTCGTAATTCAAACAATCCTCCAGACCGGCACTGATAGGTACACCTAGTCCTAGTCCTATACCTCCGTATATATTTCCTCTGCAATTCAGCTTTCAGACTTTTCATCGGACTATATTACTCCACCGGTTTTATTTTACCGATACAAGCCGCTCTCGGCTTGACGTCATAACTTACCACCAAGATATTACCTGGCCCAGGCTGACACGCGATACCGCGCAGAAAATCTCTGTACGAACTGGTGCGATATACCGAGGGCACAAACCAGGCACCTGTTTTACTTTCTTCATTTTTACCTATATCTAACGGCCTGCGTGGGTGTGCCACTCCCTTTTGAGGCGCGCATTGGAACTCCGATACCTAGATGCATGGTACCGATTCTCGTGGGAAACAACGTGTACCTCAGTATGTTTCTTCGCTTGTTAGCTTGTCCGCCTCCGTGTATATATTCGTCTCTTCCTTTTACTTAGCTCCTTTATACTTCTGGGGTCGATTGCAGTATCACGACCTTGGACTACGTTATAGAATTGCTTGCCGATTTCCGATTTACTCGAGATTTTACAATCACGATTAACGCGAGAGCTGTACCAACTTTTAATTACCTGACCAGCTGGTAGTAGGTGAGTTAGATAGTAGTAAACCGATGTGTATGCTACTCAGTGCTAATAAATCGCCAGGCACTATTATGCACAGTGGATTAAAGCCAGGATAGTTTACTTTTTTATCAAGTGGTTTCAGCAAACATTCGTTTAAAGGCGTTTACCTCTTTTTATCAGACTCCATCTTCCGCATTTTTCAACCATGTCTCGAATGTAGCTGTGCACGTTTTTCTATGTGAGGAACGACCTCACGGCGTTAGTCGTCCAGTCTGGTCCGCGAATACCTAACAAATGTTAGATTTGATTCAAGACACGTCTGCGAATGCCACAGGACGGAGGGACACGCCACTTTATTATAATTCTCTATTCATCCAGCTTTTGCGGATATTTATGTTCCGTATATGAGATTTTTTATTGCGAGTGTAACAGGGGTGCAGAGTGCTTACTTCAGCGAACAGTCGCCCACTAGCTGATATAAAAAAGTCTACGAAGTGAGTCTAATTCATATTCCGGCTTCGGACTTATTACTTATAGTCGTAATCCTCGGTCCCGGCCGAATACCAGCGCTTTGTGGGATCAACCCCTGCAGATAGATCCTATGCGCAGAATCCACCAGCTTAGCCGCGCTTCGTTAACGTAGAAAATTTCCGAGGGTAGAGAAGGCGAGTTAAAGGGTGGCTCGAATTAATATGCATTACCAAGTTTGAGTATCGAACAGCAAGTATACCCCGAATGATTAGGGGGGTGAAGTCGAGCACCACTATACAGCCGTTGGGTTCGAGGATTTTGAAAGTAGTCAAATCCTTCACCTGTAGTGAGCTGCGACTCACATTTGTACAGTCGATGATCAAAGAGATTTCAATCTTGTGAAGTGTCATTACTTATTATATTTGGTGCAGAACTGCAATGTGTGATAAATGGTATTCTCATTAGGTTTGAACCATTTGCAGCCCTTTTTTTTGTGGACATGATGCGGTGATGATAGAGATTCATTTTCTAACACGTTCACATACGTTTTGGCGGCGACCATTTCGGATTCAGATTCGTATGCTCGTTAAGCGTTTGTACTTTTTAAGTGTCAAGAGAGACCAGAGGGGAATCGATCGCTTGGATGCTAGCAATTTCGGCGTTAGTGGATTGAAGCTCTTTGTGATGCACATATATATATATATATATATATATATGTGTAGATATGTATGTAGGGTACATCAGCTTTGCATGATGTGGTGATGCGAGCCACTCCGCCCGTTCGTCTATAACTTTCACCCCAATTCAATGTTTGATGGACGAACGAATGGCTATATCGATTCTTAACGCGTCACAGCCGACCGTAAGAGAGATGAACAAACCGAGAGCCCCGTATGTTGGGCTATTCTATACTCTATAATTAAAGATATGTCATGGTACACAGAACCTAAACACGTTCGATACACCTCAGTGTCTCAATGTGCATAAGATTCGCGATGAATTTTCTAGGTATTTGCGACTATAATGCAGAAATTTCATTTTCGCTGGAGCATAATATATCAGTGGTAATATAAAACCACCGTCTGAATTATCAATCTTTAAACCGTGTGGAAAATTTGAAATTTATTAAAACATTTCTGGTCGTCACGCTGCTCGCATTTTCATCATGCCGTGAATTTTTGCTGACGTTATTATAGTCACGCCGTGGTCGTATAGTAGGGTGACTTTTGACACGCGACATACGTGGTGCGCTGGCGGTGCTCTTTCATGTATTCCTTTGGTAAAGAGAGCGAACCAATTATTTCACGTTAGGTAGCGTATCATTTGTCAGTTCTAATGGGTTTACGATATCTGGCTGTCTCCGTTGGGCGCGGAAACATAAACGTTATCCGTAACAAGTTCCCACCGATCTTGTTCGCACGTCCTTAGAAAGTCCTGATGGTAGCTGCAGCCTGGTACTTGCAGCGACTGTTAGCTTACCTGCGAGGAACCATTTGCACGCCATAAATCGTGATCTGTAATAATTAATTAAGACGTCCCTGCCGACCGCGTTTCGCTGGCGCCCGTCTCCTCGCGTCCAACTTGTTCCCAGAAGCACCCACGAGGACGTTTCAAGTCACTACTTACACATAGAGCTAGGAAGGCGAGTCCAGAGGATTCTTGCCTTGTAATTGCGCGCTTGTAGTCTTATTTTACCAAACGATTTCGCTGGCTACCGATATACGTCTTGTTCTACGACGATAGCCACAAGACTTCCCGACTGTAATCCACACACATTATAGTAACAGCCATCGTCCATTGATATTTAGCAGAAAAAAAAAAAAACAAGCCCCGTTAAGTTCCTGGATTTCATTCGTTTTTCATACATGAGTGAAAAATATCGCATTATTTTTAAGCTACACATCGTATTTTCATCGCTCCAAAGGATAGGCGTGTCGTATTGATTCCTTTATAGTCTCGGACGTGTACAGACTCCGTATCAAGTCTCGGAGTTTCTTCGTGTGGTAGCTATAATATCATCAGAAGCTGGCGGGGAAGCTAGGACCCTCGGGACGTGCTCTAGAAACGACGAAGCCGAACTGTAGACAGTTGAAACGTGACCAGGAAACCCACAGAAACATGACATACCCATAAATTTCATATTGCACATGCACATACTGATGTAATAAAAATTGACGAAGAGAGGTATAGAAAGATTCCAGATTTATACTCTGCAATGTTGATTCAATATTCTTTTTGTATTTTCTCGTTACAGGTGACATCGAGGACTGCCTAGTCGCACCCGTGTCACAGGGGCAGTTTACGCCACTTCC
This sequence comes from Tenthredo scrophulariae, assembly GCA_963978835.1. Classification (NCBI taxonomy): domain Eukaryota; kingdom Metazoa; phylum Arthropoda; class Insecta; order Hymenoptera; family Tenthredinidae; genus Tenthredo; species Tenthredo scrophulariae. The sequence continues at coordinate 17,749,064 of OZ022228.1, forward strand.
TGAAGCACTGTGCTGGGCTATCCTTGAGCTGACATCACAGCGACAAGCGGCTACCTTAGACACGTTGAGAACTGCCCTGAGAAATGCTTTTCCAGCTATGCAGAGACCAGGACGTGATCTTGTTTACGATGCATTGGCGAAGCTTATGCAGGAGAGGAAAATCTATCATACCTCTCAAGGCTACTTCGTCGTTACGCCCGAGACTAGACGTCTCAGACGGGACTCCGGGAGTTCCAGAAGGAATTCCAGGGAAGTCCCAGGCTCTAGGGGACAAGGTGGGATGCTGATGAGCAACGATGAAGCGATGGCTCTGGTTCACGGTGAAATGCTGACCTTGAGAGATGGTGACGTCACCCACCAAGCGGTGCAGACGAATTTGGCAGACGTAATATGCGGAGGTGTGCAACTTTCTAATATTACCAAAATTCTCTTATTTTTCTTTCAATCTTCCACATTCCTACGTTTCATTCAGAGACCGTTTAAAATAGTCTCCGCTAACTTCGGTTGACTATATCTAATTTAAATTTCACCTAATATGATGTTTAGTCCAGACTTCCGAAGTCTGGATGAGTAGGTATTAATACGCCTTCTATCTTTGAATATCGAACCGGTTTCATAGAGATGAGAAAAATTAATTACATCATCATTTAACCACTAAACTTGTATCTGGTTACCTGTTTTTTTTTTTTTTTTTTTTCCACTTCTGCCGCACGTATACCACGCTGTTGGCGATGATTCTACAGTACAACATCGCATTATTCACTAAATATATACACGAAACGACATAGGTATGCATAACGGGTTATTTTAGAGTTTCTATATCTATATGCTAAGGTCAGCAGAAGAGTTAGTATGAGTGGTCGGTTTTTAACGCAAACATAAAAGTCACGTACGGTCAGGAAAAAACGCTACGGAATTAACAAGCGCCCCACGAATCGCACGCAAGCGTTGTTTGCCCACAATCAGTCGGGGGCTACGACATTAAAAATCATTTGTATCCAGACACAAAGGATCACGCGCTAGTGTCCTTTGCTACGAATTTGATAACGATCGTATAATTGCATTTATCATATGAAATCTGCAATAGAGAGAAATTTATAGGTGCGGAAATTTAGTCCCTAGTAGATTCTTGCTCCACTGACGAGACTGTCACATGCAAGTCGACGGTTTTAGGACCGGGTTAAATGCAGAAAGATATGAAAATAAAAAATTGAAAATTCTTGTGCATACCTACGCGTTGAGCAAGCCGGTATTCAACTACTCGAGCACACCTATGGTCGTTGGATTTACGTAGGCAGCTGTCACATGCGTTTCGACATTGTTGCATATAGTATGTATCGAACAAAAAGGGAACAGAGACCGGTACAATAAAAGCAAAAGTCGAACAACTTGTTTCAAAATAATATGTGAATCTCGAAAATCCAACCACTTGATACTTGCCACGTACTGCAGTCGAGTTCGGACGACTTCCTGTCGACGTTCACTTGTGTACTCTTATCTTATCATTCATTGTCCTACTCACATGTCGGACTACGATAGTGAAAGTAACCAGACAACGAAAAATTCTATTATTATGGCAACGGATGAAATTATTAAGGTTTATGGTCCAACTTACGCAATAACCGCTTTGGCTGAGAAGACGCCTGTGGCGCCGCACGTATTTCTCGTCAGCGTTGACCACGTATCTGTATATATATACTCACCTCCCGAAATACGTGCATACACATATATGATATGCTTTCATACATCTTCACAAATGCAAGTTGAAGTATGTATATCTACGTGACCAGCACAGCCCTGGTTCATAATGCGCGGTTGTTGCCGCAGGACTTTGAGATCAAGGTCCGGATTCGTAATACTTTTAATAGCACTGATATACTGTTTGTGCGGAGGATTCATTTTCAAGATTTGCACAAGATTATGCATTCTTGACCCGTTACGTAAGCCCTATAAATCTTTAGATCCTTGTGGTTTTTTGTCAACCATGACGGCCTGTACATCCTGTCATAAACTTTGGAGTAACTTCATCCACTGAAAGGCGGTAATAATTATCAGTAATGAAAAAATCTGTATGTACGGGTATAAATAAGGAAAAATAAAAGATTCCGAAATCGTTACGAACTAGTAAAGAGTAACGAATGTACCCACAACTTTCCAGCTGATGTTAAAACTTCACCGACTATAAAGAATTACTTGACTGCAGCATATACTATGGCTTTATTTTCACTCCGATGAGATCCGAGACGAGATAGATACAGTTAAATTATTCATCTTCGGGCGGGCGTTGGGTGCAAGGAATGTACTAGTAAGCTGCCTACGTGTATATCGAGGCCTCAATACGTAACTCGACAAAGAGCCAGTAAATTGAATTAAGCGAGGTAACACAATATGTGACACTCGCCCTGGAAGGTCTTAGATTTTCATGTTTTTGCTCTCTTCTAAGAGTTGCCATGGTGCCAAAGCTTGCCTTACCACATTGCATCGCTTGCTTGCTCTCGCGCGGGTCTCGATTCGATACCTTAGCTCGAGATTCTAACACCCGTGTGCTTCGAAAGCGTTAAGTACAACGATATATTAGCTATTGGTCACGACATCCTCTGCCGTTACACGCTGTCCGTATCGGCAGGGTTCCCAAAGACCAGAATAATTTCACTACCGACGATCTTCAGCTTGAAATAAGATTTATTTACCTCCAGGCGACTTGTACTGTGGTTTTTTTTTTTATTTTATCCGGAAGGATTCTTTGCCGACATTTGAACCTATAATTATTATACGGTCGAACGGAGACAGATTTTTTAGAACATAGTCCTCGTCTTTTACAGGAAACCCGAACGACAAGGTCCTCTTTGCTAGATGTCGATCAGTTCCTGGAAGACTGGAACGAAGGCATTCCCTACGCCTTTGGGGGTCCGCTAGACGTCTTCACAGAAGTGGAAGTTCTCGGTCCTTACCTCGAAGACCGGACAGAAGTGACACCTCTTCTAGTGCAGAATATGCCAGCACAGATAGCGCTCCTCATAGTCCAACGAGTGAGTCTAATCGGGAAGGGTTTGACATGGTGACGGGTGGTGAAACTCTAGAAGTTGTGAGAAATAAACACGTGAAATTTCTCACGGGAAAGAAAAGATACAGGATAGGTTTTGCGCAAATATATTTTGTCGTTGCTTTTTCAGACCTTAGTCATCGTCTTGGTTGAATTTCGGCTACCTGTTTTCTTAGAGCTAGTGAACCTAGGATAGTTACAGAGCTTCGAGTCACCCTACAAGCTAATAGCAAACCCTTCCCAATACGTCCTTTCAGCTTTTCACAATTCTAAACGTCCCACTCCGTTTTCAAGGTTTCTCGAACATTTTTTCAGAAAAAATTGGACTACTCTCCAGGTTGTTCCGACGCAGCTCTCGGAGGAAGGGCACTCCGCTAATGGGAACCTTCAGCGCGCAATATCCACCGACGGAATGGTTCAACCCCAGAGTTGTACATCTTCACAGCGTTGCTACGCAGACCAGAGCAGCTAGTCCTTCGGTAAGTGAAAATCATCTTTTTACCCCAGGATAACTTTCTCCTGAACTTGCTTTTCTATGCATAATTATAGTCCCGTTTCCCACGGTATATGATAAAGTACACAAGCCGCAGATGTTCATTCTTCGGTTTTTCTTCCAGATGCTGGAGGGTTTGGACCAGTCTCAGGCCAGTTTTCAAGTCTGGGACGATTCCAGCTCTGCCCGTTCGGCGACGCTTCCTAGACGCCATCGACGCCAAGCTAGCGGAGACTCATCAAGTCTATTGGCTAATTCCACACCTAGAAGTTCCAGGCGTCATCGATCACCTTGCTCGACTTTACCGAGATCAAAGTGCTCCAGTTTAAGTCGATGCACGTCACGAGCGTCTGTGATACCACCTAGCACAGCACAAGACATATATCAGAACCGAAGCCAAGGCCAGACGGGAAAACATTCGACAAATTCATCACCAAGCAGAAGTGGCGGGAGTTCCGGTTCAGTTAGAGCTTCGAACGGAAGTCCTGGTAAAACTGCGACTCTCAGTCGATCCGGAACTCGGCACAGCTCACGAAGACCAAGTCACGATTCTACCGGGAGTGGAACGAAGTCGTCAAACAGCTCTCCACAGCACAAGGTGAACTATTTCCTACTTTCCTGAAACGAACAGACTTGATCATTAATTATTTGTGGACAAATTCGTGACCGTGATTTTATGGCTTTCAGGTACTTCAGAAGACTTCTTCCGGTCACTCGACACACTCCAGTGGGAAGTCAACGTCTAGTGGTAAGCTCTCGTCTTCGCCCCTGAAGAGTTCTACACTACCGGTTAAATCATCTCCTCTAAAGATTATCCAGCAGGGCGCATTGACGCCTTTGCAAGAAGCACAAAATTCGATAACACTTCAAGTGTCTACGAACTTGAGCCCCACGAGTCCACCGCAGGAAAGGGTTCAAAGCAGTGTAACGTTGGCATCGAACGCTACGACGACGACTACGATATCTGGTGCACCGGGCACGAAGATTTATGTGCATCAAAATAATTCGCCGATGAGATCGGTGATCACTTTCGAAAATGGACTGAACAAGAACAACACTGGTAAGGAATCAACATCCGCGAAGGATAAGCAAGAGAAGGAGCTTGTCGGCGAGAAGTTTTACAAGCCGACGATCACTAAGATGGAAGAGGAAAAGTTGTACAAATCTAAGATCGACGATGACAAACAGTTTAAGACGATGAAGGTGGACGAGCAACGATATAAGCCGATGAAACTCGAAAGACCGACCTCTTTGTACGGTGGAAAAGAAGTCAGATTAGTTTCCGAATCTGACAAAGAGAATAAGCCAAAAGTAGACGAAGATCCACCGAACAAACTGAAACTCACTAATCATCTGAACAATAGTCAGGCTCATCTAATCGATGGATCATCACACATTGATAAAATTTCACTGGTTCACCCAAACGAAAACCCGCCCTCCACAATACCGACTTCTAAGAACACTAACGACGCAATGAATAATTCTAGAAAACTGAGCCTGTCTTTATCGAAGGATGCGCTTAGCTACAGGAATTTATTGCGACCAGGTTCGAAGAGTAATCTTGCATCGAATCCTCCGTCCCCTACCAAGTCTTTCGACGGCTTCGGCGGCTCCTTCAACAACGTATACATCGAAAATTTGGAGTCTTCGAAACAGCGCGCACCTCAGGGTTCAGAACCCAATCTTAAGAAATCACCGAGTCGTGGTGATCTCTATCCGTATCCAAGCTTGAGCGACCTGCAAGTTCAGTTCACTAGTTTAGCTGCTCAGAAAATACTGAAGGGCTGCTCAATCAACAGCGTAGATACTTTGGTTGAAGTAAACATGGCGGCGGCAGAAAAGCCGAACAATTGTGACGTTCCGATACACACGGATTTTGGTTTAGTCTAAATGCCTAACGGCTTTAGGCGAGATGGTAATTTCCCAATTTCGGTAACCAGTTCGAAACATTTCGATTATGTTTTACAGGAGGATATTCTTGCCCGTTAAATTGGAATGGCGTTCGGGTTTAATTTTGTAAATAATTTTTGTAACATTCTTTTGACTTTTGTGTATTAGGTGATAATATGTATCTCGCAGCAAGCTTGAGTGTGTTTATTCGGAATATAACAAAACCATATAAAAGTTCAAGCACAAATGATTAGAAATATCATTTTTTTTTTTTTTTTGGCGATTCTAAAAAATGCAACGAGCTCTTTTTTCTCGTCAAAATATTTTTACGATGTAGCGGTATGTTGTGACATAGATACTTATAAGGATATCTTCCACAAGTCTTACCTTACGGCTGTTGGATGTATTGGATTTCACCACTTCAATTACAGTCCAACACATAGGTATATAATGAAATGATTAAAGAATTATTAACTGAAGTGCTAAATTAATGTAGAAATCAGTAGCCAGCCATTCCAACAATTGTTTAGTCTAATTCTAGTTGCCTGTGACATATCTAGTGTTCGATTAGACCAGAAAACCCCATTTTCTTAAATGTATTGTAAAGAATAGCTTAGAATTTGTCAGAGCAAACGTAATTATTCACACGCTCGTGGAGGGCGGCAAACCACACCATACCCATCGTCATTATCATTTTAAGTTAGGACTTACTGTAATTAGGCTTACTTAAGTTAATTTTATTTTATTTTACACCAAGGTATATTTCCGTCAGTCCTACATTATTTTTCACCAGAAATTAAAATCGTATCTCGCTTCATCAACAATCAGCCAAACGTTTATTGAAATACTCTAACACAGAGTTCCTTGCCACACTGCCTACACCGTTTTGCACCACTTTCCTGGCGAAAGTGATCTGTCAAAGCATCTCGTACGCAGATAGCAAGAACATACCTCTTCAAGTATATTAAGTGGAAATAAGAAGACCGTGAAAAATCGACATTCTTATGGCTCGTTGTACAACTGAAGACACTCAGTTACCGTTCGAACTTTCAACTAACAATGACACTGTTCCTTTTTTCAATTTGTTATTTCTTCATTTCTGATGCAACTCGCTCATACAGCGAAATAATTTCTTGTATACTGTGAAATCACCGAAATATAGTATTGGTAGCAGAAACGTAAATTGAATACGATTTGGTGCGAGGAGGTTTTCCTCATCTGTGTTTTACGATTCAGTTTGAGGGACTTCTCACGGATGTTCGCGAGTTATGCCAGTTAGTGGAATCGAAAATTTATTATCCAAGTGCCAAAACTGTAGTAAATATTAAATTAATCATTTTTAGGCCTGTTCACATACGCCAAAGCATCAAATACATGCACGAGCGTCTTCGAAGTGTGACAAGTATATTTAACCGCGTTTACACCGAAATCTGTAAGTATGAAAAGACCTCGTACACCGAATTGCAGAATATATTTCCACCGCGATGAGAATTCGCGTAGAAAACGTGGCCACCGTAATTATGGGAATAAAACATACTGATTATTCTATAAGTGAAATGTAGCGATAAGGTAGGACCTAAAGAGACGTTTGATTAAGTGCTTAGGTACTATTTTGTAAATTCATACTTGTATTACCAATATATATAATAATCATAATAATGATGATTACTTTTTGTAGCGGTGCAGCAAACAGCAAGCAAATTTTTAGTGTTTTCCATTTTTTTTTTCTTTTCTTTTTTCTCTCAAAACTAACTTGTAGAGTATGATGGTATAATCTTATTATTAATATAATAACGAAAGTACATACATATAATAAAATAAAAAAATAAATACTTACCTGTTGTTCATTCATTCCTTTTTACCACCTTTACCCATAATTTGGTAATCAATATTAATCATATTACACCAGAATTTAAAATATCGCTTCCTCTTATATGTCAATGCAAATTATTATCGCCATTATGGAGATCGTGCTATATGGAGTGAAAAAAAAAAAATCCAAAATTGCACGTGGTGGTAACAAGACCTAATAAATTATAAATTCAACAAGATTTAGCGGAGGTAATAAATTGTGTGACATTTACTTAAATAGCAATGCACTTCCCTGCCTACACGATACATTAGCTTGACTATCCATAGAAGGTTACTGCACCGGGCGCTAATGCATTCAGAAGTTTAGTTCTGTGGTCTTTTATATCGTATTTGTCCTCGTGATTCGTAGATGTGAAAGTGCGTGTGGTCATTGTTGCATTCGCGTTGTAGTTGTATATCATTGATCAGAGACAATCGGTGAGAAAGGAATCGTGAGGAATTGCATGTATAAACCGTAATTCAACGTAACTCGATTTGACAAATGGCTTTAGTTTATAGAAAATATATTTTATCGTTTTATCGAGAGAAATTAGAGCTAATTTAGCACCGCTATTATAGCTTCAACTTTTAGCCACTTTGCATAGGCTACTAGTTCGATTCATAATTCAAATCAACCATTTCATCATTCGCATTCATCGAAGTAGAAAATTAGAAGTCTATTACTAAGTCCGTAATCTGATTTTATATTCGACTAAAACTCAAAATCCATCATTTCACTTAAAATTTTACGCTTCTTTGATTTCACAGATTCTCTTCGCAGTGTTATAGTGTTTCTAAATAAAGTCTCGTGTATTTCTAATCCTTTACTTTATTTACTACTGTTCTCAGGTCTGATGAACCTGAACACATATTCTTCTACAGCATTTTGCGCGATATCATCAAAACAATACATATTTCGTTAGTCGAGTGGCAAGATTAGTAGAGAACCAGAATAAAGTATTGAATAGTTCAACTGATTAATCGACCTTATCCGTATTCATTGCTCGCATAACGGAAAGGTACGATGCCGCCGATCTAAGAAGCTGCAAGAAAGGTGTACAGATTATGTAAATTGGACTATCAACTGATAGGCACTTCATTTTGGGTTGGATTCATAGAATATTTCAATTTGACTCACCTTTGTGAAACTAGTCAATGACATTGGGAGAAATTTTCCAGCTGTAATAGTTATCGGTTTCGATGCTCTCATCACAATCAATAAAAATGATTTTTCAATCAATGGTGGAAGTTCATACCAGTTAGCTTTGTAGGCAGCCATTCTAATCACTGCACCCTACAGTATTTGATTGAAAAAGTAGAAATACATCTACTCCTTTGGAATTGTATGAATTGTTGTTTGCTAAAAACTTAATAACTTACCTGTGATGTTAGATAATCTCCAGCAAAACTGTAAATAAACATTTGCTGCAATGCCATCGTGAGTAAAAATGCGAATCTCACAAGCATTGTAACATTGTTTGATTCCATCGCCTGTAAATGTTATTCAAGATAGTTTAAGATCTTCCACAAATTTTCGAACGCTCTCATTTTACTTTCAGAAAAAATTTTGCTGTACAATAGTGATCGAATGTTATACCTGTAAAAAACTGAATCCTGCCAGGCAAATGGTTAACGTTCCTCCTAGTAATTGTCCCAATAAAATTTGATTGAAAGATTCCTCCACTGCGTAAGCTCCACTGTACAAATTTTTTAATTTATTAGTCACTGGAAGATACAAGCTTGACAAGCTTCCATACACTTCACTCACTTTATTAATGATACGTGCCGTTTCACTATGTATTTCACTTCAGCAAGCATCGTTTTACTGTTACGGTCTTTAGTTCGGAATTCCTCGATGCAACATCTTAAAATACCAATAAAATCGTGAATAAATGGTGCTTGTAGTTCACACCTTTGAGTCGAATTTCGACCGTTTTACAAACCGCAATATCTCGAATTGTCCGCACAGATGAAAAATAGACGTTACTAGTAGGCCGTCGATGCTTGTATGTGCAATTACCATTCCTGTTCCGGTACATGCTTCGAATAAGTATAGAATCTGTAAATAAGATAAATTATTATGTAAATGTATGAAGCTCGAAGACCACGCTGTACAATTTGACCCACAAATAATTCCCGATTTTTACCTCGTAAATCGGATTCATCAGATAATTGGGCAAGGGGTACCATGAATTCATTGGCAACTCGTTTGCAATTGCTGTTTCATTGGTAGCAGATAATTTCCTACTAGCAGGTGCTATTAAAAAAAGGGTCCAGCAAATCATCACAATCGTTATGTAGACATAAAAGAATATTCTAGATATTCGCGCGTGTGTCAGCATAATCCCGTGGTCACGTGTAGCATCTCTTCCTTTTAATTTTCGTTTTTGTAGTTCCCAATCTTTCTCTATGGTTGTAAGAAAATATTTCAAAGGTTGAAGTTGTCCTTTGATCAAACCGTACTTTATGGTAATCACAGTTATCGGAATGGTTTGCCCAAGCACGGCGACTAGATGCTCGAAATCTCTTTCGATTACTATAGCCCCGACAAAACTGGCAGAAATTGCTGTTAAAAATCCAGAGAAACAGCCGAGCCAAATTAAAGTCGTTGTTAAAGTTTGCGGTGATTTTGGCCAAATCGCAAGCAGGCTCATGGCGTGCCTCAAACCCCCGACTGCGATGTTGAAATCGGTTTCCATTTTCGCCGGTTTCATGGGTGTAAAGGGCAACACTTTTGAACTTGCAAATCGCTTGGCAAACCTAATCCTGTCGAGACTAACGATGTTTTAAATTAACGTGCATGAAAGCTTTTGTTGTTTGGATTTGCCAAAGTAGAATTGTGATTTCTGATGATAATTTATGCCCCAAATTTGGGAAGAACTCTCAATCTCCACGATTCAACTTAAACTGACTAAATCGAGTCACCGTAACGTTACCTTTTCGGAATATGATTTGATAAACGAGCTTGCGTGCTTGTCTAGTAATGACGAATAATAGACACTATTATTTCCAAGCATCTATTTGTGAATCGAATATAGGCGCTCATGCAGGGTTGGCTCGGAAAGTAGCTTTCAGACATATATGTCACATAATTTAAATATGAAAATGCGAATAATACGATGTATGTACATCGCAAGACACAATCATAAGATAATCGTTTGCTATCTTTTGAATAATACCAAACCGTATTCTTTCGAATTTAATTGAAGTTCCAGCTATTGCAATGATGGTTCGATTGAATTTCAATTGTTAGTCGATTTCGGAGTCATCTTGTAGTATAAATTCTTCCAAGTAAAACTGAAGATTTAATTATCAACCGACTTCCAAGTTTTATTGATTTACAATTGTAAGTAATAGGGAAAATTCCGTTTAGCTAAGACTTGAATTCTACGTGGTAATCATACTTCTGTTTGTACGTGTAGATGATATATAGCTGTAGCAAACAGGACAACGTAACTCAAAAGTGGCTTAATCTCATTTTTGTCCCAATTTCCATTAAACAAATAATTCTAGATTCACCCTGACCCTAACTATAAGATTGACCATTTTTAGTTCAAAATTTCCATAGTCCGAGTAATTTCCTATTTTCACAGGACACAGTAAATACTTCATACAAAAAGTTAACGCAGAGTAGATTTGGGATAAGAGATTGTCAATTATTGACTGTTGAAGAACAATAAAATGGTCATCATTTTTTTGTGCTTGAATCAATTTATTGACCAAGAATTACAATTTGTTCTGTGCCGTCTCACCTTTAACTAATATTTTACATTCTACATGGCCAGCCCACAGGCCACAATATATTGCCACCGAGATTGCCACGTATGGCAATAGCACGGCAATAGTATCGGCAGACCATATTGAAGGTCGAGATTCGATAGCAATGTGGCGGCAACATCGCTTCAATATATGGGTTTCTGATATGGCAATAACTAGGTAAACCGACGCATAGTTCATCAATGTTGAATCAACGTGGCAACTTTATGGATAGCCGATATATGCAGCTTCCGAACATATTATGTATCCCGTGTCGAGTCGCTATATGACATCAAAAGTATATTTGAATTACCGAGAGTGGCGATGAAATTGGAGATTTTTCAAAAACATGAAAAATATTACAGTGGCTAAAAGAATTTCGGAGGAAAAAATAATTTAAAATTTCCAGAAAGACGGGATGGTTAGCCAGATAGCTGCATGGATGCCACTTGAAATTATTACCCAGGTAATAGTCGAACCGATAGAAACAGAAATCATTGGCATGCACTTTCGTGCTAAACTAAACTTTCGGATCAAATTACTCCGAGCCTTCACCCACGCCAACAGCTCGTAAAGCGGAAAGATGCATCCTATTTGAAGAGAGAATGATGTTAAAAGTCATATATATATATATATTTTATTACTACTTACTTTTCGGCACATTAATTTAAATTATTTTTTTTATACATTTTCGAAGAAATTTTTTTCTTTACAAAAACGTGTATTTACTTTATTTTTATCAGTTAAATGAAAAAAAATAAAAAGATGAAACTAAAATAAACTAATTTTGCCATTTGAAATACGTGGGAAATCTTATTTTCAAATGCGCTAATTCTGTGTTCAAGCTACACAGCTGAGCTTTGGGGACAATTTTTTTTATATTGAGCACTAACGTTTTTGAAAAGGGCCCGAATAAAAAGGTAATGTCGTTTTTTTTTTTTTGACACAGTCTAATATATAGACGCTACCGGTGGTGAACGAGTCCTAGCGGGGAAGCACATTGGCGTAGAATCGGGGAAAGAAGTTAGCACGTGTGATAAGTTAGCGCAAAAGTTACAGAATCGCACCCCAGGCCGTTAATGACTTTCTTCGCATCGTGCCTATGTACAATCACGCCTGCAGTTGGACCAAATAAGATGAATGAAATTTCTACCGATTGAACGTACCAAATTATGTCGTTGCAGAACTGTGAAGTTTTTTTTTTTTTGCCAAAGCCGCAAATAATTCAGGGTAAAACACGAGCCACGAATGGCAGGCATGAATTGATCATTGGGTTCATTGTGGCTTTTTTTTCCATGACTTTCATGCATTTCTGCAGTATCCTATTTTTATTTTTTTTTTCAATATTCACTGCTAAACATGTATTCGAAACTCAGATGAGTGAACTTCAAGTTATACTTCGGTAACCTGATAAAAATGTTGATTATTTCAAATACGAGCTTTTCGTTCTGTAAAGCTTGGTTCACGACTGGTCCACGCAACTGAGCAGAAATTACGAGCACCATCGATGTAAATAATTCAAGATGATGGCATATACAATGGCTGGTAATAAATAGCATTCGTACAGATGTATGCACTAGTGCACAATGTTCATACATTTTAAATCTTGAAAGTGCTCCGTGCTACTGCGGATTGGGGGTATTACGGAAAAGTCGAACTATACAATCGTGCGGTAGATTTAATTAATCGTTCCTATGCATTGAGAACTACGTAACCAGTGCATAAAATATGGACTGTGGGTTACGCGATATGATACAATCTAGGGAACAACGGCCGTGGCATAGAGAAGTGCCCCTCTGGTCGGGTAAAGGGTTGATTCTATAATGTATTGCTGTGTCTGTACTGAGCGAGCATTTCAGGAAGTGATCACGATTGTCTGCTCGGTGACATGGTGGCTATACTATGTGGATAAACTTTTAATTGACAATCGGAACACACATGCAGGGGCCAGATATGAAACGTAATAATTGTCTCTGCACAGCCGAAAGCACTCAAATATTATCAAAAAAATTCATACATCGAGACCAATGAGTAATAAAAATTGAAAAAAAATTCTTGTAGCTCAACAAACTCAATGAATATGGAGAAGGATCGGCGACGGAATTGAAATCATGAATGGCCTCATACCTGAAAAATACTTACGACACTTGTATTTGAACTTGGAAATTGCTCTTCACAATTCATCATGTTGAGTGTTGGCAGTGCTCTGAATTCACATAGTATAGGTCATTTCAATTTGTTTGAATAACACTTTGAACACCTTTCAAAGTTTCGACTTCTGCCCACGACGAGTGCGCTACGGAATACTTAACACGACGAATTTACTTCATTACGTTGGCTGAGCAAGCAAATCTCTTCTTATAATTGAAGCATTGATTTTTTTTTTTTTTCTCCTTGAATATATTGTGGTCGTCCATTAGCGAAATTCTTACAATCTTACAACTCTATACAGTGATGCTTATTAGTATGAAATAAAACTTGTATAATTCACCGTATTTATTCTAATCTCATTAAAAATTCGTGCTTAACCTTGGTTTCTACGTCAAAAATTGGATACATGATCAATAGCCAGACACCTCCACATGATCTTGAACAAATTTACCAATCACAGTCTGAAATTTATAATAACTCCCCTTTTTTTTCAAGCGGAAAGTTAGAAGAATACAGCCATCCCTCTGCCGCACATCTTCTTAAACCTCACAGATTTTTCTTTAGGGTTCACTATTCTCTTCGGAAGGTATACTGTACCTTCGAATGGCATGACACGTAATCTGAGCACCCATTACCCTCAGTCAACCCCTAATACTTGATGAAAGCTCACAACCGCACCCCCGTTTATCGCGATTGGGTTCAGCGTGAAATTCCTAGATGGAGGCAGTTCTTACTACCCCATCAATTTATTAACCCCACAAGCAGCTGGTTGTAAGCTGTGTTATCGTTGTCATGGCGAAAAGGTCATGCCCGGCTTGTCTGCAATATTTTACGAGTGTTTCGTTGAGCTTTCGGTTACGGATAGTGTCGAATAGTGTCCCTCGCGAAGGTGGTTCATGCACGAAATTATCCTGAGCTTTAGATCGATGATTAGCTGTGAGCTACGTCACGTGAGTGGTAACAATCGCCATGATAAACCGGTGTGTAAATTAGGCTGCATTCACAGCGAATGAAGACATCATCTGTACACCGTACGTTCAAGCACAGCTTATAGTGCTACTCAATTTTCAACCAGATGTGAATGCAGCCTTAGTGTGCCAGGAATCACGACGCGCATCCTGCAGACTTCCATTGAAAACTTCAGTACCTAAAAACAGTAAGAAAAGTCAGCTAACTATCCATTTATCACTAGAAAATGTAGCTTAAACTTTATGGCTGTAGTATACGACTCTTAAAAAATTTGAAGAGTACTTAGGTACTGTGTTTACCTCGAAACCGTGTTTTGGTCAGAATTGAAGACAAGCAATTATTACCAAAAATTTAATTCTTCGCCTCAGAAGGTTTCGCTGTTATTTCAGGATGTCGAAATCCGTGGAATATTTTTTTCCTCTAACCAGGTTCGCCTTAGAAAAGACTCTAAAATAACTTTGTTCAGGATCAGCATGGTGACCCGTTGTGTCTGTAAAATTGTACATTTCGGTGCCCACTGGGTCCTGAAGATCGCATCCAACCCGATAAATATTTATTGCAAGAACGCAACGCGATGAATTTTATTACAGCTAGGATATCCCCTTGTAACTTTACCTGGCATAAATCCGAGAAGGATATAGAACCTTGTTGACGTAATGCATCGCAATGATCCACAGCCCAAGGCTTATTTTCTTTTCTGCGTTTTATTCTTGGCACAGGAACCATGCTACGTCTATAAAGCGTGGATATGACAAAGTCTCATTTCGAACCTACGATACAAATTTTGTATATCAGGTTATTGCCGACGATACTGCTGCTCATATATCAAACAAGATGTTCTCAGTCGTGAACCCGCTCGTTTCACATCCCTTTAATTCTTAAACTCGTTATTTACATTTAAAGAAATGAGTATCTAAATGTTCGAATATCCTATGAAGTTTCGATTGTATAACAGGCAATGATCACCTCGTGGTCAGAGGTGATGGATTGGAAGTTTTCAACAGTTAGTTGAAAAGATATTATTTACGATCGTCCAAGTAGAAGCGCATAGCGAACAATAAATAGCAATTCACTTGGAAGTTTCGTTGCGATAATAAAACGTCATCCAAGGAAATCCTTCGCCCCTTTATATAGTTCCTCTTCACTTGGCAAAGTTTTCTCAATACTTTGCCCGAAAGTTAATCCTTTCAGCCCCACACTCGTTTCTAGAAAATAAAAACCACCCGACGAGCGCAAACATTTCGATCGAGTTTTCTTGAAAGCTCATGGAACTGCCAACAGATGGAGGAAGACGCGTGATTTTCAAATTGGTACAACATTACTCTACCAAGATTCGGTTTTTCACCTATCTCAAAGATTAAAACTTGATTATTGCTTAGACGATCGAAATCTTTGCTAGCAGAATAATCACGATTCTAATTTCTATGCAGCTATAAGTCCCAGAGGTAGTGGAGACTGAATCCTGAGATTTAAAAAAGCTCGTAGCGAAACAGTTTTTAGTATAACCTCGCGTTTAGACAATTTCGAGCGTGCGATATCTTCTCTATTTGTGCGTAAAAAAAACATGTTTTGGGCCGTACGTATTCGGAGTCGCACATAAAATTGCGCGACGTATTTTGTTTCATTGGTTTCGGTGCCCAGGCAGAGATATTCCGTTTAATAGCACCTTTTTTCCCAATGTTTTCAGGTCTGGTGGAATTGCGTAGGCAAGCACCTTAATAAATAAAACTCCAACATCGCAGAACTAGTTGCTGCTCGATGATAGAGACAGACACATGGCATTGTTTCGAATTTTCTAGGACCTGCCTACAAAAAAAAGTATTTGAACACTATATTTGATTACTTAGTCTCTGCCTTACTTTATTTGAACTAGTTACTTCGGAACTTTGTTGGTAATGGACGAATGGACAATGGTTGAAGAAGCGACTCTTCCGTCGCAGCCGGTCTTGAACGCGCCGTTGCAGTTGCTATACACTCGGTCTGACTTGACTGGGGCCACATCTACTGCGACAAGTGTTCGTCTCTCGAACAGAATTCTATTCTCTCGATTCTGGAGAGGACTTTTTGTCAGTAGAAAAATCGGAAAGGCATTGTTATAATTTTCTGGAAACGTGATTTTCTGTGAAAAGGTGCATCACTGATGTAATGAACGGCAATAAAATACTGCGACAATTTATGTGACTCGCAAAACTCGTCAGACAACGTATGTTGAAAGACTCACAGACGATATATGAGTGGCATTTTTCCTGTTAAATCCCGATGACATTTGGGGGAAGAGTTTTAAAGCACATTTGTGTGGATTAGCAGCTTCATCAAACAATTATTTAAACCAATAAAAAGAGGATCAATGGTTACACACGTTTTGTGTGAAACAAGCAATTTGTATAAGTAATGGATTCTACCAGGTGCAGCTTTGAATAATAAATTCACGGATTAGTTTACTCTTTTCAATACTTCATATAATATATATAATTCTGGCCTTTTCCCGCTATTCGAGCGTCTATTCGCTCGTGAAACACAAAAATATGTCACCGCTGTTTTCATCCTTATAGTATAATTCAACGTGCAGCAAAGAAAACTGCAGGACGAAAATTACCCTTTACATTTATAACGGATTATGGTATAGTGATGTAAAGATAATTCCTGCAAAAATACTTACGATCGTCACACATCTAAACGACATTGATGATAATTTGGCTCTGATAATCTCTACTAATTTCTCTGCTCTTATCACCACCAATAAAAACCGCGTCGAGTTGTACCATTGGGCATTGTAAATGGGATTTATATGAACAAACAGATATCATAGGAAGTGATGAGCGACCGATAATTAAAGTAGTAACATAATGGCAGACTGAGGAGAAAAGTATTGTTAGAAATACAGTATTTAAACTGAAATTGTAGATGGCTGGGAGGGATAAGCATGCTTCATAGTTGTGACAACCATATAATTATCATAAATAATAATAGCATTCGGTAGCGTTTACTAGATTTTTCGGTGTCAGCGAGTAGTAATTCACACTCCCACCATACCTATGTTCAGCAAACTAGAATCCCTCTAATGAACGATAATGGTAGCATGAACTAAATATTCCGTAGAATAGAACATGACTCTAAGTGGGAAGAACGGCAGACTGATATGGTTATTATCTACAATTTTCGAGTAACCCGAATCGAATAATGGTTGAAGACGATATATTTTTAGTTAGCTCTGCAAACGAGGTTGCCCCGATGTAAATTGGAAGGCGTTGCGTTTCCAACATCAATTTTATTGTCAATTATTCTTCCAACCAGATACCACGTTTAATACGACGTTAAATGGTCATAAAAAAAAAAAAAATTACCCAAGTGGTTGAAACGATTTTCAAAAATATTGTACCCGTGCGGTTATAACAATGATGGACAAAATTATTGATCGTAAATTATTTTTTTATTTCATGTTTCACTACTTTGACCGCCATTGCCAGAAGGCGCCGGAAAATTTGTTGAAATAATTCACCCAAATTTCCTGATCCTTCCCTTATATTTTTCGTATAAAGAGATTCATGGAAGACCCAACCATTTCGGAGAAAAAAAAATTCAAACGTTGCGTGCGCTAGCACCCAGGCTGTCCGAGGTCACTACTATTCTTGAGGTCAAGTAGTTCCCCTTTTTTAATCTTTTTTTTATCAAAATTTCGGTCCATTCTGACGATTGTGAAGATTAACTGTCGGAACAAGAAACTATGAATTAAATATAGATTTTAAATTAGGAATGTTTAGTTTCATTGCGAAAATACGATGGCTGATATTGATTTTCTTACTTTTCGAATGAAGATTTGTCATATTGTAGACGATTTTATGTGTACAGTATAAATAATTAGAGATTTGAGAGCCCTTTAATTACCATCTTTTTGCCATGCCTGACTTTCCGAGAGTGGAATAAGATCCTTCGTTTCCACTTAGTCTGTAATTAGGTATTTCACATTATTCAAATTAAACACTTAGTCTAATGTCACTAGTCGCGTTTTTCGTAATACTTGCTGTCGCCTCATTATAATCGTCACAAGTTTTTCCTCGAAAAGGTTGATTTTACGTGAACACAACGAGAAAAATATCCCCACTTTACGATCAGTATTTCCCGAGATATGAATATTTAAACCTTCAGGTGCGACAGCAGATTCAAAAAATTCAAATAATCGTAACTCCGCCATTTTTGTAAATTATACAAACGCGTTGGTGGGATTTTTCTCCCAATAATACTACCGTCGTGTTGGATGGGGCAAAAATTCACACCTTTACTGTTTATTTTTTGATATTTTTTGACACCATTTCACACGGAACACCGTGTATATAAATATTTATGTCAGAGCACGACGTTCATACATTTTAAATTGTAAAAAGTGTCTCTCACTCCCAAGATTAAAAATATTACGTTAAAGATGACTGAATCACACCATCCGGAAAAAGAATGACATAATATAATGTAACGTAAACTCCTCTCTGCCTTGGTAATGCCTTTTGCTATACATCGTGCAGTGTCTGTGTTAACCGAGCTTTTTACGAGGTGATTGGATTAATCTAGCTGTAGAACTTGACGTTACCATAATTGTCTGCTTCTAAGAAACTGCGGTTGGATACAGCGATACACGTTTAATCGGTACAATTA
This sequence comes from Tenthredo scrophulariae, assembly GCA_963978835.1. Taxonomy (NCBI): domain Eukaryota; kingdom Metazoa; phylum Arthropoda; class Insecta; order Hymenoptera; family Tenthredinidae; genus Tenthredo; species Tenthredo scrophulariae. The sequence continues at coordinate 17,767,864 of OZ022228.1, forward strand.
TTGCATTTATTAGGCTAATCGCAATTCATTACAACATTATAGAAATTGTTAACAATTACTTCTGGGTGGCAAAACCTGTCGACAATTTCCATAAGCAGCTCGCTTAATTAACACTCAGTCTCTAAATTCAGCTATGTAATACATTTATAACTCTTTGAGGTACATATACCTATATATTACATAATATTTTCGAGCATTCTTTGATCTTGGAAATCTTGCTTTAAATTCTTTTTATTGCCAAATTTTATGGACGAACACCCCACGCGCATTGTGATTAAAACATTCTCAGCTAAGAAGATTCTGCGCCCCTATACTGTACATTTTATACATGGGGTACTCTCGCTTATCAAGGACACTTTTCTGCATAAGGATCCCCGGTATTGATGCCGCAAAGGATTTCAGAGCTTGGCTGAGCCCCAACAACAAATATAGAGTCACACACCCTGATATTAACTTTCATAAGTTATCCGATTTGCAAGATATGAAAAAAAACAAATTTGCTTCTGAGCGCCTCGGACGATCGTCTGCAGACATACGTATCTTCGGATTTGGAGATCCGAAGAGAATTAAAGAACTGCCACTCCTTTTACGCCGTGAGAATCAATATAACGAATCGATATACTCAGTTGAAAACTTTGAGCATCGATCTATTCTTACCTCGTGTAGGTATAATTCAACAAAGCTAGCTCCTTCATATTTATCGTATGTATAACTCACTCCCATACTCTCATTATAAACTCTTTTCTTCATCGTTATATTAGAAAGTTCTCCTTGTTTAAGTACTAACTTTGATGTATTAAGTCTTCGACTCTTAAGTCAGGAAGTAGATATCTCTACCGTTTTCTTTCATCCTTGGTATAACAGGAAAGTAACTGAAAAGTTTATTGGTGCATACACACACAAGCAAGCTCAGTCTTGTACAGTATTCAAGTAACACTATGTACTAGGTACTGCCTCGGGCGGCCTGCAGACTGGAATTGGAGAAAACAATCAGGGCTGAGCCTCGGCGTAGTATAACGCGGCTGGACAGGTCATTTGTCAGGAAAGCGAAGATTGCAAACAAGGGTGGTCGAGGTGTTGCACGAATCTTGTACAACGGTACACCGAGTCATGAGAAAGAGGGTGAAATATGCGATCGTGATATAGAGCGACCTTTAATGGTGTGTATCGCGCTCTGAGAGGTTGCAAAATTAATTCGAATACACAATTATTTATGAATATTTACCTGTCCGAGGGATGGGGGAATATGATTTAATTAGCTCCAGAAGCGAACGCCGAATTGTCGCCAGCGTAATTAATAAACTTACGCTCTAACTTCTCCAGTATGGTTATTACCTTTCCAGTTATCATCGCACTGCGGGGCATTGCGGTCGCAAGACCCTAGCTACGAACTAGAGGCCATATTTTGCCACGCGTACTTCCTGACACTGAGAGCTTGTACACTTAGCAGCGAAGGCAACACTCCCTCTTTGAACCAAAGATAGCGGTTGCGAGAAGAGGGAAGAGAGAAGAGAGAACAGAGAACAGAGAGACCGAAACGCGGAGGGAATGTCCGCTCTAATATCTACGAGTGCTACTTTAGGTCAATAAATTAGATGAAAGAGTTGAGAGGGCACCCATCCGAAAGGCTGGAGATTTCGGAAAAAAATGTATCCTCATTTTGAAGGTGATGAGGGAATTTGCTATGTATCGAGGTATTATACATATCAATGAGAAGGCTAATCGGTGATTCCCAGTCTATAGAGATGTGAAATCGTCAACACGTGGGTTGAATTCTATCACGATATCATTCATCATCGTGTGATTTCACGTTATGCATAATAATAATTATTCATTTTATCGCCACGTAGCGTTTGCCACCCCGAATACAAGAGGAGAATTAATTAAAAACCTCTCCCATAAAGCGATGCGGATTTCTGTACTAAAGAGGACCGATGTGAATAATCACTTCTGCAGTAAGATAAGTATATCGCAGTCAGTGCCAGATAATATCTAATTGATAAATCTTTTATCGAACATCGAGAACACAGTTTAATAAATAAAGAAGGGTTCTGAATAGTTGAAGTAGAAGAGTCGAATCTCGTCTATCTCTGAAAATATAAAATCCAGTATTGTAGAAATAACAAGCAAATAAAACCCGCATTATCCCTTCAAGATTCCATAATCTTTGTTACTCTACGGCGTGGTCTAAAGTCAGGACGAAGTGCATTCAGAAATAAATGCAATACTCGGATATCTGAGAGATTCAGAGTCGAGTATTGGTACGTCAATGCTGTAAACTCGGGATGTAAGCCGTTTTCCGAGTGCCGAACGGGGGTCGATTGCATCTATACGTATATAGTTGTTGTGAAGGATTTCGTATGCAAACTGATCTCTCCTTAAACCTCGATATACTGTGTCAGAGTTTATCGTTGCACGAGCTGAGCCTTTCGAAACAGACGCTTCTCCGCTTTAACTAAGCCGTGCTCCGGCGAGATACGTCGTTCTGGGAGTACGTATACGACACCCACGACACCCCGTCGCCGCTTAGTACATTTTACAGTAATCTCTTCAGGAAAAGAGTAGGTGGATTCCTCCTGAATGGCGTGACTCGTAAACTTCACAGTTGCCCATACTTCGCGAGTCCTGTATCTAGCGATACGGTATTACGCTCTTCAAATGTCTCTATATCAAAGCATCGATAAATTTTTATTATTCCCTGAACAACAACGATCTATAATTTTCTCTCTCGTGAAATCGCCTCTGGATTAGACCTGGAAATTAGTTCATTTTTACATTCTACTGTTACGTTGTTCCCACAATCGGGTAACCTCTGGTTCCAGGATATAATAAATCTCACACGTTTACTAGATGTAAATATTTGGAACGGCCGATTCCAATTATCTGGTAAAATTATTTAACAATCACGAATACTTGTTTGAATTAGAAAACTCGGCGTATATTAATTGAAAATTTTTAATACATAGTGGATAAATAATTGTGATAGCCGCTTGCGGGGTGAATGGTTCGTTTTTTTTTACATGGTTTTTATTCTGAAAGCATATGTCATGTCTGTCAATTCTCACGCGCCACCTTTCGAAACTATGATTAATCTGTGACGCATGTGAAATGATTTCGTGTGAAACGCAGTCAACCGAATATGCATTGAGACGAGATCGGGTATTTGAAACATACGATTTGGCAATGTCCTCAACTCACTGTCAGAATTAACAAACGAGAGAATTTCTGGATCGAGGAAATGAATTATAATATTTGATCGGTTCCTCTCAAATGGGTTTAAAACGCATCATTCTGGGAATATACATAGTAACCCACACGTTATTTTTCCGGTTAATTATTTGCTAACGGTTCTGCGAAGTTTGGGGTATTACTTGCAGAATTTTAGATCAAATATATATATCATATTCATCAAAAATCTAATATCGACATGATGACACGAGAACGAAAAGCTTGAGCGAAGGGGTGTTATCTAGGGGTCGTTTAAAATACGTTGTCAGACGAGGCGTTCCAAGAGATAACGTATCAGGACATGAACCCGATGAACCCTGCAGTTGCCGAAGGTGGGTATACTCGACGTAAGAGAAACGTGATTTCCCAGGATCTTTGAAAATTTTGATAAAATATAAGACGATGAATTGCAAGCTTTTGATTAATCGTTTGACTTTTGAAATCGTGTTGTGTACAAAATCTCCCCTACCACCGTGCCTTGTTCGCAATTAGGAAGTTAAGTTTGTTTGTGATTACTTCGGGGCGCAAACAGGACCTCATCTCGACTTGGCCCTCGCCATTTTGTGAACTTCCCTGATTTCGCATTTCATTTGTTTTAATAATTATAAACGTAAAATTCACTCTTAAGCATGAAAAATTAGTACTTGTAGGTACTGGCTTCGTTACGCTCGATCTAACTCCCACCAATACTACGCCGAATTATATAGGTAGATGAAGTCAACCTCTGTAAGAATCTAGAAGCAACAAATTATCTATGACTATAGACTATAGGATATAAAACGTCGAATGTAGAATAATCAATATTCGCGTTACAATACTGCCATGAAACCTGAGAATGATCGTTCCATTATTAGATTATGGTGCAGTGCAAAAGTCTGCACGTAGGGGAATCGGGGAAAGGAGGCCGATCGTTGAGGGACCAACATTTGTGCCGAGTGTTTGAGCTTTGCCAAGTGTAAAGATAAATGTCCTGATAAAATGCGATCAATCTCGGAATGATGAATCGAACTTTGAGTGGAAAACAATGAATTTAGTGGTCTGGAAATCTATAGAGGGAAGATGAATTAAAATTAGCAGTACAATTGACGTGGATCAATAATAATCAACGACTGAAAGCTGAACAATACCTGACCAAATATGGTACCTATACAAACTGTGAAATTGATGCACTACTTTATTAATTTTCCGTCAAGTATCGTCTGAGCTTTGGCATCACCAATCGAACTCTTCAGCCCAAAAGTGCCTAAGATCTCAAGAGAGTTAAAACTGGAGATGTACGACCTTGCCGAAATGGAACCATTCGATTCAGTCGCTTCAGTGACTTAGGGAGTTTGCGTCAGGGTTAGTATCTCGCTGGGAGATATGTGATGGGTGCTCCTAGCCGAACACAGAAAAAAGCAGGGACTGTTTCAGATAAAAAATGCTTACCGGATATTTTTTTTTTTTTTTTCCTGGTGATATGGAACAAGAAACCATTATTCACCCTGGCTACCGCGAAGACAATGATTAATTGCATTACTAAATTATTGGTTTAATTAAATTTACCGAAGAATCGCTACTCAGAATATGAATTTCTTGAAAGTCTCGTTGCGTCTACTCAATCTATTGAGTAATTGGCAATGTTTCTAAACTAAACTAGCTTTACCAATCCGTAGGAACATATAGGTACGTATGTATTACTTGGATCAGAGTAAATAAATAGCATTTTATAAGAAAGCAGTTAAAATTTTTAGCAAGGGTGCAGTTTACGAGGACTCGTAGTCTCGAGTTGTCGATAAAGTACTCGGGGGTCAACGCCACCGGTTGATCCAATCGGTTCCGAAGATCGGCGGGAGGTTAACGACACCAGGTCACAGATTTTCCGCGTTTGGCCTTGTTTTATATTTCTTTTATTTCCCCAGTTTTTATACTCCGACTTGTAGGTATCTGCTCCAGCTTTATGTCCCATTACTAATGGCCCCCAACGCGTACGTTGCTGAATAGTAGCTTCGTACACAGTCGCGTAGGGGATGCACGCCATGTTAGTGTATAAACATAAACATTAAACTCTCGTAATTCCATACGATGGATTTATCGACTTGTATTCGTAGAAGGTACATACCAACGGTTTTTTAAACGGTATATAAAATGACTGAAAAAGATATAAATATCTGTTCGAAGCCAACGTTCCAACGATTCAGCCCTTATTGCAAGCTTCGTAATCGTTTCTAAATAAATTCGAAAAGTTCTTCGCCGTGAAAAAAAAAAAATATAGTGGAGCACAGCCGCCAGCATTTCATATGTAGATATTGATTTGAACTGAATCACCTGTTTCTAGTTCTCAATTTCATACCTAGAACATATGCCAACGAAGAATAATGATTTATAGAAAGCTCAGCAGTTGCAGAGCGCGTAAGCTGTGTACGCGGTTAACCACTGACCGCACGCAAATACTGCAGTTCTATAGATATGTAGAGGTATACATGCACAGAAATGTGCCTTTTATAGATATATATTTGTACTATATATATACGTACGCGAATATATCCGCAGAGGAAGTTGTCGATGCCGCAATTTATCGTCAGGGGGAAAACAGGTGGGAATAAATCAAACGGAAATTGTAGTGGACAACTAGTGACCGTAAATATACACTATATAGTCAAATAACAGAATGTGAACGTCTATATATATGATGTTAAATAAATGCCTAAGATAAACATGTAGAATATAATTTTATCACCCGGTGGTATTTACATCGGTAATAAATATATTTCCCAGTAGTCTATGAAATCGCGTCTGATATCGGTATATATAATCAGATATCAGTCCATAAATTTTCAAGGTCTTGTTGCATGTACGCTCGTTCGAAATAATTAATTTCTCTCTTACCCCTCCGAGACCCGATTAGTCAAAGCTTTCAGATGTAAAGCCAAACCCCGATTTCAGGGGCGGTTAGGCTTTGGTATTTCAAGGCTTATAGGTTTAGGCCAGCATATATTATTCACGATAAGACAGACATCGGATGATGGATCGATAAGGTACGGCACCTTTCCATCACCGCGAGCTTTTAGCGAGGACAAAATGCTGAAGAATTTTTTTTCACCCCTACATCGCCGCAATGTACGCTTCTATACGCTGATTGACGGGTAAATGAGAAGAGACTGGGGATTATGCTTTCGGTGACTTGCTGCAGATCCAAACCGCGGAACAGAGCTTAAGGGATTTCATTGCATACAATTAACCCTCTGAGGCATGACCTCGGAATTCGCTCCATTCATGCACGATATTGATCAGTAATATTTACTCCAGGCACTACGTCCGATACATGCACTGCTATTGATAGTCGTTTTGTGGACGTGCGATGATCCCTATTGCACATGTGAACCTATACTTCGCTATTGTTTTAAAATAATTCTTATAAAATATTTCTTAGATGTTATAATAAGAAAATTGAAAATTTACGAGAAGAATAAAAATTCCAAAAATTATTCGAACCACCAGTATGTGATTTTATCACGCTCGTAGAAACTGCAGCAGTGTTGTACGAGCGAAATTTTAATTATGAGTCGAAGCACGTCCGAGTAACGAGAATTTGAATTGAACTTTTTCGATGATGAAATTTCTATCTCACTATATGACAGATCGACAGATGGTGATCGGAAATTAGCTGGATAATTCCTATCGTATCAGACCGTAATTACGTGGAGGTATGATCAATTTCGAATTCATTTTCTGCTTTGTGCATGATGAGGAATTAAAATACATTTTTACCAGATTAACGAACTCCTACGCAACGTTATTATAACTCCGCGGTTTCCTATTGTTTACTAAAAAGTGCGATGAATGAATATTTTTTGGAGCGAATGACGCCAGAAAATAAACTTTCATCATTATATACTTTCGTTATACATTTGCACGCCCTCGCACGAGTGAATAGGTATCATATCGCTGAAGTAGAATCAGATCTTCAAATGGCCCAACAAGTATTATATTACCTGTTTGTTGAATAATAATATTTCTGTGTACAAATTGGGGTACACTAGACGCAATTTTAGAGGGTTGAACTCTGAAATGTATCGAATTAATACAAAGCACAGAGCAGCGAAGCAGCTACTTCAAAGTTTTATATAGGGCTGAGTGATTGGCTACATGATTGGCATATCGTGGAGTGATCTGGGTCGAATAATTTTATTTCCTCAAAATTGATTGTCTCGAATCTCTCTGGTCTTCAGCTCTCCGACGAACCTTCGTCCATCCAGAGTGAACACTTTTGAAAAGTGCAAAAGTGAGGGAACGGCCCCTTCGCTCGTGGGAATCGAGTTGGGGAACTCTAAGAAAACTTTCAAGCTCGTACAAATTGGTCCGAAACGCGCCGAAAATTCTCGGAAATGGCCTATGTACCAGATACACCTTTTATTTCGACCCTATAAGGGAATACTACCATTCGTATACGCGTGTATATACGTAAAATACTTACTGAGTATCAATCTTTTGCGTCTACGTCAATCATCGGTTTTCAATCTTTTTTTCCGAAGTGCCTACATAAAAAATGTGCCATCTTTTGTACTGCATAATTCACAGCTTTATAAATTTGGTATCTGGTTCTAGACACAGAATCAAAAGAGTACAATAGGTGTCATCTAGATGAGTAAAAATATTCCAAAACTTTCCTCAAAATTTGTGAAATTGCTTATTGAAGTTATTTACTTAAAAAAAAAAAAATCATCTATAGCACATGCCTAGTTTTCAACAAATTCATTTCACGGATGACGTATAGTGCAACATACATTACAAAGCAATACCAGCCAGTTACTGATCTTCCATTTTCAAACGCTAGGTAATCTTTGGTGCTTTCCGAATCTGGTAGAAAGGTTCTTTGTAAAACTAGTAATGTCCCCAATCCTTTGGACTTTTCATACTGACTTGGCGGAATCCTTGGAGTGTCCTGGTTCGCCGCAGTATCGCAGTTTCATCTTTCTACAAAAAAAAAAAAAAAAAAAATAGAAAAACGGTAAACTACAAAGGTTTGCGTGAAAATACTCATTGAGCGAACAAAAAACAAAAAAAAAGAGAATAATAACAGAAGCGGAAAAAAGACCCATTTCTATTTTCCGAATTTTCCTAAAAATGTGAAAACGAAATATGACCATGCAGAATATCCGGAGGCTATGCGCGCACATACCATGTTACATATATACGTCTCTCCATTTCGTAGCGACCTAGTTCTGAATCTAATCACAGATTACCATCCAGCAATCCAATAAATATCCCACTATATAAACAGTGTTAGTTTTTAGGAGTAATAAAAGTTCATTTCTAATATCACCTCACCTAAAATTGAAGGAATAAGAAAAAAGTTTGGGTGAAAGTCTATATGATCAGTTCGCGACGAATCACCCATTCGCCCAGACTCTCATTTTTGATACACAATCGCTGTACGTGATGAAACTATTCCTAAAAAAACGTATTTTACTTTGGCTTGTAAATCAAGCTACTTCAGACATGCGTCCATCGGGGTTCTAGATTCACCCTTAGACTACCCCGGCAGTGGCGCTGACTAATAAGTGAGACAGTGTGCTATGTCATCTAGGCATACAATACGGTATACATATATATATATATATATACGTGTTATATCGCGATATGCTATGCCCTGCTACGTGGCCGTATCCAAGGCTGTCTGCTGCTACAATATTGCACTACTCTGGCACCAGGCCAACTCTCTCACAGAAGAGAGTCATATCTGTACAGATCTTCTGTCTGTGGCTCGTTGGTCTCGCCACCCTCTTAATCCATATCAAAATCGACGTAATACTCGGAGATAACTCCAGCGAGTGATTCCGACTTTAATTACAAGTCCAGAAAGAATTTTACGGATTATCCCATGTATTTTTCGCCATAATATTTACACGCGAAAGTTGGTGATTCCGGAAATCGATTCGTGGGTGATTTTCGGATGAGATAAACTTTTTAAAGTTGAATAAATTAAAGTTGTTTACGCATCCGCGGGGTCTCAGTTATCTGTGGATAGCGTTGACAGAGGATAATGGGATTCTTGAAAAGTGTGTAAATCGAGAAATCGGTGAAATAGCGCGAGGTATAAAACCCGGAGTTCTAGCCCTCATCCACCGCGCTTACACCTTTACTCTGCTTATTCTCTTCTGTCTGTCCCTTTCGTTAAAGCTTGCAATAAAACGCAGAAATAAACCAACTTCCCGAATAAAAGTTAATACCTCTCGCAGCTTCGGGTAATACCCTTAAGACGAGAGTAAGGCAGAGGCTGTAGACTTATCTTGAAAGGCTTTGAACAGTGGTGGATTGTGGCCCGTTGTTTTTCCTTTCTCGTACAACCAACAATTGATGGAGCGTGCTGATAATGGACCTTCAAGAACCTGTGCTGAGAGACGAAAAGCTTTCGCAAACAGTGTCACTCTTCCTTGTTCTGGCTCAGACGATTCAACGAAACGCTACGATCTAGGATTGATTTCTCTCCTCTTCACAATATATGTACGCCACACAAATAAAAACAAAAAAAAAAATCAAAGAAAGACAAGCTGTCTCCATTGTACACCTTACATCCTACAGCATCATAATGCATGTTACTTTCAGTCGACGTTTAGCAAATTGTTCTATTCTCGAAATTTTATGAATCGATGGGTTGAATTTGGCTCAATTTTTCGGTCAATTATTTTTTCCTTTTCTTCACATATAATAAGGACACTGATATACCGCAAAGAAACACATCTGTTATGGGTCGACCATGAGGTGATAATTTTTAATAACTTTTGCGTTGCGATTTTGCTAACTTCATGCATGGTCAAGTGTTACGATTTGTTAAAGTGGCATTAACTCGGACTCCCATTCAGTAAGTCTGTGACATGAGTAACTAACTTCGATTTGGGTAATTTTTGTTGATACTGTATAGTCAGTGGCCAGTGATATAGATATCAACTTCCGGGTGGAATCACAATACGTCTGTCTGTTCACAGCGGATAACGACTTTACCTTGCTCGAACAAACGGGTAGAAGATGTCTGGTACCACCGCAAGAACATGTATTGTCAGAGAGCCGTGAATTGACCCTTTCTCAAGTGTGTCTTAGCAAACTGCCTCTCGACGTACCAGGATAGTTTGAATCTCAAAGTAGTTAGAAATTCGCTGACTTTGATCAAAGTTAACAACAAGGGTTGATAAAGTGTTGTTATATGCTTTTATCTATATGTATGCCTCCCTCGGTGAAGGGATACCTATTATTCTACTTGACCTCAACAAGGAGTGGTATCAGGACGGTAGAGACTTCAAGAATTTGGAGATCTTCCAACAATTTCTACACTCCCGAAGCTCTCCAAATAATTTCGTTAATTTCAATCTTCTATTGTTCTGCAACTGATATTTGATACTATTAATTATTGATAGTTAATTACTCTTCTTGGCAAGCTTATTTTGAAATATTTTGGCAGGCGACTAGAATGTTCAAACGGATCCGTGCTTGCACTTCGGTCAATGAATCCATTAACAATTAAAAAAGCCACAGATGATCGTACGCTGCGAATGATTACAAAATTTACGTGTACCTGTCCGGGTATAATTGGTTCAGCAAATTCGTGGCGAAGAGTTCCATTGTCCGCAAGGGCGGTACGAAATATCCCGATCGCAAAATAAAGTTCGTAATCAAGTGGCTGCAGCAGAATTGAATTTTTCAATTTTTCAAAAACCCAGTGTCAATAAAGGACGCCTGCCCCACGTAGCTGTACAGACGGAGAGTACCAAAATGAGTACAGAATTCGTATAGATGAAAAATAAATAGTAGTATGGGAGAAAGAGAAAGATATAGGGTGTAACCGTGGTAGAAGCACATTGTAAGTATTGTTAGCCCAGGTATGATGGATGGCCCTGAGTTTTCAGCCCTGTGTGAGCTCTGGTGATAAAGGCTGCGGATAAACTCGAGTAATTTGTCACTTTGCTGCTACGCATCGCCTGTGTTGGGACACACAACCACGGACGTCCTTTGTCGGCTAAAATAGCCGCGGTTTATAGGACCTGTTATACTCTCCGGTGTTAAATTCATCTTTCATCCCCATTCTCGCGTGAATACGCTCTGCACATTGCTGTCCACCTACCAGCCAGCTTCTGTATACCTATGTAGATGTATGCGTATTGCGTACATGTGTAGGTATGCACATAGGTACCTACTTTTATCGTAACGTAAAGGGATGAAATTGCGAGAAAAATTATCGAGGAAAATATGCATGAAATCGTGCAACAGTTGGTAAACCTTTTTGTTAGATAGAGACGTTTTTGCAGACCCGTGTACTTGCCCTGTTATATTGCAGAGTTTTTCTCTTTTTACATTCATCGCTGTAGTTATACTCAGCGTTGATGTTCTCCGGGGTCTTTGCGTACCCTCTGTGCGGCTGTCCCAGAAAGGTATTACGTATTCGTGTTAAAAGAACTCGAGCTCGCCTGCATTTCAAGTGGTTTTTTTATTTTTAGTTTTACTTTATTTATTTATGATCTCCTGGGTTCTTTGATGGGAAGATATAGGTATCCTCAAGGGTCCGAAGACGATTCGGTAGGATGATTGCACTAGCAAGGTAACAACCTCGTTGTTGTTCGCCACTATAATAGATCTTGGAGACGCGTAATTATAGATAAGGCTAATGGGCTTGTTTATAGAACGCAATTAAAAGATTAAGTAGTTTACGATTAGACTGTGATCGTTACAGGTATTTTAACTCTGACAAAAACTTTACGAATTGTATAACGATTCTAGAAAATGGGAATCCGCAGCCTTCTCCCACCGTGAAATTAGTTTCGAAACCTGATTTCTGTTCTATCCTCATGTTCTCTCCTTATTTTCTCTTGGATTTCACCGTTCCTCCATTCCTCGTGATGCAATTTATTCCAGACGCAATTCATTATTGCACATTGTCGTCCTGTAGGCAGTATAGATACTCGTTTCTCTACTATGCCAATTCATTCGGAACGCGAACAGAGTTGCGCTCAGCGCAATGCAGCGTATAATTTTTTCTTCTATTTTCGAACCTCCGTATCCACGCTACATAGGAAAACAATTACTATCTCCCACTTTCCTGAAAATAGCTACCTGCCAAATAAAATCTATACCCAGCTATCTCTCCTGAAGTCTATATCTGGGGTGAGTTCGTGATTCTCTTAGCAATTCTTAGCTCCGGCGTTAAATTTCAATGGCGTGCGACGAACCCGTCTTCCAACCGTGGTCATGATTCGCAATAAACAAGGTTTCTCTTCCACGCCTCAGATTAGCATCGAAGATATGGCTCAATTCATTCCTATCCTAATTGACTTTCTACCCCATTTTCTTCCTTCGCTTATCGAGAGAAAAAAATAAAAATAAAAATAACTTCCAGTCTTCCTTTGGATCAGAAACCTGAAATATATCTGAGATGTCAAGGCTGGATGGTTTCACTTGGGAGAAATATCTCCTCGGCGAAAACAAGAAGAACAACCTACCGCGCCAAGGAACCAGAGTGGCAAGTTTGCCGACCCAATCTCGAGAACACACCCAGCAATTAAGTTGGCACACAGCTTCAACCCGGCATTCTCTTCGAGTGTCTACAGACGTTTCTCAGCAACTGACTTCCCATGTTGCTCGATAAAAAAAAAGTGAAAAAAAAATACGTTCGTTATTTCTGGTCTTACCATTACTTCTCAATTAATCTATGATTGTGAGGAATAAGGGATTTCTACAAAAACACGTCGAAAGCTGCAATATATACCTATTTTGGTCCGAAGACTACGAGCCTGAAGTTAAAAAATCTAGAATTCGCTACTTGAACCGTTGGACATGAAAAAAATGATCCCTCGTACTATGACGAAGCAAATAGATGTCATGGCAGCCCTGGGGTAAGACGATGACATCTACAAGGGAGTACCTACGGGACAGTCGTTTGTCATCGTTGAATAATTGCAGGGTCTACGTTTAAAAGTACAATGGAGGCAATTTACCATTCTAAACCCCCATCCCCCCCAGGAAACGGAGGTCGACGCGTAAAGGACACCAGAGTTGCACCATTGCGTAAACGTCTCTACTTCTCAACCGTGAATAATGCATATTCTGGTCTAGACTCTGGAGCGTTGTGCTCTTTCTCCTAAATTGAGATTGATTACTTACACCATCGTGCCAAACTTAAGCCACCCACAGGAAAGACGTTAAGAAGGATTTTACACTCGCTTTACGCGACCTCGGCACTCGAAACAGGAAAGCGAGAGACGGAGAAGAGAAGAAGAGTTGCAAGAAGCGATAGCTCGACAGCTGGAAGTGATTTATCGGGAGATTGTTCGACCAAGAACGATTGAAAGCAATTCCTGATCTGCGGAAATATTTCCTCTTCCAAAAATTTCATGCAATGATTGCGTGGCAACAAAGAGAGATGAAATAAACGGCATAAATCGTTTTTCATCCTGGAGAAGGCGGAGGATTCAATTCTATAGCTAGACTCTGGTTCTAAAGTAAAGTCTGTTCAGCGTTTGAATATGTACACGGACCTTTAGCCATCCACCGAGATCACTTTTCCTGCAATGTAAAGGAAACACAGAAAGTTAAATGTCCGTTTAGATCGTATGTGTGTATTTCTACGACTTTGTCAATCATTTATGTCTCACGTATCAGGCCAGCCAATTCCATCAGCTTACTCAATTCGCTATCGATAAATCGTGAGATTTGGAGGCAATAAAGAACTCCCGGATATCAAAGACGCAAGCAGCCATAATAATTTCACGTTAGGACAGAGGCAGTATATCTATCAACTGTATTGGCTTCTCGTCGTGGGACTCGGTGTGAGGTTAAATTTTTGATCTACACGTCTCAGGTTGATAACCGACAAGTGGATTCGTATACCTTGTGGTCTAACAATTTTATTTTCTGAGCAAGTTCAGGTACAAAATCAAATAATTAACGTCAGTGACAACGATCGCAGTCGGGTAATTTCAAACGGCTTCAAATTGCGGTTAATTTTTTAACGAAAGTTTGAAATTCGGCATTCGATCTGGCGGCAACAAACGTGAGATAATGTTTTCGTTCGGAGAATTGGTCCACATGTAAAAATATCATTTGAATACCGAAGAGGGGTAAAAGTTATTCTTACGGTATAAAGTTCATTGCTGTAATAATAATCGTTCATAAAATTAATTATACTTGAAAATTATTGCGAAAATATTTAATCAACGACCAGTATAACGTCAGAGAGTTATTCTTATGTTTATTATTAACAAAGTTCTAAACCCCAAAATCATACGCAATTCAGTAGTCATATAGATATTCATATCATATACAGCTGCAGCTCTTTTTATTTCCATATTCCGTGAAATTCTTCTCGTTAAATGTTTTATTTGACGGACGTCAAAACATCCGTGTAGTCATAAACTAAGATAATTATACACAGGGAGTAGCGCGTCAAATATAACTCTATATGTTCACTATGAAATAGTGGGCGTCTGTCGGTGATTAATATTTTATTATTCGTTACCACGTAGAAAACAGGTTAAATTTATCATATGATATTACTTCGAAGATGAAATATTTTATTCGCGAATTAAGCGCAGAAAGTGGTATCCACGTTTATTAGACAAAAATTTGACGTTTTATTAGGTATAACTATACCTAGATCTCGTACGAATTTCAAGGGTCTGCCCGAGAGCAATGTAGGTGTAGATAATCAATAACATTACTTTGGCGTAAAGTTAACTTCTCGAAAATTATGATTAATTTATTCGTTTGGTTTAGCGCGAGTCAAACATAAGTTACAACCAAGATGCAAGTTAAACAGAAACCTAAAGTAGCCAACAGGCAACACAATGCGCCGAAAACTTAAACCAACGTAACTGTTCTGATGGATATAGAACGTGTTACGCTACCAGCTTAAGTTAAATTGGAGTTGAGCACGTGCCCGAGGCCCTAAGTGAGGTCTAAGATGCTGCATACACAAATTGTACTTAGCATTACAGATTAACTTACTTAAGTAGATATTAACGCTGCTCGATCAATTAATAAAATTCATCCACCTACACAAAGTCGATACTGTGTTACGTAGTCAACAGTGATTTTAAACCCGAACATCGTTGAGGCCTTTCTGCATATTAACCAACATGGATTGTGTAATGAATTGAAAAAATACTTGAAAATTGAAAAAAGTCGAAAATTACGATAGCCGTAAGTCGACTCTGTTCGGTCTTTATATCTCACTGTACTAGAGTGTGAAGCCGCACCTAGAACGTAGCCATATTGCGAATAAAGGGTCATTTCTTATGGGCTGTTAGCGTAGATGGTATGAGCCATGGCCGACATTAGTTTATCTATGTTAGGGGTTGAATGTTATCTCCTCATTCCCGTAACGGTAGCGTGAGATATTGCCTGGTGCAGATAACACCCGATAATCTTAATCTCTCCTTCTCTATTTCTCATTCTCTGGGCCTCTGGCTCTCTTTCGCAACCTGAGTTATTCCTCACATAGAGAAGGGTAACGTGATCCGTGATTTTAACCCAAATGTCCGAGACTATAGCGGAGGCTGTTCCTTAAAATGTCTCATCATGCAAAACGAATGAGGAGAGCTGTGTGCTCTCCTGCTGATTATTATCGAAGGTGGGTATACAAGCTCACAACTACAGGGAAACCTGATGGTACGTAGAAGTTCTGATAGAATATTGAACATTGTTCAGTGAAAAATTAAAGTTGGGTCTGTTAGGGTAATCCTTTTTTCTCCATGTCAAGAAATACCTGATTTCATTATCAAAATTCAAATCTTGGTGATTGGTTTCCTGTTATTAGGGCGCGAATCGTGCCTCTTCGTGGGCAAAATCTGATTCAAGTATAGTATATTCCTATGCTGTTTAAGATTTTTTGTAACGTTGCGGTCGGAAGTTTAAATAACTCGGTGAGATTTCAATCTAAATAGCTATTATGGTGGTGGCAGCCGCATTCTGTTGGATCGAACTAAATTACATTCGTAATACCATCCCTTTACCTCTGACCCCCCTTGTGCTCGGAATTAGCAACGACAGAGTCTACAATTCAACTTCAATTACGTGCAACTCACCCGCTCGCCTTCGTGGTGCATTATTTGGGTGAAACCCTTGCAGTAAGGTTCACCTTGATGTGATTGAATCACTGCAAAAACGGGTAAGAAAAAGTTGAAGAGTTCGTTGAAACGGGAAATATTACTTATTCATGCTCACGTGACTTTAATGGCTTTTGCGATGTGATCTACCGTGTTTCACCCGAATCGCCCATCCGTTCGTTAAATTTCTGAATAATGGTAAGAATTCGGAGAAACGTATCGCGTGTCGATAAAAAAAAAAACAACTACTATCTCATTCTCCCTTATGAATTTTTGGCTCATGCACGTTTCATAACGTCCTTATTCGACGAACTGAATAACCGCAATATTTGAAGTTCCACTGTAATATTTTTGTCGGCTAAAGCCAGAAAGGATTTTTCCCCCTCAATTTTAAACCGCAAATTATTCATTTATAAAATGGTCATTTTGTATCAAGCTGGTTTTCATAGTGCTCCCAAAAATCGATAAGGTTAATGAACCAACGGTCAGGACCAACAAAGGGCGGGGGTTTACTACTGGAAGCTCCCATCGATAGACGGGGAGACAGAAATGGTGCCAATAACTCCAAATATCGAAGTATTAGAGCTACGAACCACGCATCTCTCTGGATTAACGCGTGCTACTGCTTCCACTGCACCTCCACACGCTAAAATTAATATTTATTTCCAGATTCTCGGTGCTTCATACCCACCAGATATTCCGAGCTCAAGTTTATCGCCAAAAGTTGAAAAGTTCAATAGCTAAATCTAAGATATTGTATATCTTTGAAGCTGGGTAAAATAATAATCATGAAAATTCGAGTCTTACAATGCGATATTTGATGTTTCGTAGCCTCTAGAAATCGCGTTAATCTCATTTCCGCACAGATTGGTATCGTGGGGTTAAGACCATTACCGAATTTCTTCTCCTCGGAGTCATCCCAGAATTTGAAACACTTAATTACGTAAAATTTAATTAAATATCTAGGGAATAAATTTACACTGTTTGGTCCTATAGATTCGAGTAACGAGGAAAGCAGTGAGATATTTAGGTATCACATACATTTATTACTTCCGTTATCGAACCGAAAATATTTCTAATTCGTTTCAGCTGTAGCTTGGATAAAATCGAGACAAAAGAAACCAAGCGTTTCTTCGAAAACTGGATATTAAAAATATCTTCCTCATCTGTCCATCCCTTACATCGTCCTATCTCATGGTACCCAACGTACCGACCACCTCTACGAAAGCTCCTAAAACTCGCACGCTTAACAAAGTCGAACGTTAAATTTTCATCCCTATGCAGAGTTGTCAGCAAAGCCTTTCCCTGTTATGCAAAGTTACAGGTAGGCTCAAGGTTGGTTTAGTAAAGGGTGAAAAGGGGGTGGTAGAGGGTTAAAAATTGGTGGGAATGAGAGAAGTTTAGGTTCGAACAACTAGAATTACGTGATCTTCTGTAATCCGGCCAAATCTCCGATTAGGTCTGGCGCGTAGATTTAGTCGCGGTTCCAGCTGCGGTGTGAAAACAAGGTATTCTAATGAATTGATGAGAAAACTAAACGAGAAGATTTTCGTTGGGAATTATTATCCAAGAGCCAATTATTTCGGCAAATTCGAAGTTGAGTTAATTATAACATCAAGGGTTCCTTTCCCTGTACCTACACGTTGGAAACAGTGAGTTTGCAACAAATACGACAATGAGATACGATTTCTAACATCAAACAATGAACATTCAGATCAAATTTTCCCTTAAAAAAGCAACTCACACTCCTCGTAACCTTTGAAGTCTAGAAACTTTCGAGTCCTGTTCAGAAAGTTTCCTTAATGACGGTCGTTTTGTGCCAGAATGAATGGTGTGAATAAACTTTAGGCATACCAGCTAGCTAACTGCTGATTGGTATTTGGCAAACGAAGGCAACGCGACGTTATAGGATTAGTAGTACGGTGAGCTGAATTGGATGAGAACAACTCATGTAATATTGTTAGATAAAAGAAAGAAGCCCGCAATTTTGTTTTACAGGAAATGGCCGAATGACGCGGATAACGAGTTGTTGAAAATTATTATGCCGACTGCCCAACTACCTGTTGATGATACCCGACCTATAATAAGATTCGCAGCCCACAACCAAGCTTCTGCATAGTAGAAAAAGTTCGTGAGATGTCAAGCTAGAGGCTAATTTTTTGTTAGAGGATTAAGTTTTCTGTGTTGGTTGAAGAAAGTGCTTCTCACTTTGGTTCTCGAGCTTAAACATCTGTCTGCGTCAGTGAATTTTCCTGACGTTTTAAACAAGGCTATACTTGAACTGAATACCCTCTGAATAGTCTCGGACTCAAGTTTTCTTCATTGACAACTTTTATATTAATTCATTCAAATGAGTTCCTCTCGCTTTCGAGCTTGAGATGAGAGGACAAAGTATGGGTTCCCATAATCTTTAATTCAATCTCATAGAAGGAAAAAGAAATGAGAGAGAGGGGGAAGCTGGACGATGAAAGTTTCTCGGAAGAAGCAGAATCACTTTGTCGCTGTACACTGATATCAATAATTACCAGCCTAGGACGGGCTTCATAAATAAAATTGCACCGAGAGAGAAGGGCCAACGATTTTTATGCGCAGTTCTCTCTTTGCCACGACAGTCCTGTAACAAATAACAATTTGAAATATGAGCAGGTATATCCGTGATATTTGTCAGCTTACATATTTCCCTCAGTTCTCGCACTTCGGAAAATATTAGTATGAATCCAGTCCAATAATATTATTTTCGATTGGTTAGTAAAAAGCTAAGTCACCTTGTGCAGTTTCATTGTCTCAAGAGATTGTAGGATTGAAAATTTATATACGACCGTATAGTTGCACTAGTTCTTTCTATTGGTCGCAATAGACCGTGGAAGAGATTCCGTGGGGCAATATTTTAATATTCATTAGACTATGAATACATTATGAAATTGTGAACCGACAACGCTGTCTCACAGCATTCTTCTTTTACATTATTGCGTCACGGGCGAGCTAACCTTTTAAACAATCGCTATGAAATTGAATACATGACTTCGTGGAGCTACTCAGCTTTGCCAGCTTAACGTTAACCCGTACCCTCTTCCTCGTATGCAGTAATA
Organism: Tenthredo scrophulariae; assembly: GCA_963978835.1. Taxonomy (NCBI): domain Eukaryota; kingdom Metazoa; phylum Arthropoda; class Insecta; order Hymenoptera; family Tenthredinidae; genus Tenthredo; species Tenthredo scrophulariae. Next base: position 17,787,254 of record OZ022228.1, read on the forward strand.
TCAGAGAGGAAACGTTCCTCGACAAAGAGCTTTCCTTTTTAATTAGCTTCTGCAGAGCTATATCTCGGCGAAAAGTTTTCCCACGCGCGCTATACTATTTCGTCTAGTTAAATTCGCTTAAGCTTCCAACGCACCTAGCTTCCATCCTTTGAAAGACAAGCCATCAAACACTTTGCTTCGTGTCTCCGGTGTAGCACAGCACCCCTACAAAAGTAATCCCCTTTGTCGCGAAGGGGTTCTGCCATCTTTGTTCGCTGACAGCGCACGCGGTGTCTCGCAAACTTTTAACTAATGACGGTATCCAAGCTCGTCAGAACTTTGCCATAAAAAAAATATATATATATATCGTAAACGCTCGTATACACTATACAAGCAAAAGAAAAAACGTGCAAGTTGTTATGACATACAATATTGCAATTGTCCAATGCTATTTAGGAAATTACATCCATCCTTAATTGAAGGTGAATGGAATTCCTAACCAATGTCAGAAATGAATCTAAAAAATCTTGAAGCATCCAACTTATTCAGAGATATCAATAATTTGATCAATTTATCACAAAACATTTCCAAAGTACTTAGAATGTCGTGCCACAAAAGATCCAATACTGAAAAGCTTGACGAAAGACAGTGCTTTCGTGATTGGGTATCGTAACGTGCCAAATATCGCTAAAATCTGCAATGCCATCTGTTGTTTGAAAGAAACTGTCTCTCAGATATTGCGAGAAATCCAAGCTCGTCCATTAGCTGAATACAACAGCTAGTAATTCAAGATATGATTATACCATATATGTTTGGAAAGATTTAGGAATAATTATCAAGCAAAAACTTCTCCGTATTTCCTCATCTCAATTTAGGAATTACAAACTCATTTTACAAGTCTTTCAAGTCTGTTATTATATGCGAACTCAATTCCGGTTAATATGAAACGAACGTGACGTCTATGTGATGTGAAAATGACATAGACGGATTAATCGTAATTTGAACTCTACCCGGTGGAAGTATTCTGGTTGCCTCTAAGCCTCTAAGCCTGTCTACGGCTTAATAAAGTTCGTTTGCCAGCGCTAATTACTGGCCAAACACACCCGGTGCCTGAACAGGGCGAATGACTCAGGCCACTCACGAGCGAAACATGTTCTCGTGTGTACATTTGCAACGTCACGAACGCACCCAGTATCAAATGACAAGACTGTTAGAATCAGCAGAGTGTCGACATAAGGTACCTTACTTGTAAGGATCCATAGGTGTGTTAACAGCCTTGAATCTTTGCTACACAGATCACGCTCTCTCAGATAATGACATCAGACATGAATACGTAAAGTTCACAAGTATTTAACTAACTAACTGACTAATGAATACTGTGCAATATATTCCTCATCCAAACAACCAGTTCCATAAATCTTTTGTTCAAAGTATGAATGAAAGCAAGACTCTAGCTTATCTAAGCATTGGTTTTGCAGTGTGATTCTAAACTCTATTATACTGGTACAAAGGCAGCTGACCATCAGACTGGAGTGTCTTCAGTTAAGAAAAGACGAGGAGCAAGGAGTCGAAGTGAGGGCTTCCGGTAGTGAGAGTGGAAGAAGAGGTTGGAAAATAGGGGGTCGAATTTCTAGAGGGTTTAATGAAGAGGGTGTGTTGTTGCTAGCCAGTGATCAATAGCTGAAGGGGTGTTGGCCCACCGACCTCGGAGAGTTCGACTTCGGGATGGGCACACTAATACGCCTGCTTTGATGTTGTGATATCGTCACGTTGCCATGGATACCCAATACTTCTGACTCCTCACGCCTCGCTTCTTGCCTCTTACTCTTCTGCGAAAACCTCTTCGCACACATTCCAAATTTTTGACATAGCGCTTGCATCCAGACGATGTCATCTTCTTATGACGAAGCGGAGTCGATTGACTGATCGATTCCATACCTAGCCATTAAATAAGGAAATATTTCATACCAATGATCTCACTCCTCAGTGATATGCTCGGTGATATGTCAATGTATAGATTCAATTATCCAATATGGACAACAGACGTACGATATCGAGGCTGATAAAATGTAGCAAAGGTAGAAAGCGTTACTATGTGCACTCTTGAAAGGTCAGTGTTCACTCAGGTGACAGAATTTCTTTGAAAATGTTATTTCAGTGGCTGCATAGACCCGTGAAAGTCCAGTGTACGAGCGAGTGGCTATGTACTCACTCGAAAGGGTCTGAGAGTGCGAGAAAACTGATACTCACCCCAGTAGTAGCACCCTTTAAAGCTCCGGTGTTACGCTCGGAAACTGGTATAGCTTTTGGGCGTTGGTGTGAATCGGAAAATCATCTGGAAAAATGGATATTCAAGTTTCTAAGTCTCGTTTATACTTTTCTCTCTTTTTTCTCTCTTGTCTTTTTCCTTTTCACTTGAAACATACCTTTGATGAAAGAATTATTAATTTTAATGCTATACTGTGGCATCGAACTACATGTATAACCGTCAACCCTTATCGACTTCATTCATGTTTCGAACTTTAACCCAATTACAAACTCACATTAACCATTATCCACTAATTCGTCACGGCACCGTGCTAGCCAGTCCACTGCGGAATTGGTAAATATGTGACAGAATTGAACCAGAGTTCCGACCAGTCAATACTCAACGTGGTGTAGTCAAGTTATTGCATTTGATCCGAGCTAATTGCTTCGAAGGAGTTTGGACGATTGCATTTATACGGGACGTGAACTGCATATTGTACGAAGAATTAGACTCGAACAATTCTGAAGCAACTAAGCAACACGCGGCTGAGGCCAGCTCGTCATAACGGAATCAAAACCATAAGCTTTCAACTTCTCAAATGACTCGTGGGATTGAATTCGAATTTGAGTATTTACATGAAGCTGTTCTATTCAACTGAACCTTAAACTCGAGTTAATCCACTAGGCACGTTACCTCTCGTGAATCGGATTTTCGAAACGAAACTTCCCACTTCGCCTCGGGGTGCAAACGTATATAACTACCAAACAATCCCCCACGCGCTTTTGAAGCAATAGATTCCTGGTCATAAATCGAAAACACGTTGCTGATCTTGCTCTTGCCAGAAACTCTGCACATGTAAACGTGGGACGGGATGGTGGTCAGGCCACGGTATAGGGATATTAATTCGAGAACAACCAGCCGAGAAACGTGCGGACGGATGATGTCTGCTCTCTCATTCTCAACTGTTACTCCGGATACCTATGGTTTTATACGATTTTGGAACTGGCGTATAGACATACATATACCCAACTGCGAAACTTGCGCGTGTTGGATGCACGTAGGCACGTACCTGGTCCCGCGAGGTGGTTTGAGAGGCGCTCGCTAAAACTACCCCGGGACCACTGATTTATGCGCGAAGTCCGCTTGAAGTTCGGCTTAAGCTGGAGTTTACCGGGCTTTTTGGCACGTCTGTGCTCTGTGACTAATTGGTGCGTCCATTGTTGTTTCTTGTTCACGAAGCTATATAACAATGGAAACGACGCGGATATACGCACCCCCTGTTGCTACTACGCGAGCTCAAAGTGTTCGAATACGTATTTTTTCAATCGACTCTTCGATCCGCACGAGGTATATGCTTCCCGTTTCATGATGTATCACTCTTCATGTTTTTTTTTCTTCTTCTTTCTACCTCCCTATGGTAGGTTTATTCACTGGCAGGGGCTGGACAAGCGTTGCCCGTCCGGTTCTTGTTTATCCTTGCAGTGGCCCGTAACGAGAGAGGGTTCTAATTCTAGATAAATAAATAAATTACGTCCACGTATGGGACATTCCATGTCAACTTGGACACCTGACAATTTTTTTAGTTCTCAAAAAACTTCAGGAAAAATGGAGATCCAAGTATATTGCACAAGTACCAATATACTAATGTTGTGTTTTACCAAGTTCTGTTCAGCAGTTCAGGAGATAACCATATTCGAGTATTTCTCGGCAACAGCTGTAAGTTAAATTTCAAACTTTATAAAACGAAAGTTTCTTCGTTCTTTGTAGCCTCGTAAAAAATATAATTAATAAAAACAATTCTGAAGCTTAAGGATAACTTTTTCAACTAATAGGTACATCCGAAGACGGATTCTTCTTTCTTGGCCAGTCGCGATCTGGGCTATTTTCTTCCCTTATTTTTGGTACTCGAAGCATATATCGTGTATGTAAAGTGTCGAAATGCATACTTATTTTTATGATATTTGGATCCTAATTTTTTTCGAATTGACGACAAGCCAAAAAATGTAGGCTGCTTGGATGGCACTGAGACATAAAAATCCTGAATTCAAGCCGTATTACTACACTACCTTTGTATCGTTTTGATAAGGGTTCTAATGAATACATTATGGTAAAGGAATATCAAAAGCAGCCCGTTGTCACCAGCAAGCCCGGCTTACACACGTGCGTGGTACCCACTACATCAGATTTATCTATCAGACATATTTATCGTTTGATCTGGGATAATACGTAGCTTGTGGTTTAATAGTAAAACACCCTTTGAAGTATCGCGTGTCAAGTTTAAGTGAATTATGTCAGGGTATAAAATTCGAACTCCGTCAGATTGTTCATTGAATCAGCACACGAGCTTGACATATTCGTTAAATTATCAATATTCATTCTAGAATTGATATTTACACAGGCAGTGATACGTACGAATACATTTTTCACCCTATTTTATCTCATTACACAAGTGTTTCCGATGAACTATCGCGATCAAACTGATCCTGTAACCTGAATTACTTAACACAAACGTGTTTCACAAGTGAACAGCGAGCACAGCGCTAAATTGACAGTGAGCTAATTTGAACGGGAGCAAAGGTCACATGTCTCGTGGTCACTTGAACCACGTGACAGGATATTAAACTTAAGCGACAAGCTTCGCATGGGTATTCAACAGTATTGTACTTGGCATATTGTATGTTATTGACGTTTATGCATACATACAATAACAGTTATAATGCAGATTGGCGAAGGTGGCTGGACTATCTAAATGCATGTGTCCAGAAAATTCAGTCAGTAACTAAACTCATTATCAAGCTTCATCCATCGGTACAGTACATTGTAGTGCCAACTGCAGTGCCAGGCACGAAGCCCAGTAGTCCACGAAATGTGCTAGCCAAAGGCAGTCAACTGCCACCTGCAATGTTTGATCGATAAAATTTCAACATTATATTCCTGATAATATCAGAAAAATAGAATAATGCACCATTGCGAAAAACCTCGACACACGCCATCCGAACTACGGTGGACAGTATCACTGGTGGTTCGTTTTCATCTGCCCTAATAGCAATACGAAGAAACGCAGATTTGTCAAACCAATCTCTGCCCGTCAAAGAAGCAACAATTTTTTCTAATAAAAGACTATGGGCTTTCATATTGGATCAAAACTTCACAATCCAACCCACAATATACAACTGCAATTCCGACTTTTGGTTACTATTTGAACTCGGAGTCAGAGAGTGATGGCATCAGAGCCCGCATGAAATTTTGAACACGGTAATTACTTCAAAGCTAGCGAGTTACTTTACTTGAGTAGGTACCTACTCCCAGTCATTATTTGATTATCTTAGCACATAGTTAGTTTGCTTCACAATTAGTTCTTCCATTATGCTACGCAAGGTTAGTCTAAGTTCTCTACCAAATCTCTTCTCTCATGTCTGCGAGGTTCCTTTACCTCTTTCATTACGTATACCAAGACGTTGAGTGTTTCTGTAGCGTAAAAATGAGTGTTAGTTTGCAAGTGCACTTGTAGACAATAGATCGAAAGATCGATTCCTCCTGACGTACACAAAGACACGTTATTCGGTATTGTCTGAATCATCAGTTTCTCTTCTTCCTATATACCTAAGTGGATAATGAGAGAATGTGAACGTGAGGTGATAGTCGCGTACACGTGGATACCTAAGCGAAATGGGGTACGTAAGGAAAAAATGAAATTATGTCGAAATTTAAACGTCGATGTTATTAGATTTCTTTTCCACCAAATTTTTCGGGTGCCCCATTTTTTCCACGGTCTTTTCTACATGCATATAGGAATACATTACGTCACCCATATGTAGGCATAGTCGATGTATATGAATGTAAAACACGTATGTGTACGTGCGAGGAGGTGAAGTGGCTTCTAAAAGCGCTTTAAAATACTCCATGTCATCAAGGAGGGAGGTTGAGTAAGCCTAGCTTCCTTTCATCCCTCTCATGTGTGTGTACAAGACAGGGGAGCCACAATACAAACTGTCCATTGCACAAAACATCTGGGAATTCTAAGGGTTGAGAATCTTTTGTATTCGGTGGTAGCCATGAAGGGCATCCAATTTCGAAATAGTTTTTGCGATGCTTTTACTATACAAGTACTCTTTCTACTGGTAAACGTGTCTATCCCATCAAGTAGCCGTCGGGACGTCCACCTTTTTATCCCATTTCTTTTTTTTTTCTCTCTTGCAACTCTTATTCTATACTTGAGGAACAAAAGAACTAAAGTGCTCCTTGTGGGAATGATAAGCTTCAATTCAAAGACAGTAAAACACGTTACACTTCCCTCACCATCCACCGACCTGAATAAAATGGATTCGCATTTTGATAGTTGCATATTTGAATATAGTTAACCAAGCCAATTCTATACTTACACTTGTAACTGTTTTCGTTAAAGAATTACCTCGCTAAGTGATCTCTTCACTTTACCTTCTGAAATGAGAATACGTGAATAGATAAGAGAATGTTATTTTAGGCAGGTTGGAGGAAATAAGATAAAAAAAGTAGAAGTTGGAACCGCACGCAGTATTCGCCGTGACGATCCTTACGATGAGTGGATATAGGTATGAATAAAAAATGAGTTGCGGCTACAGGGGTGGATAAAATCGAAGAAAATCGTCGAACCTGGAAGACAGCGTAAGTAGCGTTTAGCTTCAGTAAAGTACGTTATTTGTGGAGAAAGAGAGAAAAGGTTGCCGGTAAAGTTTGAGGAAACGAAAATGGCCTATGGTTAGGAGAAAAAAATCAAGCAACATTTATGCCGGCCACGAACGGCAAGCTTTCGAAAGGAAACAATTCCATTTTGAAAGGCTTTCCTTGGATTTTTTTCTCGGCCCTGTCCGCCTCTCTCCACCTCACAGTTTTTCGCGGTTTTCCCTCGGTTTCACTGGCGCTACTTCCTCTGATCCCAAAGCCAGGAATTCACAGGATTGACGGGCCGCATAACAATCGATGCCCAACAAGCGCGAAACAACCGACTGGCTAGGAGATACGTGGGAAGTGAGGTTGCTGGGCTTGGTTTCTCTCGTTCTCTTTCGTTCACCTCTTCCACTTCCATCTGTTCTTTTCTTCAATTTTTTTATTCCGCAAACCGATGGTAGTGGCGAACCGATAGTGTTGAAAAATAGATACCAAAGCGCGATAACATGTGACGTGTAATATGAACCCAGAGGTATTTCCGCGTTTCGGTCCGTTTACTCTCACCACTGTTGTTCGGTATACGATTTGGATCCCGTGGTGTGATATATTTTCGATTCTCCATTTCGTATGTTTGATGTATTTATGAATATTTGATGTATTTATGTATAAATCGAGCCAGCAGTATAGCAGACCGGTATCTAGATCGGACATTGCGACATGGGTTATGGGTATACCTATACCTACTGCGTTCTGAAGCTCTTCATCTGATGCTATCAATCTTGGTAGACTAACGACGAAGTCAACTGATATGCCGCAGGATTGACCCAATTTAACGAAGATCCCATATCCGCAAATCTCGGGAAAAATATATCGACGCGTTGGTTCAATACCTCGTTAACCTCAACGAACACGTAAGGGTGATTTGGTTGCCTGTGTGAACGCGCCCTGAAGCTTGGTATTTTTTTTCCACTCTTCTATCAAAAGACTTCGAGAGCCCCTAGAGCCGGTTGGGAAGGGGGTCTCGAAAAGGGCCCCGATACAAATGACGGTACTACGTAGAATACTAAACGCCCGAGGACGCGATAGGCAACGCTAAAGGAACTCTGTAGATATGTATAAAGCGTATATACTCCCAGGAAGGTCCTGGTACCTACTGTTCTCTCCCTCGAGCCGTTTACATAAAATTTATTTGATTGCATTTCGCAATTGAATTTCTTTTCTCTTTTCGCTACATCCTGCGCTCTTCTCTCTTCTTTACACTTACCAACCAGCCAGGCACAATGTGCGTAGCGTTGAATATAGCCATTCGCTTTTCGCATATTTTACACATATTCGTGATTCATTTAGTCAATTCCTTCCCAGATCTCTCTTTGAAATCAACTTTTTATTCCTTATGTATATTCCAAGGTTACCTACTTTAATCAACCAAACTTCTGGTACTCCACTCAATCATTTGAAAAGTAGGGCTAGTAAAATATTTCGATTCATGGCCCTAGTCCAATAAAAATTGCGCGGTTTCGAGCAGTTCTTCAAACCCTGGATCCAGTGATAGCTAGAATCGTCCCACGTATCGGGCGCATAGTGAAAATCGGCTATTTTTCGACCGTGACGATCTTCACAAGAAATTTTCATCATATTTCCAATACTTCCGGCTACTTTCACCATTGGCATTGGCTGGAGGGTCTGGAAACCTATAAAACCGTACCATTTTCATTGGCCCGGTAGGAGGGATCGGTACTTTTTTCCACACCTGCCCTATTATTCTCGTAATATCTATAAACTCTAACCATCAACATAAATTCGTCTCGCTAGGCCGCATGAGTAAAAAAAAATTACACTTTTTACCCACCTCGATCCTTTCCCTAAGAATTATAACTGATCCACGTACCCCTTAGAATTCTTTACCGTCATCTCTCTCCGTAATATAATTATGTTATGATTTCATTACGCAGCAACGATCTTCCACGCTTCCTTTTCCAGTATTATTTCATTCTACTCAACCATATTTATAATAATTTATTTAATTTTTATTTTTCTGCTTCTATATTCTTGTTCTTCATGATAGTTCCAAGTTATACTATGTATGGTTCGCTTTCCTGTAATTTGAAGTTTTTATTTTATTTTATTTTTTTCCCTTTCTCTTTGGATGATAATCTTGGCTGTTGGACTAAATATTATAACCATAGCTGAGTAACCTTTGGACTAGCCAAACACGAAAAGGTAACAGAGTTGACTGCGTCTTTCAGTTCTAACGTTATTTGAACTGCCGAGAATTCAAAGATATATAGTTAGAAGTTGGGAATAACACACGGCGAAGCCACGGCCGAAATGAATTCTACTTTAGTAGCGTTTCTCCCATGGCCCTATTATTCCCTACAGTTTCCCTAGTCCTCTCCTCTTTCTCCATGAAAAGCACAGAACTCGGTGGCAGAGCTTTGTGTTCGCTGTTTGACTTGTGCTCTAACTACTGCCTCGAACTGGCCTTATATTTTACTTGGAACCCCTATGAAACAGAACTATTGGAAAGTAGTTTCCCCCTCGCCATTCAGAGCCTACCTCATCCAGAATTTAAGATTTAAAAGTAAAGTTGGCTGAGTATCGTGGAAAACATTTGCCCCGGATGAAATTACTCGAACTGCTTTTGGTACTTGCGAAAAACGAGCTCTTCTCTCTTCTTCATTCTTTTTTTTTTTCTCTTTCTTCTTCTTTGAGGTATTTATTTTCTTCTCTATTCATGTCTCTCACTCACATAAGTATTCAACTTCCTTCAACTTCTCATCGCATTTTTACTCTAATCAATTTTCATACCCAATTCTACGGTTACAATTAAAGTGCTATTTCAATACTTGATGGCTCACTTCATCACGTCAAACAGCGACAAACGGAAAACTTTATACTTATGGGGAGGCCTTCGCGTCAAAGGCTAACTATTGATCAACTTTCAATGTCTGGTAGACAGAAATCGTCTATTATTATTATTATGGTTATTGTTATTATTACAAATATGATGGAATCCATTCACATCATTATACAAGTGTACACCTATGCCATCCAGTTTAAAAGTTGAGTGAAACCCGCATAGCTGCGAGCTTCACAATTAATATTGTATTAGCCGTACAGGCGCGTATATAGTTATAGCTACTGAAATTCTCTCGTGCTGCCGAATAGCCGAATGTGGATTCATTTAAAATAACCAAATTAAGCAAGGACATGGAATTTCGAAGCGTTACACGTCTCTGTTACAAAGTAAACCCTGGGAAAAAAAATGTTCGATCCACTAACTATCGGAATACTTTGATGATCAACGCTTGCCTGTCTATCTGCACGTCGAACTACTGAAGCTCCTGAAGCAAAACGAAATATACTAACAATTGGTTTAGTTAGCTTCATCAATCTCCTATAGTTTCCACTATCTACTATGAGGTGGAATTGCTCGAACTAAGTTTCTACGCGGGATTCAGTCGAGAACGATCGAAAATACTAGACCTAAAAAAAAAGTCACATCGCCCATCCCTGATACTGATAAATTCTTCGCAGTCACCCGTGGACATGTCTTTTGGCCCGGAAAATCTCGCGATTGGACAATCGAATGCAGACATAAGAACGTAGATGGAATTTTCCGAAATTTCCGGTGCGATTTTTATATCGTTTTATTCGACTCTGTGCAACTTGCTCAAACTACCCTAGAGTACCTGATATGAGTTCCGAAAATACTTTGAAAATAATGGAGAAAGTCCGAAGCTACTTTTGCAAATGTTATATCAATTCGGCAAACGCTACCTGGGCGAATGAATATAGTATATTTGTACGAAGTAGGAGGCGTGAATTTATAAAACTCGAAAAATCATTATTATTCATGCCCCGTGATTCCTTTTCGGTGAACTTTTCACCCCCGTACCTTTTAATACCATTTTAGAATAAATTAGATTGGTTAATTCAAATTAGGAACCTTGTATGTGTATATGAGAAGCAAAATGGCGTCCATAACCAACAGCTTCATTATTGCGGCCCATACTACCTCGGGGAGATCAATTTTCACCCCCCAAGCGCACAGCGGAACAAGAAAACTAAGGTGAAGGCGCAGAAGATGGGCTCAAAGCCCTGAGCCGAAATCACATTCATTTCTCTTCCTTTTCACACCTCTTAATTTTCCAAGCAATTTCAATCCTCATAAATGGCGGAAAGATGTTTGTAACACATTTTCAACCACCCTTATTTATACAGGATTACGAATCATCTATGTTCTATTTGTTGTATGTATAATTGACGTGAGTTAAGTCACGATGAAAGGCGCCTCATTGTTCGAGTCAGTAAACTCAACGGATCACCGGAATCGTTCATGGACGCGGCGAAACGGGGTTCGGCGAAAAATATATTCATGGCAATTCATGAAATATCGTAATTTTTTTTTTTTTTTTTTTTCTTTTTTCCCCAACTCAGGTTTAATTTATACCGACCTATGCGCGATTTTAATAGGCTCCATAAATCTGAAGCACGTGCCTCTGCAGTCTTCTCTCATTTTATGATTTCCTTTTTGCTTTTTGTTTTTTTGCTTTTTTTCTTCTTTTTGCTTTTTTGACAAGTGACTTATATTAAGGGCGCCAATATTACTCATGCTATAAGTTTTCAATCTCTTTTGATTCTGACTTCAAACTTATACACACCAAACCTATCCCATGGGCATTTTCCATTTCGTTCGTATTTTTATTCCTAAGCTTTCGTCGTTTCTTATTTTTTTCTTACCCGTCAGCAACTGTCATTCCCATCACTCTACCTCTGTAAGAGTTGGTCACAATAGGAACTGGCTAATACTATAAGTGTTCTTGTTTCAAAAATTCACCAGATTTACCCATACGTACGGAAATTTTATCCTATACAAAAACCCTACGCTGCGTTGTACCGAATTTTCTTCACATTGTTTGCCTTACCTCCGAGAAAAATTCGCAAAGGAAAAATTTCTCGTTTCTTCTTGACTTTTTTTTTTATAATCAACAATCCGATTCCACGAACGTGTCATTCGCTGTACCGGTAGGCTCAACTATAATAATTGAATTCTTGTGGCTACGGAACCGCAGATTCTGTGTATAAAAGTATCAAGTCTTCAGCGAAAGAATCTCGCTGCTATTTTTCTCTCCTAATGCACGGACGCATTAGCGTTGTAGACTCTTTCCGCAAGAAGTAAAATTATAATTTCCCCCTCGAAAACGAAACGGTAAATTTACTGCCATGATATGGTACCTACGTACCGGGAAACGAAAGCTATCTACATCTGTACGTATGTGTAACTATACACGAAGTCACATAATATACATACCCCTTCGTTGATCTACGCACGTGTCTCGATTAAGTACGAAAAGATTGTTACATACCGCAAAAAGAAGAAAAAAAAGATAAAAAATATATCGCCCAACGCGATTCTGAACGAATACTTCTTGACCTGGATGATTTAAACGGTATATCGTCAGCGATAATTAATGAACACTCGTGGCGCGTTTAAATCAGTAAAGTTCTTACTTTTGATATTTATATAGGTGATTCAGAATTCGTGACGAATCTCTTGACGGGTTGATCCTTGTCAAAATTGGGGTCGAAAATTCCTCAGCGATTTTTTCGATATTAGAGAAAATTCTCGGTGAAAGTTTCTTATTTGGTGGAAGATGTTAATAAAATGTGTTACAGCTCCAAGGAAAAAAATCGTCTTCCCGAAAAATGGCTGAGGAACTTTCGATTCCAATTTTGACAAGGATTGACCCCCCAAGAGATTCGTCACGAATTCTGAATCCCTCTGTATAGATATAGTTTCGTATGAGAGACGTGCAAACTCTTTAAGCGATAACACCCTGAATAAAATGTCGAAATGGAAATGTTGGGTATATTGTGACGTAAGAGAAAACTGATCATTCCGATGCAGTTCTCTTCCATTACTGCACGTAATGTGAATATTTATATATCAACATGTATCCGCAGTATTGTTGCGTTCACATGTGTAACGATTGTACTTGGGATATATATCAAGGTTGAGATGAGGATAGAGAAGGACATGAGAACAAAACAACTAAAATACACGTACGTCTCCGGTTACTTGATAATGAACAATTTATTAGCTTTTAGTACGATGCGTAAAATAAAGCCAGATTGAGGAACCAAGGTTTTACAAATATTATGAATCCTCTTGATCCGCTTGCTGCACAGCGTGGTCACATGCAACCTTGATCACCTCAATTGACCGTCGGATCTTCGAAAATGCACAGTTAGAAAATAGGATGCGAATATACAGCAAAGATTTCAGAATTACAATATAGTCACATGCCAGGAAAATGATAGCGACCGGTCAGAGAAAGCGCAAAGCGTAATACATGAAATAAGATATACAACGTACTATAATAAACGTAAAGAGAATATAAAACAAAGTGTACTCGAACCAAAATGACAATAGAAGAGAATTTGGTAACAATATATTAACGGTGAATAGTGCTCAATCCGCCACGAGAGCCTCTAGTAGGCGTATATGAATAGGCGAATAAATCTATATTACTTAGCTTTCGACAAGTGTCTCGGACGAAGGTTCGGACGGAAGAGAGCGATGATCTCTCGCTGTCCGAACACCTGAGTGTTGGACGTGTTCGTCAATGCTCCGATATTGGCGCTTGTGTCTTCGCGCAATTTTTCAAATATGTATATTAGCGTGTGGTTACATTATCCCCCGTCGTCTTCCGTCCTGCGATATACCTGCAGTGCGGAATACGGCATGCCCAATCAAAGCGCACGCACGCATGCACTTATTGTCTAGTACTTATCCTACGATTATAGCGTAATTGTCACAAATCTATTTACAAGGGTCAACTTACATATCTAACGCTATTTTATACATATACCTTAATCATAACATGCGTTAATCGTGAATTGGAGCGGGCCCGGGGCGATACATTTTTATGGTTGGTGAGCGGCATAGTACTTCCTTAGGCTAAGTCGATTATAAATTCCTTTTGTCAATTGCTCGTCAGCGGGTTCGACTAATACGTATGTATTTTGACCTAAACGCTTCTGGATTTTGTACGGACCCTCGTACAGATGGAAAAACTTGTGTGTGGTTTTATCCAGTGCGCTGGAAATGTGAGGCACACGTAACAAGACCAGATCGCCTACGTTTAATTCTATGTGAGATTTGGATCCTTGTTGACGTAACCTTTTTTGGAAGTTTTTACTTAGATTTTCGTTAGCTATCACAATTTTCCTTTCATGAGTAACGCTATCGCCCGGTGGAAACGGAATTAGATCGAGTATCTCATGGTGAATTGGTTTACCGTGGTGTAACTCTAGGGGGGCATAGCCAGTGCTACTGTGTGTTGTGACGTTCATTAGCAATTCTATCCTAGGAACAAATTGAGCCCACTTAGTGTGTCTTTCGGCACAGTATGTCCGAAACATGCGCCCCAATTCACGCATTACCCTCTCGGTCGGATTGGACTGTGGATGCCGGATCGAAGAGTATGACACTCTGATTCCTTCTAATTCGAGCTTGGTACGCCACCGACTTGAGGTGAATTGTGTTCCGTTGTCTGATAAGATTCGTTCCGGTTTTCCGAACCGGATCACAAAATCCTCTAAGATTTTCTTTAATACAATTTGTGTGGTGGCTTTCTTAACTGGGTATAGGGTTACCATCTTGGAAAATGCATCTATGAGTACGAAAATGTATTGGACACCACCGACTGACTTTGGCAGGGGGCCATAAAAGTCCACTGTGACGAGCTCATTTGGTTTGTTCGCACCTACGCGACCGTACTCGCCCTCCATAGTATACGACAAATGTTTTACTCGTTGGCACAGGTCGCACGTTAATGTATATGTCTTAGTGTCCCTCGCCATACGTGGCCAATAATAAAACTTACGTAAATACATTAAAAATTTGAAGGTTCCTGGATGCCCTAGGCGATCATGCTCTGAGGACATGACTACTTGTCTGAGTACAGATGGAATGACCATTCTCCAGTGCCCATTGGGCATCTCTCGGTGAAACCATATGCCTTTATAGTTTTGCCAATTATCCAGATTATTGTGTTTACTATTTTCTATTATCTTAATAATTAGTTCGTCGTTGGCCTGCAGATCCTGCATTTCTTTGATACTATTCTTTAGAATCGGATCTGCTTCGAGGTGGCAGGTTATCGTTAATATGTCTACCTCGTGTTTTGTATCTATCGGTAGGTTATAAGACATGAGATTAGAGATAATTAGATTATTATGGTCATTGCGATAGAAATTTTTATCAGGGTGACGACTGAAAAAGTCCGCTACTACGTTGTCTCGCCCGCTGCAGTGTTGAATCGTGAATGTGAATTCCTGCAACAATAGACTCCATCTCGCTAGTCGTGCAGTTTGAAAGGGGGTTCTATTTAAAAAGATTAATCCCTGGTGATCGGTTATAATATCGAATTCTCGTCCAGCTAAGTATATACGAAATTTTTGCACGGAATAGACTATCGCGAGTAGTTCTTTCTCGGTCGTTGTATAGTTTATTTCGGCGGGCGTGAGGCAACGACTAACTATTGAGATTACTCGATGTTTGTTCAATTGATCCGTTTGGTACAAAACTCCACATATCCCCCGATCCGAAGCATCTGTTTGCAATTTGAACGGTCGATCAGGTAGGATATGATGTAGCGTGATTATTTTTACGAAGTTATTTTTTAGGTTTCGGAACGCCTGCGAGTGCATTTCTGTCCACTGCCAGTCAGTGTTATTTTTTAAGAGGGGTCGAAAAGGATCCAGATAGTTTGCATGGCGAAGCGCGAATTGCCTGTAATAATTACACACACCCAGGAATTGCTGTAGTTGTAATTTATTTTCGGGCTCTGCGAACTCCTCTATCACCCGCAGTCTACCCGGATCTGGACTTACGCCCTCTGAGTTCACGACAAACCCTAAAAAATCAATTGCTTCTTGGGCAAATTTCGCTTTGGACAACCGTAGTGTAAAATTATACGTCGTGAGTTTCCGCAATACTAAATCGAGATGTCTCAGATGCTCGTCAAAGCTTTCTGACGCGATAAGGAGATCGTCGATGTAATAAATAAGAAAGTCGTCGAATTCGTTGCCGATAGCTAAATTTAACGCTCTAATAAATCCGCTACCCGCTGTTTTTAAACCAAACGGAATTCGACGGAATTGGTATAAGGTAGAGCCATACAAAAATGCGGTGTAAGGCCTCGACGCTTCCGCTAGCGGAACTTGCCAGTAGCCATGCGTCAAATCAAGGGCAGTAAATACGCATGGACCCTTTTTACGATGAATTAATTCGTCTATCGGGGGTGGAGATTCATTGTCTCCTTCGATAGCATCGTTTAATTGTCGCGCGTCCAGGCACAGCCTTACCCGTCCATCCTTTTTCTTCACAACGCGTAGAGGGTTGCAGTATTGGCTAGTCGATCGCTCAATTATGCCTCCTTCCAACATGTCCTCTATTTCGTTTTGCACTGCGTTTCTTAAGGCTAGGGGAACCGGGTATGATTTTTTTATGAACGGTTTCTCATTTTTTAACTTAATATTATGCTCGTATGTGGACACGCAGCCCGGTTTGTCAGAAAAAACTTGTCTGTGTCGTGTAATCATATCTATGATCTCATTCGCACGCGCAGGGTGCAGTTTCAAGAGCTTACGCGCGACTGGGACAAGTTCCTCCTCGAAGGCGCGGTCCGGACCAGAGTTGTCACTAATTTGATGCACACTAATTGCAACGTCATTTACGTTGTTGCCATCGCGTTGTTCAGTTTCATCAATGCACTCTGCGTCGTCATCTTCTATTTCAACATTTATCTCTGTTACGTCAGTATCGCTATCGCAACTATCCACTGAACATGCCTCGTCACAAACTTTTGTGAACTCGTGGCTATCAACTTCTAGGGAGCTAAGCTCTGTGATGGTCACTTGCGCTGTGCAACTCTGTGCTCCGGACAGCGCATTCTCGGCGGAACCCGTCCCAAATGACACTACTCCCTCCCCGTACCATGTTCGATTTATGGAGATCTTTCGCTGTCTGTAATCAATAATCGCCAAGTTCTGCGTGAACCAATCATTACCTAAAATTACTCGTTCAGTCAAACCCGGTATAACAAGAAACGCGTGACGCAGATCCTGATTACCTATTCTATGTTCGAGCCATATCTGACGTTTAACCGTTGTTGGTTTTTTGCCAACTGCTGTCATAATTGTCAAATTTTGAATTGGAAGTTCTTCCACGTTAGTTTGTCTAATGGTTTCATGATAGCAGGCCTCCGATACACAGGTAATTTGGCTACCCGTGTCGACTAACGCAGATTCTATACTATCGCCTATCTTGCACTCTACGTGTGGACATCTATTTTTGTCTCTTGGTGATTCGGCAGCCCCTACGTCGTCACCTTCAACGTCACTCTGGAGGTCCTCAATAAAATCAAAAAATTTGCGACCCGATGCCGAACCTCTTCGCATCGCGTCGATTTCTAGTTTAAATGGTCGGATACCATTTCGCTGTCGCGTTGCGACCAATTCGGTGGAGGCACGCTCGTATCCACCGCGGTATGTTCAAATCTAGGTGGCTGGTTCTGACCAGCTGGCTGATAACCTACTGTACTTGTGTTATTTCGCCTACTATTACGACCTCTACGATTGTTGACGCGTGAACCTCCTCCCCCCGTATTGCTAAACTGTGTACTTTGTGGCGTTGATATCCGATTGACTTTATAGGCTTGCGTTTGTATGTTACCAGTATGATTATTGCTATTGCTACGATTGTTGTTCCGATTATAACAGTTTCCTTGGTCTCTAAACGACATATCCATCTGGGCTAGCACTTGTGATACTAAACTAGTGTTCGATAGGTCTATAGCAACTAGGCTGCTACGAATTGCGAGGCTGTATTGTTGCACAATCGTATAATTAATTTCATATGGGGTTAGAGCTGGATCAAAATGTCGCGTTTCTTTTAGTTGTTTGTAAAAATATGTTTGTAACGACCCTTCTTGCGCGTTATGTCGGCGATTCGCCCATTGACTCTTTATTCGAACTCTAACTGGAATGGAGTAGAACTCCTGAACGTATTTTTCCTTGAACGACGCGAAATTTGTAATTGTCTGTCTCGTAATTTCAAACCAGATTCGGACTCGACCTTCTAAAAAGTTTTCTACGACCATCATCTCTTGTTCATACGGTACGTTTTTTGCTTTTGTGTATCTTTCCAATTCTTCTAGAAAATCCATCGGATTTCTATCTTCGTCAAATTTGGGGGTCTTAACGTCTACATTAAAATGACTTAAATGTCTAACCAGGCCGCTCACCATACCATTCTGTGCTACCGTTTCCGGTGCCTGGGTTCGTGGTTCCAGTAAAATTTGCGCCTGTCTCGTCTCAAGATCAGTTTTCTGCCGATCTAAAGCCGCCCTCGCCTCCCGGATCCGCTCCCATTCCAGCTGTATAGCAGCCTGTATATCGTCATTATTGGGAGCCATCTCACGTTGGTTATCCGATTGGAGAGACCTATTAATTGTTGAATTTGTTTTAGATTTCGATTTACTACTAACGGACTTATTAACCTTTTGTAATGTTATTTTATTTTCGCTACTAGCGACTATTTGAAATTTTTCGTTATTGATTATTTTGTTCTGTAAATTCGCCTTAAGCCTGGTATTAGGCGGTGTGTGTACGAGAGACATACGTGCGGTTGCTATTTGTTTTCATGTCCTGTCCCTCTGTTCGGGCGCCAGTTGTAACGATTGTACTTGGGATATATATCAAGGTTGAGATGAGGATAGAGAAGGACATGAGAACAAAACAACTAAAATACACGTACGTCTCCGGTTACTTGATAATGAACAATTTATTAGCTTTTAGTACGATGCGTAAAATAAAGCCAGATTGAGGAACCAAGGTTTTACAAATATTATGAATCCTCTTGATCCGCTTGCTGCACAGCGTGGTCACATGCAACCTTGATCACCTCAATTGACCGTCGGATCTTCGAAAATGCACAGTTAGAAAATAGGATGCGAATATACAGCAAAGATTTCAGAATTACAATATAGTCACATGCCAGGAAAATGATAGCGACCGGTCAGAGAAAGCGCAAAGCGTAATACATGAAATAAGATATACAACGTACTATAATAAACGTAAAGAGAATATAAAACAAAGTGTACTCGAACCAAAATGACAATAGAAGAGAATTTGGTAACAATATATTAACGGTGAATAGTGCTCAATCCGCCACGAGAGCCTCTAGTAGGCGTATATGAATAGGCGAATAAATCTATATTACTTAGCTTTCGACAAGTGTCTCGGACGAAGGTTCGGACGGAAGAGAGCGATGATCTCTCGCTGTCCGAACACCTGAGTGTTGGACGTGTTCGTCAATGCTCCGATATTGGCGCTTGTGTCTTCGCGCAATTTTTCAAATATGTATATTAGCGTGTGGTTACACATGATTGAATGATCATGCGGCTCCCGGTAGTGAATTGTATTTATCGTAATCCTGATAAGCGGATTTCAATGGGAATATCGGAGATCACTGAATAATAGACCGAAAATTCGGTTACTTGAATATGAAATATTCATTTAATAGTCGAATGAACGTAGAGAGATATGAAAATATTATGTTGGATCTTTTTTTTTTCTAATCTTCCAGACGATTTGAATCAGGTTACTTATGCAGTTATGATCTTTTTTAACTTTCAAATAATATTATTTTAAATATATATTAGAGAAAATCATCCTTATTTTACGCGCTCATTTTATTACCTTTTTATCACCAATAATTCTCTAAGGATTCTTAAATCTTAATGAGTTCGGTTTTTACGCCCCAATTCTAAAGCCTAAAGTATATGTACCTACATTAACCATAAATCTTCGATTTATATTTAAGAAAGTGAAAAATTCCGCTTACAGTAGATATACAGGGAAACTTACTAGATGAATTACTTTGT
Organism: Tenthredo scrophulariae; assembly: GCA_963978835.1. NCBI lineage: Eukaryota > Metazoa > Arthropoda > Insecta > Hymenoptera > Tenthredinidae > Tenthredo > Tenthredo scrophulariae. Next base: position 17,807,084 of record OZ022228.1, read on the forward strand.
CTTTTTATCTTCTAATACACCAATTTTTTTTTTTTTTTGTTTGCATAAAATGATTCTCGTTAAAAAGGACTACATAATAATGGCGATTAATTTGAATCTGACACTTAGCCAGTCTGGATGAGAAAAAAAAAAAAACTTGCTTCTGCACTCGATCGATCGAGCAAACTCACGCTGAGATAGATTAGGTATTTTTATAGGTCAAACGAGTCCCATCAGCCAAAGGCACACACCGACCCACTATCACATCTTTGAATGGCTTGGAAGATAGCGAAAAAGCTCCATACATATCTCCAGATTTTTTTTTTCTTTCTCTTTCTTTCTCAGGCGTTAAAAATGCCTGACAAAACCAGATGCAAAATATACATCAGGTCAGAGTTGGACTGATAGGACTTCATACGGAAATATAACTATTAACGCAAAAAGTATACTTGGGCGTGAAAACTAATTATACGTTTAATTATTATACATTATAGGTATAGGACGATCGTATTTATTAAATAAGTTTATGTATACGTATATACTACGTGGATGGTAAATGGCAGAGCAACCAATATGGCTTATTTTATACCCAGAAAGTAATTAAACGATATTTTATACATTCTTCTGCTTTACTTACGATAAACAACTCGCCTTTGCTTTATTTTAAGGTATATTTCAGCTGCAGTGGATAATTAGAAAGGCTCTAGCACGGGGTAAAGTAAAGTATATGTAACGATAAATCATACCGAAGAATTACGCGAGGCAGTCACGAAAGACTAGAAGCTATTTGCATGGAAATGAAAAAATAAATTGAGAAATAAACCGATAATTATACTGCAGGTTGCAGGACTGTGAAGAAAATGATTAGGTGAATTATTCGGAATGATTAAATATAAATTGTTAAACAAGGGTATTTATTATTCAGCACGAAGAGCTATTTCGAAGTGCATCTCGGCTGCGCACTTAGTGGTAGGCATCCTGTTCGATTTTCAGAATTCTAGTCGCGGTGAATCTAGCCTGAAACTATATCGATCGACAGAGCAAAAGGAGATAGAGTGTCTAACCTACAGTGCGAATAAAATGATTATAGAATTGATCTTGGAGTCGAGAAGTGCAATTAGTAAAATTCGAAGCCAAAACAGAACGCGACATTATGGCGGAATTGAAACTACTATCTACGACTTGGAGTCAAGTGGTTGCCCATGACAACAAGGAAGGGTTTGCGATAATACGTAATTCCGTGTAGTTTCTAGAGTCGAGATAATTTGAATTTCAATTTCAATTTCAACTTCAAACGCAAAGGGCTTAAAGGATACGACGCTAGACTCACTCAGCGACGCGTCCTCTTCGATTCAATTTAACTTTAAGGCCAGCCGGCAATTTATCAATTTTCTTATAAGGTAATAATTCATCAATGACACATTGCCTAATGCAGACTGTTGAGCTTTGCTACCTTAGTTCTATTATATTCCTTGTATCTAGTTGTAAATCACCTAGCTACCGCTAATAAACTGTGTAGATACTCACCTATGTGAACTCTCTCTGGAAGTCCTGAGTTAATTTATGTCCTTCCAAGCCTTTGCTACGAGACTAGGACCATTGGTACCATCCTATACAACTACCTATACACACATTTATCGTCGGTTAATAAGCCATCTGGCTAATGATTACACTTCATGCAACAAGTGTACAAATATATTTTAGCAATAAACAAGGGTGTGACTTGATTAAGGGATGCGAATGCTGCACGTTTTAACCTCGGGAATTTGGACAGAAATTTTTACAAACTTCTGTATGACACGGAGAAAATAAACCATTCCGAATTAAAATTACATCGTTTTTACGTTTTAAAATTTTGTATGTTTAAATAAAATCGATGAAAATAGTGCATAATTATATTTTACTGGCCAAAATATAACTGAACGGTCTTCCGCTAATTAAATCAAAATTATCGACATACGTGATTATAGAAATGCTACTAAATTCTGCATGTTGAATTTTTAATATACGCGTATTTTTATTTATTTGTCAAGGAGTATGATAAAAGGTCTCCTTAATTAAGCCTCTAATTGCCGTATTCATTTCGTTCTTTTCATTTCAAAGTGGTATTTGTTTGAATTCGACTCAAAAGCCCAGATATACAATAGTAAGATGCAGCCTTTTCACAGCTTTCATCATCGTTGAACAGCTTGTCCTCACGATACATCATACTTAAAAGAAAGGCACGCTGAGTTAGCGTTTAGTTATCGCTAGACAAAGTTTGAATAATTATAATAAATTGACAAAGGATACTTGGGGACATGAAAGAGTTCTTTGAGTGCTCGAAGAAAATTCTTAAAATTGCTGTGAAAACTTTGTCGATGTTTAATGGGACGTGGGATCCGATCGAGTAACGTTCTATACCAATCTTATCACCGTACTAAGGTGGTGTTGTATAATTAATTTCCCGTGATCAAAGAAGGTCTTGTTTCCTCTAGATTCCTTGATCTTTTGATCGTCGATAACACCTCGGAAAAAATTCACTTCGAGATTGAACTGAAGGAATTTAAACATTATACACGGCATGAAATTCGGGAAAGTTAGGGTTTTGCGTGACGCTTGAACAAACGCCCTACGGCACCCAGATTCATTTATCATCACCGACAAATTAAAGGAGACGCTTAGATTCTAAGGACGAAGGTCAGCACCCTCATTAGCAGAGAAGACGTAACATTTCAATTAATTTTAATAGGAATTATACGCCGGTCGTGAGCTTCGAATAATTCCGCCGTCCTTTCGTGGGACGTTATTATATCATTTGCTTTTAAAGATTAGACCGTGATTCTATTTAACACGTGACATTCAACTGTAACGTGACTCGATATACGTTTCGAATATTAGAATGAATTATTCACCTCAAAGTCGGACGGTGTTTTATCAGAGTGGACAATGCACTGTACCAGTACAATATATGTGCCATAAGTGAAATCCCACGAACATGAATCCGTATCTACGTATCATCGCGATATCTGCAGTCAGATAGAAGCACAGTATATATCAATTTTCACGTACACTTATCGAGGTTGATTTTTCCGAGGGCTGATCGAGGAAAATCTCAAATGGGTCCGAAATACGGAAAAATATGTTCGCCAGATGAAGAAAATAGATTCAGAATTTTAATAAGCTTTTAGACAATGATTTCTCTGTAATTAAATACGAAATGTACGAATGCATGATGCAGGTGCTTTTCATGAGTTATCCTGCATGAGTTATTAATTATTCAATTTTTATATCGAAGTAGGTAATGCGAGGATGCGTATAATAATTTATGAAAAAATTGTTAGAAATGTAAAAACGCATAAAATATGATATTGAAATAACTAGAATTTTCGGATTACGGTTTACGAAAACGATAAATGAATCACTGGCATACGTATACAGCGTGATTCTCAAGTCGCGGAAAAGATTTCACATGCAGATTCCTTATCAAAATCTAAGAATAAAGTTCCTTATCAAAAACTTCAAGGGACCGCTCGTTCTTGAGTTATAGAAGGTTTAGTCAACCCTATCAGACGGCCGTAATGTGACGTGCTCAGTCTCGTAGCAATCCTGAAAAATTGATAGTACCCGCGTCGCATGAACTTTGCCTGAAATTTAGTTTCTTATTCCGTAATTTTTAGTCCTTACGTCGTCCGGTCGGTCATTCTCCTGCCCTGCGTCGTTCGCCCCGTAGTTGACGTTGTCCAGGTGGTCAAACTGTTGACTTACGTTCCCCAGGTTGTCCGCTTCGTAGTTTTCACTCTTGTTGTCTTTGGGTTGTTGATTTCCGTCCTCCAGGACTTTCGCCCCGTAGTTGACGTTGTCCAGGTAGTCAAACTGGTGACTTACGTTCCCCAGGTCTTTTGCTTCGTAGTTTTCATTCTAGTTGTCGTCAGGCAGGTGATTTTCGACCACCAAAATTCTTACTACGTTTTTGATGTTGTCCAGGTGTTCGAATTGATGACTTTCGATCCCCAGGTCGTCCGCTTCGTAGTTTCACTTTCGCCCCGTAGTTTACGCCGTCCAAGTAGTCAAATTAATGACTTCCGATCCCCAGGTCATCCGCTTCGTAGTTTTCACTCTCGTTGTCCTCGAGATGTTGATTTCCGGGATCCAGAACTTTCGCCCCGTAGTTTACGTTGCCCAGGTGGTAAAACTGGTGCCTTACGTGCCCCAGGTCTTTCGCTTTGTAGTTTTAATTCTAGTTGTCGTCAGGACGACCTGGAGATCGAAAGTCATCAGTTCGAACACCTGGATATTGTCAAAAACGTAGTGAGAATTCTGGAGGTCGGAAATCACCTGCCCGATGACGACTAGAATAAAAACTACCAAGCAAAAGACCTGGGGAACGTGAGTCACCAGTTTGACCACCTGGACAACGTTGACTACGGGGCGAAAGTCCTGGATCACGGAAATCAATAGCTCGAGGACAACGAGAGTGAAAACTACGAAGCGGACGACCTGGGAAACGTAAGTCACCAGTTGGACCCCCTGGACAACGTAAACTACGGGTCGAAAGTCCTGGATCACGGAAATCGACCACCCGAAGACCACGAGAGTAAAAACTACGAAGCGGACGACCTGAGGATCGGAAGTCATTAATTCGTACACCTGGACAACGTCAAAAACGTAGTGAAAATTTCGCTGGTCGAAAGTCACCTGCCTGACGACAACTCGAATGAAAACTGCGAAGCAAAAGACCTGGGGAACGTAAGTCACCAGTTAGATCACCTGGACAACGTCAACTACGGGGTGAAAGTTCTGGATGACGATAATCAACAACCCAAAGACAACAAGAGTGAAAACTACGAAGCGGACGACCTGGGGCACGTAAGCCACCAGTTTGACCACCTGGACAACGTCAACTACGGGGCGAACGACGTAGGGCACGAGAATGACCGACCGGACGACGTAAAGACTGAAAATTACGAAATAAAAAACCGAAATTTTAGGCAAAGTTCATGCGACGCGGGCACTATCAATTTTTCGGGATTGCTACGAGACTGAGCACGTCACATTACGGCCGTCTAATTGGATTGACTAAACCTTCTATAACTCAAGAACGAGCGGTCCCTCGAAGTTTCTGATAAGGAACTTTATTCTTAGATTTTGATAAGGAATCTGCATGTGAAATCTTTTCCGCGACTTGAGAATCACGCTGTATACCTATATATATGAATATGTATATAAGCATTTCGTGAATTCGGTTAATGGTTTTCGATTAATCAAGGTACTGGCTAATTATTGGTATGAGTTTTTGCGTTCAATTAAAATATTCAACAAAGTGGAGTATAAAAGCATACCGAGTATAGAATTTTGTAATCTCTCTTGACCATGCTGATAGGGTCGTTCAATCCAACCAATTATAAATATTATGATTATGATAGAGGGAAATAAAAGCACTGCGATAGAATGTATACATAGGTATTCGACGAAAAAAATGTTAAAAACCACCCATGAAATTGACAGATTTCTCGCGATTAGCCGGGACTCTCTTTTTTTTTCTCGCTAGTCCGGATCGCCTCTCCCAGTTTTGTCGTTGCAAATCGTAATCTGGGGCTCGAGAGCTTTCCAAAACCCTCCCTAAATCTTAATAACCTTAGACTTGAAAATTTTCTGTGTTTTGCACCGGAATCGCCGAAAAAAATAAACTTGCGACGATCAGCCAAAAACTGTTTTTTTTTCCGGAAGCATTCGGTACCCTGACTGAGAATCGCAACGACAATCGGGATGATTCTTCTCTATTCGACCAAAAAATGAAAAAAGAAATCCATGAAATTGACAGATTTCTCGCGATTAGCCGGGACTCTTTTTTTTTTTATCGCTGGTCCGGATCGTCTCCTCCCAGTTTTGTAGTTCCAATTCGTAATCTTGGGCTTGAGAGCTTTTTTTTTCTCTTAGGAATTGCGTTTTTCTCAAAGATATTAAAAAATAGTGAAAAATATTGCATGACGGACGTAGGTACATATATTATACCCACATACATTTTATACAAGAATCTCTTTCTAATAACCGTTCAGATTTACCGGGTCATGAATAATCCCGCCATATAATACGTGCGTTTCACACATGCGTAAGCTTTTTAAAGCACCCCTTTAGTCCTATATTTATGACGCCATAATTTTGCGGTATGCAAAATTTACGCAGCCGCTCAAACGCTTAAGTGCACTTCTCGTGCCCGTTAGAGTTTGATGTAACCGTAATACCGTTCAAGAGCAAAGTTATTTCTATAGTTTCTGTATGAGTGCCGGTCTTATTCGCTAGGCAGAGCTCTTCTTATAGAATTATAATGTCCATTGAAAATCCCTCTCATGAAAAGATATATCAACAGCTTAAATCATCATCGTTATTAATACTCGCTCGAGATGAATTTTCGTCAATTTCAAAACGGCTGAAAATTCAATATACGTTATAGCTGCTGTCAATTTTTGAAATGTATAATCGAGTTGTTAAGAATATGAATTAGTGTATAAACCAAATACAAATATTCCATCACTTGTTACTTAATTGGTCAAAAAAATTCAATTCAATTTACAATCTTATAGTTCCACATGAGAGGTATTATTTTTTTTTTTCCTATTTTTTCATCATCGCCCAGGTGGAATTGGATATTGGATATTTACTCGTGTTTTCTCGAGCGTACAGGTTTCAAATAAATTCAGGTTTTTCACAACGATTAAACAACGCGACATTTTGCACAGAACAATTATATTTATTTATTCTGTTAGTAGGTATGACAGATATACGGGATATGTGACCACGCGTGTCGGTAAGACATAAATATGTTGGCGAGATTAAAATCAAGCTCGGAAAACCCGCATATAGAACTTCCGCAGAGAAATTTGAAATACGCGGGATGATTCGCCGATAAAGTTGCACGTAATTCACGTTCCAATTTCGAGTTAATTTGCGAGAAATTAAATCGTATCTTTATCGGATTTTTGACATCCGTATAATATTTAGCGTTTTTCGTAAGTTCGCAAACGATTCTGATTAAACTGCTTTTATATACGTATAGCTGGTGTATCTGAAGTTTTTCTTGAAAATTATTCCTATGCCAGAGTCCCTAGCGAAGCCTAATCTTGATTTTCTTGTGAAAGTTGTTACCTAATTAAAACTTTTTGATCATTAAGAATGTTTTCAAAACATTAACAGTGAGCGTAGACCTGGATTAAAATAAAAATTATAACCCAACTCGAAAATAATGAATCCTTTACTTAGAAACTTGGGTTTATTTTAATCGTCATTTATTTTCTGTTTTGAATGGCATTACTTTCGCGTTCTACGTATTTCATCGGCACACCAACTCCCATTACCCAAATCCCCCTTTTGACGTGAGCTTCGACATTTGATTTTCCACGCTCTAAAAGCCCCTCCACAAATGATCCTTCTCAAACATTATACGATTGGCATACGCGAGTTATGAAAGTACCGAGTACGAGCATATAACTATATACCCACCCACAATAAAGCCTATTATACCTAGAAATGAGGGAGGATTACTTGTTACCCCGTGCATGTGTATACCGATACCGAACAGTGCGTTTTACACGTTTATAGGTATATATACCTACAGGTATACAAGCCATATAATGATTCTGTGAAAATATGCACGCACAGTTTCCAGGGGCGTGGAAAACGATCATTTAATGGCTCTATCATAAATGAGAGTGTTCGGAATATAGAGGAGAATTTTTCCTTCATAGTATATGAAGAATGCTATAATAGTGATAAGAAAAGCGAATGTGTTTATATTATACCTTGATGTTGAAGGACCTATACATAAAAGATTATTTTAACAACGTAGCAGATTCTTTGCTATTATACGTACGTTTTGTATCACAGAAGCTTGCGCTGCTATGTATGGCACACGCTTTTCCTGTAACAAGAGCTTATGTTGTTCGCTCCTTTGACACAATGCTAATGCGGGCTTGAAGCGCTTTAATTTTACGTTCATATACAGAATAATACAGGCAACAGGCTTTAAGCATGTACTGTACACGCGATCCTAATTAAAGCCTGGCGCAATACGGTGCTGCGTTTCCCATGGTGAGTCTGAAATTAATTAATGCCTATACTGGGGCATTGTTTGCTGTTATATAGGTATAAGATTAGATACACTTTACCCGTTGATTGAAAATTGAAAATTTAGAATTTACCATTCGACAGCAAATGAACAAGACACAAGCATGGTTAACCGTTCAGAACACTATGAGCCAACTGACGTACAGGCTTATACGTATAGATCGTTACATATAGCAAGGCAATTATATGACGATGTGGTAAATAATGAACTGTCTCAAACTTCGCTGCTCTGTGACAGGTGTCTTATACCAAGACATACGTGGGACCTACCTAACCACTCGATATTATATAACACATTAGTTCGTATTCACAGCTGTTAACATGCGCAACATTATGCATTCATACGCGTGCCGTGGCGACTATGGCTATACAGCAAATCCATAACTTCTACGGTAACATGCTGTGACAGTATACAGTGGCTTAATTAAATACCGCGTATGCACATCTGACAGAATTTCATGCGGTCTAAAGTGTGTCTTGGAATTATATTCGGGTTCGACATGTCGCCAACACTTCAGATGCCTGTCATCGTACGACTAGCATCACTGCGTACGTGTACCATAACGTATTCTACTCTACATACCTAATATTTTCATTTCTGAATTTATTTTTCCGAGCGTACGGTTCAAATAGCGAAAGATTATAATCAGACGAAGTCATACACGAGTTGGTATATGGCTAGAGCCATGGATGAATTAATAATTCAGGTGAAAAAAATAAAAATAATCTCCAACCAAGGTAAATTTTATTTCTCAACGGGAGCATAAGGCGAGACGTGAATTGTTTTATCAACACCCTTAGGCGAGACCTTGGTTAACCCCGACCTAGCCCGGAATGAGCTAAACTCACCCCTCAGTTAACTTGTCCAGCTCGCCCTCGAGGCACGCACAAACTAACTGAATTTAAAGTCCGGTCACGATGCAGTTAGTCGGTCGATTTAATGAAACTCGAGCAATATGTAGAGTTGGCTTGGTAGGAGAAGACTTTCCTCGTGATGAAGTGGCTATTAATAACTTTAAATGGTGGCTCCTTCTTTTTCATTTTTTTTTTTCCCTTTTTCTTCCTTTCTTTTTTTTTTCGTTTTTTATCCTTTTTTTTTCATTTTCAGCGAATCTACAACCTCAGCGTCCCTCTGCTTCCCCTATTCCCCGTGTATCCCTATCCTCGATCCCCGGCCAGACCTTATACCAAGGGAAAATGTTGCCCGGTACGTCAAGCGACAGCGGGTCGAGAGTGCTGATTTTATTTAAGGGTCGGCAATTCCCGGACGACGTATGTTTTAACAGGGAAATCTGAATCGCTGTGCGGCAAAAGGCAAGGAAAAGTTCATCGGGTTAGAAGAAAATAAATTAGTTACCCAGAACATTTTAGGTGGGTTATAGTACGTACCTACGTACCCCATTCAAACTAAATTTAGCGCTAAGCAGAGTGACAATTCCCTCGGTACTGCTTCAGGTTTGCCGTCTAATTCCGGTAGGAAGAGTAGGGGCAGCTTAACCCGAAATTGATATTCAGAGAGTTTCTAATAGGTGGGAAACCTGATTCTACTATTACAATACTAAATTGTTGCTTCATTTGTGTGTCCGGAAAGTTGGCAACGATTATCATTCTAAATATCATATACATATACGCAATGCTGCATTGAGAGACAATATGAGAATAGAATAGAATGTAACGAGTTGCATGAAACAACGACATGTTTGAAACTAGTTTCCACCTCCATGTAACCTGGTCCACTCTCTAATTCGCTCCTCGTCGTGTCTTTTTCTCTTTCTCTTTCTGATTGCGCACAGTGGAATTTCTGAATTCCTATTTAACTTTTGTTTAATTATTACAAAGGGCGACTGGTACCCCGTTGGGTGGTTATCACGTAGTAATATCGAACGCTGTAAGGCTGATTAAATTTTGTTTTACCGTGAAATGAAATACTGTTTTGAAATTGAATTTATTATCGCTGATAATTAGTTAATTAATTACTAAATATCACATTCCAGCTGTGTATAGTTATTAGCTTTAAACTCTATGGGTACACATCGATGAATCAATGCAAAACACCGAAAAGTCAGAAGAAAGCCAATCGAAACAGTAATTCACCCAGAAAAGCACTCTTCTTTCTTATTTTCACTCTCACTCTCGATCAGAGTTTGTCCCTAACTGTGCTTTCCGATGGTGACTACCAAGCTTGACGCATAACGAGCCTTTCAGCTTTGAGCCAATATTGGTCTGATGATACCAGTCAGAATTGGTGAAAATCTGTGACAGCTCATGAGCTCAAGATTAGCTTGATTTCATCCTGCCTGAAAATTAGATCCGTTAATCAGATAAGTTCAACACAAAAAATTATGAAAAATTACGCATGTTGATGTTGGTTAGGAGTTTTCGTGTTTTGCATATTTACAATAAAACTTGTTAATAAAGCTTATATTTTCTGCTTCTGTGTAGCTTTGGAATGAGTGAAATCCAATTCTGGCCAAATATCAAACCACCAATATTGGCATCTAACATAGGGCGACGTTGGAGCAGTTTTAACACTTTGATACTGGCCCAGACTTGTTGCCAAGCTTGCGCCGAAGCTCCGAGATGTAAGTTGTACCAATGGTTCATGCACACTTGGCTCCTCGCACTTTGCACAGAGAGGATTCGCCACTAGCCGTAAACTTGCAACTACCCAGCTAACTGCATGGCAGATAGTTCTGACCACGCGCTTCGGTAAATCGGAATCCGATTGCCATGTTCTTTTGACTAATGTGACCAAAAGGCAGCAAATTAGGTAGGAAAGCTCTACAAACTTATAATTCCGAGATCTATCGCAGAATCACTGCCAACTCGCGATTCTAAAGCATTGAGCTCACGATGGAATGCAAGTACACCATCCGGAGGTTGAAATAAGCTTTCATCGAGGAAATTTTCGGAAGCTTAAACTATGGGTCGGTTCGTGTAAGTAAAAAGTGATATACTCTCAATACGCACCTTTTCAATTCCAGTCTCCAATTTTGGTTTCCTGTTTGCCAATAATATTCTCTCGATCTTTGCACATGGAGATTACTTCCTATGTTCGAGCAATAAGTCACATGAAACGAGCAGCCACGTCGATTCCAATTGGAGTATACTGTGGTCTCGGATAGCAATCAGCTGCATAAACCACGACTGAGATCACGCCGAGATATTTGGCAATTTCCACCCTGGACTGTAGCACAAGACGCTTTGATCTCCTATTCTTTGCGTGGGTGCACACTGCATGCAAATCATCCACTGGACTGGCAACGGTGAAAGATTGCAGTACGCCTCACAATATCAACTCAATTGCAAATTTAGACTAGTTTGTAAATAAAAATCATTACCATTTGGTATTCGCACCTGAAAAAATATCCACAGAATCCATCTAAACGGGCCAGAATTCCTATTTTCTTTCGCATAAAAGTCAGACCAAGCACTGAACGCCCGAGAAGGAAGCTCAGGCGCTATTGTTCCTGTTACCGGCTGGCAGAAGTAGACGTGACCACAACGGGCATTCTGACGCATGTGTCGGCCGTGTCATGTCCTCGGGTCGGTCTGTCGAGAGAGCACCCGGGTGTAGAGGAGAGTGACAGAACGGTGTGCATCCCATCCAACAAGGGATGGTAGAGCGGACAAATATTTGAATACCAAATTCTTGCGTTATTGTTGGACCTTCGTAACGCGCGGTGAACCTGTAAAGGTTTTTAGTCGTCTGCTGCAGTATTCTGTAAAAAATCTATTCTATGTCAGTATATAGGTACATTTATATAGTACCTACTGGCTATGTATTATATATAATTAACTGAATGGTAGAAGTACGGATCGAAGTTAGAGTCTGCGGGTGTTTGACTTTCTGAACATTCAGGTGGCGTGGATTGATTGTCGTCGCGAACAAATTGTGAAAAATCGTGGAAAATTACGGAGGCGTGTCTCGTGACGTAATTTCCATGAAAATGCAATTACGTAATGACTCGACGCGGCGTAATGGATCGAAAATGGAAAATAATATATCAAGATTAAATATATATCATTCAGTATTTATGTCGCCGATATTTTCACGCCCTATACAGCCATTGTGTCCACGCTCTATATTACGACTACAACAAGTAATTTTACTAACCGGAATATAAATCTGCCAGTTATACACAGCTATGGATAATTTGCCCACTTTAATATCGGCACTGAAGAGCTCGCCCAACTTAACGTAAATTTTCCTAATCCGGTGAAAACCAATTCCCTCGTTTTCATACATTTTAGCAAAGACATATGATTCACAAAGATTGCCTTTTGTTATTCTAGTCTTCAGTTGGAATAACATTAAATTAACCCCAATATAAGAAAGCCCCATCTATTTGTTGATGATAACTTTGTTCCCATGCTGTGTTTCCTAATTCTGCGTTTTGTCTTATGGGTATGCTCATTTCCTTACTCAAGATGCACTGTAAGCCAGTGAATTATAAAAATCTGTTTTGCAGCTCGAGAACTTTGCCTCGTTTTGTACATATCTGTTGGGGATTTGGAATTTCTATTATGATACTGCCGTTAGAATTGAATAAAGCTTAAAGGTAAGTGATACACCGCTTACCACGATACCGGGGACCATCATAATCCTTTCGTATCTAACAGCTACGGAGCTTTCTCGTTTTCGATCAGGATTCTACTACGCAGCGATGGTGAACTAACATCTTTTCAATCACTGAACGGTCGTTTTCTTTTATCTAAATTTGAGCTTGAAGAAAATCGTAGAGAGTTCTGGTCGACATGAATTTGATAAGGCCGAGCGAAACGCTGTATTCTTGGTCCTGTGAATATTCATTCTTTCGACTTCTTACTCCTATACGTCAGTATTGTTTCAAAATATTACTGTTGACCTGCGTCGATATTGTTTCTACCTCTCCTTCTTCATCTTAGAAAAAAAATAAAATAAAATAAGACACGGATCGGTTTCTCAATTTAAAATTCAATCCACCCAAGCAAAATATGGTAGAGACAGATTCAATCGAAGCTTAAGTTCGCGTTATAGAATATATTGTATACGCTCGCTCGAATCGTGAAGATAACGTTTTATACATCATTGAAGCGTATAACTTTCAGCCACAATCACACGTGACACGTTCGTCCTATTTCTCTTGCTCACTTTTCGTGCCCTTCTTTCTTTCATTCTTTCTTTCTCTGGTCGACTTGGTTGTTCCCTTTCTTGGTACAGCAAACGTCCCCAACAACGCAGAGAAAACCAACAAAGGAAAGAAGAGTAAAAAAAGAAAAGGGATGAAAGAAAAACAACCAAGGCTTTCTTATATAAGATAACGAATTTTTCTTCTTTGACTCTTGCAGGTATCCCTTGATTCCTCGATTTATTTTTACTGCTCGCTCTCCTACGTCGCGCTGCTGCTCTCTGTTTCTGTTTTATGTTTTATGTTTTCTGTTTCCGTTTATGTTTTTTCTCTACCGCCTTTGTCTCCACTACTCACCAGGACTCGTTCACTACACCAGACCACCTACAGCTAACCATGAATGGCTCAACAATGTGCCAATCCACGAAGAACACCCGCGGGGCATTGCGTTAATCAAACACCTATCCACAAGAGACACACTAACCGCAATCTGCACACTTACGCGGGCCTTTTTCGTACGTAAAACGTTTATAATAAAGAAGCGATAATTTCTCATCACTGCAGTGTAATCAGATGAATAAAATGCCAGGTAAAATCATCAAAGATACATTCTAGGTGAGCTAAAGCTCGAAAAAGTCAAAGTACTTTCCGAAATGCTTTTTGATGACGATTAATCAGTTTTATAATTGAGAAGAATTTAATGTAGTAAATTTTCGATGATTTTATGTACAAAAGTGAATATCTCTTTCTGTGGGAATGTGTTTAATTAAATTGAATTTTTCATGGAGAAATTTCAGTACTTTATGTTACCATATGCAATCTCATTCGCTTTGGCAAGCTTAAAGAGACCATTCACGAGTGTGACGACTACATGTAATAGAGCAGCTGGTGAGAGTATATTACAGCCACAACGTGTGAGCATACGCAATAGTATCACACTACGAAATTAATTACAGTCTTCTAGCATTCCGAGTATAATTAAGCATTGTTTCAAAGGCAATAATTAAATTGGTTACACGATAACGTTATGATATAGCGTCACACGATAGCATTACAATATTGGGAACAGTGTGATTATGGATCCAAATATAGAATCATGAATCCTTTCCCAAATTTTTCTTTTCAGTTTCATTGTCGGATCATTAACCAAGTTTTTTTTTTTTTTTTTTTTCTTCACACGTGATTATAATATAGAAAATAATTATTGAGTACGATATCCTTCCAAAACTCAGGCGAGGTACATTTGTTGGAAGGATGGAGGCGATTGGAAAATTAGTTTTGCGTGTAGTTCTAGTTCGAAAACGATGTTTTAGGTTCAAAAATTGCTGCAGAATATAACCATCACATTGTTACAACAAACAAATTTCACAATAGATAGAATGAAACTTGTAATGAATGTAAATTGATTACCCATAGTTATAGACATAATGGTTTGGCAGTGGATTCGCGGGCAGCATTTTTCGAAATTCGGAAATCACAATAAGTCTTTGTGCCGCCGGATTTTTCCCGGAAATTTGAACCTTCTCTTTGCAAACTTTTTCACTCGCGCAAATACTGAAGCTGAATGTCAACTTTTTATAGCAAGTATAAACAAATATTAAACGAGAGTTCGAAATAAGTTTTCCGGAAGCTATTGCTCCGTATAGGTATATCCTTGATCTTTTCAGAGGAACATATACGAATAATAGACACACAATAGAGGCTGTTTTCCAAGAGCTGTGCTTTTGCGAAGAAGCAAAGAATCAAGACACAAGAAACAGCGTATACGGTATTGGATGTACTTTTATGAATAAAATCAGACCAGAATCAAGGAATCATTATATCTACAGTTTCTAGTAGAAGCAATTAAGATTTTCTGAAAGTATTCAATCTGTAAAGTTGTACCCCAAAATTGATTTTTTTTCTCGTCCAATTTTCACAGTTTTTTCACGCTTATATCGTTATCTAAGAACTAATTTTTTTCGTATGTCAACTCATATGCAACTCCGTTTGACAATTAGTGTGATTACCTACCCGTGGGTCTTTAATTATGCCAGGCCCACGTGGCGATGCTTTGAAAAATCGTTTTTGTCTGAGTTCGCTAAAAGTTTTGGGTGAAAATCTGGCTTAATTTGTTGGAACTCGAAGGTTTGGACGGCAAAGAGGGTAATGAAATCCTATACACATGGGCAATACGATCCTCTACGGGGTCGGACCCTGCGGTCAATTTTTTATGACCTCGACAAGCGAGAGAATCAGATTGTGCGCATTATATTTGGAGAGCCACCGTTTGAAATCGTCCCCATTATAGCCCAGTGACCATTTCCGGAATTTCATTGGTTTACCGATATACGATTCGCTTCCTATGAGCCCAACTCCCCCCGGAATGGTTCAGTCTTTTACGCATTCCACTCGCACCTGGTAATCACCAGCCCCGAGAAACGCATATACAATATTTCAACACAAAATGTCATCCAACTCTAAGCCTATATTCTCTTTCAATTGAATCTACCAAGTCTTATCGTGCGATGAAATTCTTGGACGGAGGTAGAAGATATCGTACTCATATAGTCCTCAATGCAGTTTGGTAAGTAGCATTTACCAGTAAGAGAATACCCCATCAAAATTGCAATACCAAACGAATTTGTGCCAAAAATTATTCTTCAGAATTAGAGTTGGATAATTTCTGCCATAATTTCATTGACGGAATAGCCTCAGACTAAAAGCACCGAGATTGGTATTATTTTGACGATACTTCACATTAGATAAGACCTAAAATATGAAATTTTTCACTATTTTTATCGCGAAGATAACATTTTCGCAGTCTCATTTCAGCCATAAATCATGTTGAGGTCACGCTGAGAGACAAATATGATAAAAATTGTCCTCATCCTTGATTTATAACAGGGATAAGCCTGAAAAAATGTAATCTCTGCACAAAAAGTAGTGACTATAACTACATTTTTCGTAATATACAAAGCGTAAAATGGAGTTGCGGTCGTAGGTGGAACCATGCAGATGGTTGAAAAAAAAGTATATTTTTTCTCCTGATACCGTTTCATCTACCAAAGTACAGGCAGGCGTCCATCAGGCAATGCAATCGATGTGCTCACGGATAAGCGAGTAGCAGCAGCAGTGGTAGGTAACATTTGCTAGTGAACAGTGATAACATAGTAAACGCTAAACACTGAACACGATATACACACAGAGAAACAGGACATAGAGTTAGGCGGCGCGCCTGCGTAGGCATAGTAATTGCAGCATTATCTTCAAATGCATTGCATGGCGCTCCTCGATCTGGTTTGGCTAACAGCTCGTATGTACCACGCTCTCGTGTTAGTTTCGGGTTTACAATTAGATAGGCCAGGAAATTCGAGGTCAGATTAGATTAGGTCAATGTACAATCCAGCTAACTCTACGATGGCCTGCAATCTGTGGCAACAACACCATCAGGAACTGATCAGGTAATTCTACCAGATTGTTCTTCCCGTTATTGACGTCTTTCAAACACTGAGGTACCGCGTGAAGTAAATTGGGTGAAGTTAGAAGGAATGAAACGATATAGGAAAAAAAAACGAACAAAAAAAAAGGCGAAAATTTACCTCATCGAAGAAATAAGCGCGGTGTATAATTTCAGGTGATACTAATCTTCCTTGCGTACATTCAATTCTACGGATGGACGCTCTTCTTTCGTATATATTACGCCCCGCCCCGTTTCTCCTAACTTATGGTGAATTTATTAAAAATAAGGAGTACGTTTTATCTCGGTCTAGTCACGGAGCTTGACATTTTCTGGTTCTGTCAGAGCCGCTGTGGCTGACGGTAAAGGACAATGCGGGCACCGGCCCGCGGTCTAGCGACCTCTACAGGATGCGAACCAGCGAAACGGGAAGAAATTCATAAGCCACGGTGGGTAACAATTATAACGTGGTAATTAGAATAAATTTTCTGCTGCTAATCACCCTATTTATTTGCGAGAATAAAGGTTTCCTTACTTGCAATGGGAGTGTAATTATTATGGGCTTGCCAAATGCTCACTGCCTCGCTGTTAACGCCCTTTTCTTGGATTCACCAAATGGGAAGAAGAAACTTCCTATATAATTTTATGTGCCTATTTGTAAATACAATTTCTCTATACATGTACATATCTGTTCAAAGAACGGCAGAAGACTACAGAGATGAGTGACAACGAATTAAAAAAAAAAAAGAAAAGGGAAAAAAAAACTTCAATTAGATCTTCAAGTCCCTATTCTCGACGCATTTAAAATAGAATCATATTTCAAATGAATTTATAATTGAAGTTGTAAATTTTGAATGGCGAGGAACAATGTTGAAGGAAGAAATATTGGAGGCATAAACAAATTTATTCAAATTAGTAATAATATAAAGAAAAAAAGAATAAATATAAGAATGAAAAGGAATTTATTTTCAAGCTGTTCTTGAGAATACAATCGAATTTTGTGAATAAAATTAGGAATCAAGCTTCAAGCCTTCAAGCTAACACGAATCTTGAAGAAAGCCTAGTCGCCGCTTGCCCATTTGACCAGAGAAAAATACGACCTCAATGACAATCGCTGAAAAAATATTACGCAATTATTGCTAGCGTGACTAACAGGTGCGAGCGCAATTAACCACGTTATGGTTACGGCCTAACCATTAGCTACGTGTAGTATCGTACGTTCGTTGCTTCGACCCTCCGTCTCATCGCCCTGCATCCGGTACAGACGTCATTTGTGCGTTCATGGTATAATAATTTACACAAACTACATACAAAGTCGTAAGCCGAAAGGAAGTGAAATAAAAATGTTAACAAAAATTATTTAACTCTTGAAATATTCTCATATATAGGTATGTAGGTATAGTAACAGGACCCTGATCGTTACTTTTATATCATATAACCTTTTTCGGGTTTTCTTTTTTGTTCATTTTTATACTGATCAACGAACGGCGGATCTCATTGCTCCCTTAACGCCGAGAGGTTAAAATTGCTTGTAGGGGTAGATAATAGTCGGATGGAGAAAGATTGCCTTATACCAATAATAATGGTCCGGAGATACGAGGACGTCAACAGAGGATGAAACTTTTATGATTATTTCCCGCAGTAATTTTCACCGTATCTTGTTAATCGTTGAACACAAATTTTCCCGACGAGCAGAGAATGTAAAAAACATTCGAAACAAAAATGAAAAGAAAAAACGAATAAACAAGCCAGTTATTCGACCGTACGTCGCGTCAGTGAGAGCTTTGAACTTTTTAATTTTCCCTCGAAATTAAACGTTGAAAGAACCACTCGAATGCTTTCTTCGTTATTTGGCCACGGTTTTTTTTTTTTTCCTTTTCTTTTTTACCTTGGGATTCTCTGACTGGAATTCAATCAGAAAAATCGATTAAACAAACTCGAATAAACGTTACCTTGCTTTTTAACCCGAGCTGGCTTCTATTTTCAAATGTATTGCCTCAGAGAGAAACCCTTTGGGTGCCATTTCTACTGGGACGAATCGATACTACCAATTCAAAGAAGCTCGTTCTCTTTCCTCGCCAGGTGGCTCTCTAACTTCTGCATAAGAATTTCCAATTAAATTGTAAATTAAGATGCATATTTTATATAACAAATTTCATGGACGTCTTTACTCCCGGGTACAATCGAAGGTCTTCGCGTGACTTGGTCCCAGGAGCGAAGTTCTGCTTTCAGTTCTGATGGAACATTTCTACCCAACGTTTCAACGGTTCTTTCATTTTCACGCGATTTTCCTTCCTAATCTCGTCAACGATTCCGCCACCTTTACTCGCTGCTAGCAAATCAAATTTTCGCCAACTCAACTTCGACTACGTCTACGCCGCCAATGCCAATACCAAACCTCTATCTCCGAATTGCGGGGTGGACGTCGATTGACTTCCGGCCCCACGTCTTGCTGTCGGATTATTTGCTCCTTTTCACTCATTAG
Organism: Tenthredo scrophulariae; assembly: GCA_963978835.1. Taxonomy (NCBI): domain Eukaryota; kingdom Metazoa; phylum Arthropoda; class Insecta; order Hymenoptera; family Tenthredinidae; genus Tenthredo; species Tenthredo scrophulariae. The sequence goes on from OZ022228.1 coordinate 17,826,201, forward strand.
TTTGCTTTTATTTCGTCCTGGCTTCGGCATGAGACAGAATTTCATTTACTAGAAATAGAGAGAAATATCAGACCGTTCACTGCGCGGATACGTATGAGAATTCTTCTTCTTTTCTCTTTTTATTCGTCTTAAAGAACCTTCTCCAGACTATTTTAAATAAAACTTTCCTGAATCGTTTCCTTTCATTCCATATATATACATTTATTTTTTTTTTTTTTTTCTTGTCAAAGAGAGAGAAAAAAATTAAATAAAATGGTACCACCCTTTCGCTCACAGCAATAACTTTACTTTTGCAACAGCTCTCACGGTGCCTCACTTCAGTAGCTCAAAGGTCCAGCGTGTCTCGGAAACCACTAGAGATAAATTTGCATGTCGACGTTGTAGTGGAAGTATACATATCTATGTATACACAGTGACACGGTATCTTTTATGTTTTCTTACTGTAGCCTGTGGGTAAAGAAAAATGATACACCACTGTCAAAGAGCCGATGAGACTGTTGAAATTGATTATCAGACATTCGATCTCTCGCCGCACACATATGTACAGCGAAATTTAACATTCAAATTATTCTACAAAAGTGCAAAGGGAAAATCACGAGGGACATATGTTCGGATGAAAATAAGGTAGAAGCAAGGACAGGGCATCAATCGACTCAGTGAGTTAAAATTCGAAATTATTCTAAATAGTGACGCCATTGCGTGTCAAGAATGAAACTACCTTGTGTAGAGTGACGTGCAGAGGCCCACATAACACTGCGAAAATCTATCCACGAGGGATTATGAAGCTAGGACGTCACGAAGTGACACAAACTCGCCAAGTGAACAACACCGCCCCAATTCACGAATTTTTAAATGACCGATAGCAGTAATGATAATTTTAATACCACTCGGTACTCACATATCAATAATAATATATTGAAATAATAAAGAACCCAGCGAGCCACGTATCGCATAGAACAAATCAATGACTTCTGCGATACTGGCTACTATCTAACGATGAGCCGTCACGTAGTCAGCTCACACGTTGACAGATACTACTGGGTCATAAAGCGCGGAGGTACTATAAGGAATCCCATGAAATGTTACAACTCGTGGAATTATACGAGTCGATTTGTCTTTTATAGTACGAATTTCGGAATATACCTACATAGTTGTTACACTATCGTCGGTGATTAAGGCCCATGCCTAGTCGCCCACCTCCTTTTCGTCGAAATGTATCACATTTCGATTATTATCCAAGCCCAGGCGTCAAAAACGCAAAAAAGGCCAACACTGGGCAAATTCAAATTCAATTCCGAATACATACGTTTAAAAAAATGTTCGTTTTATGCGAGAATAGAGCCTACAGGTGGTTTTTACATTATTCGAATGTTTTTGAATTCGATTTCCTCGACGAATTACGTAAAAATAATCTGTAGACTCTATTTCCGCACGAAAGGAACATGTTCTTGGACGGATCTGTTCGGAATTAAATTTGAATTTGCGCAGCGTTGGCCTTTTTTGCGTTTTTGACGCCTGGACTCAGATAATAATCGAAATGTGACACATTTCGACCGAAAGGAGGTGGGCGACTTGGGATGGGCCTTAACGATATTAATATATCTTCAGTGATGATGTGGTCATTTTCCAATATCTAGTGACGTACTTCGATCAGATTTTCTCGGAAACATCTTATGATTTCATTTTTCTTTACCTCTCTGAGACTTTGGTTATATGGATCAGTCGAGTCCGTCTAGCCGTCCCAGACGCTGACACGTACTACTGCGTCGTAAGATGCTTACGTGAGAACACTCACAACAAGTGACAGCCAGTCGTGTCCACTGTGGCAATAATAATAATGGTAAGGACGACCAAGGAATTCCCTGCTTCGTAGAACTGTCAACTATATTACGTGTACGTAGTACCTACCCGGCTGGTTTTACTTGGAAACCGAACACACTTGTAAAACAGGCGAAGGACATGTCGACGAATGACAGTCACGTGAGTAAAATCGAGGACTGAGTCGTTTATTGTTAACGAGGATCGTTGAATTGATTGGAATCCTGGTAAAGAATGAAACGTACAAAGGAAGCTGGATGACCATCCTTACAGTAAATCTCCACTAATCAAACCTTGATTGGTTTCATTCCATAGCTCCTTTCTTTTCATGTCTAATCACGACAATTCCTTATTAGATTCTGAGGAATTGTGTAATTGTAATCACTGCGAGATATTGCTCACATTCCTTGCTGTGTCTCAGATCGGATAATTTCTGTGTGACAACTTAGAGCTTGCGGCAAAATTCTTCGATCGTATCTGAAACCGTGTTGCATTAAACATCACGGGAAAGGAGTCGAGTATTTTCGGTACAAACAGGACGTTTCGAGACAGGGTGAATACCCTCTGATCTATCGCAATGGTCGCGTTACTAGGATCGCCTACGTTTACTCATATGTTTGTGTAAAGGAGATTTGAGAAGTTTTGACAGCCATACATATCCACCAAAAAATTTGCGATTCCATATCTGAGATAATTCAGATTCGCAATGCAGACTACAAATAAACTTTACATCAGTCGAAAAAAGTAAGCTAGAGTTATAGCTCCGATGCGACAGACAGACTTCGGCTACATCGGAGAGATTCGAATTTGGTATGATGCTTTTTCGACCCAGTCTGAACCGCCGAAAAGTGACGTTTGGTTTCAACAAAAACAACAGGTTCACTGGAGCTTGACCTCGAATCGTCGACCGCACATCGTCACTGATGAATCCGGAGCTTTTGAGGCTTGACTGATTGCAATGTGCAATTGTTGCCGTTGCTAGAAAATTGGCCGCCTTCTTTTGTTTCCGGTGGAACGTCAAACTATGCGCTTTTTCTTTATTCAGTCGTTTTTATTTTTTTCAAAAAATTCAGCGGGACTGCGTTGTCGAGCTTTGTGTGTGAGGTAGAAACTTGATCCCGAAATAGCTATTGATTGAACAGACTTCACAAATCTATCTGGGACATTGATCAGTGGACAGTGATCAGAGTCGTATTAATGTCGTTAAACTCCTAATGGTTATTTCAAATCCAACCTTCGAAGCTTCAATTTGGTAACAGGGCTCCCAGCAATAACCAGAGAGGGAAAAATGATTCGTTTTTTTCGTAGCAACTTCGTTGAATCAGTTTGCTTAAAGCTTACTCCAACTCCATTAAATGCGAGTTTTGAAAAAATATCAAAATATAATGTCGCCTTTCAGCAATTCTATCCAAAAACTATACAACAGCCACCATCTAGTCGTTTTTTTCTTCTTTTTTCCAAATTTACATGAATTTGCATCTTGATGCGATGAACCTTGTATGCGAAAACATGAGATACGTTCAATATAGATAAAAAAGAAAATCACCTGTATACGGGAAACCCCTTTGCGAATTAAAGTCAGTAAAATTTTATGCTCGCGAAGTCGTTCGACTGCCATCTGGATGGCCAGTGAAGCTTTAGAAGAATATGAAATATGTACATAAGAAATATATTCCAAAGCTAGCCGGTATAACGGAATGAAAAAAAAAAATCCAGGAAAAGTAGATATCTCGCTTTCTCGCCAGTCTGGTACGAAATTTGAAAAGCTGTATCCAAGTGAATATACATCTATTTTAATATATTAACATCGGTTAGAACGAAGTAGTTGATGCTGGTACATTTCCTACTTCAAGGAAGAAAAGAGTTTTGAGTTGGAAATATATTTACATTAAAAAAACGTTCATCCTGACAGCTGTTGCTTTGGCCCGGTATTAAATCGCAAGTTGAGAAACTAAGTATACCTACATAGGCATGAACAGTAAATTACAATCTGAATTTTTCATTTCGCCTTTTTTTGTTGCAGTTCTTGAAATTTAAAAAATCCACTTGGACCAATTCAGCTTCGACATCCAATCGAAGAATATTGTAAACTGAAGATCATTATAAGGATGGACAGTTGATTTCTTGCACTACCTCACACGTACGTATATAAAATTGATATTTTCTAAGTTTAATTCAAACGAACCAAAGAATTGGTGGATCGAAATCACCATTTCGTACATAAAAATTCAGATATCGTATATGGAACGCGTATTATTCCTATCCAGACACGATTCTGCAGTACCGAGAAGTTTAATACCATTGAGAAAAATGTGCGATGTAATCGGTATTATCGACAACTCTCGGAGCATTTGAATCAACGAGTTTGTAAGTCGTGAACCGATAATATTTAAAGTAAGCTGTACCTAAAGCTATCAGTACTTTGAGCTTATCTTCAATAATGTACCGTTCTATAGCCGTATATATACCATAGTATAACGGGATGCCCATAGCTGAAAGGTAGATCGAAGCTACAATACTCCGGTTTCATCATTTGGAATTATTTTTCCCGGTAATCGGGATTAAAATTACATTTAGATTATAGACTGTGGGAAGGGACCTACGTTGTCATTATTCGAAAAAGGAATTGATACCACTTTTTAGAATTATCCAAGAATTTAGCACATCCCGCGTTATATAGGTGGAAGGCGAAGAGTGTAAAACATTTTTATTTCACGGTGAAAATCAACTCCCACTGTTCCGAAACCTCGATGCGTTTTCCAATAAAGCTACTGCGGAAGAAACAGCGGTGTGGGTGCTGGGAGAGAGTAAAAACGATAACAGAGCATATAGAGGAGATGTATATATTCTATACTCACTTGAATAGAATCGGTTTTTTTTTTTTTTTTTCTCGTCGCAAGCTCGAATCAATTTACGTAAATCGGTTGTTTGCTGTTTTTGGGGGCGGCCGTATTTGACCTGTTTTGTTATCAACAGGAGATTTCGAAGGATTTTCATGTTAAAATTTTGGATTATACCTACCGTGAATTTCTGAGGGAAATTTAAGCATACCTACGTGTCATGACGGAGTATGAAATATGAATGCAGTGTCGGAACGGCTTCCGACAGCTCTAGTCGTTGACCTCTGCAGTTCCGTGCGGTTCAACCGGAAACAGGTTTCGGTTGTGAGAATTTCAAATATGTTCGAATACGTCGAAAACCCATGCGTAAATTGATACCATTCAAAGCACGAATACTGCACAAATTGACATATTTTGTTGTTGAAATATGTTCGCAAATGTTTGATACCGCGTCCTGAAAATTTATCACTATATTGAAACAGAAACGATTCATGACCAAAATTATGCCTTAAGTCTCACCCGTGTAGGTTGATTAGGGACACGGAAAAGTTCTTGAAGGCTGTACGACATCCTGAAAGAGAAAGAAAAAAATAAAAAAAAAAACTGAAACTAGTTTAAACCCTCAAAGACGTTGAGTGATATTTAAGAGGTGCCAAGTACCGATTCGTTTAACCTCTGAAGTAAACTTTATCTCATGTTTCTTTATTTTTTCTCAAGCGCCGTTGTTTTTTATTTTTTATTTTTTCTGTTTTTTTTCTTCAACCTTTTTACATCCTCACTCCCATTTCCTGCACCGTCAAGCCCCCTACGGAGTTCCTCGCCTCAGTTGCATATTATGAAGACGACACAGTTCCACAGGAGGCTAGCGCCTCAGGGCAAACAACTTTTAATCTACCCTGAAAAAAAACAAAAAATGAAAAAAAAAAAAAAACTCGAGATTTTCTTCTTTTTTTCCATTCACCTTCGTCACCGTGGCGACTTTTTCCAATTTTTTACTCTCATTTAGCTCTCTTCTGTGGAAACAGTACTTCAACGTGCATCTCTGAATATGCATGATGACCTCATCTACGCGCACGTGGTTTTACTGTATATATAGGTACATCCACATATTTAACTATATCCGCATCTATACCTAGGTCCATGTCAACGCGTGTAATACGTACATATATACCTATGTACGGTATAGCCTCGTGCAGACTCGGTTTTCGTATATAGACACACACGTCAAGTTGAAATACCTCCGTTTTCAGCTATAGAAGCAACAGCAATGTAGAGTGAGATGATTCGTGTTTCCGAAAACCGTAACTTGAAAGAAAAAGAAGAAGAAAAAAAAGGACAGTATACTTCGAAGGACAACATTATAGACGAGGCAGTAGTACAGCTCAATTCCTTGATATTATTTGAATGAAATGCCTTGATTCTTTATCCGCTTGGGAAAATTCCCATTCCCTTGATACTGGAGCGTATCATACAGCCTTACCATCTGGGGGGAAGAGCGAATAAACTGAATATGAAAACGAATATTTGAAAATTGTTTTCTCTGGGCTTCTTCCTTCGGACATTTTGCCTTCTTTCTATTCTCTTTTTTCTTTTTTGTTACTTTCAAAAGCCTACCAAATTACTACGAAAGTAAGGGATGCTATAAATCGAAATTCGAAAAGAGTAAAAAAATTGAAACCCGTTATTGATGATCTGAACAATCCAATTCTGCGAGAGAATAAATTGATCAAACTTTGTCGAGTTCCTTACGTGATATCGCTGCCTCGCCTCGTGGCACCCTGGACACTGGTGTTGGGGATGATATTTTTTGCAAGCAACAGCAAAATATAATTTCTCGGGTGAAAGGGTCGGCTAAAGTTACAAGCTTTTAATATTCTGGGGAAACGTACATTTACATTCCAAGCGTTTGTTCCTAGTGTCGTTTGAAATTCTCGCGGTCTCCTCCTCGACTACGCGTGGGTATGAGTGTATTACATATATGTACACCAAAACACTTTACAACTTGCTTCCTACACCGCTACGCCGCTATGCTTGAAACGTGATTACAACACGACAGAGTATTCTTCTCAAATGTAATTTCTTTCCCAATTTAAGGTAAATTATACCTCACAGTTGAGAACAGTAATTATATCCTTACTTCTAACAACGTAAATCGATCTCTGTGTAATCAAATTTAATACTGCAGCATGGAGAATATTTTTTTAATTAATAAATTCCGATTTATATCATTATCGGAATGATTATGGAAAGACTTATGTTAATATTGGCTGCAGCTACGCTGGTTTCAGCCATTAGGATTATCTTCTGGCAGAAATATCCGGTTCAGAAGCCTATGTACTACAATATCGCGTTCGTATTACTTGTTACATAAATGTATATAGGTTATCTAGCTTATAAGTATATACTTCGGAATGGAGATGCATCTACGATGGATCTAGGTTAACTGCTGTCGAATCAAATTTACGATGATAATATATATGAAAAATTGACTTTCGTTCGGGACGTTTAAGTTTTATTACGTTCTATAAAGCTGACATACATTTGCCATGTGCATCATCAGATAAACGCATTCGTATACATTGTGAATGATCGATATACAAATCTCAACAATTTTTTCAAACAATTTCATAGTTTCGATTACTATCATCTGACTACGATTGAATTATTATGACTGAGCTGAAATAGAAATGATAAGATAAGTACAAAGACATGTTAGGAAAATTCAACAACGAGCTACTTGCTTCATTCCAGTTCAGCCATCTTATATTTTATTTATATTAATTGAAGAATTCAGTGAAATTTATTTTCACAAATAAAGACCATACCGGCAAGAAACATTCCAATACCGTAAATATAAAGGGCAGATTTCAAGTGTTTGTATTCGATATATTTAACCGGGTTAACCAACTCGTCAGATCGCAAGCTGAGCATGTATCGATGTTGATTGTCCGCCCTCCATTTTTGTGTTATACCAGTTTCCGTAATAGTCGTTAGAGCCTTGTTGAACCTCGGAACAAATGGAGATTTTTCTGTAAGGTAATAAGCGGCCAGACTAGGAAGGAACGTTTCCGGTAGAGCGTAAACGCGAGATTTTTCTCCGTTGATAAATTGCATCATGTCCTTAGTCGCCAAGTAACCGATATCGGGGCCCTGCACTTTTAAGAAATCATCGTGCGACACGACATCTATCTTGTCTTGAAGGCCCCTTGAAATTTCTTCGTTATAGTGATTCTTCGTACTGTGCCAAAATCGCTGTTCAATTCTTAGGCGGATATCAGACTCTATTATATCCTGTATCGTCGTCATCCGACCTTCTACGGTTGGTCGGATGATTCGGGAGGTAATGATCGTCTGCAACGAAGTAGAAATCACTAGGGACGCAGCTAGCCAAGTGCCAAAGATAACTCGCATCGTTGTTGAAGACGTTTTTTGCACAACAATATCTGACTGATTTAATAGTACCTTGGCCAGCTTCATAAGTGGCATATTCTGGAGCAAAGTTTTGTTGGTCAGAAATACGAAAAGGACGACTAAACAGAAAACAGGAAACATGAATACCAAGTGCCGGACAATTCGGCCACCGGCAATACTTTTGTATTTGACATGTCCATCCGTGTATTTAGGCAAAATACAGATAATGTCCATTCGCTCGCTGGGATACGTATGGGTGACTCCTTCGTATATTTCTGGATAAATTATACGAGCATTCATCCATATGTCAATAGAGCCATTTCTCAACAGTTCCAGACACTGGTGTAAATCCATTTCCTGCACTTCTAATCGTGACGTAATTTCGTAAGCAAGAATCATGGTTGCATTAAATATTTGATTGAGGATTTTGGTCAAGGAACCGTCAATCCCAGCTGCCTGCAAAGAGTCGTCCTTCGTATCAACGAAGAATCTGTTTTTCTCGTGGGCTAGAACTTTGAGCGGATGCAAGTGCAAATTGGCTGCCTTGTCATAAAATATCTTATGGAAACTCATTCCGGTTACATTTCTCAGAGGCTCTTCATTATAGTGCTCGTAAACGTAGGCAAACATCTTCAACGGTGTTGAAGAACTTTCCAATGACGTTTTGTAATTATTCGGGAACATTATCACAATGTTCGAAATTGTTTTTTCCCAAAATTTTTCAAACACCTTCAACATACATGCTCCGATTTCAGGGAAAAAAAGATCTTGCGAATCTTTCAGTATCACTATAACGGTATAGGAAGCGGTAACACGAGGTAAAATCTCGTCCAATATTTCTTCGGTCTCACCTTGCCGACAGTTAATTTCAATAAATGAAGAATGGACGAACACCGGTTCGCCCAACCCCATTACAACCGGCGTCTCGTCTTCGTGTAGGCATTTTAAAGGCAAGTTGAATTCATTCAGGTTATCGCTTATCAATCCAATAGCTTGTAAGCTAGTGGTATTAGGACTTTCAGTAAAAATGTCCATTATTGCCTCGTAAAGAGAATGAGAGTAGTCAAGCTTTGTGAAATTGAAGTAACTTGGGACTAAAGCACTCGAAACTCCCATAAACAATATACCGCATATTGCCAGGACACTCGGAATCATCACGGACGTGAGGTGAACCGTGCAACTTCAAACCGACTAACTCACTGCCCAGAATTTTGCGGTCTCTTATACAGTTATGCGAAGAACGTGCGACAATTTTGACAATAATTTCAGGACACATAATTTACTTAGATCGATTTAGCCGATGGATAATCGTATGAGTCCTAGACGTATAATAACACCCTGAACTGACATATGTGCAAATGAATTGACAGCTCATAAACATCGGAGAAGTCATATGATAATAGAGAATGATTATTAATCATGAAAATGGTCGCACAGTGGGTACTAAGTTAATTGAACATCGACAAATGTACCTAATGGGTTTTTGCCCGTTAACATGGATAACAATCTACATCAGACGACCGGTACGAAAATATTTCTTTTAGAATGCGAATTTTCATTCCAATAATGGATGAGCTGATGAAAAAAGTGACGTAGATTCTCTAACGCAAGAACGAATGAAATTTTTTTTCCGAATCCTTTCAATACTATTCTGAAGTAAATCCAATGTCACGCTCACCGCTTTGAAACTAGGAACGTGATGGTATAAGAAATCAGAACCAACGTGAGAACCTCCGGCCTTCTTGCGGAGTCAAGTTCTAATTGGTTTTAATTCATTTATAGAACTGCGATATAAAGTCTGCGGAACGGAAAATGCGCTCGAGCCTCGTACGCCCCCACAAAAACCTTGTTAAATGCTTTTCGTATAATTTAAACGGTAGAGGGTACCGTTTTTATCATCTTTAACACGGCAAATTGATATGAAAAAGTATATTGGCGAAGTACCTACCCAAGTACGTAAATACACGAAGTAGGTTCAAAATTTTAACGCTAATCACCCGTACGTAGGGAGTAGAATACAGTGATTGAAATATTTTCTTAATGAAGAATGAAAAGTGTTGATCATACAGAAAAAAAAAAAAAAAAAAAATTTCCTGGATTCTAATTCACAGCGATGATTTATTTATAACGCGATGAATATTTTCGCTAGACTTTACTCGCTCCTCCAGGCTTAGCTGAGGCTCCTGATAAATTACGCTCTTACCATATTTATGTGGATTTAATGGTAAATTTAAATTGAATTTTTGTTTCTCTTTACCCCCGTATTCGTATACATAGTTGAAGATTTCACGTCAGGGTGATCAATTTTATTCTCATCTAATTCTGACGATTCGTCAGATTTACGCGCTACCGTAATCTACGCGCTGAGAGACTATTAAGTGGAAAAGTAAACACTGCTGCTTGTTACCGGCAGGCAGTTCATTATACACTGCAAACGAGTCGATTTCCGCTTCGACGATTAGAAAATCTTTTGGGTTCAACGCTAATAACCCACAAGACGATGAAATTCACGGTCAACATTTTCGAGAATCGAGATAAACTTTGACGTAATCGTAGCAGAAAATTTGAATCTTCTTCCAAAACATAGTGAAGAAATTTGATTCCACAAAACACGAAAAATCATAGCTGTCCCACAAAATTTTCTGAAAATCTAAAACTTCACGACCTCTTCTATTCGGAGGATGAATCGGGAAAGAAATATTCAATCAGATAGGAAAAGGTCATGTGAGGGGACATGGAATTACTCTCAGAGTTGTAGGCTAAAACCAACGAAACTCAGTTGAGATTAAAGGTACATTTGTGCACTTTTAGCTGGCAAAGTAATAGACCATCGTGGTATGTGAGCGAACGTTAATTGCTACCAATTAAAAGCTACCTAGTTTTAATTTCTTTTTATTCCTAGAAGTGCTTGGGTTATTCTGGGTAATTTAAAGCATTGAAGACTGTAAACCGTAGACCAGACTACTCTCTTGCGCGACAAGCCGCGTAAAATGATGCGAATAGTAGAACAGAGTTAAAAAAACACTGAAGAAATCGATTCGAATCGAATGAAATGTAGCCGTCGTGGAAGTTATCAATGTGAAATTTCTCTCTCTATGTACATTTTTGTTCAATCATGACTCATCTAGTCCCTTGATTCAAATAGTCAAAAGTTTAAGCTCAAGTTTAGTAAAACTTTCAATTTTTGATTATATTATTGGCCTGGAACGAGCGTGTGCTCGATCGTTCAATTTCAAAATATGGTCCGTCTGGGGAGTGGTATATGAAATCTGGTGAAAATAGAAGAAATTGTCATATCGGCTGGGACCCAGAGTGCAGTGAGTATATACGCATACGGCAAAAGCAATACGGCTCCGGTCACCTCTATTCGTATGAAAATTCAGATGCAACTTTTCCAATCAAATAAAAATACACGGATGTAGACTGCGCCATTCCCTTGAACTTTTTACATTTTTACCTCGTTTTCACTGCTACCATTGCCACCGTTTTCTCCACTGCTCGTGTTCCTAGCTTTTCTCTACGTGCCTGATACGTATCCAAATATCGAGTTGTATACAGCTCTCTGCATCCACCAGGTTTTTCCATCCTCCGCTTCCTCATGGTCTCATTGCTCTACTCTGAAAATTGGGTACTGGGCACTGGGCACTAGGTACTAGGTACTGGGTACTGGGTACTGGAGGTCGTCAAGCCTCCATTCATTACGTCATATACAGACTTCCGCCGCCATAAACAAAAGAACGAATGAGTACGCTGTGCACTGCACAGCTTACCATAATATTATACGACGTATGTCCTCCGCGCAGAAATAGGTATGTGCAAACTTAGATCTGGACGAATGGATGTATACGTGAGTATTGACGGAGAAGAATAATAATACTCTCAATGGTTGAGATGGAATTTCGAATTACTGAGTTCTAAATTAAAAAATCAGGACAAACACGGAGTAAGAAGAGGTATGGCAAAGTCGTCAGTTATTTCATATAGTTTCTTGGTTGGTTAGCTCAAACTGGTAGGTACCTTGCGGGTTATATCATCCGGTTAATTTTCTTGTCCCGTCAACCGAGCGAAGACTTTACTAGCACGAGAGAGCTAATAAAATGGGAAACCCTAAATGCTAAATGCCGCATCGTCTCAGAGACTTCCCGCAACCGACTGAGTGACGGGAGTCATTACGCGGTGCGATATCAGAATAAAATTTCTTAAAAGCCCCCACAAAGAAGAGCCAGATATAATTTTCTCCCTTGGTTGCAGGCTCACAATGAGAGACGTCCGATTGTTAACTGGAGAAAGACCGGAAGCGAAATCTGTAATAAAATGAGAGCTTCTCCCTACTTATACCGAAGGAGGAATAAATTCATTAATTTATTTCAAGATGACGTTAATTTCTCTGACAAATATATTTCGACTTGATTAAATTTTATCTGATATTACTAGACTCGATTCGTGACCCTGGCAGCTACAATCACAGAATTTAGAACATGGAGCCTGCAGTTCTTCTGCCAATAGTCACAATCGATCGTATTCCATATTTGAATTTTTCCACGCGAGGTAATCAAATTTACATGATAATATAGGCGTGGAATTCGAATCAAGGTATTTCTTTCACGTGCAAATGTAATGGCGAACGCTTGCTACTGTACTATGGCTAACGAAACCAGTGCCATGCATATTTATTGGATTTTCATGGAATCCAGTGCCTACCAGATTCTTACAATTAGTGATATATTCTTCGGAGAGAAAAATCCGCTGAGTATCTACTTATTTCCATTGTTTCTGATCTTTAATAGCCAGTTATTACGATATCAAGACTTCAAGACTGACTCGCTTGGAATCGTGGATATGATCTCCTTCGACCTTACAAAAGCGAGGATATATAGCCACGTATGTGACGATCTTTAATTTTTGGATAGTCAAGTGAAATATTGTGAGAAGTCAATAAAACGTTTAGTTTTTTGAAGAGGGCACTTTTCGGAGGGACAAAATCGTTGTAATAAATATGGCTATACTTTATGGAAGTTAAGTTAGGATAGAAACTCTGAGCCCCCAACTCTTTGCGGTAAGGAAAGAAGTAGCTAAATCCTTCTTCATAGCTCTACAAACAGCTTATTTTTTCGTAAGAAGGTATCAGAAGTAATTTTCCGAAGAAGTAACCGTTCCAGCACGCCTCGAGTAACCTACTCAAACTTTTATCCGGTTATCAAAAAATTCAGGTTTTCGTTATGACGGGTTAAGCGGGTAGAAAATTGTTTCACCTGTATGGGAGAGGAATTAAAAAATATTTCGAACACGCTCTTGCGATAAAATTTCACGACTGCGTGGCAACTCCGTCTTTGAATTACTATGCATAGATTTCTTCCACGATTCTCTTCGTCGAGAGCGCGACGAATCATTTTTATTTCACGTAGGTATTTCTATTTCTACTTTTAAAACATTGTTTCTTACTCTGAAGTCTACACCCGTACCATGCACATATATGTAATTACTTCTTAAGTCGAAATGAAAGGGCCTACGGGAGAAGATTACACCGATAAGCCGGTCGACGCGTATAAATTATGGGTGGGCAATGGACATCACTATATTCCCGTGAAATAGAAATTCCTTAACTTAAACCTCTCCGGCACGCGAAGTGATGTATCAAGTTCTCTCTCTGTCTCTCTCTCTCTCTCTTTCTCCCATTCATATAGTTCTATTCCAGAAATCAAGTGACATTCTTTATTCTTGTGAATTTCTTATCTTCCTGTTGTCTCCTATTGGCGGAAGACAATCTCTCCTAACGAATGCTGTTAGTTGGAAATAAGTTTTCCAATTCGAGAGCTAAGTACGACGAGACACATAATCATAACATTTCCAAAGATTCAAGATCGGGCAGTATCGAGTGAATTCTGAAAATAGATATTTTTCAGAACCGTGGACTTTGCTTGAAAAAGTTCTACCTTTGATGACCTGACTTGACCTGACCTGACCCGACCTATCCTGAGAATCCTAGTTGTGGTTGTTTTAATTCACCATGGGTCGGAGAAGCAGCCCCTTTCTTCACAAGCGACAAACCACTCCGCTAGGTCGACACGCCCCACTTTTGTCTTTGTTTTCTGTAGAAAGTTTTAAAGTCGGCACCAATTTCCCACAATGCACCGTTCACGCATATTGTGTCTGGCGCTGTTCTTTCCCGAACCTTCGCATCTCACTCCCGCCTATCTCCACCCTTTACCGACACCCTTTGCACGGAAAACTCTTTCGGTGGCTTCCAAACAACTTTGGGACTCGTGCACGCCACAACAATGCACCAACTTTGGCTAACTTCCGTTTTACTCGTAGCCGGTGCAGTTTCTGTCCGTCCCCGCTTTGGCAGCCCCCAAGTCCCCGAAGAGGGTATTCACAGGTCTCCATGGAACAAACTAAAAGTACCGGTGACGAAGAAGAAGAAGAATAGGAAGAAGAAGCAGGGAAAAAGAAGCGGAAGAAACAGATGAAAAGATTGAAAGCGGGTACTGTCCAGAGTATTTCACTCCCTGAATACAATATCGTAAATATGACTGAATGGCTAGATGCAATTCCCACCGTTTCCGTCTGCCTACTTTCTGTCCCAATCTTTTTCCTCTTACCTACACATAGGTCGCGGTTCGTTACAGGTACTTTAAAATTCTTACGTTTTCCGTTATTCATTGTGCTTCACACTACGATACTCGCTTTGATGTCAACTCACCGTGAACCCCGTCGTATTATCAGCGATATTACATACTTTCCACCCGCATCGCCACGTCTGGTAATCGCATAACGCCTTATCAGTTTCCTACCGAGCAGCTCATATTATATAATATTCACGCACAGTGAAGCAAACGAATTTACGTCACCCATCTATTCTATCCACGTATATAGGTATGATATGCACAGTTAGTTTGGCGCGTGAATCCTGTTTTTTTTTTCTTATTCTTCTTGTACCTCAGACTACATAGGCCATAGATACATTTTTAATGGGAATGAGTAATAGCATGTCGAGCTTGCCACTAGATATTGATAAATTGTTGAGATTACCATTCAGTGCATAATAGGAAAACTGTTTTGAAAGGAGAGGAGTACTCCCTTTTTATCTGAGCTAAAAAATCTCAGATCCAAAATGGTAAAGTTTTATAAATCACAGTGTATGATATAATGCTCTTCGAATGGCTGCTTCGAGATGAGTAAAGTTGGTATGGACGTAAACATATTGTTCAACGTTTCCGACATGTAAAGTTCACGTTTTTGACATGATTAAAAAAATCATAAATCACGCCTTTTAGAATCGTTTGGCCTCTTGTTTCACCTCTTTCTTTCGGACCAGCTGTGACATCGATTATGTCTCTATATCTTTATTGAAAGGAGCGTTGTTAGGAGAAACAGAATTTATCTTGAAACTTTTTACCAAAGGTAGTGAAAATGCTGAAATATTTTGTTTGCCAAATGGTTTTAAAAGGTCTGGTTTCAAGTAATGCCATCTCTACAGTGAGTTCGAACAAAATCGAAGTGGAGATAGAAAAGTTTAATACCAAATATGATTTGAATTGGCAAAAACTGAAATCTCATAAAGGCATATCATGAAAATTTAACGAATGTGGTTTCCCTTTTGTTTATTAAAAGGCAATTTTTCACAGTTCCATGTAGTGGCATTAGTAAGAAGTTTAATATTAAAGGTTGAGTCCTCGCCTCCATACGTCATCTTGGTTTCTATACCTTTGTCCTTTGCAAGCAGAGCAAAAGCTCCCACTTCATGACGACAGTCTAATGAGAATTTGAATTACGTTGCTTCTGCTTCGCGCAATAACATACGAGGCGACGCAGTTCACTGTATATACTAAAGAGCTCACCCGGAAGTCCGTGTAACGTCTTGCGAGAAACTGGGTAACAAAATCTGGTTCGCTAGCTGGTTAATGACTCCAAGAACTACTGGTATTGTTCAGATGTGGGTCCCAGTAGGAGAATCTGGAAACTTAGTCAAAACTTATACGTGGCGTGAGCTTAAAATTCAATTGAATAACTTCCGGACACCTAACACGACTCTCAAGTTTCAGAAAAAGGTCCAAAACTACCACGAACTTTAATAATGTCCAGATAGCTTCAATGATCTTCTTTTACTCTCTTTTTCCACTTTATTGATGATACTTTTTATGTTTGTTTACATAAATCATATAAAGTGCATACAATCAATCTACTTTCAATTATCACCATTGGACATTCGTTCATGTTAGTCTCACAGCAACGTGCACGATACGTTTTTTGTGTACACGTAAAATACTACTTCTACTTCGAATGCATTTTAACGAACGTGAGTGCTTTAAGCTGCAGAATCCTGCGTGCCAGTATATCAATGACTACGGTTAAGTCGGTGGCACTATACTATACCTAGCAAGTGACAGGACCGGAAGCTAGTAGGCGATTTTGGCACGAAACGACCACCAGCGAGCCAACTAGGCTGGATTTAAGGTCAAATAAAGTTGGTTGCCCGGGCGAGATATGGTTACGTACAACGACGCCATGCATAGAATAACAGAACGTAATGGTTAAGAATGGTTTGCACCAGAGAGGTTTTGGTTCGCACTCGGGCTTTCCCTCCCTCGGCCATGAATATTCGAGGACCCTCCGAGTCTTAAATCTTCATGTAAAAAGAGGGAACGCCTTCGACTGTCCTCAGATCGAAATCTGGTCCCAGGTCAAAGATCGTCACTGGTTACCTTTCGAGGGATTCTCTGTGATTCAAAATTATACCAAGATTCTAGATAAAATAGCAACCTTTATCACTTGTTCTCATTTCTGGGCTCACTTCTACTAAAAATTCACCGCTTGCGCGTTAATAAGAGCTCGATACCACCCTTACATTCTACATCCAACGTACTATCAACTTACACGTTTCTATCCACGATGTACATGGATACTTGGCTATATACGTCTTCTAAAATATAGATATAAACCATATATATATATATGTATTTGTATATATGTGCGTGTGTATACCTTTGGGTATAGAGACGACAGACTCTACGAAGGCTGCCATCGAGCAATATTGGAGCAATAATCTTGGCTCCTTTCGCTCCTCGTCGCCTTGAGTGTACTACAGTACATCAGATATTAAAGGTAGAGCAGCTTGGTAGCCCGTAGTTCTATTGGCACTTTTGGCCGTTTGTATTGCACAAGCATTCCCATATGCAACGAAACGTTGAATTGAGAATATTCGGGTCAAAGGCGTGTCTCAATGCCGATTTAACGCTCCACTTGTAATTCGATAGTAATTATGCAAAGTTTAAGCCCTCTATTATTCATAGATTAGCTTGATGTAATTTCGACGAGTTTATTAAATATTCAGTACGCTGCAGTGGTAGCCCGAAGCTGTCCAATAACTTTTGCTATACCGCAAAACCCTACATGCCAATAATTAATTAAATGATATTTACCAAAATATCAGCTAAGTCATATTTACTGGCGATATGAAACGTCCTACGCTTCTCATCTCTCATTTCGTGGATTACGATATCTATCAGCCCAGATTGCCACTCGACGAAGATACATTTGCCTACCAGGTATCGGTATGTTACAGTAAAGCGAAGCATTGATAGTGTACCTCGTCGGAACTTGCACTGTAGGTTTGTCCATTCGTTTGTCCGTTGGTTTCACGCAACACAAACGATGCAATGTAATTTGCATTCACATAGTACGTATCTACATGGTATGTGGAAGAGTCGTTCTAGTCACATCGACATGACGACACAGAATTTTGGTTTTTTTTTTTACTGTTTAAATTTGAATTTCATGCGCGGAAAGATAAGGCCTCCGTTACATCGCGTTATATAACGTAACGTAATGTGGCATGGCGTTCCAAAGCGAAACGACTGTTCGGATTTAAACGCGATGAACACTTCCAAGCGGATTTTCAAAGCCAATTGATTGTTCTATCTGACACGGTCCCGAACGGGAATGGTAAAGGCGATTGAACGGAGAAGGAAATTGATTTATTGCTTGAATGAAACAAATTGAATCTTGTTCCTGCGACGAATAAAGACCCTCCTCTTTCAATACAAGATTTCACCGGACCTAGCAACACTTTGAACTGTGAATGAAACAAATATTCCGGACAAAGAACGGCGGACAGACCTTACGACTCGATTTTTGTGAATTTTTAAGTCACGTACCTCCTATACCTATATACCTACACTGAAAGAAATTGCTATGGTTGGACAGCAATATATTTCTGGTTGCGATTTCTTACTGAAGGTGAAAAGAAATATTTTTGAAACGACTGATCGTATAGTATAGGTATCGAACAGTATGGGTATTGCGATGCGATAATTTTCAGAACGGCAATCGTATAGCTATTGCAGCTATATTTCTGGCTGTCACTTATATACTAGGCAGAAATTCTAGCTAGTTTGACCAGAATTATTGTTGAGTTCCATGTAAATTTCTTTGAGTGTATGCTTCATTCATACAACGCTTAGAAATAAGTACTCAAGGCTCTTCAGAAGCCGAGTTTCATGGGTTGAACCAAATCACGGGGAAAGAAATTTAATTTCGATAGGGTGGCGCCCGCGGGGATTCCCGCAATACCAGATTACGTCAAAAACGGCATGCTTTACTCAGCGTCAGGTGAAAAGCATAATTATAATTGTGTAAAAACGTTGTGGGTCAATTTTTACCGTTGAAAGATCACTTTCAATTTTCGTTGAGGGCAATTCCTAGTCGCCCACCTCCTTTTGTTCGAAAAAGACGCATTTCGATTATTATCTGAGCCTAGGCATCAGAAACGCAAGAAAGGCCAACACTACGCAAATTCAAATTCGATTCCGAACATATACATCCAAAAACATGATCGTTTCGTGCGAAAGTAAAGTCTGAAATCCGATTTTACATTATTCGAACTCAAGTAATTTTTAACAGAATTATTCGAATGTAAAATCGGTTTTTAGACTCTATTTTCGCACGAAACGAACATGTTTTTGGACGTGTATGTTCGGAATCAAATTTGAATTTGCGTAGCGTTGGCCTTTTTCAAATAATAATCGATATGTGACTGATTTCGACCAAAAGGAGGTGGGCGACTAGGGATGCGCCTTAAGGGCTCACGACTCATCCTACGATACACGCGTTGATAACGTAAAATATAATTGAACCGGATGAGCCACAATATCCGTCCAAAATTTAGTAATGAAAAGCCAAGACAGAATTAACCGCGTTGTTCTGGAGGTCTAGGACTAGTTTCTTTGAGGGTAGGTATGGCACTACGTACCATCATAAATTTCACAACTTTGTAATTAACGTGTAAGCATGAAGATAAACAGGTCGCACAAGCCTCCCAGAAATTTTGCACCAGGGAAAATAAGTCTCAGAAATATTAACGCTGATTTTCAAGCCAAAGTATAAGTATGTATAAGGTAATATGAAACTAAATTGCCTTGAAAACTTTAGTGTGAAATTTACGTCGGAAACTAATTGACCAGCGTGGTCATATTATAATATATTGTTCCACCAAGGATTTGTCACTTGACTCTCCAAGGTGAAAATATTTCAGAAAGGCTAATGCAATTTCAAGAATGAACGGCCGGTGTTCAGGCAGCCCCAACAATCAACTTGGTATACGAGGAAATTGAATGTGGTAACTACTCTCAGTAGTGAGCATGCATGTGTGTACTAGTATCTGCGTTATGTACCGAGTGTCCCATTGTGAAAACTCGACGTGAACATTTCTTTTGTAAATTTAATTTGAATGTGTCTTTGAAAAAATGATATGATACCTATCGAACGTGTTCGAATAGAAACTCTGGTGAAATTTCTACGGCTGGAAAATTATTCACCTTCAGAATGTGGGGATTAGAATTTAACACCCCGTATATTCAGTATTGTGTTTCGAGTTGCCCAACGCACAATACGTGTTTGAGTCCATCCGGACAAAACAATGGATATGCAGCAACAATGCGCAAACAAATAGTTCCGTTATATCGTCCGTGATCATTGGAACCGTGGTGGACGACCGACGGCCCATTCCAAGTCAGTCCTTGATTGCTAAATCACCGAATTTTCGTAGAATCGATCTCTCTCTCGTCAAGTTGATAAAATATCGCTATTGTGGAGAAACGTATTGTCCGAGAGGCGACGACGCAGTATTTTTCATTCAATCAATTATTTTCTTTTAAAAATACTCTCTTTTCACGATACTGATCGGAAATGAGGTAGACCGCAAGGTAGTAACCGACGTCATTCACACACGTTCCTTCACCCTCAACGAAACGACAAAGAAGTTAACAAGGCGTCAGTGTCACGTCTTCAATATATACTCCCTTATACCTGGGCAGTATCGATTCAAGCTTTTCACCAGTAACCAGAATAATAACTCTGGAAAAAAGAAAATAAAAATAACTGCATCAAAAATAACAGAAGAAAGAAATTTTCACGATTTTTAATCCGTTGTGTATCTAATTAGAATTTTCCTTGGCTTACGATGCGAATGCCAAGCAATCGGGTCTCGGATATCTCAATCAAAGTTTATCCCAACTGAAAGCACGCGGAATGATACGATCGACAGATCTTCGGAAGAGCTTTGGTGCGACTGAATGGCAGATAGCAAATCAATTCAAATTCACGCCCCTTCGACTGGTGCGTCAAACTACAGCAACGAAGAGGAGTTTAATCACGCTGTTGTCACGGTGATTACGGTCTACCTCGTCCTTTGCCCTTTCGACAAACAGATCCTCTTCCATCCATTTTACTATCGCTATGTCCGTCGCCATACCAATTTCCACAAATACTCTGCATAAGGCACACACACAATGTGTACTGATCAGAGACGGCATATTATACTGCTGCTATCTATTATCCACCACTGGTTTGAAAGTTTGATCCGTTACGACGGTCGTATACCTAAAAGGGTGAACGTGTAGAACAGCCAACATCCGATGCTTCGACCTTGTCAATTTCACGGCTTGTCACTTCAGTCGACTACACGTGGTCGTGTGAAATTGGGAAACAGCTTAAGATTGGTTACGTGTCGTTGACGCTATCACGACTGCCAATCAACTTTGTATTCCGGATAAGTAAAGGACTTCAAGAACTCAATTACGACTGATACGTAGACCTACCTACCCCTACCAATCGTGTTTAATTTTGGTGAGCTGTGATCAATTTATCAAGCTTTAATGGCAAAAGTAGATTGAAAAAGAGCCGAAATCTTTAAAGTCCTTGAGCATTTGTTAGCCGTCTCCAGGCGGTAGTTTTAAGAACCGAATCATTTGTAACCGCCCGACAAAAAGTAATTCGCCTGCTGCGGGGAAACCGAGAAAGAATACTACCCCCGCGAATTTCACTCGCAATTGTGGATGTAGAACTGATGTTTTTAATCACTGTCCGCCAGGAAACCAAGATCAAATCGATCAATGCCGAAGCTCTTCGGCAGGGCATGCACCGAAATTTTTTATCGCCACTTTGCAATCTCTTGTCAAAACAGCAAAAGCTAAACCCCAAGCTTCGAGATTTTATAACAATCTTGAAAACGATCGTTGTTCTTGTGAGAAATAGAATTTCGCTAATCCAGCACAAATTGTCTAATCGCGATTATTGCACACGCCTATTTCAGCATTCGACTGAAATTTGCTTACTTGGATTGCGATTGATTACACTTAACCCTGAGCGTTGAAATCGCAGGGACTATTACGTACCTACGCATGGGGTGCATCCTGCCATTTAATGTAATAGCTACTGCAGTGAAGTACTTGAACGTTGTGTTTAATTCCTAATACTGGAAAATACTCCATTTAACAGTTTAACGGGATTTTATGAGTCGAATTAATGTTGGGAGAAGAGTCATTACCCATTATTCTATCTCCTGATACTGCAGGTTGTGCGATATTTAAAACTAAATGAAATTATTGGAATAAAATTATTTCAATATCATTTCGCGCGAACAAAAGTTTCTGCCAATTACAGCTTTGTAATGAAAATCAAGTTTCATTCAGTTGGAAATCTACATTCAGATATTATTGTCCAATTCTCCGATCTTTATTTCGTTTCGAATTATTGCTCAGTTTAAAAACTCAGAATTATTCATTCATACATTGATTTAAATTATAATTGGTGGTACAGTTTAGTCAAAATATACTAGTGGTCAAAATAATGATCATTCGAGCGGCCGGGTTTGGCGTGGCAATTTAATCATACAATTAACTTCTCTCCAAAAAAAAAAGTTAGATTAAGATTAATGTTCCGTAGCTACGACATTAGCAGACTTTGTATGTATTATTCAATCTTCGATTTCCAATCGGTTTATCTCCTAGTACGATATCTCCATACTAGTAGCAAGAAAATGTAGAATAACTTAATGGATTACGGCAGCAGTTGCCTGAGGTTAATTTTTTAACAAGCAACAGCCAAATAACTGATGGTGAAAAAAAAATCAGATTCGCAAATGGGTCACCTTTTATCCAATATGCGACCAGTGCGCCTCTACCTCTCTCAATTGAAGCCAGTGCCTCTCTCTAATTAACAAATCTACGCTTCGACGTGATCACAGGGTGACTGCGTCCGTAAGCAAGAGACCAAACGAACTTTGACCTCGATCGACCGCTTTTAGCTTTCCAATCAGCCGTTCTTGCCCGTGCCTCTTGCGAGGCATTCTCTGATCTGGTTTTTTGCTAGCTAGCCGCATTCGATGGATCGAACTCCGTGGCCGGCTGGCCACAAAGCGTCACACCCTCCAAGCATGAATGCTGATGAGTCTCGACTCCTTACAGACCGATGAAGGGTGAGAGAGGATATACCTTGAAAGAGAATAAGCCAAAGAGTGGGCGCGCGCATGTCGTACAAAAAGGCCTGGACTTTCATCCATCCCCAGCCAACTCTTCCTCGTCATCTTCTCGATCCCTCGTCGACTAAACGACGAAACGACCCTCCCTTTCCTTCAGATTACCGCGAAATCTAGGCCAGTTGCTACGGGCCGCACCTATACATCTCCCACACTCTCGACTGATGACTACGATTCAAAAGACCTGATCAATACGCCATTTACTCTGAGAAGAAGAAAAAAACGGATCAGAGCGTAACGCGTTACGCTTACCTCACTTCACCTTACTTTAACCGACCTTTAGAAATCTTCACCCGATAAGACGTCACGTCAAAACCCTTTTCCCATAGTAAACCTGTCATCTCGAGACGTGGACTATCTCAAGGATGTGATGTGACGGAAGAAAGTTGCGAGCGACATTGGAGGAGAATGCGAAGTGAAATTTTTCAGTCTCGCAATTATTTATTCATCATTTAATCCCGGATTTTCGGAGGAAACAAGAAGCGATATTCTCTCGGATATTCTACTCGGAAATGATACTGCAGAAGTTTGGAATTTTACTTTACAATACGATACCCTTAAGAGCGATGCTGAACATCCGCTGTTCTCGCTAATTGTTTCGCGTTCGAAACCAGTTAAATTGTCGCAAATTTCGTGTCAGTGAATGCGTGTCTACATGCAAATGACGGAATAAAGTGAGACCTAATTGTCGAGCTATAAAGAAGCACATAGCATAAATTGGCCGTTCCAAAAGTACGGAAGCGCAATTATTACCTAGTGACTTTGGGTCCTTAATCCTCTCGATTCCTCTTAGCCGACGAGCAATTATCTGCCCTTTCCA
The DNA here is from genome assembly GCA_963978835.1 of Tenthredo scrophulariae. Taxonomy (NCBI): domain Eukaryota; kingdom Metazoa; phylum Arthropoda; class Insecta; order Hymenoptera; family Tenthredinidae; genus Tenthredo; species Tenthredo scrophulariae. The sequence goes on from OZ022228.1 coordinate 17,849,905, forward strand.
CGAGGACCTCGATTGCCCCATTCCACCTGCTCAGCCCTAGGTACCTTAGCGAGGGTCTTTGCTTTCCGCTTCTCTTTCCTGTCTCCGCCCCACAGTTTCCCAAGACGCCAAGCACAGTTCATTTCCTGTCTTACCTGTCGCAGAGTCGATTTCCTGGAAGATTCCCCGTGGAAGGTACCCACCCGACTCCAGACTAAAACTATACTACTATTTCATTCGCCATTGAGAAAAATCATACTTCAACTAGGAGTCCTGATTCCACAGTATGCAGATGAACCTTATTTTCAACTTATCAGCTGCGATTTTCTCATGTTACTGATTTCTTGCTGCACGGCTGATTGAGATAATGACTGCGGATCCCGTTCCTCTTCCGTCTTGGCGGACTCAAATCTGTAACGCGGTGAAGCCTCGGTTGTATCGGCTTCCAGCCTTCTCCCCTCGAGGTGTTTACTGAGTAGTAGAAAAAGGAAATGCTGAAAATTGCGGAAGTGAATAACAAACTGGAAATCCTTGAAAATCAAGCTTGCAAAGAAGAACAGCATGGCAGGGGGTCCCGGCTCGAAATTTACAATTTCTTTCTGACGGTGCGATCTGAGAGTTTGAAAGTGACTGCAGAATTCGATGTCTATATGGTAAGACATATGAGCGATTGAAAGTTCCCGTAAATTCCTCAGCTCTTATGTCTTTATTCCTCAGAACGTACTTTTTTTTTTATATCCCTGATGTAAATCTGACGCGAAGCTATTTCCTCTGGGATATACAAAAATTTCCTTACTCCTGTCTCCACGCGTTACTTTGATTATATAAGGATGTCAGAAGGCTTCAGGGTCGGTTAGTGTTTGCCTATAGCAAAAGCTCGATTCAACTCGACGCATCTGAACGGTTTAGTGTCATTTGTAGCAAGTGGGTAAACCGAGATACTTCGCGCCGTGGTCTGGAGTGTGAGAGTATTTTTCGACGGAGTAAGTATACCGAGAGCGACTTGCTTCAAGGAACGAAAAGTTCTCTGTCCGGAGCCAGCAAAACGATATTGTCGTTTCACCATCCTGCAGCAGGAGATGAAAGTGGAGTTGAGGATATAGCAGGACGGTGGCGGTCGCCAGAAGGCGAGCTGAAACGAGGTGGTCTGCGTTTATTGAATCCAGATATCGATTTGTCAATGGAATTCTAACGGTCCGTCGAAGATGAACCTTCGAGTAGCTTGAGAAAAGAACATTTCCGTTATAAGTACAACGAGTGATCCAACAAAGAGGTGGAAGAGGAAGAGGAAGAGGAAGCCGAAGAAGGACGGAAGTCTTAAGCCACGATCGAATCAGCCACCCTAGTCAGGTCATTCTGAAATGGGACCATCTCTCTGGTTAAGTAATCTCAACTTCGTTAGATTTCCTCCCCGATGAAAACACCCCACCAAGAAAAACCATTAAATAAATAAATACGTTCACAAGCGAGGAATAAACTGAAACTTGCCGCAGCTTTCGGTGAAAATATTAACCGAGGTATTAGACTTTGTATAAAAGCAACCTTTATCAGATATAAAGCTTCAAATAGCTTAAATCGGTTCGATTTTTGCTTGACGTGTTGAAAATTCTGTCTCTCACATTCATTCGACGGCTTATACCCTACGGCATATATCTTCGCCTGGGCAACAAATCACTAAGTCAGCATCGAATTCAATTTACTCCTGAGAAATCCCCATGTTCACAATGGATATACCTACACTGGGATCTTCCTCTCAAAGTATACCTACCATACATTTGAAAGAGATGTGCTACAACCAAGAAGAGTGAATTACGACGGCGAAACAAATTTTACCTTGTTCATAAATTCAACCGCAATGATTTACCTTTCAAAGAATTTCACGATTTGGCCCAATCATGTTTTAACCCAAGAAATGGTTCCGCTAATCCGCTCATTATACGTCGTTCCAAAGCTTGATTAATAAAGATCAGAGTTTCAAACTGCTGATATCGTTCGGCATGATGAAAAGTTTTCTGCTTTTGTCCGAGAGAATGAACGCTTAAAGTAAGAATAGGATTGAGGTTTATATTCCTGAGAATTTATGGAGCTGGTCATAACATTTGCTGGATGTAAGAGATTTCCACTTCGCAGAGAAGGGTTTTAGCGGCTCGTAAGGTGATGGTCTATAGATGGTGAGACTCTCAGCTATATCCCCAACGATTCGCAGAATCTATTGTTTCTCCTCACACTTCCTAATTTCTCTGTAATTCCCGTTCAATCTTGCCTCCACGAGATTCTAGAATTGCTTTGTGTCTGGACTCCTCAACCCTTCATTTCCCCAGATCAGCCATAGCCGTTTCTTTTCAAAACATCAAACGATCACGTCCTTTGTGTAAGGTGACGCCAAGTACACGAACGAGACGTGCTTGCGTTAGTCTAGCATTAAAAAGGCTCAAGAAAACCGACAATGGCTCAAAAAATGAGCTCGTACTCTTTGTTTGATGATAAAACAAAAATTCGTACCTTTGTGAAAAACAAATAATTATCAAAGTTCAAAAATCCCAACGCAAACCCCAGGCTGCAGTACAAATTAAACAGTATCGCGATCTACCGCCACCTTCGTCCCCGCCGATGTATATATTGCGTATCTTCCACAGGGCAAAAGGAAGTGCCTCGAGGCGGGGTGGTAGGTGAATGTAAGTAATGGCTAAATTAACATCTTAGTATATCCCTGGAGCGTCATCTGCTATCTACAGATCATTAACTACGTACCGTAAGACGTGAGCGCAAGCGAATTGAGAACCAGAGCTATACTACGCGCGTGGCTTAACTGAGTTGTAAACCACACGAGTCCCTAGCATAACGAGCTCTTCAAGATTACTGCATCCGACTGCAACGTATGTATATTTTCCAGTACAACCCCATTTGTTTGTCCGGTTATTATCAGCGAGGCATTGGCAATACGCGGATCCGTCTATTTGCTTTTTATAATAGTGTAATTTATCGTGTGCTTTGTCCAAATGGCTTACGAGCTTTTTGTGGTATAAATTAGGCTCAATACCTTTTATTCCATAAATATCATGGCACTAACGACAATATGTAGAATCGATACTTATTGTCAGTTAGAGTTTCACCGAGTCCAAAAGACTATGTAGATACATCGATTTACATAGCACGGATGGATTACATTAAAAGTTTAATCCAGCACAGGCAGACATTAGTAAGCTCTTCGCAGCATCCACTTATTCGAAATTGCTTATGGCACTCTGAAACGCCCTCATTAGGACGGTGGCTCGAGGTTAGCTCTACAAATCCCGTTCGAGTTGGGTTGGGTTGGTTTTGGGTTGAGTTAGGCTTGGGTACACTTTGAAGCGTGATTCGCTAGGCGAGTTGACGCTACCAGGCGCTAGTAATGATCCCACAGTATAATTCCAAGGCTAATTTAATTTCCAACCATTTTTGACTACGATGATAAGATATCTGCGGGGATGCAGTCGGCAAATTATTTTCTAAACACTCAAGTTTGAATAAATCTTGGTTTGAAATGATCCGGGCCTGAATCTAGGCAGTTGAGATTCCGGGTAGAAATGTTGATCTATCAATTGTCTCAGAACTATGAAAGGAAAATTAATCCGTGGCACATTTCGCGTGAAATTTTACTCTGCGCAGTGTGAACGGTTAGTTTCTGGGGCAACAAACAATTATTTGAGAACAAACGGTGACAGGAAAGTAATTTGACAATTAGCCAGAACAATGGAGGTGGCCTCTTTGTCTCTTTGTGCTGCCGAACTTCAGACTCAATTTAAAACTATTATATACTTGCGAGTGATATGGATATATATTAATGGAGAGATATATTCATTAGAGAGATCAAAAGTAGGGATTCCGTTTTTAAAAATTTTCCAAAATAATCCCTTCTGTATTAACGAATAGGATAGTTAAATTCACCACCATTCAATTATTACTCCATTACCCACAGACTTCGGTTTCCAATTCGATCAGACCCCACAGAGTGCATCTAGCTAATCTATAACTTTGGATTAAATACTCTATTGTAATCTCCGCACAGTCACGCATTTATTCGCCGCAATCACTGCGATCGACGAATTATCTGAATAGCGAAAATAATCGATGCGATTACCGCAGGCGATAATCTCCGCTTAAAATTGAGGCGGCCTTTATTCCCTCGACGTAAAGAAACATACGTTAATATTTTGCTCATACTGAGTTGTATTACACATACGTATATACACATAGTTTGGTCCGCACAAAAGAGAAATCGTGGCTCGCCGGTTCCGTCGAATGAGCATAGTTCCACCTAAGTGGTTAGGTACCTGGTATAAATTCTTGGAAATAAATTGTTCCCCTAATTGCTGACAAGCCTCAGATTACGTCGAGAGGATTAACTCAAAAGTTGGTCGACGCGTCTTTCCTCAAAGTAAGGAATAGCACTTCTTCAAACCTCTTGCGCTGGGGTGTTGGTGCCACAGTATTAGAATGAGTTTCAAGAATCAGGATGCTGAAATCCATGAGAGCATACTGAAGAATTATTATTTGTTTTTATTTATAGTATATAAAAAAAATGATATTATCATTAAAAAAAAGAAAAACAACTGACAGTCGGTACAAATAATTGCAAACGTGAAAAATTTTGAAGGAAAACTCTTCTGGTTCATGAATCATGGTCGTAAGATGACAACTGAGGATTCTATTCACTCCGTTACCGCATATACCCATCTTTCACGAGAAATCCGTTAAAGATTTGCGGTTCGGAGTGGTTGCCGAAGGAGTCTATTGTCGACGACACTCAGGCGCCGACTGGGGCTAATTGGTCAAACGACCTCGAAATGGACCCGCACACGAGGGTCACCCACGGAATCGCCTTAGCGGGCGACATTTTGGGTCTCCAGGGAATAATTGGAACCCGCAAGGCATACGTACATTACCGTCAGGCCAGTCACAACCCAGCCAACCCCCGTTTGCTGTATATTAACAAGCCTCCATGAACCAATATTAGGTAGGCACGTTCGATCATTTAAATTCACGAATGCCGAGTAATACGTGAACGATGAACGACACAAGAGTACTGGGTGAACAAAAATTCATATTTACACAGAGCAATGTTTTGGTTCTTCAAAAAATTTTACTTTATATCCTCAATCATGAATTTAATGTGCAAACATGTAGCCAGTCTTTCTTCTCCTTACATTTCATCAATCAATGTTCGCCGTATGCTATCGAATCAAGATCTGAATAAGTACTGCTTATCGAACTTATTCTCATTCGATGTCTCTCACATTCAAATTCACCGCAAAGTAAAAAAACGCTTTGTTCGTCCATTGATATCGGAGAGTATCGATAAGATATGAACTCTCAAAAATGAACTTTTTCGAGGCGCGAGACATTGCTCCAAGATTATCGATCAGAGTTAGTTACGAGAGACCCAGGATGCTCGAGATTCCTTGGGGGTTCTTCTGTGGGAATAATAAACCTCCCTAGTGACAACTCACTGACAGCTATCAGATTTCAAAGGGATTTCTTGCAGTACCTGGAGAGACGAGCGCAACTACTCTGTCAAGTCGACCATCAGAGAAGTATGGAAGCTTCTTTTTACTGTAAAAGTAATTTGACTATCATAATATTTAGCATCAACAGGATTTCCTACCCGTTCTCAATTTCTTCTATTCCTGCAAGGCTCTTGATCAGATCAAACGATCTCGTGTGTACATGGACCACCCACGAAGACTCCGAAATTCTGAAGTCGGTTGGAAATGCAAACTGTATACTGCCTACCGCAATTTATACTCAAAGTTCTCCGAAGTTATCTGCCAACCTTAAAGTCACCTAGCTCTGTGAATCCTGCCGACTATCAAGAACCGAGCCGAAATTATAGAAATAGCCCGAGTTAACGTGAGAATTCAACTATTCGGTTAACTCAAACTCAGAGGTCAAGGGTTTACAGGTGTGCCGGTGGCTGGTACCTACGTTACGCCTCAACCCCAACTAGTCTGCGCCACCTCGAGCTCACGAATTGGAGTTCACCTTCGCAGGGGGTACAAGAGAACCACCACCGCCACCCTGACACAAATAGTGTCTGGGTCTTAGCGGGATTATCGACCCAGTTTGGCCCCTGACCCAGCATTACACGAACATAACACTCTTGGTTCTGTCGACTGTCGTGTTCTTGCAGTAAGTGCGTACCTACTGTGCTCTGAACAGACGCCTCACGGTCGCCGGAATACGATCGCGTTTCCCCTTCCAAGCACGTTTTTTTTTTTCATTCTTCCTTGTTCAAAGGAATAGTAGAGAATGGGGTCGGCTTTTCTTCATTCCCTCTCATCGTCAGGGAAACCTAAAGTGTCGTCGGGTGGTCTTTGAGAGGTTCGTCCGACTGTTGCTCGTTTCAAGGCCCCCATCGAAAGAAGACTTGCCGAAGCCCACAACTTTCTCTATATTTCACTAGAAAACGGATACGAAGAAGACGAGAGTCTCGACTCACAATCACATGGGTAGGGTGTAGTCGAGTGAGAGACGAAGGGTTTTTCTTTGGTTTGAACGAGCTAATCAAGTGCTACGTCCTGGAGAAGCTATTATACTATCACTGGGTAAAGTGTCAGATAAGAAAAGTCTATGGTCATACTTTATTTAACAAAAATCAAACCTTCTTACCATGGTTTTCGTCGTCATAACTTTGATTTCCGTTTTCTTGTTTGTCAACGTCATTGGTAGAATTTAATACGTCCTAACGAAGTAGGAAAGCTTGTTTATTTCTATGCATCTGGCCCACTGTAACGTGGTCATCTCGAGAATTCGTTCTAGGCGAAGGGGCGGCCGTCCTCGATTAAGGAAATTGAGTAGAGAAATACCGGAAATAAAGAAGTCAATTTTGCGAGTACCCTAAATTTGGGTCTCTAAGTCTCTGTTTTAAATGCAAATCGAGTAGGTACTTGCTGAAAGCTGAAAGTAGGAATTCTTATGGTACATTTGCGAAATCTTATCTCCGAGAGATTGAGATTGCAGGCAGAAACTGCGTTAATGAAATTGTTTGTTCTTTTCAAGCTATATGACTTCGTTCTAAAGAGACTAACTTCATTCTTCGTAGCTCCGTATTTCGTTAAAAATTAATTTTCATATTTTATCCCTGCGGTATGATTACTGCTGCAGTCCTGCAAAGTCTAGACTGCATATTCTACTCTCGGAAGTTTACGGTTCAGAAAATGCAGTCAAGTCCCTAAGACAATTTTTTGTTTCAACGCCACCACCGCTCTTTCAAATTTACAATTTCTAAAAATTCCGCTTATTTTTTGGGTAACTAAATTTAATGCCTCGTCAGTTTGTCACGTCAAGCTTTCAGCCTCCAAGCTCGGGAATTTGACTTTTCTCTTATTTACACAGGAATACCCACGTGGATAAGCCCCATCGCCGAATTCGTAATGAGAGTCCTGAATTCCTGCTAGGAAAGCTTTTTTTCCTGAGAGGAGGTGGTATATAGTGCGCAGAAATGGTTTAAATTAAAGGTGAGGACTTGCGTCCTTTACCTTCAAAGCTACGCTGCTAAGCGTGGCTCATACGAGGCGTGATTTCCACCTGCCTCAGTCGAATAAGGTCGAAAGTCTCGTTCCTTATTGCGTCTGGTTCGTAGAAGGCTTTTTTATTTCGAAATCTGCTCGACGTGGCAAGAACGCCTTTAACGTCCGATCATCATTTTTTTGCGTTCCTCCTCCCTTACGTTTTCCATCCGTCGTATTTATTTAAATTGCTGGTGAGATTCTGACGATGCCTCGCAAACCTATATGCGCTACGAGATTCTCACATTTCACTCAACACATAATGCATAAAATTCAAAGACTAGGATATAGGATCGGCCTGTCGCGTCAAGGTAAAATAATTCTCGAAGTAGCTGGTGTGAAAATAACCGATAGATCTGTCATTCGATGAGACATCATTTCTATTTGATTATCTTATACTGAGTTCGCAGAACTTCGATTCGGGTTTACCAAGTAGAGATAAAACTGATGAGACGTGGGGAAGGAGTTTTGCAAAATTAGTGATTGATTATGTCTCAAAAGAAGTGGCTACATAAAACTCAAGAAAAAGCATCTAGGGGTTGAGCCTAAAATATTTAGACTGTTGGTTTTCCCGAAGACTTCATGGGAAGTTTGTTTTCGATAATTGGGTTTTTGAGGGGGATTGAAAGGTAGGCAAACTCGGGATGTACTAAAGGACGGTAAACGAACGGAAATTGGTTTTATAACGGGAAATGGTCGACTCTCAAGGCGATTACACGATCGAAGAACTAAAACTTTAGCTCGACGCTTCAATCGCGTCAAAAGTATTTAAATTTAATAAAATTCTTCTGATTGGTTAAGAGAGCTATCCGCCAGTTTAAAACTCCATTCAACTATATAATGCGAATTTTATCAATCGATAAATTCCACACTCTATCGCGACGGACCAAACAAAAAGCCAATAACAAATTTGACTTCATTAATTTGTGAAAATCTTATTGTTAGTTATCGCGTGAACAAAGTTTGACTCAAACAAAAACCAGGAATAAAAGTGGTAGGCTTACAGTTAACAGAATGTGTGCGGAAAGGTAGAACGTTCTCAAGGGTTGACCAAGGGAGACACGTAAGCACTTTCAAAGTTTGTCGGCGAACTCCGCGTTCGCACGACCGCTTAACGTATGTCTCTTTTTCGCGCGTGCACAACAAAACTTCCCATGTGATGGGGACATGAAATGTGTTACGGAACACGAAGGGTGATATAATTTTAAGCATATTCAACCATCATATTTCCTGTATTGAGCTTGCGTAACGCGTTGGTTAACGTGAACGAATATATCAGATATACCGACACAATATATGTGAGGGCGTTTTTCAATTCAACTTCGAAAAGCATGTGTATGTATCTCAGCATATCTTGCACCGCCAGATATACGAGGGACCATATTTCATAGATCCTCACAGGAAGCTTGAATTTGCCGAGATCGGATGCAAGAATGTTAAGTGTAATCAGAATTATATTTGGCCAGACGCTCATCAGTTCTTCGGCTTAACAGATTTGATTTAAACGGTATAAAAATGTTCGCGAAAATGTAAAAAAAAAAATTTTTTCTACGGATTTTTTTTCTTCTGTAATTTAATTAAAAACGGCTCAATCACTGACCCATGTGAAAATAAAAATATGTGCCAAAAATAAGTATATCTAACGTAGATCCTAGGTGAGATGAAGCTGAGCGAAGTTGGCATGGCGATCAGTGACTAGTTTTGAATCGAAAGCCCGTAGCGAATGCATGCGGGATATCGCATATTTCCATACCTCGAGGGAATCTGGTCTCGTCAGCGTGATCTCGCGATAGCTATATAGCCGTTCTACCACCAAAGCCGTCTCTAGAAGAGGTACTTCCGTCGCCGTGGGAATACAAGCCGTATCTCGAATGCGGGGTTTGATAATGGGACGACGCCCTCGCAAAAGTCCCGAGAAATGAGGCCTCTGCATCGCACTGGGTTCAAAGCCGCACGAGCTACCCAGATATCGTTGCACCAGTTGTGTTGATATTCGAGGCAAAACGAGGAATATAACCCAACCTACCCTTAAATCCACCCTGATATGGAGGGACGAGAAAGCGCGAGAAAAAGAGAAAAGAGAGAGAGATGAAATGGTGAATGCGGGATGTGGGATGAATAGAAGTGAGACTGAATACTATTTTACGGTTTATCTCTTGATAAGGCTAATGGCGTTTTTATCGTTCGATTAGCTGCGAGATGGGGATTCATCCTGTTCCTCTTCCTCTTCCTCTTCCTCCTCCGAATATATAGGGATGAATAGCCATCGAAGGAGCGGTGAAGGTTGCGTGGGTCGGTTTACCGTCTACGGCTTCAAAGGTGTCAGCTTACCTTTAGTTAACTCAAGGCACCCTCGCTTTGCGTCCCTCGCCTCATTCTATCGAAGTTCTACAAGTGAGCTTAGAAGCTCCTTTTATCGATTCAAACCTAACTAATTCTGAACAGTATAGGTATAAAGCCATTCCCAATTCAGTTGTACACAAAAAGTCTTCATTCTCATTCATAGTATTGATGATAGACCTCGGATCGGTGTACAATTCGGGAATTCTAATGCCTCTAATCAATGAGAAAGTTTTTTTCTACAACCTCAGACCTTGTAGACTGACAATAACTCTGTAATTTGAGGGAGTTCCAATTTAATGCTGTCCTTCTTCTCTGGTAAAGTCCCGCGGGAAACTTTGACTCGACAAAACTTGGTATAATATTAGCTGACAAATGGGGCGTAAGAAGTCGTCGCTCTACCTTCTTCCTTCGCGACTGTTTGGCCTCCTTTTACCCGTCGGTTTTGTTTGACTTGAAACTCCTTGGTATAAAACAAATGCCGTTTATATTTCTCTGCTTCCACTGGTGGTACAGAAGCCCATCTTTAGATTACCGTGTATCTCCAGCCATGCCCGCGTTGAAGTTTCAAACGACCGTCAAAACTACGTATCTCTGCTGATCTTATGCAAGCAAATGCAATTTGCCGGCAAATATTGACCGGAATTTTCACAACGTTCTAAACTAACTTAGGAAACTTATATTTATTGTTCATTCAACTATTCAGGATCATTACGATACGAATTATTATTATAATACTGTCACAATTACGAAGTAATGCGATCAAAGTGATCAAAGCTTCTTAACAAGTCGTATGCTAATAACGTTTTGACATGTTTGTCTTCAGCTTACTGGTATGCTCGTTTGTTAATTAGCCGCTGCTTATTAATAAGCTGCGTACTCTGATCCTTGATCATAGCGAAAGGGTTCGCATAATGGTATTACAGGTTCAAGGCTTAAGTATGCTTCCCACGATGAAGAAACGATGATGATATTAACGGCAGAATAGAATGACGTAAGCAGCTTAGTTGTATGTATATGAACCTATAATTTCTTTCAATCTGTTCGAAATCAGTGTAAATATGTGCAAAATAAGCTGAACATTATGGGTAAACTTCTGCAAGAAGCTACGAATAATAACTTGAATATTTTAACGATCTAGCTTTCCGAATTCTCTTCAAGAAAGTCTGCCTTCCAACATGAAATACAATAACCTGCCCAGGTCTGACACGCAATTTTGAAATCGTGATAAAACCTTCGCCTAACATCTACAAGGGTATTTACATAGCTAAGTGGGTAAAAGAACTGTTCAAATATCGGATTTTTAGGTACACATTATTTATTAATAAAACTGCTATTTTTTATCAAGTGGCTAAATAATTATAACCGTGCCATTGGTTTAGTTGGAATCAGGTGAATTAATCTAAGAGAAAATCTTCGTATAGAAATCTTGAGAAATGTTAATTTTAAGACCGCATGCTGGAAACCCCATCTCAATGTTGATTCATTGATACATTCACCCTACGACCCTGGCACTCATTACACTAACTCAATCATGTCGTATTAGACAAGACCTAAAGCATATCATTGTATGGTCGAACAGGGATTTCTATTAATTTTCAAACAAGTGTCTCTGTATTGATGGTCTCATTCGTGTAAAGTGTTTTAATGGGATTTCGCGAGCACGTTCAGCGAATGACGTACACAATCAGAGAAATATGTGAAATGTGTGTGGGCACTGCGTCATTCCGTGGACTAGTCATTTGAAGCGACTACAATGACGGCTTGACAGAAATCATGTTTTGTATTGCGTGTCGACACTGATAACATATTTCATGCAACATTCAACGTTTCATATTTTATGTTACACGCTCTCTGAAGTCCGACCTGTGCCCCATATTCATGTGGGATGGAAATTCACTGAATGCTAATGAGAGTGAGATATGGGCTGCATACGTATACAAATACCTGATCATACAAATTTTTTTTCCATTTAGTTTTCGCCACATCCGGAATCAATCGAATTCTAACGAAAAATAAAGCTATCTCAATTCGCTATACTCCGATCAAGAAAACTGCGAACAAAAAGTATATACTTTTCTTATTACGAACTATTTCCATATTTTCGTGGCGACATGCTCATGTGCATAGGTACTACGAAGTAACGGAATGCTGATGACAGTACCTACTTCACGAATGTACACATGACAATTCGAAGTTGACTCCAGAAACTGGGCCAACATTAAGATCAAGTCAGAGTTCAATCCCCTGTCAGAGGTGTTCCCTGCAGCGTCAAGAACCTTTGAGCTTGGATATATGTACGACGATAGCTTGCAGGTATATTTCGCTTGATATGAAACCACTAATTGGCTGAAATGATTCGTCTGGTTCTCGGCACCACAAACCACCAATCAGCATTTTCGGATACCTCGATCACTGCGTTATAACACCGTTCGTGCACCGGCGTGACATAATATGGATATGTTCGATTGAAAATGTGTCCCCCCCCCCCCCCCCCCCCCCCCCTCCCCCGCATCCTCTGTGCAAAAGCTGCACTGATCAGTTACTACGTTGTGGTATTTATAATTATTTTCTCACCATTAGCAGTTGTCTGCAATTCATAAACCGTTGTGTCATAAATATCTGATTTTAGCACCTACCTACTTCGTTCGCATTTATGACTAATGAATTATTTATTAGGTACGTAGTCCTACTTCTCAATCTCGTTGGCTCGTTATCAGGTCATGCACTCGTCTGGAGATCGAGATCAATTTATTGATCTTTTGGTAGTAATTTCTTCGCACAGAGATTCCTTTTCAGTTCATCTATCCATCTCTCAGTCTGTTCGTCGCTTCTACAGCTGCTGGAAAACTTTTCCATTACTCTTTTGATACGATGAAAGTTCCACGTTACAAATCGTATTTCACAGCAGAGATCAATGAAAAGGTTCAAGAATATCGTTCGGTCTAAGTCCAGGTCGGTGGTCACATATTTTCGGCTTAGTACGCTAGCATATTGCGTGCTTAAGGACCTTATACGATTTAAAAAGTGAATAAATAAATATGTTACACCTCGAAAGGACGTTTATTTGTATCAGTATATCAGAGGGATTTGCCTTGCTATCTATGCCGACGTAATCCGTCGGCATGCTAAAGTTTTTAATTGGATAAAATACTTAAAATTTTGTTTTCCGAGTATATTTCGACCAAAAAATGAAACGAGCTATTACACCATTTAAATTTAATTGGCAACGAAAATTTTCGGGAGAGGTTGAGTTATTTTAGGTACGACGCGGTAACCCCATCGATCAACATTCGTGATAACGTAGATTAAAATTTAATGAGATAGGGTATACTTTAGTGGACATCGAGTTACTCCAAACTTTGACGTTATGAATATTGAATTATTGGTCAGCCATAAAGGAAAATAAAAAATAAAAAGTTTAGGGAGACGTGCACCTATACGGGAATTAAACAATCAAATCAACAACAGAATTTGAAACGTTTCGTAAAATTGGACAGCGCCTGAACGTTGACAGTCATATCCGTGCATCTATAACGAACTACGTCAGACCGCCAAACCTCAAAATTTTGCGAATGGACGTGCACTATCTAACCACGAGAGAGATTTTCGAGTTAATCAAGCAGTCGTCGCAGAAATGGCCTCAAGACGGAGTTACCACAGCACTGTCCGTCATTCAGATTGGCGAACGACAGCGTCGACGCTAGGTAGTGAGTAACTTCGGTTCACTTACCTCGGGGTCTTGTGCTAATTAGAAAACTTGCAAACTCGCATTGAAGAGCGAAATTAAACCATCCCCGTTGACTATAGTAGATGAGATGGGATAAAAAACAGGAAGATATTTGTCCACTGAAAAATAGCGAAAGTATAGTTGTTTGATGTTGATACTATATTGATGAAAAGTTTCGTTTGTTTTTATTTTTATTTTATTTTTTTCGTATTTTTATTCACAGATTGTTGTACCTACTTTCGACTGTAAGAATCTACCCGTTCGATAATGGGTTGTGCTGAAATCGGGTCGTTGGTATATTCTAATCCACTCCGGAGTTTCTTTGTAACGGGATCCTATTGTTGGTTCAACATAAAACCGGGCTTTCAGAGGAGACAATTTCCACAGGCGACAATCCTTGAATCCTGCCTGTTGGTTGGGTTGATACGTGGGGAAGTTGGGCGGACTTGGATATTATAGGCAACTTCTTTTCTGCAGAAGTTATTTTTCCGCGCGATCGTTCCCTCGTTTAGTCTGATAAAAAAAGCACTCAATTTCCTTTGAAATTGTAAAGATGAAGAGCGGAGGTCTGCCGATCTCAATAGGAGGAAAATCTTACCTCTGTAAAGTCAACCCTGACTAGTTCAAAAAATCCCTATTTCGAGTTAGTTTGAGATTGTGGTCAGCTCGTACCAAATTGCACCGCAGATATCGACTCTTCATTCCAAAGGGTATTCGAAAAAATTCAGTATTGAAAATCATCCTTTGACTGCCTCGTGCAGGCTGGTCAGATGGGTCAGAATACTCAGGGATTTCACAGCAATTTCAATCATTCACAAATAATAATTATTATTATTATACGACTGGCTTTACGTTAACGAATTCTTCAACTGGCAAATAATATTCATTTCCCGGTTTCGTGCAGCCAGTGTGACGCAGGCGTGTCGCCTCGAGAATTTTCAAGGAAATTTCACGATTTACGATATTATACGTCAGCCCGTCTCTTGGTGGCCACACTGATCCTTTCATAACTGAGTGTCATAATTTACTGTTGATGGTCCTGAAGTTTAGGACAGCTGGTTTAACGACTCATATACCTATACATACATCACCACAACGCCAAAATTAAGAAATCGTATGGAATGGGCGAAATAGAATCCAAATGTGGAAATATGGAAATGTGAAAGTAAGCCGAAAAGTAAGTCTACCGAATAGTTGAAGTTTGATATTTCCGATTTCTGTTTCTGGTGAAAAAAAAAAAAGAACATTTTTAAACCCTTGGCTTTCAAAATATTTTGCTTGTTCGTACCTCGAAGCTGCTTGCGCCAATCCATAGATACCTCGCGGAGGATCCTAACGCTGTAATATTAAAAGCACCTCCCTTTCTCTCTGAGCTACGCGATACCAGGTTGAAATTTATGAAACTATGCATATATAATACTCGCATGGTAGACGTTGGCATAAAATAGCTAAGCGCTTCCCTAGCTAGGTAACATAAGCGAAAACATATACGGACATGCAATTTTCCCCTCAGCTCTAACCAAAAAGTCCGTTGTTGGCACGCGGATCACGTTCGGAGTCCGGGACTAGCAACTTTGCGTTAGAAACTTATACTCAGGAACATTCTAAGGTGTTGGTGTTCGTCTTTGATGGTGGTACGGTAATGGCTCAAGTTTTGAGGTTGGCACCCCGTTGAAATATTGTAATTAAAATTGTTCCCCGAGCAACAAGAGGCTCCCTGACTCGTGACGATAATTTATTTGTCTCAGGGTAAGCATACCCTAAATCTAAAACATAATGACAAACACTCGAAGTTTATTCAATTTCGAAAAACTTTTTAAGAAGATCGCCGCCCCGGAGGGTTCGATTTGCTATCCCATAAAGCGCTTCTAAATTTTATTACATTCAAGCAGACCCTCGTATACCATCCGTGGAACGAGAAGTAGCTATTCGTTTAAATACTGTTTCTCTTTGCCCGTTTGTAACGCGGAGCCATTTCTGTGATGAAAATACCATATGGTAATATCCTAGTTGGTTTTTAAGTGGCGCAACAGAGTTCTATTATAATTTTGCATACACTATAAATATACCAGTAGTTTCCACCTTGCTGTTCGGAACACGTGTAGTGGGTATAGTACCGGCGTTCAAAGCTGGGCAGAAAAGGGCACCAACCAACACAGCTATCACTAAATCTCACACCTTGTACCAACTACCGGTAGCTACTGAGAAATTATACGTTAATACTTCCACATTTATTTTTACTTCCATTTTTTAAGAGGAATTTCAAACGTTGCAGCAGCAATTACCAGCATCTGCTAGTGAATTGTGTATTAAGTTGCACCACTGTAACGTAACGACGCCTTTCTTTATCCGCTGCATGTGAAGGCATGCAAGATGCAAGCTCGGTTATATAAGCTCAGTTTTTCACTCTACCATCACGATTAGTTTTGAATTTCTACGGAAAATCCCCGCAGATTTGAACTTTTGAAAAAGTATTGAAAAAAAAAAAAAGAATCCTGCAAAGATCGAGCTTCCGAATTTCCTTTTCGCGGACTCTGAACACGGAATTACCGATCCTGCAGACCTCTATCAAATTATGCATGCGACTCGGGGGATGGTATCAAACCCAGTGGATTTCAGTAGATAGAAATATCACGGCTGTCACCTACGAAATTAGTCGCCCTCGCCTATTCGGTGGAGAGGCTGAACCTATTCAAACTATGCTAATCTCATCCATTATAATTTTCAACCTATTTGAATAAACTTTTACTCTGCGATAATGTACCCACCTACCTGCCTTTGCTCTTTACCTACGTCCTACATCATGGCTATTCGCCTTTCATAGTCATTATTTCTTTTCTCAATCAGAACTTTCCACAAACAAGACGACTTTTGAACTGCTATCACATTACCGGGATCCGGAACGGAAAAACGAGGATAAAAATAACTATCACTTTCCAACTTGTTGTATTTACGTACGACGTACGTGTATATACGAATACAGGGATACCGCAACTTCTATTTACCATAAAATAGAAGCTTCCACCCCATCCAGTACGGGGTTTGCCGTATGCGACGCCATCTATTTCTTTCCTTTTTATCGGTTTAGTCGCGATACAGTGCAAAAGTTTTACCGCTTCGCTGTCGCCTACGGGTGAGAGGGTAGAAGGTTGATAATGCTTGCAACCCTTACTTCACTGAGAAAAGTGCAGTGACGTACCGTATACCGGAGAAAAAATCGAGAGCTAACATCGATAGTTCTTTGAAAAATCATCCGTAGTTATCCTTATGAAATGGTTGGTTGGGTTGGAAAATTCGACAAAATTCAGTCTAGTCTAACAGCGGATAATTAACAAAGTAATATTATGAACACTGGCTTAATTCATCTCATTAAACGTGAATAATCGAGGTTAATCGTTCATGAACGAAAGTGAATGAGAAACGAGTCGCAGCGATTATCGTCGATCGATTTTATTGCTCGTAAAAATAACAAAATGTAGGTAGGTACTATCTCTTCGGAAAAGATCTCTACGTTGGATTCCCTCTGGTAGCTATTTGACTGAATCGCACTACCGAGCACGCTGATTCTTCCACATCCGTTCCGAAGCAAAACAACCCATCCGATTAAAGTGGTTGATTTGAATTTGCAATTAAATGTGGGACCTTCCTCGCTCTCGAGGGAAAATTCCCCTATAATTCGCATTTTTGGATAGATTTGCTAGCGACTGCCGCGACCATGCGTGGGAAAGATAATATTACCCTGGCAAAAACCACATAGAATACTTTTCTGCAGCTGTCGAGTGATCCGAAGCTCTTAAAATAACTTTTCACAATTTTTTTTTTTTTTTTTTTCCTTTCTTTTTTGCTTCCCCGATCTCTGAATAAAACATCAGGCCATTTATTTTACGAAAACAAAAAACTTTCTTATTGATTATTTATTACGTGATAGCTTCTCGTGAACGTGAACCTGTCAAAAAGTCTTTAACCCACCGCAGAAGCCGCGTGGTCACGTCTCTTCGATCTATCTCAATTTTTTAATGCACTTACTGGAAAATAATCATAACAATATTCAAGCTAGAGGCGTCATGCTTTTTGAAGCATCATTAACCTACATTAAGCTCGATCCATAAATGTCAACGGAAACCTCCAGATAAGGAAGCGGGAATTTCTCTGCGAAAATCTGAGCTTAATACTGGAGGTTTAGAGAGCTCATGAACCACAGGTTGCAACAATAAACCTTGGTATGTCTTCTTCATCCTCACACACACCGCGCTATCATCTCTCGTATATCTGTGACTCATTTAGTGATAAGAAGACTGCGAGGCAGAGGTTGTACCTTTTTCGTTGAAAGTAAAAGCACGAGAATTTTCATGATTCCCAAAAGTCAATGATTAGAAAGACATTCGCGAATCGCCAAGATGCAGAATTCGGGGATATTGGAGTCGAGAAGGTATTGGGGAAGGCTTACCTTCCATGTATTGCTGTGTACGTGCATGTACCTAACACTTATCGCCTGGAGCGCACGTACTGGAGGTTTTGCGCTATAATTATAAAATTAATACAGTCAACGGTTAATGACGAAGTCTGGGGTTAACTACGGGTGAAACAGGCCAATTTGGCTTTTTCCTTCGCTGCAAGCTGGACAAGTAACTACCCACTAACGGCTTATTGAGTCGTTGGCTATTGCACGCTTCGGTATTTCCTCGGCCACAATGGCCACGTGACAAATACACTCATGCACGTCGTGAAAAGTCGGAAAAAAATTGAAATTAGACGATCGAGAATCGCTCCGATCCTACCCGATCTGTGATTATCACAACGAGGGAACAATTTTATACGACGTTTAATGGATACGAATAAAAATGTCAATATCTTTCGAATCGCAATCTCACGATCAAATTTCTCTACTCGACAGTCTCAAAGCAATTGCTTTCTCTGCTGGTTGGTGGTTGGACAAACGTCATACCTTGGCGACACCTGTCAACCGGAGAAATTGCTTGGACGGCAAAATTGAGTCCATTCATTTCTATTTGACACTGTATATATCGACTGGTTGTTGCTTCGTATATGAACTTCGGTTTCACACTCCAATCCATAATCTTACAATAATTAACGATGCTGATGTAAGCAACAAACCTCTCGTCGCTTCCTGGCGGCTGGTTATTTGAAGCTGTTATTTTCCTATAAATTTTTATTTTACCTCTTTTTCAAGATGTCCATTTCGATTCCAGATAAAACACGTCAACTGTCTTCCTTGCTGCTATTGATTTTCCCGATAACTCGACTAATCAGAGCTTCACGCGGTATTATCTCTACCTTATTTCTTCCGGGTTTCTCCCGAATTCAATATACCAACGTGTTACGCAGCCGTTGTTGGGTCTCAGATTTTCGGGGTGAGTTTTTTTGTCAATTTAAATTCCCCCGAATGGTGTCACGGCAACAATGTGTCAAACACAAGAACACTGCTGGCTGGACCAGATTCCTGCCACATATTCGAGCGGCGATGACCCAGAATTTGGATGGTAAGGTGAAAGGACACATGTATGCAAGACTTTTGGGTATTCCTTGGTTTACGATTAGTGTTTGGTGTAATCTATCGGAGAAACGGTAATTTACACTTCCATGTGATTCCTTCATTTCCACCCTTTTTGGGAGGCTGCTGTCGCAGAGACTGGCTGATAAAGTGCTGATCCAGAAGTGCCAGGCAAGCGGTTTTAATCGACCGATTAAAATACCTCGTACCCAGGCCTGCCAACGTTTCCTAAA
Source organism: Tenthredo scrophulariae (assembly GCA_963978835.1). Taxonomy (NCBI): domain Eukaryota; kingdom Metazoa; phylum Arthropoda; class Insecta; order Hymenoptera; family Tenthredinidae; genus Tenthredo; species Tenthredo scrophulariae. The sequence continues at coordinate 17,869,246 of OZ022228.1, forward strand.
AGTGCGGAGTCGAAATATGAGAAATCCAACCCATTGATTCAGTCAACGCACCATACTCATCATTATTACTATAGCTGGTTTTCTCTGTCAGTATCAAAAATTCTGGTATCGCAAGCTCCCCTGAGGACTGAAAATATTGCATTAACAGAATTTGAGGGAAATTTCGAGTGCCTTATATCATCGGTTTCGATTGTCAACCACTAACAAAGAAAAAAAAGTCTTCCGAAAGGGAGGAGAATATTGCGTGCGTCTGAGAGGTACGATTCTGGGTCGGTGATGACCCAGGGTCGTTTTGTGGGTCAGGTTAAAAAGGCACGGGTAATCGCCCGCGGTTTGGCTTTCGGTGCTTAAGACCCCAGCTCTGACCCGTCGTTGTACCTACACTCAGAGTCGATTTTCACGTTATTTTCTTTTCCTTTTTTGTCTGAAGAAATTAATCACCCAATTTATACACCGTCGTACCTCATATAAGCCCATCCCTTACGCCTAATGGAATGCTAGCCGTTCGCACGAACGCATTGCGTGAAGCCGGTTATCGATCGTATAACACCAACGTAGAATAGTAAGGGAATTATTTCAACCTGAGAGTATAAGGAGATCTCTGCAGAATCGGCGTCTAGAAAAAAAAGCTAAATTTACAACCAGTGCTCGAGGAGATACACGAGCCAACGGACCCCCAGTACAACAAAAACTGGAACGGATGATTTACGGTCTATCAAAATGTGGCCACCTTCAGTGGCGAAGTACACTTAGGAAGAAGGAATCAAGCGTTCGATAACAAACGTATTTTTGAACCATTGGTACGGGTTTAACTAAAAAGATGTCGTTTCTATAAAAAGGGACCCTATGAGCAGGGCCATTTTTTTTTTTCAACTTTCACAACTTTCATCTCAGCCTTCTAATCTCGCGTGTCTCATCCTCATAGAATTATTATAGTCATTATGAGGTTTTGGCATACCAAAAGAATCTGAATGATCTGATCGTGTCAAAAAAACTCCATGAAACGATTACATCCTGACGATGTAACCTTCTTCGTGAAAAAGTTAGCGTCAAAGTCTTTGGAGCGGTTTTTGACGGAAATGAAGACACTCTCGATTACCCTTCATCCAAAGTCTGTATTTGGCTCAACCGTAAAACGGTACACTGCCGAATTCGATCACCAAGGGTAGGCTTTGGGTGTATATACCGTTCCCGCGTCTTCAAGAAGGCGCCATTTGGGCTGTAATTGAAATTTCGCAAATATTCTAACGCAGAATTCTTCTTTGAAGAATCAAGAACATCATCGTGTTGGCCGAAGTAGATTTTTCCCCATTTTTTATTATAAATGAATCGGAGGTTGAGTTCAGGTTCCATGAAACTGATGTGACCAGATTTACATAAATATAACTGTTTAAACGGAATAAAGTGAGAAACGAAATGATTGCGCCTCGGTACCAGAATTACCATACCAATTAATCCGGAACACTAGGACAAGACAGATCCCTGGTAAAAACAGCCCTGTCGTGTTAACGTGTCGGTAGATCGGAACTTCGAAGCGAATCATGGTACCCTGGGCACGGACAGCTAACGTCATTAGAGACCATTTCCATCAGCTCCATCGGTGTTTGGTGGCACAAAGCCGGGTCCTCGGGCGTCGAAACGCCGGAAGGATTCTGGTGGCACACAGTGGCACTAACAGCCGTCCCATTCCCGGTCTCACTCGTCGCCGGGACTTCGATATCGGTAAAATGCCACGCTTTCACAGAATCTACGTTCGCTCACAGTATCAACTTCCATTCAGAACTGGCCTAGACATGTGTATGCCTGGCGACGTCGATCTAAGTATACGTGAATGTGTTCAAGGCGAGTTTATGTGCGGTATAGGTATCTAGACCGATGGAACTGTAAAACATATCGAAAGCTTTTTATGTACAAGATTTTTATCCTTTTCTCTCTTCCACTCGAAATTTGGGACAGATAAAGAGGGTACATTACTTCCATTGTCTTAGAGGCATTCTAGTTCTTCTGAAGCTGACGTTTCGGGTCACGGAAGAGCCTGAGATAATTTCCGGAGCTTAAAAACGCGGCTTAGGGTACGTGAAGTATGGCAGACCCTCCGGTGGGCAGACAGGTATTTCGCGATTCTACTACCTCTTGTTAGACTGCTTCTGCTTCTGGTTCTCAGTACAGGGCTCGAAATACAACAATTTGTAAAATTTCAAAAATTTGTCGAATACTTTTAACTATAGCTACCCACTTGCGTCGAGCCACACTGACAAAATATTTGCGAAATGCTGAGTGGAATATTCACCAACGAAGGGTCCCAAGAATTTTCCATCTAGACACCAGCGCGCTGGTGTCAGCTCTGTATATGGCTGAAGCTTAGTATACACACAACCCTCATAGAACACCTTTCTTCGTGGTTCGACGAAAAGGAGCGGCAAACTCGAGTTTTAGCACTGAAGGCATCAGGCCACATTATACGGTTATCAAAGCCGCGGATATTTCAGAGGAAAATATCTCTGCAAAGGCAAGGCTGAAGGGAGGTGAGCTCGTAAACCACGGAATACCGATTATGGTTAATTAGAAAAGAGGACAAGAAAAGTTTTGCGTAAAGTCGAGCGACAAAACTTTACAAAAGTCACTAAATTTGAATGTCCATCCGAGCGAAGCACCAGGTATAGCTTCGTATAACGTAAGATACTGGTTTATGTAAGTTATCGAGGAGATATACCTACCTGTACAAAGCCATCTACCTAATTCTTGCACGTGACAGATGTGGGGAATACCTGCTCTAGATTCTCGAGAATTTCCCTGCACCGTGCACGCTAAACCTGCTGCGGAAATCCTTGTCTAAGAAATTCTACCAATTCACAGTTTGGCTTCTCATTGCTTCGTTCCAGAAGAGAACAAGCTGCAGAATACGAGAAGCCGTTTGGGTGTTTTTTCAGTGATTCTATATCATATGATGTCTCGAATAACATCTTCGGAATGGAATTTTGTTGATATTAGTTTGAAAAAAATGGCAAAATAGAAGTCCGACGCCGATTTCACTTGGCAATCACGCACTGAACCAGGTGCGTTTCATCACCCTGATATTCATCGATATGTTCGCGGATACCGAGGCGCTGATTAGATTCTCAACATTCTGAATTTGCGCCTCGATTGGTTTTTGAAAGCGATCATCGATTACCGGGAATTGGAAGTTTACGACGGGGTCTCGGGACAGAAGGGGTGGAGGTGGCTGGAATTGTTAAATGCCGAGGATGAAATATGGATTGTAGAAATACGTAATTTAAACTTAGTTCGCAATTGTGCCGACTTTAAATTATATCTACTGAAATATGTAAATTTGTGGCTCTGATATATACCCACCGATTGCACTCTATTGTTCCCTACCCTTGAACATCATACCTATAATAACTTCCAGCGAAAGCCGTCGACAGCTGGATTCAATAAAAATAATTAGATATAAGAACGAACCGAGACCAAATGACAAACTGAACGTAAACCTAATTATTTTTCGCTCATCGTAAGTGTAAACCAGCTAATCGACGAACAAATCACACTGCAAAATTGAAGAAGAGAATAAGAATGGCGACCGAAAGACGAGTTCAATTTTTGACCCGGAAACGGTTCGGGCTGCTGTTCAAACTTCCCTTATATTTGTTTTCTTATCAAAGCATCATCATATATGCAAGAGTGTGTAAACAGCAGCGAAGCCTGCACACTCAGCTACTCGTATAGCTTCAACTTATCTTAATTTACAAATAAGATGTCGCAGCTGGGGCAACGGCAGAGCTAACTTTATCAAAACTAGTTCAAGGAATGGAAAAAAGAAACTGTGACGTTATCGTTTCGTCAAAACTAGAAAACAATTGTGACATATCTGAGATTCATACCCAAATTACGATAATATTTCACTTGACCTATCCGGGTCACACTCTTCGCTTACTCAACAAAATAAGTCATCATTTGCCCTAATCTCTCCTCCAAATCGATTTAGTTAAATTCAGTTTCATTTGTAACTACCGACTTATACTGATTGGCTCTGAGGCATCAATTTTCGCTGTAATCAACCGTCGAGGAAATTGCAGAGACAACATTTCGCCCGGCGCACAGCAAAACGCTTGCGTGATTGGTTCTCTTTTTAGTCATTTTTTTTTCCTTTTTTGATACAATTTATTGTTAGTAATATCCACGCGATGTCAATCGACGTAACATACAGTGATGTAGATTGTGAGCACAGGCTAAATTATAGGGTCTAAAAGTGTAACCAGATTCGTGTAACAAGTACAGTACGTTTTATGACCTAAATTTTTGATTGGTACCTGGCGATACTTGAGTTTTATTGAATTTTTACGGGAGAGTGCGGTTGTCTGAATGACACGGATTCCGTGTGCAAATTAATCGAGTTATTTGAAACACGCTGAGAACGCGGTAACACGATCTATATATTCAATCGTTAATTACGGAGAGTGAATTATATTATCCGAGAAATATGTCAACCTATAGACCATGTTGGGCATTGTTGAATCAAAGATTCCAAGAATCTGTGAGATGTCGGAGATTTTCGATTCCAACTTTTCATCTTAAGGATTCAAACTATCCCCGTACCCTGTCTTGTGCGTCGCGAAAATTCCACTTATTACATCCCCGCGCGATGCGCGGGAGTCGGGTGAGGTTCTCGACTAATTATACACTTACAAAACGACGTGCCAAGTTCTTTATTGTCAGAGAGAGAGAGCGACGGATGGAAAATACGCTGCATAGTTCGTATAACGTAGTTAAGCTAAATAAAAGTCGGAGGATACTTTATCCGAGTCGTAGCATGGCATAAGTTCCCTCGGAACTAACCCTGACCTCTGAATTCCTTGAGTCAACGGTAACTGGGACAACTTGAAGGGCGTACGCTGCCAATTACAACAAAGAATTCGAGAAAATTACCGAGAACGAATGGGCGGCCGGAGGCAGACGCTTCTTGGTCTAATAATCTCCGAAAACACAGGCTCTAATTAATGGTCCATCACAGAATAACCGTCTCGGTAGGTACTCATAAAAGTTTATATTCCGTGATAGTACATCTTACGAGAATAAGTGAGAAGTTTATTTTCAAAAGGCATGCTCAGGGTAAATTTACACGTGAATTGAAAAGTTTTCGAAAAATTTTACATTTTCTTCGCTTCATCGTTAGTTCTATTGAAACAAAAAAAAAAAAAATGTCTTTAAGTTTGCTAGCCTCCAAATCTGAATTAACATTGTCATCAATTTTGAAGAAATATTTGTCAAGAACAGGATTTTGTTGTATTTATAGTTATTGATCGCATTGTACAATTTATTACTAGAATCCCTTTCCACGTGGGTGAAGAGAATAAGAAAAAAGGAAAGAAACAAATAAAAAAATAAAACTGAGGGTTCAAACTACACGTCCGACTCTATCGGTCGTTTGTCAATCTTGTTCCTCAGGAATATCGGTATATATGAAATCGTGCCTCGATACGTAAACGACCCACTCCCTGAAGATGGTTTTACATTTCCTACCCCATTTACCACATAAATTTACTTTTGTTTCATTTTAGGCTTATTTTTTTTCTCCTTTTCTTTTTTTCGCAAAGAGATACAAACCTCCGCAGCCTGTCATGAATCGGAAATACAAAGGTTCTCTCATGGAGTTCTCAATACCGCTTCTGACCCAACATTGTTGAAGTCTTTCTGAAAAGTTCCACTTGAAACCAACCGAATATCTCAGATTTTGTCCTAATCAGTCTTTCGCGTAACGCACCGGAACAAAAAAAAAAAAGGATTTTAGAACAATTTGAGTGAAATTTCCGTTGATCTAATGAAAGATTTGAATTCTGCGTGCAATTTAATACGGAAAGTGATACTTTGAATTATAAATGTACTGCGGTACTTCGCGTATAGTAGAATTAAACACCGAGAGATGCATTCGGGCTCGTAATAAAAAGGTGTAAAATTTCAAAAATTCATGAGTCTTTCCCCGTTTGGAATTATACTTTCATACTGTGCGAGGCTACTTTTTTCAACAAAATAAAGTTTAAAAACAAAATTGCGTATAAATTCGAGTGGTGCACCTGCGTGTAGGTCTGGTTGGTTTTACTTGCAGAATAGCCTTCCTCTAAGTTCATCAATAATTTCATTTATTTCGGAATTAAATTTTGATTAAAATTATAACACATACTAGTCCTACTTCACTTCTTTATGATATATTGCATTTACGTTAATTCTCAGTTAGGTTGCATTAAAATTTGGCAGAAAATATTATTCTTTGACCAAATTGCACAAAGTGCGCTAATATATTGGGTCTAATTGTCGCTGGAGAGATCGTTCCATACGTGGAGTCGTTATACTTGGTATTTTCATGGTACTCATGAGTAAACAACAGTCAGCTGCAATCAATTATTGACTTGGTCCGAAAGCCTCGAGGCGTCTCCGGTTGGCCAAAGTAAAGTTTAGCTGTTTTCGGTGCTTCCGAAAATTGAACTTTCAAACAGTTTGCCGACAGCACAAGGCTCTTTCACGAATTTAAACAATTAGAAAAATTCGTGAAAATACGCTATCTAGTTATAGCGTCAAATAATTCCTGAACACGATATTCCAATGCCTCTTGTCTATTCTCCAATGTCCAGAAATAAAGGGAACAATGATACTTGAGTCAGAATCCCAAATGCAGAAGAACAGAAAAAAAGAATTGATTGGTTCTGCAGGGAGAGACGATGGAACTAAAAATGAATTGAAAACTTGTCATTTGAACAATTGTTCGCTACATTTGGCGACAAAGGTGTTATCTGGTGTAATAGCTGATAGTCTGGAAAAGCTGGAGGGTAGTTCGACCGATAAACAATCGTTATTAAAGCGTCATGGTCCTTCCCCGACTAACAGGCTTTGTTTGTAGACGAGCAGCCCGCACGACGTTCAGGTGCCATTGTTTTGTACCCTTAACCCTTTTGTCCAGCTAGTCTACCTCGGCGGGGAGTATAGGAGGCGGTTGCTCGAAGCAGCCCTTGTGGACACCTTCCCTGAGTACTCTAGTCCTTTGTCCGTTTCCTCCTTCTCGCTCAGGTTCTCTGCTTCATTATTAATCCGTTATGCAGTCCGAAGGGTAGGTAGGTGTTGTAAACTAAAACCGAGTCCAGGGAGCAGCCAGAAACACAACTTTTGGGGAGGTTTGTGGAAAACTTTTGACGGAAAGCGCGATGGTTGAGTAGAAATTTATGGATTTTGTTTGGACTTACTACAGAAGCGTTTGATTTATCGGAAGGATGCAGCCATATCCCCTTCAGCGATATTTAAAATACGATTGAAATTATATCGAGGGTATGAAATCTGAGGATGACTTTTTACGACGACGCAAACACATAACACACGTGTGGTTAATTTTCTTAAAAAAAATTTTACTCCCTCGAAATAAATTAGAATTGGATTTTTCAATGAAGGCTAAAGCCACCTGGTCCCATCCCCCGGAGTCTCGCTACTTAATTGTTTTCATCTTAGTTAGTTTTTTCTTTCCCCCCCCCCCCCCCCCCCCCCCCCCCATTCTTTTTAGATGATGCAAAACAATTAAGCCTCGCCTTGGCCATTAGCGGGTTCAGGTCTGGAACGACGCCACCTTTTCCCTCCAAATTTCGTTAAAGAACAGTTTTTTCCAAAGCCCGTCCGCTAATTCTCCTAAAAACAAAAAAAAAAAAGAGAAAAAACCTCCTTTTTGGGTTTGCACGCATCATTCTCTACAATCTTCGAAACTTACGGATATCCACACATATTCTACCCACGTTATGTCAGGCCTTGCTGTTGATATATACTGACCCATAATACCGACGAGGATGCTTATCCCCTTTGCGTTGGCCAAGCGTCTCTTTATAGTTGGGTTATCGTGCGTCGAGCCAAGTATAAGGTAAGTGTAGGCATATACATATATTCGCGATACGATACCGTGGAGGTATCATCGGAAAGCTCTCGTCCTAGTTTCGCGCATCGCCAAGTAAGATCTCGAGAGACGAGTAAATAAAATTTACCTCCTACCCGACCAATGCGAAATTTACGACAGTTTACAGCAGACTTGTATAGGTATACATATACAGACATATATATAATAATATAACCATATTGGTATATAACTGTTCGACAGCCGCGATGCACGCAACACTGACCTTCACGTGACGCACGAATACCCTAATGTGATTTCTCTCTTTTTGCAAACCTGACAAAGAATATTGGTCAGAACAAGTTTGAAGTAGATTTTTCGGTCGTTGGCCCGCCAAGTGGAATCCTCGAGTCTTTATACGGCATGGCAGAGGGATGATTCGTGGTTATTAATATACCTACGGATTTGTATGATGGTTGCAGGTCGATAGATTGCACATTTAGAAGTATAATTCAATCATCAAATTTGTATCCTTTCAAATAAACTAAAGTAATTCGATTTGCTGCAAGAAGTAAAAGATTTGCTAAAAACTTTTCACCCTTAATTAAGTTACCACAGAGTAAGTTGGGCGGTTCGTATATGGACGACACTTCTTTGCAATCGAAATTACCACAATTCTAGTATTTGGTACATTGGAGCCAGTGGCCTTCAATGTCTGAACGAGTAAATTCTACCACAATCGCTGTCATTTCTACTGCAAAAAAGGTGTTCTCCATATACTAACTGCTCACATAGAAAATTCAACAGCACATTTTTTTTCGTATAGTCGCATCTCCCATACGAATTAACTAATTACCTAGTACTCATTTCCGAATGAAATGAAAACAGGTCTATTAATCCTCATTTAATTAAATGTCCAACGTCGAATGCACTGATGCATTATACACTTGCTTGTAACTACATCCGTAATACTCGAGGGTATGAAGCTGTTACAGAGGACAGTTGGCATAGTAAGTCGGTATAGTTCGGTATGTACTACCTATAGCTATGGGGATACTAGCTGGCTTGGATCATATGACTGTCGAATATCTAGGTGCTAATTAAATGGGCCCTTTGATGCTGCCGATGTTTCGCTTTGCGTCACTATACTCCGGGCTGTGCAGTCTGTACGGATGGGGAGACAAACACCTGGTAATTGTATCAATCGATACTCACTGTCGACCGAAAGACCTGAGCCTTTGACCTGCTGTTCAAATTTGTTAACCGTAGATTGATTTCCAATCTTTACCCTGTCTGGGAGTAAAGAAGCACGCATTTTATCCATTAATAAAATCACTAGCAACACTTGATGGATTGATTGAAGGAAGGAAAAAAAACCCACAAGGCGATGAAAGTTGGAGTGAAAGTCGACGGGAATCATTCTATCAATTAATGAACCTGGATTTATTGATTGGATAATGGAAATCTCTAGGGAATTTGTTTTCAGGGATTTTATTCACTGCCGCACGAATCAGCAAACTAATTTTTCTTCTTTCGGAAAATTACGTGAAGTGTGACAAGTCGATGAAAAAAAAGTGTTTAACAGTAAGACAATTAAAGCTGCAGGCAATTCTACGTCGGAAGCTTTTGCCTTTCGAACAGCTTGAGCTTGAAGCGGTGTTTTATATATAAATCAAGAGCCTTGTCGACTTTCCGAATGTTCTAGAGAGGGCTGACCTGTCCAATAAATAACTCCAGGCTCGTTTACCCCGCTACGTGATGGACACCTCGGGCCTTATCAAACTCCTTTATTAGACAGGCCCTTGCTAAGCGCGTGCGTGGTGATTTATGCCGAGGAATACCACGATTTCTATTACTTTTCACTCGCTTTGAAATATCGATCACACATTTCTAATCGACAAACGAGGCAGATATATAATCGTTCGCGATTTGATAAAGGATTTCTCATTTTACAAGTGTATTTCCTAACGAGGTGCATTTCGTTCAACTATCGTTCAGCTATATCGATGGAATTCCAATCCACGTAGCAATGACGGATTCGATTGATTATTTAGAATCTTCGTCAGATTTCTGACTTGTATAAAACGTAGCGGAATTTATGATGAAAAATTGAAACAATGACGTGACTTCAGAAGGTGTTGTATGCCGAGATTCGAGCTTTCCAAATACCCAGAGCTCAGTAAAGGGCCAACTTTCTTCTCGACGTTTCTCGAAATGTCCTTTAACGCATGGGCCAAGTCGTTATTTGCTTTCTAAATAAATCCCTGACCCTTGTCTCACAATTCTGTGAAATACTTCGCAAACAGATCCCGTCTCGTTGCGGGGGTAGACAGAAATAGAATAGGAATTTTCCTTCTTATAAGTGGGAACCGAAATCCTCAAAATGTGACCATAGAAGGTATACGAAATCTCGAAATTCATATACCCATACGCATATGTATATTATATACATGTGAGTATATGAATACCAGAATACCAGCTACCTATATACCAATGTACAAACATTTACCCGAGGGCATTCCTGACCCTATATACAAACGTATGCGTTTATTTATTCATTTATTTATTTATTTATAAACACGAGGCAATCCAATTCAAAAAATTCAGAGTATCGTGTGTTACAGGGATATTGACTACAGGGTAATAAATATATAAAAATTATGAACAATAATTTTGATTTCAATAATAACAATGATGATAATGTATCCTGCCAGGATTTAAAAACGGCCGGGTAGTTCAATTCTCGTTTTATAGTGGTAGCGTATAAATTCGACGCCATGGGCGTTGGCTTTATAACAGCAACTGAGTGGCAGGAAGCTACTGCAAACAAAAAATGACAAGAGTTGTCTTATATGCGAGTGTCCCCAAGCGGTGAACGACGTTGCACCAACATCAGGTATGTGTCCAGGTTCCTCAGCAAGACTCTCCTACGACCGGCTGGACGTTAGCGAGAATCCAGAGATGGTTTGTGCACCGTCAGAAGAACTCGATAATTCAATTCCCAGGAAGTCAGTGCAATGCGTGGTCAAAGTCAGCGTGAATTGATAGAAGAAAAGTTGAAATTTTTTTTCTTTCTTTTTTATAACCATTTCTGAAATCCCATATAAATTTTGGAGAAAAGTATATAGTTCATTAGTTTTCGCTTCAGACTAATTATTATGTCTAACTGTACCATACGTCGATTTGTTAAACATTCATTATACTCGGTGTAGTAGACGCTGTGAAATATTTTAAAAAAAAAAGAAAAAAAAAACGTACGTGGCTGATTAGGAGGTAATTTTTCTCGTGCCTCCTACGTTTTAGGCTATTACTAACAGGCACTCGACGAAACCCACAGACTATATTTAAGTTTCGTAATTAAGGTAACTGAAAACCAGCGAGAGCTCGCAGCTCGTAGCTCGTATAGCTCAGAACGAAAAATGTTGCAAGGCCTTGGGAGAAAAGTGGGGCGTTTTCCCTCGTGAAATAAATAATGATGCTGTATGCTGGGTCATTTCCTGCTCTTGAGTTTAAACTTAAGAGCAATAACGCTCGTGGCATTAACAACGGCTGACTTTAGTCGGGGTAGGCAATTTTTAAACGAACAGAAATCTGATGTAATCTCTAACCAGGTTCACTGTCAATTTTTAGTTCCACTCTGCTATACATCCGACGCATAACTGCAATACCCGAATAATGTTTGAACGAAATGGTTCAGAGTCAAACACAGCATTAATTAGCTTATAATAAAAAAAGTAAAATTCATTTCTGGAAATACCATCCACGCTTTGATACGTGGCTTCAACAAACGCAAATTCCAAACTAAATTACTGCCATATGTACCACAGGGTAATTTGTATGAGAGAAAAATTGCGACTCGGGGAAACTGGACATTGCGATTTATTTGGTATGTGTATCAATGAAATGACAGATGAAAATGAACGCTGCATTTGAACGTTCATCAGGTTGAGAAAAAGCCTGGTTGTTAGAATTTAGAATTTGTTTTTTCAGAGAATTATCAATTCGTTTATGAGAAAAATCAGTTTTTCAGGTTGAAATTAAAAGGTGAAACAGTTGCAATTGATATCGAGGTATATCGGAACAGGTATGAATAGCTGACATTAAATATCGCGGTATTTAATAAATAATTCAGGAAATGGATTGGAAATGCTATTGTAGAAATACTGAACTCAATATCCTCCGATAAATTATGGAAAATTCCCGTTAGAGCGAACCTCTGCACTTATCACTATCTTTATCACCGTACGTATGATAAATCGAACTTTTCAGAATCGTATAACTCGGCTAGAATGCAGGAATTAGAGAGAAAATTCTGCCACTTATCGCAGCCGCGTAAAATGACAACGTTTTTACAAAATAGCAAATTGTTGTCGCATCGTGAAAAGCAATTACAATTAGGTAGTATTAAGATTAAAATACCGTTCTGGCTTCTGATGAAAATGACATTACATAAATAAATTTCTCTCGCGAAACGGTATACAGATATTAAGGTGGCCCTTAATTTGATCATTTTCGAATTTCAATGCTCTCGTGGGCATTTCTTCCTATTGCAGTGTAAGCTCCGAAGAATCTCAAGCTTGAGACCCTCCTCACTTGTAGTAGTAGGTATTTTATGAAAAGTCGACAGATTTTTAGAGACATAATTTTCTAAGCTACAGCGCTCCAAAAAAAATGTCTTACCTCAAAATTGCGATTCATAAATTTTTTGTTGCATTGATTTTCGAGCATTGAAATTCGAATATAACCGAATTAAGGACCACCCTAATACAATGAAATACACGAGGATTTCTTCAGCCCTCTCAGAATTCTCCGATATTTTTTATCAGTCTGAAAATGTCTGAACTTCCTCATTGCCCAGATTTGACTGAAAATCGTTGCATACTTTGAAAAAAAAAAAAATGTTCCAGCTGCATCCAAATTTTGCTGATTATATGCCTGAACTTTTTCCTCTTCTTATCTGCAAATGCCTCACAAATTCTTAGAGTATTATTAACAGAAATGTGATGCGAATTTGACAGAAATTGGAGAAACGACGTACCAGGTACTCCAGATCCTACAAAGAAATTTAGAGACAAAAAAACTTCGATCTTTCTTTCAAGTAGCCAAGTACTCGAGACCTAAAAATAAATTTGAAAAAAGAAATCCAAACGGGGTTATGGAAAACCATTTGACGGTGATTATAAGCCACAGAGAGTTATACCTAATCCCATGATAAGCCATGGGTGGAAACTGACATCAAGTTTATCTCGGGAATAAACCTTCGAGTAAAACTATAGTATAATAACGTAACCTTCCATAACTTGGTCGCGGTATCTAATTAAAATCTGATCATCGTGTGAGAAATAGTTATTCCCGGTAATGCCGGTGGTCCTAGAGAACTTCGATTGTCATTGGCAATTGGTTACTTGCAGAAGTTTAACGCGAGAGAAGAATTTGCTCCTAACCGTTGAATAGTATGCGCTTTCAAGAAGGCAATCAATTCGTTAAAGTGTATATTCAGCGTTTCATTACCCGACAATTTATCACGATTACGAATAGTAGGTATTTCCAAGGCAGAGATTTGCACGCATCATTTATAAACCCCTGGAGATGCGGATTCCACATGGTTTCGTCACTCATACGTGAAAGTAAATTTTTATGTACACATATGTATGGATCAGTTTCTGCTTTTCGGAAATTCGAAGCTACGGAAATGATCTTAAATTCCGTGTAATTATCCAGACTTTATACCAATTCCAGTGGAAACAACAAGGCAGCCAAGGGAATTCTCCGGTTAAACCGTCAGCTAGTAAAATTTTAATCGGTCTCAACGATAAACGCGAAGGGTAACAATTAAAAGTGTAATAATATCTCCGGAAAGCTCGCTATATTATACCCTAGCTGTTAAACTCGGTAAGAATTCTTAATTTCATGAAAAACAGACTCGTCAAACTCAAACGTGAATTTGTAAAAAAAAAAAAAACAAAAAAAAAACTCTCTTCATCTTCATCGGAGCACATGCTCTTGAGGAATAAAACTCCCCAAGAGAAGGAGGTGGAAAAAAAAAATGAAAAAAATTATGTGCTTACTGGCAAGTTGAGTATACTTCATTCGCGAGAAATACATGTGAAAGAAAATAGCTTGATCTAAGTTTTCGAGATTGACAGACGGCGTTGACTGACGTCGTGCACAGGTCGTAGTAATGGGTTTTTTTTTTTTTCAAATACGGTTATGGCGTTTATATCCGAAGAGGTTGAAGTCTGGAAACGAGTGGAGGTAGTTTTACGGTGTGTCTCGAGGAGGTATTACCGTAGTAGGTTGTTTAGCACATCGTTTAACACCCGGGTGACGAAACGGTGAGTTCTTTTAACGAACATCTGGTCGACAAGCTTGTTTACACACGTCTGCATACGTTGAAGGATTTCTAGCTTCGCGAAGCACTAAACAGAACTACAACGAGTGAGTTGAAAAAGAAAACACTGATTTTCAGCTACCCTTACCTAATGAAAATCATCGAGAAACACACGACGTAGATCATTCCACCTTTTCTTTTTCAATTCCAACCGCGATAAACGAGGACTTGAAATGCTACGACGTCGCGACGCGTACCCCAAATTAGAATCGAAATGTCGCACAGCTCAAAAGACAACGTTATACTATATCTGTGTATATTGAACCCAATATTCTTATTGTTGCAACATTTGAAGCCAGTTTTTTACCATTTTTTCCGACGTTATACGGCCCCTTCGATTGTACACCTCCGTTCGAATAGCTTGAAGGCATAACAACTGATAATTATAAGCCAATACAGTAGCTATTGCGAAGAAGACGAGTCTCCGCAGCCTCGATTTCTCGGATATCTCCTTTTTTTTTTCTATTGGAAAATAGTAAAAGGTGAGGTGGAAATTCTTCAGAATCGATCGAGGTAAGAATCTGAAGATGAAAACCGATCGGTAACTGATCGCAAGGCGATACTTTTCGTAGAGCAGCAGGTTCGGCGGATTTGAATCCTTGTAAATCAAGTTTCTTCGGGAAATTAGGCTTTTGCAACTTATTCGCGCGCTCAAGCTCTTGGCGTTGACGAGCTCAAACGAACCATACCAGTTCAAAGGTCTAAAGTTTGAACGAAAATCATACAATGAAGTTTGAACGGCTCTGAGCTTCTTTGATCGCTTGACTAAGATGACTAAGAATGTTCTTGTGCATCGTTGTTACAACGCCCAAAGCCATTAGCGTGGGCGATATCTTACTATACGTTAATTAAGGAATAAAAAATCCCACATCCAGCAGCCAAAATTTTGTTTAAATATAAAATTTGTCGGGTCAACACCGTCGAGTAAATAATACGATTTGGTTTCATGAGACGGTCGTTAGAGAATAGAAGTCTAGAGCTTAGTTAGCTTAGCTATAATCCGGGAAGGTTTTATCACCGGTTATATCCCGTCCTCCTGCAGGTGGAAACTATTGCAAAAGATTCTTCGTCTTACTTTTAACGACAAAGACGTCTCTTCAGGCTTTATACACTATACCTAGACCTACCTACTGTACATCTTGAGATATATACGGTGCTGTTAGTTGCCGTGTAAATTACACCGTATAAGAGTAAAGCGAACTTTACTTTTTACAACTGATCGATACACCAATATAGTAGCAGGAAGTATATATAAAGATTTTTATTCGAGAATTCTCAGCCTCTACTTAGCAAACTTTCCCATCTTTCATTGTCCTTTTATACCTATAGTTACGAATTTTATTTATGTAATTTATTGTACCTAAATATAATCAACAGACACTTGACGTTGATTAAAAACAACGCTTGAGCTCTTATAATAACGTCATTGACAGTCGATTAAAGTTGATAAAAAGAAAAAATTTGTTCATCGGGATTTTGAGCTTTTAAGAAAAAAGGAAAATCGGTATCTTATTTTTTTTTTTTTCGTCTTTCTCCTTTTTTTCATCATCTCCGTCCCCTTGGATCTCTTGTTTCTATAGTCTGAGATTGAATCTTCGGAGACTTCGGTTCCTGAAAAAAATCTGTGAGAGGTACCTGGATAGACTTCTAGTTTTTGCATTTAAATAACACCTCAAACGATCCGCTTTTCGGTAATATTATATACATTTTTCAAGCAAAAAATTGAGATTTAATTTTAAGAATGTAATTTTTTTTCCTATTCCACATTTTTTTATTTTACTCAAAAAATTGTCTAAGAAAAAATAAATCGATACACGATTTGAAAAACGCTTGAGATACCGCACGAAAATATTTTTGTAAACTTTGATAGACTACCTATGTATACGTATAAGAAAATACAATTTCGTCTGGAACAAAATTCAGTCACACAGTTTATAGTTTCTGATCGAATAATTTGAGAAAAAAAGTAACAAATAAAAAGCGTATAGTACAGCGTTTAAAATCGCAGATATTTGAGATTGAAGAAAAATACGTTTTTCCACGGATTGTTCGCGGATAGAAAATCTAAGAGTTGTCTGAATCACATCTAAGAATTTCTTTCCGAATTTCAGATTCAATAAAGTCGAATGTAGACTGAAAAAAAAATTCTCTTTCTACACCCTATGATATGAAAACTCAAAAGCTATATTCATTATTGCAGTTCTCAATAATGCGCTTATCAATTGATGATCAATTATTACAGATTTTTGTGTTTGACTCCGAAATCGAGTAAACACGATTTCACTGCAAACACATAACACCTACTCCAAGTAATGTGCTATAATTTCCAATAATTTTTGTCGTTTAGTGGATTTTCAACTTCACAAATTTTCCGCTCAAAACTGGACGACTCGAGGTCCAATTTCAAATGATTTATCCAATCATCCCTTGCGATTTAAACAATCGATTTATAGAATATTCAATATTCAGCCGTAAATTCTACCATACGGACCTTTAAATACTCGCCTTTTTTTAATAACAAGTTGAAAGAAGCCCCTCTATATATTATTGACTAAGAAAATCGGCCACGTTTCATCGCGTTACGCATTTAGCTTAGTAAATATGATGACAGACTGTAAACAGATGCGTTAATTTTACGACAAGCTTATCTCATAGAGTTTCAGGTCCATAGTCCACCCAGCTATAGTATACCTATCGTATACGTATGCATGGAATACATACGGGGCAGGTATTCAAATAAAAGTATGTTAAAAAAATGTCCGTAATAAAAGAGCACGGTCTTCGATACTGTCGGTCATATTTTAAAGGTCGAAAACGTGACCCAAAGCCTTTTCAGCATTCCATTCGTACCCAGTGCAGTGCAGACATCAATATGATCGTCGTCCCGTGTTGGGCGCGACCGCGTGTCTTTCTCGACATTAATACGCATGCGCGACCAAGAAGGGACGCGTCATTTGCCGGGCGATGCCACTCGGTTCACTCGGTCCCAGCTCCCCTCCATACTAGACGCCAGTTTGACGCCGGTGGCGTACGGGATGTGTTCAGGCGGAGGAGTGTCTCGCTTGTTTAAATAACAATAAGCTTGACAATTTAATGTCGGAATAATAGTTCCGCATCACGTGCGCGATATTATCTAACAATCCGATGATTCCATAGGGCGAATCTAGCTCCTAAAATTACCAATAAATAAGCGAGTTTCAAGACTTTCTACAAACAGATGTGTACATAACCTCCAAAAGGACAAAGAGTTCGTCTGTTATGGTTCCGTGCCAGTGATTGTCGCATTCTATAATATCATAATATAATATTAAACTAAACGAAATATATAACTAGACATGTTATTATATATCCTAAATGTTTTATCGACTATTAATAAACTGTGTCACTAACATTAAACGCCACGCATGTACACATACACGGTAATCTCACGTGAACAAAACAACTGTCAGCTATGCATACTGGAAAGTCGACAGAAATCTTCGTAGTTAGATTGTATTCGAATTTTCTTATGCTGTCAGCCACTCGGTGACTCCGAACTATATTTATCGGTGAGTTGTAATTTTTAAGTAACTTAATTAACAGATGATATGGTTTTTTCTTTTTTTTTTACATCTTATTCGATTTTATTTTTTCGTTTTTTTCTATGATAAAGAATACATAAGCGAATGTTATTTTAGTGAAATAATTCGAAAGTGTATTCGAAAGCGTATACTTTATTGGTATTATAAAATTTTCTACAAATATAACTGTATAGATATAATTAAAACTTGAGTTATAAATACCGAGGTGGTTGTAAAGGCACGAGCTAACTATGAATGAGACTTTATCTCTCATTCTCTTACTCTCGGTAATTTGTTATCGTCATTTTCCTTGCACAGCTTAATATTATCTATATAGCTAGAATATTTACACACGACACGATACGTGACCGCGCGTTGGTCACGTTGAGAAGAAAAAGAAAAAGAAAAAGAAAAAGAAAAAAGGAAAGAAGAAGAAGTAGAAGAAGCGAAGAAGTTGAGTTAGTGTTACGGACGTAATACACAGTATAACAAACTCTCCTTAGCGAGTTCCTCCTTTTTCTCTACAGTATATACTGTGATAAAAACCGTGCCAAATATCGCAGCACGCCTAGCGTTATTAAACTGCGAAATAGAGGTCGTAGTTTTAATCAGCTGAAGCAAAACGTGGAAGAGCTATTTCCGTTCGGTTATACCAGGGCACGCTATTACAAATTTAGACTAGTTTCTTCCTACTAGTATAACCCAGGTAGGTAGGTATATTGTTGAGTCAATACAAGACAGCGATGTATATAAGCTCCGAAGGGATCCTTGGCGGAGGCTTGGATTTTCGTTTTCTCTCTCGCATTGAAGGTCTCGACTTTAAACGCAGGTCGCCTTTAACACACTGCTTCCTAGCCCAATCCCTTGTCAAGACTTTACCGCTACCGAAGCAGTAAAAATTCCCACATCTGCAGCGAAGGAATAACCGCATCGACGATACTTTCACTATATTCTAAGAACCCGGGTCAAGGTACTACTGCTTATAGTAAACAAATTTCCGCAAATATGAAGAATATCCGAAATCATATATTTTTTCATTATATTACCAAATAAATACGTGGATATGTATTTGTATTAAGATTCTTTTCTAATATATGCTTTCCTTTCCTTTCCTTTCCTTTCCTTTCTACCTCCTTTCTTTCATTATTTATCTTTTTCACAAGGGTTGGTGCAGAGAGAATTCGTATCGTAGGTAGTACAACGTCGTCGACGAATTCGGAGGAAAGGACGTCTGAAATTTTAATCCAGTCACGAGCGGCAAGCAAAGATTTAACGTTTTACGAGATAAGTTTACAAATTACTTTGAATTTTTTCAACTCCTCGGATCGTTGATTGCAAGAAAGAAAAAAAGAAAAATAATTCTCTCCCGGTATGATAACAATTATTTTTATATAACTTTTTATATCGTACATATTATAGTACATGAATATAGCATACATATACCTACCCTCAGTAAAGGATAAATATTTATCGAAATTATTTATTCAGTTAATGATAAACAATTATGAATCTTTGTATGATAATTATTATCGAGAACAACTTGAGCGATTAAAAAAGCGCCATAAAAAAAGACTGGGATAAATATTATAAGAAAAAAGGTAAGCCGCAGGCTCACGCAGTTGCCCTGATTTTCGCTTTATTAAATATTAGAATGAAGCAGAATTATTAATGACGTTTTTGGATTATTTGTTTAATTCATAACCCCGATGTGATTGCAATTTATACTCAGGTGTATAATATTATCCGCTAAAGAGTCACGGTTTACGTATAAAAAGGAGAAGAAAGAAGAAAAAGAAAAAGGAAAGAGAGAGATAGAAAAAAGAAAATAAAAAAGAAATTAAAATTTACTCGACAAAAAGAAAATGACAGCAACAATTATGAATTGGTCGTGACACAGAACATTACGTCTGTATAATGTACTGAATAAATGGCCTTTATTATATAGCTGAAGGGAATTGGCACGTGGTGTGGTTAGCGTCAAGATAGCTAAAGGCATTCTTATATACTATATATAAAAAATATAGATGTACAGCAATATCGTAGATTGTAATAAAATATGTTCAAATCATAGTGTGGGTTATACTATAATATAACGTGATGAAAAATAGAGTTTATCTACGTATATTACGACGTTATTTTGTCGTCGCAGTCATAGTACGGATCGACCTATACCCAACTATACGCACATTGCATTATATTACATTACATTGCATCGCATTGGATTATACTAGGCGATGATGCAAATAAATGGCCTCCGCATAGTTTGTGCGTAACGTAATAGTGGGAATACGCACGGAACTATGATATTACTGTTAGAAAATCTATCCATTTATTGTCATTTTTGTATTAGTCTTTTTTTTTTTTTTTCCCTTACCAGCATTAGTGATTTAGTGAATCTTTTCAATTCCTTGATATTTCATTCGTATAAGAATGGCGTTAATGATATCCTCGATTCGTTAATATTTCTTAAAATCGATCGAATCAATATATACGAAAAATTAATTCCACTTTTGTCACACAGAGTTTTTGAGATTATTTTCTTTAAAATAATAAAAATAGCCCTTTTTGTTACGGCGATAAAAGAAATTCAAAAATGAATAACTCTTTGTGGGAAAAAATCTTGAAAAAAAATCTAAGTCTTTTAGAATTGGTCAGGAACAGACGGTGCACGATTTAACATGGAGTTCCATATGTATGTTGACATTTTTTAACGTGGTTATATATTAGTACGTTTATTATAGTTATATTAGATTTTTTTGTCGCAATTTATTACAGTATCATTCACACAGTTTATCAACGTAACAAGATACGTGAGAAGCGAGACACTAAACTCGATCTATGTGTTATCTGCCTATACCAAATACACTAACGAGATGAAATAAGCAATTTTAATGTCCAGTTACTGCTGCCACTGCTACTACTGCTGCTAACAATTTACCAGATCGCAAGAGAGAAAGAGAGAGAGAGAGAGAGAGAGAGAGAGCAATATCCCAGTTATCGCTCTATTAGTTGGCGACTATACATACCTAGTAGGGGAGACCAGGGCAAAGTGGCCAACTCAGTTGAAAATTGATCAAATTTTATTTCTCTTTCCTCAAAAATCGAATTTTTGAAATTTTCAACTGAGGTGCCCACTTTGTCCCAGGTCCTCACATTAATAGATAAAAATCCTTTTTTTTTTTTTTCAATATCTATATATATATACGATGTATGATAAGTTTTCATTTTTTAGTTGAAATTCTACACGGATATTAGAGGGTATACCTTCGGTATACCTAATATACTTTTTTAACCTGAGGTTAATTTTTTTTTTTTTTTTTTTCACTTTTTATCCCCTATAAACGGTTTTATGTTTTTCTTTTAGAACGCGTATATATTAGGGTGGTTCTTAACTCGGTTGTACTCGAATTTCAATGCTCCCTTGGGCCAGAACGTCTCCAAATATTACAAAAAAATGTAGTCAAAACCCCAGGTTCCTATCTCAATTCTGAGTACTGCCCAAAAGCCTTTGAACTTTGCCATTTAAATAACACACGATTTTTAGTACCTCGGGGTTATTTTTTACTTCCTATCGCATTATCGCTTCGAATTATCTGGAACTCGCACACTTCTTACATATAGAAGTAGAAATCCGTGAAAAATGTACAGATTTTTTACGACAAAATTTTATTTACCACAATTTGGAGATGAGAATTTTTTTTTCGATACGATGTAGCTTCGGAAATTATACCGTTTAAAATCTGTTGAATTTTCATGAAATACCAACGAGTGTTCCGAGTTTGAGATTTTTCGGAGCTATTCTGCAATAGAAAAGAAAAAATATTAACCGCGAAATGTCACAAATCGTGTTTTATTCAAATGCAAAAATTCTACGGCTTTGGGGCAGTACTTAGAATTAAGATGGGAACCTGGGGGTCTTGCTACATTTTTTTTTTTATACATTTGGAGACGTCCTGGCCCATTGAAATTCGAGAATGATCAAGTCTTATTCTTTCCTCGACAATGATCTCTTTGTTAACCTGACGCCAAATATTATACTGGTTTTTATTCAATTAGAAATTTTCTTTTTTTTCTACATCTAATGAACGTAATTTTTTTTTTTCGTTGAGAAAATTTTTCCAAAATAAGTTCGTATTTTTATATTTTAACAGCTCTTTTTTTCCTTTATACTTTTAGTTAGCGAAATGAGAATTGAAAATCTCCGAAATTCATAAATTATTTGCTCAGCTCTTCCGGATTCAAGTTGATAAATAAAACCTCATTATACAGATTGAAGAAAGAATGAGTCCCGATGTTTTTGGTCCGTAAAGAAAATGAGTAAATCGCCGAGAAAACGACGATGGAGCTTTCTTCGAACAGGTGGAGGCTACCCTCATATTCACACCATATATAATATTGCGAACGCCAACCATGTGGATTTAGATTGTATAAATTTCAGTTTCTCGATAACTGTATAGCCGAAATCGAGGTAAAATGGAATACTAAAAAAAAAAATTTGATCATTTCTTCAGACGTATTCCATGTGGCTCTAATTTTTCAAATTCATTTCTTATATCTATTGAGGGTACTCTGAATCGCCCCCCGAAGAAAAAATCTTTTTGTTTTTCAACGACTCGTCTTACATCAGTAATGATAATTTCAAATGAAATGAAAAAAAAGGGTTGGAAATATCCCATTAGAATAATTATTATGGCATTTCTTCCGTGGGCGTTTCTTTTTGCTCCAGTTTTCCCTGAACGATAAATGCTTTGTTTTTTTTTTTGTTTTTTTTTTCGTTGGAAAAAATTTTGGTTAAGTTCATGTGATATAGCACGTTTTTATTATCAATTTTATTCGAAGTGATGAATTCAATATGAAAAAAATAGATCTAGTGAATTCCTGAATTTCAGAGATTTTTAACTTCAAATCCGCTAACCTGACGCGAAAACTAAAAGAGACAAAAAAAATCAGCATTTCAATCTCGTACACGAATATATTTTTATTAAAATTTCCCGAGGCCCAAAAATGGTGTTTATTCGATAAATGAAAGGCAAGGAAAAACCTGAAAAAACCTTTAGGCGATATTCTCGTTTTTTCGGTTCTAAAAAATGATATGAAATTGAGTTTTCTCCTCGAATGTATATACCTATACAGTACTACTGCTATACTGGACCAATAGATACGCACACACATTCGCATATCTACTACTGCAACTTTGTAAATATACTTTTTGAAGCACGTGATCTTTTACCACTTGAAAACGAGTTTTGCGCACGTCCCTCGTAACGAGGTACCTTTGTTAGGTTAGGCTGTGTTGAAGTTAAGTTAAGTTAAGGCAGCAAGGTTCGGTTAGGTAGGACCCTAGGTGAACCAGATCGCATTATGGAACATTGGACTCTCGCGGCGCGAGGCTGCGCCAACTTTAGGGTGGAGGTGGAGGTGGAGTATGTGAACTTTGAATCGGTCTTTTATTTTTTTAGTTATTTCTTTCTTTTTTCTCTTCCCTTTTTCCATTTTTCTTTCCCTCTTCGTATATCCTCTGGCTCTATACCGATATTAAAAGTTTTTTTTTTCTTCTTTTTCCTCTTTTCATTTTTACCACAAAATATGCGGTTCGAGTAAAGCGAGGACAAAAATCTACTCAAATAAGACATAATAATCTAATCAATTCAAGCGTTAATCAAATAACTATAAAAATTATTAAATAAACTAAGATCACCGATTCAATATTCACTATTTTATTCACTTTATACTTGACTCCTATTCGTTTTCACCAGTCTCTTGCCTCTTTTACATGATATTAATATAAAGCAATTCCTTTTTTCTTTTTTTTTTTTTTTTTTTCTTATTCATTTTTTAACGCTTTTGTTCTACTACGAGCAATCGAGCACGCGCTACTAGCTAGCTACCAATTCCACGATCGATCCGTCCGAGGACTGAACGAATCCGTTTCTTTTCTTTACCACGATTCGCAAAGAGAGTCGAGTCGGAATCAACGCTGACGACGAAAAAAAATGGTTTCAAAGGCACGAAATTTACTGTACAAATATTGTTCTGACCCTTTTATTCTAACTTTTTGTTTGTACTTGTTTGCTTGTTTGGAACGAAACATGTGTGTACAAAAAAGAAGGAAAAACGAGCGGTTAATCCGGCTGACCAACCCTCAAACTTTCCACCCGGAATTTTCAAGTGCAAAAAATATGGTATTGTTTAATTTTTTTTTTTTTATTTATAAAGTTTTACCTCATTTTAGCAGTCAGCAACCCAAAGAAAAACCCTTTATATATATTAAAAAAAAAAACATTTCTAAATCCGTTGATCAGTTCTCGAGATATTTATCTATCGAAAAAGAATTCGTTCAGTTCTAATTCTTCGACAACTCTCAAACTACAAACATCAAAAAAGATCTATAAGAAAAGTTGAGATCCGTTCATTCGTTGTAAATACATCGTGAGCCAAAAATTTTACTACATTCGCACACCCACGCATACGCTCCCAGAGGTCTATCTAAAAATGGTCGAAGGTGATCATCTGGATTTAAAAACGTGGAGATCTAGTGAAACCACAGAGGTTTTAATTTTCTGGACGATATATCGTACCTAAATAATTCCCTTTTACTTAAAGCTGTTAGTTTTTACCTAAGGCGTGTATTAACGGGGATATTTTTAACCCGATTGTGTCATGATTTTATCTCTACTCTGCGAATGCGTCAGTAGCTGTTAGTAGGAATGTTTTTGCGATAATAATGCAAAATATATGATGCATGTGCAAGCTATGAATAATCCGTTCGCCTGCGGATAATAATCTATCTAGTTAGAAAATATTTTCCACAACTATAACGTCAAGGATAAGTTTGTTTTTTTCCAATGGTTTAATAGATTACACAGAATCAACTGCATTAGATAATTTTGCGCGATTTAGACGAGCCAAACTCACGGATGAACAATTTTTTTCCTAATAACTCCGTTCATTCAATCCCAATAATGTCGAACGAATATTAATCTACCTGATTGCAGCTCGATTTCATTTGAAAGCTTCGCAAACCCGTTCTAACCGCCCAGGCGTTGCTTGCGGTCAAATAACTACGCGCGGTCGTGATGCAACGACGTGGACTGCAATATACTCTGTACTACGCCCCCGTCTCTCTCACGTCACTATATTTATGTTTTTCTGTCTCTCTTTCTCCCGCACCCACACATACTATTTTTCCATCTCTCTATTTCTCTGCAAGCAATTTCAAGACCAGCTTGTGGCTCTCTTTCTCGATTTTCTTTCGGCACAGCTACTTGCACTCAGCGATAACGTTTTGCCCAACATTTCACGTATTAACACTCATTTCCTTTCTTTCTTTCTTTTCAACACTATACCAGTCTCGGACTTCACGATAGATGCTTCAACACTAACGCTTGTATTACGATTAGAAAAAGTACAATAACCTGCCTAACTGCTCAACAAGAGGAACACAAATCTCTCTACTTTTTTCGCAACTATAACGATTGCCGCATTGCGATCTATTCTCGCACTTATTCCGATTTTTTTTTTTTTTTTTTTTTTTTTCAACCAGGAAGTAAAAGGTACAACGAAAACACGATCGGGTCATAAAAATTGTCGAAAACCTAACTTTTCACATTTATTTTAGTTACTTTTTATTCATTTTCTCCGATCTGCTATCAGCGGGCATTAATTGATAATCATTTTTTTTTCTTTTCTTTTTTTTCTTTTTACTTTTGAGGGAAATTCTTGAGTGGATGATTATAATAATCGCAGAATCATCAGCGTCAGAATCATCACTTCCAGATATCGAGTACTTTATATTTTCTTTCTTTTTCACGATATATTATAGCCACTTATCTAGCTTGTCGGTTCGAGGTAATATTGGTTGGATTTAGGTGACTTATAACACAATTAAGAGATAAATAACGAGATAAAATAAAGTAAAGGACGAAATTGGATGAAGAGAGTGATGTTTGGTCCCCTCGGTCCTTCTCCTCCTTCGGACCGTATTTTCTACCCTTTGGTTTTTTTTTGCCTCGGTTAGTGTTTTTTTTTTTTTTTTCTCCTTTTTTTATCCCCACATTTTGTTTCCATTCTATTTATTTCCACCCTTACTTTTTTAAATCAATTTTTCTTTCTATCTTTGTCGTATATTGTTTGCTTTTCAATTGATAATACATCGATTTTTTTTTTTTTTTCCAACCATTTCTTCATTGAATTCGTATAATTCGAGTCTTAGTCGAAATATTTTCTTAAGCTTCGGTATAAATATAATAATAAAAATAAATAAATAATAAGAATATAATTCTTGGATAATTGGTTTCCTTTCAGAATCTATATTCATTTTTTTTTTTTTTTTTTTTTTTTTCATTCTTTCATTGATATACAATCCCACACAATTTATGAGTCAATTTTTCTTTTTCTTTTTTTTTTTTGTCTCACCAATTTATGACGAAAAGGAAATTCCAGGTTTCGAATTTATATTAGCGCTATAACAGTTCAAGTCTCATTGTCTGGTACATATTACAGATTTTTATTGTATTATTGTTCTGTTTTTAATTACGAAAACGATATTTTACGACATTGAATTATCGACACGAGACTCAAACCTTAGGAAAAGATAGGAATCGGACAATTTGCACTTTGGGCGTTTTCTTACCGTAATTTTCACACACAAAACTGGTCTTAACTTTCGAACCGATATTTATCTCAAATCTGTTCAGGGTTTTAAACTTTCTACTTCACTCGTGGAATTTTGTAGAATTTTTTTTTATGAAAATTAATTCTGCCTGAAGACTTGAAAAATTAAGATAAGTGTTTAAAATCATTTTTTTCGTTCGAATGCACAAGATTTTTGGTAATTTGAGAAAAAAAAAATGCTATCACACTTGTGAATGGGCTAAAAATATTCAAATAATTCAGCCATGCTTATTTACTAATCGTGAGTAGTTATGTTCAAAACGACACATGGATTACATCACATAATATGGAATAGCGACATAAAATCTTTAAATTTCGATGAAAATTTGTACAAAAATATCTTCCTGTACCTATATAGGTACATATTCATGTATATCAATCATTTTTATTCAAGAAATGAGTATTCGATGTTTTTTGGAAAAACCCAACACTGGGATACAAATCGTATACTATCTATCGTATCGAGATGACGAAAGAAAAAAAAAAAGTTTCCAGCATGGCATCAATCGGGATATTCTATTGGCTGTTATTCAGAAAAGTTTTATATAAATATAGGTATATGTATAGGATATATATCTGTATAGTATTATATAGTGAGGAGGGAAATGAATATCATCGAGCGATTTGGTCAAGTGTAGAATAAAAAAAGGGTGCGAGGTTTGAGGGAAAGGTGCAGGGGTGAAATCGGGTGGGGAAAATAGGGTCAGACCACGGTTCGTGTCATCGGACGATGCTTAATAAATATTCCAAGCTCGCAGGCAGTTGGTTCCATCACTCTACCACGGACCTCAAAACCCCTCCTCACCCTACAACCCTCGGGCGTTTACTATACTATAGGCATACAGCAACGCGATGTGGAAAACGATAACTATCGCATTATTATTGAACCCGAGTCCGGAATACATACACGTAAGTGTGCTTACTCATTTCTTCGACCGACATGTAGGTACACGAACATCGTTATGCTGAATTCTGTGGGGGTTAGATGCAATTTATGAAAAAAATTCTAGCTAGAAAAAAATATTATATGCTTTAATCGATGCCAAAGTCGATATAAATTAATTTATCCGAAATGCATTAGCCTGTGATTCGGATATTCGGAATTTAATTTTTTTCTTTGTTTTTTTCTTTTTTTTCTACTTTCAATTAGTTGAATTTTATGAAAAAACCGAAAAAGAAGAAGTACTCTCTATTGGTAAGTTTGTCGATGAACGATCGTGGATTGATTCGAAAGGTGTAATTTTATGTTTTAACAACTCCTAGCATAAGCAATTTAAAAACTGCTTGAAAAATTATACTTACAAATGATACTTACAAATGTTAAATCCGAGGTTAAATCCTATGGATTATAGTATATTCAAACTTGATCATTAACCTTGAAAGTGGGACAAATAAGAAAAAGAAATAAATTTACATTACCAAATAATAATTGACCACTAGAAAGCGAATTTTATACATTACATTTTATTGGAAATAATTATTTTTTTCCAATAATTGTCCCTCTAGGAAGACGAAAAATATATATATGGGCAGGTCCACCAATTATCTGTAAACGATCCGGGGTCGAAATTTCGACTTGTCTACAATTTGGATATCTCATAGTGTGTGTTGAGATGTAAAAATCCACCAAGTATTAGACCTCTAAGCCTTACCGTTCAGGAAAGACGCGTTGATTAGTCTTTCAACTTGGAGTACATTGACTTTTACATTCGAATTTTTATCTCATCTCTATCGCTGAAAAGAGAATTCGATCCAATGTGTTTTTCATGTAAAAATGTCTGATCTTTCTGAATATGAAATTTGTTTTCAGCTAGATTCTCAAAACCATTAGAAAAACACGTTTTTTTGAAAAAACGTGTATAATATTTATTTATATTTATATATTATTTATATTTAAATATTATTTATATAATATTTATTTATATTTATATAAATGAATGCAGCTCCCGCCTGATCCCATCTCGAGCACCCAAAATAAAAATCAGTTACTTTAGTGAAAAACTGCAAGCTTTCAGGTAAAAATATCAAATTTCAAATCAAGTTTGGGGAACGTTGAAAAAACACGTTTTTTTTTTCAAAAAAACGTGTTTTTCTAATGGTTTTTGAGAATCTAGCTGAAAACAAATTTCATATTCAGAAAGATCAGACATTTTTACATGAAAAACACATTGGATCGAATTCTCTTTTCAGCGATAGAGATGAGATAAAAATTCGAATGTAAAAGTCAATGTACTCCAAGTTGAAAGACTAATCAACGCGTCTCTCCTGAACGGTAAGGCTTAGAGGTCTAATACTTGGTGGATTTTTACATCTCAACACACACTATGAGATATCCAAATTGTAGACAAGTCGAAATTTCGACCCCGGATCGTTTACAGATAATTGGTGGACCTGCCCATATATATATATATTCATATCACAGCGAGAAAAGATGAAATGAAATTTGAAAGAAAAAAGAAAACAAAAACCGAAAGAAAACTTTTTAGAAGCTGTCTACCTATATTCTTCTAATATTATATATATGTACTGCAAAGTAGGTATGTATACATGTATCGCAACATTTTGTTAATTAAAATTGAATCAAATTTTTTTTAGCTACCTTATACATGTGTACATACATATATATTTACATATATATTTACATATGTATTCCGCGGTTTGAAATATTTCCAAAGTCCATTAAAAACTTTTCAGTCACGCAGGTGCTAATTAATACGGCTAAAAGTCATGGAAAAGAAAAAAAACCAAGAGAGCTTGTATAACCTTTGACAAAATATACCTATATATTATGTAGTATACATGTATATATATATAATTAGGTAGATAAATGTATAAAATATCGCTGAACGAAAATAAAAATGAAAAACCAAAAAGACTAGCTGGACGAACTCCGATAGCCAATAGCCACAAGGAGCCTCTTAAACATAAAAAACAAAACCAGAAAAAGCTGACATCAAAAAGCTATAGAGATTTAAATTTCTGTACCTTTAATTTGATGGGTGCAATATATGTATAGTCTTTTTTTTCAAATTTTAGGTCAAGTTTTAGTGCGATCTTGAAATCTATATTTTCTCGAATATTATAGTTATTTTGAAAGATGAAGATATCGTGATGAATAATCCTTGTGGATGATACATTTTTTTTTTTTTTTTACCTCACGAAAATTCTAGATCCCGATAAAAAGTAGGGTCGTTATTCTGCCTACGGGGATATACGTTTTAATAATAATTAGGTAGCCCGGAATCTCCTCATCCCCTAAGCTGCTCTTGAGTAGAGGAGTAGAGGAGTAGAACAGGGAATCTGGCTTTCCTTTAGTTTTTTCTCGAGATTTTATTATTGATCGTTTTCACAAGGACGCAGCGAGTTAGTCCCGCTTATAGAAACGGTCTTTTATTAGGTCGTTGCTTATGCGGCAATACATTAGCGGGGTTTTGCCGTCATCAATTCCGATTCAAATCACCGTCAATTCCAGGGATCAGGAGGGTGGTGCACGATGATGACGGTCCCAAGTCAACAACGCGACAACGTTTATCCGTGATAAATATATTCAAATTTTGAATGTCACAAACGATCGCGAATCATCTTTATATTTGATACTTCGAAATTACAATTTATATTATAAACGCGCAAAGTCTGTATAAATAAATGAACAATTATTATATTTCGAAAGCAGAGAGGGTGTCGCCATAAAAAAAAGACGTAGTCTCATTTTTAGCTTCTCTACACGCATTTTTGATATGGTATTTTTTTTTTTTTTTTTCCTTTGATTTTATGGTTTTTGGGAATTGCGGCATATATATATATATATATATACCGATTTATCAAATTTCTTGGGGCTTAACGCGCGTAGATCGGGTCCCATTTGATGGGGCAATAACCGTGAGTAACCCTGACGCACAACAAACCCGGGTTCAGCTCCGGGCATCGCAGCCTCCGAAAACAAGAGCAAGCTGTAAAAATAAATCTGGCGCCCCTAGTACGTCACCTCGAGGTGAGCTAAGACGGACCTTAAACCTCCTTACACCACCTACACCTCATCGCGTTCCATGACCGACGACGGCCTTGCTCTCACCAACACTTATTATTTCGAGATATCACAGACGCGTTAACTATCGGGCCGGGTTGAAGACCCGAATTTTTCACATTCCGAACGGTAAAAATTCCGAATTTTTATATTACTGGAGCACAGTTTGTGAAACGAGTATTTTCCCAAAAATCTACGTATAGCAGATACTAAAATTTTTTAAAGGAAGAACATGGGAGGCTCAAAATCCTGGAAGGTAAAGATCTGAAAAGCCAAAACTCCGAAATTTGGAATTCACGCATGTGTTTATTCAGTGTTTGATAACTCGGGCTGTATTGATCGTATCGAAATTAATAAGTGATCAAATTGATCGTCTTAAGATTTACTTATCGGAAAAAAATGTTTCAAAATCCTATCAATTATTTATGATATCAAAGTCATCGATTAAAGTAAATGAAATGGGTTTCCGTGAAGAAGGTCTCGAAGAATTAGAATGAACTATTGTTTGTCTTCGCATCCTGAGAAATAGATCGAAACTTTTAAATCTCTGGGCTTTCGGGGGTCTGGATTTTCGGAGTTTTAATATCCTAAACTTGAACGTTTCTGAAAATCCGGAATCGTCTTAAATGAATTCGGGATTTTGACCGTTCGGAACTTTGAAAATTCGGAGCTTCAACCTGGCCTCCGTTAATCACAGTTTATTTTAAGACTAACTACAGAAGCACTTCAGTAGGTCTGACGTCATTCGAGAAGAAAATAAAAACCTCGATCGCGAATTTTTTTTCATTATTTCTCAAGGGGAAGAAAATAGAAATTTTTATAAAAATTATATACGTATAGGACGTGGAACGTAAACTCAAATTAATTTTTCTATTCATTTTATGACATGAATTTTTAAATATTCACACATCTTCCTGATCCCATATTTCAATTCTTTTTTTTCTCGAATTCCTTATATGAAAATCCAAATTTCGAGTCATATCACATCATGGAAGAAGAGTTCCTTCTATTCTTTCCTCCCAATTCCAATTTGATATCCTCATAAAACGTGGCTATCGGATCTGGATAAATTTATAGAAATTAAAAATCGAGTTTAAATCCCGAGATCTCTATAATACTATGAAATTTAATTTTTATTCGATAAAAACGAACAGAGATAAGGGGATGACACCGACGAAGGAAGGAATTCTTGAAATGATCTTTATTACAAATAGCTACGATCCAATTGAATGAATGTCCCTCTGATCTCGAGAACCATCGTATCGAATACGAAACTATCATCATTTTTCTTTCAAACTACAAGAAAATGAGAATAGAAAATCTCATTTTGACAAATATGACTAGCGACTAGCGGCTAAGTTTCCCTCCAGGCTTGTCTAGAGATGGAAAAGGCACTCGAGTGACATCTGAAATACTTTGAGGAAAAATCGCTGCGCCTCAAATCTCCGGGCTCGATTCCTGGATGACGCGTCCTCCGTCAAGCCAGTTGTTTACCTTCCTAGACCAGTTTACTCTCGTAGTCTTCCATCCATCCCTGTGCTACAGCTTCTTCTCTTCTGCCTTCTCTTCATTTTTCTTATTTTTATTCTCGTTCTTATTCGCCGTCCTCCTCCTCCTCCTTCTCCTCCTTCTTCTTCTTCTTCTTCTTCTTCGTCTTCTTCTTCTTACCCAGATTCCATCAGTTCTGGCGAGAAACTTCCGTGCTTGGATTTATGGCTTGACAGTGCACAAGCGACAAACCCGTGTTTGCAAAGGTCTGCCTTCTCTCCATCGCAGAGGAACCTCGCGGTCGATCGTTACCTACGCACGTTTCTCTTCTGCCATTTCTATACCCAGATTTTTGCTCCTTTTTTAATATGCAGTTTGTCAGATTATTTACTGTTACTCATCCTCCGAGAGTAAATTTCAAAAAGGCTCTCATACAAGAATCGCCGCATCGTGAAATGATAATGCGAATCCTTCCGCAGGTTGAAGTTCCGAATTTTAAAAGTCTCGACCAACGGACCAAATTCCGAATTTCAATATTACCGACTCGCACTCTTTGCGTAGATTGTTACCCCGAAAATCTACATACCCGATTTCAAAAACTTTGGAACGAAAAACACCGAAGGTTCAAAATTCCGAAAGGCCAAACCTTCGGAACTTGAAATTCACGCATGTATTCATTCAGTCTTCAACAACTCGGGCTGTATTGAACGTATCGAAATCAATAAGTGGTCAAATTGATCATTGGAGTGATTATTCATCAAATCAAAGTTATCGATTAAAGTAGATGAAATGGGTTTCGGTTAGGTTAGGTTAGGTAAATTACCGAAAAAATGTAAATAATCAAACATAGATATATAACGAGAAAAAATTTTAACCGTCAAAGTTTTTCATCAAAAATATTTGAATAATCTATAAATGTAGAATTCTCTACGTACGGTATACGTACATATATGTATTTTAGTGTTAAAACTTTGTTGTATAAAACCCCCCAAGTCCAGATGTGAAAACTTTGAATGCTACATACTTACGCTTGGGATATATAAAATTGAGCTAGGTTAGTTCTTACGACTTGGTTTCCGTACACAAAATCGTAAACTTTACGAAGCCACAGATATTTCGAGAGTCTATAGATAACCTGTAGGTATATATTGTTTATCCAGAATCTAAATGAATTTCGAATTATTCCGTATGCTTGAACCCGCTCTGATCTAAAAACTCGAATCCACTTATACGGATGCATATACGTACGTATATTTATATATCATGCAAACCTATGAACTTGTATGATTGTAGGTAGAAACGTGGAGAGTTTCCCTATATATATATGTATATCACTATTTTAACCAACTCCTCTATTCACCGTTATACTCTCAGCGATATAAGCATGAGTTTGAATCGTATATGAGAAAACGAAAACACGATAAAATATGAGAAAACTATTCATTTTTTAGGCGGTCCCAAGTTTCTTTTTACCTTTTCCTTTTTTTCTTTTTTTATTTCCCCGAACTTTTCGCCGAGGTAGGTACTTCATAAAACGAATATTGCAGTTGGATTTTCATATTATTACTTTTCTCAGGCAACCCACACTCGCGCCCTAACTAGTCTCCTCGCCTTCTATCTACACGTTACACTT
Source organism: Tenthredo scrophulariae (assembly GCA_963978835.1). Taxonomy (NCBI): domain Eukaryota; kingdom Metazoa; phylum Arthropoda; class Insecta; order Hymenoptera; family Tenthredinidae; genus Tenthredo; species Tenthredo scrophulariae. Next base: position 17,902,876 of record OZ022228.1, read on the forward strand.
ATACCAGGATCCCTAAACCCGAGGAATTTTTATACGTTAACTTGAGAACCTTATACCTCGATTTTTTCCCCTACACCGCTGTTTGTACATGAAACTCCTACCCCAGCTTATATTCGATCCGTATATCGTTATAAACTATTTTTTTTTTTTTTTATCCCCGCAAAACGTGCGGCTTAGCCACTGTTAATCATCAATATCACTGCAGCTCGCGGATCTGATTTTAGACGTGTCATATTTATCATCATCAACGATTTCATGGTATTTTACTCAACTGACGTATAACAACAGCGGTGGGTACACGGATTAAATCAGGAAGATCCATATCGGATACAATTTTTTTAAATACCCATCAGAGTTCGGCTGAAATTATGCCGAATGATTATTTAAACCAAAAACCACAAAGCGATATAAATTATAGTAACAATTTTTATAATTTTTTTAATTTTTTTTTTTTTTTTTCAAGAGATTGTGAAAAAATATTTTTCAAACTTATACAGATCACACATCGTCTGCGAATTTTTACTTTTTCTTTTCATACCAAACGTATATCGTTAATCGAAACTTTTATTTCGCTATCGCTTGATCAAAGATTTAAATTCCACACAGTGATTCCGTAATCGTGAAAGTTCCATGATTGCAATGTATCTGAAGATTCAATATTAAAAAATGTAAAAATCAATCTATTGATTCGACAAGAAACTATGTGGCCATTAAATTCGGTGAAGCTTATCTCAGTCTATAGGCGTATAATAGACGTCACGTCAATGAGGTATATCGGTTCTCCTTTATCTAAAAAAATGTCAAACCGACATCCTTATCTGCTTGTCTCAAGTTCTCCAGTATCGTCCCATGGATATATATACATAGATATTTTTTTTCTTTATACTCCCCTTCATTTTCAATTTATTTAGTCTGTTTTCTCCTCACACTTTTTGCTCTCCCCCCTTATTTCTTCCCTCCACTTTTCTCTGCCGCCAATTCAGCCTCCGGTTTTCCCCGGTGCAACCAAATACCCTACTACCTAGTAGGAACTTGATTAATGGATTTCTTGTATAGACCGATGTTTTCGGAGGATGAGAAAAAGAGGAGAAGGGTGAAAAAAAGTAAAGAGAAAAATCGAAAGGGAAATAAAAAATTTAACCGGCTACATCGGCTACTCGAGGATATAATACACCGGTTCGATTAATTGAGCTACTATATATATCTATGTATATACATATTCGTAAAATAAAAAAACCTCTGAAGCTTTCTTAGTTTTATTCTATCTCACTCGAAGACGTGTAGGCATATCATTAAACTTCATTGAAAGGCTGAAGGCGATCTTCATACGTGACGGTTTCCTCGGACACGATCCGGGATGACGATCAGGAAGTTGCGCCTTGTTCTACACTCGACTTTTTATATCCTTCTATATACCCACCTATCCACAACTTATTTTTGACCCCCACGCGCTAAAGGCGAGGCACAGGGAAATCGATAAGCTTCAACCTCATAGTATACCTTTACGTGTATATACATATATAAACCTCTAACGTAATATCATGTCATGTATTCTAGGTAGAAAATAAATTATTCTTTTTACCAACAAGAGTATTGAAAAATATAGTTCTTTATAAAAATCGCTATATTGATTAGTATATCGGGTTTACTAATTTTTTAACATTCGATGACTTGAATAATTATTCTGAAAATCGTTTCGGAACGAACCAAGTATTGAGTTTTCATCATTTTCTTGTTTATTTACTGTTCTGAACGTAACTATCGTTCAGATTCACGATGCTTGTTCGATATACATTTTCGCACTGTTTGAACTACGGATATTAAAATCGGTCAGAGTAATCACTAAATTCATCGGAACGATATTTGATGAGAAAGTAATCATTGGAAAACATAATCCAAAGCCAAACCCTCCCAGGTTCAATCACTTAACCATCCATTCCGAAATATCGATGTATGAAATTGAGGAAATGATCATTTTTTCTAATTAAATTTATGTAGCGTGATAACAATCGGGATAAAAATCCTCTTTAATATTTAATTATTTACTTTTTATATTGTTTCAGATATCAATACCTCCCTACGCATGGCTGTCGGCTGTCAGAGAGATACATTATACATATTCTTGTGTGAAACTTGTATAAGAGTAAGAGACAACCGACTTCGAAGACGATAAGCAAGAGTGTAGAATTCTGAGGTGAGGAGAAAGAGAAGAGTCCCTGTCCTCGCGGTTAACGCGTATCGCTTCGATGGAGCTACGCAGACGTTGAAAGTGGAGGAAAGATAAAAGATAAAGGCCAAATCACATCGTAAAAACCGCAGGGCCCTACGTCGCCCCTAATTGACAGTACGAAGGGTGAGGAAAGAGAAGAGAAGAGAACAGAGAAGAAGAGAAGAGAAGGCGAGGCGAGGTGCTAGGCGGCATATATACACTGTTAAAAACCAGCACCGTTCTCGAATTTACGGCAAGACCTTCTTTGCCAAGCTAACGAATGGTTTTAGCGTGAAAACGGTGAAAAGCTGAGTTCGAAGTAGAAGGGTCGGAAATACGCCGGCGAACTTTTACCTTTGAATTTTCATTTATTTAAACGAATTCTAAATTCTATGAAATCGATGACTAGATGACACCGGTATAAATAACTAAGAGAAGGAAATTGATGAAATAAATGTGGTAAAATAGGAAAAAATAATAATTTAGGAAGGAAGAGAAGGAAAAATTTAGCCATAAACGGCGCTACACGAAACTGTTCGCGCAGAGCTGGAGGTATAAGCGCGACGCAGACCGGATGGAAGCGGACAAACTAATATCACCCTCTCTTGTTTGATTGATGATCCCGAGAGGAAAGTCGTGTCCGACTAAGGCCTTCGACTACCCACCAGTTCTTAATAACATCTAGAGCGTAAAAAGTTCTGTTTGATTACGAAAATACTCATGATGAAAGTTTTTCAGAGCTTTGGCTATCGTATATTTCGATAGGTAGTTTCGCCCGCGATCTAAACAACGGATAACCGTGTCTCTTCGTTCAAATGGGTTAAACGAAAAGTCGTTATGGACGACGCCATATCGTGCAATTTGCAATATGGTGATCGCGCTATTGCAAGCATTTTTAAATCACGACAAATGGCGACTACAAAAACCGCGATTACTACGTGTATCAGTGAAATTTCATGAGTGCTTTGACCCCGGATATAAAAGAAGTGCTACTGCTGCGCGAGGCTCGTCTAGAGAAACGAAGGATACTATTATGTGTAAAATTTCGCAAAACTCGATAGTAGTTAGATCAATTTCAACCGATTAATATTATCTTTACTTTTTCTCATTTCATTTTCTAGGTTTATTTATTTTTTTATTCTTTTATTTATTGTCTCATTTTTACCCAATTCATTTCCTTCCGTCCCCACATCTTTCACCCCTCGTTACTATATGATATTCACCGGATAAATTCCGCTCTTTATTTTACCAAACTCGTTTATTCTTATAACTGTGGATATTTATTATAGAAATAGAGAAGAAAAGGGGTATGAGAAAAAATCGTGCGACTTTAAATTTTGTACAAATGTATATATTATATACAGAAGGGCAGCTTTGATGAAAGAAAAGTAGGAAAATTGACGAAGACAAACTGGGATTACTAATTATTTTATTTTTATTTTTTCTTTCCCCTGACATTCGATATATTCGATTTGAAAAAAAAAAAAAACGGGAGATAAGAAATAGACTATTTGAGACTGAGATTCGTCAGCGGGTAATAAATTGAAGGTAGTTTCGTATGAATAATTAATAATAAATAATGAATTACATCCAATGAGATTGAATGACGCCAAAGTAATTAAATAATTCTCCAGCGTAGTGGAAGAGTACCTGCTACCCATATAACGTCCGAGTGTTCAGTGCATCAATTTGCATAATATAAAAGTATAAATAAATTAAAAGCCTCGACTTTAATAACTGAATAGTAATTAAAAAAGTTGAAGACAAAGAAACTCTGCCCCCTTGCACTCACTCTTACGTGTAATTATAATAACTGGTATGATATAGGTACGTGTATACCTATATAATATTTTCGAAATAAATAATCAACGGGTTGATAAAAAAAAAATAAAAAGGAAAAATTATTTTCTTAAATATACCAGACAAAATATCTAATCAATAGACCTATTGGTACGTATGATATCCTAATCGCGCAACGCCACATGTAAAAAACAAACATACCCAAAACCCACACACACCTACAAATATATTAGGCGAAAGAAGAAAAAAAAATATATAATAAATAAATAAAAAACTAATATCAAGTACCTAATAGATAAAATAATTAAGACAAATTTTCCAAATCGCGATGGTAATTGCGGGTTCAGACGCCAGCATTAGACTGCTAGGCGGTGTTGTGCCACGATGTGTCGTCAAACAGACAACCGTAAAGCGATGTGTAGCCGCACTTCTACTCGTCTCGATCTTCAGCATCTTTTATTACACGTATTACGTGATCAGCAGTCCATTTTCAAGGTAAGAATAAATTTCGAAAATTTGAATAAAAATGAATTTTCAAACCCCATCCTGCGTCGCACACCCTGCTGACAGGCTTGTAGTTTGTTAATCCAGTTTCGTTGATTTTCACTCTCTTGCTAACAACGATTTATTACCCCGCATTGTGCTCTGCTTAATTTCATGATAAATCAGTCTTTCCTTTTGCGTATACATGCGTTCCATTCGTTTTCGTTCATTCGTCGTCTACCTTTGTATTTTCTTGACCCATAAAATCCGCTCGTTTTATTCAAAGATTTATTAATTCACTACGTCAAAGTTTGTTAGTTCGTTAACCACAATCTATGCTCCGGATGCGACGTGGTGTAGACGAGAAAATATTTTGACGTGGAATTTGTTCAAAGAAAATGATAAATCCGGCCTGCAATTTTTTTCCCAATTTTCTTCATCATACGGAAAAAGTAAATTAAAACAGAATGAAAACGACTACGACGCAACGACAAATGAAATAAAATAAAAAATCGTTCTTACGGAAACTTCTGCCACCGGTCTTCTTGAGCAATCCCAACTTTACGATCTCTCACCTTGCCCATTAATAGCCCAAGTCGTAACTTTGTCGCGGCCGTTCTACCCGCCGACCATTTCCTAGATGACTAACCCATTGTCATTCACAATTGTATGACCCGCGACTTGATAACTTTTCAACTAAGTAATCAACTAACGAACTAACGCCGGCAGCTACTTTCCATTTGGCTGACCGCGGTCTATTACTAAACTGTACACCAATTTCCATCCGCAAATTAGACACAGGATTTATCGTATTCTTTCCACGAGCCATCGTCGTGATCCTGTCTCTGTTTCCTATACGAATATTATTCCGGCGTGGGAATAAAAATTTTCAAAAATAAATAAATAAATAATTAGAAACTTATCGGAGACGATTGCGATTGATTTTAATTGAAAATTCGTATTAAGCAAGCCACTGCACTTCATCAAGTACAAAAACGCAGTGGAGAAGAGTTCTTCTCGCGATATGAAGTACGCGTCTATATCTTACTAATTGGAGGAAGAGTATCCATCGAAAACGCGTGAACTACGTATACCTATATACCTAATACAACGTTATCAAATGGATTGAGCAAATTGCCAACTACTCACTTAATGCACGACGGGATAAACCTACGGCCTAATTTAAATCAAGATATATTATAGATATTTATGTATGTGTGTAGGTAAATCTTTGCCTAAAATATATGTATACATACACTTCTGGAACGTAACAGTTCCAATTCCAATTCTCGGCGTCCCCGGAGCAACCAGCCTGTGCAGTAGCGTGGTGGTGGTTGGGGTGCCGTTGAACTATTCGGATGCCAGGGCGCTAGCGGACTCGAATAGTTAATTACAGAAGACGAATATATACATAGAACTTCGCCGCTTCATCTCCTACCAATATGGACCAATCTCAGAGCACAGATAACCAACGCCTCTTACTAGACTCTATCTCTATCTCTATCTCTATCCCTAACGTTAAACTAGACCTTTACTCACCCGCGGATTCGATCTATATAGCTACAGATTTCTACTTGAGTTTATACCACACATACATACATATGTATGTGTTATGTACGTATTCATGGAAGGCGAAACTGCACTGCCAATATATCTTGGCGCATTTACCAGTCGGTGATATCTGAAGCTGATTTCACACCATCTATAAGCTGGACTGATTAGAGGCTTAGTGTTATGTTTCGAATTTAGATACACGCTGTTTCACTCGGATGTAATCAAGTTAAGAACAAGTTACAAACTACGTACGAAGTAGGGGTGAAGTGGAACGTTCGTTGAGTGAGACGATCGGGATGCCTGTAATTAGCGCATTTTTTTTTTTTTTCCCTCCAAAAGAGAGAGTTCAAGTTACGGGTCGATTGATACAGGCCTGAAATCCTGAATCTTTGATTTGTCGGAGTTATGTATAGTGTCATTCCAAATAGTGTCTTTTTACGCGAGAAGGATTTATCCAAGGCTTCGAATTCAACACTCGCACAATCGATCTCATTAAAATTTAAATAATTTACATTCATTATTCTACAGCTAATTCAGTGAGCTTTTGAAACCTCGTTAGAGCTTATAAATAGATGTGAAATTCATACGGATAACCCTTCCATGTTACGTTCTTACAAAATAACGCATGATATCATACATCGGATATTCAACGGGTATAATCTTCGCTAATTACATGAAATGATCGCGATGGACGCGTATCCGATATTCATATAAATGATAAATCGTAAGTAATAAGGGGAATAGCTTTCATAAATTTTGAAGCGTTTTGTAATGTGTTTCAACAAATGAAAAGCACCTGGAAATCTCAGCTAATTTCGTGATCACTCAGAGAATTTTCTGACTTGACTAATGAGCATATCTTTTGTAACACTTTCCAAATAGCCAATTTCGCTTATGAAAATATGATTTTATTCAATATTTTTTTTTTTTTTTTTTCGATAATATGAATACCTAGTGATTCTGAAAAACTTAATTTTGCTGTATCAAAAATTATCGACTGAATATAATTCAAAGAGTATGACTGGCATTATTCGAGTAGTCTATGAATGAGGTAATCATACATCCAATAGAGTTGGAAAATGATGTGAAAATTAATTGGAAGAAGTTGTAACTCTCAGGAAATTTTGGTGCCAGATTTTATTGGACATTAGAAAGAATTTAGACGTTTTCGTGTCAGTCTAATATATACGTGAATACATATGGTCCCGAACGGCATTAGATTCTTGTTATAACTATAGGTACACGAATGGGAAGATGAAACTGTGGCGAAATTTGGTAGGAAGTAGCTCTTAGCGAACTTGATGCTATTACACAAATGAAGTTCTCTTGGGAAGTAGGGAACTTTGCACAGGGCGCTAACTGTTGCCAATTGTTCGTCGTGTGCCTTGGTTACAATCAGTCTTCGCTTTAGTTTTAGTCCAACGATGGGGTTTCTGAGGTCCCAGAGAGACTGAGGACAGTTATAGGTAAGGTGAGGTAAGGCAAGGTACCTACGTGACGTGACGTCACGTGACACCAAGGGTACACAACGCAAGTGACTAGAAGGAGGAGGATGAGGATGAGGATGAGAAGGAGGCACTGTTCAACCTTTGAGAGACTAATTCAAATGCTTGTCTGAACGTCGACGTGGGATTGAGACGTCCGGATGTTTGTTGCTACGCCAATCAATGCCAATTCAAACCTCCGAATGCAGAACACATACCAATTCAATATATATCCTTGATTTTGACTCCTTGAATATCCTGCGCCGGAGTCTGGAACAGAATACAACTCCCAAAGTGCATCAGTCTCCGGAAAACCTCTGTATGACATCGTCAAGAAGTGCCAGTAAAAGATCGTTAAATATCCCTGACGAGGTTCAATCCGCTTCCTAAAGTTGAACGCTGACTCAGATCATCCCCGCGAAATAGTATAAGATCTTAAAATCACAGCAGACGACTTTTACCCTATCGTAAAATTTTTTTTACCGTTCCTCACTCGACTGGAAAGATATATCATACCTGCGTAAACCTCTGCTGCATATGGTGTCTTTTTTCTTCTTATTTCATGGAGATCTCTCTAGTTTTAAGGACAGATCTGAGATCACTTTTTCGTATCCAGTTTTTCGCATTCTTTCCGCGTCTCATATAATTTATTCATCATTATCACACGAGACGCATGAGATCAAAATGACGCGATACCTAAAAGAGATTTTTTCGTACAAAATCAAAAAACGCCCTAATAACGAGCCGAGGGTGGTTTTTCTTTGGACGCAGAAAATATTCACGAGTACCGCACACAACGAGCTTTTATTTTCCCAGGAATTGGACATTGAGATATATATACTAGATATATCGCTGAGTAAAATTGACCCAGATTTGTTAACTTTGAAGGGTAGCTTATAGTTGAGTGAAAAAGTTGTACGTTCTGTTGTACAAAGCGGGTATGGTATGTACTCCATACCCTATCTCGGCTCATATCTATCTTGATTAACGTTTTTTTTTTCATTGCCAATTAATTTTTTTCAAACGTAACGGACATTAGAAATGATGTAGTAGGGTAGGGTAAGGAACGCTCAGCAAAAGTACCTTTGAAGTGCTTTTTCCCTCCATGAGAGATATTACCGACGAACAGAACTTCGTATTATAATTTCTCTTCGCCAGAGGATTATACATATTTATAGCAATGACCTATACGTATATGGCAAACATACACTTGTGATATAGCAGTAGATGACAGGCTTGTATGTCCCTCTTTAGGAATTATTCCGCTTCGGTTAACCAACCGGATGTCTCTTTTTAACGACCTTTTCTTCTTCCTCCTTTTTTTTTTATTTCATTTTTATTTTCATCTTTTCATCCCTTATCGAGACTTTGTCCCAAGCCTTGCTGACGCGATTGCCTTTCGTTCACGGACTATCACATGACGTAATAAATAAATAAATAAATTCGTACTACAGGCAGATGAGAAGCCACGTATCGTTCAATTTCACTGCATAATTTGAATTTTATCTTATAGACTGCAGTCTTTTTCAGCGATTGTATAATTTTTCGAAAATATTGAATTTCCAAATCCTTCCGGATGTTCGAAACGCCCCCGCAAGGCTCGGTAAACGTACTTCATTCTTTTTATTTCTGTATTTTTATTTTAATCCTTTTTCCTTTTTCCTTTTTCCTTTATTATTTATTCTTTTTATCGAAGGTTTATATATACTATACTGCCGAGTCCCGTGTTATTCGACTCAGAATATTATACCGGGTTCAAAAAGCACGCCTTACCTTACCTCACCTCTTCAAACACAACTTCTTTGAGAATCAAAACGGACCTTTTCTCTATAAAAAATTGACGAAGACCCTTTCCCAACTCGGTAGGGTGAAAAGGGGCGAACGAGCGCTATATCTACCGACTACCTACCCTTCTTTCCTAAAATCGTCGCTCAGTGCGTGCAAAGACGGAGAGCCGAGCGCTGTGCGTATAACACGCGCGCTTAATCCTTTCACGTACCTCAGGGACCGTACGTGCCCCGTGCTTTCCGTGCGTGCGAACGTGCGTGATAAGAAAGGGAGCGAAGCGTCAAAGTTCGAACAATTAAGGAGGGGGAAGTAAGGTTCTTGATATTGCACACACAGGCTTTTAAATCGCATCGCTGATTTTCTGCCGAAAAAAGAGGACAACCGTTTCCTACAATTCACAAAATTTTTTATTTCCCTCATTTTATAGATTACGTATACATGTAGGCAGGTCTTCATTGGGTCAAGGAGAAACTAGCTTCAACAATCGCATATATATCGAATAATCAATTTTCTATTATTGGAGAAAATCTGAAATGCAGTGGGATGCAAACGCGAATTTCTCATCATTATTCGTGATTTTCTTCTCGTTTTATTTTTTTCGAATCTTTCCTCTTTTCTTCTACCTTATTACTTCTCAACATTCGCTAACAATCAGATCGAATAAGAGCAGCAGAAATAATACGTTTTCAGAAATATAACATTAGCTACATAAATTCTGCAGCGCATTCGCGGCCTCAGACCGCAAATAAGAGAAAATTGAAAAATTCCTAATTTACGAGCTCGTGTATAGTATATGCTGTAACTATAACTTATTTTTATTATTCTTCGTCTTTGCCTTCTTCTTCGCCTTTTTCTTCGTCTTCTCCTACTTCTTCTTCTTCTTCTTCTTCTTCTTCTTCTCCTTCTTCTTGAAGAATCATTTTCGCGGACCATTTATCTCCGAAGATCAAATAACCCCGGACCGACGTTATACTATTGTTTGGGAATTGAGCACCGAGGCGTATTCAGCCGTGGGAACATCGTCACTTGTCTCATACCCGCAGATATTTCGACCTTTTCGAGAATGGACATGGACGTGAAGACATACGCGTATTGTACGAAAATAAATTCGCGGTTCTGTTAATCCAGGAGATTTGAACTGGAAGACAAACTAAATGAAATGAAACCGCTTTCATTTATTAAACGAGATCATTGTCCAATTATTAATTCGTGCTCATGACTCATATCTCGATATCCATTAGAGAGATGAAAGTAAAGAATGCTAATTATCATTTAATGAGTAAAGCAAATATTTAAATAATAATAGAATTGGTGTAAAAAAATTGAAATTTTAAACCTAAAACCTGATCAAATTAATGGAAGAAAAATTAGCTCCAATAGATCAAATCCGAAATGGTCAGACTCAGGACTTTAACCTAGTTGGCGTGGAAAATATCTCAAGTATTTCCTTTCATATTTGATTTAAAAAAAAAAAAAACCCACGGCGTTCCATCCCTAGACTTTAAAATATTGTAATTTCTAGGGCGGCCCATATTGCCACGATTCGTTGTTGGCCTTTTGGCCCCGGCTCTGTAGGTCGGTCCATACCCGAGTTGATTCGAAGCCAAGGCCTGATTAGAGGCGTGATTAATGTCCCAGCATCACAGACACGCGCCCTGACGAACCCTTCTCGTTTCAGTATATCTGTATACATATAGATATGTATATAGATATATCTACACGTATCTATGTACGTCATGTATATCTTCACCACACACAATATTCATGCATACAAATATATCTAGTGTATACATAGGCGGTGACGATAGAATATAACCATAAGAAATTCTTGTCGCGCGATCTTTTTTCAAGATATATTCACGCGGATGCGGTTCTTATTTATTTATTCACCAATTTTTTTTTTCATTTTTTTTTTTTTTTTTCTTATACATTCGATAGAAAAATTCATCAACTTTTCATTATACGGAAGTTTACATAGATGATATGAAAAAAGAATCTGTATTTAGTAATTTAATATAAAAGTAGTATAGATTTACTTATTAGATAGAGAATCATCTTCTTACTCATAGACTTAATTTCTTCGTCTGTTGTATAAGACTTTCACTCCGAAGTGAATTGAGATGAATTAGGTAGAGTCAGAGATAAACGTAATAGTTTAGAAAACTAAATCTAGTCAGTTTTTTTTTTTTTTATTTTAAACAGAATAAGATAGCCTTTGACATTCGAATTTTCGTACGAAAAAACTGACCCGCCACCCCACACTCGTTCGGTAAGGAATTTTTACTGCGAGAGAAAATGATCGAATCTTCTATTAAAATTTTGACGTTTTTGATCAAATCTCTAGTACAGCATCTACATACCTACATTATATATGTATATATATACAACAATTCTAAGACAGGAAGACGTCGAAAAATGAAAAAAATATAAAAAACCATCAGCGCTTTTTCTCGACTTTTGTATGTGTGTAAGTATCCTGAAGTTTTTGAAAGAAGATTTTTTATTAATTAGTCGTATGTGGGCAACTCGGTCCTTATTTCAACCGAGCTAAAGGAGATTAGGGCAAAGGATGAGGAAGGCTTGTCGTACCGTAAGCAGAGCAGGAGATCAAACTAGAGGGTTGCAACTAATGGGTAATTCATGGACGGCCGCACCGTACCGATGCTCTCTAATAGCGTTATGGTCGGTTGTAGGCCTCTCAGGATTGTATACCAAAACTCAACTTCCTTGTATACGGGAACCAAATTACGATACTAGAAGCTTCCTCCTCAGGGTTTCCTGCGATTTTAAACCTGATACATAATTAAATCAAATAAGTTCGACAGCGCTGCAGGAAGGGATTTTCACCGATTATTCCAACCCTTGCAGGTATATATATGCACGTGTAATATATGTGACGGAAATTGTTTTAGCGAAGAAAATTAATGAAAGAAATTACCTCGAAAAAACATTTCGTATATTTTACTCAGGTCAACCATTCAGGTCATCCGATACAGGAAACCCTCTTTTACGTATTTCATCAATTTTTTTTTTTAATGCTGTACGTATATTCTCGTTATTATACTTCGCGAATTAGTTATTCTGATGCGCATTGCTGATGGAGTGAATGAATTGTGTCATTTAATTATGTGGAAAAAAAAAAGAGGAAACTTCCGGCATTTACTAACTACATACAGTGTATTGCTACCTGCGTTCGCAGGGACGGTACTTATGTCATTTCTCAGTCCAGGAAACGAGCAAAGAATCGATATACAAATAGGTACTCGTAGAGGTTTGTATCAATCAAACCGATAGGAATTACCTGGGTTTTATACACGTCGATATACGATGGAAATAACCGTATGAGATACCTTTTCGCAGTTTATCACTGAAATAGTCTACCCACCTGCCTTGTATATATATACATGCATTTAAAGTTCGATTTCAAATAAGAAATAAATATTTCCAATATCACCTCGGAAATTACTTTAGTATAAGTTTACAATCGTAGTTCTTCCATAATTCCGAAATGCATTAATTTATAACGGAAGCAATCAGTCGTGTTCCACGTGTTTTACAGAAGCTTGATTTACGAGTTTAATTAACTGTATTGCCTGGTTGTATAAGGCTCTAATTTAGGTTTAATTAAATACTCATTAAATAGTGACAAGCCGTAGGTTTAGACCGATAATAGAATAATTTGCTGTGATTACATCGATCCTCTATAGTGGACTTAACGTCACCGTTATCATTGTGAAAATAAAAAAATACATCACACGCGCAGACGATAACTGCAATGTCGTTATTTTTTAACACTTATTTGCCACGCGATAATTTATTGAATATTATTTATCAGTATATTTATGTAACAACTATTCTAATAAGAAAATGATCGATTTGAAAATTAATTATCGGTTTTAAATGAAGGATTACAATTTGGCGGTAGTGATGTATGATGATATTTCAAGTATTCCCGAAGCACGAAGTGTAATTATCTCGTTACCTGACACAACGACCCTTAAAGAGACAATAAGAATGGTAATCACAGCGACGGTGTATACACTGTCTCTTTTATTGCTTATGTAAACAAAGGTCAGTTCATTAAGGCATCATGGTGAGTTAATTTAGTGGGTAAAAATCTCGCCCGCCCTCGGTGTTATATTCGCAAAATATGTGGGAGTAGCGTGATAAAATTACGAGCACCCCACTTATTATTGTGATACCTCTTTCAAACCTGACCCTAAACCTTAAACCTCATTCAAATTCACCGCCTCCTCCTTGCCTCGTACCCCTATAATCCTCTACTGACTTACCACCTCGCGATATACAGGTAATTAAGGTGATAAAATTAAGCCTCGTCTTCGCATAGACGGATTATCAGATTTTTATTCATTCTGCTTGTACGTCGTTCTCAATATACTTAATGAAAATAAATATCGACGATTTGCTGATCGGTGAAATGCAGCATCCAAACCAAAAAAAAAAAACAACAAACGGAGATTCCATTAAAACCGTGGAGGAAAGTTTGTCCGTCAATTTGGCTGAAGCTTTGAGGAGTATCGGGGATTTAAAAAAAAAAAAAACATGATTTTCTCACGTAGCTCCTTATCATCTTCCACGGTTTTATTTTCTTTCCTTTCCTTTCCTTTCCTTTCTTCTTCTTTCCTCTTATTTTTTTCTTCAATACATTCAGATTCTGGAATCGCGTCAGTTCTCGCCCGTCGTTCACATCAGACATTGACCTGCGATATTTCGAGAGGTAGGTAGGTATACGATTTTTACGAACGTTTCAGAAATTTATTGTCGAAGAAGCGATATTCTCGATGTAATAAAGAAGGAAATACGTTTCGCGTATAGATATACACCCTGTACGTATGTATCTCGTTCGGGAAAACCGCCTTGCGGTGGTTTATGAATGTATATTATATATTATTCGCTCTGTGCGAAAAAACTTTCACCATATTTTCATCCTCTACAAAATACCTACACGAGAAATATGATTTTGCAAACTTTACTTCGGGGTTTTTAAGCACCGCGTAAGGTGACCCACCTCTTATTAATCCGACTGAAGAATCTCCCTAAGATCTTATATCAGAATTCTTTTCCCAAGTCACGCTCTTAGATTTTCTCCCCGACCTTACATCGGCCAATTTGTCTCCACTTATCAACATTGCAGTCACGCGCCACTTGTTATATGGTTAGGTACATTCGTTCGTATGTACCTACCTTGGTGCCGAAAATACTTTCATCTGCTATGTGTATACATCTAGAAAAGTGTATAATGCTAAGAGGTTTACACGAAATCGATGGGATTCGTTATTTCAAATGATCACAAGGTAAAAACTAACATTCTTGACCATACAGCCATACGATAGAGGAAAGTTTCGCCGTTTTTTTTTTCGCTGATTAATATTTTATTCAGGGAAAAATATACTGCGCGCACGGTCGGATATCTTCATTTGATGTGATGTCACAATGGTTAGAGCTGCGACAGATTTTTCTTTTTTTTTCTAATTAGTCGAAATCAAGAATACCCAAAAAAAAAATGAAAAAATAAGAACTCATTCCCTGTGCTTTATGCTCGTATGCTTGATAACCACTTGCACACGAGATACTTGAATAATTGATACCAAGTTACCAGCTCATTCGTTCAAGAGAGGAGGCACCTGCTTTCACTGATGATTAAAAAAGTATGTATCCGGGTCTGTGTTAATTGGCTGTTTTGTAAAATGGCTTTACTCTTTAGTCCCCTTCTTAGCCTGGTTGGCAATATTCATGCATTATCGTATTTGTACAAATCCCGTATGATGCATTAACGCAGTAGGTATGCTAATCTACGGTATATAGCATAGCAAAGTCCAAGGATATCTACAAGTTATTAATGGAATGCAAACATCGTGTATATGTAGGTATGTACGAGATAGCATAAATCTGTGATACGGATGAGCTAAAAGGGTTGTAAATTTTTTCTTTTTTTTTTTTTTATTGTTTCCTTTTTTTCACCGCAAAGTAAGTCCTGCTAATGAATAATTCTTCTTTCATTCTTTGTTGTACATATATACTGAAATCTGAATTTCTTCATTTCTTCATTTCAATTTTAGTTAATTACTCCCGCGACATTTCGCTTAATGAGAAAGTACCTAGTCTAGATTTTCTTTAGAACGACTAACACAGACGGCTGACTTCTTTTACTTCGATTTAGTTTATTTGATTAAAAAGTTTGCTAAACCTTGAAGACGACACTCATTGGAATCTACAATTCTTCATTTAAATACTTTGCCAGAAAGTTAACGGTCACGGGGAAAATCGCGAACTAGCCTTTCCCTCTGCTCTCATCAGTCCTCCAGGGTGTCTCTTGGCTCATGAAATATCCTCGAATAAATTTTTCACCATATTTATAATTCCAGAAATAATTCACCTCATTTTCTCTGCTACTACCAGATCGAATCCCCGGAATCTCCGGGATTATACAAATGAAAAAAATATTTCTCTTTCTTTCTTTTTTTTTCCTTTTTTTTTTTTTTTTCGAACCAACAATTACTTTTCCCACGTTAAAGGACCAAACCCTAAATGTTTGTGTACACGATTCCACCATTAACACAAGTAACTGTAATTTTCGAGCCCCTCTAACAATCGCGAGAGCGCGTGTGCTGAAAAATAATCATTGTCGTTGATTCAAGGCGTTCGGTTTATCCGTCTCCATTCATTTCGCTTTACGAATCGATAATTTTTATATTGTATTATAAGCGTGGATAAAATCGTCTGTCAAAGTTTACCCCAACATCGGGTTTTTGTTCCGAAGATTACTTAGCAGCCTGTTGCTCATGGTGGGTGGTATGTCATCGGTTAGATTCTCGAGATGCATTTCTGGCTTATTGTTTCATTGTTAGGTATACCGTATAATAGCTATGGTTTAACTGGTCTGACTATGACATCAACTATACACAACTTCGAGCCAACCCCCGTTTGTCCAAATTGCGAACACTCAGTCACGCGTGCCCTAATGACATTATATTAATTGCTTGAACTTTGATACATCCCCAGCGCGCTGGAGTAACGCCATTCCCGGATCTAAATTTCCCTTAATTATTATTAAAGGAGCAAGTCGAGTAAGGAGACCTTCCGTTATTACAATTACATTACCGATCTTAACCCTGCAGCATGAATGAGACAACTCGTGCTTATTACCCTAGATTTCTGTTTACGGCATAAGTACCCAACCCTTTTTGCTTTGACGGAGAAACCCGAGTCTTATGTTATAAGGTATAGAATTGAATTCTAATGTATATCTACAGATTCACTAAATATTTCAAATATCATTAAGTTACAAAAATTATCATACTCGGTTATATATGTATTATGCTCGTTACTTTGACGTACAGAATTCTACCCCGTGTTGAAATTTACGCTTTATGAATGAATCAGCATCGACTGATGACCCAGCTGACTCATGTATCTCGTATGATAATTTCGCATTATATATTCCGGTTAATCTGTCGCCATAAATACCCCACCAGGTTACGTGCCGATAATCATTATCGTGACGTTTCCAAATTCAATTATAATCTATCAATCTAGTCGAGGCGAACCAACGAAGCGGTTAACAATACCAAAACTTGTATCGAAACTGCACCCCTACCCTACCCCTCTCTCTATCTCTCTCTCTCTCTCTCTCTCTCTCTGGATGTTATGCATCTGAACATATGTGGATAACTTACCACCACAAAATCGCATGCTGGTTACATGCCGCATACTCGTGTCGTGCGTGATGCTGGATAGTGCAAACACGTGTTATGTGCAAACGGAGTAAATGCTTTACATATATAGGTAATTATTTTACATCTATATAGGTATATGCATGATTATTCGCAATATATGGGGCTTGTGCAGTTACTAAGCAACCAGCTCAGGGTTTTGTTGCACTAATCCGATGCATTTGCCTGATCAAATCAGTTGGAAAAACTGTACGAGAAGGATATCGCTCTTTTTTTTTTTACATATCTTTTGGAATAATGGACGAGGATTTATTTCGAGTTATATAATCCATATATACGTTAGGTTTACTTGGACGGAACAAATGCGCTTACGGTAGAACGACAATTTTCAGGTAATTTATTTTCATCAAGTATTCTGCTAGCCAGCCGAGGATTAACGAGTTTTTTTTTTTTTTTTCTTTTTTCCTCCCTTCTTTCTTTCTTTCTTTTTTTCATTATTCTTCTTCCTTTTTTATTCGAACATCCGAAACGCGTGTCCCCCTGATGAAAGTGTAATTCCGGAAGGAAAAAAACACCGATCCATTACTCTTTCGCAATTAATTGAATTTCACTCACTCTTTTATACTTTTTCACCCTGATCTGCAATTCTATAAGGAAATTAAACGCTATCGCATCGGATGGTCAAACCTTGTGTAAAAATATTTTGGAAACTGGTCGTCACGCTTTTATATGGATATTTGGTATATATAAACACCTAGTAGTCTCTGCCTCTTGGGCTCGGACGACTGAGGTGAAGCCGATAAATTTTCGAATTAGTATATATCCTCCGCAAGTTAGCTAGGGACACAGGCGGGTCCCTGAAATCGTAGGACTGTGGAACCCAGAGGAACCTTGGGACCATGGAATAGCTTAATTTTCGTCCGCACGTTTTATCGCGATTCAGGATCCGCAATCAATCAACTTGTACCGGATCCTGGTGGGCGGAATTCACCCTTCGGTTACTCAATCAAACCTCGACATCCATTCTCCCCTATACCCCATACCTCTCCTACTCGGCCCTGGTCACAATTAGCCGCAAGAAAATGAGGGAAGTAAATTGCAAATAGGTCATTCGTCAAGGGATCCCGGGGAAAAGAAATTAGAAAAAGAACGGAACCGAAGAAAAGTATAAAAACGCTGTAATTTACTCAACTTTTTTTATCGTTAGATAATTCGACCCATCATTCTTGATAATTTTTTTTTTTTTTTTCTTCCCCCACACCCTGTGTGAGCTCTAAATCCATAATTATTACATTCTATGAAAGACATTTCACTTCCGCCGATACAAATGTTACTTGCACCCAACCTATATTGAACCCATTAATTTCGATGAGCTTCGATCAATTATTGATTAAAGTAAGTAGAAACGAGAAAAGGATTGAATTGTGTTACTTAATTTTTTTTTTTTTTAGAATGAAATTGTCAGGATGATTTTCGTATCTGTTTGAAAGTTATCGCTAATTATATGTAAGTCCCTGAGAATCTGTCATTGATGATTCACGACTGTTAGGGAAAGAGGCGAGACGGTCTTTTATGAAATGTCCTGATTAATTACGTTCACCTATATAGGATAATATAGATAAGTTTTTCTATTAAATCACTGAGCGACTAAAACCAGCGGTAAGAAAAACTTTGAAAACCTCATCATACGGCTCATGAAAAAGTTTCACAACCTTAATGCAATTTTAACTTTAATTAATTTCGACGGCTCGCAGCTTCGACGACGCTATCCTATACTTAATACTATATACCCAACTCTACTTTTTATTCCTACTCCCATATATACATCATATACTTCGCATAAGTCATCCGAAACTGAATGCCTCTCAAATATTTCATAAGAAACTCAATAATCTCGAGAAGATAGACGGAAAGAGGATGGTGACTTTTATCCTGCCCTGAATTTAGCTCAGATCTATCGATTCGAAAATGAAACAGCGTGGGTACCGATAGCTGGTTTCCAAATTCTAGAACAAACCCAATTGTACAAAAACAAAGATGGGGCGAGTCTTCATAATATACAAAAACCTATACTTTCTCAGCTGCAGGGGAAATTATCTTTGTTTGAACCCAGACTGGGGTAAAATTATTTGCTCTCACGAAATTGTACATTTTCTCTCTTCAGATACGGAGGGAGGCGGGTTCTCCCTCTTTGTTAAACGTTAACTTTGATATTACTATTGCAATCACTTCGCGTGTGTCGCGAAATGCTTACTTAGCTGTTTGCAATTAGTTTTCAACAATAAAATTGTATTTCTAGGCATACAATAGAGCGATATTGACACGGGTATATAAATATATCGTCATTGCAGCGTGTGACTGGGTACTTTCGAACTTATCGTTTATACTCGTCGACAGTGTAGTTCAACTTTA
This sequence comes from Tenthredo scrophulariae, assembly GCA_963978835.1. Classification (NCBI taxonomy): domain Eukaryota; kingdom Metazoa; phylum Arthropoda; class Insecta; order Hymenoptera; family Tenthredinidae; genus Tenthredo; species Tenthredo scrophulariae. Next base: position 17,922,300 of record OZ022228.1, read on the forward strand.
TGAGACCAACGCACGAAGTTGCGTGTGACCTGCGTATATCCACCAACATTTCATGCGTCCACTGGTCGAGCTGAAATTCTACTCGTTGATAGCTACTACTTTCTCGGTATAATAAGAATTCGAGATTTTTATAAACCTGGACAAATAATTCAACAAATTACAGTTTGAGCGAAAGTCAAGGCTTAAAATAAATTCATACAATCATACCTATGTTATACTCAAACTTCGTAATTGTTTCTCATCCGAAATTGAAATCCCTAAAATCTTATAGACTCCGGGAAAAAATACGTTTCAAATCACCCCGTTTTTTCGTTTAAAAACTTTCCGCAGAAGACATTTTGAAACCCTTAGCTTTACGATCATCAATTAATGGATCAAAACCTCGAATTGTTAGAATGGGGAATCGATAGTTCGACTTATGCATCTCTTTCTTTAATATAAATTCCGCGTAAAATATGACGGATAGTTGTGGAATGAAATAAATGTCTTTCGAAATAATTCGCGGTCATAAATTGGTACGAGTAATCTTTCGAGACTTGCGTATTGTCGTATTCGAGTAACGACCCAATATCCCATAAGTGGTAGTCGTATAAAACGGTATCTAGTCAATGTATTCTTTTCGAGTTTCATACGGCCCTTAGGCACGGAATTACGGCTAGCTAGGCACGAAAGTTTCGGTATCGTCGCATTCGGTTATATGACGCTATCGCAGCTCGGTTTGGTATCTATTATATTTTCGAAACACGCATGGAACGAAATGGAATAGTATGGAATTTAATTTAATGTCATTAACCGGACGCGATAAGGGCACCGAGTAAAGAGGAGGGTCAGTAGGTGCTGGTCAATTAACTAGAAGCAAAGAGAAAATAAAAAGGGAAGAAAAGGAGAGGAAATGAAGTGGAAAAACAAAGCAAGCATTTGACTAAATTAGCCGAATCGTGAAAGGCATAAAAGGGTTTTTATATGAAGTGACAACGAGGCGAGGGTCGGCACCGGCCACGATACGAGTGACATTTTAATGCTAAATTATTTTTCCGGTCATCCTGACATCGTATAAACTAGTAGTGTACAGAATTTTACATTTTATCAGAGCGAAGGTCAATCGATCGTGAAACGCGAAGCGAGTGAGAAATTTTCTCTACTTTTTGACGCCGTGACAACTAGATAACTTCCATCTCAAGTCTTAACTCAGGTCAAATTCTGACTCTCATTCCTATGTGGTCACTGTATCTAAATCGACGTAGCTTGATACTTTATCACTTTGAAATTTTTCCATAATGATAAGTCACCAAATACTGATGACTGACTCTACTCCAATCGTTAGTTCGAAACCATCAACGATGCATAAAGAAACACGTATGTTTGGTAAAAACAAAAATTTTGACAAACTTTTGAAAAATCAGAGTTCAATACGCAAGTTTTTATTCATACCTCCGTGGGCTTCTTCTATTACTTTAATATAATATCTATGAATTTGCATACGGAATTGAAAAGGAAACTTCCGCTCTCAAAGCGAATTGTTATACCTATTTCCGGTTACGTCACTTGCACTTATCGTTAGAATCAGTTTCACTTCAGGGTTATTTCGGGGAAACTAAACGAACCCGATTATCGCCGATTTCTAATAAACAGTTTTTTTTTTTTGTTTCTTTTTTTTCGAGATAGAATTTTATCTATGGAATACTAACATTTGCGACGAATATGTTTTCCGGTACGAATATTTGATGAATAACATTTCATAGGAATGACCATTTCATTTTTTCTTATATGGACGTGCTATTTCGAAGCATATCGTAATTTATAGGTGTATGCACTTTGGAAAAGCTTTTCGACCAAGGACATTATACTCTGATGTACAAGTAATGCACCTACTATCTGAAGAAGAGAGATTATTAGATTTTCAAATTTTTAATTTCAACGAATTGATATCTAAATTTGTGAAAATTCGGAAGTATCCTGAAAATCAGATAATTTTGTGCGCTTTTATGCGATATCATGAGAACACCCGCAGTGAAAACATTGCATAAAAGGTGTAAAAATTTTACGGCTGTCTACCGATACGTACTTGTTTTCATACACGAGGGAAATCATCTGGAGTATTCTTATTTCATAACCAATGAATTTATATAAGAAACTAAAAGCATCTTTGATCATAAAATTTATATGAAATATTTATCGAATGTGTTTTTTGAAATTTTTTTTGCACAGTCCCTCAATAGAGTCTATTTCTTAAATTTCCACTACTAGTCTCACGTTTCTTCTCTTCGACATTATTAATCACAAAAAGAACTGTGGATATGTATTTCAGATTCACATGATGAAAGAGGTTTCCTAGTTTCTTAAAATTTTATTTCTTATGGGATAAGACTACCTACCTACTCCTCATAATTTCCCAAGTGTTCAGACTCCAGAGAAAGCATTAGCAGACATGCTATGAAACGAAAAAATTTATTTTCAGAAAACGTCTTTACAGATATCCATATTCAATGTACTTCTCACAATGGCATATGAAAGAGCGCAAAAAATCACGTAACATATTTTTGAGAATTTTATTTTCGTCATTTTTTACTCAAAGCTAAGATATTCGCTTTTCGTCACACGGTGGATTCATTTTTATAGAAAAATCTTTGATAAACCTTTCCAAATAGTATCAAGATTGTAAATCCAGAATTTTCCAGCAACTGGATTCCGGGATCGATCTTTTCAAATTCACAGAAAATACAGATGAATATGATATTCCACATAAAATATAGACATTACGTACTAGATCAGTAAATATATAGCGATGGGGATTGTATACCCGGGAAGTACAATTTCCGCACGAATGAAACTGACTTTGCAGTAATTAGCCGGAAATGTTAACTAACAAATATAACATAAGGTAGGTATAAGGTAACGTCTACTCAACCCGAACGAGCATTACGTTCAACCGTACAATACCAGTTATCTATACGGTTCGTTATTATTAACGATAAAATGAAATTCACCCGGAATAGGTAGCCAGGTAGGTGTAGATATACATATGTATATATGTATACAGATGTTATATCTGTCGTACTATAACTAGATCCAGTTTCAGCGTTGCGTGAAAATGTACAAGATATTTCGTTTGTGGGTATAATAAAGTGCGGGGTGGATGGTGAATTTAATTAATTATTCAGCCAAGACAAGGTTCCTCCTCGGGCATTTGGATACACGACTAGTCCCAACCGTGTGATTTACACGTGACATCGTACAGGCGCGAGTGTTATACTTGGAATCATAAGACTAGAACTTGATCCTCGTTTTGTTTCAGTTAGTTTATTTCATTTTATTCCCTCATTTTCCTTCAGAATTTTTCTATCATTTAAAAAAATTAAAAATCAAGAAAAAAAAATGGGATATTATCAAGTTTTGGCGTAAGCGGGATAAACAGTTCTTTAAATTATACCTAACTTGCAGAAAATTTAACTATATTAATTATAGCATATCGTATAAAAGTGAAAATTCGAGGAAATGAAGATACGAAAAATTAAAAAATTTGTTACACTGAAATTAAGTTTACTTTTACCGAATCGCCCCTCTTGTTTCCCTTCATTAAACCGACTCGTGGGGAAACCAGCAACTTCTACTTTTTTTCTCTCTCTCTCTCTCTCTCTCTCTCTCTCTCTTTCTTTTTTCCTTTCTTTTTCATACCCAAGCCTCAAGACTCTTATCCACGAGAGGGATTACTCCCGACTATAATCAGGCGTGAAATAAATTTCCTCATAAAATTACTCAAGTTATAATCAATTCTTCAGAATATTCGAATTTTACGTAATAGATAGACGGATATGTACCACATTGAAAAAAAAAAAAAAAAACCCCCCCACACACACACACAACTTCTTCTTTCACCAGTATAAAAAAAAATGTCTCTTCTTCTTTACACACGTAATATCGTTTTATCATAATTGCTAAGGGCTCGTAACGAGTGTTCTTCCTTCATTAATATCGCGACAAAACGGTTCCTAACTTGACTGTCAGCATATATCTAGCTATACGACAGGGTAATTATTGACACTTATATACATCAGGGATATGTTACGTGACAAGTGCTTGCTACGTAGTGAAATTCACATTCGTATAAGTCAACGTGGCTTTCCAGTTGCTTCTTCTTATCTTCCTCTGACAATAGTACCGAGTCTTGAGCTCATGATAAGATGGAATCCCACTACGTCAGTATATCAAATACCTGCAACGTTCCAACGTACTCGACATGCACCAGCAGACAAGGTCTTTTATCACCTTTAATACGATGATGTAATCGAATTATTCAAGGCACGTTAAAAGCAAAAATATAACACGCTAGTGATCCTCGGTCAGAAATATCCACTCTAACTATATTTATGTAAGAGATTATTGATCATTCGTTATAATAACGATTAAACTATTTTCAGTTCTTCCACTAATGGTTAAAAACACTTTTTTAATTTATAGAAATAATTTTCTGATATTATCTCCCTATACCTGTACATATTTTCAGATATAATCAGAACACCTGTCGCTTATCGATGTTTTTAAATCTTGAAAAATCACAATTCATGAATGTATAGAATTTCATGTGACCTTCGTTATCTGATCACATAACGATTCTCGTAAATTGATATAATTTATTTATAGAAAGTTTTCAATTTATATTTTACACTGAACTATCCTATCCTAGCCTATCCTGGTCTGAAAATAGATTCTATTCATTCATTATACCCCTCGCTGAGATTCGTTGGGTTTTTTTTTTTTTTTTTTTTTAATTTGTTTTTTTTTTCACCTCAACGATCAATGAAGACAGAGAGAAAGCACTGATATCTCGCTGTATCACCGTTTTACCTATTCTGGGAACGGTGTCTGCTACGATAATCTACGTGTTAACGGCTCGAACTCACGCCAAGCCATAAGCCACACGATAAGGTATATGCACACGTATATAGTAGGCTTTAATATAGATATAGGTAAATTTATATCTATATACGTGGATGTATAGATCTGTATATATACATATATACAGGAGAGAAAGAGAGAATTGGGGAACTCGAGACCTCGGCACGTAATCCGAGTGTATTTGTTACGATGTAGTCCTAACAAACTTTCCCTCTAATTATCACAATAATTCTTTCATGGTTGACCCAACGGTCCTGTGTGACTCCTGTTAATTGAATTTCTCGGCGAACAGAGGACTCGAAATAACCGCAAGTTACATCCAAGTTACTACATAATCTTCACCGAACCATCGAGGTAGTCATTTTAGGATAAGACAAAGTGACGAGGCGACTGCAAACTCTTTCCTCTCGTTTCTTCTTATAACTTACAACAACCCCTGATGAACATAGAGATACATTTAGTTTCCCCGTTTTTCATGCAAAAAAAATAAAGAACGAAAGAAACTTATGTAATTGAACGTGTCTGGCAATGTGAGGTTTGAAATAAAATTAAGAAATGAAACTGAACGCATATGCATATACGATATTCGAAAATTGTATGCCGGTTGCTGAAGCTTATCTCTGCTATCAATAGCCCCCATTATTTCCAATAATTTATCACGATCGCTTCTGGCGTTAATTCGGGGGCAGGATAATGCACTCACTGCACCATAAAACAAACGCAATGGCTTAGGTGTGCCCCGAGTAGATATAGTACATGTATCTATATATGGGATATTTATGCTTTTATTCGATCCCATGGGATCGCAGGTACAGTCCTCGCCGACTCTTCCTACCATTGTATGTCCTCTGCCTCCCTCGTTCGCCAGAGCTAATGTACCATTGGGAATTTGTATTCCAAGCTTGTCATGCATTCATGTTATTTTGATGGCCTCAAATGACGTTCGACTGTATATGTTTGAAATTGCGCGTGCATAAGATTCAAGTCACGTTTTCTTTTCTACTAAAACTTCGAGTCGTGTCGAGATTTTTCGGATTGTTTTCCTAATCGAAATAAGAAGAAAAAAAAAAAAAAAAAAATTAGTTAAAAGAAACTCATTGGTTATACGTTTACAGGGAGATAGCCCTTCGCTATTAAATTTCAACATCAATTAGTCATACGGCGATCAGAGGTATAGCTATACTGTTTGTATAATGAAAATGCAAATAGCCGAGAAACTATTCGGATAATTTGGCAGCAATATATCTGGCATTCATGAGGCATTGAATAACCCAATGAAAACTGATATGTGTGAGGATGTGAGCCCAATTAGGATAGTTTCGATGATAATTATTAGACTTTTTAATCCATGCACACATCATGTGTATAAATTCATGTACATGTGTATAAAAAAATAACGATTTTTTATTTGGATATACATGATAATGTCAACTCGGCATTACATAGGGATAAAAATTTTTGGTAAATCTGTATATGTCACATCGTTTTTGAAATTTTTCTAATATTTGTATATTTTTGAAAATTTATTCCAGCCTAATTCACCGGGACACAAGGCCTGAACCTTCTATAAGATGCTCGACCCTTCGAGGAGCGACAAGATTGCCAGCAGCTCCGGACCATCGCAGCGAAGCTCGACTACGGATCGACCCAAAGGTCCTTGTCTTTGTCGAAACGTTGTACTCCAGGTTGGGTCGGGAAATCGCTGAGTTGCTCGTCTATAACAGGATAAAGTAAGTCTCGTTACGTTATAGTATCGCCCCCGAACAGTTACACATCGACCTTTCCTTCTATAGTATTAAACTGGAGCACGCGACTTCAATTGCCTCAGAGCAAAAGCCTTCCTATTTATAGTAAGGGGATTCAATCGCTCTGGAGAAAACAGAAGAGAAAATTTTTCAACTATATTTCCCCATTTATTTCCTATGATCAAATTATATCGTATAGTTTGAAATCTATTAAGAAATTACGTAGTGAAAATTAAGACAATGAAGGTACATATATACATATCGCCAGCTTCTCTCGCAGGACTTCACCTGGTCTAAGGATCAGTTTACGTACATGCGTAAGACCGTTCAGTTTCCCGAGAACATTCAAGCTACCCTCTTCGAGCTCTTATAGCCTGCTTAATAATGTGCCGAGCAAGACGAGGAGGATGAATAGTAATTTCAGCTCGCATATGAAAGAAGATACTTTTCTTTCGCACCCCTTTCCGTCGGTTTCATGGCGGTAGGTTCATTAGGAAGAAGAAAAAGGACGTTTCTCGCTTGGTGTACCAGCCTAGCTACGTCGTAAGATTAGTTGACAGCGTAGGCGTGACAAGGAAACATGATGTTCATAAACAAAAAGCTTAAAGAAAATAACTGGTTCTCGGTTATCAACGTTGTGAGATACCGAAAGTAATTACCTCGATTACCTCGAGATTCTTGCGATAAATGGTCGACGGTATTCCCCGAAGGAAAATAATAAATTGGGGAATACAAATAAAAGGCATAATAGTATAATGCGAAGACCCCCTTAGCCCTCGTTTCTTCATCCCAGGAATAATGGTGATCAATTTATTCCATTAACAACAGTTGAACACGATTCAAATCGGCAGGAAGTCGATTATCATATTTACATCATGTCATGTTACCTTCGTTTTTTTGTTCTCATTTTTTCGCCGGGTCAATCAGTGTGAGTCAAGATGCTGTATTAAAGAAAGAGCGGGGAAACTCCGAGATTTATTAAACTTTTAACGGAAAAAAAAATTCCATTTCAGATATAACAATTTATTTTTTTCGCATGACTGCACATCGGAATGCCTTGTATTATAGATTTGTCACGGAGAAAAAAATATTGGTTTGAAAAAAAACAAATTTATCTTCGAAGTTATCACTTTCAAACATTTTTTTTTTTTTAACCGTGCGTTTCTATTCGCGAGGGACATTCCGGAGAATTCAGTTTATCGATTAAAATGAAAATTGGGTAAGATATCGTGTATTTATGTACAACGAAACTTTTTGAATTCTCAAATTACCCATGATTCAAAATTTCAATGAATTGATCATTTTTCAGGCTTCTGTTTGTATGGGGTTTGATGAAATTCAGGTAGGTTTCTCACAACGAGTGTTTAAAGACTTTTATATGGGTTTCATGCGAATCTTTCAAACGTATGATTTTAGTATGAATTTTTTATTTTTTTTTCTTTATTTTTTCACCGTAAAATTCAACCAGAACGGTTCATTTTCAGCATGAGATGAGCCCAGCGAGTCAGTGAGCAACGCTACTCGGTCCTTTCGGATGTAAAGAAGAAAAGGTTTTTTTTTTCGGTCCTTGCGCTGATTAGTTAAGGTACATTATCAAAGTAGCACGCAAACCCAAGTATAATAATCTTCTGCTTAAATGATAATTGAGGGGATCATTATGGAATACGGGTGTAATCCAAGTCACTTCCCTTTTTACAGAGATCGGCTTAAAGAGTGTTGCAGTGTGTAGTACCTACTTCGTGTTACTGCATACGCTATAGGTATGAATAAACCTATTATAGCGAGAAAAAAAAGCCACTGAAAAAAATTAAAATTGAAAGCACCCGAAGCAAAAGGCGAAGAACACAGATCACAGGAAATTGATAATCGCGTAAAAAAGTATTACGAACTTTTGCACAAATCAAAAAAAGTGTACATTGAACGCTGTCTGCACTTTCTACTTTTTTTTTGGAGACTAACTTCACTCTTTCGGTTTTGAGTGGCGCAATTTTGACTCTAATTAGAGTTAATTTCCACTCTACTGGCACGGAGTGGGTCAATCTTCACGCCAAAAAATTCAGAGACTATAAATTATAATTATTTGTATTTAGGGTGTAAGTCGAATGTTTGATTCATTTTCAATTTCAAAAAAGTATAATCGGTCATTTTTTCTTGTACAATCTTCGAAGAAAGAAAAAAGAAAATAAAACACGTTTGAATTGTTGAAAATACTTTTCTACACGTTTTTCTCAATCAACTTTAATCAGTTTTTACAGACTTAGACAACCCATTCTATCCATTCCCTCGAGTCTTGGAACGTGTCTGATTCTCACCTTTCCCGCGGAGTAGGTACTCCAATTTAGTTACAAACTGCTGATTGCAATAACAGGTACCTATATACCAAAAGCATATAAAAAGATACTCCCAACCATCGACTCGAGAATAAATAAAATAAAATCGAAAAAATATTTATATACCTTATTCTGACTTCTTCCCAATACAAATTTCTGAAATATTCTGAGTACCTTTTATTTTCCTTCGAATCCATAAATTGAAAAATTAATCGAATATTTAATACAGAATGAAACCGGATGAGTCAATTATCTCAGAATATACGTTAATTCAGCAAAAATTTTCGTAAAAGTCAAAGTTATACCATTATATATTTTCTCCTACCGCGTATTGAAATTCAAAATAGCTTCTAGCGGCGTGAAAATTAATTGCACTCTCAGCTCTGTACTGCATCTAGGGAGGAGGTAGGCAGGTACATAGCTAGGGGTTATTTCGTCCCGTAATCTGTCCGATAATCAAATAATAATATATGCAATGGTGTGCAGGACTGATACGTTGCGCAGACGATGTATAACCACCATTATAATGCTGTGTTGGCGTTCTGCTTGCACAGGCTTTGGGCCGAGGTGGTCACGGCCTGATAATTCAAAAGCCAGTTTGCTTTATCCCGAGCAATTTCATAATCGATAACACCGCGATATCTGCTACATCGGCAAGCGATCTGCAGAGCGTGCGATGCTTACGAGATTGGCGAAGCATCCGCGACTAAAATACCTTAGAGACATTCGCCCTACTCTCGCTTCTAGAACATCGGATATTTCCGAATTTCTATAGGGGAAAAAAAATAAGAAAAAAGACGGAAAATCTTTTCTTTATTGTCACCACAACGCGGCTTTTGAAAACTGATATTTGCTCATTTTCATATAACCATTCTCTTCGAGCATACAGACGCGAATTCAACGAGGAAGAAAAGCTCCAATCGTATAATTGAGCGACTGCGTGGAATAATAGCCCTGTACCAAAGATAAAAAAAAAATGTTAACAGCAGAAATTTCATACATTAGGTATGCTAAAACTTTTATGTACTTTGGAAAAGGAGGAGATGACTGCCTTGATTGAACTTCTGTATGAAATATTTTATTGCGGATTATATCAGGTATTTCAATTTGATGATGAATAATCAGAAGTAACTTTTAGTCACGAAGATGATACCTACGATTTTCTTCCTTTTTTCAAAATCATTTTTCATTATTAATTAGCGGGCGAATTCAGTTGAATGTAGATTAATTATAATGTGGATAATTAATACAAATCAATATTCCAGGTATGGCATAGGATTTTTTCATGTTCCACCATTTGATGAAAATTTGAAAACGTTGAATATACAAATTCTCAGACACATAACGACTCGAAGACCAGATCGCTCGAGTATGCGAAAAATGATTTGGAATGAAAACGAGGGTAACTCGAGTTACACCCTTATTCCAGTTCCCTTAATTCTCTAACCACGAGGCCGCAGGGCCGTATTAATATTAAGCGCCCTCGACGGCGCACTGCAGGGTGTAGCATTCGTTAAGATAATCACCAACGTAGACCCGAATAAATTCAGAACCCACCTCAAACCCCTATATATAGCTACGGGCTTCACAACCGTAAAGTAAAAGCTGGTGGAACAACAACGCGACTTGACACCGCCTAGCTTTTCGCATTTCAAACCATTGGTAAATTACCGTGGCCAAGTTAATATCCCTCGTGGTTTTCGCCTAATTATCCCCGCAGGGTCCTCTATTAGTTGACGTCCCAGGATCACGGCAGCCCTCCTGATTCCAGGTTTCGGGCAAGACCTCGGATTACAGGATGCTGGAACCCGCTGCAGATTTCTCTATGAGCTAAAAACTCGGATGGATAATTAATTTCATCAAGTTCTGTATACGGTAGAATTTTGCACATTCTCCTTTACCTCATTTTCCACATTTTTTATACAATAATTAGACCGTGAACGGTACGGTTTACCTCATTCAAGTAGGTATATGTTACACTGTTTCGTAACTAAATCCAAAAGGCAAACCGTTCAATTATTCCCTTGGGGCTGGAAAGAAAACTTTTTATTCAAATCCCATTCGCATTAATCGTTAAGCACTAACTCCGAGATGGGGTAGGTAGTAGATTTTACTCGTTGAATTAGGTAACTCGTTTTCCGAACCTCTTCTGTCCCGGAACTTTGCGTTCTTCTTCTCGATCTGATCTACATTTTCAAGAGCGTATTATCTTAGCTGCCCTCCAAGGATTACCACCCCAAAAACTCTCACCTGAAAATGTAAGATTATTAAATTTCTTCAGTTTACATTAGCTACATTTTTTGCGTAATCTAATTCCTTGTCCTTCCGCTTCATTCGTAACCCTTCAATGTTCTGCGGTGAGATACGTCATGTGTTTGAAAATGGAACCGGGTCGAAGCTCCGAATTACAATATTACGACTAACAGATTCCGGAAAGGGTATTTCCTCGAAAGTTTATATATAGCCTATTTCAAAAACTTTGAAACGAAGAATACCAAAGTTCGAAATTCCGAAAGCTGTAGATCCGGAAGGCAAAACCTCCAAGACTTTAAATTCACGCACGTATTCATTCGGTGTTAAATAACTCGCGATGTATACTATTCGTATTGAACCCAATAAGTGGTCAAATTAATTGTCTTGAGATGCACCCACTTTTTGGAAAAAAGTTTTAAAATCCTATTAATTATTCATCACATATCGCAGTTATCGATTGAAGTACATAAAATGGGTTTCAGTAACGAAGGTCTTGATTAAAATAAACTATTTTTTTTTTCTTCACATTCTGAGAAATAGACAGAAATTTTCGGATCTTTGGGCTTTCGGGGGTCTGGACTTTCGGAGATTGTGATTTGTCTGCATTCCGACATTCCGGAATTTCAATGTCCTAAACTCCAACGTTTCTGAAAATTCGAAATCTTCTCAAACGAATTCGGAATTCTAACCATCCAGAACCCTTGAGAATTCAGAACTTCAACCCCGCAGTTTGAAAATTCCAAAAAAACCCGCAAAAAAAAAAGAAAAAAAAAAACAGTTCAGATTCACATCATACAAAGGATTGATTAAATCCGTTATTAAACCCGCGATATCGAAGCTCAGAATCGTTACCACATAAAAACCGATCGCGCAAAGATAACCAATGATATCGATTATATACCTGAACGAGTAAAACTCTAATCCCCATTTTTCTCGCGCCGCTCCAATCTACGTTATAATTATTACCGCGGGGTCATTTACGCCCGCGTCAGCGTGCAAGTCTAGATATCTCGCGTGGTGGGTACAGGGTAGACTGTATCCGTATTTTCCGCTGTATTACCTTCATTGTCGAGGTATGTGCATCGCATAACGTGCAAGCACCACAGTTTTTGCTACCCAGATTCACCGTGTGCATACATACTACATATTTACATGGTCTATAACGCCTGAACTATGATATGGGTATTTATATGTATTACATACAGAGTATCCCACGTAAGAAAGTGCATTTCTCAAAATATTTCGTGGGCTAGAATCTGTGTGAAAAAAATAAATGTAAAAAATGTATCGAACAAAATTTTCAGGGATGTGAAAAACAATTTTTATGACTACCAAATTTGTTTTTTTTTTCTTCAACGGTCACTCATGAACCAATAACATGATTGAGTTCGTGAGCGAAACAATGTAGTCTTACAACGAGGATATCGGGATGAGAAGCTTGTCGATTTTTGATTGAAAATAGACAAAAAGTTACGAGACGCCTATTCGTTTTTTATTATTTTTTGGAAAATTGATGATTTAACAAATTTATTTTTCTAATATTTTTCATCCGGAATGATAATTAATCGACGAATTATCGCGAGGTGTAATTAGGAGGTGAAAATTTGGCACCAATTTAGAACGTCATAGGTTCTTTCATTATCGGAGCTGCTTTCATAGATCGTCCTGCAAACCAAGCCAGACGACAATATCCGCCCGACTAGTCTCTTCATTTAGTCGTTTATTCGCTCACCTCACCTCGCCTCGCCTCGCCTCGTCTCGTCTCGTGTTCATAACTCCTTTTGCTCCGTAGCTCCGTATAGATATAGCCACCAAGTTCTATTCAAGTCGGTATAAATTCTCCTTGTCCAAATCTACTGAACGGTGAAGACCGGGAGGTTAGAGGTTGAAGGTAATATAAGATCCGCGCGTCGAAAAGGGATAAGAAAAAGACGTAGAAATCCCTGAATCAAGCCGATCCGGATGGTCCACCTTCATCTACTCCTTTTATATACAGAATACATATATACCGATGTGTATATATATATATATATATATATATATCACTAATTCCTCGCCTCTGAGCCGCGCGGTTCAACGTAATTACCCGTACCTACTATCTCAAACGTGGGCAAACAGCAGCAGCACAAGATAGGCACCTTAATTATAATTTCTTTATATCCTTTCTGAAGTTAACCCCAAGGATCAACGTTCCCTTCAATTCCAAGTTGTTTGGAAACTGTGCTGTCAAACTAGACGCTCGTTATACTAACAAGTATCGAGCGATGCCTTTCGTGGTTTTATATGTATATCTAAGCCCTAAGGGATGTGCATAGCATATATAGGAAAAATCAGATGTGTTCACGCGTTATAAAGTTCAATGTTATAACAGCGGTAAAGACTTGTATATCCCTACAGAAATATATATTCAATTAAAATGGGAAGCAAATTGGGTCGACCTACTAGAACGAATTCCAATTCATGTATTCAAATATTCAAATCCATGAAAATTAGAGCCAAATAAATGTAATGAAGAAACTCTGTCGGAAACCGAATTGGACGTTGAATTAAAGTCGGAAATAAATCCACGCCCGATATCGTGAATCAGGAACGGAATTAAAAACTTGTTTATATGCAGATCGCATAGAAATTCTTCTTTAGGATTAGGAGGTCGAATCTTTATCAATGACATATAAATGCTCACGTTTAACATCTGCAATGATTTTTTTTCTCCGAAATATGAAATTCACCCTCATCACACTCTGCAGATTCAAAAAAATTCACATTTCTCTCGCTTATCAGCGTGTGTATAAAAATATGTAACAGTACGATTAAAAAAAGCCTCTCTTCAGAGACACGTTGAAACACTGTTTTCCAGCATTCAAGTACCTAAAAAGGAATTAAAAATAATAAAATACTGAACCCCGTTTTTTTCATGTTATTTGTTTCGTAAAAACGACGATGACTCTAGTGAACTGTGACTCTCATCCTGACACCCCCGCAGGAATTGAGCGCTACGTAATACCCGGTAACAGAGGTAAAGAATAAAAATGCTCGAGATACTTGACGTTTATTATAATATATATATATATATATATATATATATTATATATATATATATATATATATATATATATATATATTAGGTATATATGTGTATGTGTTTTTACATACCTACAGGTTTTATCTACGTGTTAATTAACGTTCGCAATTAACTTCAGAAATAATTACATCACCATTATACATGTTTGTACGTCTACTATACATATATGTGACGGCATAATCTCCGTTATATTCTTCCTCAAGTTGATAAATATTCGTGAGAATAGATTTCAGGAACGGCGAATAAAGCATAATATATATATATATATATATATTTTTTTTTTTTTTCTACGACAAATTTACTACGTAAGCTTGTTTTACACGTACCTAGACGAGCATTATGCATCTATATGTGTCATAATACATGCATAGATTCACTTGATCGGTAAAACCCAACCATATGCAGCGATATATATACTGAGTAGGTATATATGCTCTGTATTGCGGTGAGACTTAAAACGCATTTACACTCGTTTCGAGTACTTTACTGCATTAAAATTGTGGTTTATGGAGTCGTTAGTTAGGTGTTTTCCATCGTTCCAATTCCAAGTGAAATAAATTTCAAGACCACCGCACTTCTTCTTCGATAACGAATACAATTCCAATTTACTTACACCCGGGATTTTCTTGGCTCTGCGGTTAATCTTTAGGCGAGAATTTTAATCGTTCGATAATGCTCCCCCGATTGAGACAACTTTGAAAATTTTCATTTTCATTATATAACGTTCGATGTAATAACTTGATAACAACTTTAAGCACGATTACTTAAAAATATAAATTCGTTATCTGAATTCAAAACGATTTAAATGGAATTGATTTTTTTTTTTTTTTTTTTCTCAAAAAATTAAAAACTCATTCAAACACAAGTGATAACGTAGAAGGGAAGGAAGGGGAAGAAATACTAGTGTGATAATTCAATTTATATTTCATTTATAAAGGCGGAACTCTGATGCTTCGATATGGCACGAACGAGGTGAGCGTTTCAGGGAGCGAGGAGAGGAAAATGGGAGATAAAGGGGTGGCATATGATTTCACATTCGGGGATAAAGCCTAAAAGTACATATAGGTATATAGAAAGAATTCATTCATGAATAATTCCCAGTCCCCTTATACATTATTCGTTCTCTCGCTCTCCGCGCACCAGCACCAGCATCAGCACCAGCTCCTCTCTCGCTGGGTGTTCACATCTTCTTCCTTGCGCACAGTACTTCATAAAAATTCATGTTACGTCCTTTTCCTAACGGTTCCGGAATACGAGGTGAGAGGGGATTCCCCTGTAACCCGTTGACTACTGCGCCACGCCGTTCGCAGTTACATCTTTCCTTTCCATTTTTTTTCTTTTTTTTTTTATATATATTTTTTATTCCCTTTTATTATACCTTCACCTACCTCCAATTTGCTACCCGACTTGTGCAAACGATCCGATGCATGGTTTGGGCCAAAAAGCACCGGACCCTTTGACAGGATATCCACTTGGCGTAGAAAAATAGAAAAAGGCGGAAAAAAATTGAGCTATTTTTTTTTTTTTTTTTTAACAGTTTTCATACGTATACGTAGCTCAAATATAATTTCGATGCGTAAGGTGAGGGAAATTTTTTGAATGTTATTTAAAAGCCCGCGGAACACTAAATTCGGTTATTTTCAGCCCTGAACAAAACGCCCCCGGACTTAAAAGCGAATATAAATAGCTTCCCGACTTCCTCGGAGAAGTTGGATCGGGTTATCCCAACGAACAAGTATAATTTTTGAGCCGGTATTTAATCCCAACAATACATTCTACACATTAGATATAGAACTGCGGAGAGAATCTAGTTTAATTAACGCACACGCGTTTATCGAGCTTTAAGAAGAGACGTCGAACTCGGTCTGGTGC
Organism: Tenthredo scrophulariae; assembly: GCA_963978835.1. Classification (NCBI taxonomy): domain Eukaryota; kingdom Metazoa; phylum Arthropoda; class Insecta; order Hymenoptera; family Tenthredinidae; genus Tenthredo; species Tenthredo scrophulariae. Next base: position 17,938,478 of record OZ022228.1, read on the forward strand.
TGCAGTGTTGACAGAATCAATTATCCCTAATTAGTTTCGATTAGATCCCGCGTCGCGTGTCGAAATCTTATGACAAACTTTGATTAAAATTTATTAAAAATGAACTAAATCAGGGTATTTAATGGTTTTTAACTCGCTTCAAGTTTTGGGACCTCTTCGCGAGTTGGTATCTTCGAATCCTCGATGTATTTATATGCCGTGCAGGGTACCACATGTACGTTAATACCGATCAAGATATTATGTCGGTAAATTTGACAAAAGAATAAATGGCATTTCATCGGGATGAAATCTTGACAATACGTGAATGAAAATGGCCGTGTTCATGCCCAAGACGCACAATAACCTTGGTAGCACACAGCTGACGTGAGATCCTTTCAAATTAGATTTCATCTTGAGATATAAGCAATCCCGGTCTAGGTTTAACAAAAGAGTCTTTGGTACCGTAATACCATGGTGCGGCTGCCGCACAACCGCACATATATAGCCGGCGTTTTCCCTTTCTTTACTCAACTCGCGCGATACCATTTTATAAGATTCGTGGGGCTAGATAGCAGGATTGCTCTCATAGTCGTCGGACTTCTTACTCACTCGTATAATGCCACTAATACCTTAGTCTTTCGAAGTTACTAGACGTCGCATCGTCGCACCTCAAAGGAGAGGAGAGAATCGTGTTTGTTCAGCCCGCACGTCACCACCTGTGACAATGCAACCGTATACCAGTCGTCGCTGAGCCTGTGTTCCTTTCTTCCTTTCTTCCTTCCTTCCTTCCTTCCTTCCTTGTTTCCTTCCTTTCGACCCTTTATGTCGTGTTCTATTTTGCCAACGAGAAGCGAGAACAAATCTTCGCAATTTCATGCGCAATTAATTCCTGCGAACTGCAGGAGTTAGATATCAGTATTCACTGATCTTAGCTCTCGATCTGTCATGAGGCCTGGGAATACATTTCAAGAAAAATACGAATTTCCAGAAGAGACTCTGGAACACCACTCTATACATTACTCGCGCGATTGATTCGCAAAAATCGAGAATTTCGATGTTTTTTTTTCTGATATTTTTCATTGAATAAAATCCGGGATTACACAAAGTTTTTTCTCTTCTTTTACGGGAATTTACAATTACTTGAATATACCTAATTCGACGGAAAGAGACCAGGGAAAGATTTGTGGGTCAAAGTTTCTCGTTCAAAGATTCTTATACTCTCCCAAATGAATCCGATCATTTGGAATTTAGATTTTTCGCGGTTCTAGCTGTGCCTAATGTGAATTCAGATTAGTCCCAAAGAAAGTTAATTGTGTCCTTGGGTATCTCGTTTGAATTGTAATCGTCAGTTTCTGCGCATTTGAAAAACTCAGGTCCATTTGATTATATACAACAATTTATTTAAATTCTTGTATTTAATATTACATTACGTGTTTACTCGGTACGGGATAATATATTAAACGACCAATTTTTCAGCGTCTAGTAATTAGTCGTTCCGATAATAGCGCGCTAATTAAGGGACGATATCGAATTACGAGAATTGAGACACTGTCGCGGAAAGAAGATGAACGACTTGCGAACCCATAATGTTTCGTAATCAATAATAAAATAATAATAATAATGACCAGATTTGATGAAGTAAAATAATGATTCTCGTTATTTTTGCTGCCCAATAAGAAAAATGGAAAGGTTGAATAAAAGGGAGGATCGGGTTAATTTTCATTTTATTTCAAATCATTATAATCTTCTCGTGGAATATTTTTATTAATTTCATTACACAATGGTGCCGTGTACTAATTATTGTAAATTGTATTGTCCAAGTGAGATAAGAATAGTGCGTGAGAGAAAGGGAGAGCGGAAAAAAGATCGAAAAAAAAAAAAACAAGATTAAATTCTCATACAATCGCAGCGATTAAAAAATTAATTTCACAGTCTTTCCTGAGTTGTAAAAATTACAAATTGTCCAACCGCAATTTTCGAGTACACCGCATTTTCTTCCGGATCCTTGACGTTGGTCGGAAGTCCTGTAAGTCAGCTTTGGAATGGGAGGAAAAAAAAGAAGAACAAATAACGTAAATGAAAGTATAGTATTTAAATTTTTTATTTTTTTTATTTTTTTCATAAGAAAAGCTCTGACAATTAATGTATAAAAAGTTTTCTCGCTCTCTCTTTACCCGGTGTATAGATTTTTTTTTCTTATTTTATTATGCGGTACGTGTAGATACACTAATATAGGGAAACGGGAAACGATATAATAAATTCATCGATAGCACCGTAATGTTTTAATGAGAAATTGATTACATACTATGCACGGTTGAATGAGCTTATTTTGTGATTACTAATCGTGTCAGTCACCGTTTGTACAACAACCCACACTCTGTACCACGAGCGGTACAACCTACTACCGTGAGAGCTTAATTTGCAGTGGCAAGCTACTGATTTTCAATCACCGTTCCACCTCATTTAGATTTTAAACTGTACTGCTGCAATTATGGTAGTTACCAGTGACATGATGGAGAATCTATATCGCGTCCTGTTCCCGAGAAGAAAATAATGAATTTAAACAAATTACGGTATAACATCGAACGTACCCTGTTTTAATGTAAACGTTATCGTTATTTGCACAACATTTTTCTACATGGAGGAAATCGAATGAAATTTTAGTACAATTTGTCATATAAATTTGCATATATCGCCAGTGTATAGGTACTTGCCTGATATTATATATGGTTTGACAATTCTATATTCACTACGTATACCACGTTTAAATGAATAATAATAATATGCTATATTACACACTTACGAGTCATCGGAAACGTTCGTGGATAATATTGTCAGACATGAGGTCGAAGTAACTCGATTTGATACGGTTTCGTAATAAACATTGGGAGGAGATTTTTCGGCGATGGTTATACTGGTGGTGGTGGTGGTGGTGGTGGTGGATATTTCCTCATGGCGGGATGTCAAATGAATTTAATCTCGTATATGGTAAACAGATACAGACGTGGAATAATAATGTATGCATTAGAAGGATGGAATGAGTAGTATAAAGGTGGGGAAATATGTAAATGGGAAAACGTGCATTAGCGAGTACATGTATTTTTTAACAGCTAGCTAGCTACCCCACCGCCTCTGTGTCACGCTGCAGAGACACATGAGGCCCATATAGTATATGTATATAGTATATATAAATAATACGTACACCTACACGTATACAAACATTGCATTAACGTTGAGCAACGGCCTACACACGTAGTTTTTAAAAAACAAGACCATAATCTCTTGTTTGCATTACACGCGTCTGTTAAGACAATAAAAAAATAAATTATACTGTAGCTGTTGCGGCAGTGCAGGTGGATTAATTGCGGTAGTATAGAAACGTTAGTGTATAACAGCTCAGAGAACATCTCAAATTAACTTGAGCTAACTTACGGAAATTTATCTCGTTTCTTTGCGATAAAAAAAAAAAAAAAAAACAATAAATCGAAATTCTGGAAAGCTATCGAACTCGTATTATTAGGCTATCTACTTTACCAACTTACCAGTGCTGTTGTAGCACAGTGGCAAGATGTCTAGTTATGAACCGCGAGGTTCACGGTTCGATACTTGACGGAAACTAAGAAAATAATTTTCATTGCCGTGAAATGATTTTCTATGACTTAAAATCAAGGAATTTATTAATTATCATCAAAAATCTGGAGAAAAACTTGTTTAAAGTTGTTAATAAGTTTGATTTACATGTTTACAACGTCGATGATGTTAAAACTGTTCCTGGAAGTATTCCGAGGGAATACGATGTCAGTGAACGAAATGTTTCAAGACGGGACTGAGACAAGTAGACATGATCAATCATCCCTTAGAATAAAATAAACAAAATCTTGCAATTATAAATATTTTAATATTTGCACAAGGACGTATTTGATTATTGAAAAATGAATAATCAAATATTGGAATGCCATTTCGAAAATAATTACCATTCATATTCGCTGTCATAATTCATATAGAAATAAAATAAGTCTTTCTTGTGTTATACGCTCGAATTTGCTAAACACAAACCACGCGACATTACCCAAGTTTCAAGTAGGTGCTGTTTAAGCCGGAGTATATACCTACCTACGCGCTTGGAACTATGTAGTAGCAATAATTAACGGCGCTAACGACACCACGTTGTACACGACCGTTAGACCTAACAGAAACTGGAATCTGAGCGTGTAATCAGTTAATCTTGAAGCGCTACGTTACACCCTTATCAGATACTACATCGTCTTTGTCACACTGTTATTCGCTCCACACTTGCTGCCGAAAATAAACTTAGATATCACATATCTTCGCAAAAAAATGACATTTTTTTAACTTTATGATCTCGTTATGAAATATATGTGTTCACTAAGGTGGTCGTTATTTCGGATCCGAACGAATTTTCATCGCACCGCCCCCAAATTTTATCCAAATAAATAAATAAAAACCCTTTGATTCATTCAGATTTTTATTTTAATATTCACCCCTTATCACGGGGGATGAAATTTTACATCCAAAATACATACGTTTCTGCTGTATACTTTCAGGAAATATTTCATCGCGGGACGAATTATTATTTGGAAAAAATCTGTAATTGTCAGATATTAGTGGACATCGATGCTTCTATTTAGAGAAAACGTTAGAATCATCTATGGGAAAACTGACAACGAAATATGAGACCGTCGGTTTCCTCAAATTATATAATATTGAGCAGTGGATTTTTTTGTTTTTTTTTTTTAAATTGACTTATTCCCTGATGAAATATTTCCTCAAAGTAAAGCAAAAACGTATATGTATTTTAAATGAAAAAGTTCATCCCCTGTAGCCGAAGGTTGAATATTAAAATGAAAATCTGAATTCATTACAGGGTTTCTTTTTATTTATTTGAATCTGGTTTGATGAGCGGACCGGTGAAAATTCGTTCAGATCCCAAATAACGACCACCCCAATGTTCCGCAGCTATTTCACGAGTATATTTTATACTTTCATTTTCCAGGTACAAGGTCGAGGTCGCCGGGAAGTCCCTACCGGTGTTGACCAATCTTGACAAGGGGCGTTACGGAGTTCTAGTATTTGAAAATTTGAACAAGTATCTGCAAATGGACAAATGGAATCGAGAACTACTCGACAAATACTGCAGGGAATACTCTGTTGGAATAGTGGGATTCGCTCCACCAGGCGAAGAGAGTTTAGTCGGTGCTCAGCTCAAGGGTTTTCCACTCTTCATACACACTAACCTCAGGTTAAAGGTCAGCACATATGCCGCTTTACTCCTCATACCTTATATGGATTTACTTCTTACCGTAAAGTCACCCAGCTTATCTTATACTTCAAAGAAGTTTGTATACTGATATAACTTTCTGACATCGAGATAGTAGATCTCATTGTAAGAGGTATAGAAAATCGAAAGATACCTTTGTGTTCTGTGTTTCTTATTTTTTTTTTTTTTTGTGTATTTTTTTTTCCCTTCTTTCTTTCTCTTTTTTCCGTTAAATACACTTCTTTTGAACTTTTTTCTTGAGAAACGTCATTTCACAAAGCTTGATGGAAACGTCAGATCACCTTCACTATCATACGACCAAAAAACTTTTTTTTCAACAACATGCTGCACCAAAGTTCTGGTTAACATCTTGGCGATTATAATTTATAAAACCACAAAATTTGTATTTTTTTGTAATATTGACGTGAAGGAATAAAAGACCTCTTTCAATACGTGAAAAAATAGACTGATTCCAGGACCCAATTTGAAAGGAACGTATCTCTGAAAGAAAAATTGAAAAAGTCAGAAATGTCACCGAAACCATCTGATTTTTAATATAAAATGAAATCCGATGGACAAAATTGAAAGAAGTGATGTCAAAAGCAATGTCAAAACGTCACGGAATGCCTCATATGTTAACGCGTACATCTGCTTCCTGGTAACACGACCTGCAGAGATCCACATATAGGCTGCACTCAGCGAATACCCTCTGATCTTTTGCCGACGAGAATTATAGCATCCGTAGTATCATTTTTTACTCTCATTCTTAATCAGCTTTTATTTGACTGAATTAATAGACACTCCGCGATCAGATAGCATCTCCACAAACGAAACGCTACAGACCTTTAAAATTTTTTAAAATTCTTAACGAGGTCTCAACTCCGGATTTAAAGTTCAAAATTAAACGCCAGTTGTAAGATATCGATGTAATAATTGGCCATCATTTTAACTCGATATTATCACGTATCATCAGAACTCAAGGATTCGATGAACCTGGCAAAATCATAAATAGATGCTTTTTTTCAGGATGCTCAGCTCAACGACGCATCTCCGATACTCAGATTAACCAGAGCCGGGGAGACGGCATGGGGACCACTTCCTGGTGGTGATTGGACAATTTTCCAAGCTAATCATAGCACATATGAACCATTGGCTTGGGCTCATAGAGACACCTTAGATTATCCAGCGAACAAGAGTCCGTTGGCAACGATCATACAGGTAAATATACCTATGAAATTATATAATTATTTATTATTTCGTTCGTTGTATGATATTTGAATCGAAAGTATGTATAACTGGAAAAATCGGCTGCGGTAAATTGTGTGAAAAATGAAAAAAAAAATCAAAATATTTACTTTTCAAATTTCATCCAGTTACGCGATGTGATTTATCCGCCGTTTTAGTATCGCTGAAACATCTCGGACAGGTGAGATTATTTTCAATCGTTGGGTGTATGACTTGCTTGGGAATAAAGCCAATTGCCAATTTTATTTTCAATCAACCGAATCCGAAGGCGGGTAGGTATGAACGATGTGTGTAATATCAAAGTCCGTTTGTGGATTATATATATATATATATATATATATATATATATATATATATATATATATATATATATCTCTCTATATATATATATATATATATAGAGAGAGAGAGAGAGAGAGAGAGAGAGAGAGAGAGCGAGAGAAAGAAAGGTATATATATGAGTATTCTCGAGAAATGGTTCGTCGCTACCAGCTGCAACGATTGTGGCTATTTCTTGAGACAAACGCGATCTAATGCAACGGTTTATAGTGGAAAATGCCGTCCGTCGAAGCTCTCTAACTGGGATCAGTAAAATAAATTGGATCGCTATAGGTGTACAGCAAGCTTTTGTAGTTTCCATATTCGATCCATGTATCTATGGATCGAATAAAAATAAGTTAAGCGATTCAATGCCTTGATCAGCAAAGTTAGTAGTTACAATTTTTTTTTTTTTTTTTTTCTACAAAATCAATTTTTAATCCGACTCCCTCTTGTGGGTTCGACCCGAATTTCTGACGGTAGAACTTAACCGCACGTAAACCTCCTAAATCCACTGATCTCAGTAAAATACCTGACACCATTCTCTGTAATAAGTATTTTTACGAATAGAGACCAGTACTCAGTGCATTGAAAATCGGTATTATAGAATAACAAGATCGCCGCAATTTCTATGCTGAGATCATAAACATATCCGGCAACTTGAGTGAATAACCTTTCATTTAAACCCTCTTTCAAAAGATTTTGTTTCCTATAATTTCTCCTGTGAAATTGTGCAAACTCAAATCAAGAGGTTTGCTAATTAAGCCATCGTAATAAAACGTAGAAAAAAAATAGTTTTCTAAAAAATCTTATACCCCAACGAAGCGTTATCACCGAAAGGGCAAGAGCTCGGTGGGGTTGAAAGGTCAAGGGAATTACAAACTAAATGATATTCCGTTTATTGAATACGGTATGGCAATTCAGCCCACTCCACGGTATGAAAAAAAAATTGCTAATTCATAAAAAAAAGTTTCTTTCTTTTGCAGTAACAAGAATTCAGTAGAACTCATTTCCAGTAGACCAAGCCGGATTTTCTGTACTTGTTGCCTTTTTGCTTTATTACAGTAAAAAAATCTTGTTTTCCCAATGTTAACGCTTTACTTTTTCCTTTTCTCTCCGCTGAACCGATGATCTTTCTTTTCATATTTTTTTCCATTAGCTTCGAGTATTAGACGGCTCGTAATCTCCGGGCGCGGGCGCAGTGTAGAATAGATAAAACACTTTTTGCAGTGACCGAAAAATCAGAGAATGTGAAGGAAAAGATTTATAAAAGTATCGTGGAAATGAACCGACACTACGAACTATACGTTGTCGATATATACATATAGATAAACGAAAATGATGAGGATTGATTGACATGTTATTGAAAATGACATGACTGGGTCAATTACAGCGAACAGTGATTGGTAGAGTGCAGTGATTTGAAAATAAAAATTATTGAACCCTTGTCCGACAAAAATTTGAAATACACCGCGATTGTTGAGAAGAATTGTTTTTACAAAAGATTTGAGGTCGCAGGTTGGAAATGAATATCCAAATAAAATAGGACATTGACAAGTTTCAATTCCGAATTTTCGTCCACAATACGGTATCAAAAATGTTATTATTTATTCAATATTCGCTCGTACAATAAATTTCCAAGAATATAAAATCATTGAAGTTTTTTTTTTTTCTTCAGAAAATCAAATTCGGTGGTAAAAATATTAAATTCATAAGGAGCATCCCCTCAAACCTCCTCTGATGATATCTCATACAAATCGACGTAATAGTTTGTAAAATATAAAAGAACGGTATTCCCATCCTCGAAGCGTTAATAAAATGATCGAGAATATGAATAATAAAACGTAAATAATGAAGTATAAAATTTTTCGGTTGCGGTATACCTCGCACTATAACCAGACGCGTTTTATAGATCAGGTCAGAGGTGTGCCCTTCTTCTCTATTTGTACAGCTTTACATGTATTTGCTACGTTATATACTATATTTCTATGTATACATGTTATATTCCAGCTACACCTGCGGTGAGTTTGCGTATATCGGTTGATAGGTATAGGAGCGAATTGTATATATATAGGTGTGGATACAGGTATATCTTATACCCGCTATGCCGTAACGTAGTGTATATATATACCCCGAGGAAGAACATCCGGAGCAATTTTGCTTCGACCGAAAAGGAAGCGTTGCCTAGGTTCGGGAAATAAATTAGTAGTTCTAATAGACGTTAATGGGGCGTTTCGTTCCATTGCTCATTAATTTAATGAACTGCCTCGCGGCTGATTGCACACGATTTAATTACGCGCCCTTTAACCTCCAGACCGGTATACCTACCTACATATAACTATATAGACCAATCTCACACAAGCGCACCTAACGACCCTATATACCTACCAACGAAATTATTATTGTTTACTGCTAACTAGTCGAGTAACTACTCTAATCTTTGAATTAACATGGGGAGATCACGCACAACCACTCACCCCAAAAACCACTTCCTGATCATCAATAATCCACCCAATAAACCGAACGCTGTGCCCTACAGACTTAGGGTAAAAGTTTATTTGTTTATTTTATTATCTCGGGTTATTCAGCCGGTCAATTTCTTTACTTTTACTTATTGATTGGTATATTGGTGTGATAATCTCGAGTGTTAAAATTATTATTATATTATATTATTTTATTTCATTTTATTTTATTTTATTCTTCTACACGTTTCGTATCTTTCAAGGATCACGGACGTTACGATGGTATCCAGAGGGTACTTTTTGGTGGAGGTCTTCGTTTCTGGCTCCACAAACTTCTGCTTCTTGACTCCTTGTCGTACCTGTCTCACGGTCAGCTGAGCCTCAGCCTAAACCGGATGATCCTTGTGGACGTTGACGATATATTTGTCGGTGAAAAAGGAACAAGATTGAAAAAGGACGATGTTTCAGCGTTATTGGCCACACAGCAAAGAGTTCAGGCTCTTGTACCGGGGTTCAAATTCAACTTGGGGTTTTCAGGGAAGTACTTTCATCACGGGACCACGGAGGAGAATTATGGAGACGATATGATTCTCGAGAACGTCGACAGGTTCGTCAAAGAATTACTAATTAAATTACCTTTTCTTTTTCTTTCGCTGTTTCTCTTTGTTTTCTATTCAGTTTAAGACTTAAGTTTATTCAGTTCCTTGATCATCTGTTTGATCGTGGTCCATTCAAAGGAAGACGGAGGAGATTCCTTCGTTAATTAGGTCAAACTCCATTAAGGAAATGTTTGAACTACCTCAACGTATAATATTACTGTACTAATTGGAAAATGAAAAATCACATCCTAGAATCTTGAAAATTCGGTTAACTCCATTTGCCAACACTTCATTTCCTGGAAACGCGTCAAGGTGTATTATTTAATTTCCCCAAATTGATACGTAATCCGAAAATTGAAATGCGCTAAATAACTTAGGGTCTAAAACTGTTACGAAGAGAGGAAATAGAGCGCGTGTTCATTATCATTGAAAACTGATTTAAATTTCAATTAATTCCTTCTCTGTCCGATTGATAAGTAAGTAAATTGTCAATTTTATTTTCAATTAACACGATTCTCGTTTCGCGCCGAATGAATTCAACCGTTATGCAAAGTATTCATTTTCGCGGGTTTATTTTGAATTTTGAATCAATGAATTTCGTAAAAAAAAGATCATCCTTGCCCAAATCATGTCATAATTCGATTTATACATTTTTGAATTTGTAACCAGTTTCACTTCGAGATAATTCTTTTTTTTCTTTTTCTTGTAGATTTACGTGGTTTTCCCACATGTGGAATCATCAACAACCTCACCTTTACGAGAATGTAACGCATCTTCAATTGGACATGGCATTGAACAAACAATTCGCTAAAGAACACGGTATACCTACCGGTAGCGGTTACAGTGTTAGTCCCCATCATTCAGGAGTATATCCGGTCCACGAGGGCCTTTATGAGGCCTGGAAAAAAGTTTGGAACATCAAGGTGACGAGCACTGAAGAATACCCTCACCTTAGACCCGCGCGACTCAGGAGAGGCTTCATTCATCGAAATATTATGGTGAGAGAGAGAGAGAAAGAGAGAGAGAATTTTTTATTTATAAAAATGTAGCGATTTTCTTCTTCTCATTCTGAAACTTTAACATTATTCTATTGGACAGAAATAAAGGATGAATTTAAACACATAGTTCCACGTACCTCGTTGTATTATATTCACAATCGATTCATTTTAAAGATCGGGTTCAATCAACGATTCCGAACTCGTCTCATAGCGGATTCGAAGAATCGTTGCATATATCATTCGGAGACTCGTCTAGTGACGTGTTTAACGTCTTTTATCTGATTATGTATATCGTAGGATCACTTAAAACGCGAGTTCGATCTAAACATACATATAAAATATACGTATATACACATATTTGATAGATTTCCGGAGATGTTTGCGTGCCACGACAAATGGGTAGATACCGGGAATTGTTTTCCAACGACAATTTAGAGCCATTAGCTTGATCATATATTATACACGAGCTTGGTATCAGTTTTCTATACAGTAGGTATAATATCGGGGTACCTGTACGAAATGAGGATATACCTTCGCTTTGACGTATAAATCTATACGTTGAATAATGGAGATGACTAAAGTGGTAGGATTCGCTCACCGCCTTATTACTTTATCTTATTAACGACGTCGTATCGATTAATTCGTTTTGAATAATGATGTGAGCTCGAAACACTGTTCTAATATAATGACAACAAACTGAGACGATATATCGCTTATCAATATTATATATACCAATTAGAAACTGTATGTAGATAATAGATCGATCCATTTTCAACGAGTGAACAGACGGAGCAGAAATAAATTGTTATATGCTAAATAAAATTCGTATTGCCATTTCAGCGATAACCCCCGCGGTTCTCGATATCAATGGTGTGCTAAAATTTATAAAACAAACACGAGTCGGATGAATATTTTCGTTTCTTTTTCACAGTCACTCGCAGAATCGTCAAAACAATTTGTTGAAAAAAAAAAAAAAAAAAACTTTTGTTAGAATACGTCCATCAGCGTATTTGAAAAAAGAACGTTCTGTGAGGTCATGAACTTCATATCTTTTTACAAACAATATATGATGAATGCTCATCATCTCATACGAGTTTTTGTCTTCATCATTGAACGTAATATTGATAAATATATTACGAATTTTTTGTCTAGGTATTGCCGAGACAAACCTGCGGCTTATTCACTCACACAATTTTCATAGAGCGATACCCTGGGGGAAGAGATAAACTGGACGAATCCATACAAGGAGGAGAATTGTTTCAAACTATCGTTTACAATCCTGTGAGTTATTTTTTTCATTTTTTCCTTGGTAAATATCATTTTCCAATTACCCATATAATACACGATACGGTCACTCTATTACTATACGTATTAGGAAGGTGTGCCCTAACGTCATTTTTAGTACCTCGGAGAATGGGAACTGACTGATTCTGAATATCACTTACTTTTAATGAAATTATAGAAGCCCTTCCTTCGCGTTCGTGCGATGCCGTAGTGATTGAAATTCGATATTCTCAGGTAGATTCTGAAGTATGTATTGATGTATCGGGCTTACGTATAGGTATATTATAAATACGTATAGGGCTTTCCATGTCAACTAGATTGACGTCTAACGATCCACGTTTCTTTATATTATCATATCCTGATTCTAATCCATTATCCACTTATAAGAAAAAAGAAAACACTTCTGTCTAACATGACGGTAATTTTCACTCATTTCGAAAAATTTCACTAATTTGTCTTCTATTTGATAAGAAAGGTCGAAGAAATAGGTAAAACAAAGTTTAGAAACCAAATTGAATTTGCTTCGGTGATTTCCGATATACGAAAACTCAAAGAAACGTGAATCAATAATTGGATAATGCATTCGACAAGATGAAAAAGCCATCAGTTCTTTTTCTGAACAAATATCTTTGAAACACATTACTGAACGATACAAATTTAAATCAGCTACTATTAAAAAGTCGAAAAGCGCGTAATTTTTCTATAACTTTTTCCCCGATGATAGAAGTTATTTCACACTTCCATGGTATCATCTATTCTAATGAGAATTATTTCGCTAATATATATGCTTGCAATTATCAATATTCATCGAAACCTTGAAATTCGCTGAAATATTCGACTAATTGTGAATAAATTGAAGCACGAGCTCAAAAAGTGCTTATTTTTTGTTTATTCGGTCGATTATATCACCATGGAGTGGTCCTTACAAGAGTGATTTTAAAAATGTTCAAAGTCTACCTCTCAATCAGTTCCAAAGTTTTTTTTTTTTAAATAAAATTGGTTGAAAAATCAATGAATAAGTTAATTATTCGATGAAAATTATTTTGATATTATATTGCCTTGAATATATTCTAAGACAGGTAGGGGAGGGCTTTTTTTCCATTTTTCATAGCTAAAAGCAAATGAAAGCCTTTAGCTAGAGAATCCATTTGAATAAAAAATTTAATTTATTCATGGCACTTAACTTGAATTAAAAATCAGACGGTTCAATATAAGTTGAATAGATATATTAATAATTTAGAGCATTCAGAATTTTTTCGAGTGGATACAAAGTCGAGAAATAAAGGAAAAAAAAAAAAATTCTGCGGTACGTGTTCCCGTTGAAATTGAAAGCCGAAATTTTAGGGGAATTTGTTCTCTCTGTATTTGAAACCGATTGAGAGGTGGGCTTTAAAAAATTTTTAAATCACCCTTTTAAGGACCACTCTAAACTGTATACGAATACGCAAAAATGATGACTCGTATGTCTAGAATAAAATGTCACAATTCACTTTTATTTACCTGACCTTTGTTTTACAGATCAATATTTTCATGACGCATATGTCCAATTACGGTAACGACAGGCTGGCTCTATACACGTTCGAATCAGTGATAAAGTTCATTCAGTGTTGGACCAATTTGCGACTATCCAGCGCGCCGCCGCTTCAACTAGGCGAAAAATATTTTCAGCTTTATCCGGAAGAAGCTGATCCTGTATGGGGCGTGAGTAGACATCAATATCTATAATGCATATCACCATTCCCATCGTTATAAAAATATTTCACAAAATAAATCAATTAGAAAGATTTGAAGAAAAGTTTCTACACTTGAAAAAAATCGTCTCTCGTTTTAGCAAACTAGCAAATTATTCTTTTCCCTATTTCCTATGTGTGTATACGAGCAATATTGACATTCCTATACATATATCACGTCTGATATGTACGGAATTCGTAATAAATATTGTCCCATAGGCTGTCTTTCGATCAGGAATTTTCAATATTGACTGATGAATGCGGCGCCTAGGATATTAAAAAAAAAAGCGTTATATATTCGGGTTTTTATTCTCCAACACCCCACGGTCATATGATAAAAACGGTAATTCATTAATGTTTCAGAATCCGTGCGACGATCAGAGACATCAAAAAATATGGTCTCGAAATAAGACTTGCGAACAACTACCAAGATTTCTTGTTATTGGACCACAAAAGACTGGAACCACAGCACTCTACACATTTCTGTCAATCCATCCAGCGATTAGCAGCAATCTTCCAAGCCCTGATACTTTTGAAGAGATTCAATTCTTCAATGGAAAAAATTATTACAAAGGACTCGATTGGTGAGAAATTTTGATGAATAATATTTTTCCCTATTTTCTCTTTTACGATCTGGATGTTAGCGAAACACATACGAATTTATCCATATATTTGAATTTCAATTTTACAGGTACATGGGCTTTTTTCCTGTCGCAAAAAACGAAAGTGCACGTTACCTTTTTGAAAAATCTGCAACTTACTTCGACGGAGATTTAGTACCACGAAGATCCCACGCCCTTCTACCTAGAGCAAAGTTAATCACAATTTTACTGTCTCCAGCCAGGAGGGCTTATTCGTGGTATCAACATACTAGAGTCCATGGTGATCCTGTTGCAAACAATTACACGTTTCACAGTGTGATCACTGCAAGTGATACGGCACCAAAGCCTCTCAGAGATCTTAGGAACAGGTAAATTAAACTTGAGAGAGTACTTGCTAAGATGATTTCATTTTGTTCTTTTTTTTATTAGTAATTAATAGATAGATAAGAAAAGTGTTTGTCTTGTGAATTGTTTGCTGTATGTATTGAAGAGTTTTTATTTACTACAGGTGTTTAAACCCTGGAAAATATGCCCAACATTTAGAGAGATGGTTGTCGTTTTACCCGCCACAGCAGCTCCATATTATTGATGGAGAACAGCTGAGACAGAACCCTGTTGAAACGCTGCATGAATTACAGAGATTTTTGAAAATTACACCAGCGTTTAATTACTCCACACATCTTAGGTACGATCCTAAAAAAGGATTCTTCTGCCAAGTGACCAATGAGGATCATACTAAATGCCTTGGGAAAAGTAAAGGGCGACAGTATCCACCAATGGAAGATAAATCTTATAAATTACTTCAGGTGAGATGGGAGGGAAATATTTCTATAATTTTCAAAAAGAATTTCATGATTAGAATATAGGTGATTGAAATTCAAGCTTAGGCAACTTGTGCTCAATGAACAATGATCAATAGAATGGAATCGAACAGTTTATTACGCATATGAGTTAATGCCCTGTGAATAGAATAGGGAGAGGATAAGTTCAAGAAATACAGAGTATTAGAGTATATTGATAATACAAAACCATGAATTTATTTGATTACAGAGGTACTATCTGTCGCATAACACAGCTTTGGTAAAGCTTCTGAAACGCCTCGGATCAAGAACAATCCCACAGTGGTTAAAGGACGATTTGACAGATACTGTGATGACCTAGCTACCATTAGCAGCATCATCTACGTAATTTGTTAATCCAATGCTTCTATGGGAGCACTGTATGTATATTGCTACGGCAGATCTGTAATTAAATGTATATTAAATATTTTAATAACGTTTTTAACGAAAAGAGGAAGAAGGCCTATCCTGTGGATAATAAGCCTATTTAAGTAAAAAGAAATAACGTAAAAATAATGCAAAGGAAAACTAGTCATTAAGAATTTATTATTAATGGGAATTAACGATAAGCATCATTATTGCCTTGTAAAGATCGCGACATTAAACTCAGTTCCCATTATCGCGAGTGCCATTCGTTATTAATTATGGAAACAAACCGTTCAGGATCCATGGCATAACATATTAAATAATCTAATTGGTGTTCTGATCTAATAACAGTTACCCACTCTCAGAAGAAAGAAATAAAAAATTGGACCCCCTTTTTCCCTGTCGGGAAGACGTCGTTTCTCATTAAAGTAGAGAAATGTAAATCCTTACGTAATTAGAGATAAATGAGATTGGAGAAAAAAGAAAACGTAGCGAATACTTAAAAGAAAATTGAATAATAAATGAATAAACACATCGCGAACGTAATGTTTCTCGTTTTAAAAGTGAGCGTCAGGAACGGCGTTTTTATAATTTATGTTACAATTATGGAATGTAAATATTTACACGAGGATTGAATCGTTTCTTAGCAAAACCAATTTGTGACGATTCGTTGAATTTCGTATAACTTCGAAAACAAGTTTGAAAGAAAATATATTTCGAAGAATATGATATTTTAATCCTTATCGTCTTTTGTCCAAGTTGAAATTAGAATAATAATTTTGTATATTGGAGGAGTATTTTCATCGACCTGACTATAGATTTACATATTTTTAATCATTATACGAAAATAGAATAACAAGATAAAACAACTATGTGAACAGTGATGAATGAAAATTTATATCTATAGTCAGAGTCTATGGCATCTCGGGAGATCGTCCAGTGAATGGTGTAAACACGTATTAAAATTTCGGAGACAGTGTATGTTATTTTAATTATATCGTGTTAAAGAATGATAAATCAAATGATTCTATGTATATATTTTGACAATACTATTATTGGTATGTATAAATTGAAACCAATTGAATCGCGTCCGTTTGTAGATTCGGTGTAATATGCTACTATTTTGATGTGACACATGGTAGATTAAATTGAATTACATTCAATTAAATTATATCAACTGCAGGTAAATTAAGTTTTTATTGCCAATTCAAAGGGAGAATAAAAATCGAAGCATTCTTCAATCATTCTTCTCCAGATTTAGTCTCTGTAACATATAATATATATCAGCAGATCCATACGAACCGATAATTATTTCATTATTAGAATAATGCTGACAAAATTTAAAAATAAATAAAATAAATTCCCTCACATGATATCATTCACTGTCTGAATTCGATGATAGAAATGAACGATATCATGTGAAACTCAAAATTGACTCTGATATTATAGTTTATGAAAAGAAATTAACTAAGAACTCGAAATTTTAGCAATACGCACTTTTAGCAAGATGAATTTTCCCTTGAAATTTTGAAATCTAATTCTTCTGTGTTCAATACGTTTTGTTTTTTTTTTTTTTACTTGTTTTTACTTTATTTCGTCTTTAATATTCCATTTTCAACGCACAGCAAGGTACATATGCTGCGATGTGCATGTTTTTATACGCTACATTTTATATTTAGCCAATGAATTATATGATTAAAACAGTAGATTCTATTTTTATTGTTTTTAAACGTACGTTGCCTTTTATTAACGTATGATGAAATAGAAACTATTTTAATTATATTTTTGTTGTTAATTTGTGCATATATACATATATATATGTCTATCTTTAGGTATATATATATATTTGTATTTGTATATTTTCAATATTGTTAAGACTTCAATTTAACGAATCATGTACAAAGTTAACTGTTGATACCTAATCTGTTTATGAATGTGCCATTTTACCAGTGTTGTACATACTAATTTGATATTATAATGAATAATAATTGTTTCACGAGGTAACGCGGTGACGGAGCCGACTATCAACCGTTAGAGATTTGTTTGGTTGATTCAATGATTCTGTCGCCTGACAATAAAACCCGAAATCAATTTATAAAGCCATATAAAGAAAAACACATCTTTTAATATTTCGAGTCGGTCTAGCTGCTTATACATGTAAGCATAATAAAAAATAATTTACACGAAATTACCAATTGCCGGATGATGTACACATTTGAAGATGAAAAATTTACAAAAGCAGACAGCAATTGTCATTTAGGAAATCATGTACGACATTTTAATAGGATTTTAATTATTTAACTTATAATAACTCTATTGTAAAATAATGTAATGACTGTACGAATAGACGATAAGTTCTGATAAAATACTAATTAAAAAACTTGAACTATCGTTCAATCCAACCACCTTCGGTCTTCCATCCGTTTCTTTTCACTATTAGCTTATGCCGACCGAACTTTGAAATAACGAAACAACATTCAAACAATTTATTTATAAGTATGCTTTATTATATGCCGTGTGCTTTCATCGTGTCTGTCAGTGTAACATAATTTTTTTTGATTCCTAAAGTCTTAGTTATTTCAATCAATACAGAAAATTCAAACTAATTCCCGCACAATTTTTGCGGTAAAAGTAGTTTGACATCGTAATATTGGAGTCGCTACCTTCTAAATAATTTAGAAATTACAAAACGGCATACGGGGTGCCAAATGGTATCGCTATCTCGCGGACGAATATGAAAACTACTTTTGCCGTAGAGATCGGTACGCCTTGCTATATGCAACTTATCAAACGAGTCTAACGTGCAAGTTGCATAAAATGAGGCGCATTCGTGGCAAAATTAGTTCGTTCATGTGACCATGAGATGGCGAGAGCATTTTGCACCTTGCGGAGGAGCACTACCCTGTGGTGGAGACACGTGTTTCGGGGTCAGTGGCCCTTGTGGCGTCAGAGCGTTCATATGGGGACTGTGCGAACGAGATGCTACGGAATTCTCAACAGAGATATTACGAACGCAAAGCAGTCGTCGCAAACTAGACATTGTACTCATTGATGGAAAAAATTCCTCTTGTCTGGATTTTTAGATAAGTAAGTAAGTGATAGCGATATTATAATTTATTACACTTGTCTTTCTGTTACAGTTCAATGAATTTCGATCGGAACACAAACGTCGCGGTCTCGGGAGGATTCTACTCCATTTGCCATGAGCGTGCGAGATAATTGAATCGAAATTTGTGCGAAATTAATTATATTAGCTAGTTATATTGCAATACGAATGAGATTTACGTTACGCTAACTTTTTTGTCTAAAGAAAACGAATGAAGATTGCGATATGTAGTATATTTATTTTTGAGACGCAATTACTAATTGTAAGTGATAATATTGTATCGATGCTACTGCAATAAATTTCTAAAAATACGAATGATGAATTCCGTCGTTATTTTCAAATTTCCCTTCCCTAATATTAAGTATATTTCAGCATTTATATCGAATCTCCTCAGGTCAGATGTTCTCCTGATACTAGGAGCATTTTTCGACGTAAAATTATTCTAACTCTTAAGAATGCTAGTAAAAATAGGCTATATAGCAACGTGCATGAAGCAGCGTGTGCATGCCTACATCGATAGGCACTCCTTTCCCCCACCTAAAATTTCGGAATACCTCCTCGGGTCAGATGTTCTCCTGATACCAGGAGCATTTTTCGACTTAAAATTATTCTAACTCCTCAAATTGCTAGTATAGACGAGCTATATAGCGACTACATGAAGCAGCGTATGCATGCCGATGTCGATAGGCGACCAAAAATTTTAGAACACCTCCTTGGGTCAGATGTTCTCCTGATACAAGGAGCAATTTTTGACTTAAAATTACTCTAACTCTTGAAAATGCTAGTATAAATTAACATGTAGCGACGTGCATGAAGCAGCATATGCCGGACAGATGATGCCTTATTTTCTGGCAGTTGAGACTTTTTTCGGAGTCATATTTCTGGCAGTTGACACCTCAAACTTAACTCCCAAAAATACGGTGTCAACTGCCAGAAATATTGCTCCGAAAAAGTCTCAACTGCCAGAAAATGGGGTGATTTTTCTGGCAGTTGAGACTTTTTTCGGAGTCATATTTCTGGCAGTTGACACCTCAAACTTAACTCCCAAAAATACGGTGTCAACTGCCAGAAATATTGCTCCGAAAAAGTCTCAACTGCCAGAAAATGGGTGATTTTTCTGGCAGTTGAGACTTTTTTCGGAGTCATATTTCTGGCAGTTGACACCTCAAACTTAACTCTCAAAAATACGGTGTCAACTGCCAGAAATATTGCTCCGAAAAAGTCTCAACTGCCAGAAAATGGGGTGATTTTTCTGGCAGTTGAGACTTTTTTCGGAGTCATATTTCTGGCAGTTGACACCTCAAACTTAACTCCCAAAAATACGGTGTCAACTGCCAGAAATATTGCTCCGAAAAAGTCTCAACTGCCAGAAAATGGGTGATTTTTCTGGCAGTTGAGACTTTTTTCGGAGTCATATTTCTGGCAGTTGACACCTCAAACTTAACTCTCAAAAATACGGTGTCAACTGCCAGAAATATTGCTCCGAAAAAGTCTCAACTGCCAGAAAATGGGGTGATTTTTCTGGCAGTTGAGACTTTTTTCGGAGTCATATTTCTGGCAGTTGGCACCTTATTTTTGGGAGTTAAGTTTGAGGTGTCAACTGCCAGAAATGTGGCTCCGAAAAAGTCTCAACTGCCAGAAATATCACTCCGAAAAAAATCTCAACTGCCAGAAACGTCACTCCGAAAAATTCTCAACTGCCAGAAAATGGAGTGATTTTCTGAAATTTTCAAGAGCTAAAGTAATTTTAACTCAAAAATTGCTCTTGGTATCACGAGAACATCTGAGCCGAAAAGGTGTTCACAAATTTTCAAGTAGCCGAAAATGCGTCAGATCTCAAATTCCCTACTGTTCTTATTTGAAATGAATAATTTGAGGAAGGGAAAAGTGGAAAATAACAAGGCAATTGATTATTCATGTATCTAAAAATTTATTTCCGCAGCATTGATACAATCGCATTCATTGTCAAAGTTATGCAGGATTTGTAAATTGTAATTGATTCTCAAAAATAGATATCAAATATAAATTTTTCGAGTGACTTCATTTGTTTCCTGGTACACGGAGAGAAGTTTGTGGTAAATATTTAAAGTATATGACACAATCACTGTATGAATATGAGAATATTTACCATAAACTTCTCTCCGTGTATGAGAGTTATCACAAAATGAACTAAATACATTCGTATTACAATAAGATCTTACTTAATATAATTATTTTATAAAAAAGGACGAGTGGTATAATATTATTGCGTTCGAAATATTTCTACGAGGTCTCGTTAACACACCCCATACGTACTCATCGATGCCACGAGGGCCACTGAGGTCACTGACTCCGCGACTAGTGCTATTATCCGAGGTCAGTGCTCCGCCATCTCGCGGTCGCATTGTCGAACTATTTCATGCCGGTAACGTCGTGTGCCGATAACGTGCTGTGCCGATAACGTGCTGTGCCGATAACGTGCTGTGCCGATAACGTGTTATGCCGATAACGTCGGCATAGCTCAATGTATGCAACTCGTGTGTCATAGCTGCGATCCCTAAGTGGAGGTTACATAACGTAAGGCGTACCATGTTTGCGGCAGTTGAGACTTTTTTCGGAGTGATACCGAGTGCTTCCTCGCATACATCGCAGTGATTTGAGTAGCGGACCGTCAGGTCTAAGGTAAGTAATGTTCATCAATGGTGTCCCCGTGGCTCATTATTTTTCTTACCTTTTTTTTAAATCGAATTTCTTACTACAAATATTTTATTTGCCCATGACCAGTGGCTTACTTCATGACTCTGCTCCACCTCGCAGCTGTCATATTCCTAATAACCTGAAGGTTCCACTGGTGATGGGTAAATAAAATATTTCTGGAAAGAAAACTCGGTTCAAAGAAAGGCTAGGAAAAATAGTGAGCCACCGGGACACCATCGATGAACATTACTGTACATTGTTTATTCTACGACATCTCTTCTGCGTTCAGAGTGTTTCCATTGTGTTTCATTATAATAATGCATATAGTAAGAAGATACTATTCATTCATACTGCTTCTCAGAATTCCTACAATGCGCCAGTTGCCACGCCTCCATGAATATATAATGAAAGGCTCGTAGTTTTTTTTGTCCGCATATTTGTGCAGCACCACTATCTTTTCAGTCTAGACGAGCGCTTCTTAGAAAAGGTAGTAGTTTTTTTTATCCGCATATTTGTGCAGCACCACTATCTTCCTACTCATTCATGCGCGACCAGCGCTCTCTATGTATCAATGAAGTAGTTGCTGTGCAAGGGGGGATTAAAACTAGCGATGTGTACAAACGAACAAACAATTAAAAGAACAACTCAAAGTAAAATTATCTATCGATTAAAACGAAAGAGAAGGAGCAGACGAAGAATAATAAATAGATGAATATGCATCCATCGCAATTGATCGAGTCTCTTCATTTTCTCTTTGACATACGTAAACCATGTTCGTATTACGACAATACACTTGATGGACGGAACCTCGGTAGTCGAAGATGTTTAGACTCTGATGGAAGTTTATTCAACTGTAACAAAAGGACGAGTGTTATATTATCACTATAATTCAATAAATTACCCGATAACTGTACAAAAGAATCTGTTTTGGTTAGCGAGTGGCATGCATCGTCTATTCTGCGACTACTTCTATGCGTTCGAAATATTACTATTTTTTTTTTTTTTTGTTTTATTTTAATTTTTTCTAACCAACAGGTACCTCAGCCAGACTGAGGTCCCGAATGAACTTGAAGAATAGAAATAATTCTATTTAGATGTCAGTCACAGTCATAACTGGTTAAACACAAGTTAACGCCACAAGGGCTACTGAACCCTTAGAGCATATATTACATGGAGGGAGCATGGCCTATCTCTACCGTGCCAAAATCTTGTAGCAACCAAGTAAGACAAAGCGCGATAGATTTCGATCATCCCCATCTCTTTCTGGCATTCTCCGATTGGCTGAAGGCTCGTCCACTCTCTTTTATGAGAGTATCGTATGATACTCAGGTAGACCCCAGAAATATGGGGTTCCGGTCGAGTTTGTTTACATAGCTATACGTGCGAACTGATGCCAACGAACTAATGTGTCAAACTTATGTAAAACGCAAATTTTTCAATTTATTGTCATAAAATGCCATATACGTGTCGCGTTCCAAACTGTAAGGCAACTTACGGGACCAGTGAAACAATAGACGTTAGTTTTCATCAGTAAGTACCGCAAAGATGTATTAAAGTTATTGCATTTTGAGGTTAGAATGATGTAGGAAAGTCTATTTAAACTTTCTTATCATTTTGCAACCTGTCTGCTGGTAATAAAATACTTTTACAGTACATCATTTCCAAGTCTTAATGCTAATCAAACTCCAAACATCTCTACATGCCTATTACAGGTTACCAAAGAACGATGAGCGCTGTAAAGAATGGAGAGAAATTCTATGGAACAAATGCAACGTCGAGTTACGCACATCAGATCGATTGTGCAGTAGACATTTTGATCGCGTTTGCTTCAGTGTGGGCCCATTTGGAAAACGGAGACTAAAATCTGATGCTGTGCCAACTATATTCAACAATACTTTGCATGGAGACAAAGTTCCTGAGTAATTATAAAGTTGATATGTAATCTATGGCAACTTTGTATATACACCATTCCATCTGCAGACCAGTACAAGAAGCCATGGAAGTTTCTAGTCTGGATTTATCATCGGTTGAAATTCGTAATCAAAGCGTTGAGTAAGATTCTTTATTTTCACGTATCATGTTCAAGAGTTGAGTTGAGTTGAGTCTCACAACTACAATAGAATATGACTCCTTGTACATGACAAGCAAAGCTAAGAAATTAGCAATATGCTTTGTTATGCTTTCAGGATACCTCTAGAAATAGACTATGGACAATCAACTTCAAATTCTGAATCGAGGAAAGCTTCTGGAGTGACCATTACTGACAGTGATGAGTAAGATTTGTTTGGATCACATCATTACTGATAAGACCATGATTCAACAGTTATAGGTATATTTATACATCATACAAGATTTGTCCATGATGATTTCAGAAAAGCATCAGAACCAGATGCACATCCTCAAAACAGAAAGAGGAAATATAACAAACGCTACTTCACTGACTGGAACCTGGATGAACTCGAATGTACACCAAAAGTACGCAGAGTACTCGAATTGGGTAGAGAAGAAATGATATCACAGCGCCGTAAGATTCGTACTCTGCAAACGTACAAATGTAGGATGATGAAGAAAATTAAAACATTGCAAGGCCTCTTAGAACACTTAACTAAACGCAACTCCATATCTAAAGAAACATCGAACCTACTTGAGGTAAATTTTCAGGTTGAAAGTTAAAACGAAAATAATTATGCTTGAAATTCACTTCACTATTATATTTCTCCAACTAATCTGATAAAAAGCACAGTTTCGAAGAATCAGTGAATGAAAGCTACTTGAAATCAAGAATAATCAATTTGAAAGTAAAACAGTGAAGAATATAATATTTCGATTGAAACTGCAAGTAATGCCAGTTTCTCTAAGTAGATATACAATTGTTATTTATCATTGATATTTTTCTAAATTATGATATTTTACATAGAATGCATCTAGATATTATTTTCAATTTTTTGTACATAGAAGATTTTACACTTATAATTATTTACAATCATTATTTACCTAATATACATCCAAGAATAATGTCTCGATGTTACTAATAATCAATTCAGACATAATTATAGTTAAAATTGTATATTGCACTAAATTAATCAATGTTCATACAAATTGTGATTTATCCAATTTCCTGATGAACATAAATACACAAATTTGAGATGACAGTCGGCTATTTCATTTGTGTTAGGTATCTATGCCCCAGTTAGGAAAAGAGATGTTACAACGATTACTTCATAAATCCAAGAAAAAGTTTCCACCTCCATTACGTTGCTTCGCTACAACGCTTCAGTTTTATTCTTCGAAGGCTTACAATTATGTCCGCACTGTGTTTTCCACAGTGATGACATAAAAATCCACTTAGTGATCATAGATTGCAATTAATCAAGCTTATTGTTCAAACGTATTTGCGTATACGAATAAATCATGAAGAGAAAGGACGTCAAGAGTCTATAGATCGGATACGTAAAGTATATTCTCGAATGATTGTACACAGGCATCAGTAAAAACGAGATTGTTATTCGAATATTTTATGAATACCACTCCTAAATTACCTTCCTGCATGTACTACATGCTACAAAATACATTTATATCATTTTTCGAAAAATTTTCACTATACTCAGGGCCCTCCACAGTTGCGTTACGCTACTGTTGTGTTAGAAAGAGATGGGGATGATCGAAAGCTATCGCTCTCTGTCTTACTTGCTTGCTACACTTTTCTGCCGCTATGCGCCCTCCATGTAATATATGCTCTAAGACTGAACCCACGACTGGTGTGCCTCTAGCTTAGGCCGGGTCGACAAATGGTATCTCCATCTCGCAGTTGGACGGACGAACTACTCATGCCGCGAAAATGGGAGCGCCTAATATATACAGCCCGCATGTCAGCATAGTACTACATGCTGTATATAATAAGGCACCCGGATGCTTTTCGTCCTGACTAATGAGATTAAGAAATTTATAGAATATGAAGAGCTTCACGTGATCAGCTCCAGCGAGAGAAAGAGTTCACTCATCCCACGTACGAGCACCATTGATAATATGACATGTACTAAACAACCAGGAACCACTTGAAAGAAATTCTTTTCTTATTTGGTTTATTAAGATGCTTCATAGATTATCCATATATCACTTATTAGTAATATACCTATGGAGGTGTTCATATTATTTTATGAATATTTTATTCATTTAATATACATACAGGCAATAATAAAACCGGAAATGATGTCTATTCGTAGATTGTAACTTTGCATTTCCGAGATCACATTACCTGTGAACAGCCCAGCTTCGTGTTAAGCTTCTCGGGATGCGGGCTAACATATTTCGCTGTCCTATGCAATATGGTGCCGAACTGTCTGTGATTATCATGTTTCTGGCCCTCTGCGCTAGAACTAATTCTGTCCAAATTTGGCAACTCGTTTTGTACTCTGGGACAGTTTATTTCCGCTATGCAACACTGCTCAACACCCTCGAGCTTATCCATCTCTCCAAATAAATATTCTCCATCATTATCCCCGAGTCTTGGCAGCGTATTGTTCAGATTTTTCAGATCCCGCTTCATGGATCTTTGAAGATTATCTCTGTCCTCCAGTGACTCCCCAGTTCCTCCTTCATCCAAGTGTCCTAAGGGACTGCTCTTGCGAAGGGTGTGAATCTGTCTGGTCTTTTTCATTCTTCGATTTTCGCGATTCTTATCGCCCTGACTTTGCACCTCAACATCAACATCGTCCTCGGGGTTTTCGGCAATATTATTGCCGCCCGACTGCTTAGTCCTGGACTGTTCAAGTCTCGATATCTCTTTCTGGTACCTCCATAGTCTTGGGCTCATAATTTGAGGTCCATGATCAGTTACTGCCCCTGATCCTGGCTGCAAGTAAAGACTCTCAACGTCAGGAAAGAACAGTCTCTGCATGTAGGATCTGGGTGGTCCACGTTCTAGAGCAGTAGTTGCCCTCAGATGATTAGCGAATTCGGAACGGTTGCGAAGATAACCACAGAATTCAAGGAGCAAGAAAAGCGATCCCATGGCTAAAATCACCACCAGAAGCAGCGCCAAGATGCAGATGATTTGCCAGGCCATGTCGAGTACCAGGGCGTGATTGACGCTGTCAGTACCTCCTGGTCTGCCACATAGTGGAGCCAGAAAACTACCGAAAAGAGCACAGACTAGATGCGTCGCTACCACGTTGCAATAGTCCTCCAGGGCACTGCGATAAACGCGTCTTGAGACGAGGTAAAATATCACACCACTGGAGCAGCTGATGCCGATTACAACCAGAGGAGAATAGAGATCAACACCAGCTGCAACGGTTACAACTCCCGAAATTGCTCCCTGAACACAGCGCACCACCGTCCAGTAATTAAATGCTTCTCGGCTTAAGGCGAAGTGCAGAGCGACGATAAAAAGGCTGGAGGAAGAAGCGGCAAGAAGATTATTGACCAGGAGATGAGGCACGTTGTGAAAAGAAGACCTGCTCGATGTTCCGTGGTCAGGAATAGGCAGACTGAGTCCTTGGAGGCCTAAGAAGATGAGGAAATAACCGGCGAATGCACTGCCTGGTGAATCGGCCGACAAACTTGAGTCGTCTATATCCCGGAGCTTGAGTATTCTTCGACCCAAAATCAGGCAACCCAAAAACCCAGAAAAACCACCAACGACGTGGACTGTTCCTGCACCTGCGTAATCCATGAAAGCAACCGGCCTCCCAGTCAGATAGTTATCAGCCATCCAGCCCTGCGGTGTCCAAGCCCAGTGGATTAGGAGTGGTTGGACAATTGCGGAGATGAAAATTGCGGTGATCAGGTAACCGACTGTGTGCATTCTTCCGACGATGCCACAGGTACAAATTGCGGACGCAGTTACTGCCGCTTCCCATCCTACGATGGCTTCGTTTATGTTTGCTCTGCTGTCGCCAATCCAGATACCTTTTCCTACAACTCCAGCAATGTCACCGTTGAAGGAAACGACGAATCCTACCAGAATGTAGACTACAGTCACCGTACAAAAGTCCACGATGTTCTGCAAGAGGATTAGATTGACGTTGCCAACGGGTACGGTGCCGATTTGAACTAGTAGAAATCCTATACGAAGAAGTATTGTAAGAATGCTGCGAAACATAACAGATGAAGAGGTCTCGTAAAATTCTTCGCTTGAATTTTCAATCCTGAGACGATTTCGGTCATGCATTGTGTAATCGTAGTAGTTTTCTTTATCTAACGACGACATTATTAAGAAAGTTTCTTCCGGTAGCCTCAGACCCCAACGAAGGTCATCCGTTCGCGGATGTACTTATCTTCGACGCCAGCTGTCGCAATTACGTGAGACGGCAATTTGTCGCGAGGAAATTCGAATTTCCCGACAATTCTCGTACTTCTATCGTTGTGATACTGATCTCTGATAGTGCCGCTGAGACTGGTGGTTAACAAGGCTTGATAAAATGTTGTATAATACGGTTAAGGAACACGATAAAAGTCACTGTTCGTGTAATATTCTACCTCGTGTCTGCTCTCTTTTCTCTAATATTGTAGAAAATTCTATAATTTCTTATCCCACTGTTATGACAATTAAAACCATAAAATACGCAAAATCCGTGAGACTTTAATCTTATCGAACTGTCAACGGCAGGTGTAATATCATTACAACTTGTAAGAAAAAAACAAAAAATACTGATAATCTGAAGCTTTCTTTCTTTCTCATACCCTGAACGTGATCGCGGCTTGCAGCGTAACATGAAGCTTGCCGATTACAATTTCCCGTGTATACGAATGTGCTTCACGCTTTTATTAGGCAGGCAGATCGATTGTATGGGCCTTTAATAGTGCCGGAAGCAGCGGAAGCTTGATTTTTTCGTTACCCTTATTGAAGGTAATTGGAAAGCCTGCCATGTAATTCTTGAAATACATAACACAAGATTATATAGTATATGCTATAAGCTAGATATCTGTAATGTTCGTCGATAGGGTCCCCGTGGCTCACTATTTTTCCTAGCCTTTTTATAAATCGAATTTTCCTTCTACAAATGTTTTATCTGCCGATGACCATTGACCAGTGGAGCAGCCACGACTCTGCTCGACCTCGCAGCTGTCATATTCCCAATAACCTATTCGTTCCACTGGTCATGAACAATTAATAAATAATACTTATATGCAGATATATTCGAAATATATTTTCCATAAACAGCGAATATTGAATACCAATATCGATTTCTTGTCTGTTTTAATTCTACATTCGTCTAAATAAATGAGTATCTCAAATCGAGTGAATTTGACAGATAATTCTGCCATAATAATTACAACTATAAGTTCATCACCACCGACGAGAGACACGTTTCTTGACGATCTCCATTACCACAAATCCCGGACCGCAGATACAAATAGTCAGACTCAGAACCTGCTGACGTCAAGTAAATTGATCCCGATATCATATGATCTTGCTCATCCCGAAACTATCCATAAAATGTAAATGACATTCGAGGAATCCATAGCTGGGTGTGCTATCGTCGGACTCCCACACAATTCCTGATCCTCAACACATCTGTACAAAGACGTAAAAGTGTTATTGAACGAGAATATTCACTCCCGCTATTGCCGACTGGAGTATATTGCATACGATCGAATTGTACCATCGGCCAGTCTTTACCATTTGTAGTACAAGTATCATGACGCAGCGTATGTAACATATACGTATGTATATGTTCAACGAGATGATAAGAATTCATTCGTGAAGTATGCGCAATGCATTCGCCTGGATTCTGTCGTCGTGTAATGAAAGCACCGATGTGATGCCCTCGTGGCTCTTAGTGAATATCAAGCTGCTATCGAGGTAGCTGACCCATCATTGGCGGCGAATACGGTTACACAAGAAACGCTCACAGTCTTCAACGCGCATGGCAAACCATTTAGAGACGAACGAGGTAAACCCAACCGGCGAAACAGTCGCTCGAAGGCGGCCGGTCCCGCCGATGAAAACAGGTGCGAGACGCACCGACCAGTTTATATCGGGTATGAAATATGGCGGCGACTAGTGTATCGTGTGGTGCTGTGATGCTGTTTAGACTCGACATGAATCGTGTTTTGAGAGTAACTACTTTGGCAGCAGCTCGGAAGTGTCAAAACGTGAGTTCAGCATTATTTCTACTTTCCAATTCGCGCTTGTTACTTATTCGAACGTATGGAAATCTGCCACTAAGCTACTGCAGTCCTCGGTGCATTGCCCTTCTGCATACCAAACATGCATTCAAATCACGGAAATTTACCGACGTTAGATATACGAGCCGTTCACTAATATTCGGACAAAATTGAAGACCGTATCGTTATACCGCATACAAATTTTATCGCTTTTGATTCAACTGATACACAGTGCAGATCATCTTCACAGCAGAAGCGATATTCACAAATTTTAATGCTCAAGTCGAGGCATGGGTGTGTTGTCCTCTGTTGTCAGCCGGTTTCCCTCTCCGTTGTCAAAGGTTCTAAAAATAGTACACAATACCCTTTACGTAGTACGATATAGGTATAGAACAAACACTTGTTTAACATCCTGTAGATAACTATAATCGATCATTAATCGGAACATTGTACGCAAGTATTGTAATGATCAAATTATCAAGTTTCAGTTTTCAGTTTTCGGCAAGAGAAACAATTCAGTTATCTGTTCGCAGTATTTGTCGAAAGCTGATAATATAGAGCGTGTAAAAATTTTTTAATCTAATCCCGAACGAGGTACCAGTGTTTTGATACGAAATTATATACGCTCTACGCTCTTGTCACGTGCCAACTAAGTAAGTAATGTATAGAGTGATTTTAGGACAGTATTAATTAGGATATGAAAAATAAGCACGTTGAAATTCGCTCGTATCCCTTAGGGCCTTTTAAGGTGATGCTATGTACTTGTGTTTTAACATATCGAATTGGAAAATTATGCCACAGAATAAGTATTTCAAAGGATCAATTTTCCTTCGGGGAATCGTTTCCATTTAGATGATCGGAGAGCGGAATACCAAAATATCTTAAGAAAAACGCAAAATAATGATGAGATAAATTTGTATTTCCGATGCGATGGAAAAGCCCGAGTATAGGGATAAGGTACAGCAATATTACCTTGATACGTCTTGAATGAAACGTGAATGAAAATTAATTGTTACGTGGTTGTTCGCAGTTAATTATCATACTTTGGTAACCGTGGTTGGTTATAAATATATTCCACTATAGTATTACGTATTAAAATTTCGACCGTTGTTTCGTGGGGATGGATTAAATTATTCAAATTATACACCATAGAGGTCAAATTACGTACTGGGTCTCGAAAATGAGATATCTTGAACCGCCAAAATTTCTAACAAATTTATTGCATGCGGTATATATAGGTAGGTATAAGTGTATACTATATCTCTCTTTTCTCATTTTGATGAAATATTCAAATTCGACCGAGGCCACTCGAATGTCATAAAATGTCATTTTACTCTCTCAGGGAAGTTAGTGTCGCTAGAAATGTATAAATATTCAAAGACGAAAGTAAAAAGGCTCGAGGCTTCGTACAGGTCTTCCAAAAATACGCGTCTCCGGGCACTGGTCCTCTACTCGCTTCCCAATTATTATTTCTCTTTCTGTATTTTGTTCGACTCTTTTTCGGGTTGAAACAAATGAACATTAACATTGCCACGTTTGTTAAACATCCATCTGCGTCTCTCATATAGTCATCTAATGAATCCGAAGTATTTAAATTACCTATTTGGTATACATATATATATATATATCGTGGGGCAACCCGTGATAATATTAGAAACCGTTTATAATCTGTTTGAGAATTTTGGAAAGAAAAACAAAATTGTTATAATAATACAAATGTAAATAACGTCCGGCAGGCCCAAGATCCGGATGAATAAATTACCTACACACAGAGTTAAGCCGATCGTGAGGTATGGTAATCCCCGACAGTGGCGTAGAGAATTGATAAAAATATATTTCTTATCATTGCATGACGATGTGTGAATTTATCTGTGCCAAAAGCGAGTGACTTAGTAAGGTACCGATTTATTATCAACCGGAATGCGAGTCCGTTGGATTATTACTATCGATTTTAATCTGGCAAGATTTCGTTTACTCCAAAACGTGATTAAACAAATTTTTCTCAGTCTTCGTTTTTCCTATTTTAATAATTTTTTGCGTATCGTCCCGTTATAATTAAATCGACTAGTCTTCTTCTTCCCGATTCATAAGGCTGTTTTCTATACCTCTGTTTAAAATTATAGTCACTAAAGTAGACTGACTAGACAGCTGAAATGTCGCAAGCAACTGCTGCTTTTCTCTCTTTTTGTTTGGCACGACTTCTCGTCGCTTAAAAGTTATTTTGACTTCATCGTTCAACAACACGTTTCTTCCGGAGCCAAAAATTTATTTAAATTAAATTAAAGCTGACTAAAATTATCCGAAAATTTAACTCTATTCAATGATACAATAATTATTGTCACGAACATATACCGTGAGTTTTTTCAAATACATATTCCGAGGTGCAAGGTGGTGGAAGTTAAAACTCAAAGCTAATTAACGCACCCTAGAGTTTAACACGTATATAGGTAGCATATCTCGCACTCCCCAACGCAATTTTTAATTAGCTTCCACCATCCCGAGAGAAACACCATACCTGTAATTTACGGAGCTAGAATAACGACGCTACCACAAATAGCACTGCGCGATATCAGCGCTTATTACATTACCAAAATCTGCAGCAGCGCGTGGTTCGGGAGAGTATATAAAATCGTGGAGATTGCTGCAGTGCTGAATCACCGTCTGACACATCAGTTCAAACAACTAAATAAGCCACGTGAAGATCATATGAGACATAATATGTCGTGAACATGGATCGTAAGAACTGCCCCTGACTTCTTTTTTAGACACCAACACTTCATACAGCTTCGGTTCAATTTATATGCTGATTGAAATCTTCTTTGATGGATGATGGAACTTTACTGTCTTTTATATTCTCTGCTTACCCCATACTTGAAATTCTTAACATGATCTGAAATTTTTAAATCAAGAATGAGCATTTGCCTTGGAGACGACGGAACGGGTTTAGATTGGAGTCTTTTACGTCGACATGGACGGCCCTATGGTATCGTTATCATCGTAAACCGTATCCCGCCCTCAAATTTGCGATATTTGTTACATCGACGTCTGGGAAAGGATTGCGCCGAATTTTGCACCGCGGGTTTTCCCTTCTTTTACTGTAATTTTATTCCTCAACGGTTGACCTGGTTTCTGGCAATTCAAACAGCTGCGGGCTTATCACAATCATTATTTTTTCTTTCCTCTCTTTCTCTTCTCTCTCTTCTTTCAGCTGACGATAAAGCTTCCTGTAGTAAGTTTCAACCAGTGTACCAACCGCGACCGCGTGATAATTCGTACCATTGATTATGAGAGTATCATACGTAATTTTTATTAGATACGAGTTGTACGGACCATTGCATCGTTAACAGTACTTTGTCCAAATGATGCAGTAAAAATATGCATCAGTAATCAGTATGGCGCTGGCGCCAGCATCGGCTTCAACGAACAACTTTTTTAATCAGGCACGCGTCGTTGAACTGCGACATACTCTGCGTGGGGTGCGCACAGCTACCTACAAAGTGTATGTTTGTTTGTAGGTACATACATATATTGTGTCAATGTATGCCATGCACGGACATACAGAGTTCACAACTGAGTATGAAGTACACACATTCTGTCATGCGTACATGGGGGCGCCAAAGTGTCTCGTTTTCTGAATGATGACTAAAGTTTCAGACGGAGAACTTCACCCTATTTAGGTAGTTACCTTACTTGCAAGGTTCATATGTATACATGTATACATATTTGGTTGAGTTCATACAACCAGCCTACAATCACTCACCTCTTGAATTTTCCATTTTTTTTTAAATTTTTATTTCGCTTGAGAACATTGTTGGAAACAAGGCAATTCCTCGATTCCCAGTTTTTAGAGGGACTTCTTTTTTTCGAAAATTTCGGTTCTTTTAATTTTTTACATTTTTTTTTTCTAATCGTAATTTCGAAGTCCTAGAGAAAAGGTTTTTGATAAGAAGTATTCCTTAATATCGTGATGTGTACTACTTTTCCGCACTGTTACTTTTATTTTGATTGCAGCTAATCTCTGCGAGGCGGTGGTTCAGAAATTCTATCTTTTGTTTGATTATGTCTCAAAACTACTAGCTGTGGAACTGCTATGATGAAATTGGGTTATTTACAAATCCGTTTCTTTGAGACGGTAGAAATGTAGTTAAAAAATGTTTCTTTTGCCTCATTGTAAAATCCTCGGTATAAATTCATCGGACTATGTAACTTTTCAAATACCAATCGCGTGCTGGACCACAGCATTGACTATTCCACGCAGAAGTTAGATAAGATAGCCGGCGAAGTATACAGCTCCAAATCCAGCAAGGATAGTTCGTCTAGGCTGAGCTGAGCTGGGCTGGGCTGGGTTGGGCTGGACTGAACTGGGCTGGGTTCGGCTCCTAAAGTTCTCTTCACGATTTGAACTCGTTTCGATAGTATAGCTTCATGTAGGCCATCGATGAAAAGTTTACTCTGACGTAGTAAACTTTGAAACATATACCCTGTGCCTTGAGTGGCATAAAATAACAGAGGTATATTATGTATATATATATATATTCATAAGCGCTTTGCTATGTACACTTTGTGTCTGGGATTTAATTAATTTTTCATTTTTTAATCTCTTGGTGTGCGGAAAATTGAAAGCGAGCTTATATAGGTATATATATATTACTCAAATTAAACATCACGTAGTATCATCCTGCCTCCCGGCAGCACATATGTTGTAAAATTAATTCGATATCATGTATGGTATAGTACAGATAATATATATTCTTCACTTTCTCTTATCCACTTTGTTGCCTAGAATCTACTTTACAATTACATAATTGAATAATAATAATAATCACACTGACACTATACGTTCTGCGTCTTCGGATTTTTGAAGTAGGTATATTCGCGAAATGCCCGGACTTTGACGAATAATCGAACTACCACGTTTTATAAAAACGTGTCCTGTAACAGAGGGAAATAATATTTTAAAAACGGAAATCCGGCGATCACGTAACATTGTCATAGCTATGGTGACGTCACAGATATGATCAAGGTACGTTTCCACTTACTGTATCCGCGTATGTAACGAGCTTCGGAGAGAAGTTGATTCAGCAATACAATAACAATAATAATATCACTTGTATAACTTGACTATAAACTGATTATAAAACTTCGGCATAAATTCAATGACTAAGTTATCTCGGCGCATAAAGTCTTTTGGTATTTTTTATTCGGCGTGAGATTTCAGATTCCTAAAATGTTGGTTCCTAGTTTAGATAAGAGCATAGAATATATGTTCCGAATTACCATGTCGGAAATTTGTTCATTGATTTAATTCATATTTAGCTCTTATACCTATATATACAATCATAATCAGCCCATAATGTCGAATAGCATAAGCAGTAAATCACAGAGAATTCAACATTCGGCATACATCGCGGGTGAAAAGTCAGTGGCTATCTGCAAGTGATGTGGCTACTGGTCAACCAGCACATATAAAAGCTTGAAGAAATAAGAGGACACGTCTTACAAATTATAACTCACACACGTGACACATGTTAACTTAACCGCCATCTGGTGGAAAGACCTTTAATCAGGTCAATGTTCGGCCTTGTTATAAACCTCGATATGAAACTGTCCTAAATGAATTTAAATAACGGTATAGTAACTTCGACGGACAACTATATTAGCTGGTAGTTATAATCAATTGATCCAAAAATCATATACTTAATATTGGTATACAAGATTTTGGTAGACGATCCACGATTTATTTTTTAATTTACTAGGAAGAAATTCGCAAGTCGATGTACATACTTTGCATATACTCACGTTGTACACGAAACTGTTAGACATGCACGCCACGCGAATGGCCTTGTCCCTGGTCACGAGATCATCGAGTAAAAAGGGTTCAAGGAAAGTCGCTGACCGTGATCTATATTAGACCAAGTCTCTGGTTCAATTGCTTAGATTGTGTAACTCGCGTAATTGAATATTGGTCAGTTACGTATTTTGAAGCCGCTTACGTGTAAAGCGATTACTGAGAACGTACTGAAGTGAAAGTTTCCATTCTTACATTTTCGTTCTGAATAAAACAAGTCCGACACTTTGCTCCTTCGCCTTTTGTGATCTAGTCTCATACGTTTTATTCGCGAATCTAAGCACTTGGTTCGACTCGATCAAACAGTGGGATCTACCTGACCTGAATGCTTGCGTTGAAAATGGTAAAGGACGACCATGATCGATTGGAAAACTGAGTTTATCAGTTATGAAGTCTGATTTATGTTTAACTTTTTGGGAGAAAAAAAGTACCAAGCTTTTCACCGCTCTATTATTATATTCATTCTTCTTTTCTGATAGCTACCGATAAACGAAGGGTTCAAACATCGTTATAATACCTCTCTCTTTCATGAAGAAGAGGGAGTGAAGCGAGGCAAAGTACTAATGACTTTGATAGTCTACGGCTGTAGTTTTATGCATATAGCTTTGGCAACTTGATACCTGTAGATAGTCGCGAACTCATTAAAATATTGCGATTCCCGAGAGCATTAAAACTTAAAATCGTTGTTCGTGCAATTATTTTGTACTCTATTAAAAGCAAATAAAATTAATGTGCATGAATTCTAGTCATTGGTCAGCGTCCTGATACCCATTATAGTTTTGGTATGGTTAAACATTCACAATAAAACTCGGTGTGATAACGGGTTAGGAACAAAAAGGCGTTATATGGTGATCATTAGTATTGGTACCATAATATATTATCGTTATTATTATCGCGTTATGGTTATTATATTCAAATCATTGTACCACAGTATTGACGTATGTCTATGATAATCAAATCCTAATTAATGCGGTAGTAAGTACTTATGCAATTACATTAAAGAGCCTAGAGACAATCAATGATCCGTACTGCACTGTCTACTAAATCCCGAATTCTAAAGATATCAAAATACAGATTAATATACATTGAAATTTGAACTATAGGTAACATACCTCCGTAACCGAAATTGAGAGCTTTCGACGTAGGTAGGTACCTACAGCTATACCATGCAGCGTCTTCGTCCACCTTTTTATTAGAAATGAATTATTCACGAAGTTCTTAGGTGTTTTCCAATTTATATCCATAGGAAACTTTTTATGTATGTGGATCTTCGAAATATTACAAAAGAAAAGAAAAATAGAACTTGAGCTAACTGTTAGGTCTTCAGATAGATACGTTCTCGTGATGTTTACGTTCCGACTTCGAGTCATTCGAGCAAACTATCGTAGCTGAGGAAAGTCATGACTCATCCTAAAGACTTGAGCTTGAGCTATTTTTTCGAATCTTCTATTTAACACTACGAATAAATACGAGACGATTTATTTACCGGTAGCACTAGCTGGTTATTATTCTTGACGAAACGCGTGATCTTTCGAACGATTCACGAGCTTTTAAAACGTTGTCGAATCAATTACCTTCATTTTCTATGTCGAAACTCACAAACAGTCTATAAACTTTGTCCCTGTACAGATACTCGAGCAAAATTTCGCCGGAAAATCTCTTTGCGAAAAAGTTTTAAACTCCGAGGAACTCAAAAAGTCAGCACTTAACTCCTTACAACTCCAATGTAGGAAACAGCTTTGCGAAGAAGAGATACCCTTCGCGTAAAGTCTTCGATAATAGTTATTGACTCCACTTACCAATTACTCCTCGGCGGGGGCTCGATGATCTTTGATTTCCGTAAAGTCAACCATAATCAGGACAGGAACCGATCAAGTCGATTTTCATTTCCTGCTGCAATTCAGATTCAAGCTATACTTCAATTTTTTAATGCGTACTTTGGCTGACATTGCTGACAAAAGCAGCGAAGATACATCACATTTTTACAGGGTTGTACACAAGTGCATAGATAGGAGTAAACGCTTCAACAGTAAAATCATAATGTATGCTGATTTGGGATAATAGCAGGGTACGACAATTGCTGTACATAAACAGTCATGCGTCTCAAAGTTACCGCTATGAAAGTGCGAGATGAGAATACCCCGTGTTTCTCGACTGTGTATAATGTACACTTGCGTATAACTCAAGTCCATGTTCTGCCCAGTCTCGGAATTGAAAAATGTGGAAAAGCGTGCGCAAGTGCAGCTAGGGGTTGAAGATTCAAGATCTTAGCTCAGTTCCCACGTACTGATTTCATCAATTTTTTATCCATCAATTTATGGTATTGGAGATAGACTGTGCTCAATTGTCGTTGTTAAAATTCGATTTTCATGGAACCACGATATTATTCTTGGTTGCACGTTTCCTCAACTCCAGAGGATATAAATTATTACCATTTCCTTAAGATGGCGAAAGTTTCCCTCAAGTTTTAGTCTTCACGGAAAAAAAGGAGTCTCTTGGTAAAACTCATATTTTCATTCTAACTTTTTTTTTTTCACCCCTCGCGGGAATTCCGAAGCGTGAGTTAAATATTTTAACAATATTTTTTGTCACACGTTGATGGAGCCGAATGGCAAAATTCGTGGTACATACTCAGAAAGAATGGGCAGAAATAAAGAGAAAATATCGTTCATCCTCTGCTGGATTTGACTCCTATAAATAATACAAGGCATAGGTATTAGGGTAACCTACTTTTCGCCTTAAACCAGGACGCGAAATGCATCTAGAAAAATCTACGACTTCATAGCGCAAATGCATTTCATCTGAGCTTACCTCGCTGATTCTGGATATCATTGCCAACTATTTTACAACAGAGTTTGCCAAGTATTCCAGCAGTTGCCCAGTTCACCGTTGATCCTAGCTCTGCGCAGCTTAAACCGCAGCACATAATTCTAAATTAGTGATCCTTCGTGCCCTACATCACTGCAAAGGAACTCGAAAGTCTTTGATGCTGTCTAGACTGGCTGTCGAAGAGCTTCTGCTAAATCGTCCAGGACATGGTTTACATTACGGAATTTCATCCTTATCTCCGAAGAAGCTTTGACCAAATGATTAGAATATCTAATACTGTTGATGTATCCTGATATACTTTATGTATATGAATAAGAAGTATGAAGAATGTATGCAATAATCTTATCCGCCATTTTTTGAGTCTCTGCAGGATATTTGTAGCAATATCCGAGACTGTTTTTCGTCTCCTTTTTGTCTTTTCTCTCTGCTGCAACGAGGCGTACTTCCATAGTGATGGAGAAAATTGGCTCCATCAGGAGACGAAGGATGTGAAGTTTTTCTTGTTCCCAGAATAAGACTAACATAAATGTAAAAAGTTGAAAAAAAATAATAAGGGGAGGAAATTGAGATAGAAAGGAAGACGAGGACAGGCGTTGTCCGTGTTTACGTTGTTACGGTAGTAGGATACGCTACGGGGATGTTTCTGGGGTTCCAGACTGCGGACGCTGCGTCGGGCGCCATGGCATCGATCTGCCACCCCCGGCCAAAACTCGAGGAGAAAATTATACCTATATAGTGGGTGGTGCCGTTATCTTACAAGACGCTTAAATACGCACGGACCATTATAAGTTTTCACTTGTTTCGTGTTTTCTGTTTAGTTACGCATGCTTCCAAATCTCCTACCTATAGCTATATCGCTGCAGAATATATATTTAGAAAAGAAAAGGAAACGAAAAAGTGGTTTTCCTTAGGTCCCTTTTATTCTCCGTAGCTTTTTCCTCTCAAAACATTTCGTTAATTGAATTAAAACAAGAAATCTAATCAAATTACTGAATTCCTCAAATTTACATCCCTTATACACCCGTGCATATGCTCCTCGAGCATTCATATATATATCATGCATACTTGGAGTGCCAACAAGATTGAAAAATTTATAAGTATCAGTACTTACCCGCATTGTACATTATATGCTCACTGTATGTATGAGGAATATATCACAAGGGTATTTCAGGAGGGAAATTTGTCCCAGAATTTATATACGACTAGATGGTTCACCCTGCAGACGGCAAAACTGCCTTGGGGAAGATAACCCAGGCATTGTACGAGGCGCAATTTCACAGGTCATTGGGAAGACAGACTTAAAATCGATTTGCCTGGTCATAGGTCAGCCTTACAAATACGTACGTAAATTGGCGTATGAAAATTAGGTCGAAATTTGAAACAAAAAAATGCAGAAATAGTACAGAAAAATGGGCAATATTTTACCGTGTGAAACGTTCCTCTCCTCACCGCATCCGCTAGAATGACCATCCTCCTCTTTTCTGGTCTACAAATAACCACGTATGGCATTAGTTCGAAGAGTTTGCCTCTGGCAAAAATCCATACGCCTCAACGTTGACAGAAAAGTTTCGAAACTCTAAGACGGTTTTAAACCCCTTGTGCCTTACCCTTAGTGAGAACTTTGACAATAACGAAAATCATTTGAGATTGAAAACTCGTGTTCTTCGTAAAAAATCTTTGCTGGTAAAATGTTGCACGAACTTATCGTCTTTTGTTCTTCTTTTTTTCTTCTTTTTTTCGCTAAATTCACAACATCTGACGTGCGGAAGTTGATTGATGTGTTAGCGTGCAGTGGTTAAACTCGTTCGTCTGTAAGCCTTGAATGTTGTATGATTTTATTGGAAAATAGCACCCAGGAGTGCCTGGGAATTATCGTTGCCCCCTTTTACTTTTATGAGCTTACATCAAATGGAACTGATGACTCATAATTCATGCCATGGAATAACTAAGCGCAATTTTCGTACCTCAATTCTCCTCTCTGCAGGCAGACAATAAGTAAAGTTATTTAGATTGTACCAAAAAATCGTTGTGTTTGTCGGGCGATTTTGAATAAAATTTTCAAAAGACTGAACGATTTCTTAAAATACAAGGCTATTATTCGTCTGGGAAGTAATGCCATGTAATGAATACTTAGCAGCTATCCAAGTGGTTCACCGCCACAACCGCCTTCCTTAAAAACAGAGAGACAGGATTCGTTGCATTATTCAAACGAATTTAGTCAAGTAATCCGGTTTAGTCAGAGTATTTGTTATTTGTTTTTACCATTCGACGTAACGTCACCTGTCGTAACTAAGATTTTTTTCGATTCCCGGATCTTTCTGCAGATGAAGCATCAAATTGGCCTGGCTTAACATATCCTTTCTCTCCATGCAGCTAGGAAGCTGGAAATCTGCGATCGAAATGTACTCAAAATCCCAGATATTTGGGTATTGCAATAACAGAAAATCTGCACATATATAACTCATTTTGAAATTTCCTATACACGTAGTTAGACAGAAAATTTTCGTAAATAATTGAACTGCTAGATATATATCATCACGTGACCTGAATTGAGAATGATCTAACACGTTCTCCGATATCCACTCCTGCTTCCGGCGATTCATCTCAATTAGTATGTATTTCTAACTCACCACCCCAGGTTACCCCGTTCTCTTTCGCTTTCTCCCCTATAGCATCGCCTTCTCACTCTGCTTGAGCATTCTCATCGCAAACTACGGAAGTAAATAGGTACAGAGGTAGGGCAAGGTTAGCTTCAAGCGACGATCGTGAAATATTTAAATAGTCCAGGACTCGAGAGACTTCTACTAGTTGTATGAGGGACTGTGTCGAATGAAGCCGGAAATCGTGAAAGCGTTTTATACAGGCTACAGACTTCAGAAGCGCTGCAGTGAATTGAAATTATTATTAACCACGATCCAAACGGCTCTTGGGACACCAAAACTTGGAGCCATTGTGCTGCTGATTACACCCCTAATGCTGAAATTAAAAACAGGTCAACAGCAGTAGTCTTGTAATCTTTAATACGCCCCCAGCAAAGCTGCTATCGCTTGACAGAATCGTTCTAAGAAAATGACAGGGGATTCATCAAAGTCGAATCAAATATTTGGTCCGAGATTGAAATTGCGTAACTTCTCATAGGCCTCAGTCTTCCAGGGATGAAGTCAAGCATCTAAAACTTATGAATATTTCGTAGATTAAATTGCTCGTACTTTTGGCATACAGAAAAACAGATTTGGATGATATTCAAATCGAATTTCTTGAGTTTTTGGCCAGCAGCTCTCTCGCTATGGTTACGTATAATGTATATGATAGATTGACTTTTTGAAATTCAACTCTCGAGCTCGTGTCCTTGGGTTGAACTCACCAAAAATTACCTTCTTAGATATGGATGTGTATAAGTCACACAAAAACGATTGATATTTGTGCCATCCCTTGGAAAGAAGACACCGAGACACATGGGCAGAACGCTATCATTGCCTCGGGCTGAATCCACCGTGTGACCGAACCTTGTGAAGTAAACAAGAACAAAGCTTTGATTAGATTCGCGGTACATACGGACAACCTGGCATCAGACAGTGGTCAACCCTTGCGAGACCCAGAAGTTTGTTACAGTTAGACGACAAGGCGAAAGACAACCCTCTCAACACCGAAATGGATAACTACAAGGAATCAATAGAAAAAAATGAAATGTTAGCACGGAATGAGTTTCGCGAAAGAAAATTTTCGGCATTTATTTCACCACGTAGTGACCGATGGTCCATATTGCTTTTTTGGGAAATGTTTCCCATAACTTATCGAGTCAATCATGGGTTGAGGGTAAAATAATGTTTAATGCTTTCAGGCCTTGCGCTGACCTCAGAAGTAATCAGTACGAAAGTGCAGGGTTTTATAGATAGACTACAAGG
This sequence comes from Tenthredo scrophulariae, assembly GCA_963978835.1. Taxonomy (NCBI): domain Eukaryota; kingdom Metazoa; phylum Arthropoda; class Insecta; order Hymenoptera; family Tenthredinidae; genus Tenthredo; species Tenthredo scrophulariae. Next base: position 17,980,654 of record OZ022228.1, read on the forward strand.
GTTCTGAGCTTATCTTAATTTGTTTCATGGGAAAAACCACCAAGCCCCGTGGTTAATTCATGACGATTTTACTCAAGGGAGATCTAGCTATCTTTGCTAAGGAAATTTAACTGCGGCATAAACAGCCACGTTGTCTGACCTAGAACCGGAACTGCCAAATAAACGAATTCACAAATTTTCCTCAAAGTCGAGACATTAACTATACCCTTGAAATGGCCAGTGTGAAGCACCTCTGGTCTCAAGCTGCAAAAATTCACGTTATGTAACTCAGGTTGTAAAAAACTAATCGATACCTAATAATAAATCTTCTTCAACACGCCGATATAAATTTATTTTCTCTGTCGATCCAGGACAGATAATTGCCACCACTTCCGGTGACGCAGAGGCACCCGTGGAAATGTACCTAATTCAAAGGGTAGTAAATCTCTTTCATGTCATGAAGTGAGCCTTCTAGGGATTATCGTAGGTTGAAGTGTTGTGAGGTGTATGGTGTATGGTGTATTAAATTCTTCTCGCTATGGTCGCTAAAAATGGAATCCACCTTGGGATTATTCCCTCTGTGGGACATGTCTGTCAAGTATGGGTATATGTATGTGCGAGAGAATGTGTTTCAGAATTTTGCATTATCTGACTGTCACACTCAAATTATTCCTTCGCTATCTCGTAAAAATGGAATCTTGTTTACCCTTTCGATTCCTGTAGGGCAGGCTTGTGTTAGCTAAATTGGAAATCCTTGCACATATTTTTTCCCCTCTACAATGGTAAATAATTCTCTCAGACGAATTGAATCTCAAGTAAACACTTACGGAAATTTAATATACATAAGGATCTCTTGTACACAATTGAAATTGAATTTCTCTTTACACGCTACGAGGTCTATCGGTTTATACTTCACTAAAGATCAAGAATAGCACATAGATAGCCCATCGGAAAAAATTCACTCAAGTCTCTACTCGGGGAAAATTGTTATGATAATATGAGAGTCATAAAAGAGTTGGAGGTAATTTCACCGAGAAAACTGTTTCAAAACTAGAATGAAATATATGAGAAAAATGAATACGTAAGCATTTTAATTCCAACAGAATTTCAAATTCTTAACGTCAGAGAATGCTGAGTGGTCTGAAAACGTTTTCTGCACTCTCGTCTTTAGCGTTTATCCTGTCCTTGGCAGCACGAACCCAATGGGAGACAATAGAGTAGGTACTTCGTTAACCATTTGTTGTACAGCTTTATGAATGGCTTTAACCTCGGCGTCTTTTTTCGCAACACAACCATTTAAGCGAGGATGAATGGCTCGCGGTAATAATGGAAAATAAAAATATGACTTTACGGATTCAGTCATTGATTTCTGACACCTTATGTCATTTTATGATAAAGTTTATCCTCTATATGGATTTTGGATTTATTTTGGTCACATGGCTTCACTATACACCTAAATATCAAAAATTCTCACGACAAGGACCTGCTTTCTATGTTATTGCATTGGTTTAGGAAGATCGAAAACATCACGAGACCTTTTCAGATGAAAAACGTCCATAGTGATGGATAGCTGTATTTATTTATATATTTACACAAATATATACCGTTCGAATATTCATTGAAAATAATCTCATCGCGAGTCGAGGACCCGTACCCTGCCACCGCGTTGATCGATTTGTTTACTGCTTGCGATGCCTAATTCAATTCCCATTGTGTCGTGAATTATCAATCTCGTATTCAAATGACGCACTCGATATTTTATATGAATAACAAAACGGTAACATGGAATAATACTTTACTGGAAAGTAGAAATTAATCCCACTCACTATACATCGGAATTTGAATAAAGCGTTCGAACCGTAGCTGGTACCTGCATCAGTCAAAGTCGGAGAAATTACATCACCCCAAAATTTTTAGGCCATACTCTTGACTTCTAGCACCCTTGAGTCTGCTACAGCACGAAATGTACATTTCCTCCCCATTTACCTGGCTTTTCTGGTTCGATATTCACCCCAAGCCAAGTATGTATATACATAGGTACATTAAATTCAGAGTGATAACATAGCTGCACTAGAATATCTGCACGGCCCTCTCGGGACTTTTACTTCTTTGCGAATAAATTATTAGGAAATGTACTCGAAGGGTAGGTATTTCTGTTATCCGCTGAAGGCTTTTTTTCTTCGTTGACGATGATTGGGTCAAAAAAATGTCGGATTACTGGAAGTCGGTTTTATTTTATGCCGACTTACGATTCCAGTTTATTTCTCTTTTTCTTCGGGGATTATCTTCTATCGGATTAACTACAATTTTTTGACCGTAATATAAAAACCGTTATCTCATTTTCTGGAATAAAGTTGCACTTCTGAATTTACTTGGTAAAAATAGCACTATGACTGTAATGGTCTCTGCGTGTATGTAAGCTCGTGGAATTGTATTTTTACTTTACGACTCAAGCCCAGGCGTTATCCCGGCTCAGCTCTGAATTCGGTTTCTTACCTCCCACGCAAGGAGCTCGCCGAACTTATGTTCTGTGTCTTTAATAATTTGCGGAAAAATTCGAAACACCGATGAAACGCTAACGTATTGTGTGTAGAATTTTTTCTAATTACGGATTCGATGATCCGTTGATCGACAATATTATTCATCGCATAATTGATCGCTTTGAAATAAAAATGAAATAACGTTACCGTCTGAGTCATGAAATTCTCGTTTTATCCGTGTTAGTTAATCTCTGATTCGCGAGGGTATACCTGCTTGCAATATTTCATAAATGAGATCGAAAATATCCGCAGGAAATCCGGTGCTTGAAAGCGGCTAAATGCAAATTAGTTCAGTCGAAACGCTGTAGGGTGTGTTATACAAAATGAAAACTGTCAAAAATCCAGCTCTATTGACCCTCGTGCTTTTGATTAACCCCGTACTCGCCAGAAGAAATTCAAAGGGAGCTAGAGAGAGAAGGATTTTGGTAATTACATCTAAGAACCCTCTTGAGTGCTGTAAATTACATACCTTATAGCTAAAAGTCTATTAATCACAGTAATCAACGAGTAATCAGATAAAACTATGAATGATCGACTAACGACAAGAAATTAATGATCGTAACTGACAGACTTCACGAAAAGTATAAGCAAATGATTCTCTATAAAAAAAGAACGAAAGCAGAGATATCCAGCGGACTATTACAGTCAATAGAAAATTTGATTGGCGTCTTTGACTCTAGGTGTGAATTATTTAGAACCATTAGCACGATTATCATGATCATATACAAGTGGTAGGTATATCAGCGGACAAAATGTTTAGACAATACACGGAACTAGATGGAAAATAAGAGCCAATAATTGAAGATAATTTCCGGCCGTTTGAGGACTTCGATTCACTTCAGATTTTTCAAATAAATCAAGTGGAAACCGATGCAATATATTCTCATGAATATTCAAAACTCTAGTGTCCCAGTTTAGACGCTGAGAGTAGGTATGTTTTGCCAGAGCGGCTTGTCTCTTTAAATAAATAAGAAGAGACGTTAAATATAATTCACCTTCGGTTTTTGTTAGCATGAGCTATGAACCTATTTGTACGAAGATATTCGATCTTTGAACGCGGTCAAATTCAAGTGATAACTTCTAATTATCCGACATCGGAGAGTCGTTATCCTGGGGTTTGGTATTGATCTCGTTGTTCGTATGACCGTGTGATACGTTGACTTAAGGGGTCGTATACCGTTTGCCTACAAAATCATGAACAAATAGATAGGCTAAAATAGATGATTTAATAAACACCAATCTACATTCCTCTATCCAGGGATTTATTCACACGCAACCGCATACCGTTCAGAAATACACCTGTTCTCGGAAGGTTTATTGCCGAAGAACCCTTCGATACTGAAAGCACATGTTGAAAATTCTGTTATTATTATCGAATTCGATAAAATGAAAGACGGTGATCATTCGTTCGTATTTCTGTCCACATTATTATAGATACAGATATACATAGCTATATTTTATTTGTGAAAATAAAAAAAGAGAAAACCTACATCTAAGATTCACCGCGACTATCCCCAAAACGTATTTCTTCCACCCACCTTAGCCAGCTACGCAATAACTTCGAGTTCACCTGGTCGTATTTTAGCAAAATTTATGTACATGCTCAGACTCAGCATGTGAACATGGTATGAGATGAAACGAAAATAAATATGAAAGAAATCTGGAAAACTGGTTCAACGTTTTAGGTACCATGAAAAAGTTGAGAAAATGTATTAATCGTAAGACCCAAGTTGCGTCTGATATTTTATCGCTAATTACGCAACCGCAACTGGGATTGGGTCGATAAGCTTTAATCACAATTGATGAGGATTTGAGAAGATGGAAAAATTGAGATTATATTTCGTTAGCTTTTTCAAATCCGGTGGGAGATCTACGAAAATAGCCTGTGGGCCATCGCCAATAGTCCAAGACCGCGGAGGAAACAATTCGTTTTATACCCCACCGTCAATAGAGCACAAAGATTGATCGCGGTTCTCCAATAAATCGTACACAATCTTTCGGCCAATAGATATGCTGCAATAACCGATCAAGCAAATCTTCACCCTGGCTCGAGTTGATTCAATAATGAATAACAGTAACCAATGCTATAAAGATCTGGAATAAGTTGCAACGAATTCAATTAGAGAACTAAAAAAGATATCTCTTCACTTCATTTTCCAACCCGCATAATGAGCACCTAGGTCGAAAGAGAGGAGCGAATAGAGTGAAGAAAAGAAAACGGCATTCTGTAATGGCATATCTGTGTATTCTAGCTGCATGTGAATACCTATACAGACAGAGTAGGTCAGAAGTGGAAAATTCAAAGACGGGATTGAATAATCTCTGAATCATACGTTATACAGTATAACTCGGGCTTTGAATTTACCTTGTGGAAGTGCACTTCAGCCGAGCTGGGTAAAGCGCTCACATGACTACCGTAAGCCTTATAGTAGCACCCCGTTGCGCTAGGAAATTCACATCAGCATTCATCAACTGTTGCTGCCCTGGCTTCTGGGTCATTACCCTTGTGGAAAGGGGTTCCAACCCAATTATTCATTGTGAAGTCTCTACAGAGGTTGAAACAACAGAATATAATTGGAATGATCTTCTTGAATGAACAATTTACCTAAGTCTCTACACATTGTGATACGCTAATTTTCTTCTCACAATTCCTAGCATACATGTGTGCTAAGAAGTGTACGTGGTACGTGCTTGAGCACGTTTACTTTCACAAAGTGTCAGGCTAGTGGCTGCAAGTATGGCCTTGAACGGTTTCTTAAATTCATTCATAACTCTGGTAAGTGCAGTTCTCTTGACAAACTCATCGAGCATACCTGGCACATACGAGAAGACCAGCAACCCCTAATAGGGAAGAGTAGATAACGCAGAGAGTGTCATGTCAGTGGCATAGCTATCATATTAATCAGCAAAGACTCCGTGACTACATACTATGCTGCTTTATTAATGAGAAAGCCCTTGATGCTAACAGCATGGTGCTAATTTAGAAGCGCACGCTATCTCTGATCAGTGATTAGATAATTACAAAACGGCCAGCTACACTTGTCTATCTGTGATAATCCTCCTGATCATGATCTCGTTAGGGATATTATGAGATCTCAGAATACTAGAGCTTCATCGAGCTTTCGTTATTGTTGGAATTGAATCCCGGGGATTGACTTTCAGGCTTGATTACCCTGTGTGAATAATTCTTGAAAATGTTTCGGAAGGTGAACAGAGTTCGTATTTGCACAAGGGTGCAACCCTGCACAATTGAACTTTTTTTTATTTTTATCTTTTAACGTTTTTTCTTGGCACAATGTCAAGTCCTCTTGACAAGGCAATTTCGGTCCAAGAAATTTCCATTTACGTGGGTGAAAAGTTCAATTGCCTGAATTCAATTGTTCCACTTGAATTTTCAATTACTACGATCGTTCGTTGTAACATCAAGCTTTCAAGCCGTATAATAAATATTAACAAAAGCTCATTCTCTCGGAAGAACTCAACGTCTCATTTCCCTCCGTTGTCCTTTTATACTAAAAATGAACAATTTTTCCGTCAATATCCGTCACGGAATTCGACAGTCCCAATTTTTGGCTGAAGGCGCACAGCGGTCTGTATACAGAGAAGACCAACCGAATTGTTCAAATGTCAAGAGAAATAATAGTCGGGACTCTGCTTTTCTTCCAGTGTAAAGTATATACAGACGAACAATCACAACGTCTCAAAAAAGACGGCATTTATCGACGAACGGTCGACTACGCCTCACTCAGCAAAAGGTTCCTTGGTTTATCTTAGAATTCTACGGTTTTCTATTTCTGTAATGTCGAGACCCCGGCCAAACCACCATGGATCTTGACTCTATGTTATCTTCTACCTTTTCCTGACATTTCACTTTGAATTTTAGATATCTTACTTTCTGTTGTCCCTTTTCGCAGACCCAGATTACGGCTCACTCATTCCAAATACACAATCCTGCTGTACTCATGATATATGCAGTTTGTAAATATGGTAATTATATGTCGCATAGTTGTTGCGTGATCCCTTTGGTCTACAAATGTAGGTATTCGGATGCTGTTAATTATTCATAACCAACCATCAGACTGTGATCCGATACAAATGTGTAGATTTCCACACACGAATGGCTCTGACAATCTGCTAAATGAATCCAAACGTGAATAAACGGTACTAATATGAACGATAAATGTATACCTACCGTATGCAGAAATTGTGCTCTAGTATATTATAGCTAAATCGACACAGTGTTAAAAATCGATTACCCATGGCATTTTCAATTTTCTTCCGTTCAAAGGATCCATCGTTAATTTTACCGTGCTCAAATTATTCAAATTCTCGCTGAAACTCCGGGGGCGAATGTCTGTTTACTCGTAAAATAATTTCAATCAGTTTTTATCCCACATCAAAGCGTACTCGTCTGCCAAAGCTCTTTTAACATTTTGATCACCGCCTACCTACCATCCTATCACGATGCTGATCAAAGTTGAATAGAACAGGACGAAGGTGTGATAATTACAATACATACAAATTTTGTATTAACTAAGGGTGTTCCGTCTGAAAGACACGACCTCCCTTTGAACTTTCCACAGTGTCGAAGCACTGGTTTCAAGATTGACACCTCGACTCGATTCTGAAATGCCCTTGACTTTAGTAACGCCAAAATAATTTCACCGCCATTTGTGTCTCTGGTTCCTTTTAGCACCGGCTATTACTAATCTGGTAGGCACTGAGATTATCCACGTGGAAATGTCAGGGACGAAAATAAATTAGAAACTAAAATAACATCGGTGCGTCCGCCTCCTGCAAACTCAAATGACTATTACAATGAATTATTTCTTAGAGTTATAGAGGTGATAAGAGTTTTCCTGGAGCTAAACACAATGGGCAAATAGTGTAGCACATATACGTATTTTGGATACACAGAGTGCATGACTTGTGTCTGCAGTCCACTAACTTTAATTATCGTCAATTTGGAACCGTGGATTCTAACGCGCTTCGTTAACAATGTGAAATACGGTACCTACAAATGTTAGATACTCCTCCATCTCGTAGTTTATTTCCAAAAATAAATAACAGGGGTTGAACATTTCGAAATCCGTTCCCATTCATTCAGTCGAATTTACGTACAGTTTAATTTGGCGAAGTATCAACTCTGTGCCAACTGTGAAATTCCAAATACTACAGTGTGCGAAAATTAAACCGTTAAACAGCCGTAATCAAAAAACTTCATTCGACCCTAAATCCCACTATAAAATTCCGCAGATTTATTGCCGGTAGACATTTGCTTCTCCCACTATTTTGAATTGCAAACTTACACTAAATCCGCCTACCATATTTTTATGACTAATATAAAAGTCTGATTCTGAGAGAGGGAAAAATCTGTGACACATGTTTCTCCTAATTCCTGTCACTTCGACTGATTAACAAAATTACCTCACGTAGAATCGACGTCATATTTTATTTGCGATTAGTAATGAGCATCCTCAATCAGTGAAACTAACGACGTTTTTGAGAATCGAGGGTACACCGTGCGCCGGAATGATGGATTGCTGAGAGAACCATGCTGTCGTAATTTGTATCGAGAAATGAAATTTGCATTAATTTTAATTGCCTAATTCCCACGACTCTGCGCCAAAGCTGAATCCTGGAGAAGAAAAAAATTATATGAGAGGAAGAACATCTGAGAACTAATTTGACTAAAAATATCCTCGAGTCCGTTCTCGGTTGGATATGAAGCTCTGCATTTTTTATTCAAAGTTCAATCTATCCAGAGTTTGTAAAAAGAATTCATTACTCATTTTAGGAAACCTGGTGCAGAAGATGGAGAAGTATTTCCAGACGTGGACTGGCCACCACAACTCCTACGTTTTCTTCCGGCTTACAATTAGAACCAAACCTGAAGAAGGAACCACCTAAGGAGAAAAAGACATTAGCGGATGCTTCGGAACTCACCGGTAAGTTTATTTACGATAAAAACAAAAGTTTATCGTATACTTTGATTTTTTTTTTTTTTTTTATAATGATGGACCTGCAGATCCACTCCTGTGCACACAATCAGAGCAGCTCTGTAATATTAACGGTAGAATTCGGCATAAGGATATTTCGTGAATAGTATTTTTCTTTTTACTATGATCTTACGGGGGTTGACATTTCATTTTATACCGAAGACAACCTTTCACCCCTATTCCCCAGTCTCTAGCCGAACTTTGACGAGATTTAGCTTGAAACAGGATCTCCGAAGCCCAACTACTTAAATTTGACGACGATCCAACTTAGGATCACTTGAAACCACTCTGGACCACTTTGTGCCACTTCAGTCAAAAAATCCTTGATTCGCAGCCAATTTCGACGCTTGAAAAGGGATGAAAATATGGTATCAGATGAAGCAAACTTTCTAGACGATTATTAAGGAAACTGAATAATGCCTAAGAGACCAGAAATGAACTTAATAGGTATATTCGGCAGAAGTTCACCAACTGTTGAATTATTCTGCTTAAAAACGATCATTGGTTTACACAACTTATATTATCGTCACCATCATCTCCCTACCGGTGTTTGCGGCCATTATGCGAATGAGTAAGTTCAGGGACTGCAATAAGAAGTGCATTTAAGCGAATACACGAATACCAAGCCAGGTGATTTTACCCGGTCGTAAATCATGCAACATGCGTGTACACTTCCCATAACGTATCAACCTGCACGCGACATCTTTCATCATGATATTTATGGGACACCATAGCACAACCGTAATACCTCTGCTACTTTTCACTCTCGATTTTTTTTTTTTTCTTTCAGAAATGCAAACTGGAAAGCCAGACTAAAATGTGAATCATCAATCCACGTATTACCGATTTAATTTGTTTATTTTATTTATTATTTTCTATAATTGTTTTATAATTATTCTATCCAACTCTCTAAGAGACTGCAGGTCTACGATCTGCATTACCCATAGTATTACCAACAGTTGCGTTTACCAGCTCTATGCAACAAATAAGTATGCTGCGTGCACAGCAGTATGTAGGTAAATACGAAAGGCAGGCAGGCAGGCAAGCTGTTGTTCATTTCGTTAAGGTCTCAACTTTAAACAAAGTTTTATCATTGCGATACACGTATGGCAGGTGGGTTGCGTCGCCCTGGCGCACCTGGGTGAAAGAGATTAGCTGCAACGAAGCTTTTGAAATACCCATGTAAATGCAATTGCTTCAACGAAACAAGGAGGTCGGTTTGAACTCGGTAAGCCGGGCTGTGTGGAAATGAATCTTGCATAAACTATTATTCTTCATATCATATTCCTTGACCTGATTTATTCTGTCTGTGTCGCTTCGAGTCGCTAACATCTTTCGTTTCGTTGACGGTTTCAACCGATTTTGATTACACAGGAATAAGATTTCTTACCAATTTCAGATTTTGCGTTGAAAACGTTTCGATTCTAATTACTTAAAAGCCCGAGTCTTAGGGGCGGTGTTATTTTGTTCAGACCAACAGACAGCGAGCTTTTCTACTTTTCTTTCTTTTTACTTCGTTCTCGTTCTCATTTCATACATGTTCATAAATTCGTGTATCAAGAAAAATTACGAAACAAATTCCCTGCAATTATTTTATTATTATTATTATTATTATTATTATATTTGCTGGGGCTTTGGCTGAGACCTTTTCGACAAAATACCTCTCTCTACCTTCAACTTCTAAGTTATTCAGTCATTCAATGAATTGAACCAAGACCACTTGGATAAAGGGAAAACCGACTCTCTAGAGAGATGGTAGTCTTCGCTTTTACAGACAGTAGTATATAACAGCCCCGCGGATCCTTTTCATCGAATGATTTTTGTCAGTCCTAAGAGCCTCTGGGAAAAGTAATTTCGACTTTTCATTGGGCGAAAAAAGTCGAACTTGAAATCGACAGGAAGTTCCTAAGTTTAATAGATTATTTTTTGGCGAATTGTTCACTAATTTATGGCAACTGAATCATTTTCACCGATCTTATCCTATACGATTTTAATGCTTCGTGAAATTCAATTGATTTGAAATTACATATGGTATAATGAATAAAATAAATTTTCCCAAATTCACTTCTCCGCACATCACTGCTTTCATTTATTACAGCTGATATGTAAATATATGTATTTATCTATGAGCTATGTTGTGAAAGCCATTTTATTATTACATATCAATCGATCGAAAATACATATCGTTACATATGAATTTATTCTTGCGAATGATCTCGCGATTTCGTCAACTTATACGCTGGTTTTCAAATCCGTCCCATTTTATACATAATAAATAATAAACAATATATAACTTTACAGAAATCAATCGAAACTCACATATACATGATACATATACTACCGCTAACGTTACTAATCATTTGTGGGACATTTATTGCTTAGTTACGAATTATTTCGTTAATTATTCTAGGATTATAATATGACTTATACACAGTGCCTCCCTAAATTATTCCGACCATATATGTTGTTTCTCTTTTGTTTTTTTCTTTTTTGTTTTACTCAATCGCATAACTTTTACGATATTTTTATAATTCGCTTATACCTACAATATTGCATCTCCGCACATGCAAGAGTACGTCTTGACTTTAATCAGGAACGTGACTATCCACTTGATTTCTCATCCTATTCAGCACGTGACTAAATGTGGCATTCTCACGTTATAGGTGAAAGAAAATTAAGAAAAATCATTGCGGAGTGAATATAGCTAATTTTTTTTAACGCTAGAATTGAGACTGTCCTCTAACACTTCGAATTCCTCGAAATCAATTTCACCAAAATTACCTTTCTTCGCTTCGATCTTATCATTTACTTGCCACTGATTAAACGCGCTACTGCTAAACTTGTTAGCGTAGCATTTCGTGTCCTCCAATTTGCCTAGTTTAAAATCTACCTTAAATATTTCTGGTTCTTTAATTTCCTCCTTTTTTGGCTCTAACCCGATCACGATAGGTGGCTCCTTCTTTATTTCCGGTTCAACAATTTCTTCGGTTCTTCCATCCGGCGCCACTATCTCAACGTTAAGACCTTCCATAATTGGGCATTTTCTGAGATCTGACTTTACCGGATATTCCGTACGCGGAGCTCCTTTCGTCGCTTCACTACTCTTTACAGAAAACTTATCCTTTTTTGTTTCGTTCACCAGTCTTCCAGCAAGCTCAAGTCTGCTATCACACGAGTTGCTTTTCACCAATCGAAATTTAACGTAATCATTAGATGCCTCCTGGTTCCTTGGCTTATTTTTCATTATCTCTCGCATAATCTTGCCGGTTATTGGCGGAGATATTAACGGGCTGTTATAAGTGTTGACCACCTTACCGCCATAATAAGTAACCGATGTGCCATACTCTCTTATCTTTTTGAGAACGTCTTGCGATACGAAATGCCCCGGTCCGTTATCGATTTCGTCGTCATCCTGACCCTCGTCTTCATCCTCGGACGAAGTACACTGTACACCACTTCCTGGATCGGTGTCTGGATAATCACTGGACACACCGCTGCTGACACTTCCCGAATCCCAGTTGTGAAGATACTTTATCCCCCTATGTTTAGATAAGCCGCTATCGCTGGGTGACGTCTGTCCACTTCTTGCCTCGAAAGCTTGGGCAATAATTCTGGTCTTAGATTCGCTCCTCGGGCTTTCCATGCCATCTTTATTTCCCTCCGACATTTTATCCTGGCTTTCTAATAGTCTTGTCAAATTTTTTGTCCGGCTTGAGCTCCTGGACTCATCCGCTTTATCCGAGCCTTCGAAGTTCTCGTCTATTTGCCTCAGATCTTTCATACTGACGGTTTTCCTGGTCGGACTGTTTCTCGAAAACGCTGAATCCGGTGATTTCAGTTTTAAAGTACCTTCGAACATCTTACGAACGTTTCTGACTGTGTCTGGATCTGGTAGTTCGTCATCAATCAATTCCCGGTTGACGCGAATAGGGTGGTAAAAAAAGTGCCGTCTCAAGCTCGTCTGTTTAGGGCTTTTTGGTTGGTTTTCGATATTTTTTTCCGCTTCGGTTGTCTGCTGAGACTTCTTCTGGATCGCTCCAGCGATTCTACAGGATGAAGGATTCTTCGTCTTGCCGTTATACGTGGCTGAAGATTTTCTCTCAACAGCCTCAGCCCGGACAGGTTCGATTATCACGACGTTGTTATCGACAAGAAGATCGTGGAATGAATATTCCTGCAAATACTGCATCAGGCCGTCAAATGCTTGGTCATTTTTCATGCTTCCGAACATATTCTTGCTGAATAAATCCGATTTCATGATCTTGTACCGAATATGATCAAACTCTGGACCGATTTCATTTTTGACCGAATCCACGCAGCTGAACGATCGCGAAAGAGACGAGTGATTGTTCTCAGCATCGTTTGACGACCCCTTAGGACGATTCTCTGCTCTCTCTTCTCCCTCATCGACTCCGTCCATCGACTGCCTTCTGGTATCGCTTCCCGATTCAGATCCCAGACCCAAATCAGAACTTTCCGATCTTGCCTCGAAGCCAAGACTTCCTTTGACGGCGTTGCACGCTTTTCCAAAAATACTTGAAGTTTCCTTGATGATTCGTTCGAATTTCCCTTGAGTTAGATCAGCCTTGGGCCCACTGTTTTCTTTCGACCTTGTTTCGAAAAAACTCTTTACAGTTTCAACATGAACTTCCTCTTCTTGTAGAATGGCTGTCTTCTCTTCCGCTGCTCGAGTTTCTTTGCACGATATTTTCAAGTCGTTAATAGAATCATTCGACTCGCCTGTATCGTTGTCGATTTGTTTAGCGGAGTTCATGGCTTCGGTAACGTCTGAAATTTCTATAACCGAGTTTCGGTTACGTTTCGTGACATCATTGTCGATAACTTTCAAGACCTGAGGTCTTCGCGACATTTCTTCCGGCTCCTCAGTGTCTGATATCCAAATCGATTTATAATCTTCTGCTTCTTCGACTGGTTTAAACTCTTCCGTTGGTCTAACGACTACTAGGTCAGCCCGGAATTTATCGTCGTTAGAATCTAGGATCAGGACGTTCTTCTTTTCCTTAGAATAAAAGTCTTCGAACCCTTTCGCCTCTCGATCAACCCCGGATTTATATACCTTTTCTTTCTTCAATCTGGATTCAAGGTGCTTCCGGTTCTTTGATAATTCGCCACTAGAACACTCCGTCGAGCTGCTGATTTCTCTGATCTTTGACTCGTTTAATGCCTCCGCAATGTCTGGCTCGAGTCCCTCGCTTTGACGATAAGAATTGTCCTTTTTATCACTACCTTCTTTCGACTTCTCGATATCCTCTTCTACGTAATTTTCTTCTACATCCAACGACGGTTTATACTGGTGAAAATTTCTTTCAAAAGATTCAAGATCCCGATCTCTTGTTCTCATAGAACCGCTATTCGAAACGTTTCTGTCTTCGAATTGTAAACGGACATTCGACAACGGTAAGAGATCAAGAACGTTGAAGTATTCAAGCTCTTTATCGTCTTCCAATAAAACGCTGTCTAAACTTCTATGTTCCTTTCGCTTTCGCTTTACCTGTGTAAAAAAGAAAAAATAAACAATCTTTGAGTATAAAGTAGACGAAAAATGTTCGCGAAAAAAATGCGAAACAAATTACCTGAGTGTAGATACAATCTATACTCCTGTTCCCCTCACTGGACCAATTTTCTTCGACGACATCAACGAGGCCAGATACGTTGTCCAAGTTCTGCACACTCTGGTAACGTTTTGGTACCTCAGGCCAATCGAGAATGTTTAATCGATCTGGCTTATGATTCTGCCGAGAATTTTGCGGCAGAAAATTTGGCAGCGATACGTGAGGATCTGAGACTGAATACGTATCAGATGTGAAACGTGACTTGGAGATCCGCGGGTTTGATATTTCAAATGACCCGCTGAGATGCTGCTGGCTTTTTGAAAGCCTGAAATAATTATTAATTAACGGATTGGTTAATGAAGGAAGCACATCTTACGCCTATAGAATTCTCAAGTCTTAAAACTCGCAGCATTACGAGCCATAAATGATTCACGAATTTACATTTTCCCATAATCCTTTCCACCTTATGCATTCCTCGCTTCGTACCTTGCGAGGATTTTCAACCTCGACGTGTTTGAAGAGGTATCAAGGCGTCGTAATTGGAATAATCTATCGAACGCAAAACTTGTGAGGATTTTTCACCCGGTTGATTTTAGTTTACACTTTTCATCGTATCAACGTTCCTCAAACAAGAAGTAGGTAGTTAGCTTATCACGTTATCTACCTATTCAATAATTAGTTAATTAAAACTGCATGCAGACGGATAATCTAGACGCCGGTTCAGACTGAAATTAAATTCGTTAGGTTGTTTCAAACACTAGGTGTGTCACGATGGATCGATGGCCCGAGGGTATCGCTTTTAATCAAACTTTGTATGAAAACAGAGAGAGGATCGCCAGGTGCGTCAATGGCGGCGACATAAAAGTATCGTTTCGGATCGTTGATAACCGAAAACAACGCAGGGACGCTTCCAGAAGTTCAAAGCGTTTAGTTTTGCGTTTTATTCGCACAATATTGAAAAATGATTTATCTTTTTTTTTTAAAACTACCCGATGTCCTACTGGGAAACTCAGCTTCTCTTGTGACCTGGTTGGCGACAGAAACAGCCCAACAAGTATTACTCCTAACTCACACAACTCCAAAATTTTAGTAGAACTTTGACGGTTCTGTTTGCCAACGATATAACTATATAGTTTATCTCGAAAGTGTATCATTTGATCATTGTTTATTCACACTTCGTGAAAGCGACTATCATACTTGTATATTAGTTTTCCACATATTTCATCATTTTATGTAAACCAAACATCAGGTTTATCTCACAATCAGTTTTTGTAAACCTCACCTGAGTCAGAGTCAGTCAGCTATATATGGCTACCGTTACTCTCAAAGATGCATATATGTATGTTCTGTGAACCGTTTACAGATAGAAGTTTTGATGTTACTTATACCTATCTCATATATTTCCAAGAATACTCAATTATTTATGTCCCAAAAGTTAGAAATTGAAAGCCTAACGACCCAGGTGTTTGCGTTTGATTATTCTCCACCCTGATTTCAGTTTCACGATTTAAGCTCAATCCGACACAATCAAGTTTGGGCTTGTTAAGACTTCAACTTGATTGTCTACCCGCACTTCAAACCGCACGAACGCCGCCGCGGAAAATTTGGTGGTAAATTTATACTGACGTAGTCCTTTATTCATGCAGCTTGGTCGAATGGTTTTGGGTCAGGAAGGCAGAAATAAGATAAGGGTCGCTCTTCTGCTCGGATTGTTGAACGAAATGAAGAATCCACAAAGGTTTTACAGACGTATATAACATGCGGAGATATTGACAAGAGTATTGGTGAGCGGCCATGACATTTTATAGGAATTTACATCCGTCTGATGGATTCATTATTATAGATGTATTATATTTATGCATTGCAGAATTAAATTGCGCGAAAATTACCTATCCTTCAGAGAATGTCGATTGATGAGTTTTGCTCTGGGTATGAGCTGCTGCCTTCTGAATGCGTCGGGCAATGCTGGTTCACCAAGTCTGTAGTAATTGGCTTGCCCCCGGTTACCTGCTCTGTTCTCCTCAGATATTACAGCCAAACTTTTCGTCCGTTTTAGTAACTTCTGCTGTTCTCGTGCTGACGACGACGAAGAGCCTCCGGGATGTTCATGGCGACTGCCACTTCCCTCTCTAGGTACACTAATGAGCACGTAATAGGAATTATTAATGAGTTTATAACACGAATTTTTTTTTTTACTAGAATTAAAATTCTTGAGGGTAAAAGTGACTGAGAACTTTTAGGGAGACTTTAGTCCGCTATTTCCATAAATGAAAAATATTATCATTGTAGAAAAGGAACGTATATAATAATGTCTGATAAGTTTTATCGATAGTAATTAGAAGGAGGAAGTATTTGAAAAAAGAAAAATCAAATTTTCCGTCTTATAGATAAAAAGTAACTTTCTCAAATAATTATCTTTCCTCATTTCCTAGGAGGTAAAGTATTTTGAAGACTTCATCACGTCCTCACTTAGCATTTCTGCAAGCTTAAATAATTCACGTAGAGACCAGTAGCGGGTACTTTGCATTCGTGCTATTAAAACCCACAATTTACATAGGCAAAATTCTTAGCTGACACATGCATTTTCCTTGACAAATTATCCACCGTAGAATCTAGTTAACTTACGCAAATGATGAATAATATGTCTCGTGTCATCTAGACACCAGCGGGTGAGTAAATAGTGAAATGAAACCCACGTTGGAGTGAGGTCAGACCATATCATTATCTTAAATAGCACAACGACCTCTGAAACGGCTCCGTGTAACGTTATCATATGTATGAGTATAGGTGTGTGCTGGTGTATCTATTTCGTATATACCACAGGCAAGATTTGCCAGCATTTTTTTATGCGTGAACTTAAACTTAAACTTAAACTTGATTTCAAGCGAAAGTTATTGCAGTAACGATATACCCTAACGATATGAGCACTGTGGCTAACTTTCGCCGCAAACTGTGCGCAGATTATATCCGATCGTTTTGTACTTTCAACTAGTAGCTAGTCTTTTATATGAATTATCAGGAAATGACTGACTCAGTTCCATTGGTCTTGTCTTTTAGTTACCTGCAGCCACATCATGGAAATAAAATGAAAAAATTTCAGGAAGAAAGCGAAGCTATAAAGGTCCTTGATCCGGCTGGTCAATACACTGGGGTTCTTTGTGATGGTTATTAAATTTTTTTCTTCAAAGGGAGATTTTCAGGTACTAGAACCTCGCTGGTCTTTTGATGCATGATGAACTAAAATATTCACGATTTTCGCTCATTCACTCTCAAAGTTAAATGCATAATCAAAATTGAAGCACTTTTCGTAAGCCGCTATTATAGGTTTTCAGTTATATAGCCTTGGGTCTCTGATTCTTCATGAAATGACCAATCAGAGTGATTCTTTCTTTATGTCAAATTTTGGAATCAGCAACTAGTTTTCACCCAGTTTTTTAATCATCTAAAACAGAAATCAACGTATCAAATTGTTTTTTTTTTTTTTTTTTTTTTTTTATTCAAGTACTTACAACAAGTGCTTTGATTCTGGCTTTATCCAACTGCGAGAGCCGGTGACACACAATCTAAACTTTTCACGTGGTCATATACTCCAAAAGACTAATGAACTCCTGTCGTGAACTTGGGTTATTAATACATTTTTTTGGGACGCGATGAGTCCACCATAAATATTCCTATTCAAGGTGTATACACCGTTTCAAATAATCCCCATGATATACTGCTGAGGTCTTGTCAAAAGTTTTGAATAATCCATTTCTAAACATATGTGCAATTGAGTCAAAAGCCCTAAAGAACGGGATTGGATCATTATGGGGCTGCATGTATTACGTGAAATAAAGCACAGTGATAGTGAGTGACGAAAGGAGGATCACGACTGAATCCCTGCAGCATACGTCAGTCCCGATATTGTTTACTAGTTGTTTTATGACGTGCCTCCCCACTCATGGATCCATATCCATTATGACGTAAATAATAACGCGTGGCGCCTTTGTGTTCGGTATAATCACGATCGTGGGTGTGTCTGGTGTTCTTAGGGGTCGCAAAGCACTGTCTAAGATATTTATTGCCTCGTCTTGTTTACCTCACCGATGTTTATATGGAAGAAACTATATCTGGAGTGGTCCTAAGAAATTAGAGTAATCTTCTAACACAGCTTAAAAAATGTTGGATTTTCAACATAACTATCGTCTCAGGATGCAGTTGTGAATGCGGTACACCTCGTCCCGACACCGTTTTAAAAGAGACATTTGTACGTCGTTAGTAGCTCTTTGTTGTCTGCCAACTGAACGAGCACAGGTGTAAGTTTGATCGTGCATTTGGTGAACGATAAATAGCAAACGGTGTATATATAGGACAGTTTCGTCATCCGTTCCCTAGGCATGTGCACCTGTATATTCTCACTCAATACGGTCTATATGGAACATATGAAAGGATCTAAGAGGTTGCATTTTGAATTGCCAAAGATCAAAGGCAGGTATGACCATGTGCCAAGAGATGGAACGACGCAAGATATACGATTACGCAAAAGTACGGAAACACCCATTATTTTTTAAAAGTTCTTTTTTTTCCTTCTTTATCCTTCTCATCGATCGAGGCGTAGTCGTGTATATTTATACCACAAATACAGAGCTACTGTTTAAGTCCTTTATACGCTTCGTAAGAGCGGGAAAGTGACGTAAGGAAACACGACGAGATCTGCATCTGAATGTAGAATATCTACGTCCATTCAAAACAGCACCAGATACGCAATCTGAGAAAGAGTCTGGCTCCCGGAACGACCGGACTGTGTCTTAATCAAGGATTGAAAAATCACCTGACTAAATTCAAATAAAATCAATACATAAATGGAACTAGCGAAACGCTATCTTCTTCCGTGTCCGCCTATATACGCTAGACTCTATTTTTACATCCAATCGTGGATCCATTTTTATTATACCGAACAAAAGGCTACCCACCGAACGAAATCAGACACGTAGAATTCATCTCTTTTTCTGCAGGCAGTTGCGACAAAAAGAAAATTTGCGACTTTATTTCTTTACAGAAAAATCAAATCAAAGAATCTTTTCACTCACTTGATAGTCACTTCATATCTTGTCTGATTTTGGTAAAAAAAAAGTAACGACAAACCCTCACGATTCGGTTCTCTGTCAGTCTGTTGGACTCAAAAATCAAAAATAAGGACCTGATTCCGATAAAATTCGGATGTGTGTGGATTCGTTCTGTTGTTTCTTGTATTATCTGGATGTCCGAATCCGTGGAATTGAACTAGCGAAATTACTTCCGGGAAAACGTTCCCATACAGCTTCTTCTGCCCAATTCTAGTGGCATACATACAACTGTTTGTCGTGATCCGTACTACGTGAGCTTTTCAGAAAATTATTTTCTTTTTTTGTACAGCAGTTTTATGGATAGCAGGAAAAAAGTTCTAAAAGATTTAAAGATACAGATATTATGATGGTCGTGCATACGCGCATTATATTTGCGACAAGGATGAATATTACACCTGTATATAAAAACCAGATTGTTTTTTTTTTTTTTCTTTTTTTGCTGATGAAATAAGGAGTCACGGAGAGCGTTAAATGCTCATTAACTTAGCGCCGCAAGGCCGCTGGCTTATATTCGTATATAGGTACACCTACCTATGTTATGCATGAAAACGTATTGAGGATAAAACAACCTGCTGACGCGAATTGCGTTCTCTTCGTATCTAGCTTTGAATTCTACCTATACATCTCACCTCTTTTCATCTCTCGCTCATAATTCCAGACTGCAATTTTACACAACGACGGTAACCAAACTGTTTTCATATCTTAACTTTGATAAGTATACAGTCAGATTATTTTACTCATATTTGCGCGACTTTGCCAAAGGTCAAGCAAATTTGTTTTCGCATGTTAGTTAAAACTGTAATATATGCTGTCGGAAAATTAATTCTTAATTTATAAAAACTGAATGCGGGGGAGGTGGAGAAAAAATTATGCATAGGTAGTAAGGTCAAACCAGAATTGTTACGAATCTATCCAGAAAAAAAATATTATATTCGATAAAACTTGAGGTATGGACGTTGTTATTCCCGCAATTATTCATCGTTGCATAAGTAAGCAATCTCTGAATATTCACCTGACACTATTAACGTTAACATGTATACATACCTATATGTATATCCTCATTCGTAGTCATTCGTATATTTATATATTATAATAATAATCGAAGATTCTATTAATTTGTCGACGTGATGTTATATTTGCATGATTACTAAAACGCCGATGATCTTCAACTACATTTTTTTCTCTCCAAAAGCATAACACTTCGCTAATCATTCGCAATACGTAAAAATTTCAAGACAATTCGTAACTAAGGGTAAAGATATATTTTATTAAACAAATGAACAATCAGTGACGTGTAAAGGCCTGGTGGTCATTCGAGTTAGGAAAGGTCTGCAGATCAATCAAACGTCGAATAAATCTGACACCGTAATAACACAGTTATCCTTGACGGACAGTAAGGCAAAAAGCGTGGCATCTTAGCATTGTTTTTATAAAATATGCGCCAACTATACCCAGACATACGATGATGTACAACAAAACTAAGGCGGACATTCGAAGAAACTAGGAAACAGATTACGTAACCTTATGTATCGTGTAACTCATCTATGACGTTCAAAGCTCTTGGTTCTCGCTCGGTTGCCACCGATGCGATGTCTGGAGATCCTGACTAAGTGAGTAGGAGATCCTATGGGATGATAAGTACTCGCGAATCTTATTCCTCGGGAAATTTATCGATGTATAAATGTGGCAGAGATCTTCGCGTCGCGTTGCTCCATATGATAAAATGAGAATCTTAATTCGGACGATTATTTTTTTTTATTTTTTTTTATTTCTTATTTCTCGCGTTATTAACCCCCGATATGGTGTCAAAGGAAAAAACGATTCTTTTTTTTTTAATCAAATTTGTTTCCCCTAAACTCTGCAGCATGTTTGGTTCTCCAATTTTCTGCTTTATGTGATGAAACAAAGTTCGAAACACGCGAAGAACTTTGAACCGCAATTTGAAGCGGAAATGATCATCTAACTATACAAATGCAATTTTCGTGCGGTTGACGTAATAGAGTATACATCATTTGATCACTTTCAGGAAACTCGTAAATCTGGTCTGGTCTAAGACGTTTTTCTTTTTACACGAAGGTAAGAAATTGCTCCAACTTACGATTGGACCGGATACGGTTCTGCAATCATAATGCATACATACATTATTGCTGGGATTAATATCAGGTACAATGACGAATACTAGATTCAATACGGCTGGAAATGGCTGAACAATATAAATATCTATCTTTTCGCACATTGCTTTCGAGCTCATGTATATAAAAAGCAAACATCACGTTCGTAGAAATAAACCTGCGGATAGCTAACTCTGGGCAAATAACCGTTGGTGCAAACAAGTTGACTCAACAAAATATCCACGGTGTTAATAAGGAGATAGAAAAACAACTTAATCGAACATTTTCTGGGGTATCTTTATCACTTTGGTAGGTGTTTGAAGAAATTTGACAGAAAATACGTAACTTCGATTGAATGAAAAACATTTACACTCGAAGCGGAGCCAGGTCAAGGGATTCATCGCGAGGAGAAATGGAATTGTATTATGTCGATGCCTGAAGGTCCCATAAGAATAACTTTGAATTGACACTCTTTTTTTCATACTAGAAGAAATATGTGAATTGTATATTACTGACGTTGGTTAGCTCCGAAATCCCAACGCCTTACATCATCCCACGCTACTGTGAAAACGCGAGTAACTTCAGAGACGAGATATCTTACGACAGAAATACAAATGTTTGATCTGTTCTACGACGAAATTTATAAATATGTACGGAAACTATGAATCTCCTATTATTGTTAGAGTCGGCATATCCTCAATTTTTTATACGAAGCTGCGAACTGGAAGACTGAAGAAAAACTCTCGTCAATATCCACTAGTATATACGGATACTGAAACTAGACCCTCGGGATTTCGATCTGCAGAAATGATGTTAAAAAAATGTAAATTTCCGGCTCATGTCTACGCAGGGTGAAATTCAAAAGTGAAGATTGTCTCGGGGAAAATCAGAGACACGTATTGTGTCAACTATACCCTTGTGGGATAAAGGGCGCGTGCGAAAATATGTGCAAAGGAAAACATATACGGTGAGAAAGCCGGTCGCCGTGTATCTAAAATCCGCAAAAACCGGAAGCGGTAAATTTATCCGCTACTGCAGGAGTTCCGCGTTCTGAACAGCAAATGATTCACATCCGACCCGCGGGCTAAAAATCCCTTCGAACCTTAATCGATAGCTTAATTATTATTCTAATTTCCTCAAGATTCGCCGGAAGGCTTTGTATAAAAATAAGAAAAATGGTTTCCGTTGTAGTAGAAGTTCATTAATATCACGGTCGTATTTCACCGCAATTTTAACCGCTCCATTTTGTACCACTCAAATTTGACTTATAGTAAAGATGGCGAATTTCAAACCCCGAGGATTTGAATTAACAATTAAAATTGATAAATGAACGTGAGCTTTTAACGTTCGGTTATAAAATGCGAAGGTAATTTGTTGAAGTAGCTCATCTAACTACGTGATTCAATTACATAATTGGAAAAGGGGACAAAAATTTTGTCACAGCGTTTAGACAAGATTGAAAAAATAAAAAAATAAAAATCTACACGGTGTTATAAGGTGCCAGCCTCGGACTTGAGTGGCTAGCATTAATTACTAACTGCAAATGAAGTATTCTTAAATAAACTACTAGCAATGCTACATAGCAATACATTAATCATAATGAAGTTTTAGTTCCACGCCTATATCTCCCGCGAAACTACATTTTTATTCAAACCAAAGAGTTCGGAGTAAAAAACGAAGGAACGAAGGCCAAATAAGGAGCAATAAGAACTCTACAGATAAAAAGTAAGGTACGTGAGACTAAACGCGAATTATTAGTCGAGAGAAGCTCGTCAGTCTCATTCGAAATAAAACATATTATTTCATGTACATAAATCATAGTAAAAAAGCACTTTTTCGATATTCTTATAGACTAAACCCGTGAGACCTATCATCAAGTTTTCCAATCTCATGAGACACGTAGAACTTTCCTCGAGCTCTATACGACACCTCCTGCGTAATGAAAATTGATTCCCTTCAATCAAGAGATGGAGATAATTAATAAACGGAAAACCACTCACGATCAGATTTAATCAATCAACATTAAACAGCAGCGGCACTTAAACCTTCCTCAGAAACAAGAACCACTTAATACAGTCTTTTCTCAAATGGAAGAAAAGTCACTCTCCCTTAACACGCTCAAACTGAATAAGTCCAAGCTTAAGCTCGAGCTTAGCTCGAAGTTCACTTAAACACTAGATCTTTAGACTGCTCGTATATACATACGACAAGCCTCGTACCCCAGAAGTACACCTGTTCCTAGCAGTTCACCGAGTGCCCACCTCGGCCCCTACTAACTCCAGCAAACCTCAAGTTGGAGGAGGAGTGTGTACCTTGAGTTGGTGACGTCACGACACGGTACCACATGTATGCATATGTACACACGTACATTACCATTACAAGTGTAATTAATATAGGTATATGTATACCTGTGTGTGTTACATCTGGTGAAACCTATTACAGCCTAATTATGTCGCGTAGAACGAAGTTAACGTCGTGGTTCCTACACCAACGAATTAGGCAACGTGAAATCTTCGACTACGAGGTCATAGGTCAAGATGCCATCAAGCATGTCCCATATTTTAACCACGAGTTGAGTAGATTAAACCCATTTTCACGCGTCCAGATCGGGCTTAGAAATGAGGATTTTATAAATTGCGAAAGTGAGATTTTTTAGAAAATTTCAGAATTTTCATCTTATCGATTATTGAATTCCCTGTGAAATAAAGGAGCCCTCACACACCTGGCAATAACGTTCTTATTATATGATGTAGGCTCTGACCATAGATCGTAAAATATTTCTGAACGGCGGAAGTAACGGCGGTGGTCGGTGTTATACCGTCTATACCGGAAATATCCTGACTCTTGATTGCAAGTATTGTCTGCACGTCGCTCTTGGCTGAATAGAATTTTCTATCGATTATAATTACACCTTTGGGAATATGAATCCCGCGACCAGACCCTCTGGACATTATACAATAATCAAATAAACCATACCGTTAATACAATTATTAAATCTGACCTCAAATTTCTGTTTAGTTATGGAAATCATTCAGATTATCATATTAAATAACAAAATTTTACCCTACGATCGACCGGATGGAATTTTCTTTCATGCATAACGAGATAGGGTTTTTTTTCCAAATTCTCATTCAAATTTACAAATCTGTTTGGGCTTAACCGCTGTACTATATATCCTGCGATTAATATCTGCTTACTAATAGGTACATACTGCTGGACATACCCTGATAATATGTGTACGTGTATGCGTGTACAGTGTATGGAACAGCCATGATGGCTCTAGAGTTTAACATATTAGTTAATTTTATTCGAGTTTCAGAATCCATTATTCGAAGTAATTTCGCCGGTGTTAATGCCAATCAAAGTCTGGGGAGTTTCATTGCCTGTAAATGAATTTTCCCACCGTTCGCCGCTAAGAGAAAACTTTTTCAGAAGCTTATCCGATTCTGCGGTTCGGTATATATGTACGAAAAAATGGGAAAAGAAAATGTGTAGAGGAAAACAGGGGGAAGAAAGAGTCTCATTCGTTTCTGCTTGGTCCGTTATCAGAACGTTAATTATTTGGAACGAACCGCGAAGTTTGTTAACAATAAGTTTCCAAAAAAAGCAACAAGTTTTAAACAAGCGCTCTTCAACAAACCAACATTCGTTTTCCGAACACAATCAGAGTTTTGAAATGAACTCTGAAACACAAAAGGAAATAAAAGCTACGTTACTGAGTAATAGTCGTTTTCCGAGTGCCACAGCTCACTCCTGCGGGCCCTATTGTTTTAATTCATGCGTTTCACGAATTTATATTTATTTTAACAAGTAAAACACGTAGTATGTCAAGGCTGCAGGAATAAGGCTGGCCAAGCAGAACAAGGCTGGAGAACCTGTGTCTCCGCGTGGATATAATAGCAACGTTTATATTATTATCAGTGTAATTTACCCATTAGAAATCAGTACTCAATGGACGAAGAGCCCTTGCAAGACTCAGACCGTAACAATGACAGTGCACTTATTTCCTCCACCTATTTTAAAACGATAATAACATCGGATATTTTGTCAACGAAAATGACAATGTGTTTCTTTATCCTCATTTCTTGCTGTTTTTTGTATTTATCCATTAATCGACCCGTGTCTATCTCTCTATACCTTCCTCCGTCCGTATACGACAACACCTCAGTCGGAAGTGTAGCCGCGTTTATAAATTATCGATCTCTCTAATGGATGTCTCAATTCTTGAACTCTCTGTATCGTGCATTATCTCTTTCTTAGTTTTTCTTTAACTAGCCAAAATTTCATGCGATTAATTATAGCTTCTGTACTTCGGAGCCCCCATCTATCTGCCCATCTGTCGACGGCAGGACTCGGTATAGTTCCACACCAGGGATCCGTGACAGTGACATGAATCGATACGAAATATGATGGTTAGATTTCAAAATTCTTCACTGCCTGAAGCAGCAGCAGCCTATATTTAAACATTAAACAAAGTTTTGACACACGTATAGCTGTATAGCTATATTTCTGTGCGCAAAAGAACCTCGCAATTTTTGTCCCTGAGTATAACTCGTGTATATGATTTTTGTCCGAACCGATACTAGCTTCCTTGACATCGTTATTATATCGTATAACTATACGTTCGGAATCCTTAGGAATTACTGAGTGCCAAAATCGTAGAAAACGGAACGAAATGATCACTGATTTGCTCACTTGCTCATATAACGAACCACGCGATGCGAAACGGAGACCAATTCTAAACCTGTCAACAAACGGCGCAATTGGAAGGCTAAATTAATTTACACGCATTACCGTGGTCCGTAATCTTACAGTAAACTTACGACGTTGACGACTCGTTAGCGTATCGCTCTCAGCGTTTCAATCTCATTCGTGCATATAGGTATATACTTATGCATATATACCTGACTCAATCAGGAGTTAAGAGACGATAACGAGAACAGGTCGCTACTACTAAAGCTGACAAACTAGTATCTGCGTAAGAGAAGATGTGCGAAAAATAATCATATCGCAATATTGGCCAAGAGTACGATATTTCGAAAATTCAGTATCCCTTTTCTCCCTCGATCTATTATATCAGTTACAGCGTTGTTCGAGCTGTGACGGAGAGAAAAATGAACGAATTAATTTGGCTTGTTAATTGAATCTTGATGAATTATGGTGAATCAAAAAATTGAATGGGAAATTCCTCCTTGAGGGCAGGCTTAACCATACTTATATACCTATGTATATTATGTTCAGTTTGACTATGCTTGGGAACCATATCTTGATACAAGTAAGTTGTAGCTATCTAACAGTACTTTTCATTCATGATATGCATTATTCAATGCACTTTCATTTGGCTAAAGTATTATAGGCTCTGCAGCATGGACTGTCGGAGTGACAACCTTTGAAACGAATTCACTCTGAATACCGAGAGGAACCCGCGTTTTCTTCCGATGCGTAAGAATATATGAATATATCTATGTTTCAAAAAAAATTCTGTTCCCGTTTTGAGCTGCTGTATAATTATGCAAATTTATTTAACCCTGCCTTTTTTATAAAAAAAAAACTTATATTTTATACGCTTCGAACAACTTTTGTGCTTTGCATTGTGTGCCGTTTATATTTTTTCGAAAAAAACAGACCGCCTTTAACCACGCGGATCAATTGAGATGCTCAATTTATTGCTTTATTAGTTTATTAGTTTCATTATTTTTTGGCTTTGCTTTTCAGAATGGAGCAAACGGATCAAGGATCTCAAGGATTCTGAGAGCAAAAAGCACTGTAGAAAGTGTATGTAAATATTTTCATATAACCACATTATATACCTCAAATTTAATCTAGTATCTCTACCCTTTCTTGCATTGCTTAATTAACAATAAAAAATTAACGATGCTTATAATATAATTTCTCACTAACACAATTAATCATAGACGGACCTACACTGTGCGCATACCGAGAGGAAAAAGTAAGTAACAAAAATTGAATTCCGATATTTTTCAATCTAGCATTTATCAAAGCGAGTTAACATTTTATTACACAAAGTTCCGTTTCAACCGTACCGAAATAATACGAAACTTTACGCTCCGTGCAGATTTTATATTCCTTCAATTTTCGATATGGATTGTAGTAACGCGTGTAATATTCTCCGCATACACCATTTATTCTCTTTAACAACGATACCAGCTGCGTAGGTATACTACTGTCTATATAGCTTGCAAAAAATGAATCGCTTTTATTGCAATTCGTATAAAAATTATTCGATATTTTTTTATATCTTTCATTTATCTAGAATAAACTTTTTACTTGCCACTTATAACGGCATAACTGCTATTTATATAAATTCATCTCCTTATTCTTCAGGCCACATAATTCTTTGGGACTTTAATCGAAAGAATATGAATTATTCACTCCGATTCCTCGACTCACAATTCACAATTGAACAGACCGTCTGGCTGATCGAATAGACACCAACTCATATTACAATCTCACCTTTTTCACGATATTATAACGAGTTTAATCCACTCAATTTATTCATAGCAAAATACTAATCAACGCCCTTCATCAGTCTCGACTCTGACTCCTATGACCATCCGTATTGCTTGGATGTCGAATTCTCAGTGAATTATAAAAGCACCCAAAGTAAAAAACCGCTGTGCGTGGGGCTGGGCATTATATTCTCACCTGCCCCAATCGCCCTACTCATTTCCTTTGAATTCAGTGGGGGGTATCAGCAGGTGAATTATGGTGGTGTATATTTTTGACCCTATGTATGTCTGTCGGTATCTGAATCACGCGGGACGTATATGAGTCCTTTGTATCCACGTATATCGATATATGAGACGGAAACACAGCTGTGGCCCTTATTTTACCGCGAAATAACATTGAAATATTATTTATAATTATTGTAGAGAAACAGTTTTGATATATTAGTTGAAAATTATTTTTACAGTAATTAGTAATTAAGGAAAAAAATTTTAATCACATTTAACCGCTATGAGTTACGAAGGTAGACTTGCGGAGAAATTTCTATAGTTCCGAAAGTGAAATTTGAAAAGTCAACCAGGAGCGGGTAACCTGTAACCTTTTTTGGTGAGGGTTAAATGATTCATTTATCACCGCGAGTTTAAATTAAAATGCTTTAAGTACACGCGATATATATTATGTACGTAAGTACGGTTTAATTATGAGTTTACTTCTATCGCATTTCTCTGTCGTTTCATTAAGAGAAATTGCGAATCATGTTTCAGGCATATAAGACTGCGTTTGAACTCTTCCACCTGGAATTTATCAGATTATGTATAGTCGCGGAATAAAGTGACGATAATATCGATGTTTTTACATTTTTATACAGCTAATTATTCCTCCTGATCTAGTCGCGTTTATTTTTTGACCATTCGAAGCAGTGACGCAGTTGTTATGTCTAAAATGAAAAAAAAAAATTGTATAATTCATTGTAAAAAGTCGTATACGAGCAGCAAGGTCTTCGCCAACTCGCGAAAGGCTTTACCTTGCCATTGAGATAATCAAATAAAATCCAAAGACAAATGAGAATTCATAAACAAGCTTGACGGAATAAAGTTATACCGTAAGACCGTAGCCTAGATGCTCCCTGTTTTACGGACCCTCCTTACTAATTTAATAAAAAAATTAGCAGCCAGCTGAGAAACTCTTGCGAAGTGATTCGGCAACGGTCTGTTTATCTGCCTCCGGACTTTCTTCCGTGTCTAATATTTGGAAAAGACCCGAAGTGCAAAAGGCCACGTGAAGCGACCTACACGTATAATTAGCCAACTCGTTCGTTCGCTAAATGACATTTCGAGTAAAATCGTAGTACAGCACGTAGCCCAGAGGTTCATTAGGCGTTATCCATAAAAATGCAATTATACTTTACTAACTTCTTAAACTAAGTTTAAGCCGTCAGAATTAACGACTTACGTAGGTAGGTACAGCTAGAGTGTTTTATCAAAAAGTTTGGAAGCAAAAGAATTTCTTAGTCACTGATTTCCTTGAATAAAAATTTTACCAAATTTCAAAGCTGGTTTTTATTTCTGGACATGAAATTGTAGGAAATTACTCAACAATAAATATCCATTTGCGTCCGTTTTCCCACCTCAATTATCGACGTAGTCGTACGTGATAACTTATATCTAGTGTGGTTCTATACCCATCTTGGTAAGATATTTCTTTCGTAACTCAATTGCCAGGAAGATCATGTGAATTAGTAACCAACTGTACAAGGTCGTGGATTATATTGTTCGTAACAAGCAGATCGTATGTGTGTATTAGTGCGTACCTTTATGCGTCTACAAAATCCACTAGTAATCAGCAAGCTATACGTTACAGGATCGACAAACATTTACCTTGCTGGACGCGGGTTCACGGGTTCAAGAGTGAATCACATATACCTAATTCTGTAACAAATGCATAATTCAGTAACGGTGAGAAAATTTTTCACTCACATTGCGGGGTGGAGAGTTATGAGACATTACACAAATTTATGAACTTATGCTTCAAGACCTTTCCCCATTTATTATGTACGTGGATTTGATTCGGGCCAAACTCTCGCCTCGCTATCTTCGTGAACTGATTACGCACCTGAGTAAGTTCGATATTACCTAATATAACTCGACTAAACCAGGTGAAATTTTAGCTGAACATGTTAATCATTGCACATCAAAGTATCAGTACCGCGAGAGGCTTGAAACTCTGGAATTTCATGTTCAAGCATAATTCGCGTAAAATACATTCACGTTCAATTATTCTAGGATACATAATATTCCAGCATAGTTTGGTGTCAGCCTTCGCCATACCTACGCTTCTCGCCTTTCGCCTTTCGCCCATAAAAACCGTGCGTTCAATAGCTATGGATGACACCGATTTTGCGTGAATATAACATTGTTCGCGATCGATCCTGTGGAGTAGCCTTTGCAATGGTATGAATCATGATACCAATCGCACGTCAGAGGAATCAGCCAATTATATACTTTAGCAAGTCCCTCGAGACGAGAACATTTTTCTACATGCTTTCATTCACTTCATTGTATAGATATGCGTACTTCGTTAAAATTAGTTGATCATTTTATAAAAAATTAGGCGATTTTAATCAGGGTTGTGAGTGTCGTGATATTGGTAAACCGATGTAATTGGATTCCCGATTCCACCGTTAAATAACATTTTTCAACATATTCGTGTCTGCCTTTGGTAGCAAACGGCACTACAATTGATTATATCGATTTGCACTTAGGAATGGTACCTATTATACCCGGATTACCGGAATACTAAAGATATTAATTTGGTTTGTGAATTACAGTGCACGTGCAGCTGTTCAAATTACGTGTATGCCTAATTGCATTGCTTGAAATAATAGCGATAGTATGAAAGTAGAATGATTTGAATTTTTCGAATGAATACGAATCTACGAAACATCAGCTACTTATACCCTTTGTTTCTATTATCAATTCACGCTAAACAAATAGGTGTACTGATTATTTAGTTGCCATTATATATTTGTGCTCTTATTAACTTATGCGAGCTAATTGAAAGGCTGAAAGTAACATAGAACTTATTAGCAAATCAGACACAATTACATCGTTTGACTGAATTCGAATGAATTCACAAGGGAATGTTAATTGCCACGACGTACCGTATGTTTCTCGCAATTATATAACTCTAGACTAAAAGCCTTTGGAAGAGAAATAAAAAATGAAGGAAATATATTACCAATACTTTCGTCAGAGGAATGATTCATTTCAATATCTTTGTTGCTTGAAGATAGCTATCGGATTGGACAGGTAAAAAAATTTGTGGCATTTTTACGGCTGATAAGATTGGGATTAGATTTTTTTAATTAGATCAGCTGCTTTCATACGATAAAGTAATGAAAATAATTTTTTTCTAATAGAACGATGTATTTTTCTATACATATACGTCAGAGCACATTTCTCTTGATATAAACGGCTCTCATACGAGTTAATAAAACAGAAAATTACAAAGATGCCATTTGAGAACGAAAAGCAATGAAACCTCCTTCATTGCAACATGACTCAGAAATATGAGGCCACTCATCGTCGTTGGTACTGGAAATTACCCCTATTTTTAACGCTAGATATTTCTTCAAAAGAAATTCTTACAGACGTTGGTGAAAACCTGTTAAAAAGCTGGAAGAATTCCAAATCGGATGAGGTCCTTGCGGAAAAATTCGCTTCACGGAGTGCCGAATTATCGCTTCGAGGAAACTGAAAATTGTTTTCGCGATCTTGACTGAATTTTCTTTTCTGATTTCAACCCGCATCATACTTCAGACGAATACCAGAAAAATTCTGAAAAAATTCAAAGGTAGGCTTCAAAGTATCGGTTCACAAATGGGACAAGGGAATCTGAAAAATCTGGACTCGTTCTCCACTTATACCCTAAAATCTAAATCATGTATAAGAGCGCTCGGAAAGTTGTCCACCCAACGAGTAAGTATCTGCATACTTGAGGCGATAACCCGAGAACCGGTCAAGATTTTTCGAGTCTGTTGGTCGCATTTTGAAGCTGCTACTTTAAGACACGCGTTTGATATTTTCAGAATTTCCTTGAGGCTTCTCTGAACAACGATGCGATTTAAAAACAGAGAATAAAAATCGGTCTTTAGTATTGAAAAATGAAACATTTTTTCGTTTCTCGATTGATATCTCATTCCTCGATGACAAAGAAATGGTCACAAGGATCTCAATCGATTTGAAATTCTTCAAGCTTTCCAACAGATTTTCACTGAACCCTGTAAGATTTTTTCTTGTCGAGATATCCAGCATGAAAGACTGAGGTCATTTCCAGTGCTAACGACGGTGAGTGGCCCCATATTTCCGACCAGTACCGCAACAAACGAGATTTCATTATTCGACGATATCTTCAATATTTTTTGATCAAATCACCATTTATATCTAGAAAACCGTAATTTAACGTAAAATTGAAACACGACCGGATCTGTTTTTTTCATTTAGTTCCGATCCCAATCAAAACGAAAAATTTTCTGCATTGACCAAATCCGTATAAATTTATCTGTGACAATGAAAATTTTAGTCATCAAAACTGGAATATAATTCGTACTGACGGAGATTATTGACAATCCCATTTCCATACTTTCCATTGTACTAAGCATATGATTGATCGGTGATGAACAAAGATTGACTTGTCGCAAATAAATAAATTGTAGATCACATGTTGATATTCAAATAAATCACATTTCTGATTACTACGTTTGCAGAGATATACACCACAGCAATGATAATACATATAATCTATAACCTTTCGCTAGCGTTGTCAGCAAATTCCATTGTCACTTGGCAATAGACGATTTTTATTGAAAACATCACGACCACACATCTCTCGGCTATTGCACCATTGACTACTCTTGACTAAAACAGAATTCTGGTTCGTGTCCACCGATATTCATCCGTTATTCTCATCTCTTTTTTCCACTTTCTTTCTCTCTTTCGTGCATGAAAACGCGAATACAATTGCGCGACGAGGTAACATGAAATCACGCTTACGCTAATACCCATGTGTACACATACTCGTAGGTATATAGGTATAATATGCACATAGGTATACATATAAATATTCACTCGTCGTAGTTCGTATTACGCGTCCACGCACGCGGATCCTATATAATATCACACCGTGAATTCGTAGAATGTTGGCCGCGCACAAGCGGATATCCGGCGTTCCGGTACCCTGACAACCCCTACCATCGCCGGAATCACCTCACCCGTTTCCCCTCTGGTTTAGGAATGCGCCGTGGTGTCGATTGAGGATTGACGCAAATTGGCGAACCTCGAACTGTCTAAATTTTCAAATTATCTTCAATTACCAGAAATTTGTGTGAAATCGGGCGTAATTTTCCAGGTCATTATCTCCGAATGCTCACTCTTTTTCACAGTCCCAACGACCTAAGATCAAGTCGATTTATATTCAACCGATTGTCATGTACTGACAAGATCAAAAATTGACGAAATCGGACCAAATTTGAATATTCAAGAACGGAACCAAGGACTTTCACAAGCTCTCACGTGATATGTAATACTGATTTGTTCAATAATGATTACGGCGTTATTTTTATAAGAAAAAAATCTGTCACAAGTTTTGTCAAAGAATATTCTTAAATCACCGGAAATACTCATATGGTGTATCTAGTTCTGATCCATCGAACAAAATTGTGGTACTCGAAACGAATCGAAAGTTAGTACGGCAACCAGATTCAATCCGGATAAACGTACTACATGCATACCTTGGATATAGATCGTTACATACTATGATCCATGTACATTGAAAACGAAATCAATCATATTTGATTTTGGGGGTGACCAGCCCTGCAGTGAATCTTATACTGTGAGACTCCCACGATGTTTAATAAAACGAAATAATCAGCTGGCTGCACCTTGCACGCGAATAATAAATAATCAGGTTACTTCTGTAACACTTCGTCGCGTTGAGATAGTGTATCATGGAAGAATAATTTCCCTAGTACAAGGATAATAAAAGTTGACTGAGAATTTCTCGTATAGTATAAACTTTCCTGGCAGGTGAAATTAGTGGAACAAGCTGTTTCATCTGAAACTCTTTTTATCATATATAGGAACAGCTGGTTCTCAGAGCACGCGTTTCATAAATGGTACTCATTTCACACGTCGTGCTTGTGCTGCAGTTCGACCGTTATATTTATCAAGCCCTTTTCAAACGATGAATTAACAGAACATGTACCTACATAAATATCCCATATTTACACACAAACAACCGATTGAAAATAACGAATCAATACACCAGCTACCTGTGCCTGTTTTATTTGCCTCTGATGCATATACCTTATATATTCGTAATTTGCATACGAACGATATTATCATATTCTATATACCTTTTCTTTATCGCATGTCAAAATACTCGTTAATATTCAAAACTCGTGTAAAGTACTTGTTTCTGCACCCTTACATCGCGGAAAAGTAAATTGGGCCAACCCTGCAGAGTATAGTTGCGACTTAACGTACCGTTTACGCCTTGCCCCACAGCTTACCCTTAGTATTTGTACCCCTTCACGCGTAAGTAATGCGTAATACGTTGTTTAATCCCAGTTGAGGGGTTACTGTAATTTAACGAACTTTTACCGCGATTTAATACATTTTTCAAACACGCAGGTATTACCTTGCCAAATTTTATTCATTTTTATTTTTATTTTTGGGTATAATAAAATCACGGTGTATAAATTTGATAATGCGAAACGCGTTACGCGAATAGAGTATGCCAGTTAAATTGACAGGGCGTCTTTCTCTGTTGATATATGTATGTATTCCCTATTGTTAACCCCAGCCAAAGTAGTTTGGTAAAAGCTATTACGCTCTATTACACTTATCATAGTGTGAAATTTACTTTGGACTATGTATTTGACCTATATTTATTGAATGAATAATGTAATTCAAAGTAAACGTGAAACACCTTCTATCCTTTGTATACACGGAAAAGTTTACCGTCATTAATTGGTATATTAATCTTTCTATTTATACGCCTAAAAACTTAATTACTTATAATTATATAGATTCAGGTGAAACGTAGTTCTGTCTTTCGAAATATTGGGCAGCTTATTCCCGGAAATGGTTGGTTAACTTAATTTTGTATCTAGCTACCTGACGCAAAGTTAATGAAATCGCTGATCCGATCTTAGTCGAATCTCCGAACCTAAGGTACAATCTGAAATCCAATTGAGTGGATCGAAAATTAGAAATGAAAGCACGTAGTGCAGGGTATTGCGGGTATTTCATGTCTGGTATATAACCTCGAGGAAACGAAGCTTGAATCTAAATAAATCTGTGTCTATCGCGTTAATCAATCAAGGGATAAATCCCTTAGGAAGTAAGTACGAAAAGCAGGAGCCGATAAATCGAAAATGGCTAACAGGATCACGCGCGTTCAGATCAACTGAAGATAGATTATTACTCCGTTTTACTTTTCATAATTAACATATATACCAGTCGGATTAATTGATTCAAGCCTAAAATGTAATTACTCTGCAAATGCGTATAGTGAAGAGGATCTCGAGGATCATGTAGCAAAGACACAGCCCATGTAGGTATACATACAGTTAAATCAAGAAATGCAATTAGACCATGACCACTAACAAGCACTCTGATGTCCGTTATAGTAATTTAGCAATTAACAATTAACGATTATCTCATTAGTAGGTCGCCATTGTGTTATAAAATCTCGAAGGAGTTATTTTTCATTCAATTGTAGCGAAATTATTTCTTGTTGGGTATATGCTGTGCGATTTATTGATCCATACGTCTACGTCGGAAATGTTTTCCGGCAATCGAGGTCGTGAGAAATTTACAAATAGGGTTTGATTTTTCAAATCTTAGGTTGCAACAGCTGAAATTTAACTCACCGGCCGTTCTTGTGACGAAGTCTTTCTTGCACCCATAATGCATCTCGGCCGAGGTTAACGTCCCCTAAACTATGAGGACCGCTCTGTACGCCTCCCATTTTAAAAGCCTGGCATTAGTATCTGTCTGAAACAAATTCCGAAACGAATTCTTAACTATTTGAAGTATTTTTCGTGTCTGAGTTCACCTCGCTAACGTTACTTATACTTATACATGCTAAAAGCACAGTTTCATCAGACGAAAATTGATTTCGCGAATTATAACGAATACCAAGCAGACGTATGCTCGAATTTCTCCGCGCAGAACTCGGCTTAATGTAGTTAGTCTTTTCAACGATAGATGGCTACGAGGCATCGCGCTACTCGCAAGTAAATTTGAACGGGTTGGAAACAAGTCAGGTACGAGACTCGACGTTAATCACGTTTCGTGCATAGTGACGATCCGTTCTTTTGCGAACTTTTTCCAGAAAGGGTCGGCCTTTGGCTTTGACCCAATTAATGAGACCAAAATGAAACCCGTAATATAGGTATATCGGATTCAGCCACCCCATCGAACCTTCACCATCATCACTTGATGGCTGATACGATACGTTCGTCGTTCATTGAAATTGAACAAAATTGAAATCAATCACTTACAGTTCACCGAGTAACATAATTTCACGCAATTAATTCAATTTTTACATAATTACTAAGGAATTAATACCCAACAATGATCGAATTATACTTCTGATTCGAAATATCAAATCCACCATTTAAAATACGAATTGAAGTGGATCAGAAAATTTCAGAATCTATTATTCCTCATCAAACTACTAAAGCTACTGGCAAGAGCCTGTGGCAGCATACTAGAATAAAATACCATATTAACTTCATATAGAATCAGAATTGAACAGAATACACTTTTGATCCAGAAATAATAAGACAAATACATATGAATTAAACTCTGGATGATAATCGGCTGCAACTATTGTTAAAATGTTAATTTCTACTGAATTCATTGCTTCGGCGATACGATGAATCTCAAATCTGATGACTATGAATATTCTTCCTAGAGTAGCCTATGAAATAATGTTATCTAGGTATACTTGCAACTATCTTTGATGTGAATTCATATCATCAGCATTTTGATAGCTGATTCCGCGGTGAAAGTAGACGACTGTATGTTAATTGCGAATCTTGAAATCTCATTTCTTTAACGTATATATTCTGTTTCGTATTATTTAGGTATACATGACTGATTTTATTTGATTGAATAATTATACCGAATTTTTGAATCGACGAAACAACATCCGGCGATCGTGATAAATCTCAAAAAGCATAAACAATTAGATTATTATATCGACCTTACTAACTCCGAACTGTTTTGATACATTGAACAATCGCGTGATCGCGATCCTCGCAAATGTAACACGCAGCTATCCTCGTTTGCGAAAATATAGTAGATATATTTTTACATAAATATTATGGAAAGATAAAAAAATCGAATCCCAAAAGTTGTGCGAACGAAAAAATCTGCCAAATGTACCTCAAAGGTCAAGACTGCATCGCAAAAAACACCGAAAAATATGCACAATTATATTATTATAAAGAACCGCACTTCTTTCAGCGTTTTCTAAACGTTGAACTTATTATTTGAGCAAGATCTTGTTGGAGACTGGCATATCCGAAAGCTCCTCGGTGTTTCCGCTCGAGGAGACTTTGCCACTTCCACATTCCTCCTAGAACTTGGCTACTGCTACTGTTAATTGTTGGATGTAGGTGTTTCATTAAGCGATTACCTCCAGACGACCAAATCAACCAGTCATCACAATACACCTACTTCAAGCCCTCTTTAGTTACTTGCGCAGGTTCTAGCCAACGTACCAAGGAAACGATTGTGAAAAAGTTTCCATACATCCGGGAAAGTGCGTTTCCCGCGTACGTTTTTACCTTTATTATACCTACCTACCTACCTACACTAATTCAGAATCTAGGTACATCGCAGATTGGTAAATGACTAGAAAAAAAAATAAAAAATTGGATAATAATTAACTAATAATCAGCAAATAAATTGAGTAGTAGAAAACCGTCGTCAACCTGGACATATTTTGGATTTACTAATTGAATTATATGAACAGAAAAACGGCACATTGGTTTAAAACTGAAAGATGAAACTCATATTTTATTTCTTTTCAAGTAATTTCTGAAATAGAAGTATAAATGCACGCGTCTATAAATATTTAATAAGTCTTCAAATGTATAATTGGTTCTCCCGCAAGTCTGCACTTCGCGTTTGGTTCCGTCCTGCTTAACCCGATCCCCTAGCTAGTCACTTCTGCCGCCTGTTCGCCGAGGCTTTTCCACACTCTAATACCTTCGTTGTACCTAACTGCTGCAACAAACCAGGTTATCCTTACCAACCAATTATAAATTTATCACGCCAACAACTGCTCTTCGTATAAAAGCAAATTAATAACAATATACACACCATCATATATGCACGTAAAAACCAACAGTATACAGCGAGGCAAAGACAACGATCATCAATCATTTCCTGTTCGCGTATTTCACACTGCAGCAGGTATTTATCAGCTCTGGATTCATTGCGACTTGAGACGTCCAATAAATAGTGAGATTTATTATTAAAAAATGAATTTTTTTTTACAAATTACACCCGTTCGTCGAATGAGAAGCTTGAGGCATACCAGAGTTTCACGTCGACGCATGGCGATAAGGTGCTGAAATTTTAGTCTTCTTTATGTTTGCTTTTTGCAGATGTTTCCGTAATTTATCATAGAGGATTACCACGAGTGACAGTTCCTCTACCATCTAGACGTGAGAAATGTATGTTCACGTTAAAACCGGTCAGTCATACTGTCGGAGACTTTCTGGAAATGCTTAAGCAGGAGGATAAAGGCATTGACAGAGCCTCGATCACGACCATAGGTATAGTATCCCAATAATTTACCGATATCTGAATTGAAAAGTATTATATACCTTATGCAGATGAATGACTAGAAACTGCACAAAGGTGTAATAATTTGAGTGGAATTGAGGGAAAATCCGATTTTTCAGATGGCATTAGAATAGCTTCAGGAAACTCGATAGAGTCATTGATGGAAGAAGATTTCAAGCTGATCGTAAACGACAATACATACACGATCGCTGCTCCCCAGCATGAAAGATTGACGAGGGTAGGTAAAGCCTGATCATCATTTCTCGTATGGCTAGGAATTCTGTAGTATTTATATTTAAGTTTGTTTTTCATTCTTTCTTTATCGATTCTGATTACAGGAAGAAGTACAACAGTTATCGGACGTCAAGGTCTTGGTTGGACAACTATACGAAGCACTTCATGTCGAAGAGCACCATCTACGCGAGGAGACACAAATTCTTACTCAACTCGAAGACATCAGGATGCAACTGCAGCCCTTGGAAGAAGTGAGTTCTCAAATACTAACGCGATTGAAAAAAAAAACTAATTTTTCATTACGAAATGATGCCAATTTTGGATATTGAATAAATTAATGGTATGAAGGGGATGTCCAACCCTTGAAGAACAAAGAGGGTAGGTTTCCCCCTGAAATCGAGTTCCTTTTCTTTATCGCATCTCCGATGTTCTCGTAATTCATATATCCATCCTAATTGCTGCAGAAACGTTTGGAGTTGGAAAACACAGCGTCTAGACGAACAAATCTCCTGACGTGGGCAGGCCTCGGTTTAATGTCTGTTCAGTTCGGTATCCTCGCAAGGCTAACTTGGTGGGAATATTCCTGGGATATTATGGAGCCTGTTACATACTTCGTAACTTATGGGACGGCTATGGCTTGCTACGCTTACTATGTACTTACTAAACAGGTAATCTTCAATTTTCATCACACCCATGCACCCCGAACACCTGGCACCCTACTAAATCCAGAGTATTACTATAACTACTAAAAGTA
The DNA here is from genome assembly GCA_963978835.1 of Tenthredo scrophulariae. Lineage (NCBI taxonomy): Eukaryota > Metazoa > Arthropoda > Insecta > Hymenoptera > Tenthredinidae > Tenthredo > Tenthredo scrophulariae. The sequence goes on from OZ022228.1 coordinate 18,020,282, forward strand.
CTCGCTAGAATCCATCGAAAAAGAAATCCGATGATGTATACCTAGTCAGGGTTGGGAGCCATCAATTACTTTTGAATTTCAAATATCGGAAACGCAATGGCATTACATTTTAATGATAATTTTCACAACCCTGTACCTGGTACTGTAAGCTTGAAGAAGATCCGAAATTCCTGTTACATTTTTGCACGTCTTTTTTCAGGAATACCTTCTGCCTGACGTACGTGACCGTCAGCACCTGTTGATCCTCCACAAAAAAGCACGAAAACTTGGCTTAGACCTGAATCAGTACAACGTCTTGAAGGAGCAATCGACTGATCTGGAAACGAAACTGATGCGTCTGCGAGATCCGCTAAAGGTTCGAAAGACCCTCGTCGATCGTAAACGAGAAGAAAGAGAAAAGTACTCCAGCAGTAGCTCCAGATCACCGAGTAGCTCGCCTAGCCCTAGTCCAGAAAGAGAAAAAGTGAAAAAAACCTGCCCCGCTGAAAACGGGAATAAAATTGTCGACAAAGATCGCGAATCGCGAGCTAAAAGCCCGAGATAAGTTACAACGAAGGGATCGCTAATTGGGTCCAGGACCATTAAAAGCTCGTCCTAATTCTGAATATCGCGAATCATGCGAGACTCTAAAGAGGCACGAAAATTCAGAGAATAATTTACATTGTGGAATTGATTTGATCGAATATGTGCCATATTATTATATTCTACGAATTATTGACGTCATTTTATTTAGTGTATCATCCAACTCACTGCAGATTCATAATCACCTTTAATATAGTAAAATTTTAAGCGCATATATAATATGGGATGCTGCGTGATTTTTCCATGATATAATATGGATCGAAAGTTTGCCGAATGGAGAAAAATAACTGATTAGAAATAATGGGATTGTTTATTCATTATTGTATGAGTTCGTATATACATAATATTTATCAAATTGCGCGTGATTTTTTTGTTTTTCTTATATATGATATAAATTTTATGATAAAGCAGTATTGATTTGTTAATTTATATGAAAAAAAAAAGAAAAAAAAAAGTTGGTTCCACAATCTAAATTGCTTTATTACTAATTGAAAAATTATATAGGTAAACGAATTATTACGAATTATAAATTTTCTTGTAGGTATAGGTATAATTGAGTAGAGAAGAAAAAAAAGCGTCATTTATAAACAGTAAAATTCATTGTTAAGATGCTATGCAAATGTTTCGATAATTACTAACTGTATATGATATAAAAGAATTTGTTGAAAGTAGAAAAATTAATCTTATAATTGCATTCGCGTCTTAAGACAAATTTTTCGGGAAAAGCCTTTTACCATATACTATACATATATATATAAATATAAAAAAAAAAGAAAATTATATTAAGTGTAAACGCTCAACTGTGTAAAACGCACATCTGCAAGATATTATAAATAATAATGTTCAAGATATAAACGTGTTTGATTAGGTATCGAAATATTAACAAACGTGATTCTTGAATATTTGATTGTGTGATTATTTTTTACCAGCTTTAAAAATAACTAATAAATTATATATTCTGCCCACATTTTTCCTCTAACCAATGAAACTCTCGCTTTTCTGCCTCGCTAATTATTCAAACTAACATTATTTCGTTACACGATGGGTATTTATTACCATTTCAATTTTATTTATTTTGATTTTTTTTTTTTTCAAACTACGTTACATCGTGCGATGAACGAATTGTGTTCAAAGCTGCAAGATATCTTTTCATTTCTGCATAATATATAAATAATAGGTATACAAAAGATGATAATTTACAATCGAACGAATACCACAACAGATCTTATAATTGTTACCAGTGTTGTCTGATCGCCCATATATAGTATAACTATTGTCGTTTCATATAAGAGACTTAAATAAAATAGAAGATAATATCAATTTAATAAATTCCCATCAATTTCAGGGGAATTCATATATTATATTCTGCTATATTAGAATTTAATAATGCGTAAAAATTCTTATTTACATTATTGAATATAGATAAATATTGAAAAAAAAAAAAAATTTACGCTGCATGTTACTTTATATCGAGTGACATATGAATACCTATAAAATTATAATATAAACTTTTCAACGTTCTATACAAAATATAAATAACGAGTAACCACTAAGGGATCTAAACATTGAAAGTAGTTTTCTAAAAAAAAAAAATTAAAAAAAAAAGAACACAATATTTCGCTTAGGAAGTGGATTATATTTTATATCCGTCCACAGAACTTCTACTCGCGCGCACCTTATACTACACTTTCGATACTATAAATATAGCTAAAACTATTATATGTAATGTCATACCGTACAATTAACGCAAATACATTCAGCGGGGAAATTGTTATAATCTTTGAAAATATTCAAAAAAAAAAAAAAAATACGTTAAACGCGACGTTCGCATATATACATATACTAGTAGCACAATACTGTATTATATCTTATGATAATCTTTTTCCGTTAATTAATTGTTGATAAACAAATGTAGACAAATTCTACATAATTATTATGGCAAATCAAGTAGAGAATCGACTATTGCTTCGTATAATAATATCACGTTTAGGCTCAATTTTTAGACAAATTTCAAAAACATTATAGTAGCATATAATCCCAGTGCCCCATAATTTGTGTGCCAATTTTCTATCATGATTATCACAATCGTTCCATTACACATACTACATATACCTATATGGACAACACAGGTTTTTCTGTACTTTTACAATGTGAAAGAAATAATAGAACATAAAATGAAAACGTTTTTTTTTTTTTTTTTTTTTTTTTTATCTTCATCTTTAAGAAGCTGAAACCTTGCTTCCATTCATCGAATATGATCTTTTCCAAAATCTTCCCGAACTACATATACGTAAAACAATCATTAAAAAAAAAAAAAATAAAGTAAAAATGTTTCCTAAAATTTTGTATATATAAATAGCTGCAAAATCTATTGCGCTTTTTCTTGAGCTTACTAACAATTAACTAAATAAAAATAAATAAAAAATGCCTAATTATGAAAATGAGTTTATTAATTACGATAATTGTATGAAAAAATGATGAAAAAAATCTCATAAAAATAGAAAATTGTATATACCTATAATATCCTTCGAAGTTTTATTTAAAACGTCTCCTAATATAAATTGTATTATTGCTTGTAACCAACTTTATCGACTCTTGCTTTATGTAGCAATAGTCTACTTACTGAAATATCTTATAAGCATTACAAGTAAACTATGGAGTATATCATTTTTTCTGGCACGATCGCCCACGCCCAGGCTGATTATCTTTAATAAATAACAATCAGAATATCATCGTTTCATTAGTCAAATTTCTAACTTGTCTATAATTATCGCAAAAATAATTATAGTCGACTTGAATATAACTTGAATCTGTCTGATTCTTGCTGCAAATAATATCTGATCACTAACACGTATGCTGCAGGAATTCACCAACTATAATCGTTGTGTGAAAACTTATGTTTTGTTAATTATTCCGATCGTGCTAAGCAAAAAACGATATCAAACCTGTGTATATACATAACTTCTGAAAATACAAACATATTTATTCAATTATGTGTGAAGAAGATTCTTTTCGGAACCTATACGTAAACACTAATGTTACAGGTCACCATAATAAGATTCTTCGGTTTTTTATGTCTGGGAAGATGATCCTTTTCAAGGTCCCGATCTTCGTTCTCTATTTTTTTTTTTAATAAAAATTGAACTGTGTAAAATTGAGTATCAATTCGCCAATGATTGTATGATATATTCAGATCGTTGATCAGATAATAATCTATAGAAAATATTCAGACTCGGATTACTTCAATCTGGATCCTTATAGTCTGTCAAATTCCCTTCAACCTCAAATTCTGCATCATTCCGTAATAGCTCTTCACTGTCAAATATAATTGCACACACCGTATACAAAGGTAAGTGCAGGTATATTGTGTTTGTCCTATGGTTGAAATAATATAAAGCTTAATTTCTATTTTTCTCGAGAAGCCACAGATAGCTACTCGTTTTTAGTGCTATTCAATTGATATAACATTACCATTGTAATACATGTTAATATTTATTAATGTATTTTAAAATATCATTGAAAGGTACAAATGCTTAGATATAATAATAATCAACTTAGTCCTGATTACTATGAATGACATAGATCCAATTATACCAACGCATAATTCGCCTTATAATTTTTCAAAATCATACGGTGGGGATCAGTCGCTTAACTCACAATAACTATATACATATTTATATATCATTTTTATTATTCCGAGCTTTACAAATCGGGTGTCTTCCATCTTTGGAATCGATAGATAAGTGTTGCGTTCCAGTAATGGACGCTTTTCTAATTTTGAAAATCTGTACTAAAATAAACGATTCGTTTTTCGTTTAGGATTGAAATTCAAAAATCTAATCTTCGGAATATTATGTTTTTCATTGTTTCCAAGTCTTGTCAAAAATAATAATTATTGAAATAGAATATCTTTGGGCTGAATAAGCCTAATCTGAATGTAACACAACATATAAGATGATTTAATAAAAGTGACTAAACTCCGTCACACGGATTTTGAATTTCGAATGTAGACCAATATCGGCGGCAAAGTCAACAATGCCAAGAATCGAACCAAGTCGCTTGGAGGCGCTGCATGATGACACGCTGTACGAACGGAATCAACTTGTGGATTCTTCAAGCGTTTTTGATAGCCGAATCTCGCAGACCGAATCGGCAAACAATTTATCAATAATGGGACGAACCGTGTACGCCGAAGACAGTGTCTTGACATATCTAACATCTCTAATGAGAACGGATGGATATACAATAGGATTAATTCTTGGACAGGTTAGATACTTTGAATTGATCGAAGCTTATATTATGCGTTCTACAATCGGCTAATAACGAATTAAACAATCTACCATATGCACGTCTTTTTACACAAAATCTAATTCATTCCAAACCTTTCTCAAGTTTCGATTTATTTATGAGTCATTTATTAACCTACTAAATCACTGCTATACCTAACAGCGAACTAAGCTAACCACTTTTTCGAGGTTATGTGAAACGTCAAAATTCAGTCTTACGGCCTGAATCAGATCCTAAAAATATCATGCGTCTATATACATCGAGTAATAAATAATATGATCGAAAATACGATGAATAATTGTCTACTCAATTTATTTAACCCTCACAAGTTTATTTAATTCGATTAGATTTCTTTCAATTAATGTGTGCTTTCTATTCACCTTAGTAAACCTTTATCTTTCCTAAATTCATATTTTTCAATGTTTAACATTCGGAGACTAGAAAATATTTCCTTGATACCAGCTAAGAACTCAGCAGTCGAAAAAAAAGCTTCACAACAATATGCATTACGCCAGTTATCAATCATTCCCTAATTTCAAGGTCCAGTTTCCCTTTGAACAATGTCGATATTGTTGAAAACAAGTACCAAATGGCAAAAACCAATAAATAAGACCTGGTTCTTTATCATTTGCCTCATCATTTTCCTGAACTATGATTTTCAAAAATATATATATCAACTCATATAACATCCAATGTGTGATAGATAATTGACGATTGCATTCTTATTTTAGAATAACTATTTTTCTGGATTTTAGAGCACTCCGCAAAAGGACTTTGTTGTTCATCTGGCAAGAACGCCACCTCCTGCAGCCAAAGATGTTATTGAAGAGTCGATGATAAGTTCATCAAGCAATACTCAGCCTGAAACTGTACCTAAGTACATTAAATCTATCAACGATATACCAGAAAGTTGGGTTGCCGATCATGCCAAACATGTAATTAATTAATAATGAAATGGTGATTGTATTTATGACTGTAAGACACGTCATTCATCTGTTAATATATTCAATTCTTGCTTCCAGGTCACCAGAATGTTGCCGGGTGGCATGTGGGTGTTGGGGATATTTGTAGTTGGTCCAGCAGATATTTTAAACGATAGTCATTCGGTGAACAGATTGCGATCAGTGATAGTTGCAATTTACAAACACTTAGCTATAAATAAATTTCTTTATGGGAATAATAATCAGGAAAATCTTATTCTACACTTTAACAGTGTGACACAAAAGTGAGCTGAAATATGAAAATGAAAGTTATCACTGTTATTGCAACACTATTTTTCAATGATATCCGGAATTTCGTTACAGGATATCCTGCAAATCTCTGGACGCAAGTCTTGGAGGAATATTGAAACCGGCGGACTGGAAATTTCAGGCGAAAGCTACAAAATGGCATCAGCTTGAAGCCCGAGTAGATTTTGACCGGCTGTTCCCAATCCCGGCTGACGATATACCAGCAACATTGAAAAAGCAGCTGCAGGTATATTCCCGGATTTATGAAGTCACGTCGTTAGTTAACTTCAAAGCATATATCAGCAATTACTCATGTAAAACAGTGTCGAATCTACATACTTACAAATACACTATAATAAATTTAATTTGTAGTAAGCACCACAGCGACTGCACAGCAAGGAGCCAATTTTATTTGTATTCTGTGTAGGGGATTCTCGCAAGCATATCAGAAACAGTAGACTCAGCTTTGGTTGTGATCGAAGGTGAACCAAGATCTCCTGAGGAAGCCATCGAGGTGGTTGGAAAAAAGAAAAAGGACAGAAAGGAAGTCAAAAGTAATAACGACTCAAATGCTGCAGACAGGACGCTTCAAGTCAGCATGTATATTCCCTGTGTAAGTTTCTCGAACCGTAATGCTTTAATTATACCACAGAGAGTAGAAAATCATCAAATATCATCGAGTAGGCGAGAAAATCTTTCGAAAAACAGTATTGAAGAAATAATAACTGATTATATTCAAATGTTGCAGCTTCTATCCATTCGCGTGTCTATCTATAGTTGAAATAATTAGAAACGTAATGAATTCGCTATTATTTTCAGCCGAAAAACCCCAGCTCAGATATACTAATCACATCTTGTAGTGCTACAATGCGACTAGTTGGACAAGTTGTGAGCAGAACTTTTGTACATCAGAAAGCTACCATTGAAGAGGCTACCGCCGCAGTGAAGCAAGATATTATGAGGTCACTTGCAAGTCGATTAGAAATGCATTTGGACAGTCTAATAGAAGAAGAAAATGGATCTCCAGAAGGTGAAATCAGCCTTTATTGTCCGATACTTGAACAATTAGTATCAGTTTACTTATTGAACGATGAGTCACATGAATAATTTCAGAAATCTTAAACGCCTTATTCATTCCCAGAAAATGTTACCCTACACGAGCCTCCAAGAAGGGTTTTAGTCGCCCTGCCTCAGAGCAGGGTAACATTATCAGACTATTTATTTCCGGGAGAAGGACCGCAGGAAGCCTTAGTCTCTTTGCAGGAACTTCTTGACTTGGAAATGCAAGAAAGTAGTGTACAAAAAGAGCTTGAAATCCAAGCTGGTAAGTTTTATTAATTATAATAAAATTTATTGCTGGTTATCACGTGCATGGAAATGTACAGTAACAATCTAAAAGTATTTTCATGACTGAGTAATTTGAAGAAAATAATTAATGCCCAACAGATCCTTCAGAGTTCTATCAACAAAATACTGTGGATACAGCAGCTGCTGATAATAGTGAAGATTCTTCACAAGATCAGCAATTTATTGTATATATGGCAGGTTTGAGTGTTGCAATATTCGTTCTCATTGCTGCGATTGTTGCACATCTGTACTGAGATTAATTATACCTATAGCGAAAGGAATTTGCTTATAAATTGTAATTATCTTGTAATTTCTTCATTATTTGAAACGAGAATAAATGATTGTATATTTTTTAATAGAGTTATATGAAAATTTTGTTTCTCTACGTTATAAGAGGAGACAAAGGCATAGGTAATACTGAACTTGTACTGGTACTTGGAAGCCTTATCAGTCAGGCATATGTTAATAACATTCGAGACAGGTTTATCAATAGATTCAAATAAATTGTTCCCATTCAAATGTTCAATACCCTGTATGTATTGGTAATTTATCGAATATGTAAAAGATTTTTGATTGAAAATTCTTGCTGTAAAATGTAATAGAGCCCAAATAGTATATTATTGCATATCGTGAAGATCGTTGAGGGGAATAATTGGGAGTACTAACAAGGATATCAGTTAACTTGAAGTATAAAGAAGGAAACGTTCACTTATTAAAAATTGAAAATGTATTATGTATTGTATCCAACAAATATTTTTATAATGTTGACTCTACAAATGTAAAAACGAATATTTAAATAAAATCTTTTAAATGCGTTATCTATTCTTACAAATAGCCTCGAAAATAAAAGAAAGCAATAAATTCATCGAAAAGACATTTATATTTCTACCCACTTCGACCCCCCCCCCCCCCCCCCCCCCGCTCTTTGCGCGTAAATTAGTTTGCAAAAATGCAACCGTAGCAATGGGAGGGTGTGACTTGACGCGGCATCTCTCAGATTATTCAAGAAGTATATACTATATCGAAAGTCTGTGGAAGCGATTTCGGCACTAATTTGAAGGAAAAACGGTATACAAATACAATTTTACGAAGACAGTTGATATATTTTCGACATTGACTTTCGTTTTAATTACCTCTCGAGTAAAAAATTTCGAGATTTGATACTGCAAATTGAATTTGGCGCCTTCCGCTGCAACAATTTCAACTAGTTATAAAAATGCCGCGGCTGAAAATAGTACCGAGATGACAGCTAGGTCAAGGACGTTTGTGACAACTACTGTATTTTCATAGGTAAAATAAAATAATAATATGGTTAAAAAGTCAGTTTTTATCTCTTTTAATCACCAACGGCCAGAAACGATTTGTAATAATATTTAATCGCGACAATAAAGTGTATACAAAGCACGTGGATCCGCGTCTTGAGACAAGTAGTTACCTACTACGTCGAGCTTACTAAGAGCTAAAAATGAGGTTACATAAATAGTTCGTATATTTGTTAAAGACCTAAGCAAACCCGTGTTGCGATATAATCATAGTTATTAAATTATCGCCATCGACTAGTCTCCCCGTTAATATCGTCAACCTTGTTTAAAGCTTTCTAAATCTTATCGGGATTGTAAAAAATCTCTATACAACGAGAGAACCTCAAAGCGCGCATGAACCTTGTGCGCAACAGAAATCTGCGCGCGCATTCCGCGGCGGACATAACCATCTCGAGGATCTCGAGCGCCGCGAGCAGTGGTGAGAGTTTCCGGAAATGAAACTTGTAACAGGACAAAGCCCGTGCCCTCCCTTGTAATGCTGCAGGGCTCGTGGCACTCTTCAAACCCGCGTATCGTCGATAAAAACCGCATGTCAAAACGGACTGTAACAATATGATTCTATCGAGATAAATGTTTCGAGTAGCGGTAGTTTGTGAAAAATGTATTAACGATAGTTCGCGAGTCGCAGGTCGGTCGGATCGGACGGGAATGTGCCTGAGATGGACGCTACAAAGGCGACTTCCGTTAGCTAATTAAACGCGAATTTTTTATTTTCGGGGTGTTGTGCTATAGCGAGAGGATGACTTGGAGAGTGAACGATCTTATCTAACGATATTGAAAGATATAATCATTTTTTTTTTTTTTCACTATTTCTTTGTATACAAAAATCTACGTTTCAACGGCACGGTGCATCCGATGCATTGTTGGTGAGTGACTTGACGCAGTGACATGTTGAGAACGGCTAGTGAGTGAAGCTACACCAGGGGCTTAAGTACGCGCGTCGCGTATCCTGGGTGTAAAATCTTGATGTATTTTTCTTTTCTTTTATTTTCCATCTTGTTCATTATTTTCTACAATTAATATCGCGTTATTAACAGAAGTTTTCTAATAGTCCGGTTTAAATATCACATTTTCAACATAGATTTTAAACAAAAATAGTCTATCCTCTACGCCTTCTATTTTATCACACTTTTATTGAATACACCTTCCGCGGTGGTGCCTGGAATGAAATATCGTCGTCGTCGTCTATCCGTGTCATACACTACATACAATCGCCAGACCTTTAACTCGTTACAAAATATATCATAAATTTCATACTATACGTGTTCTTCTTTGTGTAGATGTGATTGTCCCTTCGTAAGGTGATGGTGCCAAAAAAACCTTATCCCTTTATCCGTACGAAACAATCTTATGAACTTAGTTATTCAACTATATATCAATTTACCCGATTGGTATTGGATTGATTTTATTTTATTTTCATTTCATTCTATTTTTCTCGCTTATTTCAAAAACAAAAAAAAAAATTAAAAATTTGCCATTATACTATAGATTTTGTGTTTTATAAAAAAAAAGTGACAGTAATTTTCTATTTCTTTTACTCAATAATATTTCGTACACGTTTATTACTGTAATTGTAATTATCATCATTAATAATGTAACTTGAAAAAGAGGATAAAAAAGAGAAAAAAAAACCAAAACAGCAAAAACAACAGTTCAAATACACTTACAACATTTATTAGAAAGAAAATCAACGACGACGTGTTATACTTTTATGTTATTCGTTATCATGTGGTGTGTTTCAAGGTCATTTGAACAGCTTCCGATCATTAAATCTGTGCTTTTATAATCTTGTGTTGTGGGTGAAGGTAGTGAATTTCTTGTGTCCCGATAAAGAAAATCATACAACAACGATAATAAAATAAACTGATAAAAGAAACAACGAAAGCCTCCGATAAAAGGAGGGTGCGACGGGCCTATGCTCTGCGAATTGATGGGTATATGCTTTTCCTGCAGGAGACCGACGAGCAGCCGACTAAACAACAAAATCTCGGAACACATTTCGGCGTCTGTTACCCCCCTCCATGTTTGTCTGGAAGAACAAAGAGGACCAGAACTGGGCTCGTGTGACGTCGCGGCTCGGAAGCCACAGGTTAAAATTTAATCGATAATTACTTATTTATATATTTCGTTATTTAAGCCTTTCATTATTACCTTAGATCCTTTCAAAAATTCTCCATTCAACTATTTGGAACTAAAGAAAACAGCGACTAGTCTTCTACAGGAACGCAACGCTTTTTATTTATACCATTAACTTCTCAAACCGCAACGCTGAGTCACTAAAATCAACACTCTTTGATTTTTCTCACATTTCTTTGCTAAGATGTAAAATTTGTCATATATCATGTATCTGGTTATTGAAAGGTTGAAAATAACTAAAAGCTTTCGGTATTTATCGATAATGTATGACGAAAGTTGTACATTCTAGAATTATAATAACTTTCTGTATGGTTTTTCTCACATTCACACAGATTAAAGGTGCTGGAGACGGTAGTGGAGCAAGAGGACGAGGAGGAGGAGGAAGGGAGGCTGAAACAGAGGGCGGTGGGGAGGGCGAATTCAGGCACAGCCAGCTGAGCATGGCAAACACCATAAGTAACATGAAGATGACCAACCCTATAAAAGGGCTAGTCAGTAAGCGTAGAAAACGCTTTACTGCTGACGGCTTCGATCTTGATCTCACATGTATCCTTTTTCATTGAAATCATTATTAGAAAACTGAAATATTCAAATATAGAACCAAAAGAGCATCACAATCGATGATGGACTTTGGAAAAAATATTAGACATTTGAAGATAATTATTAACAGCGAACGTTTAAATAATCAATATTAAATCTTGCTGTCTTCTAATGCTTTCATATTATAGTTATATACCATTTCCTGATTGTTAATGGTCAGCGTTGGTCAGGAAACAGTTTTCCCATTTGTGGTTTTGACTGGATAATGTATATGAGATATTTTATCAAGTCTGGAGATTTAATTTTCATTATTATAATTGTAATATTACTCAGATCTAACATGTTATTAATTTATTTTAATAGAATTTTTAGATATCTGTCCAACAAATGTAACTTCGTATCTCAGATTGCTTGAAAACTTCGGGGTTTTTAGATAGAATAAAATAATCCTTCGTAATATGAAGATGAATCGAGATAATTGAGATAAAACTGCGCAAAAAAAATTAGCATGTGCAAGGCAGAGCCCTCATATATCGATATGTGAGCAATTAAATTAATTGTACCCTTCAGCTGCAAATATCGAAAATTTATCTATCCGTTATTCAGTTACAGACTATATTACACTGCACGTATTTATTTAATGCATATAAAACAGCAAAAAAATAACTACTTTGATTATTACCCTTAACTTGTTTCCACGATACACATAGATATAAATCATAATCTGATCGCAATGGGTTTCCCCGCTGAGAAGTTGGAAGGAGTTTACCGGAACCACATCGATGATGTCGTTAAATTCCTAGAATCTAGACACAAGGACCACTATAAAATTTACAACCTGTGAGTGTACTACGATTAATCATTAATTATGACTCTGAAAAATACCCGCAATGTTTAGCTATCTCTTGAATTAATGTGTGAATAACTATTCTTGTTCTCAATTTTCCTACTCCTTGTGCTAAAATCTTAAACCCTTATCTTTTTCCTGTTCGCAGTTGCTCCGAAAGGTCATACGATGGTAAGAAGTTTAAACTAAGAGTGGCTACCTATGCATTTGATGACCATAATCCGCCAATGCTATCACAAATCAGGCCGTTCTGCGAAGATGTTCACTCTTGGTTATCTCATAATGGAGAAAACGTCGCAGTTGTGCATTGTAAAGCTGGAAAAGGTCGCACAGGTGTGATGGTATGCTGTTACCTTTTACACATCAAACAGTTTGACACAGCAGTAGAAGCCCTTAATTTTTATGGAACCAAGAGAACACACGATAGGTATTTAATCAATTTTTAACCTCCTTATTACGCATATGGCTTTTGGAATTGATATAAATTATGATAAATACTATCCAAGTAAATTGTACATCTTATTTCATCTGCAAAGTGATGAAAATGTTTCAAAAATACAGTTATTTAACGTTTCTCTCTTTCTAATTGGTTTACTGAATTGTTAACAATAGAAAAGGAGTAACGATACCGTCACAAAGGAGGTATGTGGGTTACTATGCTTCCTTAATACAGGAGGGACTCATCTACGAACCTGTTAATCTGAATTTACAGCAAATACGATTGGATCCTGTTCCAACATTCAATGGAGGCCAGGGATGTGAGTATTGTATATACCTATTTTAAAGCTTTTAAACCATGCCTATATTACAAACATTTTAAATACCATTATAGTATGCTTAATTATACTTTGAATCCTGACAGTAAGAAGGTCAAAAGTAAGTAGTTAGTTAATCAAGAAATAATATGACTCAAACAAAATAATTGCCTCATACTTCGGTCCAATCTTTAAACAGCAACAGTTTATGTATTACGTTATAAATATACATATAAAATTTTTTACTGTTATGAGAATAACGAATGCAATTTTACAATTTATCAAATCTAAGGTAATTGATAACGAATATTTTTAAATCTGATTACTTTCGCTGCTGACTTTGTTCAATACATGTGTGATTACTTATCTAATCAAAATTTCTCCCACATTCTAGATCTTTCTTTTGTGATATCTGCATCTAACGAGAAGATATTCGTTTCTGATGTCTATGAAATTAGAAAAGGTATGCATTCTTTATGCATATCGATAAACAACAAACAAGTTTCACTTTGCGGAGATATTCGAATAGACTTCTTCAATAGGCCGAAAATGAAGCGGAAAGTAAGTCTGATCATTATTTTATGTTCTTTTTTATCTCCTAAAAACACTCTCTACTATTTGCATAAATTCATCTATTCTACGATCAATTACAACTGCCAATGAAAAAATCTAACAAACTGCTTTTTCTCAATTAGGAAAAAATGTTCCACTTTTGGTTCAACACATTTTTTGTACGTGAATACACAGCCATAGAGCTTGACAATGGAGATGTACCAGTCGAGAGATCGACACGAGCTTTGAGCTGCGATGGAACTGCTATGGAATTACCAATGGTTACTACTCACTCTAAACCACGAACAGGGTCTTTGGCTAGCCTCGGCCCTACGCCACCATGCCTTGTCTTGAACATTGACAAGACGGGCTTGGATGATGCTCATAAAGACAAGCATCATAAGCTTTATAATGCCGACTTCAAAGTAAGCTCACAATTTTTATGTCTTCATTATTTTCCAAAAAAGGAATTTACTAATGATTAATTGACTCATCAAATTTCTTGATTTCAAGTTTCAGAAACCGTGTGGAAATTGTTTTTAAAAAAGCCAAAGACCATGATTTTTTCCTGATTTTTCTAGGTGTAAATTATAGACCATTGATTGATTTTCTGTATTCCATAAAAAATATAAATTTTGACTTTGTTTCAATTGACTTAATTTTGACAGATTATGCTCTTTCTTTGCAGGTGAGCCTTTTCATGCATCGTGTAGCTACGAGTATCCAGCCGTCAGTACTGGACTCAAATAGATCAGTGCTAAAGTCTAATAGATCAGATGGTGTACCAACAAGGGTGAGACTCGATGATCCAGAGACGCCAAGTGAATCTAGCGATGAATCGAGCAGCGAGTGTGATACGATAGGAGATGAAGAGGGCTGGGAGTCGGGTGAGTCCTATTCATCTCTGATGGTCAGTGATCATCCATTCAAATACAGCTCTAGCCAGACACACGCCAATACCCACAACAAGGCTAGTCTCACGGAAACTGCAAAAAGCTTACTATTACGTGATGAAAAGGGTAGGAGTAGTCATAGAGAAAGTACTACTAGTGTGAAACGTTCATCTAGGTTCTTACAATCGGCTAGACTAGATATGTAGTTCATCTGTTTGTTTTTGATACCTATTTCACCGTCAATTATTAATTAATGCTTACGTACGCGTGAAGGATTCTGCCTAAATGCGTTATTTCTTTGAAGAGATGTACAATATATGTTTTATCATATCGTTTCCCCTTAACCCAATAGAGATATACTCGGATTATTGAAGTCTTCTCATTTTTACCATCACAATAAGAAATCTAACAGTTACTATTGACTTGCAAAACCAGATGGCAGGAAACTTAACAAACTAACAATATTTTCGGGAGAGGCCATGCCTAGTAGATTTCTTTCATTCCCATTTCAAATCAAATTTAGTTTAAACAGCTATGATTGGAGGGTTTTAGTAATAATAGACTGTGATTGGAAAAAAAACCAGAAGCTCCAAGATGGATAGAAATTTAATCTATTGTCTCAATGTTCGTTAGAATAGTCGGATTTGTACGAAAATGACTTAAAACACATTCAATTGCTTTCAGTAGTTGAAGATATAGGTATTTATTCAAAATTTTTATTTAAACTTATTTATAGGAAAATTAAACCCTGATGAATCTATGCTAGCTGAATATACCATATTACATAAATATTTCCACACTGTTTCAGTTTGTGGAACAAGTGCTACTTGTTCCGTTTTCTAATAAAATGAATTCAGAAAATTTCATTCACTTGCAAATGCATAAAAAATTAACGCACTTTATTGACATGCAAACACGTAATTCAAAGTTGAATCCAATTCATTTGCTAAAGTCAAGTACCATTGAAATTTCGAAATCTCCGATTTTTATCCATCTAGGCAGCAATACTTTTGCATAAATATCATCAACAATTATACAAGTCCTTCTATTATTCGAAAAACAAAAATTAGCCATTTGGTATATCTCCAAAAAAAAAATGTGCAAAATATTTTCATGTTGACATGATATAATCATTCGTAATTGGCAGAAAAAAAGAAATATACAAACAACTATTTGCTGGCGTGCTGAATAATGCACACTAAACTTACATATAATAGTGGTATTTAATATAGAAAATACATACCTATGTAACAGGCATTGGAATGCATGCGGTTTGTTACAGAATTAGATTTAGACTTCTGGTTACTTGTGGAAATTAATGAATGAAGGTAGGACTGTGAATTCTGCGGGCTAATATTCGTACCTCTCGTTCTACTTATTATTTCTAGATTAAAGCTAGCATTAAATTTTTCAAAATAACCCGAGTAGGTATATTCGTTTACTTTTCTAGTTCAATGATCATAAGTTGTTCTGATGTAAAATCGAGTACAGCACGTCATATTCAAATTAAGATTTACTGGCTTGGATGTGTTAGAGTTTTTTTTCAAATTTATTTATTTGAGTATTGATTATACTATTAGATATAAATGTTCGGTTTTGTCTATCATCTGTAGTATATGAATATACTATATACATTAATATATGTAGACACTTATGTATCTAGTTATTTCATCTTATATTGAAATATGCTATTTGTCGTTAAACTGTGCTGCGGCTATATGAAAGTTTCAATTAACAAAATCAAGCGTATATATTGTAGAAATACGAACCATATACACATATGATTAATGTAGTATTGTGTAATGAAGAATCTAACATCCCCAAGGCAGTGAGAGACGGTACAGCATTATAAAGTTGCATTGTTTTAGACTTTGGAAGACTCATCTGTCGTGTTAGGGAAATAATTTAGAAATATAATATTATGGCCTATTTCATCCTGGAATAGGATGTCTCCTTAATCCGTCGTATTTCTATTTCATAGGGTATTTCATCTTGATATTAACATAGGACTGGTCCAAGTACGGAAATATATTTTGCCTAGTATATATTCGAAAATATAACACCAGTCCCGGGTTAAAGTGTTTTGTGATTATCATACGATCATGTTTTAGGGAAGTGTTTGACGAGGTATTCTTTGACATCCAAACATTTCATGAACTCGGAATATTTTTTATGTATTTACGAGTTGCAGGATAATTTCATAATATACACACTCTTCTCTATTCTATATTTTATACTTTCACAAAGATATTTTCCACAGCAAAATTTTCAAATTCCTAATATTAAATGAGAGAATTCAATTACTCCAAGTTTTAATGTTAAGCCATTCAATTTGACTTCAATCATGCCAAATTTTTTTGCGGTGTAATATTCGATTTTATCTAAGCGGTCATAAAATCGAAATATCATCACCAGCTTTTATTTGTATGTAAAGACAACCAGAAACATGTGGGTAAACGCATACATAAACATACTGTCGAATTGATTAATAAACATTTTTTGAGGGATAGTTTTTAGTCGTTTTTCATAATTTTTTCTAATTCTAAACGTTTTCAATTTTAAATAAATGATGGAATACATTTTCCATTTTTTTTTTCTTTTCTTTTCTTTTATCATCTAAATAAACACATAGCGCATCAATTTAGAAACAAATTTTACAGATTGTTGGTAATTTTCCAAAACATTGCCGACAATGGATGGGCCAAATTAGTAGACCTATCAACATGTGGGTCGAAAGCTTTAGATTCTTACAGATTATTTTCTTTGCGAATGAGTTCAAAGCTCGAATGGTTTTTTTTTTTTTTTTTTATACTTGTATAAAACCATAAAACCCACAGATGAACTGATATATAGAAATGTAAAACAATCCCCACAAACAGGAAGTTAACAAAAACACAATGTACAGACACAACACCAATTGTCTTTCTATCTTCTATGTTTTTTTCTAATAATATAAATGTATTGAAAAGTTATATATTTTTAGCTTAGTTATACACGTAATTATTGTTATTGATGGTAATATAATTAATTATTAATTGAGTTAAGTGAGAAGATACGAGCATTCGGGTGAACTAGTTTTAGGATGCAAATTGGAATGGAATCGTTAAAGTAAATGTTTAGTGTCGATAAATAAAAAAAAAGAATTTATAATATTACTGCTTTTTTAGATTATTATTTTATTAATCAAATAAATTTAAATCAACATGTGAGATTCATCAAATCTCACGAATATATTTCATTACTCTATTTATCCAAGCCTTGATACCATATTAATAGCATGATACAAACAAAGCTACCGTACTATTTAAGTTCATCATATATTTTCAAAAAATAATCTAAAATATGGTATATTTTTTCCGTTTTATCTGAGTGGTCGTAAAACTGAAAGCATCTGCCAACATGATTGTGAAAAAATAAATCGGCATGGTTATTAATATTTGCATTAAATTGTACACATGAAATTCATCTATAGTTTATTCTTTGAAAATAATTAACGTTTCAAAATAATGCTAATTTGAAGAAAAATAATAATATCATTAGTATATATATTTATTTCACGATTCATTAATAAATAGTTATCACGGTGAGCTCTTGTTTTGATCAGCAGTAATCGAATTTGTAGATGTTACTTGCGTTTGATTAACAGTGAAAACAATTAAAATTAATAAGAAACAATTTTCTAAATAGAGATTTCAACTAGTTTTTAATTTCAACATGATTAAAGGAATGAAGGATATGCCATTGTGATTAATAATTATTTCTGGTCGGTGAAAATGTGTGATTGGCCAGCCGAGCAACAAAGCTCAATATATATTCTGGAAATTGTTACGGTCGTATCCGTGAAGCTAGTATCGCTATAGCTCAAATATATGAATTTTGTATATAAGTAGGAACTAGTGGATTACTATTGATGTATTGATAACAATTGATTTGATCATTGAATTGTATAGAATAAAGTTTGTAGAGTCTTGATATTCAAATTCTGTTTATTATTCAATGCACTTTTTGGTCGCATGGAATGAAATCTGTGAGCTTTGGGTATTCAATATTTTATTCAAGATATTCAAGATGTTCGCAATCTTACAATCGAAATAAATATCAGAAAATATATTTCATAAATTTCTGTTCATTTATTCCCATGAGTTGTGAATAATTCACAATTCTTTCTTAAATGATTTAATTGAGCAGAATCTTGGACACACAATTAGTTTCTAATATGAAGTTGAATGTGTTACCTGATACTTAAATTTATAAAAATAAAAGTGAATTACCTGCTCATGGAGAAAGAGAGTTTCTTTTTTTATAATTTCTTTGCCACATAATTTGTGTCAATATCGTGTGAATAGTTTATTTTTTAATATTTTTCGTATTTTTTTTTTGTGACTAAATTGTTTATGGTAAACAAAATCCCAAAAATGAATATCGACGCTCTACTGTATTAATTTCATTCTCATTTTTTTTTTCTCTTTTTATTTTTCTATTTGTATCATTGCATGCTGATAATTTATACATCGAGGAAATTTCAAGATTGCCATATTGACACAATCATATAGAATCTAGATACAATAACGATTATATTGTGATATTATTATACTGATTATTATTATTATTATTATTATTATTATTATTATTATTATTATTATTATTATTATTATTATTATGTTAATGATTTTTAAACATACTGCTATACCTACTACTATTGTACTTCTGTAATTGATATTTTGATGATAAGATTATATATTATAATTATATAATGGCACTATATATGTATATTTTTTTTTTTTTTTTTTTCTACTTGTAACATTTTCTAATTATGTCGCTCCTCTTTGATTAGTTTAGAGATGTATAATTTTTATTATTTAGAATATGCATAGTTAATTTTATCACGATTTTGTTATTTCGCAATCTTCGTGTTTAACGTCACATTATAGAATTTAGATTTGAAAATGTTCAGTTATGTTGACACAGTGTTTTTAGTGACAGGTTGAAAAAATATTATGCCATTAAGTATAAATTGACTTTAGTGCGTCGTCAGTCGTCATAAAAAATGTTAAAAACATATTACAATCTTTGATTGATTTCAATTTAGAGAAATTAATACTTCTAAAAAATTAGTTAAGTAGCATAAACCATCACGCACATCGCATTGATGTTTCATGACGTAAATTATACGGTTGATATGATTACAGAAAATTTCAACACATTAAAATACCTACAATAATTACATCTTTTTTTTTTCACTCTCTCTCTCTCTCTCTCTCTCTCTAACAATCGGTTTCACCTGGATAAAGATTCCGTTCTTAGCCATAGAGTTTAGTTATCACTAAAGAATGAATCATTTTGATAAAAAAAGCTGAACTTTTTCAAAGTAATAGAAACAAATTCTAAAACTGTCACTGGAAACGCACCTGAAAGTTTAATTTATTTACTAAAATTACTCCTCTCACCGCACGCTGGTATTGCATGCTACATGCTTGTGCATTGTATCAAAAATCAGTTATTATTAATTATTGGTGTTCCTGAGTTGAAATATAGCTTAAGAATATAGTAATCGAAAAAGTGCTGGGTTATTGTCAGACTAAAAAATACAGTTCGCTAGTTGAATAATTTTCCTTGAAACTTACAGCAAAACATTATTAGTAAACTGGCTAAAAAGTATTACTCATTTCAGTAAAGTGCCTAACAGATGATTTAAAATAATCAGCACTCTTTCAATGACAATAATTTTAGGTATAATATCCGTTGTCGTAATATGCTCAATAAATGATCAAGATCTCTGTGTCTATTGGCCCCTAGTGGATTTGGATCAACGAGTCGGACGGTACCGTCTTCTCTCCGACGGAGGAATGATAGATCTTTTGTGAGCTCTGCATCCTCCTTCTGCATTTCTCTCCAGGCTACAGTACTGTTCACGAGCATAAATGCATATTATGCCAGAGATTAACATGGATGGCGTAGCACCGAGCAACTGACAATAATTAAATAATTTTGTCAGTCGCTAACGCTATTTCCTGTTAGGTGGCTGTATTATATGAATTAATTAACATTTTTACCATCTTTTTCTTTTCATGGAATCATACTGTGAAAAAGAAACAAGCTTACGCGCTTCTTGCGTGTTTATCGCATGCCACACTAGATTTTTTATTAATAGAATTTACTGGGTTTTTGTACAAAAGAGTTTTGAAACACTGAAACTGGTGCACAGAGTCATTACTCATTAGCCAAGCCGAGCTTTATGGGTTGTTCAAATGAAAATAGATACGTTGTAATAAAATAATGAGCTATCGCCATTGATTAAGTATTTTATCCCTGTGACGACTCTGCATTCCAGTCTGAGTAGAGTAGGTGTTGAAAGCCAGAGAGTATTAAGTCTTTCCTAAGAATTGAAGATGCCTAAAAATCGTTTGGAATATCAAATTCTCTTACTAAATTCAGTGACTCAGCCTATGAAAAATGAATCCGTTATCAATCTGGGATTTTCAGCAATTCGTTGATACTTTCCTAATTCATAATCTACTCAAATTGCGAATAGGAACAATTTAAAGCAGTACAATCACTGGACTTTAGAATTACAAATATGTGGGGTCGTATCATGCTTTTTATACCCATAAAACACAAGGTGTCTACAAGACCTGGAAATATTGGAATACACAGAATTTGTCAAAAGCTTGGAGTTTCTAGTTTAATAATAGAAATTATCTGTCTTTGAAGGAACAAGTCAGACTTCTTGAATGGACTTAAACTTTGGAAAGTAAAAATTTGTGGACACCCTGTCTTCAAGTTTTCAAAATCATGGATCTTGTAGCATTATCACAATTGCCAAATATGTTTGATTTCTATTATTTATTTATCTTCTTCCTAATTTCTCAAATGTTGTAGGGCGTATAATTTTTGAGAACTAAGTCTTTTGATCCCTGTTGGTCCATAATCTATATCACTTGTGAATTCGGAATTAATGCATTGGGTTTCGTGCATTGTAACTCAAAGTGACGTACTGTATCTAATTAAGATATGGAGAAACTTGTTTGGGACACGAGAATTTGATTAAGAAGTGAGCGTCATTACAACAAATAACACATTTTTATATAGGATGGAGTGGAATGAGAAGTACATTAAAAGAAAAGAAAAAAAAAATAGTATATTTTCATAAGGAATAAATAATTGTAAGTCAATAATAAACGTAGTGAGAGCGTTGTTCGTCTCCGCCTCTTGGCTCAGAATTTGTTTCTACGCATATTGATCTCACTTACACCCACTTACCTTGGAGATTCTGAGTGTAAGAGGGATTCATAAAAAATTCGCTTAGTTCATAGAGCTAAATATCTACTGGATTAATAGATTCAATGAAAATTCGATACTTCATCAAAATTATACACACAGAAATCAGTTTACGAATCTTATCTGAATTTTTTTTTTCTGTTGAATGTCAGCCGAAAATAATCAGAATAATTAACGAAATGACATACAATAGCACGAAAAAATCTTCTTTGAAATGCAGATGGGACATGGATTCTCTATTCAAATAGAGATTTTTCATATGATTTTATCCCGGCTAAAACTGAAATTAAATATGTCGGCACAATCCTTGTCAATACTCTTGAATTAGTTGCAAGTTAACAGATGTATTATGCATATATCTACGATTTAGATCATAAAATTCGTATGACTTTCAAGACTTGAGACAAAAAATAAAACTAATTCCTAGTTGACTGAATAAAATTAAAAATTCACTATAAGGAAGTGCTGTGTATTAGCTGTAATTTCATTACTGTATTATTCAGATTCGATAACTTCGGAAGGAGGAATTACTCAGGTTCCTAATAATCATTCCGATGATAGAAACCTTGTGTTAATCAAATTTGTCATATTTGAAATTCAGTACGTATCTAGCTCTGTGATTAGTTTTAAAAGTATTTAATGTAACGTAGAGTATAGAGCATGCAATACCAGGTCAATATCGAGCTTAACCATTGTGTACCCCCTTTGGTTGCTAAATTTTTGGGCGCGTTATGCTTTTTATTTTTTATATTCATTACGTAGTCTATACTATTATGTATCTTGTGATTTTTTGTCATTCAGCGTTTCATCAAAAATCTATCACACAATATCAAGACCTTTTAAGATCATTCTTTTATACGATTTATAAGTTTGTAAAAATTTCATGAAACTGTCAAAACTTGACCAATTTACCAATTAGGATTACAGCTTTCATTATATAGGATAAAATAATAATTATTAATCTTTTGATACCTGGTGGTGACCCTCAATTTATTGTTTTATCAATTATCATTAAAATTGCTAAGAATCGCTGACCCCACAGTATTTCTCCACTAATAAATTGATATTCAATCAAAATGGATTTAGGATAATGGAACTTCCATTTTGATATCGAAATTTCAACTCTGGAGGCATTGAAATTGATTCTTAGTTAGTTTTATATTTTACGCCCATTAATGATAAATCGTTGTCATTTGATTCAATGTCATTTCATCAGTTGGTATTTCATTTGGCACTGGCATGAATTTTTTTTCAATGGAGCGGTCCTATTCGATAAAAAATGATTGCATATGCGCTAAAACCATACCAATTGCTAACTTAATGACAAATCTTATCACCAAAATTTGATTAGACTGATCTTCACTTAGTTTTTTTTCTTTTTTTTTCAGTAAAGAAAACGATATGTTATCGATTGCATGAAGAACGGTCTAGTCGAATAAAATAGTCAATAATTAAAGGTGAAAAATCATTGTTCATACAATTTCTATTATTCAAGTACCTAAATGTTGATAGAATTTAACAGTTCTTATGAAATTATGAATTGATATGCATTAGTTATTGAAAAATAAATGTTACTATGCAGTTTATATAAGAATTTTTAATAATATATTGAAGAAAATTCCTTCCCTACATTTTTCACCGTATGTATAGAAAAGTTGATACCTATGTACGAATGTTTCACTAGTAACATGCGAAATAATTAACATGAAGTATATCAAAATCATTAAATATCCGATTAATAGCTTCGGGAGTTGAATTGATATTGAAATAATTAAAACCCAAACTTTAAAAAAATGCTAAGCATCGGTTCTAGATATGAACAAACTATTGAACTTTTGTTATACTTCAAATTAATTATACTGTTGAAAGATGAATTTGAAAAAATGAAAATTTTTCAACTTAAACATACATATATCTTGGCAAAGTACAATCTCGCAGACACGTTAGCAAATAATGAAATTGTTTAACGAGAATTGCTTTTTCATAGGTAAAAATCTGGAGATGGTTTAAATTGAAAACCTTTTCAGGAATAATTTATCCTAAGATCCAGGTGAAAAATATCTCTTAAATATTTACTTTGTACAGCTATTACCAATCAACTATGTGTTGTTAAGTATAGAAATGTATATAGCCTTTCTCGAATCTAAACTGAACAGTACAATGACATTTTGGAAATGTGTTATTTTTTTTTTTTTTTCTCATAACAAGTCGGAGCAACACAATATATTTAAAGGATTAATACGATCAGATTATAGATCCAATCTTTTACATGTAGAAGATAAATAAACACATTTGATTGAATTAATGCAGTTGTATGGTATACAGTTATATTTTTGCACATACAAAACTTGTTCGTTTGAAACAATCTCTTCAATATATAAAAAAAAAAAAACGGTATGTGGCTTGGCAAATATAAAGTTGGGATGACATAAATGGTTTTAGAGCACAACGTATATATTTTGCACAAGATCACAGAATCATTGAAATTAAACGAGTATACTGTCACTGTAACATTGGATGCCTTGTCTTAGGAATAATCTGCTACTTTAATATAATCTATTCAATCAAAGATGTGAGTTGAAAAATGGCAAGAAATTCGCTCCGTAAGACAATAATATATAACACGAATACAATTGGCGTATTATTCTTAGG
Source organism: Tenthredo scrophulariae (assembly GCA_963978835.1). Lineage (NCBI taxonomy): Eukaryota > Metazoa > Arthropoda > Insecta > Hymenoptera > Tenthredinidae > Tenthredo > Tenthredo scrophulariae. The sequence continues at coordinate 18,044,702 of OZ022228.1, forward strand.
ACACGTCCATTTTACTGCATCATTCGATCATTATAATAAAGAGTTCTTTTTTTTTTTATCTTACCTTACCAAATAAATCTAGTTGTCTATAGAAATAAATAAAACATTGTAATAATTAAATCTGTACCTTGTATTCTGCCCTAATTATTTTTCATGCTCACTGGGAGATAAATTTGTAAAATATCATGCTTTTGTAAGTGATACCTCATACTACATTAATAACTGCATGAATATTTCAATCTTTCAAGTTATGCCGATGACTTTTTTTGTCATTGAATTCAAAGAAGAAAATATTGTTTGCTGGTTCTTCTTTTCTTTTGTTTTTTTCCTTTAATGCTTTTATCTTTATGTTGGGTTTTGATTTTTATTTACTGTATTTTCATGCTCCTTTATGTACATTATAGCTTATTTATCTTAGTTTCGAACCTTGAAAAATCATATTTTAAAAATGTTTACTTTATAAATAATATCTATTGCTGAATAGCCTAACAAAACTATTTTAAAGCTTTAGAATCAGTTTAATGACTTTACGTACCATCCACTTGTATAGCTTAATACACTTAAAATCACAATTCAGTTTTCCCACTTATCCTTTTTCGAATAATTTGAGTTTTCCTTTGAATGAATCGAAACATGTTACTTCTTTAACAAAAAATTAGTTTGTGTTATTAGTAAAAAATTTACAACACATGCCAATAAATGAGGAAAAAAAATTGAATTGTGACTGACGCTGGGTTTGCATTCCAGGGGAATCGACGTACTTGTGACTTTGAGACATGACTGATGGCGGGCCAATCAGAGCTTAATCCTCACATACGATTGTTCAACCCCAGACTGCAACGCACCAACTGCTTGACTAGCAATCGATCAATCAATCAATCGACAGATCAACCACCGCATCTTGCCTGACACCCGTTACGCATGCATGCTCTCCTACTTACTGGTACAAGCCCATATTGCATTGTTACATTCATTATTTTTAATATTATAGAAAAATCATTGAAATTATCTACTTACATATAATATGCCACAGTTTTATTGCGCATTTCTTCAGATGCTAATTATCATTTATAATTCATGCAAGGCAAGAGTTACAAATGAACAGAGAATCTGGGACTAGAATTAAATTGATATTATTAACTCTAATTGCTTCATTTTATTCTCTACAGATCTCCTCAATTTTTTAAAATTATTTTTATCTAATGATTGAATAAGAATTTTCATACCTTCTGTCTCATGATTTTCTATATTTCAACATCTATTGTTACACGCCTTGCTTGAAGCAAACATAAACGCAAATGCATATGCATATGCACTAAGAAGTACACGAATGGCAAAATTGATAGAAAAATGTTCCGTGTAAGGAAGATTCAATTTATTTAACTCAGTTATTCGGGAGCACCTGTTTTCAATTCTGGCGACTTTGAATATTATGATCATTCCATATTATAGCATGAATTAATTACTATTATAATAATGCTATGTACGGAACCATCCAACTATGAAAAAGCAAATGTCGCAGCAAAACCACAAATTAAGATAAGACTTAACGTCAAGTTGTACTTTTAGAATATTTGCGTAGATGAGTTGAGTTGTAGAATTTTAATATTTGACTTATTCAGCAAAAGATTGACTATGAACTCACCATACATTGATAGATCTTTTGGTTTCTAGATAATAAATTAGGAAAGTGTATCTCTCAATGTCTCGTGGCGATTAATTTATAGCAAACGTGAGATATTGCTTTCCAAGTTATAAACACCTAGTGGCTCTTACGAGCGATATTATTTATTTATTTATATAAATCGGGCACAAAATGTCAAGGTGGTCTACCATACTGGAATACTGGTTTATTATTTATAGACGTTAGAGTACTAACGAGCTTTGTGAACTTGTTTCTATCGTTCAAAGACCATATGATAAATGCCAACAAATTTAATTACTTCATTATGGATAATTTTAAACAACACTTGTTATCAATGAAGTAGAATTAAGTACATGCATATTTGAAATATGCCAGATTTTCGGGTTCAAAATTTGGAATCTTATCCCATGCACAATATGCTGTTAGTAAATTATACCGGTTATTGATTTTGTCAATTGTGAATGATGTGTGGATACAATTTATACATCAGAAGGTGTAGTTGTTTATTGGTTCTATTTAATCCAATTATTATTAACATTATGAACATTAACGAATTTCGTTTTTATCCGATTAACTAAATATTAGACAATAATGTGATATGTTTCCAGTGGCGCAATTAACATGTGAGATGTTCATGCTATGGAGTATTATGTTTATCGTTAGGTCATATGTGTGCAAAGACATTAACTGATCGAACTGCTCTTTTTCTTCTTTTTGTATTATTTGATTAGCTATTTGGCTTCTAAAAACATTTCTTCTTCTTTATAGTTGCAAATTAATTCATTAAATATCTAATTTTCAAATTCTTGCACGTAGTGAACATATGGCACGAAATGATTACCTTTTCTTCATGGATTTAGTTCTTCAATTCAACATTGAAGTTGACATTTTTTTCAGTAGAGCTCCATTAATTCGCGCAATTTTGGTAGTTCAACAAATTTAATTATCTACACAGTTCAGATAAATTATTCTAGTTAACATTTCTTACTTTCCTGTGTCAGAATATTTTTTGACTAGACACAATTTTCATTAACTTTAGTATGACAATGAAGATTCCAACAAGTTTAATATCAGTCGACACGGTAGCTTCAAGTGGATTTCATATTTGCTCTTGCTTAAATTAGAGAGATCTTGTTGAGTCCTTTAAAAAAATTCGATAATTTTCTACTTTATAAATAAAGTCTTTCAACAGTTTAGTGAATTTTCACTGCTTAAATACATATATATATATGTACCATATGTGTGCGTGTGTAATGTGTATAGTTGCGACGAAATATGCACAATTGCGCTGTCTTTTCTAAAATTGAATACATTAACTGTATGTATCAGATAATATATGTTTAATTATTTAATTTTTAAATTTTTATTTATTATGATTTTTTTTTTGTTTTTTGTTTTTTGTTTTCTCTCTCTTCCTTTTAAATATTAACAGAACAATATTGTCTTTTTTACTGTCTCAGCGTTTAGAATATTAATTAAATTTAATTTATCTAGTGACTAATGTGCTTTTTACTCATTGATGAAGTAAGCCAAAATTTTTACTGCTGATAATTAAATAATGAACAAACATTTTCGTTGCTGTAATTTTATATGATAAATTAACAATGTTATTTATAAATTACAAGTTTTGTCTTACTTCGTTATTATGTTACTAAAAATTATCAACCTTCGATCTGCAGATTTATTCTTCAATTTTACTAAAAGTTATAAATGCGTTACCTCAGTGATGGGAAAATGCCTAAACTCAGTTATAGCATTAATAATGAATTAGATCTATGAAAATGATTTCTTGTAGTGTTTTTTTTTTCTTTTTCTTGATTTTTAATCTTTGTGTAACTTAGTTACATTGATTTTCAAATGTATGCTAGAATTATATTTTAATGTGGATTTACTCATGTGTAGTATTTTTAGAGTATGAATTGCATAAACTTAAGAACTCTGAAGGGAGGGGAATATGTGGGGGATATGTGGATATGTTTAAAGATCAAGGTAATCTGATGATATTTTATGATTATCAAAAATTGTGGGCATGTTGTCGGATTTCTTTACCAAAGTACTCATTTGTAAATCCATATTTATAACAGATCAGAGCTGTGAATCGAGTATTTATACTTATTATGAATTACCTATTTTCATATTACCGTATTGTTCAATTCAACCTATAGAGTACAAACAAGTTGACTTGATCTCACATAGACTAAAAACAAAAAAAGTACTTCTCTCCTGTAAAAATACAGATATCTAGTATGTCTTACTTATTCTTTAACTTGTCTAATTGCGAAAGAAAAATATTGGAAGCCAATTGGTTTTATTGATACTACCTACACATGTAGGAAAGATATCGGAAGATTTGCCAATTTCTGCAATATATCTTATGTGTTGAAAGTTTTGTGAGATTCATAATGTAATTATGTTTTTTCTTTTTTTTTTTTTTTTCACTGTTCGGAAAATAACTTATTCATTTTTCCTTCATAGATTAACAATTTATTGGTAATGTTTCTGCATCGGTGTAGAGAGCGGTCGATACACATTTGCAAAGCTTACCTAAATAACATATGAGTTTAGTGTAAAGGTGCTTGATGCCAATGGGAATACTAGGACAAGTTGTTTTCATATTCACTTGCAACATCCCGTGAAGATTGTTCAAAGAACTTTATTGTTCTATGTTGGGCCTTTTTTTTCCATTGAAATCTTGCATTTCTAGTATTATACTTATGATCTAACATGAGAGAATTTTATATTTTAATTTTTAACTCCACATCTAAATAAACAAACTTGATCAGCAATTTCCAGTCTTATCATTTTATAATATATTATTTCCAATGCCTGATCAAATGAAATAAAAAAAAAAGCATGCATCTGTACATATTGCTTCTCATTATTTTACTAGTAGCATTAGAGAAGCCGTTGTCCACCAAGGGCAAAATTAAACCTACATCAGGAGATCCAGGCTGCTTATCTTATTATCGATATCTCTGAAGTTGTTGTGTACATAGGAATCCTTCAGGAATTATTAATACGTGCTAAACTCAGGAATATCTAAATGTGATGATAAATGAATAAGACATACACCGTTTGAAATTCAAATTACATTTTATCAATTGAATAAGATACAGTAGTTTGAACTGTGAATAACTAATAATACAACAGACGTTAACAATTACAATTTCCTTAACAAATAGGTCAATTATTAAAAGTTCTTCAATCGCTTTATGCTAGTCGTGATAAATTAAACTCAGAATTGCACATTTATTCGCTTATAAGTGCTCAGTGCAAGAGGAAGAAAAAATATTAAAACTATAATCCGTTTAAGATTATCTCCCTCTTCCTCTACCCCGATTAAAACCACCCCTTCCTCTTCCAGACACTTTGCCTTTAGGTGGCGGAGACTTGGGCCTTAGTGCTTCTATTCTTTCTGTACATCCGGTCGTGATTTGACCAGTTGAAAAATAACTGGCGTGTAAATCAGTGTTAAAATTGGTGTTTGTTAACTCAGGTCCGACGGTCAGCCATCCTGGCCTTATGGTACTATCACGTCCGAATAAATGTAATCTGTGAAAAAAAAAAAAATGAAATACTTTTAGTTTATTATTCATCACGAATTCAGAGTCTTGGTAGTTCTGAATTGCACATGAGAGTGTTTACCGTCTTCTGCCAAGGCAAAAGTGTTCAATAATGTGAAAAATTTCAACAGGTTTTTCGATAGATCCATACTCTGGTTCCTCAGATATAATCAAGTCAATATCAACGTTTGCATGGATAAAATCTCCGTCAGTAGACCGTCTAACAGTCCCTTTGATCCCCATTAAACAGTGTTCTTTTGTCCTTTGCAAAACAGCTTTTGTATCTAAATTTTTACTGTGCCCAGGATTATTTATGTTTGTACGTATCCAGCAGATATCTTCACATCTTCTGAAACCCCATTTTCTAAGGCAGAATCTACCCATATCTAATCCGTCGCTGCTTCCGCACCACAGAAATACAAAACTACGACTCGCTGCTACTTCGCCTATGTCTAGCTCCATTATCTGTAAAAATGAAGCTATTTTATTAACTATATAAAGTATGTTTCCTCTTGCAGATTCCACCAGCTAATTAGGAGACCCGACCTGATCCCAATTCCAGAGTTGTACATTTGTAGCTCCGCATGTTCTCTGATATTCTTCTAGAGGCGGTTCGATGAGAATAACATCAAATTTACAATTCAATTCTTTCAGATTATAAGTCAATAGATCAGTTTTCAGGTACATTGGAGGAGTTGCAGTCTCTGAAATCAAGTCATCCTTCAGTTTAATTAGTTCCCGAAGTTTTGGATATTCTTCAAATCTATCGGCCAAGCCTACGTCGCGGATAAAATTTTGGGGCCGTTGCCCAGTGTCGATAAAATGTTGACAATAATCGTTGTGCGGATTTGACGACTGAGTTCCCTGTACAAAATAAAGAAAAATATCAATATTCGGTAAAAGAAAATTCTTTTTTTAAGTCAAATACGCGACTTTATAATAACATTAATATATAAAACAAACTTTTAGAAAGGTGGATGAGTCTTTGTAAACAATTTCGTTTGTGGATGCGTCGTCCTTTTGTTCCTTTGATTCGTCTTCAGATTTTGATGAAATTTTTTCCCGTTTTTTTTGCAAATCGTCAATATCTGTGCCTAAAACTTGTCTAAGTTCGTCTACGCTTGATACACCGAGCTAAAAATTGAATATATTCTTACTGTTTACATGTGACATAACCTAGAAATAAGAAGTTTTAATTTACACTGAGAACGGGCGAGTTCTAAGATTTATGCCTACCGTTTGAGCTAATAACATTTTCCGCTTTTTTGAACGTTCGCGAAGTGTCTGCAACATTTTTAACACCTTTGTTGTTGTTGTTTTTTTTTTTGTTTTTTTTTTAATACTAATTGATAAAAATAAGGTTACTTATTAGCAGGCGGCCGCTAAATAGACTTGAAATAAACGTGACAAGTGACAACTGACCAAGTGCTGCCTAGTGGCGAAGTCTGGCGGAGTCCAGAAGCAAATGGATTTTCACGAAGATTGCGATTACTGCATAGTCATATTATTATACATGATGGGATTTTAACGCGTTATGCAATTTCTTACAAAATATCAAAAGAATAGGAAAAAAAAATATGTGACTACACCAGAAATGAGTGATACTGTTTATCACGCGTATTTTATATTCTGGGATAAAATATTCGATAAATTTCCGAATAAGTGTTCCTCCAGAACAACTATCAGTGGATAGCTTCAGATTTTAATAAAAGTTGTTTTTTTTTTTTCTTATTGCGAAGAATGAAGCCTTTTCAGGTATCCATATTTCGCGTGTATTTCTATCATAACAGAAAGAAACAAAATCACAATTTCCAAAGTTGTCTTTCATCATAGATTCATAAATCGAGAACAAAACATCTTCGCATATTATGTTTTAATATTTCGAGGAGTTTCGACAGATGCATTGTGGAGTTGAATAAAATGATTTTTGCAAAATCGGTGATATAGTCGAGTTTCACCGTACGGAACAAATTAAAAAAAGCCCCGAAGATTCCTATTAAAAACAGTTGCAATCATTTCGATAATTTCTGTCTCATGACATCAGACTCTTATATATATATATTAATCCGTATTACTACGTTCCTTATAAAGTAATGACCAGTTCTCGTCCTGGACTTTGTTAAATGAGAAATACTACGAGAAATAAGAGCCGGAAAGCGGGAGGACAACAATTGCCTCAACCAAAATTACGCAATGCAATAGATCGCGCGTTAATTTCCTGCACCCTCTCTTGTTTTCTTAATAACATTTCTCTGGAGATACCTAAAATCATAGTGAATATTCATTCCTAGAGCGTTAATAGGTATAGGTGTGATAGCGATAAGGCAAAATCGCAACAACAAGTCATCATACGCGTTTAACTCGCGGGACTAACAATAAAACCGCGGGGATAGCGGTGCGGTTTAGTGTTGAGGCCAGTTGAAGGCTTGACTTTGCGTCGCCTCCCTCCCGCCCTCTGCCGAACGTCACATCGGCCTAGGTCCGTCGATGTTACTCGCAAGAGTTACGAAGAGTCGGAGAACGACAGTCGGGTTGAAAGCGTCGAGAGATTAGGTGCTGTGTCTTACATTAGAATTACGTTAGTAGATTCGCGTGCGTGTACCGTAAGTACGCGCGGTCTAAACGGGGAAAAGGACAACGAGAGAGAGCGAGAGAGATAGAAAAAAAGATAAAGCGAAATAGAAGGAAGATCGGGTGATCGGGTGATGTGGAGCTGACAACGGGGGCGAAACCTTGGTACCCCAGGGCTGCATTCTAGTTTGACTTTAGTCTTGCCATTTTCGATTTCTTATTCTTTTCTATTATACGCAATCTGGTGATCGTGTGATTGTGACTCGGTACTAGCGTGTGAGTGCGGGCCAAGCGAAGGTGTAATACGTTCGTCGTTCGACTGCAGGCATTACCTACCGCAACAAACAAGGTTAATTTCTATTCGTTTAAATTTTACTATTTTTCATGTTACGCTTTAAATATTTATAAACGATTTGCATAATTATGTCCAAGCGAAAACTGCGTTATTTACGCCATAGTTAATTATATGCTAATATATTCGATATTGAATATTTAATTCGCGATTATTACGTCTTATGTGATATAACAGCTGCAGTTTATCGCTTCTTTATTTGTTTGTTAATCAATTAGCAAGAAACCGGTAACAAAAAAAAAAAAGAAAAGAAAAGAAATGAAATAAAATAATGTTGCAATATCTTCATATCGATGTAATTTAAAAGTCCCTTTCTATTTTTTATTCCGAATAATATTTTCGCTGTACTCTCAACACGCTAATCTCTATTCTCAGAAAAAAAAAATGATCGAATTTCATACATTAGACATTTTATATCTCGGGGTGGGAATTTAATTTAACTGACTATTCCGCGTTAATTCGAAAGAGAAGAACCGTTCGTCTGTAATAATTGGTCAGTCGAATCTACGGGTTTCTAAATTTTGTTATTCGCCTGGTACTCGTACATTGTGTGTACATTTGAAATTCAAAATTTAATCCGATTAGCCGTAGTCGAAGAGGAGTTGGTAAACAGGTAAAATTTCGTTTGCGAATCGCTTCTCGTAACGTCCTTGGCACATGGTGACAGATAATTTCAAATCACGCGGTATGTTTATTTCGCTATTTAAAATCGCTGTGATTATATTTCACCTATATTGCATAATTTTTAAAGCTTTTTGAAACTAATTTCATCCCCGAATAATAAATTAATATATTATATTTATCACTCGAAAAATAAGCGTTTATAATATGTATTTAAACCCAAAACTATATCGACTGAATTTGTAACGCGTCTTTTTCATCTTTTCATCATTTTGCATATTATAACATTATGTATATAACGATTATACACAAGTTATATACACGTGAAGAAAGAATCGTATTTAGTTTATCCCGAGGTCAAATACTTACCTGCGACCGCGATTCTGCCTTCGGGGTACCAGCTGTATAAGATGTGTCAAAAATATCTCACAACAATAAAGAAAAAATAAAAAAATGAAAAATTTTAATTGAAAAAAAAAAAGGAAAAGAATAAAAACTTTCCGTACAATTTCCATACGTTTTTCTTATTTTCTTCTTCGTCTCACACTGAAATAATACGCTGATTTATTGCGTTGTGCAGCTATATGATGTACAGAGATGAAATTACCTGTGTCGTACATTAAACGAAATATATGTAAAAGAAAAGAAAAAAATACAAGGATTGGAATCAATCAGTTAGCGAGTTATATTAACTATGAAAGTTATTATTAAAACAGAAGGATTTTATAAGCATTTAATCTGCGTGACACAATTATTATAATAGTTTGTTTGCTCTGTTATTTATATACGCGTATAGTGATTAGCGTAAACTCGTTTATTATTCTTCTAGAGACTTTCGATTTATAGCTTCTGTATAGGGAGTATCGCAAATCTCTGAAAGTTCATTTAAAATGTATAATTATATAATTCCTGCTTATCTCAGAGTAAAGATAACGTTTCCCTTATTTTCCATGTGTAATAATAATGTAGGTAATAAAAATAAGTAAATTTATGAACCTTGGCTTTCGTCATTAATCATACAGGTTCGAGCCGTATTTTATGGTGTATTATTCTGTATTGGATATTTTTAATTTAGCAAAGGCATAGTGTAGATATTATTGACCGTGGTTCTAACCCGTGTAATGTATACAAATTTTCATACTGTTAAATCGCACACTATAATGATAAAGTGGGTTAAGAAAAACGTGGGAATCACTCTTGCAGCTGGTCAGCTAACGACCTCTGATATTATTTTTGTAATGTCCGTAGGATACCTCTTACCGTACGGTTATTATACTTCTTCACCTTCTCGCTCTATCGTTGTTATACCTATAGACCCGGCAAACAACCAGAAATCTTATACATTATAGATATAGGTATAGATATACATACGTACTTAGTTTTTATCACTGTACATATAACTACACACTTCGGTCTCTTTACCTGTAGGCTATAGCTGAAATTACACTCGCAAAAACTTCAATAATTCGCATTTATTATTAACTCTATACGTTCTGTGCCGAATTATGTATTTCCAACTACATACATATGCACATTACAACAAACGATGCAGTAATCGTACAGAGTAATCGGGGTTGGACGAGCAATATTTTCAGGGTAGATTCCTCGTGAAATTCTAAGACTAAATTTTCTTTATCAAAAATTCGCAGGCTCAATAGTTTCCGAGTTACGAAAGACCTTAGTTGACCAAACACAGCGGTGCCCTGTGACCTATAAGTTCTGTAATTGGTCAACTGAGATCTCCAGTAGCTCGGAAAGTATTGGTTCTGTGAATTTTCGATGAAACAAATTGGGTCTCAGATTTTCACGGGTAATCTATCTTCAAAATATGGTCTGCTTAACGTGAATCATTCTGTATATATAAGTTCGAAAAATTCAACGATCAACACAGTTTTTAACTAGATTATAAGTTATCTGTTTCGAAGTGGGAGTGAGCATGTGATAATGAGATAAATGAATGAATAAAAAATAGGAAACTGAAGAATTTCGGAGATGAGGCCGGAAGAATTGGTGCGGAGTTCAAGGGCACCGGAAACGATGTCTGAAACTTCGGAGGGCACTGCAACCACCAGTATATCTGGGAAATCTGGTTTTGATAGCCGCGAAGAATTAAGAGACCTTGCAGCAGTGCTGGGGATAGCAGATCCCGAAGATATACAACAGGACAGATTCAGAGTTGATCGTCGCAAACTCGAGCATATGCTTCTCGGTGAGTAATCGAATTATCGTTTTATACCTACTTAATGTATGTATGTAGTTCATTGCTAATACATGCCATTATCTACATGCGCGATAGTATCGCAATGTACGGAAAATATCGCGGAAAATCCTATCGCATTTTGTGAGGAAGTAGCATATGCGTTAGTATAACGAGTCACTATTCTCAGTTTGAAAAACTTTTTCCAATTAAATTATTCGGTTTTTCTAACATGGTTTAGAGAAAAACAATAGAAAATAGTTATCTCGTGTGAGTCATAGAGCGTGGAAGATTTACTGTTGAAGATTTCATCGTAGGTATAATTCCTATCCATTATTCGTTGAATTTCAATGTGTTTAATTTATCGGCGTTAGACTCGACCTCTTTTAATTGTCAAAAAAATGTAAGACTTGTTTTTCCATGTGAAATGTATTACGATGTTGACTCTACATAGAGTGATTAGTTCGCTTGAATTATTATCTCATATTGCACAATCGTGATTAAAATAATATTATTAACTCATGAATTTAAATTCATATACATACTCTGTAGCCCAGCTGTACCCTAGGTTCAGTTTGATTTCGGATAAAAATCGGGTCGTATATGTATATAACAATACGAAATACACGTATGGCATCGAATATTCCACTCATCGTCTACAATCTAATCGATTATATTGTTAGAGACATTTCAATCTTCCCAATGAAAAATATTCTCACAGGTAGATATGTAATATCCAGTAAAAGCTAATAAGTAAAAAAATAAGATAAATCATTTAGATGATGATAAGAAATGAATCAGTTATTATTTTAATAGACACAAAAAAAAAGAGTTTCATCAAATCTCATTTTCGGCGTAAATGCGAATATCGGCATAACGCATGGTATAATAACGCCTCTACGCCGCGGTTTCTCTTTTCGCAATCTCATTCAGTTCGTTGATATTTTAGATCTGACTAATCACTATAGACTGATTAATCATTTTACAAACTCACGATGATTGTTTTTAAGAAATTCTTCAGTCTTTACGAACGTAGTTTTATTCCGGATGTTTAAATCTTTCACAATTTCAATACAATCAACACGAGACATTTTTCAAACAAACGGTTTGATTTTTTTCAGAATTTTGGAAGCTTACGACAAGACGGTATTTTATTTATTTATTTTTTTTTCATTCTTCTCTTCAGCAGAAATCCAATTTTTCTACATAAGTTGATTAGTCCATTTATCATACATCATGTCTCATATACTTGGATGCAGCTAAACTCAAATTCACTTGTCGCAATCAGAACTTAGATAAACCGCTTCCTGGATTTAGCATTTTTTGCTCTATTCAGATGGAAAACCAGCTCTGTCTCTGGTTGAATATAGAATTTTTTTCTATACTCTGATCTTTTTTTTTCTATAAAAAAATAAATAAATTAAAAAAATTAAAAAAAAAAAATAATCATAAATCGAATAAATTGAAAGTTAAAAGAAATTGCGAAGTTATTCTGGGATATAACGCGTTGTTGTCTAGATATAATTGCGAAAACGTGAGCAAGATATATTTGTTTGTATAGAGTCTCACCTATCATACTCTGAAAATCTTATATAAGATCTATTCAGAATCCAAATTGAACAACAATCTTCGACCGTGAACTATTGTCACGATTTTAGATACTAAGAATCGTGTTTTGACAACTGACTATAACTATAGGGTTACATCTATCGCTCGACCAAATCCACCAAATCAAACAAAAACGAAGACCGTTATAATAAACTCTATTATATTCTAGGATAGCTATATATCATACAAATTTGAATCAGGAGTTTCGGCTATAAGCGAGGGAAGTCATTATACCGAATGACATTATCACGCGTTATAATGTACATTATTTGCAATATCAACGAGTCGGGTCTTGAAATTTATCAAAATCATCAACGCGCAGGTAATAATTAAATAAATTTAAAAAAAAGTTATGACGACTCTATGCCCGTTTAAAAAAATTGAAAAAAAAAAGAAAAATTAAAATAATTACAGACGTTGCGGACTATGATTATGCATTATGGGCATACGACCACGTTTTTCTGTATATTTTTATTAATAAATTTTTATTCTTTTTATATAACCCGAGGTTTTCGGTCACAGATTATTCGCGGCTTGGAATATTTCACAGTAACAAAATCCGAGTGCATTAGTCGAAAGTGATAAGCTATGGCTTATGAGCCGCAGCTAAGTAGGCTAATACCTCGGAAATAAAATTTACGTGACGAAGAATTATTATTTAACACCTGAAGAGGATACCTAATAAAATATAAACAATTTTTTTTTTTTATATATTATATATATATTTATTTGTCATGAGCTTCAATTTTTCACACGATTCGAAGCTCTGACTCGTGATATCGAAACTATAATTGACTGTACTTATGCATACGCTGCGAAATGCGTAATCAATTCATGTTTCTCATCTAAAATCATGATATTCACAGTTTGACCAGCGACAAATGATTCTGTATGCCTGAATTGCGTGATTACGTATACCAGCTACCACAGTCGCCAGAATCGCATTGCTAATAAACGCGCAATTAAATTCCCACACTGTAATACATATCGCGTATACCTATATAGGATATCGTCAATAAATGTGGAAATTTTTTAAAATATTTTTCGCCAACTATAACCGCGAGGATAATTATATCATAACCGTTCATCGATAAAATAATTCGCGATAATCACATCGCGATTTGTCATATCATTATCAAAGACAAGTGCCACGCTGGGGGGCTTGTGTTTTACTCGAAAAAATAATGATGAATTGTTTCATTGATCTTCCATTATAATATTTCCACAAAAACAATAAAAGGATAATTCATTTTTCAAACAATTAATAATTAGGCGAAATTTTTACGCTTTTTTCTTCATATTTCTATTAGGGAAGATTCGGATTGATTTCGAATAACCAAAGGCAATTTGTCTAATCTATACCAATATAATGTATAATCTATAAATACATCCCGTAGACCAAATTTAACTTCTAAATATCAAGCAATGTCTGAATTAAATTTGACTCTTGTCATTTCGTATTCATCGCCTCAAGTCCGAGAGTCCCGCTATAAGGCCAGTAATCTGGGTTTAAAAATAACTGTTTCCAACGATTCTACTATGAAAATAGAAAACCATATCATCACGCGACTCCTTTTTGTCATACAATTAGCCTGTGAAGTAAAAGTATACCTACCTATGACAATACGACTACAAGCTATAGATTTCAATACCCACATTATTCAGTCTATAGGTAATTAAAGTCCAATTTGATATGCATCGGACTGCTTATTTATAAAATCTCAGCTGACTAAATTCTATTTTCGATCTTTTCAGGTGACAATGAGGCGCTTGAACCAGCTGACACCTTTTTTCACAAGGTGAGTAAAAATTCGAAAATTCTATAACAAGAAAAAAAAATATACACAAATGAAACGAAACGTGAAACCTGAAGGACCCTGAAATGTCGAAAAATTTAGTCCAAAGCATCATTTTTTCTATTTTGCAAATAGAACTTCTACTCCTCGTTTTTCCACTAAATATATACTTTGGTAAAAGAAAATTTTACTGCAAGTCTCGAAAGCAGCTCGGTAAAATTTAGGGAATCTAGAGTATCAATTTTGATGGCCAATATACTCTGTCTAAATAGTTTTAATAAATAACCATTTTTATCACTCTTTCTATATGTACGAATGTTTGTCTATTGTAAGATCACTGATACTTCTATATCTATATCAAGTCGTAATTACACTAGACCATCGTGTGTGAGTTCCTACTAATTACTGCACTGTCACGGAAATATCGTATGTATTAGTTTTTTTTTTCTCTCTCTTTTTTTTTCTAGAGAGCGATGTGCAATAGTTGTTACTATCTTCCTCCTCACATATTCACATCCGATTAGGTGAATTTTTATCTTTACTCCTTCGTTCACGTCTTCTGAGAAAACGGGGTAGAAAAATAACTACGGTAATATTAATCTGTATCATTTGATACATATATGCATATATTGTGGCTAATAGTGCCGCAAATACATATGGCTATAGGTCTTATCGTGTTGGTAGAGATATTATACGTATACGTATAATATGTGGATATAGGTAGGTAGAGTACTGCAACTCGTGCGAGAAAATATGCACTCAATAACGCGACCTTGTCGTGTCAAATATCAAAGTTTATGTGAAAAAAAAAGAAGGAGAAAAAAGAGAACTAAAATATACTAACAACTTATTACTAGGTATATGTATCTAGTGTTGTTTACGAGTTAATGTTGAAATTCAATCGATCCCCCTTGACCGCAATGAGATTGAATTTTTGACGTAACAACGCTGCAGCAAATATTGCATTTACAATAAAATAATTTACACAATCTATAACAGGATAGTAAATTAACGATAGATAATATCTTAGGATGGTTAATGTGTATGTACAAATATCGAAATAGATTATTGATTATTTTCGATAAATTGTCGCTTTTCATATCTCTTGTTACTTCATCGATGATATTATGTGTATGAGGACTTTATACAATAATTGAGTATAGGTCGTGACAATATTATGCAATAATTACACAATTTTTACACGGAAATAAATTTCCCTCGTTATATCTTTGTGTTTCCAGATAATGAGAATCAATTTCCTAACTATCAAAAAGCTTCCTTTTTTTCAAAGGAAAAATAAATTTCGTAATTAAATTACTTCGAAGTCGTTTTCAATTTTTTTTTTTTTTCTTTTCTTTCTTCGTGCATTAATTAATTTTATACGGAAAACCTGAGAAAGTCAATCAATTAAGTAATTTTATTTTCTCCTTACATACCCGAAATTATTCTCCTCGGAGAATTGTAAATCACATTTTCTTCATTAGTCATTTTCGGGCGATTTATTTCGCGCATTCTAATCGCGAATTATGAAAATCGATAATCCAGCCTTCGAGTACGAAGTAGATATTTGTTTATTATCACATAAATGAGTCAAAAATGAAATACTATCTCTTGCTTATAGATTCATATCGTCAGTTCCAATTTTTATGAAAACCAAAAAAAAAAAAAAAAATCTCATAAATTCGTAGTCATTTGCAGCCCCAATTATGAAATGATTTGCTTCTCTCAAAATTCCTTTAATATATATATATCGTAAAGATACAGGGAAGATACTTTGTCAGATATGTATATCAGTAATGGTATCTATAACGTGCGTTGTACATACAAAAGCAAACCACAGCCACTATAACATTATAGTTATAAATTCCTAGAGCTATAATCTCTGACGTAGTTTTTCAGAATATAGAAAGGATTTGAGCGTTTTACAGAGCTTCTTCATACTCACGGACATTATATCTGTTAAAGTAAAATTTGTGAATATAGGTCGAGTACTATATGTATGTACATACAAGTGTATATATATATATATATACCTAAGTAGTCCGAAATTCATAGGAGCAAAGTAAAATCATATCGCAAACGTGTCGCGTAAATAGATATTGAAATAAGCTGGTAGCAACTATTTATAGGCCATCCAACCTCAGAGCAGATCCTTGTCACTCGTCGAAGCATACATTTTTTCTCTTTTTTTTTTTTTTTGCCAACTGTTTTTTGCTTTATGTTTAGGTTCAGGTATTCTATAATATACGAAAGCAAACAAAAAAATTGAAGTCGTTTAACAACCCGGTGCAGATTTTCTAAACTATTTTTTTTTTTTTTTCTTTTTTTCTTTTACGTTCTTCTCTTCTCTTTGTACTTGATAAAACTATAACTCGAAGCCTCTTCGAAAGTTCATATAATGTTAAAATAGCTCTAACTTAGAAATTATACCAAATCTGGTGTTTGGTATAGAAAAAAAATGAGAAAAAAAAAAAGATGGAATTTATATTATTTATACGCACGTCATTACGCATTAATTTGCTCAATAATTCAATACACGAATTTTCGGAAGTGTGTAAAGAGTTCTTTATACTATTCGTTGAAGGAAAAATTCACAGCATTTGTTAGGGTTATCGCGAGAGGAAGTCAGACTTGACATGATTGTCAGTTGATCAAACCATACTCTACTTGTATAAGTAGTTTTTGATCGTTTTCCTATTGACAAATAAATAAATAATAGACAGGAACCCCAGGTGTGGGATGTGCAAGGTGTAAACCCAATAAATTAGCCGAAATAATTCTCGCCGATTTACCTATTTTCATTTGATTTATGTATTTCATTTCATTCGAATGAAAATCCGCACATGATTGATGTTCACAACTATATATCTATATATATATAGGTGTATATATGGGGCATTCCACGCCAACTCGACCTGGATCAGACCCTCGACCCCTTGGATTTGGTCCGTAATTTTCCACATGGTTGTTCTATATTTCGAAAGCATGCTGAGTTTTTTCAGATTTTTATGATCAAATTTGTTCAAATCGAAAGATAAAATCACTTGAGAAAAAAAATCACATCGAAGGACACTTATTAAAAATCTGAAAAAATTCTCAAAAATCTTGCATGCGATACAAAGAATTTTGGCATGCGGACCAGAGTGGGCCGCGTCGCTTCTATCTGTGATTCGCGATTTCCTGGGGAAAAAAAAAATAGACGTGAAGGTCAGTTCACTGTAGGCGGTTAAAATTTTTTTTTTTTAATTCTGAAAAATCCGGAGTTACATACTATAAAAATGTTCAAACAACTGTTCACAGTGAACTGACCATGGCGTTCGTTTTTTTATTTTCATTTTTTCTTCGGGAAATCGTAAATTACAGGTAGAAGCGAGCGCCGGCCCACTGTGGTCCATACGCCAAAATTCTTTGTTTCGAATGCAGGATTTTTGATAAATTTTTCAGATTTTTCAAAAGTATCCTTCCATGTGATTTTTTTGTTAAGTAATTTTATTTCTCGATTTGAACTAATTTGATAATAAAAATCTGAAAAAAAATTCAGCATGCTTTCGAAAGGTAGAACAAGCATACGAAAAATTACAGACCAAATCTAAGGGGTCGAGGGTCAGACCCAGGTCGAGTTGGCGTGGAATGCCCCATATGTAGGTATATAGAAGGCACTCTTGTGCATATACGTGTAACAATCGCGTTTTGCACTAACGCAATGACTTATGTTAGCAAGCTACGTGTTGCGACTTGTTAATAAACACGTTTATATCCATACTAATTTTATCATCGCTAAAAATATACGGGAGATGAATAATTTTTATCGAAAATCTCCTGTCTTGACTTGTATGTGATTTCATTTTTTTTTTTTCTGTTTCGTTTTGGTTTCCTTGTTATTGCAATTAATTTCTCTTTTGGTAACTTCATAATTTTCCCATGTCTGGATTTTTTTTTTTTTTTTCTCCCTCATGCATATAACACCGGAGCATATTATTATAATATCAGCTATACACACATCTTTTCTTCGTTCTCGATTCACACGCGTTTAAATTAGCCAGTTTCACGCACTTAATCGGTGATGAGGTAATCTCATATAATACTCATCAACCGAGACTCTCTAACTGAATCAGATTTTTTTTAAAGCCAATCGAACTGTTCTGTCTTTTTTTTTTTCTTTTCTTCGTGTTTACTTAAACATTACTTATCGTTCATCGTAATATGTATTTAGTCGAAGTTTAAATATACCTACTTATGTTTAAAAACTCTGCATGTGATACAGGTGTATACGAAAAACAGCTGTCGCTTATTATATAAATTAGTATAATTCATGGACTACGATGGTGATAGCGATGATGCTAATCGTTTCTAATCGCGTTAAGAAACAGCTATTGGTAAAGGTATCACCGTCTCTACCCTTATGATATATACACATCTATATTATTTGTAGATCAAATTATAGGTGTAATATTTTACCTTCTTTCTTGTTATCTTTAACAAAATTGGTTATACTTACTATAATATTAGCCAACCGATCCCAGTGAAGGGTTAACACGATAAAAGATAACAGAATAACGATAGCAACGAATCTATACGTGGTCGCATCTGCGTACCTCTATACGCATGTACATGTAATACATATATATATATATTAAAGGTATAGGTATAGTATACGTGAATAATTCATGCGGCGAGAAATATCTACTTGACTTCGTAAATACATATATATATATATACACTTGGTAAATTTCCGTCAAAATTTTCCGTCCGCAAAAATATATAACTATACCCTGGCAACGTTTTTTTACCTACTATCCTATAAATATAGTATATAATGTATACATAATATGCATAAATTTTTACCACCTTCGCACGATATCATTTGCCAAATATTAAGGAACATCTCATTATGATGAATGAATGAATGAATGAATATTTCTTTATCTTTTCTTCTTATTATTATTATTATTATTTTTTTATTCAAAGAATTATCTTCATTTCAATCTTTTATTTGAGATAACGTCGCGTGTATATGGATGATTATTTTTTTTAACACATTGGGTAACGATTGGTTAACTTTTTTATTTTATCCCTATCTTTTTTCGAAGATTCGTATTCTCGATATTCGCAGGTCAATATTATTGCTAGTGCAGACTGCAGAACACCGCGATGACTCAATTGAATTCTTTTTCTTTTCTTTGCTTTTTATTTTTCTTTTATCACACTTATGTTACAGTAATTTTCCACACTCTATATTGTCACTCGTTATACGCCCACCTGTGGCTTATTTCAAGTGATATTTATATGTCAGAGTTTCGCTGTAAAGAGAATTATTAAAAATAAATTTGAAAATGATATTGAAAATATTTTTAATTATAATATATATGGAAAATGCGAATTTGATCGCTTTGTAGCTATCGCTAATGTCATTATTTTCACATGACTTTTAGTAAATATCATTACAATTTCATTCGTATATCAAATCTTGGGAATCTGGCTGATTCACCTATATCGTATACAGTAATGCCTCTCAGGGAATTCGGAACTATAGAAGGGGGCCGTCGTCGGACTATTGCGGAGTCTCTTGAGGGGAAATTCCTCGACTATTGCGCGGTATGGACTATTGAGGGGCATTACTGTAATTCGAAATTTTTAAACATAAAAAATCGAAGAAAAAGGTATTGAGGAATATTGATCTGTTATAATGGACCCGCGAGCTTGACCTCGCGGATCGTACAGGATGTTATTTTATTTTCTACTTGGAATTCGTATTTTCATTCGAAACTCAAATGGTACCGTAAAATTCTCCGTAGTAAAGTTTTCATTTCCCCATTTTTTTACCAGATTTTTCGGAGTAAAATGGTTCCACAAATTACGATAACGTAGTTTGCTATTTTTAAATTCTGCATTTTTGGAGCCTGCAGACAGTCTTAAGTGGTATCTTTTTTTCTTCTTTTTATTTCATTGGAGTATATTTTATATTTAAACTTTATGAACGAGAACCTACGTCAGATTCACCAATATAGAATCGTATAATATACCGTTATAACGCTGACACATGCTGGTTTGAAAGTAGGTACATATTCCAATTATATTACAAGGAAATTTCCTAGGACCAGGTAAAAAGAGTTCGTATTTATTGTTAGAGATTTGACATTACAGTTTCAAATGATCAATAACTGCAGAGAAATGACAAAGATAAATGAATTAATCATTTAATTCCATCAAATAATCGCCATAGATCATTTCACTAATCACTGTTCTCTGAATAATCTATATTGTTTATAATATGACATTGACATTGATGCGCAAATACCATTATATAGATTAAGGTCAAGTACGTTTCTCATGCCCCTGCCTTCAAATTTCACTCTCATATTCGTATCTTAATTATATCAGACTCAAACGTGGTGTTACCAAACATATTTCAGGTATAAATCGTTCTGCAGCTCTAGTCTGAATTATTTGATTAGACTTATCTTGACTTTATCACATATGGGTAAAGAAATTACACTGTTCGATCAAGATAGACTGTTCATGGCACAGGCATAGATACAGGGTAGATTGCATTTCTTATTTTCGTTGATTTGAAATATAAGCAGCCCAAACTCAATTTTCATTTTTTTTTTCTTCCGATTTTCGAATATTTCCGATCACCACTCGAAAAAAAAAAAGAAGACAAAAAATGAGATTATTATCAGCCGTGCTTACGTAAGTTGAACAAAATTTTATGATAATGAATCATTTTTTTATGCAACGAAGACGTGAAATTAATTGATTGATTAATTAATTAATTACAATATGAGTATCTCCCTCATCCTTGGAAGTGAATAATATGAAAAAGAAGTACACCTCCTTTCCGGTTTTCGTGAAGAAAAAATAAAATAAAAAAAAAAGGAACAAAGCCTTGGAACGATCTTTCTTATCGCGTATCTGCAGACCGAATCTATCCGTATCAACAGGGTGTATGTAATAAACACCTTTCGATACACGTGCGGGATTCCCCACGGATTACACCACCTGAAGTACGTTTATTTAAACATCGCGGTTGTTTAACGGAAGGGTTACGATGGGGGAGTAAGATCAAGAGTAGGGAGATAAGAAGAAATAGGAGGGGAATTTCAGTCGCGCTATATAATACGCGTAGTGGTGGGGGATCAGCTAGGCTACACAGAGAAACTCTCAACCCGTTATATTATCTTGAGTATTACCCAGTCGTGGCCAGTGTGCTCGTGGCGAATTATTCGCTCCCGATGTACGTTATACCTACTTGTGCATATTTGATTTATCAACAGTTTAGTGAAAAGTGTTTTTTCCTCCATTTTGAACAAAAATTTAAACACCTAGTTTAATTTTTACAATTTGAAGGAATTTTTAATTTCTAAAATTTTTATTTTCATTCTTCGACGATTTATATAAAAATAAAATAAAAATAATTACGTGCCAAGTTTGATCACGATACGATGGAGTGTTGCTTTAAGTTGAAGTTTGGTACTTTGTGTGCAGTTTAACTTCTGAGAGATTCTTTTGTGAATAATATATCTTCGAAAATATATGTCATTTTTTTACCTACTGAATCAACGAAAATAAAAAAAATGTGGATTTTGTCATCATCACCGCGGTGCTGTTATTGCAAAAAGTAATTAATATACGCGTTGTGCTTTCTAAAGTGACATCAGCATCGTTTGACGTTGATAAAGTTAGCCAACTTTAATTGTGAATAATCATCACAATTGAGAATACGATAGGAACAAAAAAAAACTTTTCGAATTCGTTCACCTGTTTTAACACTAGAAGGCAAAAAATTTCGTTCAACTGTAAACTTTTACGATATATATCTAATTTATCAGAGACTGTAGCTGAGGAACAAATTTAACGAAAAAAAAAAAATGACCGTGGTAATACGACAATAAATTCATTCATATGTCTCAATACTTGCCATATGTTCAATCAATTAATTAATTAATTATTAATTTATTTTTAATTATTCCAGGTTATGGAAGAAACTAATACGTTTATCACGTGGCCTTCTAGATTGAAGATCGGTGCCAAGTCGAAGAAAGGTGAGTGCCTCTCGGATTGAACAATTAATTATATAACAATACTATATGTACCGCAACTAACGATAAGTCATTCGGTTCATAGCATAGATTTAAATAATTAAACAGGAAAAAAAATAGTAAAAATGTATACTATATATACTATGAATTTTCGGTGCCTCACACCGCAAATAATCGTACATATAGTATTTCCTGTGTATATGAAAATTCCGTCATGCACAAGGTTTTATCCGCAGTAATTAAACCGGGCTATATACCTAATCAACGCATCGAATTTCAGCGGTTAATGTATTTAACAAAGATATATACAGTAAAACCTTCGGCACTGTCGCTTAGGTACCCCCACCATGCCCCTGTAGCAGTACCGCATCTACTGACCACCGTGACGTCTTAGCGTCGCCCGTGTATGTTACGAAACCTCGGGTGCTATACTGCTATCAGGTTAATTCTACGGCCCTGTACTTGCTTTCGATTGGTCGGGAAAAAGTGGGGCAATACGCGACAGTGCCGGAAGTTTTACTGTATAATTATGTGTACCTATGGTATAGTAGGTATGTGTCGTTGAACGGAAAAAAAAAAAATTTCCTTTCAACCGATTCCTCATAAAACTTGTGTCTAAGACAATACAGCGACGAATAACAAGACATTTATAGCTCGATACCCTGCAGGAAGTCCGATCTTGACCCTGCAGCAAGTACGTTATTGCAGGTATATACCAATTCCGTTTATACAATCATTATAATTGAAAGAAATAAAAAAAAGGGATAAAAATTGATAAAATTAAACAAAGTTTTACTTTCCGCGTTCTTTAGTGTATCATTCATGCATGGGTATATGTTTAGCCGCTACGTAATAAAGACCTGCGTTGCGTCAGGGTCGCGCATCGTCTGACCATAAATTGACTGTTACTACTGCGCGGGGATACACGCGTGTAACATGTTATTAACTCACCTTAATAAATGCGTGCCAACGGAAGGGGAAACCTAAGGGGATTAAGTGTAGAAACTTTTCCGTGACTATATATATGTGTCTTTCGCTTCGTTTGCTCGAGCGCAGAGCTTTTTTTTTTTCCATTCTCTCAGTTTCCTACGTGTTATAATTGTTTTCTATTTGGGAGAAAGAGGCTTGAGACTTGAGACAAATTATATTCCGATATTTTTCTCGGTTTTTCTTTTCTTTTCTTTATTTATTTGATTATCGCTCTCTCTTTCTCTTTCCGTCCTTTTTTCGGGTCTTCCGGAACGATCGTTCAACCTGGTCACGCCGAGTCGGCATTTCTCGGAAAACTAGCCGAGAACGAAATTCGCGATTGCTTTATGATAACACACGAAAGGAAGGAGAAAAAAAAAAATCGTACAATCATTAAAAATTCGTAGAAATTATTTTTATCATTTTTTATTCAGTCTTATAATTATTGAAAAATTTTTTAAATTATACTATTCAACATTGATGAAGAGAAATGCGTATTTTCAAATGTTTTTTTTAACAGTTTGCAAAAAAAAAAAAAAAAAATGAATACATCCATACATTATAGGAAAGACCGGAGCGAAATGGACACCTGAGCTGCAAAATTGATGAAAAAAAATTTTCTGCAGACATCTATTTAATCAGAAAAAAAAAAAAATTTTTTGAAGAATTTCTTTTTTTGAAGAAATTTTTTTTTTTCATCAATTTTCTGATGAGATGTTCACTTCGGCCTGGTCTTTCTTATGTAGGTATCTGTGGGTAAAAGAGCCTTGACATCGGCCTGCGTCCGTTTACACCAAGTTATTCGATCTATAGGTCATCGGTCTACAGCGTATACGGGACGATGACCTGTAACGATTATGGATGAAAAAGATCGCGACCGTGTAACTTTCTTGGTATAATATTGATATGCTTTTTAGTTTGATGTTTTATTTCTTATCATATAAAATGCAGATTTAGATTGACTTCGTTTTTAAGAAATTAAAAGTATTTACGCAATTTACGAATCGGAGAATACAGATAATTATTAATTCTTGTACAGTCAACAGACACGGCAATTATTTTAATCATTAACTTTGGTAGATGTGTAATTTAAAGTCCAAATACAGACCGTGGATCTTACCGCGTGACATCTGTTGCACGTTGGACGCATATACGAGTTTCAATTCTTAATAATAATGAGAATAATTATTGAACTAACAAATTAACTTCCGTTACGTTACAGTCAGAGTTGCTGATTTTGTTGAAATTTTAATTCCCTGTTTTTAATAAATAGAACGACGTTTATATAGTATGTATTTTATTGGGTTTGGGACCTATTATTTTCTGATTAATTAATAGATAATGAATTAGCAATTATGTGAATTTATTGCTTTATCTTTCGAGATAAAGAATAAGGCGAGTATTTAAACGATAATTTTTTTTCATTTATTTAACCAGTGCTAAAGAAGGTATTTAAACTGTACTTACTACAACGTACTGCATGTGTTCCCACATCTGTGCAGGCTACCTAGCGGTATACTTACATACCGTTAAAACTTCGCTCCAAATATTTTCAGTCAATTTGCTTTCAGAGAATCGATCGAATGTGAAGTATTATATTCACTAATCGTAAAAAACTGAATTTTTTCGCAATTCAAATGTCAAATATCGTTGAATGCAAATTCAACGACTATTTAAAGTGGGTAAAATCTGATAGCAGAAATTAGTATTCTCACCTTTCTCGCCGTAGGTATTACTGCTTTGGCCTAAATTTACTCCAGTATATATTAAGCACGAGTACAAAGTATGTGTATGTACAGATTGCCAGAGTTTTCTAGCCACTCTCAGTTGGCCTAATTTGCCCAATTGTCCGAAGCGCGTGCGAGTTGGCACGGTGGAATACTGCGGGATAAGAACAATTGTATTTGGAAAAAAATAAAAATAAAAATTTACTGGCAAGTGTTCAAATTGTTATTAATATTCTTATGAAAGTTATTATGAACCGCAGAATGTACAAATAGCTACATGAAGAGGATATGGTATAAATATAGAGACATATATTATTACGAAGATTGAAATTTTATTGTTTAAATATTTATACAGTAAGTATACGGTGTAGAATACGCGTATAGAATATAGGTATGTAGGTAAGAAGAGAATAAACGATAGATTGTTCAAGTTTCATCAGTTACTGCACATCCATTGATTTTTAATCTTATTTTTCAATGAATTTGAAATTAAATGAAGATATATAATTGCCTTTATGATCTCTGTTGCGTTGATGTTCTTCTTTCAGATCCACACATAAAGGTCGCGGGTCGACAGGATGACGTAAAAGCGGCGAAAGAGAAGATTATGCAAGTCTTAGACACGCGGGTGAGTCTAAATCTTAGAAATTCTACTCTATCGTTAATTATTTTTGCAATATTCATACGAACTCATTTATTCTTTTACTCCGGTGAGGTTTGAAGTTTAAAGTTGAAAGATTAAAGTTAAAAGTTAAAATTAAGGAAAGAGACACCTTTGATCGAGAGGCAGGAAAAGGAAAGAGAAATAATTTTCTCTATCGATTTGTTTATCGCTTTAGATTTTCACGCCAAATCTCATTTTGTCCTCTATCTAGTAGTACGTGCATATTACTATACGTATACGTAAACTACGGACTTTATTATCAGCTCATACGTAGATATACATACCTCTGCTGACGACTAAAGTGCTAATTATAAAAGAAGGTGTATATATATATATTCAATGCTGTAATAGCGTGAAATTTCCACGGATCAGCTGTTGCGTATTCACAATATAATAATATCACTCTGCTCTAAATCCAATGGAATCATTCTTCGCCTGTGTAATCTTATCGGGTTGGATTTTTTGACACATCACAAATATATATATATATATATGGAAGATAGAGAGAGAGAGAGAGAGAGAGAGAGAGAAAGGCAATCTAGTTGTTATATGCTTCACTTTATATTGATTAAAATACGAGGTAGTCTAATTATAATAATCACAATAATTTCATCGTGAAAATAAGGCAGAGATATCATGCTAATTTGTGTACATATAAAATTAATTACAAAACTGTGCAACGTTGTTGATAGCGGAATTATCAGAGCGAACGGTAAATTTTTGGATGTAAAAAAGAAATAAAAGAAAAAAAAAAAAAAAAATATGACAGAAAAGCGAAAATTTGACCAACTCTAAAGCTATGATCGATATTGGAATTAGTTCATGCACGTATACCCATATGTCTAAATTTGGATAAATTAAACCTACAACCTTTCTCGAAGCAGCTGTGGCCTCTGTGTTACGTGGGCGGTAGACTCATCGGCGCCAACTATATACGTATATATTTAGTATACTAAGTACACCGTCATCGCACACTTGTTAGATTTATTTTCTACGTAGTGGGGGAAGGCTAAGCTATCTGACTAGGGGAAAATGGGGATAGTGGGGATATCTGACTGCAGAGTCCCCAAATATTCCACAGATTCCGGTACGTTTCCGTTTCGATTAGCGTTCGACCTCGGGATTGGTATAATACCAGCGAACAGAACGGAATATGCTGATCTCTGAATTATTAATGTCATTATTATTCACGGAGTAATAAATTACGATGCAATTCAATTTGTCGATTTAAATATTTTTGTTTTTCTCCACTACATACGTAACTACAGATTTATGATGATTGATAGTTTTTACATTTACTTTTAACTCGCCTACGGATTGAAACAAATTTCTTAATTAAATGTTATTTATTTTTTTTTTTTTTTTTTTCCTAAAGTCTTATAATCTCGAATCAGAATTTTTTAAACTCAAGAGAAAAGAAAATTGATCCACGTCTAAAAAGCCGAGGAATTGATAGATAATAATATCTCACGTGAGACATAGTTCGGTAAATGTTTTATTAACTTCATCTAAGATCTGCACTTTTGATTAAAAATATAATTGCGACATGCAGTGCTGTTATCTCGTTCTTTACTTTATCGTGAACCAAGTCAGAGAATTATGAAAGCTCGGTTTGCTTGTATAAATAACAAAGTGATTACATTTTATCAATGCGTATCATTTGGTATACAATTTTTTCTTCCTTTTTTTTTCTTTTATTTTTTTTCTTTATTTTAACCATATTTTTCAATGTCATACTATCGTGGGTAAATTCCGTCCTATACGCGAATTACGTAACGGGGGAGAGTGTTATTTCATTCTATACTATACGCGGAAACGAAATATTAATTGTTATTATTTAATGCAATATTATTGTACTTATTTCCAATGAAAATCTCTAGTCTAATTTAAAATCTAGGTCGGTGACAATGCGGAATAATGAAAGTTGAAAAATAGTTTACGCAATCGGGACTGGGTTACGCAAATCGATATAATTACAATAAGGAAAAGGGCCAACGAAATCTTTTCTTATGATCTTAACTTTACTTGACGTCAAACGTGGCAGCAAACAACGTATATCGTTATACTATTATACCATATGTGGGCCACACAGCTGATTATTGCGAGTGTCCAAAAGTTGTGAAAGTTTGCTATACAGGCTACGTAATAGACTGTTAACTAGTTATTGCGAGCGAGGGAATGGTTCAGACAAATTGTCCTAGATAATGATTCATCTTACAGCTCGTGTAATGCCCAAGTCAATTCAAGAGTCGAATTCTCCAGCGCCTTCCGGCGATTGACTTTCATTGTTAGTCTCATACCTCTCTCTTTGCAAACTTTCGCAAAATTTAAACCTATTTTATTTCATTTTTCAAATCCTTATCCTATTTTTCGGCACGTGTAGGTACATATTTCACAATTAACCATTTACGCAGCACTAGGTCAAGCATCGCTCGCAACCGTATACATAATATATATTAGGGTGGTCCTTAGCAGGGGTGTTTTTGAATTTCTTTGCTCCCAGGGGCTCGAATGCTTCCGAATTGACAAAAAAAAATTCTCTGAAAATTTGAGCTCTTAATATTAACTCTAAGATAGTACGCAGTCCAACCTAAGTTTCTTATGGAAATAGCATAAGAAAAATTTTCTTCGTTCTTCAGAATTTTATAACTCGGGGACAAATGGATCTATAATAATGAGTAATACATCCTTTTATAGAGAATTTAACGCTCTAGAAAAAAGGTTTTTTTTTTATGATTTTTCGTTATGTTTATTGGTTTAAAAGTTATTCGAGCTCGAAGTTTAATTTTCATATAATTATTAATATTATCAAGTATATTTATAGAATAAACACTTGTATTAAAAAATATATTACATTCTTATTATAAATTTTTTTCATTTATGGTCAATATTATTGACCATTTGTCCCCGAATTATAAAATTCTAAAGAACGAAAAGAATTTTTCCAATGTTATTTCCATAAGAAACTTGGGTTAGACTGCGGACTATCTTAGAGTTAATACTAAGAGCTCAAATTTTCAGAGAATTTTTTTTTATCAATTTGGAAGCATTCAAGCCCCTGGGAGCAAAGAAATTCAAAAACATCCCTGCTAAGGACCACCCTAATATATATATATATATATATACACATATGTTCGAGTATATTCGCCTTTCAATAGACAAATATTTCTAGGGTCGCTTCATTTTAGCCCCTTATACCGATTTTCAATTTTTGCGACGTGTATAACATACGTGGTCTGTGTAAGGCTTCTATGTAAAGTTTTGAATTTTATCGATGACAAATTAATTGATTCATTTTAGCAAAGTAACCGGGTTACAATGAAGTTAGACGTAAGCTATACCGATCATTCTCACATCATTGGAAAGGGCGGATTGACCATTAAACGAGTAATGGAAGAGACTGGATGTCACATTCACTTCCCTGATAGTAACCGTAGCAATGCTCAGGAGAAGAGTAACCAGGTTTCTATTGCCGGTGAAATGAATGGAGTCGAAAAAGCACGTGGAAGAGTCCGCGTGAGTATTTATACGAATATCTGGGACGAAGAATCTAAATTGGAAGGCTGATTTTATTTTCATCATTTCCTATTATCGATCCTTTCAGAATCTTACACCCTTGATATTCTCTTTCGAATTACCGATCATGGGAGCCATGCAATCTCCACCTGATTCTACATCACCTTACGTAGTGAAAATTCAGGAACAGTACAATGTACAAGTTATGTTTAGAACGCGACCTAAACTTCATGCAACTTTGGTAGTGGTCAAGGGGTGTGAATGGGAAGTATCTCAGGTGAAGGAGGCTACGCTTTTGCTAATCGGTCACATGTGCGAAAACTTGGCCGTAAGTAATACATAATATTGGAAACTAAATTGGTTTGCTCAATGTTTGAAATTATCTTATGATAAAAATGTATGTCGTAGTATTTCGGACTACATTTGTATCGCAAATATAATATCGTCTAATCACAGCTACTTCAGTTAAACGAGTTTCTTTGGAAATTATCAAAGTAAACACGTTTAATCATATAGTGAAGAAATTTCTCCACTCAAACATTGATACTGCTTATTTGATCATACAGAGCAATAAAATATACAAGCTTTGTTAAATGCCAATTGCAGAATCAAATACAAGTTCAGATGTCGGTTGAAATATCTCCGCAACATCATACCATTGTTCTCGGTAAACATAGCTGTAATTTGAAGATGATAATGCAGCGTACAGGTACCCAAATCATGTTTCCTGATGCTGGAGATCCGAATATTCCTAGTTTGAAAAAAAGCAACGTTACTATAACTGGTGGCATTCACAATGTGTATCTTGCACGTCAGCAGCTGGTGGTGAGTCAAAATACGATTGAAAATTTTTATTTATTTTATTTTTGATTTTCGAAAATTATGAAAAAATCTGGGACTCCGTTACGAAGTAAATGCTTTAATTTCAGGGATCTTTGCCTTTAGTCTTGATGTTTGACCTCCCAGAAGATTCTATGAGTTCGGTAGATACGGAGAATATTTCTCAGCTGATGCAATCACTCGATGTGTTCATCAATATTCGTCATAAACCAAAGCAGAGTACACTTTCTGTTATTATCAAAGGAATCGAGAGAAATGCTAGCAATATTTATGAAGCTAGAAAACAACTACTTGGACTCAACGAACCCAGAGTTCATGCAGAAATACCTGCAACTTATCACATTCCAAATGCTAGCAACGTATTCCAAGGAAGCACGGTATCTGGTGGTACCGGTAAGTCTATCATTATTTTATCAATTAATTTCATACTGTATTACGTTATTATAATTATCGCGAATTCAATTAAACTAACGTCTATTCGCACGGGGAGTAATTCTCCTATCGAAGAGAGATTCGTAACTCGACATTAATATCGGTATTGATTTCCTACTTATCTTGAACGGTTTGAATCAGTTGATCGACATAGTCGTTCTAAATTTCAAGTCAGCCTTTGCATCGACCTTGAAATCGACATTTCTGATAATGGTAGATATTAAACATTTCACAAACCCAGATAGACTCTCATTCCTCGATATGAGAGGTCATTTTGATCATTATAAAAAAAAAAAAAAACGGAAAAGGATTTCAACTTTATTTCTTCGAAAGTCTCACTATTTCATCAGAAGTAATAAACTAACGGAACTTCAAATCTACCTTAACCCCAGTTCATTCACATTTTAGGCTTCTCTTTTCATAATTCTTCGAATTTCTTCGTTCCTGATGGGCCAACATGATCTCTCAGGACAGATTGTGAATTTTGTAGAAAAATTAAACTACTTTTGCAAATTCTCAAACATATACACCTCCTTGATTATAAGGTGCACTACGACGCGAACAAATTCGTTGTTCATGATGGGTTATTCAATTTTTTCACAGGATCGAGTGGCATTAACGTTTTAACGGACAACTTCGCAAATCTATTAACAATAAATACTGCAAACGGTCCTTATCCCATGTCTCCATTACCTCATTCACCTAATCCAATGGGGCTCTCTCCGCACTGGGGACTTCCCCCACTGAATCCAATGTACTCATCTCTTCCTGCTCAGCATCACACGTCTTTTCCATACCCACATCTGAATCATTTACTGACACAACAACACTTGATGCATTTGGGAGTCAATAATCTCATGCCACAACACCACGGTCTGATCAACAACAGTGCTGCTAACATGAGCCATGGAAATCAAAGTCTGGATATCAGCATGGTAAATAGCATGAGCAACTCTATGAGCAACTCCATGAGCAACTCCATGAACAGTAGTAGTGGTTATCATACTCTAAATACGACGTCTCTAGTTGATCACAAGAATGGCAGTGGTAAGTTTGACCATATTCTGATAGTGCATGATCTTCCTGATCAAAACTAGATAGACTCAATAGCGCTGCGAATATAATTTGTCATTTTTTCAGCTTGTTCATCTTTGAGTAGTCTGGCTAGTTCACTATCTAGTCCAGCGATCAGTCCGCGCAATGCATCACCAGTTAATCCTCCGGAGACTAGTCCGAACTTAGGTAAGTTGAGCTTGAAATGTGCTGTGTAAATTGTGATGAATGGATAAATTGTTTAAGTTTTCAAGATTCTAGTATTCAAGTTTGTATAATTAGATTTTATTTATTAGATTTATCAAGCATGTTGTCAGATATTTCTGACCGCCGAGCACCGGGCTGCGAGAAAAAAACACTGGAAATGGTATCCCAGAGTAATTTGACACCCTTTGACTATGAGCAGAAGAAGATTATGGCTGCTAAAGCCATTCAGACAAAACCTTCTTCAACGGATTACAGAGTTCCTACTGCAGCGTGGGCAGGCTATGGGCTCAGCCAGACTGTTTCAATGATGCAAAATGATAAGGATCAAAACTTGGTGAGTGAAAACAGATCAAGTTATGGAAAGATTGTCAAAGTTATAACATCGATGAAAGATGTAGGGAGATTTTGGGATGTGTTTAAATCATTGCACACCTATAACAACATGTATTTTTACTTCAGGACTCTGCCTTTGGTTCAGCTGATCTGTGGAACGAACCGAAAACTCCGATATTCAATACTGCAATGGATTTTGGTCTCCCAGGAAGCACGGGGAAGGAAAGAATTGGAATGGCATCCAACTATCTGGACCATACCCCGTCGTCACAAGTTAACAAAATCGTTTCTCATCGGTATTCAGACCTTGATGGAATGCTGACAAGCGTTGGTTTGGAAAAATATATACGTGAGTTTTGCAAGAAACGAAGTTTCTTTCTTGCTTCAGCTGATTTTCTATCGCAGAGTCTACGCATATATCATAGGTCCTATACTTCTAACTCATTTACATAATTGTTTGACTTAACTAATTTGCTTTGAAATGCAGCTGTTTGGATCCCTCTTTAATTAACTGCTGCTTTGGAAATGAATTTTTTTACATTATTGTATTCTGGGGGGATGACAATTGCTTTAGTCGATAAAATATATGTAGTAGTGTGCATACTTCATACAGAATAGCGCATGGTGGTGTTTTTGCTTGACAGGCTTGTTCACATCTCATGAAGTAGACATGGCAACATTTCCTTCTTTGACCGAAAAGGATCTCTGCGAAATTGGAGTTACTGCTTGGGGTGCCCGGCGTAAAATAATGCTTCTGATTTCTGGTGCGTAAGTGGGACCTTCTCCTCCTTTGCTTTCAATTTATACATTTTTTAGCTATCCTACATTGGGCTGCTTTCATTTCTTCTAATAAATCGCATATAGTTATTCTTTCATATTAAATCATCCCATGACTTGGTTTAAACCTTGTATAATAAAAGACATGTATCAATATTGCAGAAATGAATAAGAGGTCCAGCCCATTTTCTGGCAGTGCCGCGCCAGGTGCAGAGCGAAAGACTTCTACCGCTATAAGTTCAACGTCATTGAGCAAGTGTAGCTTAGAGAATTGGTAGTTAAAATATCTGCCGACTCACTTGGGCCATGACTCGTAAAGAACTGTTGTCAATGGAGTTTTCTACCATTAAACCCGAATTAGTCGTAACTTACAAACGACAAAAGTAACGGATTAGGTATATATGTATATAACGGTGAGACAGTTAGTAGTTAGCCCATTTTGTTTGATTTAAGACTAGAGTCTGAGTAGGAGTCTGAACCGTTCTTGCTGTTTATAAAAGAATAAGAGAAAGAAAGAGAAAAAGAGCGGAAGAAGAAAAGAAAAAAAAGTCAAAAAACTAAAAAAATCTACAAAATGCCCCAAAAAAAGATAAAATATTGAAAAAAAAAAAAACAAAAATTGATTAAATTCTATTAACGTAAACCGTACTTAACACACGAAAATCAATCGGGCAATAAGTATGTAGGTAAATGAATGCTGTTTGACTAAAAGAATTGCATGTTACTAATTTTGTATCAGGAAGAGAATAGCGTAATGATTATTTTTCGAAACCGAGAATCGTTGAATATCTTTTTTTTTTTATATATTTTTTTTGTTTCTCCTTCTTCAAACACGCGCTCTAACAAGCGCGTTAGGTTTAGGAAATAATTGTTACTATTTTCAGTTTGTTTTATTTTATTAGTTTTTTTTTTCCCCACTATGATGCTCACACGATGATATGATATGTTCCTACTGCACGTTTAAGTATGGAATTTCATACCTATAGCGAATACAAATTTAATAATATCTTGCAAACGCATGATTTAACTAGGCTTTCTTTATTTCTTTATTTATGTTGTTTGTGTCAGCAGAAAAAATAAGAAATGGCAAAAGTGCGAGTACCACGTTTCCTAATTAATAGAAATGAAATTCAGTTTAGGGAGGCTTTAGACTTGAGGATGGGCGCGGGGGTCCCGTTGGCTAATACATTTAGCGCCGTTCTATACTTGGAGAAAAATATATTCCATTCAGACTAAGCTCGCCAATCATTATACAACGTTTGAGAGTTCGAATGAAAATCATGAATTTTATAACTCAGGAAATAATTCGCGAAAATATAATTTGACATCACTAAAGACTATATTCGAGCTAGACAATGCATAGAATGACAAAATCGTCTATCCTTCCTTAGAAAAAAATATCAATTTTCGTTATGAAAATGTAATATTTATTTTTTGGATAAATTTACGGAACCCGGTTTAATTAACAGAATCATCTTGTATTTTTTTTCATTTTAGTATATTCGAAGTAATGTGCTATACTTAAAAAAATATCAACTCCAGTGTGGAAATTGCGTTTTAGAAATTATTTCTATGCAATGTCCTGTTTGGATGATTTATTTAATATCATGATGATATGATAGAAATATTATAAAGGGGGGGCGTAAGACTGAGCACTTACATTTGACTGGAGTAGACTAAAAATTGTTCCTATAAAAATACTCATTTGTCTTCGTTCGTAACATAATGTGAAATTTTTTTTTTCTTTTTTTTTTATACATTTTTTTTTCTGCTATTTGCTTTGCGATAGACATTGACTATTTGCGGATACAAATGTTGAGTTGAAGTCTGAGATTATTTTGTATGCACGTATGGCAATGATAATTATAACTGCTGAATTATACGTCTCTTAGTCTCTCGGTTTGCAAGTATTAAGTTGAATAATTTTCTTAAGATTTACGCTGGCGTTGATCAAATTTAGACTTAGATATTGGACCATTTTCTAATGCCAGAAAGTTATATGATTTGTGATTTTCGTTTGTAGAATCGAACGCTTAATTATTTCCGGGTTTTATAAATAGTAACAAAATATTTATTAATTTGAGAAATTCGCTAAATGTATACCAACGCTTACCGGACGCTGATAACTTTAAGAGAGATTAAAAAAAAAAAAATGAGTAATATACGTATATTGTTGGAAAGTGCATAACTATGTTTTACTGATATGGTGGCAGCACATTTTTAACGAAAATTCACTATATAGATAATAATGATAATGATGATAACGGTCAATATATGGTATATATTTCATCGCACTATTAAATTACAAGTTGCGGTGCGACAGAATATAATGAAAAGGAATAATAATTTTACTAAAATCGGATGTGTGAAAAAATGAAATAAGCTCTAGTAATCGTTAAAAATCATTTTACGAAAGTAAGATATAATAATATTCCATTTGTAATTTATAAATTATTCTAATTTTAAATGCCTTTTTTTTTCTTTTTTTTTTTCGCGAACCAAAGAATGCGTTAGGTAATGAGCTCTGCTCACGTACGCGCCGCTTGCAGTGACAATTGCAGTGACTTGCAGTGTGTATAGGGTATTACGGGCCAAGATCTCAATTTTTGATTTACGTTAATTCATTTGAAAATCTTATTTCTATCAGATTTTATGAATTATTTAGATTATTTTCCAACTCTAATTGAGTGTATAATTAAAATCGTAGAAATAAAATCTCAATCTAATAAAAACAGGAGACTTGGTTCTGACGATGCAAAACCACCAGCTGGCCTTAAAAAAAATCGGGAAGGCATTTTTGCACGAGCTTATCTGAATGCCTAGCGATCGATTTTACCGCTGAGAGTTGTTGACTAAACTTGTAAAGTTTTAAGCGTAAATTATTATTATTTAAAAATTATATAATATAAGTAATTAAAAATGTGCCCGTGTGATCGTCTTTATTATACTATCCTTGTTTTTTTTTCTTTTTTTTTTTCTTCTCATCTTTATTTTGTTGATATAGTTTGATAGCGAAAATATTATACATATATTATTATATATTTACAATTTATTTCTAAATATAATTATACGATATAACGGTGATACACGCGCCGGTTTCTGATGCGATTCGCTCTTTGCTTTGAACCTATTATACCTATATATTAATTATCGTGATAAAATCTGACGGATTTCATCTTATATTGTAAGTTGAAAGTTTTTCAAGTAAAGCTACATGGCGAATCGCACTGTCGTCATCAGATGCCAAAGTTGTTTGGATATGACGGATCCAACGAATTTAATGTTCCTAAATAGTTGTTTAATATACTTAGTTAGATTATTGATTGTTAGGAATATACACATATTAATATGTAATATATATATATATATGTACTTAAGAGAAGCGCCTTTATTGATTATAGTCCCGCGTACATATATATTGTACCTGCAGGGCAATTCAAATTGAGATTACATATGATGTATGAGGGAAAATATGCAACAGCTTCCATTCTTTTCTTATTTTTTTTGGCTTATTTTTGCGTGTTTCTTTCGAATAAAAATCGAAATCTACAAACCGAATCCGAATAGAGACTACTATAATAATAATATATTTGACATCTTTTTTTCACTTTGCAAATATCATGACACGTATTTTCCATTATAATGTGAAAGAAATGGCAATGATTAATATGTCAAAATTTATCCATATTATTATAATATATTACAATTATACATTTACAATGAAATTCACTATTGCAAATTACAATCACAATCATATAACACCTTATGCATTGCACTAAACTAAGTAGAGGCTTACGATAGCAATAAACATTTATTATTGTCTAATTTTTGTTGGTGGAAAATAATACATAATACAGTTAGCATTTTCTTTCTTATAGAGAAGATTTTTACTTCTAAGTAAATGAATGCAGCTGGAAAGAAACAACTATAAGCAATTTTATTCTACTTAAATCGAATAATCACTGATTCTTCCAAAAGATATCAGTCTTTGACCTATGAAATATATTCTCATATATTAGATAACGGTCTTTCTGTATTCGATTAACATACTAACGCAGACTTATCAAATATCTCTATATTCAATATTTGCTAAACTTTTTTTTGTCCCTTAATACTAAATAACAAATAAAAAAGGTGCCATGCAGGTGTAAGCTGTAAGATGTATAGTATGAATTGTAAACTGTGAAATTCAGTATTTTTTGTTGTAACGGTGCGTCAAGTCTGCAACTTGACGCCATTCGACGTTGTGTTTCAATCAACACTGCCAGCTTGACCGCACGTGCCTATTTTAAGCACGATGCCACTTTGGAATCTAATTATTTATCTTTAAATAATTTCGTTCAGTTATAAATTCAATGGATATTTTAATTGCGGAATCAGTTTGATGCTAATTTCAATGTTATTTGGTCAACATATGTATTGCATATTTTGTTGTACTGTAGCTCAGAATACTTATCATGAGAAACTGAGAATATATGATTTCGCAGATAGAATAGCTATCGGAATTAAGAGCGGTTTGTAAATGATACCTATGATACTTGCACCTACTAATTTCTGCATATCTAAAACCGCGTTTTGAAGATAGATTTTTTTTACATGCGTGTGAATCTTCCTTTTCTATTGTCTATAAAACTTTGATTTATTGCATATTTTCAACCGATGCGATATAGTCATTAAATGAAATAGTTTATATAACTTATATCGTTTAAATTGTTAGCTTTGATTAGTATTCGTAAGAATCACGGCGTTATCTTACATACAAAGATTTTTCAATACCTCTAGTATCTAGTAGCGATAGATAAGCTAACAGGGTATGAATTACAAACGAACAATTTATATTGACATACTTTCTGGAAATGACATATTGAAAAAAATGATCAAGTTTCATGGAGTATGAGCTGGTTTAAATTTTTGCTATTAGAGCAGACTTTAGTCAATATCTTGTGTATCGTACTATGATACAATGAGCTTTAAATAAAATCAAATTCATCATATTACTCGAATTTCGTATAGTATCTCATATCTTTACACAAATTTTCCAAGAGCTTTCCATCCATAAGCTTTCATATAATGTCTTACAAAATTAATTTCGAAAATTGCAAAGGTATAATAAAACTGTAACTTAATATGGGTAACTCGTTTTATTATTATTTCAAAAGTATAATACATGTGTATGTATTATAGTAAGAGATTCTATTGAGTAGAGCTTGTAGCTGGCACAACAAGTACCAATCCAATCATATAATATATTACGAAAAAAACGTCTTGCAAGTTTTATATGTAAATTCTTGAGGTAATAATGCATGTATGAAACTGTAACTTTGGATGCTCTTATTTCAAATACTTGAATCTGTTTTAAAATTGTGTAAATGATATGGAGAACTGTATATTATACAAAACGAAATTAAGTTGACTAGTTATAGAGTTACATTTTTTGAGTGATATATAATTTTTTGAAATCCCTGTTAGCTTGCGTCTGAAAAATTGTATTATAGTCAACATTCCAACAAACAATAAGTTGAATAAATGAAATTGTAATAAGGTAGGTGGCTGAAATGAATTATTTAGGTATATACATTATAATTATGTAGGTAAACGTGTTATGTAATTGAAACAAAAGAAAAAGAAAGAATTTATGATAATCAAGGGACGTGCCCGCCCATCTCGCAGGTGCAGCAACTTATTAATTAATTCATTATATATTGAATAATAATTACTACGATATGATAAATATTTTTATAGTAAAGCAGCATGATATTTTTATACGATAATCTAATTTTGATAAAAAAAAGCGCGTATATTATATATATATACTATATTGATCTAATATTGCTACGAAACGAAAGAAAAAAAAATATATATATATACCTTATTGATTCCCAGAATGAAATGTGATCGATGTATGAAATTAAATGAAATATTTTGTATTGCAATTTTTAATAAAAAATAATGAGTCTACATATATATCATACATATTATATATATTATATATATACTATAGGTATAGTCTGTATTGTTTCGTGTTAAATATTATCGCATTTCCCCGTTATGTAGATCTTACGTTTATCTATATATATTCATACTTTCTCACCTGCGGAAGTTCTAAATATAAATTAATATGGAACCGGAGCATATGATCAGGAAATAGATATTGCATTTTGGGGGTCAACGAAGTAATCTTTATTGTACATGCTTAGGAGGTAAATATTTATTGAATGAATAACAATACTCATGTTTATCTACAATACATCATCGACACGTGAAAGGTGGTAATTTATTATTTACAAATATAATTCATACAGTCTGTTAATATACAATCTTTTCTGGTACAGTTTAATCATTGCTAATAATTACGATGAGCGCAGTATCCAATTCCTAATAATTACTACATCGCAGACCACTGCATAGTATTAAGCTGTGAATCTACTCAAAGACTCTGATGCATTTATTAATTGATTACTTTATCAATCGGTGCATTTTGACGATCATTCTCAATACTTTTAGTAGGATGTCTATTTGAGATCGGACCTCTTATTCAAAAGATTCTGGATGATATTTCCAATGTTTTTCATGGTGAAAGCAGTCGTGGAATTGAGAAGGTTTACGATAAACTCGTGATTGACTAATCGATGAGAAAGAACGTTATCTGGATCGTTACTGATTGTCGCATCGAAGATATCGGCGTAAACTTTCCCCAGACATTCGCGAAGGCAAGATGTGGTCCCTAGGATATCTGGCTGTCTAGCATGCCAAGGTAAACTAGCGACAAGCACTGACTGTCGAAGAAGAAAAAACTCTTCAAATAATTTACCGATATTCGATCAATAACGGCTTATAGGAATTACATACCTGACAAACTTCCCGTGGAATCCAATGAACGATTACACTTTGGCCAATCGTGCCTAGCGATTCCTTGCTGTACCTTTCAGCCAGGATAGTCGCTGTTGAAATCTGTTGATCAGTCTTGTAGCTTTCGGATTCCTTACTGCCAAGGGGATGAAAAGTAGATGATGTTACGACATCAGCTTGTGATGATCCTGTATCCAGATACTCGGTATGGATATTCTGTTTGTGCTTCAACACCATGGACTCAATGCTGTTATCACAATGATGCAAGTCGTCGATCTCTGAGATCGTGACACCTTCGGTAAGCTCCAGTGTATTTTCCAAAACATGGTTCATTATGCTTGATGCATTCTGAAATATGACTAGATATTAATGATCCGGCCTGTTTGATAAGGAAATCTGTTTCTTATATCAGATAATTCATACCGACCCTTTCGGCAATTTCTCGTTCATCATTTCTAATGGCTTCTTCAGCGGCATCAAGACGCTGCTGTTTAGATAATTCCGCGACAAATTTTTCCCCTTCTTCTTCTGAAATACAGACTTTTTCACCTAAAGCTAATGTCAGTGCTTTGCCAAGACCTTCTCTGGGGTCGTAGGCTTTGCTCAATGCCAGTAGAAATGCTGTGTAATTAACGGTGTTGCACCCCGATGCAAACATCTCGCACAACAACTCCTTGGCGAGCATTAACCGAATCGTTTCCTGAGGAGTCATATTGCGGGAATTCAATGAGAAGGTGCTATTCGTGAAGGACTTTTTGCTGGAAAACGATGGCTTGGATTGAGGTACTGTGATTGGTGAAATTAATCCACTAATATTCTCCAGGTTCGAGCGTTTTCTTTCCTCGTCGCACGTTTCTTCTTCATCTCCTTGACAATCTTCGTGGAGGAGAGTCTGGCAGCAAGGATCTTCAAAGTTACCGTTTGAAAACCACATGTTCACGGAATGAAACTGATCCCGAGTTACCATCTCCGTGAGGCTAGGGTCCATGGCTATGAACTGCGATCTTACATTCAAGATTTCTTCCTCACTAGGCATGGGTATGTCCATAGCATAAATGATAAATTCTCTCCAGTCAACATACTCTGACCCACCAAAAATCTCTGCTACGAGGTTCGAGACATCGGAAGCTCGAAGTTCGGACCATGAAGAAGGCAGATGAGCCATTCCGCCTTCTTCCTCGCGGCAGGTCACTAAGTCCTCGACAATATAAGTGAAGCATTGTTCCGGGAGACTGCC
This sequence comes from Tenthredo scrophulariae, assembly GCA_963978835.1. Taxonomy (NCBI): domain Eukaryota; kingdom Metazoa; phylum Arthropoda; class Insecta; order Hymenoptera; family Tenthredinidae; genus Tenthredo; species Tenthredo scrophulariae. The sequence goes on from OZ022228.1 coordinate 18,085,701, forward strand.
GTGGGGTGCAACGTATCGAAACACGTCCATCAGACGACCTAATTGTCCCATACGAAATTGTGACGGGAGTATTTCTTCCCGGATCGGCTGAGGAGGAGGCTCTGGCTCATTCGGGAACATCAGGACATTTGATTTTACAACGAAGCGATCTCCATCGAGGAGTAATTCTTCTTGAATCGGTACGCCTTCTTCAATCGCGAGGCAAAAGACTGACGCCATATCGTTCACGCTCTTTATCTCCCTATTGTAACGATCGTTTATATGTTTTAGTATTTCATGGAAACAACGTTCCATAGTTTCGTAGAGAAAGCTGATGTCCGAGAGAGCGCTCTTTTCTAAAAGCTTCAGTCGGATGCGGGTTCTATTTATCTCAAACTGAACAGCAGAACGCCATTCCTGGCACAAATCAAATCCTCTCTTCAGAACATCAGCCATCAATTCAGCGTTTGCCGTAGGTAATAGCTGGGCTTTAGGCATCTGAATTCGACCTTTTTTATCAGGAGTGAAAGATGATTGTTCTTTTTTCAAACCTTCAAATGTCGTCGACGCCAAAGACTCTACTACATTCTGTACGTATTTGATGTTTGCATGTACCGCTTGAAAGCATATCATTTCCGCAGAATCGAAAACTTTTCTATCAGCAACAATCAGTAAATCAGCAATCTGTTTTTTGACTAAACTGCAATCGATTGTGGGGGCTGCTTGTGCATCTCTACTAGTCATGTTTTTATCAATTTTTGACGATGCTGTTACTTTTGTTGGGGCTCTGCTAATCTTAGCAGGCGACAGGGTTGAAGTGGACGCTGCTAGTTCGTCCGAATATAATTCCAGTCTCTGAAGAGGAAGTTTGGGTAACCGAGTTACGTTGATGGGTCGTTGAAGCGAAGAGGTGTAATAATCTTGAATAAGTTGTATGGTATCGATACATCTGTCTATTTCAGCTTTGATCATAGAAATATAGAGATTAGCCAGGACAACCATCTCCTCAGCAGTCCAATCCTGAGAGATGATTCGTTGTCTTTCATCCTCAGCCTGTTTTCGTCTTTCGTCGCAAATCTCCCAAAGTTCTTTACGGAAATCTGCAACTCTGCAATGAAGCTCACACTTTACATCCAGGTCGTCTCGCATGTCTTTTGCGATATCGTTGTAATCTCTGTGAAAAGTGTGTAGCATGTCTTGCTTGGTGTCTGGTCGTTCGATGAATTCGTCCATATGCTTCGTTACGTAGTTTCGGTAGGGTGCAATGTAGGAGTAATGGACTCTTTTCATGAAAAATATTTCCTTTAGATCCTCAATATAAATTGTCTCCATATTCTCCCATAGAGTTCCTAAAGCTTCCAACAGCATTGGGGCTTGAGGGAATCTTATCCACTCCCAACCATCTTCCCCAGGTTTTGGGGGAATCGTTTCATCCTCTACTACACCGAGAATGTTATCCAGGACATCGTAGCCTTCCCCTTCATATTCACTTTCTCCTTTCCAGTCAATGTTCGCCGGGTTAGAACGGGGAATCAGTTGTTTAGTTATGGGCATTTTGCTTGGCGGTGTGTATTCCGTGCTGTCTTCCAGTAAATCTAAACCATCACCAAATAGTTCCTCGGATGGGACGCGTGGGATCGACATATCTCCGATAGCAAGCCTGCACAATCTCTTCAGCGTGGACATATTAAGATATGTATAATACACTGCGTACGCAATTCCTTGATCAGTGTAGAAGGCATCCATCGGAGTGGTGTCTTCTGGTAGTATTTCGTAAATGTCTGTCTCGTGCACATTCATATTCTTGGGTTTAGGTAACGCTCGAATATAGGCCGTCATGTACGACTTAGAAGTCTTTTCTACTCTTTTTGGTATCGGGTTACATACGAGACGAGATTCTCTACAAACAGAGAATTCACCCTCATTCTCAGCTTCGTACGTCATTCCTGAAACTCTGGGTTTCATTTCCTCAATATTATCATCAAGATCGTTTAAGTTCTCTTTATCATAGGGAATTTTAAGACCTGTAAGTGCCATTTCTAGTAGTGCCATCTGATCGAAGGTGTTAGGATAGTCGACCAAGACCCACCCATTTACATCTGTTAAACTCTTCATGTATTCGATGAGGATCTTAGTGTTCAATTCATTGGGTATCGGCTGTCCGATGGTGAGATATTCATGTGTCCACTTTCCGATATACGCAGGATTTGAAAGGTCCGGAGACATATCATCGCTTGGAAACGCTCGAGGTGTTTGTGTTTCTTCATTAATACCGCGCGTTGTTATTTCTGTACTTTTCGGTGTTTTCGCCGGTGTTTTCTGCTTCTTAACAGCAGTGTCTTTCTTGGCAGGTGGTCCTACATTACCGTCTATATTTTTCGGCTGTGTTTCTCTCTTAGCCACCAATGGATTCAAATCGATGTAAGCAGAGTCCTTCATCTCTTCTTTGTAGCACAGGAGGCAGTAATTGATTGCATCTTCCAAGTGGAGGAGCTCGACTTTCCGATGTCTGAGCAACGTCTGCATTGTCGGGTATACAGATACGTCCAAAACACCAAGAAGGATGCAAGCTGATGAGACTTTCGGCACTGGAGCAGGTTCTAGATCCAGTTGACAAGGATACATGTACTCCAAAAGTCGATGGACGATGTATCCAACTACGATAATGCCAAGCCTGAGCATTTCGTACGTATCTACATCGATTTCTGGCATAAATTCGTCCCACGGTGGTTCTGCGTTTAGATAATTATCGAAGTCCGCGTCATTGAGAATGGCTTGTCGTTCGATTTCTGCTCTGAAAATTTCCTCAGCATTCTCTTCAGGCTTGAAATTAGTTATATTTTCTATGTGCTGGACGGTTTCGAAAATTGGCTGACTTTTAATGAACAAAGCCTTCCATTCGCCCCATATCTTCGTCGGTATGAAGTTCTCATTGTTTTCGCGATAATCTGCTACCTTCATTGAAATATCAATGAGATCATTTAACACTGTGTTGCATATACGATAATGTCTCTTTTCACAGTTTCGGACTTTTTCCTCGTGAATTCGTCTATGCAATTCACACAGTCTTAAACACTCAGCTTGAATGTCCTCTCCCTCTTTGACGATGACTTCGTGTTCTCTGCCAAGTTCCATAACATGTTCAGTTTTCGTTCTCTCCTGCATAAGTTTATCAACCAATCCTCTATTCTGAGCGATTCTTCGCTTCTGGTCCCGAATCTCGCACAGTTTAGTCATCATCTGTTTTTCGTACTGTGACTGGGAAAATAATTTCTTAGCAATTGCTTGGTCGAACTCAATCTCCTGGTCCTGTCTTTGCTTCTCCCATAATTTTGCGGTCAGTTCTTTCTCCATCCGATTTTTACAGTTAAACATAGACGTAGTTTGACGGGTTCGATCTTTCATGCATTTGATGTACATCTTAGCTGCCTTCGGGTCGACCGGTACTGGTCCAATTTCTTCACCGTATTTTTTCTCATTATAAAGTTCATGATAGGTGTATTCGTGCGAATTACGCACTCTGTGCTTTTCACTAAAATCTCGTAAATCTTGGATTTCCCTTTCCACCGATGACACGCTGCCCAATTGAACTTCGAGCTTATTATCATAAACATTTTCCTCCAGTTCTTTTTTCACTGTCCTTCTTTCGTTTTGCATAGTTACACATCGTTCTCTGGCGAGCTTACATCGATCTAAGATCGCCGTAAATTTGTTCCGATGCCAGGCAATCACGCTAGCATTTTTAATCAGCCCTTCAGCGATTGGATTCTCAGATAATTCAGGAATCGAAGGTCTATCCAAAACCGTGGTTACATCAAACTTAGATGAGTTTGGAATAAACTTTTCTCTCTCCTTTTGCTGGGTGATGAAATGGAGTTTATCTTTACTTTCCAAACTGACGAATATCTTGTAAAAAAGACGTGTTGCCGTTGTACCACGACCATTGGATATATCCTCGATAACATCATCAGTGCAATCGACTCCAATAAACTTAAGCCATACACGTAGATGCTTAAGATTAATTCTTGCCAAGGCAGGTTCTTCCGTAACAATTATAGTGTTTAATTGAGTGCTGTCGATTATATCGTAGCTGTGTAGAAGCTGGGCTAGAAGAGTACCATCTCTAGTAGTCGATCCGAAATTATCTGGGGTCAAATCGACGATCAGTCCTAGTCTGTCTCGTAACCACGATGCTAAAGCTTCGCCCATTTCACGTAAAAGCACCAGGAAAAAAAAAAATTACGTAAGATATTCGCGATTGCGGATAATTTTATTATCTTCGTAAAATGACCAAGAGATTATTACGATTTTTGAACAGCCGTAAATACCGTTGTTGTATTAATTCATTAAAGTGAAAACTGCATTTCGTCCGATCAATCTTATTAGCAATATTCAGGCTGTACGATTCTCAAGAATATATTACGGGTGTTACATAATTCGAGGCATAATATGACTCGTCTATTTGCAATAACGACCTCAAAAAAAAATAAATAAATAAAAAAAGGATTTCTCCTAATATCAAACTTCATATAAGCGTTAAAACTAATGCATTTTGGACCCATACAAATTTCATTTTTTTTTTTTTCTTTTTGACATTGCAGTTATCGGAAATAGACGACTCATAAGTATATAGGATAAGTACGCCTTAATATCTGCTCGTGTTATATTATGCTGCAGGTATACATTTATTTGATACCTGAAATGAGATGTCGCAAGTAGGGCAAAGTGGAAAAATACGAACAATTATTATTAGTATATCTAGAAATTTATTGCTGCAGCATGGTTACAATATGACTTATCGTCAATGTTATGTACAATTTGTAATTTTTTGTTTAGACTGAAGTGTATCCATCGCAATTGATCGAGTCTCTTTATTTGCTTCCGCGCATAGAAGCTAGCAATTTCGGAGTATTTACATCACAACGGTTGTGTTTCGTTAACGCAACCCCCATCTAATCCCTTGGACGCCAAGAGGGCCACTGAGGGCGACGGACCCCAGCGCAGGTGCTTGTACCCAAGGTCACTCTACTCCTCCTATGGCCTTGCTCGTTAGCGTCAACGGGGCGACAAATGGTCTCGCCATCTCGCGGTTGAATTGACGAACCACTCTGGCAGCGAAAATAGCTGCGCCTTACCGTACGCAACCTGCGTGCCATTCATGTGATTTCTAACTTGAGATCGCCTGTGATAGGGCGTATATATTTTTTCATCAACCGCAAGAGATTCTTCTCGTATGGTTATTGGGTAATCTATTCAATAATCGTGATGTTATAACATTCGTCCTTCTGTTTCAGCTGAAAGAACTTCCATCAAAGACTAAACATCTTCGTTCGCCAAGGATTCCGTCTATCAAATGTATATTCGCGAGTATTGATAGGCAACACGAATGTGGTTCATGTATGCCAAGGAGCAAGTGAAGAGACTCGATCGATTCCGATGGGTGCAGATTTATTCTTAAGACGCAATTACAAAATAGACATAACTTTGGCAATTAGTAATACTGTATCGATGCTATAGCAATAAATTTCCAGCTATTATACCAATAACCAATTCCTATGTTATTTTTCACTTTCCCTTTTCTGCGACTCTTTATTTCAGAATTCAATGAAGAAGATTTAGAGAAATAAGTCGGAAATTACTCCTGGTATCAGGAAAACATCTGACCCGAGGAGGTGTTCTAAAATTTTTGGTGGAGGAATGGAGTGCCTATCAATATAGGCATGCATACGCTGCTTCATGCACGTAGCTATATAGCTTATCTATACTAGCATTTTTAAGAGTTAGAATAATTTTAAGTCGAAAAATGCTCCTGGTATCAGGAGAACATCTGACCCAAGAAGATGTTCTGAAATTTTTGGCGGGGCCACGGAGCGCCTATCGATACCAGCATGCTCGCGCTGCTTCATGCATGTCGCTATATAGCTTACCTATACCAGCATTTTTAAGAGTTAGAATAATTTTAAGACGAAAAATGCTCCTGGTATCAGCAAAACATAAAACCCGAGGAGGTGTTCTGACATTTTTGCTGGGGGACGAAAAGTAGTCTATCGATAGAGGCATGCATACGCTGCTTCATGCACGTCGCTATATAGCTTATCTATACTAGCACATTTTTAGGAGTTAGAATAATTTTAAGTCGAAAAATGGTATCAGGAAACCATAAAACCCGAGGAGGTGTTCTAAAATTTTTGGTGGAGGAATAGAGTGCCTATCAATGTAGGCATGCATACGCTGCTTCATGCACGTAGCTATATAGCTTATCTATACTATCATTTTTAAGAAAATCACTCCATTTTTCTGGCAGTTGAGACTTTTTCGGAGTCATGTTTCTGGCAGTTGACACCTTATTTTTAGGAGTTAAGTTTGAGGTGTCAACTGCCAGAAATATGACTCCGGAAAAAGAGTCTCAACTGCCATAAAATGGAGTCATATTTCTGGCAGTTGAGACTTTTTCGGAGTCATATTTCTGGCAGTTGACACCTTATTCTTAGGAGTTAAATTTGAGGTGTCAACTGCCAGAAAAATCAGTCCGTTTTCTGGCAGTTGAGACTTCTTTCCCGGAGTCGTATTTCTGGCAGTTGGCACCTCAAACTTAACTCCTAAAACTAAGATGTCAACTGCCAGAAACATGACTCCGGGAAAAATGTCTCAACTGCCAGAAATATGACTCCGAAAAAAAGTCTCAACTGACAGAAAATTTGCTCTGAAAATAAGGCATCATCTGCCCGGCATAGGCAGCTTCATGCACGTCGCTCTTTAGCTTATCTATACTAGCATTTTTAAGAGTTAGAATAATTTTAAGTCGAAAAATGCTCCTGGTATCAGGAAAACATCTGACCCGAGGAGGTGTTCTGAGATTTTTGGTGGGGGAAAAAAAGTAGTTTATCGATGTAGGCATGCATACGCTGCTTCATGCACGTCGCTATGTGGCTTATCTATTCTAGCATTTTTAAGGGTTAGAATAATTTTAGGTCGCAAAATACTCATGGTATCAGGAAAAGGAAAGTGGAAAATAACAAAGCAATTCATTATTGGTATTTGTGACAAATTTATTACTGCGGAATCGATACAATATTTTTACTTATCATCAAAGTTATGTATACATACCATTTGTAATCGTTTCTTAAAAATAAATAGGTAACCTTCGCAATTGATTGCGTCTCTTTATCTGCTCCCGAGCCTATTGTAATAAAAGCGCAAGACGCTTACGCCGACAGGACTAGTTGCGCTGATATATTTTTTCTGCGAAACTATGACCGTAACGCAAGCAAAGTTTTTGTTCAACGAAAAAGAAGATAGGATATAAGATATTATTAAGATGGGATACACCTCCTGAATTGTGGCCATTTAAATACCGTTTTTGGCCCCCTTTGCACCCTTATTGGCCAGTTCAAATTTAAGTTAATATATAAACTATTCCAAAGTTACTACAGTATTTTTATAGAATTTTCCAATCTTTCCAGTCATATAAATATAATTTACATTGTTACAGTATCTTTAGAATATTCTCCATACTAATGTTAACCTAAAATGGCCTAAAAAACGTACAGTGGCCACAAACGGTATTTCTACTCTAATTAAGATGCCTATGATAGTCGTATCTCGTTTACGCAGCTCCCATGCAAACCCTTTGGCGCTTCGAGGGCCACTGACCCTGCGACAGGTGTTCCTTCCCTCTTATCTGACTAGCGGAGCTAAGGAAGAACTAGTATATGAAACAAGTTGAGAACTAGATGCGATATACGGGTTGCATATAGTTAGGCGTGCAATCAATGCTGACATATGGTTGATTTTCGTTGAGCGGTGACGTCACGACTCACGTCGACAGTGAATGCTGCATAAAATAGATTTTGGAACACCCGTACGATGGCCCTATCGGGCTTTTGCACAAGTCACAACTCACAAGTCGCATCGAAGAACTAGGCGATAGGTTGGCAGTAGTGAGAATTTGGCTCCATTTTCTTCACGGATTAACCGACAACTGCAAACGCCGGTGAAAATTGAGTATCCCGCATGAAAAGGAGGCGCAAATATATTGAGATTCGTGAATTATCAACGAAACCGCGATGGAAACAATACAAGAGACCAAACATAACGTGTTAAGCGGTATATTGAATGAGGAAGAACTCACACAGATACCCGAGGGTGTGAGCAAGAAGTTGAAATCATATTTCGACGAACGGTTTGAAGAATATATCACCGCTAAAGCCGTATTTGAAACTGCTAGACAAAGCCTTGGTAAGTTTAACGTATATATTACCTTATAAATTTGATTCTAATATAATACGTCATATAATTATCTAATTATATGTACAACCAAGTTTTTTTTTTATCCTTATTATACTCACCCGCTTCATATCTCCCATCGTTAATTTCATAGAACAAAGATTAGAGACTCTCCAAAAGGATCACAATGAACAGAAACTTGATTTCGACGAATGCAAAGGCAAGCTTGAACTTGCCAATAAATACACAAACGAACTTCAAACCAAAGTTGAAGAAGCAAGATCAGAAGCAACAAAATTACAAGAATCAATCAGAAGGTATTAACCTCTAAACAATCCTAACATCCCGCTAAAATAATGCTGAAAAAAAAAAAATTCGGATCCCACATGAAATAATTTAAATCCAATAATCTTGTATTTTTTTTTTTGTTAAATTCAAAATTCTAAAAAAAATTTGAAATGAGAATATATAACGTTTTTTTTTACCTCATTATTCAGGTTGGAAAAAGATAACGGTGAATTTAGACGCCAACGAGATGTAGCAACGGACGAGAGAGACGCTTTACAACTTCAAGTAGAACGTCGAGATGCTGAACTGGAACGCACACATGCTGAACTTACCACACTTAGTGTTCAGCTACAGGCTGCTGTCACAGCTAAATGTCAAGCTCTCGCTGATACGGAGGAGATACACAGTCGAGAGTTGACTTTAGACTACAAGTTAGTCTAGATAATTTATTTACAACCTTTATATGAATGAGTATCCATTGGTGTTTTGATATCTAGTGTTTATCAACTTTTAATGACTGAGGATTAGGAAATTTTAGACTTGTGGACAATTTTGATCACTGAATTGTTGAAAAAAAGCTATTCCAGTTCCTGAAAGACCAGAAAAAGTCAGAGAATTTAATAATTCAATTATAAAATGCATGTCCTGATTCTGTACAATGATATAACAAATTTAGTTTTGAATAATAAATTTTATGACTTACCAATTTTCAGGGAAAAGCGTTTGGAGAAAGAGAGAGTCCTTTTGGCACAGCAGATGGCGAATCTTGAAGAAGAGTTATCAAAGCGTACAGGAGATCTGCAAAATGCGCGTGCAGAATCATCCAAGAGATCACTGCTCACTGAAACACAACTTTCACAACGCGAGGAAGAGCTGAGAATAGCTAACGATGAGATAAGTAAATTGAGAGAAGGTAATTCTCTGATCTCTAAACGCTGCGATGAAATTGCACAGAAATTAGAAGAACAAAGATCACACGAACTTTCAATGCACTCTTCATACCGCGAAGAAGTTAACGCACAAACAAGACTAGCCGATCTTTACAAAGGTATGGCTGACGAGGCTAATGCCAAGGCTGAAGAGTTCAGTTCTGCTGTTAAAGAACTACAATCTTTGCTCGAACAAGCCACCGAACAATATGGACTGGTCGAAACACGCTATAATGATCTACAAATGCGTTCAGATGAAGAACTTGCTGAGAAATCACAGAAAATTGAAGAACTTGCCAAGGAATTAGAACGTGCAAATGATCTGCTCAAGGATGCAAAGCAAGGTACGGTATAACCAGAAATGAATTTTTTCAAGATACGAAGGTGTTGAATTTCATTTCTATTATGAAATATCATATGTATATATTTTGAAATTTTCATTTCACAGAGAGACTGGATCATGCTGTGGAGCAGCTTGCTCCAACTGCAGCAGTAGCAAGTCGTTTATTGAAGAAGGGCTCAAGCCTGACACAAATTTATACCCAATTGGTTGATGCTACCAATGAATTGGCTATCGAAAAAGAAGAGAATGAGAGATTGAAATTACAGATGAATGTGATACTTCGTGAGCTTGAAGACAAGGCACCGCTACTTCAACAACAACGTGACGATTATGAAGCTGCTGTAGCCAATGTAACAATGCTAACTTCTCGACTCGATGATTTACTAGCTGAAAACCATCGCTTAAGAGAAGCCACTGACGAGGCTTCTCGCATCGCTAACCATCACGTTCGCGAAAATAAACGGCTAAAGACAGAACTTGCAGATCTCGCTAGACAGGTGTGATTTGTTTATCTTATTTCTCTCGGGGGTGCTATGATTTGATTGAATAAATTACAATCACAATTCCAGCTAACGTCCACTTGTGTAAATTCTCACAACCAATTGGTTTCGTATTTAAAATATTATTCTATTTCATTCCAGGTTTGTTTCCTACTCAAAGAAGTACAGGAGAGTCGTGGTGGTTCAACAAATCTTTCATCTACAATGATGGAGTCAGACGACCTTGCTTCTTCACAGATTATCAGTAAGAAGTTGGTTACCTTCAGAGACATTGAAGAACTTCAAGAAAACAATCAAAAACTTTTATCTATCGTCAGAACATTATCAGCGAGACAAGAGGAGATCGAAAAGGCAACTGACGAAATAAATTCTGGTGAAATGAAAGAGAAGCTTGATAGGTATTTAAAGTTAATATGATTTACTCTTGTTCACAACACTTACATCTTTGCTTATTCTCTTATTGATTTCAGGTACACCGAGCAGCTAGCCGATATGAAAGGTGCACAAGATAGGCAGTCAAAAATGCTCGAGGGTCTTTTGCGGCAGAGAGATATGTACAAGAATATGTATCAGCAATGTTTGAATCAAACGACAACCAATAGTCGTCAAGAGTCTGTCACGGATGAAGAAAAAGTTGAGATGGAAGTAGACCAGAAGGAAAGTGAAGGTGAAAAAGAGAAGAAAGAACGAGAGGAGAAAGAAAAGAAACTAGCTGAACTTGAGACAAAATTGAAACAGCTTCGCGATGAGTATGATACTTACAGGAAGGAGAGAGTCGCACATGAGAGAATGCTTGGAGAGGAGATTGAAAGATTGAGAAAAGAGGCTGAAGCTAGTTCTGCTCGTAGTTGTCGCCTTAAGGCACAACTGGACTCTGCTACCGAGAGATTCCACCTTCTTCAGGCCAATGTCGGCTCCTATAAAACACAGATTAAAGTTCTTGAGGAGAAATGTAGCAACTACAACACGACAATTGGTAAATATTTATCCTAATGAATTGATATTATTTCCTTTTTATGTTTATAACATTTGACCAAATCATTTCAGGAAAACATGAGCAGAGTATAATGCTATTGAAAGACGAGACATTGGGCGCACAAGCTCGTCTATCAAGAGCCGAAGTCCAGCTGGAAAATCTGCGACAAGAAAGACAATTGCTGCGAGACTCTGAGGGACGGCTTTTAAAAGAGCGAGAAGTACTGCACAGGGAGAGACGAACACAGGCTTTACTCCGAGCAGATGTTGAAGCGATTAAAGCCAGTCTAGAACGAGCCCAAGCAGAAGGTCAGTTGAGAGCCGAACAGCGTCTCGACGATGCAACGAGTGAGTGCGCCGCTTTACGTAGAAGACTTCAAGAGGAGCAGGACCGCTTCCGGGAATTAGCCACTCATTTAGAACGACAATTAGCTACTGCACAAGAACGTCTTAACGAAGAACGCGAAATTGCTGAGAAAACACGAGCTGAACTTGAAGCAGCACGCGAACTTCACATCCAAGATGCTACACGTATGGAAGAATTCAGCGCTAGACTCAGACAAGCTGATGCGCACTTGATCGCAAAACCGATGACTGGTAAATAGAGATATAAGTAAATACTGGATGGGTAATTTTGTCTAGTTGACTAAACGGTTTTTATACTTTCTAGGAGATGAGAGCATCATTAAACGACTAAAGGAGCTTGAGACGCAGTTGGCGAGTAGCCAGGGAGAGGTGAAATCCCTTTCTGAACAATTGAAAGCAGCTCATCAACATGGTCAACAGTATTGTAATATAGCAGAGAGCTCTGAAGCTCAATTGAGAGAATTAACAGCACAACATATCAAGTACAAGGAAGAACTTGAACGTCAGTTAAGAGAGGCACTGGCAACAATAACGTTGCTTAAGAAGCAGAATCAAGACTCAGAAGATGAACTTGCCAGAGTTAAGTCAGGGCGTCAAGAAACTGATTCTGAGTTAAGGGAAAAATTGAATATTGCTGAGAGACAATTGGAAGAACTTGAAGAATTGAGAAAAGAAGTTGAGACCACTAGAGGCGAACTACAAGCCGCGTCTAACGCTGTTAAAGAAACTGAAGAAAAATATGCAAGGGAAATGCTTCTACACTCTACCGACTTACAGGTGAATATAATATCTGTGCGAGTCACACAATTTCTTTACACAATGATTGAAATTTAGTCATACTTGCATTTCCCAATTCAAAACATACCTTTTTAATGCAGGTACTTGCGAGACTTAAAGAAGAATCAAGCTTTGGTGCAGAAAAAATCTCGAATCTGACCCGCGAACGTGATACGGCTATTGAGGCTCTACAACTTGAGAAGGCTTCTTGGCACGAGAGAGAGCAGCGTCTGAATGACGAAGTTCACGAGATGCAAGTCCGAATGAAAGATTTGGACGCCCAAAATGCTCTTCTACATGATCAAATACAAGAACTTAGTGATCGTACAGCGATCATACAGAGCCAGCAATTGAACAACAGTGGACGCGCAAGCCCGGACACCAGCTTGGAAGCAATGAATCGAAGCTTCAGCGGTCTTGAAGATGATTCCAAGTCCGCCGAACAACTGTTAAGAGTAATGAAGTACCTTAGGAGAGAGAAGGATCTAGCTGTTGCAAAGTTCGACGTTCTGAGAGCTGAAAATTTGAGAGTTAGATCACAGGCTGAGGTAAGTCAAATTTCTATTAGAACTCTCGGTATTTCTTATGGAGTAATTAGTTCTTACCGAAACTACTTATAATTCATGTGAAAACTACCAGGTATTGGAGAAACGATTGAAAGAATCTGAGGCCTCACTGAGCGCGCAGCGCGAAGAGTCGGAAATCGACGTAGTAACTACTTCAAAACATTCTGAATTACTTCGCAAAGTTGAAACACTGAACGCCATCACAGATTCTAATAGAATCCTGAGAGAAGAACGGGATAGTTTACTCTCCAAGGTGTCCGAGCTAGCTGCAAGAGTAACAGCACTTTCTGAGGAAGTTGTACCCCTGCGTGAAAAGGCCCGTGAATTAACGGCTAAAACTGAAGCTCTGGTGCAGGAGAATAGCGGACTCAAAGGAGAAGCTACTAGGTGGCGTCAACGGGCTAATGCTTTGGTCGAAAGAGCTAATAAAGCAAGCCCTGAGGATTGGCGGCGGTTACAAACCGAAAGAGAAAACCTGAGCAAGCTACTTACCTCTGAGCGAGAAACTCACGCGAAACAAACAGAGGAATTAAATGCTTTGAAAGCTGAGAAATCTAGACTTGAAGAACAACTTATACAACAGCAACGACAGCTACAAGCTCAGGGCGAACAGTTGTCTAAGACCTTGGAGGACAGCCGCAAACTAACTCAAGACTTGAGTGAGTCTCTGGTCAGTTCTGCTGCTAAAACTAAAGAAGTGACTGTACTGCGAAAAGAGCTTACAGACAAAGAAGCCGTGCTTAATGATATAAAGAACAAGGAAACTAAGATACGCACCATCGCAAAGAAGTATAAAACGCAGTTTGAGGAACTGACTAAGATAGTCGAAGAAGAGAAATCAAAACAGGAAGAGCTACAATCATCTGTAACGGCTGCTGCCTCTGAAGAAGCGTTGCAGGAACGCGAGAATCAGTTGAAAGAAGAGGTACAGCTGCGTCAAACAATTTCTGAACTGTCGTCTAGAATTGAGGAACTGACTCGTCAATTGTCAACGGCGCAAACCGAGGCAGAAACCCTGAAAAAAGAAGTTGAAGTAGTGAATAAAGCCAGTGTTGAAAAAGAAGAACGTGCAAAACAGATATTGAAAGGCGCGAGGATAAAGATCGTGCAATTAACAGAGGCTAAAAAGGTCTGCGACAAGGAATTAATCGATTTGAAAACGAAGCTTGAATCCAACGCCGGAGACTCAGACACTTCTGAACATGACGCTAGACTAGCTGCTATAAAATCCCAAATGGAAGGAAGAATTTCACGTTTAGAACATGAGAAGTCAGAAATACATGCCGAGAAAGAAGCGCTTATTCAACGCCTCAATCAATTACAGAGACAATTATCTTCCGGAGTTGGTGGTGTCAGTGCTACTACCGAACCACCGACAGCTAACATCAAGCCTATGTCAGCACGATCCGAAACGCCCCTTGCCAGTATTCGTCCTATGAGCGTTGTTGTCCAATCTAGAACTGCAGCTGTCTTGCCTACGACTGCTGCAGCCCCTGTTCTTGTAGCACCTCAACAACAACAGCAACAACAACAACAACAACAACAACAACAACAGGCAGTTCACACAACAGAGACTAGCTCTCCTACCAGCAGCCATACGGACTATCAACCAGCGAGCACTAGCAGTTCGTCTCAAACTAACGCTGGTAATTTAAGGCAGCTTGCTGTCCAGCCGCAACTTAGCGAATCTGCAGAATCTACACAGCGTGAAGATCCGGAAAGCGCAGAGCCTTTGAACACTCAACAGCAGCAATGTCAGCAACAAAATCCACAGCAGCAACAAACTGTTGCTTTAGTTAGCCCTAGAGTAGAACAACAACAACAACAACAACAACAACAGCAGCAGCTGCAACAACAAGCTGTGGTTAGTGTTAGCGATCAGCAACAAACAGTCGCTAGTAGTTCGACACAGTCTGTTAGCACTTCTCAAGCTAGTACTGGACACAAACGACCTAGAAGTATAGATAACTCTGCTTCTGCATCTAGCGGCATTGAAGGACGGGTGGATGCTACTAGGCAAGAACAAAGCCCTAGTCCTAAATCTAAACGAAGCAGGCAGCAGGAAGTTGCTCCGACTCCTACAGCCAGTGCTACAGACGTTGAATATCAGGTTTGTTGAATTTCTAGTAAATTATTGTTTTTTTTTTTCGAGGTCACTGATACGTTATGAAGAAATATTGCATTGACTAAGTTTTTTCACAGCTAATAACTCGCATTTTTAGATATGATTGAATATTCTCTTACTAATCATCACAGGTCCCAACATCGAGCCAACGCGATCAAGATGAAGAAGTAGAGGAAGGCTGTGTAGTAGTAGTCGACTGTGACGAGGGCGAAGGAGCTGGGACACATCAGGCTCAAGAAGAGGAAGAATTCGACAATGAAACCTACGAAGAAATAGAAGAGGAAGAAGAATTGCCTTATGGCGTTGAGGGCGAAGGCGAAGTGGACAATAATGAAGTTGAAATAATAATGGAGGATGATTCTACCAGCGTTGAAGTACCTCGACAAGTTCAACCTACCACAGCTAACAGCCAACAACAACAACAGTCAGAAGCTATCAGCAGTGCAGGACCTACAGGAGAACCCCCTTCCTCATTCGCACCCAGATCTTCTCGCGGAATAGCACCAATGCCAAGACAACAACAGCAGCAACATTTACTCTTGGTATTAAAGCTCTCAGCCTTGCCTGTTCATTCCAAGCTTATAATATTCGCCAATTTAATAAGACAATTAAACATCTTACTGATTCTTACAGCCTCAGCAGGGATACGAAGACGGCGGTGATGACAGTATAGTGCCAAGTACACCAACGCTATTTGTGCCTCGTAGAGGAGACGGTTTTGGAGAAGCTGTTAGTTCCCCTCAAGTACCTCAAGGTCGATTTACTTTTGGTGATCCTACCCCAACTGTTACCGCAACAACAACACCGACTTTGGCTACTCCAACCGGACCAACCAGAGCAATCTTTGGCTCATCGGGATCTGGGGTCGCTCAAGTTGCTCAAGAGGGAATGGATGATACACGGATGGATTTGACACAACTTGAAGATGCAGGAACCGGACGAAGCGTTCCTACAACTCCGTTACAAGTCTCACCAGCTGCTGCTGACGCGCCACCTTCGGTATATAAATTAATCAAATTAACAGATTAGTTTATATAGTATAGTATTTTAGCAAACATTTTACATTGAGTTTATCCCCGGTCGCGAATGAATCATTAATGAGGTTTTATAATTCAATAGACAAGTAGCAGCCAGTCAGAAGAACAAGAGGCCCCGGGATCGGGAGCAGTTGCTATTACAGTAACAGCGACAAATGAAGCTAATGAGGAAGCAGTCATTCCTAGCATTCGAGTTATAACAGTTGAAGAACAAGAGCCGGTGCAAGTTGAAGTAACAACCGAAACTCTTGAGCTGACACCTGCGGATGGTAATCTAAAATTTTCTGTAGTGTGCATTAACTATGATAATGCTCTTCTTTTATGCATACGTAATGTATTGTTTTTTTTTTATTACCAATAAAGGAGGAACTTCTGAAAGTGAAAAACAAGATGAGGCAGGACCAAGTGCAGGGGAGGACGACGTCACCGAAGTAGAAGTCGAGGCAGAAACAGGAGGTGCCGAAGTTGGTACAGACGATATGGAAGACGAAGGTCGTGAGGCCGAAGCCTCTCCATCCTTCAATACACGATCACAAAAAGCACTCGCTGCAGCAGCAAACAGTAGAGTCAGCACCCGACGACCTGGTCGATCTTCATTTCGTACTGGGCGAGGACCACGGCCTACACCTATTATATGGGAAAACCAGTCCGGTAGAGGTGAATTTACGTTCTATCCTCTGAAGATGAAATGAGAAATTCCCTGAAAACTTTACATATACCTTAAACTCAAATTTTTTAAAGCAAAATTTGTTGAGAATTTGTTGTGAAGTTTTACTGCAGCTTTTGAAATCAATTGTCACAATTTGAAAAATGGCTGTACGTATATTTATTTGTAGTATACTATATATATAGGGGCGAGCGGGGTAAAGCCGAACACTTTTATATCTCGCAACGTCTAGGCCAAAATAATTTTTTAGATACAAAAACAAAGATGTCTTCTGAAAATGCGTACTTTATTCTTTGATAATCTGGAAACATAACATTTAAAAATTTTTTTTGAAAGGCAACAAATATTTGAATGGTTGATTGCGGGATGGGGTAACTTCGGACAAAGGCGGGTAATGCCGGACACCCCGTGGGGCAATGCCGGCCATGTATTTGAGTTGAAGTTTTAGTTATTCTTGCATTTGAAGCATTTAAAAATATTGGACCCGGCGTTTTTTCCCGCGCATCGTTCGTGGCACCATTCGTCGCAAGTACTGAATCCAGCCCTCTTTTGGAGGATGAACAAATATTTCGATACAAGTAATGCAACTCCACCTATTCACATTTTTATCTTACGTATTGCCGCACCATTTTACTCTGCAATTGAAGCAGTTACATTTTACTTTGCGTTGAAGATTAACTACACATACGATTTTAATAATTACATAGATATGTGGTATCGGGGGTAAAGCCGGACACCAGGAGCAATTGCGTCCGGAATTGCCCGCCGTCCGGCGTTATCCCGCTCTCCCTTATATATATAAACAAAGTCAGTGAAATTATTTATCCGAATACCCATTCATTCTCCTAATTTATCCCAGATTCCTAAGATGCCAAACATATGAAACGATCCAAGATCTACTTGCGTAATCAAGATAGGTAGACTGATGGATTGGACCAAAGATATATACATTTTTCTGAAAAGTACTCCCAAAATTTGAACTTAAGATGTATGTGAGCCTTCAATTTTCTTGTTTCACTTACCAAGCTTTCCAAGTGATACTGGTTTAGATATAATTAAGAAAACTAAATAAGGAATGCACTTATTTTTAGGACACCATGCGACACGAGGTGGTCTACAAACCAGGGGTGGAGTGAATGAAAGTAGAGCTCGAGGATCCCGAGGACGACGTCCGCGTAAACCGTTCCCATACGCACGATTCTAAGATCGAGTATCAGTACTGATGTATAAGTGGTTAATATCTATTTAACACAGGTATACATATTGTAAGAGAAGGAACCAGATTCCATTGTATTATGTAATTTAAAAGAAACAGGTATCAGAAAATTTCTTACGTCGTTCCGCGTTGACACATCTTATTATTATGAGATGTAGGACTGGGAGACCTTATTATTATGATAGCGAATCAAATCTCACAACAACAACAACCGAATACGTCATTATTTGTTTTGGCTGAATCTCTGACCACAATTTTCAGAGGGTCTAATCATGATTCCGAATTCAATGTCGTAGTACAGAAGCCAGTCATGAGGTTGCAGTTAGGGGCGATGAATAGGTGAGAACTGCGGGACGGTCAAATATTGATACTCTAATTACCTATTATTGGATACTGATATAATCTGTGTGCAGAAAATTATAAAGACAGTACCTAAAATAATCTTTGAATTAAGTTCGTGGATTTGATTGAAGAGGAAAACAACGTTATGTATATAGGTGATGAAAAATAAGTTTCCATATTACATTTCGTTCAATCAAACTGGATACTTGAACGTTTTGATAGAATCACCATTTGCGTTCAATTAGCTAAATGATTTACATTCCGTACAGCTCATTACAAGATTTTTTTTCGAAACTACTACCGTCTGAATAATCTCATATGATTATATTGCATTTATATTAGGATGGTCCTTATTTCGATGAATTTCGAAAAAAATTCGGGACGCCCCCTGGATACCTTGCAAATAAATAGAAAAAAATCCCCCTAAAATTTTAGCTCCTAATTTTAACATTAACACGGAGCACAAAATGCGGAAAGTTTAATCCGGAAAATATAAATGTAATTTTTTTAACCACTTACTTTTTTTCTCGTGACTCCGATAAAAATCGATGAAATAATTTGGAAACTGGCACAGTTGTTGCTCATACTGTAAGGAAGAAACCCTGAGAATTGCAAATTTTTATATTCATTATTTCCTTACATGTCCGGTCAATAAATATTTTCGTAATATTACTCTAAATATTCAAAATATAAACTAATTTTTTTTTTCCATACAAGTTCTATCAAAAAATATTCTATTGCAAGTAATTGAAGAATAAAAAAATAATTGAAAATTAGAAAATAGTTTTCTTAATTTTCCTAATTAATAAAAATCTGAAGAGTCTCTGATTTTTAAAATTCCTCAACTACCTGGAAAATAATATTTTTCAATAGAACTTGTATAAAAAGAGAAAATCAGTTGATATTCTGAATATCTAGAGTAATATTTCGAAAATATTTATTGACCTGATATGTAGAGAAATAATGAATATAAAAATTTGCAATTTTAAAGGTTTCTTCCTTACAGTATGAGCAACAACTGTGCCAGTTTTCAAATTATTTTATCGATTTTCATCGGAGTTACGAGAAAAAAAGTAACTGGTTGGAAAAATTACATTTATATTTTCCGAATTAAACTTTCCAAATTTTGGGTTGTTAAAATTAAGAGCTAAAATTTTAGGGGGATTTTTTTCTATATATTTGCAAGGCATCCAGGGGGCGTCCCGAATTTTTTACGAAATTCATCTAAATAAGGACCACCCTATATATATATATATATATATATATATATATATATATATATATATATATATATATATATATATATATATATATATATATATATATATATATATATATATATATATATATACATATACATATACATATATACATATATTACCGTTTGTGTACTGTAACTGTAAGGACTGATGTAGTTTAGAATTGATAGCAATTATTGTTTCGTAAAATACTTTTCTTTTTATGATATGCTGTAGTAGAAGCAATTGGTCTACTTACTGTAAGTCAGGATTCTTATGATAAACCAATATGGCTACGAAGAAACGAGTCGTTCCTCAAAATACATATTACTGATTTGACTAGTATGAATGTTATCGAATATGTACCTATTATTCTTTCACGTGTGTGTATTTTTCAGCCAAATAAATACGATGACGAAAGTTAGTGATAACAAACTAATTACTGGCTTGAAAACAAATTCAAATATCTAAAAGAGGAGACAGCAACAATGTTAGTTTCGATTAAATGTTATTAAATGTCTTTTGAAATCATCTCAAACAAATGTCTTTCTGTCTTCCTAATTTTTTTCTTATTTTATTTTATAAGTAGCTGATCGTTAGTGAAACAATATTATTAATAAAATAATTGTTTATTGATAACACTATCATGTCTGTGTGTGTATCATATTCGATTTGTCTTTTATCTTAATCATCTTCTATTCTGTTCATTTTAAACACCTTGATAATAAAATAAATGATAGATTCATTAAAAAAAGAAAACAGTCTTACTCTTTGCATTACACCTAACTCCAACAATTTCAGTTTATAATAGCTCCTTTTTTTTCTCTGTTCATTACGAAATGGTGAATAGTGTGGAGATTATTCTTCACTGGATACTTACCATTGCATAATTAGCGTAAAAAAATACTTCGAAAAGGTGATGTAACACTTTTATTTATGCATGGGGACACTAGGGTGGTCCTTATTTAGGGTGTTTTTGAAATTTCCTGCAGATAAGGCGAAAAAGTTTTGCAAATGAATTTAAACTTTTCTATTCATTTTACATGGGAATTCGGGCTCACTGCATTATTATTTTTTTCCTGGCTTCATAGTGCTTCGAAAAATCTGAATTTTGGCATACGTCTTTCGTATAGTCATATATAGGTATTTCACGAAATGTTGGGCGATTTTTTTGAAAAAAAAAAATCTATGACCATAGGGAAGACTTATGTCAAATTTTACTACCTTGTAGGCAGTACTTTGAGTTGACCTACAGACTCCAAGTTTCACGTATTTTTTAAAAATTAATTTGCAAACTTTTTTCTACTTGTCTGCAGGGAATTTATTAAACACCCTATATAAGAACCACCCTAAGGGACACAGTTTATCCCAGAAGCTTAATTTTATTATGTCATACATTATTTGATAGCCAATTTATAGGACAAAAATTAAAATGAACGGATCAAAAATTGGTGGAAGGAAGGGATGGTTTTTTTCACTAGTTACAGACAGAGCTAAGAAATCCCATTAGGATTTATAACAGAGCGACAGAAAAATAATAGGATGAAAAATTTGACTTGTTATGATCACGGTAGTTGCAAAAGTGATTAAAAATTAATTTTCAACATGTTTCCGCGCGAGTGAATGAACTTTTCGATTGCAACTTAAACGTTGACACCACCTGCAGCCAGTAAACAAGATACTTATAAAAGTTTTGAATAATAATCAGTTCAGACTTCAGAAGAAATCATCGGTTAAATATATCCATTGCTGATAAGTTTTTATACGTACATATTCTCGGAAAGCAGTTCAGTGTTAATCTGCTCGGGTCTAGGTTGAAGATATTCATTGAAATACGACGTGTTAGAGTACAAGTGGTTTGAATAGTTTAGATTCTGTTTGAAACATTGTAAATATTGGTCAGGTGGAGGAAAAGGGAAAAGGGAATAATTTAAAAAACTCATAAAACCATAAAATCATTTGTTTACAATAATTTATTATGCGTTTGCAAGGGCGCAGATGATGTTATATTTTCATTGTTGGGATATTTGCCTAACGTTTATTAGCCATCAGATAAAAATGATAGAAATTTATCGTAGGTAATTGAAACATCTGTTTACTCATACTATATGTATTATACTATGCAAATTTCAACCTTGAAATCATTATTAAACGTAGGCGAGTTGCGACGCCTGCGTCGCAAACTTAAATATTTCTATATAAAATAAGTATAAATATAAATATTTATATGCACATACATGTATTTAGTTATCTTGTAAATAAAGTATTAATAAATTAATCGATACATACTATATTAATGCTTGTCTCATTTAAGAATGCAAGAGACTTTTAGTGTTATTGCTGCAAAATTTCATTTCGCTATAAATAATGTTTCATAAATTAAATAATACACAAATTTCATGGTCTAGATCTTGGTAAAGATCAAATCTAGAATTATAATACAATACATTCAATGAACTACTCTCTTACAAGCTATACGTTCACACAGTGTGACCGATACAGGAATAGATTCATATACATGTCAGTCTTAGACTCAGAGATTTCTCTTAGAAACCGCTTCATTCTGGTATATTTGCGTTTAACAAATAAGAAAAGGAGTAAGTATCTGCAGCTACGTATTATATATACTGCTATGTAATTATCACGAATTGTGAGATTATAACTGGGTTGGAATTCGCAGGTAAGCTTTTTATCGCGTTAAAGAAAACATGTTACTCGCTTTCGAGCTGATGGTATAATAAAAACATTTTTCAAACCTGCTTCATACCTCACTATGTATAGTTACGAAGGAATTGAACCGAATACTTAAACAACTGATAGATTTCTTTTTTCTTTCACTTAAACTTAATCACTACACACCCTAAACATATTTATCCTTCTAATATCACAAGCGCTTGCATATACTTATGTTTTTCATTTCTTATAGCCCAAATAGTTCTTCGCTATAAGTTCACAGATTATAATACTAACAAGATTTTTCCGAACAATATATCGTTGAACAGGTGGCCACTAAATTGTATTAAATGTACAGCAGACGTGCCGGCCGGTCTGCACGAGTTGGCCAGTTGGCACAGTTTCACGGCTATTTTATCTCACCTTCCAAACTTTGCATCATATTTATTAGTGACTTTATCTTATACCCTGTACGTGTTCGATTACGATAAATATCCGATATTCGTATATAAATAAATATTATTTTAAAAAAATTCAACTTTACATTTTAGTTTTAAACTGGAGTTTACTATTTCAATTATTCGATGATCCACGTCATATACGCCCAGTTTACTATAACTTTCAAGTAGATATTCTATAAAACATAATTAAACATGTAATTAAAACTCAACTAACACAATCAATGATGAATAAAAGCACTGGGATTCTCTGAAATTTTATAATGCTACGAATGTCAAGGATAATCATTCACCACGTGTCTCACTAGATCGTTGTTGTATGACAATAACTGATAAAACTCTTTAAAAACTTTCCTAGGTAATCCTGAATGCATCATTAACTCGCAGTCAAATACGACGCTATTTAATAACAGTACATTATTCAGGAAAATATTCGGTATTACAATAATGTTACTTTAGGCGGTGTTAAGGGAAGCGCCGAAGTTGAGTTACAGCGACATTCAACGTGATGTTCTATCGTCAAATTTCGTGTTGATGAACGGTTGGTCGAGATATAAGTTACCTTCACTACAACATTTTCGTATTCCGGTTCACCATAGGGTTGACACGACTGAGCTCCCGAATTACAGCATCCAGTACCCTCGTCGCATCTCCGCATCACGGTGTATGGAGGATATATGACTTCATTTGGGGTAATCTGGTTTCGTGGTAGTATACTTCTGATTGAGTACGATCGATTCTGCGGTTTGCTACACTTAAATGCGTCTGTACGTAGTTTATGTTCCTTTAGAGCCGTTGCTGCAGCCGAATCATCAAGCGGCACTGGCCATGCTGTAGTTGCTGATAAATATACTGCGATAAAGATCGCCAACCAACAATTGATAGACATTGTTGGGCTGATTAGTACGAAATTATAGGTCACGAAAAGAAACACAAGAAAACTTGTTATTCTGTTTTTCAATCGAAATTGGGAATCGTTTTATCAGATCTGTTTAAATCCTTTTGTATCCACTTTTATCCAATATCCGTATCAACTTATATCCTTTCACTAATCTTCACTGATATCGTAGATTTTTGAAAATCACTTTGAAAATTCGATCGTAAGTATTCTGTCAGCTATCGTTAAAGCACTCTTAGCCGCGCGCGTACTGCGTTCGCTCGAGTCCGTTGCAAAGTGATTCCGTATCTCCGGAGTGTCTGAAGTATTTATACGTCCCGGCGAGGTGCTATTGGGCCAATAGAGTGCGAACAGGAAAATCGCAGGGGTTTTTTGATTACAACAAATTCAAAGCGTTGGTATATAGGCGTGAGAATCGAAAAGGATAAAAGAGGAATCGAGGATATGTATACATAGGTATACCTTTCCGTTCTCCGTCACTTATATATCTATAAGCTCGTCTTTACTTTATACCTATACACAATATCTATAGGTAATCCCGCGATACGACGTACACGGCTAATTACTTCTGTTCGACTGATTATCCTGCACCTGTACGGTAGGATCGGTGGACGCATAACCGATAGAATAATTACGCAATACTATATCGATTTGCGTCAAAAAAGGAACTTCTTATTGCGGATGATATTTTTCAAATAATTCGACCATCGGTTGAAACGAAGTTCGCACAGTTGAACCATCAAATAAATGATCCCACGTGATATGCATGAATTATTTACAGTGTACACAAGTGTCTTCTGTTTTATACGTAATGAACGTTCGAACCGCACACCGATAAGAAATATAAAACTTGCGATCATTCTCACCTCTTGACATTTGGGAATCTATTAAAAATCCAATATACGGACATCGATATGAAAGGTCTTACAAAACCAGCTCCAAGTGATAAATTATAGGGGCACATACTTAGCGATGGTAATGACGGTATAAAATTAAAACACACGGGAAACATAAAAATTTTTGTCAACCTATAAAGCGCATGAAATATTGCACCTAGTCCGTTTCTCACAGTGACTTCTGATTTCGTGATTCATAACGCAATTGAGTGAATCAGCGTATGCAGATGAAGTACGGAACTCTTCCGGAACTCATTCAAATCGAATTATTCTTATTTCAATTTTGAGCATTTTTGCATCCGGTGAGCTATGAAGACACACAAGCAAAAGACAATGTGCAATTCTTTATTCTGCTGGCAAGTCCTTATACATACGTCGATGTCACTTTTCGCTTGAAATTTCAACTTATTCCCTATATAACTGAAGTCCTGCCGGCCATTGGCCTCGATGACGTAGTCCTGGAATATGAATGCCTGCATTCTTAATTGTTTCGTAATTACATCTCATATACAAGCTCCTACATGCCTTATGCTTTATTCGGCATTCAGGAAGTCATTTCACCCCTTTCTTCTCTCAAATTCACCTGTCATTGTTACATATCCCTCCTGATGATCTGTTATGTCATGTTGGTACATACAAGTTCACTAGATTATGAATAAATTCCAACGATTCCACGCAATCGGCACAACTTGTAGCTTGTTGCACCATTGAATGAAAGTTAATATCATCTCCATCACCGGATGATAGAAAGTATGAAGTCAAGGTTAATTATAGATGTGCGTTGTGCAGTTGCCGATCAGATCGCAATTTTTCATTTTTTTTATGTCCAGAGATCCATTCTTCTGACACCTAATTAATCCCGGAAAAGGTGTTTGCTATATAATTTGATAACTTTCGCCTTCTTTCAATACGTATACTGACATCGAAGAGAGCAGGATCTCACATGATGCAACAACACTTTTTAAGCCTGTCGAAAGCATTCTAATTTCAAACTCTTCATGATTGAGCTTTCCAAAAGAGTGAAAGATTACCTTCAGAGTATGTTATTGAAATAGTTCTGAATTTTCTTTAATACGTAGATCTCTCTCGTTTTCCTATTTACATATCTACAGTCTCATAGATAACGCGGAATCATATCATAACAGCTTGTGATAAGTGTTAATATAATCATTGGTAATGATATCGAATTTCCTTAAAACGTCAGAAAGGAAGTTATGTACAAAACAAATTTTGGTATTACTCAGATATCGTTGGATTAGATAGATAGATTGAAGGGGCTTCCAAATAGTTTGAGAATTTTTCGTTTCTGTGTAAGAAGTGCTCACACTTATTTGAATGAGTTAATCAAGGATTCAAGCATCTATAGCAAATCGTGAATAAGCTTGATAAAGGCCCATCCTAGGAATCATTAATCTCACTTAGATCTCTAATAATTTATCGTTTTTATTAACTTTTATGACTGGGAACGTTTCGTAGTCGTTACCAGAAATCTTGTCGGAAGCTCCGGTAGGCGACATATGATGACTAACGCGTTCTACCGCAGAAACAGTTTATGAAGGAATGAGCAACCTATTTGTTATGGGTACATTAAACGTGAAGAAATTGTATATACGTCAGCCCTACGTTGACTTATTTCCTGTCGTCCCCATGAAACAGATCACGATTATAAGCGTATTATTTATATAAATTTTTAAGGAAGTAAACGGCCCCGTTAAGGATCTCATTAAATGAGTAACCATAAAAATGTTTTATCTGAAATCGTAATTATCAATTGCGTATGCAGAAAAGACAGTGAATAATTGATTGTGAGATTCGTGTCCGACCTAGAAGTTTGCTAATTTATAAAGGAAGGATCATACCGGACAAGGAAAATGATCATTCACACAAGTCACGAACAGCTTTCTTGCGAACTTTGAACGGATGTTCATAATAATCTGAACTGATTTGTTAGATGGGAAAAATTGCCAGGTTCTTGTAAAGCAGTACGCAGTGGTCTAATGAAAACCGAATGACGGACGTCATTCTTTTTCAATCTTGATTGTGAAATACCATCGTCTAGACGAGAAATGAGTCTTAATAAGAATCTGAATGCAACTCCTCACAGTTTCCCAAGTCTATGTAATATCGCGGATTCAGAAGTCTGTCTTATATGAAGGTCTCGATGAGCTTAGGAAATTGCAGTTTCATTAGTAAATATATTTCAATTCCTATAACCCCATACATCAATTATTCAAGATCAGCTGGCATATTAAAGATGCTTCTCGCGGTACATAACCCACATTTTCCCAGATGGTCAAACATGCTGGCAACAAACGAGGCCAAGGTTTGTCTAGGCTGTCAAAGCAATTGCTGACAATATCGCATTATCATAAGTACTGTTCAGCAACCGAATACGTCAGAATGATCATATGTCCGGCTCACTTTCGTTATCGCTAATTGTGTTTTCAGTACTCCACTATAGATGCAATCGCAAAAGGAATTTGTATGCTGTTCGTAGCTCACTATGGGTGTCTTGCGGCCCCAACGGCTTCGATTTTGTACTTTGAAAGTGGCGAGATAGCCAGTGACTTTAGAAAGAGCATTACAATCAGATAATTTGGATTTTATGATCTTTTTACAGAGTGTGCAGTCCTGAATTTAGCTAATATGATCTCCTCGTCGAATGGGTATGAAAACTGAATAACTTCGTGTGAAAATTTCCATTCAGTAATGGGAAAGACATATAAGTACGAGAGTAGCCTGTCTCGTATCTTTTTTTCTAACGTTGTCTCAAAGATATTTGTTTAAATAATTGTAAGTTAGTTAGACTTCAGAAACTGCGAGCTAAAAATCACTGCAAGTTGATGTATGTATCAATTGCACATCGATAAAGAGAAATTCATAGATTTCCGTTATGGATTGAAGGTCGTGGAATTCGAAATTTATATCTTCTCGGAAATTAGGTGTGAAAGAAACTCATATCGGATTAGTGTTACTGTGATTTAATCGGAATATCGTTTCAACTAACAATAAATCACCGACAAATTGCCGAGCCTGCAGTGCACATCATTTTCTTTCAAGACATCATGAATGTTGCCATTGTAAACAAATCATAAAGGTAGCTGGCAGCTTGAGAGGAAGATCATATGTGCCACCTACGCATTTCCATCCCGAGAGTGCAGATTGGTGCAGTTTTTACGCGTGGTGTCCATATACTTATTTGAAAAATTTATAATACGATACATACAGAAGAAAAAATGTTTTACTTTGACCTGACCTCTGAGGGTGACCGTGAACATCCGTGATCTCATGTTAATAGTATTCCGAAATCAGGAATTGGAATAAGCTAAAGACTAGCATGAGCTAAATGAGAATAATGAATATACGGATTGCAACCACGAATATGATTAGTGGTCAGAGGGCGAGGACCATTCCCGGTAGACTTTTAGGAGGTGAATCATATTTCATATACGATAAATATTGGAAACCAAAATATCAAGCAGTTTAATGAACTGGTAACTCATAACGATCTTACAACTATTAGTAGCGAAGGTAACACAAGCTCGCGAGTATAATGTTCAAAGAAGATTGGAAATGTGTCACTACTATGATTGCGGTTTACACTAGTAAACAGGTGAATCAAGCTACTTTACTTGCCAATGTGGGTGTCCGTTTCGTCGTCAACTGGACGTGGAGTCCGACGTCGTTACGATAACCGTTATATGACTCACGATTCACTTAAATATGCGTAATATGCAGAACAAACGTATCAGTGCAGGTCCTATGATATGATGGGTTGAGTAAGCCAATCTATAGCTACAGTTACTGTTATTACGTCGCTGAAATCTAGTGACGTGATTCAATTGATCAACCAGTGCGTCAGTTCAATTGAAGTAATGAATCCGCCGTTGAGTCGTCACGATGGACCTAGGAGGACGCTGTCAGTCAAACAGATTTTTAATATCTAACGATATTATTTTCTAATTTCATTCCAGAAAATACTGGAAACTGAACAATTATATAAGCCTTATACCGGACTCGATGACCTCAATGAAACTTTAGGGACTTCTCTCAGAGTTGAAACAATTTATTGCTGTAGAGGAAGGTGCACGTATACCCATGCGTGTTCAATCAAATAATCCCTCAAATATTCCCATTCTCGATTAGCCTATTTACTTCTATAGATATTCCGGCTGGCATAATCGGCGTGGAATTTAATTGTTTATAGAATTCGAAGGGTCGAAGACGTGACCATTTCTTATCGGGTCTTGCAGTAGTTCATACTAGACGAGCGCGGGGAGTGGGTGCTTATTAGCAAAGACCACAATCAAATCCAATAAACCTAATACTAGTGTCTATTGATGTAACTCACAATTCTGTAAATATACATAGATACGTCAATTAGTGAATAGGAGCTGATTGTGATGGAATATAATCACTGATGGTCGAAAGTTAAAAATGTACGATTACCAATCAGTAAAATTAATACGCTAATTTAATCAGTGGCACGTACTGGTTGAATCCGTGCTTTCGATCAGTACTTGATCACTAATCCAGCAGTTAATTTACTATGCAGCAATTCTAATGGGGTTTAAAAATGTACGTACAGGGATAGAAAGAGATTACCAAGTGGAAAGAATACCTTATATATTTGCAAATAAATGAAAACCCATTTTCACCGCATTAAAAAAAATCCCTATACATTCCCAAAATATTACGTAACGCTGCAGGAGGTGGGACATGATTAACGTTTTCGCAGACGATGAGAAAATCTGTATTATCAACGATTACCTGAAATCGCACACGCGATACTAGTATACAATGCCCTTTTATCTTAGAAAGTAGTAACACACCCAAAATTGATTGATCGATCAATTATCGTTATCTGAATGTAATTGTTGCAATTTTCATATGGCAATCTCTGCTCGGTAGACGCCCGCACAGATGCACATAGAATTCACATGGAATTTTCCTGCAATGAAAATGAATAACGGACTAGTAGTAGCTTGCACAAACCAGAATTGACGTGGACGTAAATTGCAATTCATTTACATCTTTAATACGTCATTAAACCGTAATTTGGTTATCTGGGTGATTAACAGGATGTGATTGACGTTGTTCTTTCCTCAATAATGCGTTATGAACTCCAACTTACAATTCCATAGATTGTTCCCTCTAGCCGAATAATGTCTTCCTAGAAGATAAGCTAATACCATTTCCGTACGAATATACATATATCTGTATTTTGCTTTGCGTCAAGGTTCGCTGTGCTGTCAGCAGTTTCTCGACACTTCGATCTATTTACAATTTTTCTTTTACGTTCCAACATCTTAATTATCTCTCTATGAACAAGTGAATTATTTCATTTTAGTCAAGATCATTGAAAATTTTCACTCTTCATAGGATCAGATTACGTCTCTAATCTCCGCATTATTCACACTGCAGTTACCGGATCTGAGTACTTTGAAAATCAGTTAGTTTTTACTGCATTTTATGCCTTTGGTGGGTGACATATCTTAATTATTAGAGATACCTGGATAATACTAGCCCGTGGAAGAATTGGCCTCGATAAAAATATAATGCCTAATTTTTGAAGTTCCAAATTTTCAAAGTCCCATACAGTAAAAATTCCGAATTTCAATATTAAAAACTGCCAGTTATTTGGAAGGGTATTTCCCCGAAAGTCTAGAGAGCTATGTCGGGAACTTTGTTACGAAGAAGACCAAAGGTAAAAAATTCTTAATGTTAGGGATCTGAAAAGCCATAAATTCCGAACCTTGAAATTTATGCATGTATTCATTGATCGAGTTGAAACCCATCATCAGGGTTCAAATTAATCGTCTCGAGATGTACTTTTGGAATATAAAGTTAAAAAATCCTATTAACTATTCATAACATCAAATTTATCGATTGACGTAGATAAAATGAGTTTCCGTAAGGAGGGCCTCGATCAGAATGAACTATTTTTTGTTTACACAGCCCGAGAATAGACCAAAATTTTCGGTTTTTTGGGCGTTCGGGGGTCTGGACTGTCGGAGTTTTGAGTTGTCTGCATTCCAATTCTTCAGAATCTCAAAGTTGTGAACTTGAACGTTTTGAAAATTCGGAATTTTAACCATTCGGAATTTAAAAAATTTAGAATTTCAACCCAACCCGAATTTCTACTGTCGCAGACTTGTTTTTTAGGGTAGTGAAATTATTCGATACAAGGGTGTCTAGGTCACATTAAATACTCGTAGAGACGTCTCGAAGTAATTTTTGGAACGGTAGCGTTGTTTCCCGGTACAGAGATATTTTATTGTAATGATATCCTGATATTGTTATATTATGACAGGCGTGTGCCGGTCTATCGGTGTTAGTAATGATTTTACGTACTAGGTCTGTCCCGCCTACTCTATAGTCACATCTCATTATCATACTCGATGCCATTCGCAAAGATTCGCATAGTCGTCATAAACGACGAAGTGACGTATTAGAAATTTCCGTCTGGAGCAAAAGCGTTGTCTATATCTAGAATCAATGCTATTCTAGCGCCTATAAAATTCCGCATTCCACTATTCAGCACACGTCGATCCGATGGTATATCTATATTTAGAACTAATTATGTAAATTGGTGATTATATCATGATCAAATGCCGCTGAGCCACACTCAGAAACTAAATATCACTAAATTATGCAATAACCCGAAAAACGCTATCTTCGAGTCTGTTGATCCATACAATATCTATTAGGAACGTCTAATTATTGCTAATTTGGTATTCCTATGTATGGATGATAATATGAGTGCCAAAAAAGTGCATGCAAACATGTCTCGAAATTTTGGCCCTCATGGATTTGCTGGAACATTTTTAGCGTATTTTCGTGTAGGTGTTCGTTCATTTCCTAGACCACGTTGTGGTATCACCTGCTGATGTTAGCTTGCCAAAAAATTTCCAAAAGATTCTGAAAATTTGCTGCAATTTTTCGCCAACAACGCATATCACCATATAGGCAACAAGTTCGCAATCTTTATTAATCCTTTGCCAGTTATTCAAACAATTATATCACTCGCTATTTCTTGAGTACTGAGAAACCTCAAGATTGACTTAATGATAGCTTTGTATCTCTTATCCTTGAAAAATTAAGTTAAATTCAATTTGTGCATGGCTATAGGCGGGTTGGGATTAATATGTTACTTGTCATCACGAATTCTGATATTTGGTGCTAAATGCAGCTACACCATCGGACTGAGTGATGCTTATACTGTTATACAGTGGATTTAGAAATTTTATTCGTAATAATCGTAAAATAAAATCAATACCACATGCGTGGATGTAGACAATACTTTTGCTCGAAGGGATATCCCAAGCTCGTAATTGCGTCATTTGTAATGACTATGTCGACGTTGAGCCTATGCAGACAGTAACTCCTTCTCTCAGCACGTGTTTTATCTATATATAGGCGAGTTATATTGACAAGAATGAAACCGCCTGCAGCCACGGAAGCTGTGGTATTTCGGATCTGGTATATGACCGGGATGCGTATTGTAGTATCGAGAAAATATATAAACTGTAACCAAGAATAGGAATAAACATTCGTCGTTGGTTTAAGGAAATTTTTGCAATTTATCTTCATTGTTTTTCCTTCACCCTAGCTAGAATGTTGGAAACAATTTTATATTGCCTGTTGGTAAAGAGTAACCAGGAAACTCAACGCTAAGATGATCACCGCACATCAATTACGAGATAATTCGTTTGAAACTACTAGTTGAAAAAAAAAATTTGCATAATATTGTATGGCAACATGTATTCGAGGGTACCAATTTACGGGATTACTTGTTTAACAAGTATGAAGCACTTCCACTTTCATATTTCTCCAAATTATTTGAACGATCATAAAACAGTCGAAAAATTCCTAGAATTTTTATTTCAAATCTATAACGGGTTATCGTTAGAAACGACCCCACGTCTCGTTAAATCCATAGCTAGTTGAAGATTTTATTGACGCTAGAATATCTTGACAATTGTTTTTCCTCGAGATCATCGTTATTCAAACTATAATTGTAATCCGGAAAGTCTGTTCTAAACAATATTGTGAATGTGTAAATGTGTGCAAGAAATTGTATAGATATAACTATTTCTTCGTATAATTCGCAAAGAATTCTCAATAAAAGGAGATATCATTTCTAGTTCGGCAAAAATTGTGTAACTACATATCCTGCGGTAATCTATAACGAGAGTGAATATACTATCAATTCGAATATCTTTCTACGAAGAAACTGAGGGTCCCACAGATCGGAGCGCCGCAGCATCGCCTGAGGACCTTGAATCGTTGATATAATTATTGCTATGAATTAACACAAGCCTTTTCCCACGCGGTTCACACCAATACTCCAAATATCGGGACTAATTTATTCATCATGAGTCGGCAATTAGTTAAAGTACTATTTACTACCGTAAAAAATCAGCTGCCTTTTGCATTTGTAGTAAAACCAGTTCGGCAAACTAACAGAATTTGTAAGATTCTGATCTGCGGATCTATCAGGGAACTCCCAGCACTTAATTTGTATACTTGTTTATCACACGTATACCTGAAACGTGTTTGACTTGTAGTACATAGTTAATGAATATTTCATACGAAGTATTTATCGAGCTCTTATAATCTAGACTTATTATTAGAATGATCTTCGGTATATAAAAATATTATTCATTCAAATTTTACAAAATTACTTTAACCTGATTGCGTTATCGCGCATTTCTTTCTTTATACAAAAAGTAACAATCGGTTGTTCCACCTCAACAATAACACTTTGGCTGTTTCTAAGGGCATTATAAGATATACGCACGAATATACCTACTTATATGGCAATTAAGTTGTCAAGATTGTGGAATGATGAAGTTATTGTATATCATATCGTTTAATACTCACGATTATATGCTAATATTATGCTTATAATGTATAGTATGTATACCTACGCTGTTCTGTAATGACATCGAAATAATATTGTAAACTGCAATGAAATCCAAAAATCCTTTGTGCCCAAATAGATCTTCTCCAATATCTGACTATATCAGAAATCATGTCATGCCATCAGTTATAAACCCAAGTTATCCTAATGCAAGAAAGCAAATGTGCGTATAACTATAATTAAGGACGTATCTTTTGGGTATATACGATTGCGGAGGTACCTTACGATTAATCTTACAGTAATTGTATATCTAAAAATTTCCCTCCGTTTTCGTATCCACCGACACGATATTAAAATGAAAACAATAATTGCTTTATAAATTTGTACAGCTGTTATGATACGACATTGGCAACTCGTAGCAGAGATGTTACTTTCAGTTGACAATATTGCTATATATAAGACGTATAACTAATGCAATAAAAATATCGAGATAACTTATAGAATCATTTTTTGACACTGTCACATCATTCCATATCATCATATTATACATATATTACACTGTAGTGTAGGTGAACGTCCCGGATGTCCTGGCCGTCCCGTATTTGATATGATGTAATTTGGGTTAGGTATAAATTGAATGACAAATTTTGTCACCCTATAAAAAGGATCAAGGAACGTTAGGCGTTAATTGATCTATCGTTAAAATCATTTACCAGGGTCATTTAATAATTATCTCATGCCATTAGGGGGGGGGGGGGGGGGGGTCTTTGATATCGTGATGATATTTGACGCGGTAGGTGCAATATATTTAAACGGCAATAGTTTTACGATTCAATTCATACACGAGAAATTCATATAACAAGCTGAAGGCATTTAAAACGTATAATCTTTGAATGAGCGTAACGAGCGAGAACAATTATAAGCTAAGTAATTGATAGATTACAACATATTCTGCATCATGCCTGCAGTCTATCAATTAACAATGCGCGTGATTAGCGGCGCCAGTCAGATTCCATTAGCAAATGTCGATAGAAATCCAGAATCTTTCCTACTAGTTAGAAATACACGTACAATGAACATTTTTAGTTTGCACGATTCGCAATACATAATTGTTAATGTCAGTAAAATCTATACAACGAAATTATCGAAGACAGAATATTGCAGGCGTTTGATTCAATACGCGGAGATGCTTTCCTTATACAACTTAGGTAATGTAATTTCAGTTGATAATTAGTCCACTTTCCATAGTAGTCTTGACATTTTTATACCCGGAAATAATTGTATGTATAAAATATGTGGCAAAGCATAGGTATGTTTGAGGAAAGAAAAAAAAAGCCTAATATGGTAAACTGTTTATCACGGGGTATAACTCATCGATCTCAAGCATTTCACAACATCTGATTACGTCAAGACGTGTCTTCCGCCCAGTAAAATTTCAACATTCAGAATCTACGCGTGTAAGATCGCAATTTGTAACGGGGAAAAATTATTTCTATTTCCGGTCGTGCCTCGACATTTAGCGGTGAAAGTGTTTCTCGTCCTGGAATGAGTAATTTTATTTTTATCTATGTATACCTATACAGATTCGTATTCGATCTCATGGTGGGATCGAAATTGCCGGATTGACGCGCGATCGAGGATCTTATAGTGGGGATGTACGTAAGTACACACATAATATATACCTGCTATATCATCAGACACAACATTTAATTGTATAAAACGGGTATAGTCATTAGCACGCCAAAGATAGAGTGCCTATCTTGCAGTAGGCCTAAATTATTTATAAATCGAATTTAAGGATACATCCGAGCCGATTACTCAATATCGAAAACCCATAGTACCTATATTTCATAGAATGATATATCCAGCCCTGACTGGTCATCGTCTGTTAAAAGTGTCATGGTCTATACTACCAAGCGGTTGGATGCTCAATATTCATTAGTTTTCAGATTAAAGTTATTTGGTAATCCTTGGCCCGTAGAAACACATTAATGAAACATTTTTTTCCACTGGGAGTGCTGGTCTTTGAAAATTGAAACATGTAGCTGGATTAGCATGTATAATAATCTTGGTCTACATCGGTTTGAAAAATTAGCTTGTGAAATTTCCGCGAATTATAAAACGTATTCCCCATATATTCTCTGATAATTCCAGCAATGCCATTTCTATGGAAATTAGTACTTCCAAGCCTCTTAAGAAATTGTAAAATAAAAATCGATCTAGTCTTTCTAGTCTGAATTATTAAGCGAGATCGCATCGGTATTTTCTCGCGTCTTGGGGATTCCGTAATAACTGGTAATCCACGCCCTTAAAATAGCGGCAATTAGTATTTAACTGTTATACTATGTCTCATTTCTATAAATAGTGATATAGGTACGATTTATATGCAGAAGCTGGTCCCTGTTAAATCCCCGACTTGCCTCGCCTCGTTTTCATCATTAATGAATCAGCCATGGGACGACGCATGGTCTACTATCCCATTGGAGTTCCCCCAATGAATTTCACCGTGAGTATATTACCTATCTCTGTCGCTTTCACATACTTTAACATTTTTTAACTGAATTTATCTAATTTGTCTCAATAAGTAAGTTACGTCTTGAAAAATGAGAAATAGTTTAGAGCTAAAATTATATGACGAGAAAATAAATTGGGGAATAATTGACTCGCATACTTTGGTCTAGTGAATCGTTGCATTTTACTTTTTATACCTATGTTACCACCGGCAAATCGATTCCATGAAAGATCAAGGAAAGAAATTACAGTACGCATCGAATATACGATTTGCCAATCATATGCAAGATGACCCTCCGGCGTTTAACCGGCGCTTATTCCAATTAGTTAGCTCAAATTTTTAGGAATTATTTTATTCGTGGTAAGTTATGCTTCCCAGAATCAAAAATTAGTCAGCGTAAAAGTTATCCAAGATTATTTCAGATCTACGCATACAGAGGTGAAGATTTTTCTAAACCATATAAAATTGATTTGACTGAAAAAAAATCTATCAATAAAATATCTTTTCTGATTGATTTGAAAAAGTAATGGTATATGGATCGCAATCGATATTGTTCAAATCAACGCGGTTTGTTCCTTTTTTTTTCTTTTTTCAAATTAAATTATGTAAGAAATACTTTGATGCAAATCGTAATAAGGTTAATACTGTATACGCACGCGGATACGCGGAATAATGTAGTCATACGAGGAATTCCCTGTCTTACCTGGAACAGAATTCTCTGGCACGCGTATAAATCGTCATCCTATCATACATGTTTATACGTGTATGTAATGTTGCAATATGCGAAAGAGGAGTGCCCGTTCGGTTGGGATCTCACAGTCACCGGATGTGGTTTTGCAGCAGCATTGAACTAAAAAATTTTCATACGTATCCATCATACTAACAATTCCGCGGTCTACACGAAACCCCGAGTAAATGAGAACTTCAAGATAACACATTATACAGGAGGTACCCTTATGGGTGTTTGGATATCGAGGGCATATCCATAGGATCTCTCCTCAGAGACCTCCATAGATCATTTATCCTATTTATATCAAGTATGTTGTACTTTTTCGACCAAATTGATTTCAGTTCTAATTCAGTTGAAAAAAATTCAGTCGGGATTCACCCATGGTAAAATGATCAGACCATTTACGGTCAGATTGTGAATATTGAATCATCAGAGGTCGACTTAATATTGTTAGCGCCTAGCAAAAAGTCCAGCTTAGATATTCGTTCAGTTATTTTTTCATTCTGATCATATGAGTCAACGACTTATCACATTTTGCCGGAGTGTCAATGAATTAGGATAATGAAGAACAGGTCTGTTTTAAAAATTAATCAAAAACCGAACGCGTAGTTTGACTTCAGCGATCAGTTCTTGCCAGAAATTGAAAGGAGGCTTACAATTACCACTGGAGTTTCAAAAATGAAGAAATATATCTATCAGTTACAGGAGGACATACGCTTGAAAAATACATTTTCTTTACACTTGCTCGCAAAATGCCCCTTTGCGACCTCTTGAGCGAGCGCAAAACAGAACTTTTCGGCCCTTGGGCGCAAAATCATGTTTTGCGCCCGCTGACTCGGTCTGAAAAGAGGCATTTCTACAGAGCAGGTGTTAAGAAAAATATCGTGTGCACCACGGGCGCAAGGCTATTTTGGCGAGTGTGCATGCAGCACACTCGCCTTCGGCTCGTGCCGCATATTGCACGCTCGCAATATAGCTCCTTGCGCCCTTGATACACAATGTACTATTCTGAATAGGATGAAAGCATGTCATATTTCAGAATAAAAAACTCAATTCGCATGGCGCCACTGAACTGTGTCATATCTCTTACTCAGCGTCAATACTTACAGTTAAGTAACGTGGTTCCACCCCGTGTGGAACAGAATGGGCTGCATATTGTAATGATGATGGACCGTCGACGACGATGAACTCGTCGTAACTATATTTCAAATCCATGAATTCCAACAATCTGAAAAATAAAACAAGCTACCGGGATGTGGTTATGCTTATTCAAATTCTACCTATACGTATTACCTATATCTTCATAGCTACAGCAACCTTTTTTTTTTCTTTTTTTATACTCATTTTCCAACCGCCTTTTTATCGCTACGTTAACTATACATATGCCCAGCCAAACGACGGTCTAATGACATACCGAAGTAGCAGATAAAGTGCAATTGATTACACAGACTTTACCGTCGTTAACGTCCGCGTTGATCCTTGTTTCGGCGAGCAGCTCAGCACGGTATCTATAATTATGACTGAAAAATTGTGACAATGTGCTGACTTCTGCTGCATAAATTCTAATAATAAGTTAATGATCAATAAACTATCAGGAAAAGATTTTTTACCAATTTACCGAGAATTGAATGCCGGGTACGTCTTCTAACAGATATAGACCATGATCGCGTCAAATATATTATCTGCGCTATTTCAGGAAATGTGTAAAACCGCAAACCTCTGTGTTATACCGAGCTGCAGTGCGATCAATGGCTGTGGCATTCACTTTCTGAAATCGCACAGGACATTTTAAAGTGAAGTGAAAACCCTACGACTAAGTTTTATCATTAATTATTCAATTGTGATATTACGCGATCTAATAACGTTGGAGTCTGACCGGTACCGCATACAACGCACGTTTTATTTTATTTTTTTGGTAAATCTTCATCAATAATGAACAATCATCAAATGTTTTATAATAAGCACAACGATAATATGCTCAGAATGTAACTGCGGATATTTACCGGCGTTACTGCAATCCGTTATATCTATACTTTTGCAGTAAACTTAATGCTGTATAATTTAACGTTGGAATTGCATTTCGAGACGAATGCATGTCTTGCCATTTGCGATTTATATGTCTATAGTATATTATTACTTGATAATTGAACTATAATCTAAAATCCTCAACAGATATAATTATAGTTGGTGTGATAATGAGTCGGTATACACGTATGTAATTACGTATCTGTAGCGTGCGTATTATGATATATTCACCAGTAATTGCATAGCAGAGGTAAAAAAAATGTCCAAAATCAACAGGGAAAACAAATTTCAGACTCTGAATTATTCCCCAAATCGTTTTCTTTACTTTCGATCTTGCATCGACGCGGGGTATTGATTAATTTCGACAATATCCAATGAGAAAAATTGACGAACAGATTATGCGAAGACAATTTTCTCAGAATTACTTTTACGATCAGTAGGTATATGGGGACAAATTTAACTTGTGAATCACCAGATCCGACGAATTACTAATACTTATTGCAATGTCAACGAATTTTCTGAATACTGAAGAGTCGGAGATGACATATATACCTACTAGATCGTGACACACTCCAATATTCAGCGTTTGACTTATTATTGTTTTCCGAGTGTTTAGACTCAATCAACAGATGAATTTTTTAAAATTACTATGAAAGTTATTAAATGAAATAAAATTCAGAAAAAAATATCTAAGTTTATACGCAACGGTAACACATACTCCGTAAAAGTATGTAATCACTAATGAAAATGCATTTATAGATAATAGATGTTTCAGACATTCGTATATGACGAACAAAACATTGTTTACCGTCTAATGGACAGGCGCCTGTGATTAATTGTAATTAAAACGTGAAGGCGTTGAGGAATATGTTTAGTAGTTGCGGTCAAGATCGCGTGGCAATCGCGTGTGAAACGGGATAAATATATATATATATATATATATATATATTATGAATATATGTTACATCATGGTGACGTATTCCAAGAAAGAAGTTTCCCCATTCCCCTTCTTCTTATACTTTGAAATAAGCTGTGGCTATTCCGTGCCCGTCCAGCTTGGGATATAACAAACGCGATAAGAAGAGGGGCGTATAAATAATTCCGAACTCTGGCCGATCGAACTAGTTCTACTCAGAACTTGGCCCACGATCAGTGTTTACTGTTGATAATAAAATAATTGACAATAATTGACAATACCAAGATGAGAAAAGTCGCCGCGATGTTATTCGTACTTGGGATCAGCGTAATTACGATTGCCCAATCTAACCGGTAAGCATAAAATTAATTGAACACATCTCGCTTAATTTTCATTCATTTTAAACTCGTGAATAGTTTCTAATGATTTTCTCCTGACTACTGTGAGGTGATAGAAGGCCTATACCAGTACACTTATAGAATCGAACTAGAATATAAATACTCAACATATAGATTTCTGCCCTTTCTTTTTTTTTTTTTTTTTAGCACAAGAAACTGTTACCGTAATCGTTTTATATGTTTCTATCAGAAGATCATTAGATGAAGCTGTAATACGTTGAATTATTTTGAAAAATGAATGGAGAAGCAGGAACTATCGAATTATAATATTTGTAATTGATTAATTAATGATTAAACGTTTCTATGTTTAAAAGGGGCTTCTTGAAGCATATAAAAAACACAGAGCAGTTTTCATGTAAGCATCCTCAACTGAGATCTATACCTATTCGGGATCTTTTACCCCAGCCAGATCCAGAAGCGGATTATTATCCAGCATCAACAGTACTGGCACGATGCGATGAGCATTCAGGGTGTTGTTTGCATGATAAAATTTGCAAGGTTAACGATTCAACGGAGATTGATCTTGTCTTTATGGTCAATCACATGATTGATAAAAGTCGACCCCAGCATTACAAGATCATTAAAGCCGAGAACCACACAAGATGCACCTGTGTGGACAATAGTATATGATATTAAATCCTCCACATTGTAATGGAAAAAAAAAACCAAATAAAGCAGCTATATAACTTAAATAATAATTGAATGTATAAATTCTGCCATTTATTCAAATATTATTTAATTACTTAATTATTGTTGGAAATATTTTACAGGCTTAAAATTTAACTATTCAAATATTAACTGAAAAATGAGATTGTTTATAGTTTAGATATTGTATAATTTTGTTAGAAATCAGCAACAACTAAAGTATTATATTAATATTACAGTTTTTATGTTTTATCAAACCAGACTCAGTTGATAATGATAATTACTATTTTTTATAACTCTACTTACTCTCTTGAATTGTATTACAATATCAATTAACCTGATAACACGGTGTAAGCCTGTAAGGGCCTAGAGGGACCTCGGTGCGACCTAGAATGCAAGTATGAGAATCGAGGATATGGGGATGGGAGGGCTACTGAAATTTGCCAAAGTGTCCCACCTGACCTCAGCTCCTACAGAATAAGGTGTTCTTACAGGCTGATGGGGTACAATGGTCCTGATGAACTGAGAGCCTGGTTAACCACTCGGCTCAGAGCACAGAAATACAATTGTATTACATCATGCACAGTATTATTCAAATTTTTCATCTCTCAGATATTTACCAGCATAATAACTTTTGTTCATATTTTATCTATCATGTATTGTATATTATGTAGACTGATTGCAATTAATATATAAGTGTATTTGTGATATATGGTATGTGCGGTATACGTGTTTGATTATGCAGCAAGTT
Organism: Tenthredo scrophulariae; assembly: GCA_963978835.1. NCBI lineage: Eukaryota > Metazoa > Arthropoda > Insecta > Hymenoptera > Tenthredinidae > Tenthredo > Tenthredo scrophulariae. The sequence continues at coordinate 18,127,043 of OZ022228.1, forward strand.
TGCATTAAACATCTTCCAATGTTTCTTCCAATTATTTCTATATTCCAGACTGTACACGTTACCGGATTATAATATGAAATAAATATATTTTATCAACCCTTATTAACATGGAGTCATTATAGTCTGGAAAGTCAAACCATTTTCATTAAAAGTACCAGTTTTCGAACTTGACATGAATGAACTAATATAAATATATACTATAATACATAATACATAATATAGCTGATCTTCACACTAATGAATAATGAATAGCTGTTGGAAGTCCTCACAGCAATTCAGCATGTATTCTACGTTTTATTAGTAGCTGTACACTGTTTAATCTGTATACATAGGTACATCATCGGTATATGATAAAGTTCTATCCTCCTGACATTCTAAACTATTCCTGAATATTGAAATATTGTCTAGCAGCTCGTAGGTCACGTTTGATAGTCGCGTTATTGGGATCAAGTTTAAGAGCAGCCTCTAACTCAGGTATCCCATGTTGAGGTGAAGACAATTTGCAAAGAGCTGCGCCACGTCTAGCATGGCATTTCGCTCTGGAATCTAAATTCCCCTTGCAATGAGGTACCATCAGTTCTAGGGCCTGCAATTGAACATTGTAATATGGTTTATTCTACAAAGGAAATGAACAGATTGAGTGATGTTCGAAATTACTAGCGTAATTCTTAAAATATTTCTCATGATGAAGATTCTAAAAGAATGGAAGTACAATATAAGTTAAAATGAAGATGACTACGCATGCCCTAATCATCTAAAATGGTAATTGATGAAGCAATATTGTTGAATATTCACCTTGGAACAATCTTCGGTGCACCTGAAGTAATTACCTAGAGCATAGTGAGCTGCTGATCTATTGGAATACAGGGATGACATCTTAGGGCTTAATTTTATTCCATGACTGTAGGCGCTGATCGCACCCAAGTAATTTCCAGCTTTAAAAAACTCGCTGTAAAGAAGACAAATGGACGTTTTATCCAATAAATATCTGTATTATACTTTATCTATGAGAATGATGTATCGATAAAAAGGAATATAAATTATGCATCTCAGAAATTTCTATAAATTGTCACATACTCTCCCTTATCCTTAAGCCACTGCGGATCTAGTTCTTCGGGTCTCAAGTCCTCCACGACAAAACCAGTTTGGCGTCTTGCTTCAGCTTGCTTCTCCAGCCACTGGAATCAATATTAATGTAAACCTATAATTCGATCGTCTCAGAGCAAAAGCTTGAAGCATGCTCTCTCATGCAGATAAACTTGTCTTATCGTTAGTATCATGCATCAATAGAAACAATTAGAAGACAACTGAATCTCCGACTTGTGAACATAATTATTAGAAGGAGCTATCTGTTTCAAATTGAGCTCTTTTACCTCCTGCTCTTCTATTTCATGACTTTCTCTAGCAGGAGTTGGGAATCTTCGCTCAGAGAACTTAACATCGATTATTCCATTTTTCCTTGGCAATGGAACTGCCCTTTTTGGCTCATCGAAAATGGTATTTGTCTTTACATGTCTGTGCGTAATTAATTTGCTTATAAGTATTCTTTCACGTGTTGAATTTCCATTCCCTCTTTCTTTGTAGAATTTCTTCAATCTCTTTTTATTTATGTCTTTGATAAAAGACTGTGTCGTCGAGTGACAAGATGTCTCTGTAGTTATAGAGTCAGTTTCAAACTCTTCAGAGGAGCTAGATGAATCGATGGTGTCAACTTCTTTGCTACTCTGAATTCTATTTGTATGAGTTAGGAAGTTTGATTCTTGGTGCTGCAGTCCGTCAATTGGCAATTCATTGCTGGAATTAATACTTCCGGTATCACTAGCTTTTGGCTGTTTTGTCTGAAGCTGTTTTGAAGCATTTTCATCCTCGATCGTTGACCCTTGGCTAAGTACTTCTGTTCGAGTCATTTCTCTAGATTCAAGGTCCCCTGTCTCATCCTTGAACCATTTTAATGCTGGTCTAAATAAATAGTGGACTTTTGAATATCAACAAATTATTCACTTTGAATTTGGTCGATAACTTGACGTTTCACAAATTCAAAAACTATAATCATATACGCAGCCATTATATCATTAACCTTTAAAATAATAATCTGAAAAGACTGAGAATACCTGTAAGCTTTTCTATTCTCCTGTTTCTTTCCTTCGATATTCGACAGAATTGGATTCTCAGTTGCAGACCTCCAATTCTCAAAGTCTTTCATTGCCTCTTTACGTTCAGTATCACGTTGCATATCTATTTTATTGAGCATCGCGGTATCTAAGTTGATTTGTGCCCTCACTGCTTGCTTCTGGAGCTTCTGGCACTTCTCTGATAAAAATCATAGGATTGGTCGAAATATGCAAGCAAATACCTCAATTGTGGAACGTAACAAATTCTTCCATGATATGTAACTAATTCAGAATTTAAATAGCGCACCGTTACGAGCCTTCTCACGTTCTTCGGTCGATGTTTGAGCCTGCTCCATGGCACGTATTCTATATTCCTTTTTCATTTTCTTATCTAAATCCTTAACAACAAGACTAGGCCAGGCCACACCTAGCTCGGATTTCTTCAAGGTAAAAACTACTTCTCTCTGGTCTTTGTTCAACACGCATTTACTTTCCTCGTCCAAAATACTACCCCAAAGAAACAACTCCAGGATGAAAGGTGGATAGCTAGCCTTTGATATGAAAATTTCAAATTATACTTGAAATCATATATCGTGCAATTTCGAACTTATAAATGAGTACTTCGGAAAAATGAGTAAATATTGAGGTCTGCAAAAGAAAGCTTACTTAGTGTATCTGTAGGAACTGATAGCAACAGAAATATCAATTTTAGTTTTCTATCTTTTATCGAATTGTATTACCTTTATGTAGTTATTCACAGCGAACAAATCCACATTCTTAGGATTGCCAAAAAGTGGAGTGTTAATTACTATGGTATCATCAGTTTGACGCCAGGAATATTCCTTCACCACAATAGCTGGCATTTTTCTGAATGGTTTATATTTAATTTAACTGAAAACTGGACTCTATGGACAAATCCAATTTTAGATTGTATATATCTGTTAAAAAATTTATGCAAGATAAGTGGGATACTAACAACTAATCAATAAACCTTATTATGGAAAATATACATCACTTTTGACATTACATAAATGAAGACACAAAGAGAACCTTTTCCGATAGCACTTATCGTATTGATCAAACAAACTACAAATGACTTAGTTACGGTGGCCACAATGACAAACGATCATCTGCATTTATGTCTCAGATTTTTTTCTTTCTATCATCTTTATATCTATTTGAGTTTTCGTATCAAAGTGCAGTAGTATGTCTTTGTTATAGAATGAATAAAAATACTTATGGCTGGTATCGCCAACTACGAATAAATTTTATTTGTTGAATAACTTTATTCACTGATGAGCGAATTGCATTTTCACATTAAAAATGACCCATTGTCGGGCGAATTGAGTTACTCTATGGATAAAACGTTATTCTTATCTACATAAGGACTGATTTACCAAATAAATGGACATTTTTATTGTAGAAATGCTGTTCTTAAGTCAGCGGATCAAGTTATACTAGAAATGAAATTTATTCGTGGCTGTTAAAACTAGCCCTCAACAATATAAGAAATTTAATTAACTTAGGATAGGATGACCTGTGATTCGACTGTCATACTGTACGAATTGTCTGTTTTTATTTAAAATGTTCTAGAGTATTTCACAATAGTTTTATTGTTTTATTTTATTTATTTATTTATTATATAATAAAAAGCTTGCTATTATCATCAGTTAACTGATAATTTTCATGGATTTTTCTGATGCTTAAATGACTATTGTTATTCTAATGAGAATAATTTAAATTTGAAGAATAAAAAAGAAAAAAAAAAACAAGAGAAAAAAATGGACCAACATATTTAGACATGATGCAATTTCTTATAATGTGGTCTTATATGCTTGTCATACTACTGCTAATATTTTTCACGCCACATTTTTCAATATTACAATGTTACATACATAGTTTTTTTCCAATTTTTTTTTTTTTTTTTTTCTTTTATTAAAAATCAGCTATAAAACTTATTTTTGAAATCAGTCAGTTTTAGCCAAGTGGTTACCTGTTGTTATTTATGTCTTAATATTTAGCCGAGGAGTTGAATTAATAAGGCTCCATATGATGAGTAAATGTATCTCATTAATAGGATACTCATACAGTACCCAGTTAGAGAAATGTTTAATTAACTGAGCGGATATGAAAGATCGGCAGTTTATAAATTTTGGCACTTTTGGCACTTACTTAGCTCAACTCTTCGGTAGTTTAAATAAATGTTGAATAAAAGCAATAGTACAAAGCTCACTCTGATGACCTTGGTTTTTGGAACACATCGATATACATATATACATAAACATATATATGTTATATATGTGTATATATATATATATATATATATATATATATATAAAGTTGATGAGTTTAATTAACACTTGGATTATTATTCAACTAATTTTATATTACGAAATATTATGACACTACAGTTATGGTTTTTAATTTTAGTTTATAAATGATAATAATTATCGTTTAAACGTCAATATACTTATTAAATATATCATGTATATATGTACAAAGTGTTTTTCAATAAACATAAATGTAGTTTATTCCGTTTGTGTTGTATGCTTATTATATTGTACTTAAGTATTAGAAATCTTGTCCAATACATATCACCGACGAATCAATCTCATAATCAAAACACTTTGTAACGTTGAACATAAAACTTATAACTATTATAAATAAGTACACGAAACTTTCGCATACGTCTTCTTGTCTATACCAATTGCACATAACAAAATGAGATTCATAAAAAAATTATAACGTACAATACGAATTACAGAATCTCATTTCGTTCTAGGCATTCCATAACACAGAATAAGTTCACAATACGGTGTGTCTATATTATGTCTGATATGTTTTAAAACAATATAATCAGCATTTCTATACATAAATATAAAATGAAATATTTACAATCTGTTAACCCATCGAAGAAAATTACTTTTTTTACAACATGATTAAGTACTAAACTTGGTTTATCAGTTTTCTTGTCATTTTGGAAGTTAGAAGGATTTTTATGTTATAATGCCAAAGTTGCTTAGGCTGTAATTTATCCAGTAAAATAATGAGTTAAACAATAATAAAAACCGGCAAGCCTTGCTGATTAAAATACTGTACAGATTTAATCCTGTTATTTAAAATACAATAAAGAAATATTGTTTTAAAATATGTGACTATATGACACACTGCACATTACAAAGGGTTTCTTATAGGCGTGACTTTAAAGTTGGTGAAAATTCAATGACCAGTCGTTGATATGAAATACATTTTGAGCAAAACTCCCCAAACAAAATGAATAGGTATATTTTAATAGAAATTGGTCATGCCTATAAATTTGAGACCAAAAATTATGCCATTAAACGTGTCGGTAATTAAAAAATTCGTTGATAGTGTATAAGATACCGTAGGACAGCCATATGAATTATAGCAAATTCGAGCTGGTACGGTATATACTATATGTATATATAGATTATAAAATAGTGATATAAGGTAATGCATGAGAATGTTAAAATAAATATATAAAAAAAAAAAGAAGTACTTTAATTCCGATAACATGCTACTTGTTGTCTCGACTCGTAGACATAGGTACAGTCGCGAAAAAATAAATGTAATAAATAATAATTTTATTACACTTTTAAACTACTGATACATACCTACAATCATACGTACATACATACATCGATACATGCCCACATACTATAACATACTGACGCGATAACGTTCCACAGCGTCATGTTCAACACTGGTTATTATATAACAATAACCATTAATACATAATAAGAATAAAGTAATACAAAAATATGAAAATAACAATCTTTTTTCTGTTCTGGACTCGCAAGACGTTCTTTAATGTAGGCTAAGTTTCTGATCCGACAGTGTAAGTAGACCTACACTAAAAAGTTTCCAGTTTATAAAATTTCAGAAAAAAAAAAAAACGTTTTCGAGCAGAAAACTCAAATTTTTAGATTGTTATTCGAAACTCATGAAGGTATAATTCATTTATTTTATTTTTTTCTTTGTTTTACCAGAAAGCAATTATAAAAGTACATTTGCTCCAGTGCTATGTTTCCAATTCTTGGCGAATTTGCCAGTCGCAAAAGCATTCTATTAAACCAATTCGCTAATAAAATGTAAGTGTGAATAAGAACATGGAAAGACTCTCTCACTTCATTATTACTTTTACACGTATTTTTCAAGTACGGCCAAATTTACAGTTCTCTCTGTGATCTAATCAAAAGCATGAAAGCAAGAGCTTATGCACGACCCTAAATCAATTGGAAGAAGTAATCTTTACAAAACAAAAAAAAAAAATACCCGGCAGTCTAATAATGAATTATCAATATTTCCAAACAAAGTACAGAGTCTGGTCAGCCCGTCGTTGTATTTTTTGACCTGCGAATATACGGACGGGTAAACCTGTTTGGATATTGCAATAAATCGATGTCCATAATGATGCTGAATTGAAAACGAATTCATGGATTTGAAAAGTATACTTGATAGAGTTGTCCTTCAACTTAGTCTTGTGACGAAGTATTCAGTACTCAGTCTAAAAAATAATCGTTGATTATATTACGGATGAGCAATGTCTGTTGTTGTTGTTGGCATATACCATAAATTTGTAATTAATTAATAAGTTCTGAGTTTATCCATACATACTCAGATTTCGCAATAGATTTTTTTTTTTATGTACTTATAATCAATGTTCAATGAAATTGAAATACTTAGATGTTTAAGGATTATAACTTTGATACTTCTAATACTGAACAGCATCAGCAATTTTTCCTTTGATAATTGCCTTCCTAAAATGCATATATATTCTTTTCATTATTCTCCACCTAAGAGTATTGGAAGGTCGATGGAAAATAAGCTATTCTCAGAGTTGTCAAACGGGTATTTCTTTTCATTTATATTAAGAATATTCGAAATTGGGGAAGCTGCAACAAAATATTATTCAAGTTTTCAAGATTTCAAATTACTCAGTGCCTGCGCCGAGTGGCCGTTGTCATCAGATTTTTGCCATCTAGAGTTTCTCCAGAAATATTTAAAAACTAAAGAACTTATTCTGATGAAGTGATGCAAAGATGGATTAATAGTTAATGACTTTTAGATAGTTTTTTTCCGTACAAATGTTGTAAAGTAGAAGTAAACATTGATTGGGAACCATATTCAGTAAAAAAAAAAAATGGCCCAGATTTTATGCCAATTTTGAAATTGAACAGATGTAGACTTTTCTCAGTAATCAATTCATTTATATCATTTTTCCGAATGATTTATTAAATACTTCTACTCTTCATATAGCACTCAGATGTTGTGTGTTATCTTGAACTGTCCAGTAATGAATGAGGAATATTCAATCATTGAGAGAAAGACATTACAAATTATGGAATGAAAAATAAATTTTCAATTATTTTATCAAAAATTACCAGTTCGACTATATTATGAGGTTTTACCCAAATTTTGTAACAAAGTTCATACTCCTTATTGCATTATGAGTTATATAAAAGTAGGATTCCCCAACAGGACTGTCTGATAAAAATTACTTCTTTTTAGCTGCCTTTTCAGCCTTCCGTCTCATGCGTTCCATCTCTTTACGCTCTTTACGTTCACGGTCCGCTTGCGCTCGTAATTCTTTTAACTTTCTTTTGAGTCGCGCTTTTTCCTCTCCTGATACACCAAGGGCTTTTAGATCACGCGATTCGAGTCTAAGAAGTCCTCCGCCTGCTATTCCTGCGTCAACAAAACGTGGCGCGTAACGTTCCAGACCCACTGCTGAAAGCCATTGACATACCTACAACAACATGATATATAAATAAGAATATCTCACTAGGCTGTTGACAAAAACTGTAGGCAAATAAATTCCGATTATTTCCTAACTATTTATCCATATTAATTCAAATAATAATAATCATCTAAAACATGGAGATTTCTGCTACCTGTTCTTTGGACCAATCAGTAATAGGAGCATTCTGCCAGAAATGGGATGTCTTTTTATCTCCCAATCCGAAATCGCTAGGGTGAGGAGGAAGCCAGACCTCGCTTGAATCTAGGATTAATTAAGTTTCATTTTAGATGGATTCAATGTTCATTCAGTGTTATAAACTTTCAAGTAATTCATTAAATTTTTCATCTAAATATAGTACCTGCGCTACCAGTTTTTGATGGACTGGGATCAGCTCCGGGTGGACTAACGGATCCTCCCGACGAAAGACTGGATGGAGATCCACCTGGATGATGCCAAGGTGCATTTCCACTTCCCATCAAGTTCTGCGGTGGAACTGCAACTTTTTTTACTGTAATAAGATGTTACAGAAGTTTCATTAAGCCGTAGAACTAATTTGAGAAATCCAAAGAAATCATTTATACACGATTTAAGCAACCGAAATACATAGAGAATCACCTCGTTGATTGGCTTCATTGACAGCCTGTCGAATCTCTTCTACTAAATGATGGGTCACCATAGTTGTGTCATTAGACTGAGGATTGTTTAGATCTGTAAAGTCCCCTGAGCTCTCTCTTGAAGATGGAATATCATTTCCACATAGTCTTCGCTCTCTTTCAGCTAAGACTTGTTTAAGTTGTTCTGCTAATGATGCAGGGGGGCCTGTGAGGCCTGTAAGTTCCCAATCAATCAAGATAAGCATCTTTGACCATGGCCGAAATTAGATTTGATTTAGATGAAATAATACAATACCTTTTTGTGGAGGGGGCCAGCTCTGTTCGGTCATAGCTCTGACTTGCGAACTGATTGTACTATGTTGGCGAATGGTTGTAGATTGCGTTGATTCCAAGTGTTGTTTACTCTTTTGTGAACTGATCGATGAGCTGCTTGAGTAAGAGCTTAAATTTGAAGGTCGTGACAAATCGTTAGCAGATCGACTGATTCCGTCATGGGCACTGGTATTCTTCGAGGATAAATCTTCATCTGTATTATCACCGGATTCATCTAATCCGTAGTCCTGTTTCAAAGTTAGAAAAATAACGAATTACAATGGTGTGTTATGAAAAAGAATACCATATATCAATGAACTCCAAACTGATGGTACTAACTGAGCTGCTATTGCTAAGACCACCAGATCGCTTGGGAAGTTGACGATTGGCAAGTCCTCCCCGACTAGCAAGTTCAGCTTTGCTTTTCCCTGCTGAATTATCAAGAAGTCGATGAGCAGGTACAGCTCGATCCAGTTCTTCTTTGACGGGCAATGGTAAGGGTAGTTTTCGCTCTACAGTTGCCGTCTTGTCTCCGTCATCAGGACTGCTGAGGTCCGACGTCTCTGTATCTGATAATTGGCAGCTTACGGCAGTAGGTGGAGGAGGCATTTGGCGCCTGGTTGGTTGGGGAGTTACGATGCGTGCGGTAGCACCGTCGTAAGGTAATCGTACCGGAAGTCCAAATCTTCTCTGTGTTTCTGTCAGCTCCATTTCTAACGCTATTACCTGTTAATAATTAGCACAAGATTGAGCATGAAGCAGATATTGAACATAGATATTCTGTATAATCGAGTACAAAGTAATAATCACCCTATCCTTGAGGCATTTAACTAGAGAGTTGTACTCGGCATCTTTCTCTTGTAAAAGTTGCTGATAAAATTCATCCCGTGCCACTACATCAGCTCTTAGTTCTCTGGCAGCACGTCTTGCCCGTCCATACTTCTGCTGTATTGTAGCACTTTGGGTTGTTGCTTGTGAAAGCATTTCACGAACAGCTGCCAAATCTTGACGTGCCGTACTCAGAGCTCGTTCAGATTCGTGTAATCTCAGACCGGATTCTCTGAGCTTTGCTGCATATTCCTCGCTTCCTGCTCCGGTACTCTCCAACTCTACCAACTGTTGACATATCATAATGGATTTAGCATTTCTTCATCCTAATCAACGAGATGTGTATGATGATCGTTAAAAATAACAACTAAATATATTTTATTCAAAAGGACTATGAATGTCATTCATAGGCTTAAAATCAAAACGTTGATACCTATTTTGTCTGAAAGTAATAGAAAATAAGTTGAACAGTATTTGACTGTTATTCAGAAAGTTGTAGCTGTAATTGATCATAATAGTTCACATTATGGAACTTAGAAACAAATGATATGATTGAATGTATTTGGAGCGTGGTTCATAGAGAATGAATGATATTTAAATCATTGTCGGAGTACACGGTCATGATATAAGACTGATACTAGTTGAAACTATATATTTACAATGATTATGCTCGCATGCAGATAAAGAATATTCTTCTATATTCTACATTAGAAGATAATCATACATTGAATCAAGACATGGAGCTAGGTAGCGTTTATTTTATTGAATTCAATAATAAATTTCAATAATCAATCTGTGCAGATAAAAAGAAAGAATTGTTCTATACACACAATAGATAAAAATTGTAACAATAAACTATTATTAATTACCTTAGTCTTGAGGTTTTCCACCTCTCCGTCGGCTAAGGCAAGCTTATACTGACTCTGCAAGCAGCCAAGGACACGCAAAACACATAAGCAAGACCCCAAATAAATGAACAATAAAAATTCCTCAGTTATATTGAAAGAAAAAAAAAAAACGTATGAGAACGACATAATTGTGCTAATGGATTCCGCTAGTCGATAATTCCGTAATCTATATGTATAGCAAACAATTGTTCACACTAATCATTGTAGAGAAAATATTTAAATGTCAAAGAAAACTTTTGACAGAGCCTACAATGAGTTGTGCACATCAACGTACCCACTTTTTAGGAAACAGGGAAATATTTACATGGGAACATTCTGTGATGATATATGCTTTTTAGAAAGAAGCCAATAATGGTATATGAGAGATTGAATCAAATCCAAAAAATGAAAATAAATAAAAAATAAAACTGCCTGAAAAGCAAAAAACCATGGCATACCAAATTCCATTGAATATACAATGAATAGTTCACTATGTTAACTACAATAAACAATAAACACACAGCACAATAACTGAATATACACATAAAATAACGTAAGTAGCGTAAATTGGTATACGTATAAGACGAAACAAGTATAAGCAAAATATATATAAACACATTTTATTCTAATAATGAGCAAGATACGTTAAACGAATCAATATTATGAATTAAAGTATACACTGTGTGACGATCATCAAAACAATACTTTACTTATGATTGATGAAAAATCTTTCGATAATATTAGACTTTACTGGAATACATGCCTCCTGTAAGAGAATTCTAAGGCTGTCTACATCACTCTGTGAAGTCGTCGTCTGGACAGTAGAAGGCAATGGTAAAGATGAACTAATGATAGGTGAACGGCTCCGACTTGTAGGAGATGAATAAGCGTCAATCGGGCTTGCCGGAGGCTCACCCTCCGAGCAGGAAGACATAGTAGGAGATCCGGGAATTCCTCCACCCAAACCACTCATGGATGAGTTTTCTTCACTCATACCGACTCGTTGACTATCCGGAGAAGTTCCATCGGAGAAATTTAGTCTTCTGAATATAGAGAGGATCTTGAATCTTAGTTCTTGCTCTTACTCAAATCATTAGAGTTTTTATTTAACTTTTATTCATTTCTTCCCTCAGCGCCTCAGCAGGCCTCAGGCACTTGCCAAGGCGGCCGCATTTTGTCGTCATGGTAAATTAGCGAGCAAGGATAAACCATCATTGGGAATTTTATAGCTTTGTGATAGATTTATGATAAGAAGGAGACTTTTCTCTTTTAAAAAGTCGTAACGTACCTAGTTGTAGATCCATTCGCCTGCTCACGGTCTCTGTCTGCCTGCAAGCTCTGCCGTATAAGCATTGCCACTTCAGAATTACGAGGGTCCCGCTCTCTGCCAATTAGAAAACGTACTAGACCTGACGTATTGCGAAGAACACTAGCGGCGTAAGCTTGAGTCACACCAATCAGGGATTTGCCATCCACCTCAACAATTTGATCATTAACCTGGATTCGACCTTCCCGAGCTGCGGCACCCTTTTCAGTTATTGTCTTTACGAATATGCCCAGTTTTTCAAGGCCTGCATCTGCGCCAACACCCATACCAATTATACTCAAGCCGAGACCCTCAGGTCCTTTCATTAATTCCACTGGAAAAACCTGTAATTTATATTAGTGATGGTAATTGAAGAGAGACCGAGTTGATATATTCGTGAAGAATATTATCACACACCTCCATTTTTTCAACACGTTTTTCTAGCTCGTATTCTGCACTTGCAGCCACAGGGTCAACGTCCTCATTCCGTCGATCGTACTCATTGACCGAGTGTGTCGAGTAAACCCGCATCGGCCCTGTGTCAAATGATACTTTGATATTCGACCTCTTAACAGGCACAACTGTTGGAGGTAAATCGTCGTCGTCTTCATCTGAATCAGGAAGTCCAGCAACTTCCATCCAGAAATGTCCATCTTCGTAATAGTGTACACCATTCTCGATCAAAATCTGTTTCAAGTTATTCATCATTAGGGTAAGAAAAACCAAAGATAATGAACAATTGAACTGTTCAAAAAATCTCAATGTTTTATAAAAGTTTCGAATATTGCTACAAATCAGCAATAATTAGTGAAATTTATGATGAAGATAATTCTTATTCAAAAACTGAATAATAAATAATAATTACAATTTTTCCAGGCACTGGAGTGAAATCATCCTGATGTTCAGTTTCCGTGTCGTCATTAGTTTCGTGTGTGTCGTTTAAACTGCTGACAGATCCTAATAATCCGCTCTCACTTCCTGTTACGGAGCCTATTTGGCTCTCCGTTAAAGAATCTATCGTCAGATCACTCCGCGACCTGTTAGACAAACTATACGTCACTGTATTAATATATCTGAAGTATTTAATGAGAAGCAAAATGAGCATTTAAATTTTCGATATGTGTTGTAAGTCAGAATGATGTCTGAGTTATTTAGCAGTTATCAATCAACAAGTTATGGATCTGAGAATCCAGATAATTGTATAAAAACATCCTAATACCGTAATTTATGTAATTCCAAAGTCAGCTTGCATCGCATGCGAAATAAATTTTGATAAGCAGTTCATTTCAGCAGATTATTTATTCCAGGCTAAGCGCACGAGTCAGAAAAACAAAGTCTTGGCAATTGAAAGACATGGAAATAAATTTTGAGAACATAATAAAGTAGTAAAGTACAGACAGCAGTTTACTATGCGATTACTCAACATCATGATCGATTTTTGATGGCTAAGAGTGTATAAATTTTTATGATAATAATAGCATGAACATACAAAGGTATTAGAATATAAATGCGAGACCTGCAAGTTATATGAATATAAAATTTTTTAGAAAATTGTGAAGCCGAGGAGGAGATATTTATAGACGCTTAAGTCCAGCAGTCTGTAGATAGGAATCATCTCAAGTTACCTTAACAGTATCCAGAACTTTAGAGACCCATATGAATTATAAAAATGTTATAAAATTGAAATCCAAATCTTAAAAATAGAAGATTGAAAATTATTACACACTACTAACTCACCTGTAATCATGAGTGGTACTGTTAACAAGACTGGAATCAGGAGCAGAAAGAACATCGGACAGCCAGTCGGGGGTGTTGTCTTGTTCTTCCCTGTCTTTTTCTCTTTCAATGTCCCTGTCTACCTCTCTATCCTTATCGCCAGTAGTTGCAGTTGTAGTTGTGGGGGATAATAGTCTGGCTATTTCTTGCGCCTCCTCGTCCGATAGCAAGGCCGAACCTTGTCTGATTAATTATTTTAACCATTCATTCTTCAGCTCGTTATAACAAATGTAAAAATAAGCAGTAAATCAAACAAAGTTATCATTTACTCACCTAATTTTTTTTTCCAATATGCTGTAGATCCAGGAGAGGTGTATTGACAGGTACAAGCCCGAATTGAATACAGAAGCATATTAAAATACCGCAAATGAAATGGCGTATCTGAGAAGCGTATAACTGTATATCTATGTATCTTTTGTATACTTTTTTTTTGTTATTTAATTCCATAACGGATGTAGAATTATATGTTTCTCAAATATAATATGAATGTACCCAGCTAGAGGAACAGATTTCAACTTTCTCATCAACCTTTTAGGTGTCAAGAAAGTATAACGTGCTATTGTTACTCACGAAGCCATGTTAGTCGATCAATAACCGTGATAGATGTTTCATTAGAAATGCATTAAAGTTAATTGAAACGATATATTTATAATAAGAAGGTAGAATATTTTTTAATTTTCTCTCATAGAATCAATGATTAGTAATAGATAATACAGGTTCTATATCTACATAGGAATTATGCAGATATTTTTTTTTTCTATCCAATTGAGCAATCCATAGCTTGAAAAATGAAAGAACTATTTATGTACACATCGTACCCCCATTTTTCAAGCTTTCTATCTAAATAGATCTAACATGCAGTCTGCAAGCTGTTTCCACTAGTCTATCCAGATGAAATTCTCTTCTATGTGTAACACAATAAATAATGCAAGTCAAATATGAAAGTATAGAATGAAATAAAATGAAAATAATGTCATATTTCTTCTACACAATTGAATGCCACAATATTCAACTCGTTGAGGATAAGAATATCACTAATTTAACGCACCTGTATTATCTAAACACAAAACAAAGCATGAAATATAAAATCTCAAACTTACCGGGAGCTAAGAAGATTCTCAGCCTCGTCTGCAGTCATTGTGTCTGGAGTTACCGGGGCTACTTGACTGGGTCTTGGTCTGATTGGAGTTGAATCTTGTCCATTTAAGTTCTGCCTTATATGAGATGGAAGAGTTTCCATATTAGTTATGGTTTTGGCATCGCTGGAGTCGCTGTCCTCTTGAAGACTATTTTCAGACTCCTTATCATCACTGGTCGATTTAGTTTCGTGTGAACTTGACACATGCTGCTCCTGAGAGTTATCACTAGACCCGACAACTTGTGGTTTCAATAAAAATTGATTTGAACTCAAATTTAGCGACTTTGATGCAGCGATTTGATCAGCCTTTAATTTCTCTTGCTCCCATGTTGTCTGTAACTGCCCAGAGTTATCTAACTGTGATTTATTACAACTTTTATTTGAACCATCAAAATTCGGACTCTGCAGAGCATGTATATCAGATTTCATTTTAAAAGTAGTAGTAGTATTAGTAGAAGAACTATTAGCGGTAGTAGCTGCAGTAGTTGAAATCTTTTCATGTTCATTAAAACTATTTTTAGTTGCTGAATTAATAAAGTCTGTCATGGATTTTGTGTCGTTAGAATTACTCTTGTCTTGATTGGTAGAAGCATTCGAAGATTGATTTGTACTTGCGATTGATTTTTCTAAATTAACAATTTTATGTTGTGTTGACTTTGTTTCAGCAAAACTGCTCGTCGTTTCATATATTTCTTTACTTTTAGCCAATGTTTCCTGCTTGGAAATGTTTATTTCATCATTAGTTGCGTTTAACGTTAACAATAAGTCTTGATTCTGAATTTGTGGAACACTATCGACTACATTTTTTTGCTTTAACATCGGAGTTTCCGACGAGAAACTTTCAATTCCAGACTGTGTTCCTCCTCCGCTGCCTTTCGTTTCTTCAACATTTTGTGTCTTTGTCTCTGAACTCGGTTTATTTTGTGCCGTAGAGTCCAAGACTTGTGCATGTTGTAGTCTTTTTGCATATGGCGATGGAACGGGTATATCCTTGTGTTCCAATGGAGGGAATTCTTGATCCGAACTGACAACTGACGGAGGGCGTTGTCCCAGGCCAGCGGCAGGCAGGTCGACGCGAACATGAGACCTTCGAATGACTGTCGCTGTATCAGTCTCGCTGAATGGCTTTTCTGGGCTGAATTCATGGTCCGCAGTTTTCTCTGTGTAGATTGTTGGTTTATCAGAATCTTCTATTTCTAGGTCGTAACTGTTACGTCCTAGAATAAAAAACGATAATAATATAGATAGAGATAATTAGAACGTAGATTCTGATATTCTGATAACATACATGCGGAACACAGAAAAGAAATCTTGGCAAGCCATTGAATAAGAAAATTAAGAAAATAAAAATATCCAATTCATTGTTTCAAGTTATTTGCGATATAATTTAGTTTCCTTAATTGCTATGAATGATAAAAAACTGTTAGAACATTCAGTGATTAGTCGGAATACAGCCCTGTCAAATAATGGTTTAGATAAGTAAGATGATATTTGTTCTTATACCTCGGCAATCGATACAAAGTAAACGGAGACACATAGCACTAGTTGTGAACGTTTATTATTCAATAAACACACACCGCTAACTTTGGATAGAAAACTTCTGCTTTATCTTCTCGAAAGATTTTTAAAAGACTCTTTATAATCTAAACTAATTCTAGGTATGAGATGGAGAAGAAATATCCCGTCTAGACGGATCGAAGACGCAACCTTGTATTTTATCATGTGTGGGTGTATGTGGCCGGAATGCCAAACGTCCCACCAAAAATATATTTAAACGAAGACTAAATAACAAATGCACGCCACAGAGGATCGATATTCATGATGTATACTTCGAGAGGGTCACTTTTGAGTTCTTTAATTTACAACCAGCCAATGTTAGATGTTTTTAATAATTATAAACGATAATGTTTTAATATTTGCTTTTGATAATCATTTTAGTCAATACATCAGCAAATGAATCATGGATGTTAAGAAGACGATCTGAGAGGATGACTCTTTATGAATAAAATTTTTACAGCCACTAAAAAATGTTTATATTATTTTCAGGATGAATATTAACTGGACAAACATGATTTACAATATAATTTAGCGTGAAAATAATTTTCAATCGAATTCACAAATGGTTTACTTGTTTTACGAGTAGAAAGGCACAAATGCACAGTTGCTGAACAGAGTTCATACTGACTTCTATAAATAATTCAGTTGAGTCTGGAGGGAGGAGAAAAGAGAGAGAAAAGAGACATGCCTTTTACTTTTACTTTTTAACGTTTTGGCAGTCTGCCATTTAGCATAACGCACTCTGTATTTAAGAAACCAACTCTTCTCAGGATATATCGAAAATATATTTAGATTTTACTATTTTTATTAAAGTGCTCCGTGGGTGTCATTCATAATATTGTTACTAGTCTTAACTGTCTACAAATTCATAAGTTTTAAAATTATTTGAACTCACTCCAAGCTTCAACACTAACACCTCTATGGTGACTGATTACTCAATAATTACACGTTAAAATAAGTGACTGTAAATATAGAGAGCCTCATAGACTTGGCAAGTAGTATAACAACATTGACGAAATTGTTTTCCTAGTTATGTTGCAGAAAATAATTAAAATTCACGATTTTATGTATCAGTTATAGAGGAAATTTCTCCCGCCAGACAATATTCAATGAAATAGCTGTAGATAAGTGAGAGTGCTTAATAAACTGATATCTGAAATTGAAATATTAATAGTAATAAATTCATACCAATTAACATCAACAATGTAAAAAACTATCAAATACACAATTAGTATGTTAATTTCCATGCATTCCATGTGTTTCTTGTTTTCCTACAACTTATGTTGCATCATCATCGACGTACCTTTTTGATTTTTTTCTAGCACCTCCTTATCAGCTTTTTCTTCTTTACTGTCTTTAGAAGGAGAACTTGGAGAGCTCATGCCCGAAGAAGCACTATCAGTGCAGGCTGAAGGTGGCCGAAGTTCTGAGTCAGGAGACTTTGATCTATCTAACTTTTTAGATCCGTTGATTTCTTCTTTTCGTTTCACAGTATCAACATTGGGTTTAGCCCAGTCTGGCCTTGAATCTGACCTAATTTTATCTTTACATTTCATATTATTGTCGTCAAAATTTTCTTTTCTTAGCTGTGATTCGGGATCAGAATTTTTCAAAATCTCATCATTTTTGGCAAGCCATTCATTTCTCCACTCTGAAGTCTTGGGCGGAGATCTCATAGGACAATTTGGATAATTAGAGTAATCCGGAGTAGCTAATTGATCGAAGTCTAAACCATCGGTGGAAAAATTATTGGAGTTTGAATTTTTTTGGGTTCTTGCGGAGCCTGAATTAGTTTTAGCATTGGACTGATTTTCTAAATTGATAGAATTTGTACTGCTGTTTTTATTATCCAAATTTGAAGAAGTTTTTGGCACTTCGATGCTTTCGCTTTTAAACGGCATTGAATTCTTGTTAGTTTTAGCAGCTAAATTTTTTTGCACAACAGCATATTCAGGCAAGGAAGAAGATTCTTGATTTTTTTGAACAACGGCAGCATTTGGAATCTTTGAAGTGGCATTGGGACCTTTTTGGACCACCGCGTACTCAGGCATATTAGAAAACGTATCAAAATGTTTGTTGACCGTTGCATACTCCGGACTTTTGGGACTAGAAAGAAATTCAGGAGTTGTAGGACTAACAGAAGCAACACTAGCCGGTCTTTCTTTTCTAGATATTCCTGAAGAAACGCTATTAGTCGATGAAATTCTAGCGGGAGGAGGTGGAGGCGGTGGTGACATATTTGGCGATGGCCTAGTAGAACAAAAACTGGCCGATCTTGTGGCAAGATTATTTGTGACATCTGTTGATCGCCTAGAATCTTTGTCGTGACTTGGCAAGCCGGGAGATTGTCCCGGAGATACATTGTCGCCGGAGATCCTGTTCAAACTTTGATTCAATGTAGTTTGAACTATCGATCTATTAGGATCAGAGTTATATCTGCTTGGCCTGGTTTTTGAGAAATGACTTGTCCAATTCTTCTGTTTTTCAATCAATTCCTTAGAATTTAATCGCCTCTCCGGTTTCTCAGGCTTCTCTGGCCTCTCATCCATGCGATTCTCTTTACCATAGCTTTTCTCGAATTTATCAAACTTCCCAAAACCTTGTCTGGGTCTTAATCTATCTACCGCTGCTTCAGGTCCGTGGCTATGCCCGTTTTCAAAATGACGCTCTGCATTCAAAGCAGGTACACTCGCACTCCAATTACTTAAATGATCTCTTGTACCTGATGGGGAAGGTGAACGAGGCCGGGGTGAGCGCGCCGGGGATGTACATCCAGAACCAGAATTTGCCGAGCTTGAACGCGAGCGAAGTCCATGCAAATTCGTCGGTTTCATTACTCGATCCGCTCTATCATAGAAATAAATAAATTCAAAATAAGAAATCAAATAGGTAGGAAAACGAATATCAATACTATTGATTAGAATTTAAACAGTAGAATCAATTCAATAGTTGTATAAAGCAATAATTAATTAAAGCAATACACTTACGGCCTATTCGGTTTGTTTTCTTCTCCAAGTTTCTCAAACAGAGCTCTGGCATTGTTAAATCGAGCTACATGACTCTCGGTTCTGACAACTGTAACTTGCGTAGGAGAATCTTTCAATGGCGCCGGAGGATCTTTCATGGCATCTGACAATACCACGTTTGTTCTATGACTGAGATTTTCTAGCTGTGGTTTTGACTGGAATATATTAGCGATAGCTGATACTTTAGAGCCTCCATGGCGCTTCTTTTCATCAACTGTAGCCATATTTGTTCCGTTATATCGTTCTGTAAAGAATAAAGGTAAAGAATTTTAGACATTGACAAGCAGCGTAACGTTTTAGTACATAGTACGCTACAACAATAGCATGTAGCACGTTTTAATGAATGAATTTTCAATTGAAAAAAGAGTCGATTAAGAAAACTGTGAGATACATTTTTATTGAAACTTTAACTGAAATGACGTGTACTTGCCTTTTGATAATGAAAATCATTTTCAAAGAGTACAATAGAGATACATTGAGTAAATATAATAGAAGAAGAAATAGGCTGACTATATGATAAGAGTTTAAGATAAAACTGATAAGTGAAATCGTATAACAACTGCGAGTGGTATCATTGGTAGGTACGTCATGAATCATGATATAAATCACTAATTCAAAGAAATTAAAAATTCACTACTAAAAATAATAATTCGTCAATACTTATATAATGTTTTATGATATTCTGACAAGAAAAGAGATTCAATTCAAATATAAATTATACGATATTGTTAATTTTTCAAATTTACCTCTTTTGTTTTTAACAAATCATTAATTAAGTATGCAAATCGAGCAGAATTTCAGTATATGCTATCCTTCAGCCCATCGTCATTCATGGATGTTTGTTGTTGGCTTCTCACTCTTTTAATCATCTGTAATGAAATGAGTTTTGTTTGATGAATTATTCGATCATCCTTTCCCAACAATTAAGGGTGAAATAGCTAAATTGCAAGAATTATGCCTAATACATGATATTTTGTATAGAGCAAATCTCACTCCTGGGACAAATACCAAAAGTTCTGTTACTACATTGTTTGTCCTGAAATTCAACGAAGGGTTTAATACCAAGGGATAATTGAATAGAAATCTATTGATTTATTCTACCTTTTCCTTTACCAATCTGACTAATGGAACGCAACAACGGCTGAAGGTACGTGAGCATTTCCTTCTTATTGTACAGTATCATGTGTAGCTTGCATTGAGCATTGGACAGGAAAATGTTAGCAAAGATAAATAAGAAGTTAATCTTTTTTTTTTATAACAAAAACAATTGAAGTAAAATACTTTTTGTTTTATATCAATTCAAGCAGTGAATAGTAAGAAAAAGGTAGCAACTACCTCAGGAAAAACTTGAATAAAAATATTTTGTTTATAAAAAGAGTCAGCGTTGTTCTTTGTGAATTGAAAATATGTACAAGGATGTAATTTGAGTTTCTGGTAGCTTAAAAAATAGATATCCTAATGCTTGATAAGATCTTTTATCTTATAAAATTTAAGTGAGAGTTAAGTGAGAGTTAAGTGAGAGATAGAGCATGCAGAGGTACGTCTGGTTCCCACCCTTCTTCCCTTTGCTGTGGCATGCTCCAGCAATCAATACCTGACTCTTGTCTCTCTGCCATTGAAAAGGACAGACCAAGTTTATGCTTACAAATTTACTTTGAATTAATACAATTTCATATAATAAAAACATTATTTTTGTTTCACTGTAAATATGATGTGTTACAGTATTGTAAGTATCAAATAAGAGGTTTTTTGTATAAGAGAAATCAATATTTTCGTCTTTGATGATGAATCAGTATAAATTAAGAGAATAATAATTTATTTTGATGAGTTTCAATAATATAAGATATCAATTTTCATTCTCAGTCCAATTTCTTAAGAATTTCTGAATAATAATCAAACAAGATAAATGCAAATGTAAAATTTTCTAATACATTTATAACTTGTTAGTTTAATTTAAATATCGATACATTGATTTAGTGCTAAATAGGTATTAACATCAGCTAAGTTGTTATAGTAACAAAACACTTCATCAGAGCTTACACAGCCTTGAACCAGACTTGTATATCAATAAAGAGAAGAGGTAACCGTTACTTTCACATACCACTTTATACAAAAGCGGTCGCTTTGCATATGATTACTCAATCAGTAAAACAATATTTTTTAAATAACAATCAAGCAAACAATATAAAGCATAAGATATCAATATCAATTATGCATATTCTGCTTTATGTTTCTGTATATCAATACATCTCTATTAAATCAATTATCTTCACATGTACCTAAAATATCAATATAATCCTCTAGTTTTCATTTCTGTTTCTTTATTGTCTAGACTTATCTATTGTTTGACAAAGTTGAGGGACTATGTCTATGAGCCAATAGTCTTAATTTATCTTTCTAACTAGGCTGAGTCTGGCTTTGTACTTTTAGTTATTGCAGGTCAGTTCTTATCAATTCTTTGCCCTGATAAGCCTTTAATGCATTTTTAAACAACCCTGAACAATGAGTCCCAGGGATATTAGAAATGATATTTAACAAATAAAATGGAAACCCAAGCCAGGATCTAACAATGGAAAGACAACAGTGCAATGCAAACGTGTGACTCAAATGTGTATTAAATAACACACTGATTAATTATGTTTATTTCAAGTTGTTACAAACAGCATTTTATACCTGGCTCATGAGTTGAATTGCAAATGAAACAATAGATTTATTATTCATGATAATTCAAGGGATTAAAAATCAGTTTTAGTCTTAGAGAAATATTGCACAAAACTCCGACCGTAAAATTACATTTAGACTTTATTTGAATTTTCTGAATTTTTTATAAAATAAAGTCCCACTTCCCAGGTGACTGATAAAAAAAAAAAAAAAGGAAACTATAACTAATTAGAGATAAAATAACTGATCAACTTTACAGGCAGGAATTTAATCTCGTGTTACATTTTTTTTTTAAACAGTAGATTCCATGTTTTACGTAACTTTAGTCCCTTGTACAGCTACCTGTTATCGCAACAGGCTTTTTATTTAAGGTTTCTCTTTGAATTTATAGCTCAAGAATTATGTAATAAGGTACGGTAATGCGGCTACATTTCAGTGACATAAATAACAATCACAATTAATTTAGCTAATTCAGACTAGATTAATTAACGTAAAAAAATCTCTACAACATGCGGATGTTTATGGAGTAAAAATTTATTGATATCATCATTCATTGAATTTAAAATACTATGAGAATTTTTTTTTTATCAATTTCGCAGCAAAATTTCGACTAGTTTGTTTACGCTATTTTTTTCTACCATGGCCGTAAAAACTATTTTTACAAATCATATATCAAATAATTTTCATTCAACACTCAATTAACTTTAGACATTAAAGAAGAGCAGCTGCATGCAGCTTATCCTAGAAATCAAAAATAGAAAAGTCCCAATTTGAAAGAGCAGTAGTTCAATTCTATAACAGGCCAGGTGGGTATGGCTCAAGGAGAGATATACCCATGCAAACGATTATCTGTATAGAATAGGGGTAGAGATGGTGTTATAATAAATAACATGGTTTGATTGAAGAAAACCTTGAGACTAGTTGGGAAAAATATCATATTTCATATCACGATGAAAATATTCAACAGATCGAAGTAATTTAATCAAATGCAAATTATATACATTCCATTCGCCATTAGTTTTAGAGGCCACTGACCGTTGGATGCAAAAATGTCACGAACATTTTTACTGTCAAATCTCTTGATGAAAAATGGGATTTATGAAGAAAAAAATCTTCGTATAGTTGTGACGATTTTAAATTCTTACAGGTGAGTAAATCGTGGGACTAATAAAGGCAGGTATATTTATGTTATAAAATTGAATAATAATTGTTTACCAATTGATACTCTCGGCGGGTCAGCATGTGCATACGATCCCGCTGTAGACGGAGAAGTGAACTAAAGAGAATTTCGCTCCGGTTAACACCTTAGTTCATAATCCAAGGTGGTTTTATTGTCACTTTAAGGGCACAAGGAGAATTTTGAAAATATGTTTAAACAAAGTATGATTTCAAAGTAAAAAAGAGAAAGCATTGATATGCTGAAGTCTGTCAGTATAGACTTTTTGGCGTTTGTCAGAGACTCATGTTTTCGCTAATTTTTATTGCTAATCGGAATCTCAGTAATCGATTATAACCCTCGGAAACTTTCAGCGATATATGAATATATCTTCAACGTTACAAATAACTCACTAATTAACTTTAGTTCAAATAATACACAGGTTTTATTTAGCAGAAAACACTTTCACGACCGGCTGGGAGCTGCCCGTGTCAACAACCCGTGAAAAATGGTCGAAGATGGCGGCTCTCGTATTTAAACATGGCAGAATAACATCAATCGACCTTCCACTCGGTCGGTAAGTATAAAGCCAACTGTGGACTTTACGCCCTAGGACCTAGGGACTTTTGTTTTTTACTATTGTTTGTTGAAAATAAATATTTACGACACAGCTGTATGTATGATTTTCATTTACTACAATAAACTGACGTAATTAAAACTGTTGTGAACAGTCTCGAGTATATTTATTTATACTATTATGTGATGATAGATAGGTTGTAATAAAATAATAGAATCTCCTAGATGAACAGCCTCCTAGGGTAAGATATCATCTTTATCGATTGTGTCACACGTCACATGACAGACGCGTCGGGTTCTGTTCCACGTTCCATTTAGGAGTTCCAATGTTAGAATTGTTTATCGTGTAATAGGAAGTATTGCTCGTTAAAGGTTGTAAATGTGTTTAAAGTGTGTATTTAAAAAGATCATATTAGAATATTCTCATGACAATCGATAAATAAAACGCGTACTTGGTGCGGTGCTAAGTGTGTTTTTATTATTTTATCTTTTTCTTTAAAGTGGAGAAAAATACAAGTGCGCACGTAAGTGTATGTACTACGAGTCCGACTGCAAATGGCTTATGTATCCAAGGACTTATGTTTGCAAACATGATGAACTTTTGTACAATAAATGATCATTCTGAGCATGTTTAGTGGTGCCAGGACATAGATGATACGAAAGCTGTTTTAAATAAACCTAGAAAATGAACTTTTCTTCATTTTAGGACTTAACTTTACACATATTACGTACATACATACTCGTGCCATAAAGGACCATGATCGTCCCGTTGTTCGTTTAAATAAAATACATTTTGTGATCGTAACGAAGTTCTCTATACCTACTATTCAAGCTTTCACAGACATACCTATAATAAATCGAATACGTCATATCAGAAGTTAAATATAACGTGGTATTCAGTACTCGCGTATTTTCGGTTCACATAGCTGTAAAAGTTATCTATAAAAAAAAAAAAAAAAAAAAAAAAAAAAAAAAAAAAAAAAAAAAAAAAAAATTTACAAAGACTATTTTTATCGTAATAACAATTCTAATTGCACAAGCGTACGCGATATATACATATATATATACATAGATATATATATAACAATCATGTTGTTGGGCAAAGTTACTAATATACGTTGCCATGGAGTAAGGATATTTTTATATTTGCGTTTCAGAGCAGATTTAGAGGCCTTAGAACGTCGCTGGGTTTTCACTGATTTTTCCACAATAATACGAGACGAACCTGGATAGACATTGATCATTGGAACATAACGAGACGTTACACTACATGCGACAACGAAAATATTTAAAGAAAAAAGAAACAGAAATTAAAAGTATAAAAAAACTTTTGGAATAATTAGAATGGAGAATAACGCCGACGGAGATAACATAAACCTCAGTTGCGGGGAGAATGAAATGGGAGATGAACTCAAGATAGGAGCAGATGAAACCTATGACACTCGCAGCGAAGTATCTTCTAGTAGCTCAGACTCTGATTCAAGTCAACCAAGCATAAGCTCAGTGTCGACAAACTCCTCGAGAGGAGATAACAAGAGAAATCGTAGGAACAAAGGAAAACGTGCTAGGTCAAGGGACTCTAAGTCTTCAAGTCCTGAAACTAAGCGGGCTCGGTCCAAGGAAAGCAAAGCTATTGCCAAAAACTACGATTACACAACAAAACTAAATTATTTGTTTAGAGATGCAAGGTTCGCTACGACACTTAACAATGACCACTAATTTTCTTTTCTCCTCGGTATAAATACTATCTACATTTTTCATCAAATTGTTATAATTTTTCTAATTATTTATTATCAGATACAATTTTCACTCATATAAGATTCTAAGGAACGATTACTCCACTATTATCAATCAATTTTTTAAACAAGTATTCATACATTGTTCAGGGGTAAATATCAGCTAAAGACTGAGTAAAAAAACAAAAAGGAAGAAGCAGTTCCTCGTTTTTAAGATTTAGAAATATCATCAAAATTGTTCAAACAGTTTCAGGAAACTTAGAAAGTCTGATTTACGTCGTCGAGAACAAGTCTTTCTTGTAGCTATCCTAAACAGAAAAAAAGAAAACTAAGATCTCTACTAATCCTGTTCTATGATAAAATATGAGCGATTTATTTCTTTTCTTTTGATCTATGTTTCGTTCTCAAGGCCCTTAATATTTGATTTCCATTACGAAAATTTCGTTAGCTATGTGTGATGTATTGAAGTTTGAGAAAATATTTGTGGAAACATGAAACTACTATTTTAAATTGATTTTTATCCTAAAAGTTAATGAGTTAATAAGCAAGTCAACGTTTATAAGCCAAAAATAATTAAATACCGATTTTTTTTTTTAGAGATTTCTTGTATCTGTGTGCAGAGTTGAATTCAATAATAATCCTTAAGCCCATTCTTTATCATTTTTTCTACCAGGTTCTTCATCATTAAATCAAATAACGCTGAAAACGTGACGTTATCAAAGGCCAAAGGAGTGTGGAGTACACTTCCTCAAAATGAAGCTAATCTCAATCAAGCTTACAGAGAATCAAGAAACGTTCTGCTCATTTTCTCAGTCAAAGAGTCAGGGAAGTTTGCGGGATTTGCTAGGTTAAGCACAGAGTCCAGAAGAGATGGACCTCCTATATCATGGGTTTGTTCACTTATCACGAGACTAAAAAGCTATTATTATTGTATCCAATAAATCATTCAACAGAATCATTAGTATTCAATAATATTCATAGATTATCACACCAGCCTTTGAAGACAGAAGCTATCTTGTCTATTCTCCAAATTGTATGTTTTTGAAGAAATTAATGTTGAGAGAACTCCTCCACAGATTTAATAAACTATTTCACCTGAGGTCAATTCCATATTTGATGTAAAATAATGTTTTCTTAATTTCTTTCACCGCAGGTATTGCCTCCAGGCTTATCAGCCAAAGCATTAGGCGGAGTCTTCAAAGTTGACTGGATATGCAGAAAGGAATTACCCTTTACTTCAACTCTGCATTTATACAATCCTTGGAACGATGGTAAACAAGTAAAAATTGGGCGCGATGGACAAGAGATCGAACCTCGAGTAGCCGAAGAACTATGCAGACTCTTTCCAGAAGATGAAGGTATAATTTATCGATTATGGACCAGATTATTGTCACTTTGCAAAAGTCTATCTTACTGCTATTTAATTGTTCCAGCACTGATCCTTCTCCGCCTGTATCTTCGGAAGAAGGTCATTTCTACAAAAACTCTCCAATCTTTTTTTAGAAATATATTCCATTCTTAATCCTCTGTTCAGCTGCTTCAGATTCATTACCGTTTTCAGGAAATGTTATTCGTACTCCACAATTATTGACTCTCTAATTGATAATTTCGGTGTTTTCAGGTATAGAAATGACCCCGATATTAAGAAAGTCCAAAGAAGCATCGAAGAACGTTTTAAGAACCTCTCGAAGCTTTCGTGACAACAGTAGGGCTGTTAACAATTCAAGATTCCTACGTACTCGTGGAGGTGGAAGAGGTCGCAGATTGTTCTTAACTTCGAGATCACGGTTGGCTTCATTGGCCAGAGGTCATATACATCCATCGGGAGATCACAGAGGTTCGAGGGATCACCACCAGCGATATCCAACTTGGTTTAGCCGTGGGGATTCCCCTTATTCTAAGTAAGTATAAGCAGAAACAAAAATCGCCCATTATAATATTGAATTTTCTCCCACTATACAAACATAAACAGAATGTGTATAATCAGTTTTTCTCTCCGCACGCATTCAGACTTTGTCTACTGGAAAAACAAAAAGAATCAGAACAATATACTGAATAAAAATGTTAAAACTTAGATTTAGCCAAATGAAAGTCTACATTTAAACATTATCTCACATCATTTTCAACTTCTTATTTCTTCTTCTTATAGAGGCTACGGGAGCTCAGGAATTGGGGCTGCAGCAGCTGCAGAAGCATATGTTGCAGATTACATGCGAACTATGCAGCATCAATTACCTCCTTTACCGCCATATGTTGCCTCTCATCCATACGATTCGCTGCCACCACCGCCGCCGCCACCACGTTACTATGACGGACTGCCATTGCCACCTGATTACAGTTCTTCGTCATCCGCTTTGGATAAAAGAAGCTACGAGCGTAGTGTTGATGAATTTTTATGGCGAACTACAAGTCGACACAGCCGCCACAGTGATCATCGTTCATCTACTAGAGATCATCACCACCGTTACAGAGAACGTAGATAAATTTTATACACATTCTTTGTTCGTTTTTTTTTTTTTTTTTCACTTTTTCATGGATTCTCTCATTCTGGGTAGGGTATAGGTAATTCGTAAAATCAACGAATATTTCAAACTCATCAATGAATTGTCGAGAATGAAATTTCCGCATAAAATAGTTAATTAATTTTTTCTAATCCTTCATTGGGGGGTTTAATCAGTTACTCCCGATTTTGAAGTGCTCGAAATTTGAAATTGTGTATTGTCCAACGATTTAAGAACCTCGTTGCATATACAGAGATCGTAAATTGTATGATTTGAGCCTTCTTTTTTCTCAATATCCTACACACGTGTAGTTCATTTGATTTTTCATTAGTCTTATAACTATTTGACTAAAATTGACCACCTCTGTAATCATGCACTGATATTAATTATGACAGCAGAATTTATGGATGATTAATTACAAACAATACGATTATTCGAATTATTGAATTGAAGATTTTCACTTTAAGTTCAGTATATTTCACATACGAAACACGTGTAGGATGTAGTAGCGCGCAGACATTTCCAAGGTGGAAATAGTTAGTATAATGGTTTTAGCATGCCCTAACTCCTAAAGTGTAATTAATTATTAAGATTGAATGTGAGAGGAATGAATTTATACTGTATAATCATTTGTGCTGTCAGAAAAGATGAATAAATAAATAAATTTTAGGTACATAATTTCATGTCTTTTTTATGCCTTATGCATCTTGCTTATGAAATGAATATTTCTCAAAATTACTTTGTCTTTTGTGACTCGTATTTTCCTCGTTTTGAAACCACGTGATAAAAAAAAGTTGTGGGCAGTGTTGAGAAGATAAGTTTTATCTGTTCAACCATTGCTACAGCTCAAGGGAGACGGATGTCTCCAATCTTGCAACAACAGAGTTCTATAGGATACTTCGCAATTATCAATATGGCTTCGAACAAGACGTACATAAAATACATGTTTGGTTTATTTATTTACTTTAGCCTGTGTACATTTTGTCTAATATTGAAGAAAAGTTATCCTTTGACTACTAATTTTCAATTTAAAAATGATACTCCATCAAAAAAATGCGACACTGTTCACATACCGAGCAAACAAATTGTCAAACTCCAGGATGATAATTTCTTTTTAACTATAAAAGAATTGGAATATAACCCTGTGCGAGGTGAACCGATCAACGTGCAGGTAAACACTTGAAAATGAATCAATTAGAATTATAAGAATGAATGAGTGCTGATGCTAATAAATTTATTTTATATCCATCCTGAAGGATTCCCATCTTCAGAAAATTTCCAATACGTGTCGCAATTACAATCTAAGCACAGTTATAGTGAAAAGGCATTATTTATACAGCCCTAATAATAGTTCGTTGTACTGCTGGATCAGAAAAGTTGCATCAACAAGTTTTACGAAATTGTATTCTAATTTGAGGAATCGAAGAGTATCCAGGGATTACTATAAGTAACTTGAATATTTCACTTTATTTTTCATAAGATATAAAAATAATAATGACGCATAATATAACGGTTTATTTTTATCAGGGAAATTGATATCCTGTCTCCAGAAACTAGTGAAAAACTGATAAGCTTTGTAAACGACGATAAAGTATTCAAATTTCTTATTGTCCGTCATCCTTTCGAGAGGATTGTTTCATCTTACAGGTAAATTAGTAATATTAGTATGCTTATTTCTCGGCATACCATTTCCTGTTTATTTTCTTTTGAATGAATCAACCACCTTATTCATACCGAGTTATTATATTGATGTGTGAAAATATTGAAGTATTTTTTTTTAGACATGAAATGTATAACTCTGCAAAATATAGGAGTAATCAATAAATTCGTCTCTCATATTCCAGAGACAGAATAGAAAATAACAAAAAGTATACAGCTCAAGCTTGGATATATGCACAAAGAATATTCCATTTGACAAGACCAGATTTGTTTGTTACAAATGCGAAAACTGGTAGCTCATTGAGCAGAATATTTAATAACGATAAAAGGTACGTATGTAGAAAATAATTTAAATATCGGTATGGGGTATTGAAATATCGGATTTAATTTTAGATTGAAGTTGGTTCCTACTTTCAAAGAATTTATAACTTGGTTGCTACAAGAGCCTACATCAAACGATGATGTACATTGGGATAGTTATCACTCGCATTGTTCAGTCTGTGATATAAATTACGATTATGTTATGAAACTAGAAAATTACTCCTTTGAAGATATCGATTTCATATTTTCAAAAATGGGAGTAAACAGAAATGAAGTTTATATTCCAAGACTGGAGGAAACTGATGGTGGATTTACCGATTATCATCGAACATGTAGCTACTTGAAAAACCTAACACAGGAAATGACTCTGAAACTTTATCAACGATACAAAATTGACTTTGAAATGTTCGATTATAAATATGAAAATTACTTGGAATGTGACGGTTCGAATGTCTCGTAAAATAAAATTGTTATATGAGAATGATCGAAACTAGAATACCTATGTACATACTTATACTATATTTTTTGTAAATAAAATATTATCACAAATGTATATGCAAACTTATTTCATTGTTTAGAAAAAGAATTCAGCATATTATCAGATTAGCATAAAATTCTACATCCAATATGCGCTCATATTTATTTCTATCAAACTGTAATCGGAAAACAATCTATAATAGTATTTGAATAACACTATATGTACGAATCATTAAACGAAACCGTTGAATAGATCGCGAATAGCATTTCAAATAATATTAGAGTATACATATTACATATGTGAAATATAGGTCTGAAAGAATTTCTAGATCGAGTAGAAAAGTCTATATTATAAGATTTTTTTATTTTTATTTCGCAGTCTACATTTTATTCTGTGATCTCTGATAGCCGTGGGTATAGCGTTGGAACAGAGAACAAAAATTCGAATTTAAAATTGTGGCGTGAGCCCGCGAGTCACGTGATCGATTAGCGCAAGAACAGAAAGTACGTTGATTTGAATTTTGTTTAAAACTTCGTTTGAATCGGCGATTAAAGATCTAAAATTTAATAGTTAGATGCATAATTGATTTATTATTGTATTGGTGACCAATTGAGGCCTAAATAGTTAATATAGGACGTGAAAAAGTGATTTTAGAGGAACTATACATTCAAATAACAAATATCGGCGGTACGGCGCACCATTCGCTTGCCAGATTTTGAACGATACACACGTGGTTCGAAAACCGAAGAAATCACAGTTTCAAATATTCGTTAAACGGCTAATAGTAACAAGTTTTAGTGATTAGAATACCGTTACACAACTACTTCGTTACATTTACTACCAGCTACAAAATGAGAAAGCAAAAGTCCGTGACTCCGAGCGATCTAGATATTAAAACACCAAAAATTCGCAAATTCGCGACACCAAGCTCTAGTCAGACTCAGTCATTGTCTCAACCGATTAATTGTACTCCGATTATTAATCCCACTATCGTCAGTAAATACCAGGAATTAACGCACTTCTGGCAGTGTGCGAAGAAAAATAAACTCCCTTTATCCCAGGATCAGGTGAGCATATAATTTAAATTCGCAATTTGCCATTTTATGAACTGTAGTTATGAATGTTTTGAATAAATAAAAATCCATCATTTTTGATACATTAATTGAACCTACGTAACATTGGGTTTATGTTATGAAAGAAGTTCTTTTTTTTGTTTCAATATACTCGATGTGTTTCCAGCTGCGTATAAAATATAAAAACAAATTGAAGTGTGAAAGAATGTCGATTTTGAAAGAATTTTAAATATATCGAATAATTAATAACGTATTTGAATCAATAGACCCAGGCAAAACACCAAATCGAATTAACTGAAAAAAAAGATGAACTAGCACAAGCTAACAAAGATATAGAAAAACTGCTCATAAATTTAGGCGAGGGAAAAAAAAAACATGAAAAAATGGTCGAATTCATTGAAGAAACATGTAAAACGAGAGATGCTATCATTGAAGAGTAATATACGATTATACAGCTATAATTTAACTGCTGATACGATTTCCCACTTATATTACAGCAAATAAAATTATTTCTATTATTTATTAATCTTGTCTTTCAAACAGTCAAACTCTTGCCACTAAGTTGAACACTTCAATACAAAAGCATATAAATGCAATAATAAGCACACAGGATCATTGTGCCGAGAGTATAGAGCATTTGACCCAATTGTATAACAATGTGGTTTTGAAACAGCAAAATATAATCGAAAATTTGACTGGGAAAATTAATGATAAGGGTAAATAAATCTTTATATCATTCATGTAAGAAATACTAAATTGGGTTGTTTATTTATCAAGGAATGGTAAAAAAACAAAACTGCATCGTATGTGAACAGTATAACTATTTCTAAAGTCAAACCGTTTTGGTGATTTTAATATCTAATATTTCTTGGGCAAAACAGTTTCAAAGAAGAAAAAGGAATGGAAAGAGGAATTTGATTTGAAATGTAACGAATTGTTGGCATTCGATAATGAGTGTAAACAATTTGGAGAGGTGGTAAAAGAAAAAACTCTGCTCCTAAATGAAATTGATACTAAAATCAAAAAATATGAAGCAATTATTGATAAAAATAAAAAGGAACACATGGTAGAGACTGCACAAATGTTAGAGAGCATAAAAGAGGAAGAATTAAATTTGAAAGTTGAACGAGAGGGAAAATGCAAATCGGAAGCGGTGAGGATCACGAATTTTCATCTTTCTTCAGCTATTATGGAGTTGTATTGATTTAAACTTAATGTGTCTGCTCTTCAGGAATATAGTAAAAGTTCAGAAGAGTACGATGTGCTTCTAACAAAATACAAGTCACTAGAAGTTCTGGACTCAGACTATCAGAGCGAGATTAATAATTTAACACCCAGCTTACTGAGACTGAAAGAACAAGAAGTGGCCCTGAATAATCAGCTTGATGAATTGAAAGATATTCATCGTGCATTACTATCGAATAGAGACTTGGAAGCAGGAGAGTACAGGTCAAGATATAGATAAAAAAATGAACTGAATGATAGAAATCACCAAGTGTGATCAACAAATGATAAGTTATATTGACTAATATAAGTAACATGAATATTGAAACAATAGAAAGAAGCTACAGGATTTGACGTCACTAAATACAGAGGCAAGCGATAAACTGAGTGAAGCCGTGTCAAACAATGAGGAATTATCAAAGATTGTATCCAAGACAGTTAGGAACACCGAGGAATTGGCGAATGCGTCGAAAATAACGAATGACGAAGTCAGAATATCCCTAATTTTATATCAAAGATATTTAGTTTTGACCAGTTTTATGTAACTCAACTATTTCTGTTAATTACATTTTAACTTGATTCTTTAGATCATAGAAATTCGCAAAAGTCTGGAAGACGTTTTGACTAATAATGAGGAATTGAAGAGAAAAATTGAGACTCAGAATGAAGAATTGATTGCGATTGACAATAAAATCTGTGAGAACAGAGCGGGTTTTGAAATCCACAAGGCTAAGCGGGATGAAATCGCTAACAACGAGGCTAAAGTAAGCGCTGAACTGGCTATGATTGAGCAACAGTTGTCTAATGAATCTGAAGAGTGCTCGGAACTCCTTGAAGAAATAGACAAAGAAAGAACTGAGTCCGCTGAGAAAACTAAGGAGTTTAAAAGGGAAATTAAAGAAAGAGATGAAGCTATTGCCAGAGAACGTAAAGCTGACGAAGATCTTCAACGAGTAATTTTAAGGAAACAATCTGAGTACAACAAGAAAATACAGGTGAGCATTTGAGTATAATTCTAATTTGAAATTACATAAATTCTATGTTATTCATTAGGACGCAACACATTTGACAAAACAATGCCAATCAGTGGAGCATGAGAAACAGATTAGAGAACAGAATGTTGAGATAGATATTCTCAATCGAAGGCTGTCAGATGTGAAGCTGAAGAATAAACTGGCGAATGAAAAGAAAACTGCAGCCGAAACCAGAGAGAAGGAAAAGTACGAAGCTTATGTGAAGAAAATGAAATCTAATTACGAAAATCTGAAAAAAAAATTGTCTAAAATGAGAGAAGAGACCGAAGGTTTTCTCAGGGAATTGAAAGAAGCTCAAGCCTCAACCGAGGCGAAAAATGCAAATCCAGAGGTATTATTTCGTCCTAAAGTTTTCCACAAAAAATTAACATTCAGTATTGGAAATATTATAATCGAATGAATTATCGATGCATTTTTTCCCTTATTCCAATTCTAAGAAAGGTTTATTAATAAAGTTTCCCTGCAAAATGAAAAATAATCACAAGCACAACAAATTCATTTTGTTATTAGAATTTGTTTGCAGATTACGTTATTACCGTTTACATTGCAGAAATTAACCGAAAACTCGATACCAAAGCCGATATTAAAATCAGCCATAAGCAAGAGTCCGCTAAAGGTTCAAAAAGTACAGTTCGACCTTCCTTCATCCTTGGATTATACCTCGATCAATATATCGCAGACGGTAAGTTGACTTCGAAGCAAAAATAAATCTTCACATTTTTTTAGAAATTTTAATAAATAATTTAACACGTTTCAATTAGTTTGAAGAATTAGAACGTTATCATGCAGCCC
The DNA here is from genome assembly GCA_963978835.1 of Tenthredo scrophulariae. Taxonomy (NCBI): domain Eukaryota; kingdom Metazoa; phylum Arthropoda; class Insecta; order Hymenoptera; family Tenthredinidae; genus Tenthredo; species Tenthredo scrophulariae. The sequence goes on from OZ022228.1 coordinate 18,161,573, forward strand.
CCACTTCAAGAGCAAATACAACTAATTGGGCACAAATACAAATACCAATTACTCCTGACGAACCAGACACAACATCACCCGTTGTTGAGGTAGGATTTTATGCCGATCGAAATTTCAGCTAGATTTAGTATTTTTTTCATCTCAACTAATTGCTGAATTAGCATTAATCCAGATAAAATTGTATGTTTCTTATCTCACAAACCATAATTTGAAACCAATATTAAGACGTGTGAAAATTTTTCTAATTTTTAGAAAATACAGGCACCACAGCCCAGGAAATTTTTCAAACATCCAAGATCAAAGACAACTAAGAGTTATCGATTTGGCAGAAAATAGAGAAATTTCTTACAAGCCAAAATAGAATATTTTTATCAGTTAATCAAATACTAGAATTAATAATGAATTCAAATCGTAAAGTTATATCACAGACATGTATATTTATCGATTCATTTACTAAATACTACAGTAAATAATGAATTGGTGATAAAAGCGTAATTAATTAATGAAAAGTGAAGTAGTATCACAAACATGTCTATTTATTGAATAAAGTAATTTCTGTTACAAATATGAACTGTTGTTAAGTCTGTAGTATTCGAATGGTCTATGGTACGTATCTATACAAAATATTCCACTCGATTATTACCAAATTTTGATAGAATGAGGTATAAAAATAAAAATTAGGTATACGTATAAAATTTCGGAAACTCGAAGATACCTAATACATGTTTTTATACTCTCGACTGCTTCGAGATTACTTAAAGAACCAAGAGCCAAGGCTTGTTTCCTTTCTTCCCAAAAGAAACGATTACACCAATTATAAAATTGGCCATAATGCAACAAAGAATTGTATTTATACCGTGTATAGTTATTTAGAATATGACTACTTTTATTCTTGACCACAACCCCTCGTGACCCACCAAATTGCATCTTGATTATATGCAAAACACGTACAACATATTGTCAAGAGGATTTCTTCAGTAATAAAACAATTCTAAAAACGACATTTGAACTGCTAATCGAAGTATTACCTTGAATATATTTACGTTTAATTTAACATTTTTAACTTTGATTCAAACATTATAAAAATAGTGTAATGTAAAACTAAGAGCTGAGTTATTTTCCAAAAGTTTGACCAGATCTATTAAGAGAAGCTCTTTTGCCCTAGGCTCTAGTTAAATACGAATTATTTAAACCTTTTCGTCGAATGGAATGAAAATTCGATGACTCCTGTGCATAGATACTCCTCAAAAGTTCGAACATATCATACAGTGATGAATAAATTGCATCGATAAATTTTATTGGATGACCGGAATTTCAGATATTCTTAAATCGTTGACATGATTGATATACTCGGACAGATTCAAGTATACATGCCTATGTAAATAATCATTCTGCACTTTGTTGCTTTGTTCTTTTCGGAGATATCGGTGAATTATCTCCTTCATCATAGACGATTAAACACTCCTCGTCTAAAGATGGCTTATGCTTTTGGGGCGTACGTTTATTTGGTGAAACTTGAGCCACGTTTTGAGACTTTGCTTTGCTAGCTTCGTTAGTTTGTTTCTCTGGCGTAGGAGTCTTTTGATAAACACACTGCATGTCTGAGTCAGAGTCCTCGATGATACATATATCGTCGTCTTCATGTCCGTTGTTGTTTTCTGTTTTTCGTTTTTTACAAACAATCTCATCTGGCGGAGCTTCCGTCTTGCGTTTCTTAGCAACATCAGCATCGGAGGACTGACGTGTGATCTCAGTTTCTACTATCACCACTGCGTCATTATCAGATGTCTCCACCTAAGTATTGATACAATCGTTAGTAAGAATAAACATAAAGACTTTCAGACTTGCTATAGTACAAGAATAAACTTTTCCCATTTACCGTTCCATTCGAAGTAGATGGTCCTTTGCTTTCGCTATCTTCTTCCTTTGGTTTGAGATCTTCAGGATCTGCGGCAATGAGGAAATCTGGACTTTGACCTTTCACCGCAGGTGCTTCTCTTTGTACAATGGTTACTGTCAGAGAATAATTTTGTAAAAAGTCATCAACTTTCAAAATTGTGCCATCCCGGATACCTAATTGTTCCAAAATCCTGTCATTGTTCCCCTCTGTTTCACCTTCTTCACTGCTAATTACAACTATGCCTTTACCTGAAACAAAATGTTGTTTATATTTCAATGGTATCCAAATATCGTTCTTGTAACTCGATAATTATACAAAACGAGTGATGATAGAATTTTTTTAGGCTTCAAATTAAAAATATAATCAATATCTCACCATCGATCATAACATCTGGTGCAATCATATTGAGTCGAGCCTTCATAACTGATTCTTCTAATTCTTTAACAGTCATCTTAGTAGTGTCCAGAGCCAAAGTGACTTGAGGAGTAGGTGCGCATACGTAGCAGTTTGGATTAGGTGGATTAACTGATTTTTCTGGTACAAGTAGCAAGTTTTTGTGGTTTGGTTTAGATCGTAGATAGACCGATCTACATGCCTTCAAATTATCCAAGAGAATACGAAATGCATGAAGAACTACAACGCCAGCAATTATCGCATTAGTAGTAGCAATAGCTGGTATAATATTCCCTGCCATAGCTAAATCGGAAAGAGAAATAAGTTACATGAGTATTTCATGAGTTATTCATAGTAAAATTAATTTTAATTGAGAAAGTGTGAATATAACTCTTTCATGCTTTCGGTGTTGAGATTACAGTTCGTTAGTAGAGTATTATCTTAATAGAACTAACATTTGATGTCGAATCGAGTTTTTTGTGCAATGCCAAAGATGTGTGCTCTTATATTTGCACACGCTGAAACGAAGTCCATGGCATTCTGCTCATCCTTGTCCCATACCAAATGATCTGATGGTGAATTTTTTTGACGATCAGTTAATTCTTTACTCAGGTTTTTAATAGACTGGGAAAAGATTGAACCACATTCTGCGATGCTCCACTGTCGTTGGTCTCTTAGTCCAGGTTCTACCGTATCTTTGCTACAGCCTGCCACTAATTGTAAGAAAACAGAAAAAACCTGGATATAAAAACTGTTAAGAACCATCAATTGAATACATATTCACAAGATAGCATTGTTTTATCTTACAACTTAAAATTGCCATGTGCTTGATTTTAGTGACATAGTTTTCATTCCTATTTCTATTTTCCAAATATATGTTATATTTGATTCAGTCGGAGGAAAATTTAATTAGGAATATTCACAAAGAACTGATAACTTTGCCTAGTTTTTTACCTCCATCAGGTAGATTAGTCCAACTTAATGGAGTGGGAGGCCTACGCTTCTTCCACAAGTTATCCATACTAAGAAGATACACAATGTCATCGTGAAATAGTTTGGTGAATAATTTTTCTGGATCATAGCCACTGGACTGAGCCCAGGCCCGAGTCGATACACGATCTACATTCCCTTTCTCGTTTGATTCTGTCTGTAATGCACCTTCTCCTGCTGTATCTGCAATTTGAGAAAAAAGGAGAGAAGAAACATTAAAACTTATCAGAAAACTCAAAGATCGATGCTTTAACGATTCCTTCAATAAAATTATATAAAGGTCACTCACCAGCTGCTTCCGGGTCTGCTGTATCAGGTGAAACATCTTGATCTGGATCTTCCTCGCCAAAGAGTTGACTGTAAAATGGAAAGAAGATAAAATAGTAGTTAGAAAAGCTAGAAAATCATAGTTTGCACGTTTTCTGTCTAGAAGTGACACGCGATGATATGTATGACAACAAAAGATTATGTCTACAATTAAGCTGGATTATATCTAGATATTAAAAAACGGTGGAATCCTTACTTAAACAAGTGTTTTGCCCAGACTATGCAGTGAATTGGTTCACTGGGAGTGTTACGAATGGTACAACCAGGGTAAGTCTTCTGTGGAGCCTTAGTAGTGCATTCATAACACTGACTAAGACCCTTTTTAATAAGTTCTACTTGTCCTTCATAGCCGGCTGTTCCAGATTCAATCAAAGGTATATCTGCAGCTAAGCACATGCGATTTACATGATTTCTTGCCGCTCTATTATCCAGGGCATTCATCACCAGGTTAAACTTCTTAAAAAAGTTAACGCCATAGTCTGGACTGTAAATAAATACATCATTAGTAAAATTTTGAGAGAATTGGTATTCTTTTCAAACGCATCTATGAAACTTAGAATATTATAAGATATATATACTGTTAAACTTATTTTTCGTTTAATTTGCAGATTAGTTTTTCAAGAATTTCATTTTCCAGAGGATTATTCTGGTAGAAAAAATTCAGTGTCATAATGAAGCGTTTTGTTACTCGATTTCAATTTTTATTCTTCAACGAATAAAGTTGGATTAGTTGTTCTTTTAAGAAATGGCAATAATCCAATACTTACGTAGTAATACTGTCATGGTAATGAATTATTTTCACATCCGGGTTGAATGTTAAAGCAGTTTCGCGTGCAACCGCGGCTTTAGATTTACCGACGTGTTGTTTTTGGAAAAGAAATTGTCTGTTCAAATTACTGACGTCAATGGTGTCCAAATCGATCTGGAAATATAGAAAATAGCAGCATAAGAGATTAAGTACACTGGAATGAAAACAATAAAAAAACGATAAAACTCTTGAATTAAAAAGAAGACATAAGTTGTTTATTTTCATTAAGCTTGCAGGAATTATGTTACATATGCTCAATTAACCTGCTAACTGTTTCGGTGAAATTTACGATCATTTTCTAGCGTTAAATTAATTTTAACACGGGACTTCATTATTTTATAGAAATATGTTAGAATATCGGTTTATAATTTGTTCGTGCGATTTAAATAATAAAGGAATGTATAGCATAATGTCTTATCGACCTTTGAGGTTAGCTACCAGCAAATATGGGTAAATTAATGCAGTTTTTAATCTTACAATTTCGATATCGTTAAATCCTGTCATTACAAGATTCTTTAGAACTTCACATCCAATCCCGCCAGCTCCCACGACCAAAACTTTACTCTGTAATACCGCATTTTGCAAATCTTCACGCAACACGCCGCTGATACTTGCCGCCATTTTTCACTCGCTACGACTGCACAGTGCTGCTAATCCTAAATCATCAACGATCTTACAAATCCCCACTCCAGACAATAATTTTACCCGATTAATAATAATAATAATAACAATAATACATAAATGCCTAAAAAATAAAAGTGCGCTGAATTCGTATAATTGTAATGGATATTATAATTTCTATCGAAATAATAAGGTAGTACATGCTATCACAGTGGGGGAATTCCTTGTAACCATTTCAGTCTTATCATGTAATGTCCGGATTATTGAAATCTAAAAAACCGGTTGAAATTACCGGCAGCACTGCCGCATTAACATGTTTGGATTGTATTGTCCATGTGTACGTAAAACGGTTGAAGTTTGAAAACTATCATTGATAAAATTTGATTATTAAAAAGTATGAAATGGCGAATTACAGCGGCATTAGTCAAGCATCGAGTAAGTAAATAAATATTAAAAATGAGAATAACCTTAAATTGAGGAAAGTTTCTTGTAACAATCGACCTAAAATAAATATAAAGCCCAATTTAGTTTCTCCTTTATCATCTTTATGAAACTCTGAATAAAAAAAAAAATTGACGAACAATGAATAAATAAGAATACAACAGTTTATCCCATAACCTAGAATAATATTTCACAGATATATCAGGAATATCTAGCGTCTCTCGATCTACCAGCATCCGGAGTCCATTGAAGGTTGATTTCTCTATGAAATCTTTTGGCCCGTTGAATACCACATGTCGTATATCGAAGGCTTCGATTAATTCTGAAAAACGTATCTGCAATGAATCTGAAGAAGTTAACAAGTCTTTTTGTCAATGCGAAGAAATAATGAATGATTTTGGAAAAAAAAAATTCATCCTAGAATGCGTCAAGGAAGCGTCGTTGAATGCGGATGCAACTTTGACTCATAATACAGCTGAGAAATTAAGACAATTAATCACTACCCATGAGGTTGAAAAGTATCTACATTTGCCGAACAGCTCTGAGGATATTAATGAGAAAATAACTCTATTGGGAATAACAGATTTACCCAAAGTCCAATTAAACTACGAAGAAAAATCAGAGATCAAAAGATTTGTGGAAAAGAAACTGCGCGAGAAAACAGCATCCTTTCTTGCTAGGTAGTTATTGTTGGATGAATATATTGTCTTCATACAATTAAATCCCAATTCCATTCCTAAGCTTTGTTAATTAAAATGCTGGGAATTTCATTTATTTAATTTTATTTCATTCATGAGGCTTCGTTGTTTTATTGCACCGCCCGCAAATATGTAAATAATATCGAATTGTACTTATCTTGTGTCTCTAGGTTCAAGGAAATGGGTGGAAACATAGAAGAATTAATGAAAAGAAATGATCTGACTAGACGGCAGAATTTATCGGAAGTTTTTGAGCCAGATTTGTTTCAATGGAAAGAAAAAATCGAAGAAGAATGTTCAGAGTATGAAAAAGACGTATTAGAATACGGAAAGTATTTTAGTGAGTGGATAAATCTGAAATATGGTGATATGAATGATATTCAATTAATTAAGGCTGAAAATCTGCTTACCAAAGTACAAGTTTCTGAAGCTCAAGCAAGAATTACTAAGTTAAATTGTGTTTTAAAAATGTTTAAAGATACACCCTTTACACTAGAAGCATATCAAATCATTAACTCTAGCTTAGACAGTCAAATATATGAAATGGAAGAAGAAATCCGAAGGAAAAAGGGGATGAAGAAGTTATACGATGATCTCAGAGGCACGGAATATGACCAAGTTGTACAGCGATATTCAGAACTGTGTAAAGCTATTGAAAAAAAGAAACGTTTAATAAAAGATTTAAGTTAATGGAGGAAATATTCCAGATATTAAATTGTTGTTCAGAGATTCCAGCTCTTTTTTTAGCAAATTAATTATCAGTCTCAAGTCAATATTACAATACGATATGAGTGATTAATCATTTCCATCTAGTTATAGATAAAACTTTTGTACAAGCATTTTTTGCCAATTTTTTATGAGAAATATTTGTTCATTATTACGATTTATTGTTCTCAATAAATTTTCATCTATCATTAACAAAAAAAAAAATACCTGTTTCAATATAGTATATAGATTGAATATACCTAATGGTCAATTCTAATTTTTTACACATGAATTTTGGAATTTTACATACATTATAATACGCAAATAATTAAGCCCATGAAATGACCAATGCATTATGAATTGCACAACGATTTAATAGCAATCAAATAGATTCAACCAATACATTTGATACAAATAAAATGGTTACTACGATGATTCATAGTTTCAAAACTTGATAATTTTACTTCTAGGCTTCTTATCGTCATCTTCATTCTTTGTCTCTGTCTGATCTTCTTCTAATGACTCTAATTTGCTGCCTACAATCTTATCAGCTGTGATATTTGTCTCTTCCTTTTCCTTTATTACATCAGGGCAATCTTTTCTCAAGTGTGTAACATCCCCGCATATCTTGCATCCACCACCTTGTGGGTATAATCCCTTTGGATTATCCGGACATTGTCTAGCGATGTGTCCCTGCTCTCTGCAAATGAAGCAGCTCGCATGTCTGAATTCTTGACCTTTAACTACTTTACATTCAAAGTGAGTATGTTCCGCTGAACCACATTTGAAACAGATTCCAGTCCCAGATTCGTCGCGGCCAAGCTCAGGACAATCTGAAAGATTGTGTCCAGATTTACGACAGTGGAAGCAAACTCGCTTTCTTTCACGTGTTAGGGCCTTCTCAGCTTTACGCCTTTCCAACTTCATGGCGATGTTGATTTCCGAACGGGGAATACCTGTGAAAATAATCAATTTCTCAATTTAATTCTATCTTTTGTCGCTAATAATTTGTAAATAAATCTAATACAAGTTTAGGCTTTGTTTAATAATTATTGATCAAGTACTGCTACAGTTAAGTGATTATGCTTCTTTGGATACAAGAAAATGATTCGATAGCAGAAAAATAGTCACAAATAATTAAGGATCAAGAATTTGGTAGGAATCAGCCATTCGACTGTTGAATTCAGATAATCCAAAAGAAACGGTGATTCACCTTTGATGATCATGTTCTTTTTTAGTTCCTGCAATCGCTCTGCGTCTTCCCTTTTTACAGGAAATCCATCGTATTTAACAACTTCAACTTCAATGCCATTGAATATCATTTTGATAACACCCTCGTCAGGTTTTCGCCTCTTGTATTCCTTATTATCATTCTTCCCACCTTTTCGCTTTTGGCTTTTTTTACTCTGAGTATTGTCGTCTTTTTGACTCTTCAAATTATCAGGAATTGAATTATCATTCTGGGCTGCACCCTCTTCACTCTCTTTTTCTAAGTTGATTTTCTCTTCATCCAACTTTTCTTTTTTCTTATCCAGATCCTTGCTCTTGTCAACTTCATTATTTCCATCAGTAGTGACAGTCTTCGATAATTGGCGAGGATTCATTTGCTTTCCAAATTTCACCTCATTACCCCAATCATTTCCTGACACATCAAAGCCTTTGGGAGTTTGTTCTTTTTGGGATACATTCTCTCCCACATCAATTTTACTTCCATTCTTCTCGCTAAGTATTCTTCTTTGTTTTTTCTGATTACGTTTTTGACGTTTACTCAGCTTCTCTGTATTTCGTTGAACATTTGACGAAGGGCTCTCTTTTGTATCAGAATCAGCATTCATTAACTCTTGTTTCTTATCCTGCTGAGGTTCAGATGTAACATTTTCCAATTGGCTACCCATATCACTAGAATCCACGCGAGATTTTGATTTCTTAGACTTCTTTCTCTGACTTCTTTTTCTACTTTTCAAATCAGATTTATCATCGGTGAGAGTATCCTTAGAATTTGATACGTTAATACTAGGACTGTCTGTTTTATCCTCATCTGCATTATTAGGCTCAACAAGTTTCTGGGTATCTAATTCTGAGTTCATTGAATCATTTGCGATAGTTTTCTTTCTCTTTTTGGGCTTTGTTTTAATTTTATCGATAGTCTTGGGAGTCTCTAGTTCCTCGCTAGCTTGACTCTCGTTCTGTTTTTTGTTTGCAACTTTTTCCACTACTTCTACAATTTGATCATTATTTGAATGATCATTTGTCAAATGAAGTTTAGCAGCTGTTTTAACTTTCTTCTTATCCTTTTTGCTACTTTTACTTTTACACAGTTTACCACTTTTATCTTCGCCGGATTTGCTCTCTGGAACTTCGTCAAACGCCGCCCATTCGTGATTAAAATTTCCAGTAGTATCGTGATAAAATAATTCCTCTGTTTCTGCAAGTAATTGTTTAGCGGTTTTAGCTTTCTTCGGAATTTCTTTAGAGTTTGATTGGCTATCTTCAAGCTGCATTTTCATAACATTCCATGGCGTCGCCTCGTCTGGCACACGTTCATTGGATGATTTGGATCCTTTTGCTCTAGCAAATCTTGTCATTTTGTAAGAAGACTATTAACGTTCGATTATAGTTGATGAAGAAACGATCTGAAAATACGAATAAATTCGCGTAATAAAAGTTACAGGAAAAAAAAAAAAAAAAGAATTACCAGTTTATAGAGTTTAGATTGATAATGTGAAATTAGTTTATGAATTTTAACACGAATGTTCAGCAAAAAAGGAAGAGAAATTAAAACTATAGATGAAACTTATAACTTTTCGAGGTTATGATTAATCGAGAATCGGTGTTTGATAGTAAATTTCGTTACAAGGAGCGATATCGGCAATATATTAACCTCTTACCTTGACGCTTTTACCACAATGAGTTTATAATTCTATTATTTCAATCTTTACCTATGAGTTTAACGATCAGAAGCGTACTTGACAACTTATGAACCACATGGAACATCGATCATAACCTAAATCTTCTCCTGCTTTTGAAATATCAATGACGTCATATAAAGTTCGTTGTGATTGGCGAGTAGTGAGCCATTCATCATCTCCTCAGCCAATTGAAGTCCTTTATTTTTACGCTATAGTTTTTTTTTCCTTCACGTTCATTGTTTAAATCGTACCTTACGGCAGCGTAGTGAACCTCTTGAGGAATTTCTTTAAAGCATTTCTTAACAAGTCCTTCAAATTGACTTTAAGTAAGCTTTAAATAAATTAAAGCCGACGTACGACTGCGATTGAATCCATTTAAGAGTTCGTACTTTGCCTAAAGTCAACATGAGAATTCGTGTTATTTTCATCTCTAAATGCAAATGGCAAGCTGGAGGAGTTTTTTGTTACAAATTCTACGATTTTAAATCCAGGAAGTTAAGATACGAATAATTGTGCTTATAGGTTAAGCATATTTACACAATTGTTGGAATAAAACTGGAAATAATGCGTTTGCGGTATATGAATTACGTTCATAATATCGCACACCTAGATCTAAACTAGGACAAGTCAAAAAACCTGAATTTTGAGTTATTATTATTTTTGTATACCTCGATACCATACGCAACTAACCACACGAACAGATTCAACCTAATGTTCATAATCATGACGACAGATTGCGCTAACTTGGTTTTACCGAATTAATAAATAATCAATAATAATTATATGATAATATAATTATAATTATATTTATTATGAATAATAATTAATTAATTAATCAATTATCCAAAGGCATAATTGGAGCAAAACGTTTTTTCCTCGTACTGAAAAATGAGATTTTTTGAGTTGTCCTAGTTTAGATCTAGGTGTGCGATATGTTACAAGGATAGCAGTGTCATTTAATTATAGCGTAAGGCTTTGTGATTTACATGATATGAATTTGAACCAATCGTCGAATTTTGACTTGCAGTTTAATCTTCAAGAAAGGTATAACTTTAATTTCTGTAATTGTTTTACCCGATTCTCAGCCACTCAAACTAATTTTTCGAAAAACACTCGAAAAAAAATGTTGAAAAAAAAAACAATATTAGATATGCCATATTACTTCGCTAAATAATTTTAATCGATATGATTAATCACTCAACCATCTTAACAATTTTTAGTAAAACATAATATGTGCAGCAGATTCTTTTGAAACATTTATTTATTAATTTGTAGATTGAATATACACGCTGCAGTAATACAACAATATAGGTAGACAATATCATGTCTGTTGAATTAGGATTTTGTACTTGGTTTTCCTAGCAGAGAAAAATCATAAATTTTGTCATGGTTCCTACTGCGAATAAACATCGAATGAAACTAGCCATTTTTCGTCATATTTCATACATTTATTTTTCAATTTTCGATTGATATGACATAGAATAAAGCACAAAGTTCAGTAATAGTGAAATAGGAATTTCCGACCTTGTCAATATTTCCGTGTATTATTAAAATTCATTTCAATGATGAAGTCGTATCACTTTTTCAACGTACAAAAATATACCTTTGTTACTGAATGACTTTAATTATAAATTTTCACTTTATTCCAAGGCATTCATAGACCCATCATTCAAGATCATTTTCTATACTTCCACAAGTTTTAGTTAGCCCACGGGATTGTAAATTCTACTTGAAGGGACACGGAATAGTATTTGAGTCAGAAAAGCGTTAACCCATTCGAATGTTAACAGTTATGTAAAATGGTGAAGAGCATTGTGATCCTCTAACTTGGAACTGGCCCCAGAGTGATAAAACCGTCTATAATTTTTCTCCAAAAATTAGTTTATGTTCGAGAAGCATACTATTCTCAGGTGGTAAAGATAGACAAGCTCTCAAAACATTTTCTATCGCAGCTCGTTGCTTGAATAATGCATTAACTACCGGAGTTCCGCGTGGCACAAGTGGCGCTTTACACAAATAAGATAAAATTGAAAGTACAGGATGAAACCCTGTGAACTCTTCATCTTCAGATTCATTCTGCTTAAAAGTTATCCGCGAAAAGAGTTCAGCCAGTATAACTAGATCCAATATTATTGGACTAGCCAGTAATGAATCTTCGCAAGTATTGTGAACGACAATTGTGTTATGGCCACCGAGCATTATTTCAGAGGTGTATTCGTCCAAAGCACGTTTACTATCACCTGAAACAAGATTTACAATATATTATATTCATTTCTGTACTAGAATACAAAACATATCAATTATTTATCAAATTTTATGAGACAACAGTAAATCCCCTACTCTTTTACAACCATGATTTCTGATTTAAGGATATTTTAACAACTTATTTATAGCACGAATTTGAATTTGTAGCCCTTACCGACATATGGCACATATTTTATGACGACACAATGATCTGGTTTTTCTCCAGGTTCATAGAGAATACTGTTAGATTCGACCATATCATCGACCACATTGCTCTTTGAGATCTGTAATCAAAATAAAGTTTGATAGTCATCATTAGGTGAAGATTGTTGGCATCAATGCTGAAATATATATGATAATCAAAACTTATGATGGATAACTCACTTCTTTTGATCTGAACTGTTGCGGTGCTGACAAATTATATCCGTCGTTATTTCCAAGATGATTATAGCTGACTATAGATACTGGTTTAATACCAGCAGAGACTAAAAAATCAACCAATACTGATTTCAGTTTAGTTTGACCGGACTTAAAGTCGTCCCCAGCTATAAAAGTCTTGTGTTTTTCAGCCAGGTCAATGGCACCAGGTACAAAAGTATTTTGGGGAGATCCATTTATATAGGTACACTGTGTGATAAGTGAAGAAAAAATATAGTAGAACATGACAAAGAATTTCAAAGCTTTGGTAATCGCTTTAACTTACCCCTTCCAAAATAGCCGCTACAGCAAACATAGTGCTTGGACTTATCTCTGGGTGATCTTCTGCGATAGATTTCAACAAATTTTTATCGGTATCATTCACTCCTTGAATGACTTCCGTGAATCTTTCTGTATTCGCCGTCCAGATTATGATTACTTTCTCTAAATTTTTTGACCTTTTAAATTCAGATATGTCACTTCTGATACAATTCAAATGTTCCGTCTTCGATCCTGATATTACATTGTTAGCACGATCCTCCTTCAATCAATTAGGACAGTTTTAATGAATGTGTATATTATAGGGTGGTCCTTGATTTGATCATTTTTCAATTTTAATGCTTCCATGGACTAGGGCGTCTCCAAATAAATACAAAAAAAAAATGTAGCCAAAACCTCAGGTTCCAATCTCAATTCTAATTACCGCCCCAAAGCCTTCGAATACGATCAAATTAAGGATTACCCTGGTGTGTTTATGAGAAACAAAAGTTTTCAGAACTTTTAGCGAAAAGCATAATGATCAGACATTACGAACCTGATTAGCCGCAATAAAATCAGAGTAATAAATACTCTTGCGTGGTTTCATCTGTTCCATTTTAGATTTCAACTGAGTTTGTAGATTGTAATCAATAACTTTAGCCCTTTCCATAGCGTCGGCTAAATTTACATTAGAAATATCCCAACCGTCGATTTCTATGTCGTTAGGATCAACCATTGGCAACATCCAGGACATTGGTACATGGATATCTTCAAAACCTCCATTCCCAAGTTTAACTGTTGAAGATTGTGTAATGGAGCCATACCTATGTAACAAAAGTAACTAATTCGACTTTTCTCTTATTGAATTATATGAAATAATGAAATTAGGAATTTAGATATTTCTTATTCCAAACAATCAACCATTTGAATACCAGTTAGCTTCCTTAGGTCCTTCTTTAGTATTCCATTTTAATTTCATCTTATTTGCTAACAACGCTGCAGTTATTGTTGTACCATTGTTGCCACCCCATCCCACTAGCATCACACCAAGTTTTGGAACTTTTAATTGAGTTCTTATTTTCAAATTTCTGGATGTTGGGGTTGCCTTGAAAAAATAATATCATTCTGAACATGATGTATCTATAAAACGTCGTTTGATCTAATATTGTGAAAAATGTAAATTATTGAAAAAAAAAAAAATAGATGAGGTATAAAATTAGATAATTCAGTATAGCTTTATGTCTTTTAAAATTATTTATGGAACCTTATCCTCCTTTAGCGCCTGGCATATCAATTATTATTTAGTTTTATATATACGTACCACGTATCTAAGGACTTTGTCATCAACTTTCGTCACTTTTGTTGTTTGGTATTCGTAATTGGCTTCAACGAATTCTTCGGTGTATTTAACATTCGGACTATTTACCTGAACTTTGAACGCCATTCTGACTTTGTATATTTTTATTTTATTTGTTAAAAGTGGAGCGTGAGTGAGTTCGCGGAGGAGCGAACAGTCCGTGAATATATAATATTATACTTTTATTTCATCCGGCAACAAGTCCAGGGTATAGGAAACAAGTAAACCCGTCAATATCTATACTTGTATACTCCTACTCTAGAATTATATTCTATATACATACATACGTGGCGTTATCAGAGTTTCTAATCTTCGGTTAGAGGCGCGGTTTCATCAGGAGCTAAACGTTAGGCTCGACCATAATATGTACAACGAATGACATTGTCCTTCAGAAGTCAGAACATATACTCAGTCGAACGCCACGTATTTTAGTAGATTAGAACCTTTCGGCACAGCCTATATCGCAAACAGGTGCGAATAACGTTCTGCGCATTTATCGAAGTCCTTTCATGGCTTCACGCATGCTAAAATCAGGTTATGAATCGCTTCTTATTGGTAAAATGAGATCAAAAGGCGCGAGGCATATGAAGGCATTTTTCAATTTCCTATATTCTTGAACATCAGTGGTTCGAATAAGATAATTTCCAAATCTTTATTCATTTTTCATTCCTTTTTTCTAACATTTTCTGCTCGCTGTTGACATCTACTGGTGAGATGACGTATTATCAGATCTCAAGGCCGAATGGAATAGTAGCGGCTATTTACTAGGGGACATTTATGTTAATAGCGTTGTTCAGTAGGCATCACTAATCGTTATCACGTAGCCAATAGTTGTCGCTCTGTCTCTTTTTGTCCGAAAGAAGTGAGCGAGGCATACAGAGGTAGAGAACGAGAAAGAGAAGAGTGAGCTTTATTACAGGACTATAATTGCACTGAAGCAAAACTAGATAAATCTTTATGTTCGATTTATAAATATTTGTTAGAAACACTAATGAGAATACTAATATTGTTTTTTTTCAACCGTATAGACAACACTTCATACAGGAAACCGGAGCAAAATGGGGTACCTGAAGAATTTGGTATACGAAGTAAAAACGAAGTCTAATAAAATCGTTGTAGAAATTACTGTACTTGTGTTTTATTAAAGAACCCTAACGCTTTTGCCGCTTGGCTCACACTTCTAAGGCTGAATAAACCGATCTTTATTTTCGCCACAATTGCCGTATCTCTTTCGATCAGCCCTTGAATAACAATATTTGGATCCAATGTTTGCTGAAAAATGCTAAAAATCGATTTTTAATTATTTAAATCTGCGCAGGATATTCGCAACGAATGTATACAAGCGACAACTGTTTTACCTTCGGTAAGAATGTCGGCGCCTGTTTTGATCCTTGGATTTTATCTCGGACAGAAGTATTTACAGAAATTGGGAAAAGGTCGAGTTTCGATTCGTCGTTCAGTACCAAAACAATAAGTATGGCGTAAAGTCATCATCGCGATTTTTGGTAAGGAGAAAAATGTACAATACGTATAATTGCACAACAGTTTTAGAACCAGTAAAAAGTAAAGCATCAAATCTACAAATCCTGCAGCAGTCGCCAGGTCATTGATTCACTATATAAAATTTCTGATACCGTTGATAAAGAGATCGACATAGGTATATTATTATTGTGTCTCGTGCAGGTTCACGTGGCATAAGGCCAGAGGTATATGAAAGCAGTAACCGAACAGGTAGGTAGTGTATTTAAAATCAAATTCATTGAAATTGTTACTTCCCGGATTCCAAGCACGACTCTACTAACTATCGGTCACAACTCCGAGTCATAGATCTTGCGCAAAATTGTAGGGGTGTTTTTTTGTACAAAAATATGAAGCATCTGCTATACAACTCTGGAATGGGATATTCTATCAATTTACCAGAATATACTATACAAATGGGCGTTACATGGGTTTTGCAAATTTCTCTGAAATAATCTGTTTTTGTTTGGCGTCGT
Source organism: Tenthredo scrophulariae (assembly GCA_963978835.1). Taxonomy (NCBI): domain Eukaryota; kingdom Metazoa; phylum Arthropoda; class Insecta; order Hymenoptera; family Tenthredinidae; genus Tenthredo; species Tenthredo scrophulariae. Next base: position 18,177,635 of record OZ022228.1, read on the forward strand.
GAGATTTTACATTGTAGTGAATATCTCGACGCCTCAATGGAGAACTATACTTATGATATCTCAAATGTTTTGGTAGGAAAACATGATACCTCAAATTCTGGTTGAAGAACATGCTATTTCCTAGAGATCGTGTACTTCAACCAGAATCTGAGATATCATAGTTGTCTATTGAGGCGCCGTTTTGTAGTGGTTATTGTACGCCAGATTCTTGAAATTTATTATCCCAGGTATAGATTGACTTTTTCATAACACGGACATGAAATGAGCCTTGTTTCATGCATGTTGCGGGCGTGGGGAAATCACGTGTTTCGACCGTGAGTCCCAAATATCCATCAACTCTCACCCCGGCGGGAGGAAAAGTACTTTACCTCCCGCTCAGCCCATTTCGTGCCCTTATTATAAAAAATACAGTGTGCAACTAGGGGGTGGCACCCCCCCCCCCCCCCCCATAGTTCCGCAATATACTATTCTTCAACAGCAGAGCGAATGCGCTTGCCATTGCCCGTTTCCGCTTCTCACGAGCGGAGCCGAACCTCACGTTCGCTCCGTTGTTGAAGAAAATAGTATGTACTATGGGGAGCTCGAGACAAAACGGGTGTTCGCGCCTTACATGAAGTTGAGAACCCCTCGGCTCCACCTCGGGGACCTCAACTTTGTAAGCGCGCGATCGCCCGGTTTCACTCTCGGTGCACTATGTACTATATTCTGCTGACACATCGATTCACGCCGTTTATCACTCGTACGACACTCTTCTGGTGAATTTGCAGACCTCTTCTTAGTTGAAAAATGTAGTTATTTCCTCATGCGGCAGTTTTTTCATAGTCATGTGTAGCTGACTTGTTGCATTTTGTAGTGGCGTATATGCGATGAATCGCATGCCTGTGAATCAGAAAAATAATGTAACGTAAGAAGCTTTTTGATTAAATAAAAATGCTGATTTGAGAAAACTGGTAAAGTAGGGGCTCGAGGAATATGAGGTCATTCTTCATGTACTAGTCGCATCTTCTGGCCCTCCGGTGGTTGAGATAGTCGCAAGCTGGATATTGTATAAATAAAAGTAGCCATCGTTGTATTGAACACTAAAATATATACTAAACGAACGACGATTTAAATCGACCAAAATTCCAGTGAGAAAGTTCACTGGGATTTTTTTTTGCACAAGTTTCGATTTGAAATTTACCAACGAATACCGAAATCAGCCTTGGAGCTAACCAAAATTTTTGTGGGTTCTGCAATCGGCTCGAATAAGATAGGCAATCAAGAAGTCCAAAGAGAGCGACAACTGCTATTAACTTCTGGAGCTTCTGAACAGGGGCTAGGACGAAGAATCAAATTTTGAGGTAAAAGGTGTACCGCAATCTTTTCTTATATCGATAAAAAATCCTAAAATCAGCGCCCATAGATTCTACTGCACCTGCAGCTTCGTGAATCCGAAAGCTTATACGACGACGCAAAAACGCCGAATTCATATTTTAACTTTTTACAACATAGAGGAAACATTATTATACATTTATCATTTTTATTCATTAGATTGATCAAGACCTTCCTCTTATTTATTATTTTAGACTTACTTTCCTTATACGGTCCTTTGCAGTCTCGTTTATAAATTTTGTAGCAGATATCCTTTTCTCTGTTGTAGAAAGAGATAAACCATTAGCAGAAATAAAGATGTTACCTGCCAAGGTCCCAGCCATGTTCACCGATGAATGTGATATACTATACGAAAAAATTACCAGCAGCGTAAGTAATTTAGTCCAGTCAAAAAGTCTATGTCTAATTTTTTGAGACACGTTTTTAAATCGTTTGAAAAATAATAAGTAGAACTAAAGTCTTATACACACGTTCATAATTCTGATGCTTTGCATATTGCACATTACTGATTGTCACTCATTATGCCCTTGAATGGCTATAAATTTCGAAAGACTGTATTTCAATCACCGATCAATGAAGAGTGTACGAAATTAAAGTTCCACAAAATTAAAGAATCGAATGTATAGATTCCTAAGTATTCATAATTAAATCCTAGGTCGAAAGAAACATATTTATTGAAGTGGTCCTTAAGGCCCGTCCCTAGTCGCCCACCTCCTTTTGATACAATGTTACACATTTCAATTATTATCCGAGCCCAGGCGTCGAAAACGCAAAAAAGGCCAACGTCGCGCGAATTCTATTTCGATCCCGAACACATACGTCCAGAAAAATGTTCGTTTCATGCGAAAATAGAGTCTACAGATAGTTTTTAGATTTTTCGAATTCGATTTCCTCGGCGTATAATGTAAAAACCATCTGTAGTCTCTATTTTCGCACGAAACGAATATTTTTTTGGACGTATGTGTTCGGAATTGAAATAAAATTCGCGCGACGTTGGCCTTTTTTGCGTTTTCGACGTCTGGGCTCGAATAATAATTAAAATGTGTAACATTGTATCAAAAGGAGGTGGGCGACTACGGACGGGCCTTAAAACAGTGATTTAAGGAATTTTTATCAGGTCCGCCTCCTAATCGGTTCCAAATATGGAAGAACAAATTCCCCTAACATTTTAGCTCTTAATTTCAACGGGCATACGTGCCGCAAAACTTTTTTTTTTCAATAATATTGTTTTTATTTTTATTACTTTGTATCCACTCAAAGAAATTTTAAGTGCTCTAAATTATTAGTATATCTATTCAACTAATATTGCACTGTGTGAATTTAAATTTAAATTAGACCATGAGATCAAGGGTCTGAAAATTAACCGGAAACCGTGAAAATCCAAAAATCGTTTTTTCTTGGACACAAGCCCCCCTTTTCTCGCCCGGTGCCACATATGTAGAATGAAAAGGAATCAACATCCTTATCATCCAATCAGGTTCTCATAAAATTTGAATAGACTAATACAAAACAAAAGAGTCGTTTCGGAATAGAAAAATATTTTTTCATATCAATTGCGGAGTTAAAACCATGTATTATTATTATTATTATTCTAGTCTTATTGTTATATAAAGACAACAAAGTGGGTTTCGACGTTTTAATACTGTCGGATTATTCCCATATGCACAGTCTGAACTATTTCCAAAATTTTTCAGAATCAATGTGAGACACAAAGCATTGGTATAAGGAATCGTGTGCAATCAAACACAATCCATTGTTCTGGTAGAGTCGATGAAAATCGTAATTGTGCGTGTGGGCTCATGGGATCTAAATATCCGAAATATGCAGCTGATGAAATTTCGTTATTTCATGAATTGCAATCAGGAGTAATGCCATCCTCTGCTGATGTAAGTAGTTTTAGCTATTAGAGAACATGCACGGAAGGTTTTATGGCCGTCAGGGACTTGACGTACGAAAACAGCAGATACTCATAAGCATGATATATTTGGTCATTAACTATAGTAGTATATGAAATTGATATTTCGTTCAGATGAAAACCTCAGTGAATGTCGAGTCCATCGATCTGGAAATTGAGATTTTGGGTGACGAAACCCAAGTGAATTATCCCGATCCTGAAAAAGATTCTGGCTCGATGGACTGCGAAATACTGTGGCCTAAGTATGCAGATTCTTCTGAGTCTAGCGAGCACCAATCCGCAAAGAAGTTAGATGTGACGAAAAATTCGGAAGTTCTTCAACAAGAAGCGGCACCGAAAAATTGCGATTCTCCGGAAAGCTTGGAGAAGAACGTGGATCCGAATTCAATTTCACTATCGTCGAGTATTTATGATATATCCAGCTTCTTGGAACAGAGAAACACAGATAAACGGGAAGATGTAGAGATGGAAAACGAGAAGACAACTACTTCCGTCCAGAAGTGCAAGATTTGCAAAATTTCACTCTCCACGATCTATGAGTTAAAAGTCCACTTGCTGGACCACGTGATTAACACGCAGACGAACGCGGACATTTATAAAAAAAGTATTATAGCTCTGCAACAGCTGGATTTTCGAGTTAGAACCGACAAATTAAAGTCAAGAAAACGACATAATTGCGCAATCTGTCAGAAAGTGTTTTTGACTCATGTCGATCTGAGGTGGCATAAAAATATATCTCATTTATCTCACAGACGGCCCTATCAGTGTCAACTTTGCCAAAAGAATTATCAAAGGAAATCGCACTTGATACGTCATGAATTAACCCATGTGAAGTAGAAGTGAGTATCAATGTTTCATTCGATGGTTTCTAGATGAAAAAAAAGGGGATGAACCAACGTGTACCCTTTTCCAGAAGATCGGTTTGAACAATCTTATTTCGCTCTCTAGATAAAATATCACTAATCGTATCATATACAGGACCTATTCTGCAAAATGAAATCTATTTTGAAACTGCTTGGAGCACTATTATGATCGTTAGCTAATTCATTTTTGTTTGTCTTATCTTATGTTTGACTCATCCCCTCTTTTCATCCAACCCCCAAAAATTGCCGAATACTGATTTTTTTCGTATTTATATTCATAGGTGAACGATCACTTACGGTTTTGACTGAAAAGTGCCTGTAATGGTCCCAGCTGCCAGATATAATATTCATGTAATATCTAATCTCAATTGTTTATATGGCTTCGAAGAGAGCTCTATTGACTACTGATTACTTCTACTAGAGCTCTATTGACTACTAAAAAAAAAGTCTGCCCATAATTCATCTAACTTGCCATCATTTATTTTTTACCAGTTTTACAGAATAGCTATAGCAATAAGAGAAATGTTTCATACGAACATATTAGTCATTTTTTTCGTTGAAATAATACTATACACACATATACCTAATAGACGGTAGGAAAAGTACGATGTAAAATAATGTTGTAAGTTCGCATTATACGCAAAATAAATATATTTTTTTTTGCCAAAGAGTAGCACGATTAATTAAATATACCCCTTATATCTATAACAACGTACCGTGTTCCAGTTATATTTCAGGAATTCAATTCTTACAAATTCTTCGAACTTTACAAAAATCAAGGTCGAAAGGTGTATCAGCATGTTCATATATAAAAGTTATTCTGAGAACGATAGAACGATGTATGTAGGTAATCATGATTAAGGAATGAAAAAATTAGAGAAAAAAATTCAGATTTCTGTTAAATATTCAACTATGTACGTAAAACGTTATACAGTTTAATTTGACCTGGCTACATTTTATCGATGTATAATACAGTCAGAATTATTTTCTTTATGAAATAAAATAAAACTCAGTGTTTGCTCCCACATGGTCGTACCAGCCAAGCCCGTTCGATATCGCTTCTTTGTTACTAAATTCTTAAAATATATTGGTACGCGCAATTTCAAGAATAGCTTATCTGATTTTTGCGTTTTCTCTTCTCGTCGTATTGGTGGCGATCACTGTATTCGTAATTTGGGTATAACTTTCGGGCCACAAAATGTAATTACGAAAATAGAGAAAATAAAATTCTTCGCAGGTATGCATGAAACATTTACAGATTTTTGATGGCGAAATTTTATTTATCACAATGTGACGTCACAACTATATAATTGATGGTAGATGTTGGTTGGACGCTAGTAAGGGAAGTGATGATGCCAGGGGGTGATTGTATGAAGAGTCAAGTTATAATTATATTAAGTTTATTGTCTCGATTGTTGAATTAGAATTAGATATGCTTGAAGGATTGGATGAGAAGGATTGAAGAGTTCGGAGGTTGACAATTGAGTAAAAGAGGATATGAAGAAAGATGTATAGGGATAGAAGGAGGAGTGAAGAAGTGAAGCGATTGGAGGTCGATTACTAAGTGAGGAATAGTAATTGTAAGGCGTTAATTGCGAGGGTTTGAAGTAAAAGTGGGGCTTTGAGGATTGCTGACCGCTGCACCTGTGAGTACCGTGTGCAGCGGATTGGCGTGAGAAAGATATCGAGGTAGGAAGACAGCATGTAAGGTATCATCTGAAGAAATATGATAGCAGGTAGGCGAGAGGAACGTGGAGTAGAGCTAGGCTCTGATCTAAGTTTTTTTTCTTTTAATTCTGCTGCGCTTCCAAGGTATGATCCGTGATTCAGGATTTTATACTAATCGTAAGTGAGAAGACCTCGTTCAGGATTCTGGCTTGGAATAGGAAAATACTTTAATTATAGGTATGTCTTAGATACGTATGGTGTATTGAATGGGATAATCGAATCGTGTAAAAAGTACCGATCTTTTTTCTCCTAGAGTTTCTATTGAATTGAATGCGTGAAAAATGTTGTTCCTTTCGCTAAAATCGGTCGTGCATAACGGCGTAGTGAATAGAATATCTATCAATGATTGAGGTATAAAAAAGTGAAAAATAATTCTTATGTCATCGATCCCAGCAAGAAACTTGAGATCCTCGTGTTTTTTAATCATATTATCTACGTAGTTTGCGGAATAAGAATCCAGAAAAATAATGTGGTATGCCGCAAAGGAGTTTAATTATTAGATTTTTTGAGGTGTAAAAGTGAGATGCGATTTCAAATTCTTGAATATTAAATACCTACTTATTTTTTAATCAATTAATAAAACTTTCGGACATGCAATGTCAATAAATCTCATATAAATCGTATGAAAAGGTCAACTTGAGTCTTGGAGATCTGGAAAAGTTAGGGAATTCAAAAAAATAATGTTACGTATACATATAGCAGAGTATGATATATTTTTATTATGTCTGAATCCTGAGGGTAACATCCAGCTTTATTGCAATTATATTAATTATCATGAAGTACGTGCCTGTATTCTTAAAAATATAATGAATCGCCTATTCAGATGAAGTCTTGCGATTCAGCATAGATTCATTGTCAGTGTCAGTATCAGTCAGTAATTTCTATGTTCTAATTCGAACCTCTCAAAATTCTTCACACCCCGCGCCGCACACTTGGCATCTTCAACTTCAAGTGATACTCCAGCTCCGTTTCCTATTCTGAGGAGGTCCATGTGTTTAGAATATGGAAGCCAGGATTTGTGGGAAGCCAGTGCACTGCTTTTAGGTTTTCTGAAACATAATCCGTCGATGAATTAGTTGCTGACGTTTAACCAGTTGAAAATTTGGTTCAAACCACCGAGTACTTTCGATCCCAGCTTACCCGGCAATGACGAATGAAGTCCATAGCTCGACCATGGTTTCGACCATTTCCAAATCAGTCTCGCTCATGGTTTCGTTGAATTCTGAAAATAGTGCCTCCGATTGAGGAAAGAGATAAATCAGTTCATCGCAGTGAGCTACGCCATAGTCACCCATTAAACCCATAGTCCAAATGTAGCTGTAACTGTAGGTCCCACGATACTCGAAGGAGTAAAGATACAGGGGTTTTTTCTTAGAAGCCTTTTTGAGCTCTAAAGGATCCAGGAAATTCGTTATGGTGTCACTGCAGAGTTGAGTAAAGTTTGACAGTAGCTAAAATTACAAAATGCGAGGTTCAAATATGCAGGTGCAAAAGCTACACTTGCGAACACGGATTAATTTCACCTACCGTGGTTCTATTGGTTTCCAGATCGTCGTTGAAGTAGTATGACTTCAAGGCACTAGTGTACGCGGGTACGTTGCTCACTTTGTCACGATAATTCAGTATATAGGGTAAAAGATTGTCGAAATCGGTCAGAAATTCTGCAAATTTCTCAGGATAACGGTAAAGGTCTAAAACGAAAAGGACGAAAGTATACATTCTGATCAGACGTGGTTCGCGAACTTATATTCCGCAGACTCAAGTATTGTCGCGAATCCGTACGTCAACAGTCGTCGAGGTGTTAGATTTTTGTACCAAAGCACGAGCCACACGTTGCAAAATTCATTAGGATATCGAATTGTATAATACTTGCATCCAGCTATGACGATACCATCCAATGGAACGGAACCAACCATGTGAGGTAGGTTACGCCGTTTCCCAGCGGCTATCAAGTTTGCTGGTGTGTCTGTTAGTACCGCACCTTGAACATCTGGTTCAATCGTTGGGGTGAACGAAGCCAAGGGATACGCCCCCCACACGATGAACAATGAAGTTGTGTTCAAAATTTCCGTAGCATCGAATGTTCGCAAGCATTCTATTAGTAGAGCTGATGTGTTGGTTGAACACCCGAGAAATTCGCCTAGTTTAAAGGCGTTTTCAGTAGCAGTGGCCATGGACTGATATGCCATTGTGGAGAGTACAGAACTACTCTGAGCTATGTATCTATGGAAGAGTCCTATCGGCAGAAAAAATATCAAGGTATAAAAGAGTGCGGAGCACAGCTGTATGATTGGTATCGATAATCGAAATGCTTGAGATCGGACACAAATACTTGTAGGGAGAAATTTATTCTATCGGGATGCTCATGCTCGAGGAATTAGGATTTATGAATCGCACCATGTGTCAAATTCGTAAGCGTCAGATAATGGACCGACATACTGCCAGCACTTTGTCCTAAAATTGTTACTTGATTAGGATCACCGCCAAAGAATTCAATATTGTCGCGGATCCACTCTAGAGCAAGGATTTGGTCTTTAAGGCCCCAATTTCCGGGTGACTCCGCGTCTCCTGTGCTCAGGAAACCTAGGGCTGACAAACGATAGCTGGGAACAACAAGGACTACATCTTTGTCCAGGAGGTACCCCGGGCCGTAGAGTGTGGAATTATTGCCATCTTGAATGAAACCTCCACCATGGATGTACACCATTACTGGTAGGAGCTTGTAGGTGTGATACTTTGGAAGCTGCATGTCGAAAAGGCGTAAAATTGGTTGACGAACATTTATAAGTACTTCGCCCTAATTTTTGTCTGTATCAGTAAATACATTTACCTGTGGTGTGTAAACATTTATGTACAGACAATCTTCGTTCCCTACAACCACATTGTTCGAGAACTGAGGGCAATCCGGGGAATCGCTTCCAGCATCCAAAGTTCCGTTCCAAGCATCCGCTGGTACGGGAGCTTTGAATCTAATGAAGGAAGAATATCGAAAGTCTGATTCATCTCCTCAATGTAATTCAAGCTGTTTGCTTTTTTTAGGAAATATGGAGAGTACTTTGAGTACTTGGGATATGGTTAAAGATGAACTCAGACTCAAGTCTGTAACAGGGAAGTTCGACTTATCCTAATTGAGCGAACCAACTTAAACTAAGTGATTTTTCACGATGTCAGTTTAACAATTTCGCGTACCTTGCAATATTCTTCGAAATGAACCCATGATATTGTACAATCGTGTATTCTATTTCGGTCTTTACTCACCTGAGATCTCCAATCGGTGGTTGAGCATAAGGAATCCCCAGGAAACCAGCGATGCTTCTGTTATTTAGAGTCGACATAATCACACCTCGAATGGACCCTTGGAGTATCGTGACTTCTGGCCTCGTGAGATCCTGGTCAGTGGTCGTTGTTTCATTTTTTACGTGGGCGTTACTGACTCTGACGCCGATGTTTAGCAAGAATATTACGAACAGGCGAATGCCCGCGTTATTAAAAGATATCAATTCCATAGTTCTTACTGTTGTCAGTAGAACGTGATGACTCCCAACTGGATTTGCGGTACGCTCTTTTATGAGAAAGAACGTCCAGACGTGCTAATTTAAATATATGAATAGATAAATTTAAGCACCATTGTTTGCACAGCTTGCTAGAATATTTTATTCAACGCAAGCATGTTTTAAGCGTTTTTCATGCTCGATTTCGGTGCACAAAGTAGGGGTTTTAGCGACAGCTGAGCGGCGGTTTCGGAGTACGCATACGCAGAGTTTCCTTTCAGCTCCTAGGAGCAAAATGAAGCTACTTTTTATGTCCTAGGAGTTAAAAGTGGTCTCTGACCTACGCGTTGTTATGTGTTGCTACGCGTGTATGTAGTCCGTCCACTTTGCGTACCGGATCGAGCATAAACTTGTAAAACATGCTTTTGTTGTATAAAATATCGTGTGCATCATGGAGGCAAAGGTCTTTTACGCCGAGCGTCTTTGCAATACTCATCTTCGACCCGTCTACGACTCGTATTGCAAATGTACGCTTGGCGTGAAGAGACCTATTTTGCCTCCTTAGTACACAATATACTCTTAATGGAGAATTTATTGATCTTAACTATATGTATAAAAAGACTGAAATAGAGATCAGTCTTCAAAGTGGCTATCCAGTAAAATTCAATTTTACCATTCATTCAAGGGATGAACACCCAACTTTTCAGTTACATGATGTAGTGGTGTTACGGGGATGACAAATTTATATTTGTAGTTGTTTTTCCCAAGGAATTCAATTGTTATAAAATCAAAACTGTCAAAAAAAATTTTGAACATTTTTGAATTTTTTTTTCCCCGAAATAATCGAAGTATTGCAAAATCCATGCCCTTATTGTCGAAAATGTTGGAAGAAGATCCCAAATTAAAAAAAAATTTTTTAGCTCATTTTTTACGACTTCTGAAACCTATTTTCTGAACAAAAAAGTTGTTTTTGCCAAATATCTCCACAAATAAGAGTACGCTCGTTATTGTTTTTTACGCTCGTTATTTGTCAAAAACAGCTTTTTTGTTTTTTTAGAATCGTTTATAAGCAATTTTGGCTCTACATCACCAAATTCTGTATCGCACTAAAGGTAGTTACTGAAACGTTGTCAAATAACCGTAACGTTACTAATATCACCGCGGAAGTGATTTTTCGCGATAGAAACTTGTACCTACTTCAAGAGCTCAACTACTCGAAAGAAAACTATGTATATAAGCGTTAAAATGTATGAGACCGAAAATACGCGTCTCGTCAAAACCTACAAATTTGGCGAATACGTGTTTTGCCGAGGAACTCTTATTTGTGGAGATATTAGGCAAAACCAGCTTTTTGGTTCCGAAAAAAGGTTTCAGAAGTCGTAAAAAATGAGTTAAAAAATGTTAAAAAAATTTCGCGATCTTCTTTCAACATTTTCGTCAAATAAGGGCATGGATTTTTCAATACTTCAAGTATTTCGAGAAAAAAAAATTAAAAAATGGTCAAAAAATTTTTCGACACTTTTGATTTTATGACAATTGAATTCCTTGGAAAAAACAACCATAGATATAAATTTGTCATCCTCGTAACACCACTACATCATGTATCTAGAAAGCTGGGTGTACCCTCCCCTTAAGGGGTTAGGGGTAGTCAGGATTTTAAAAAAATCGATTTTTTTTTTTTTGCATTTTCTTTAAGTATAATATCTTAAAAATATTCTCTGAAAATTTGAAGTCAATCCGATCATTACTTTTCGAGTTATTCGACAAATAACAAAGAGCGCTCGGGCACTCCTAAACGCTCGGGAGCAGGTAGCTAGCGGCAGCTGCAAGCAACCGGTTACTCGGGTTCTATTGATGTTTTGGAAACTTCCACAATGGCTGAAGAACTATTATATGGCCCAGGAATAGATGACTCAGTGTAAGTGATTAAATAATTCGTATTTCTGTACGTAAATCTAGTGCGAAACTTTATGCGTTTTTCTCAAAACTATGTTTTTTGAACTGGTGACAACTGTAACTTGAAAACCGCTCAGTAGATTTTAATGAAATTTATACAGCTTTTAGAATACATAATAAACTCGGGCCTGATCGAAGGATTTTTTTTTTTTCAAAAATTTCGATTTTTTAAGACCAATTAACTGTTGACTTTTTCCCAAAAATTTAGAAAAAAATTTTCTGAGTCCGCCATTTTTTTAATTTTTGAAAAAAAAAAAAAAGCTTCGATCAGGCCCAGGATTATCTATTTATAAAACTAATTTTTCTTATCCGATTGATTTTAGATGAATCTCCAAGGACTTATCATTGTCACCGCAAGGACCTTTTTTTTGGACTGGGTCAACAGAAACAGCTATAACTTTGGAAATTATAAATTTTTTTTTTTCAAATTTTCGTGACTTCAAGTCAAAACATTGTATAATAAGGCCATATTATTACTTTTGTAAAATAAAATGATTTAATAGCGAAAAAAAATTACTGAAAATTATCATTTTTTCGTGTCTCTGACTACCCCTAACCCCTTAAACAATGCTATGTTGCTATTCCCACGGTAAAGATTCTTGACGAGAATGTAGAAATTAAAAAGATTTAGTACAGTGTTAGTACAAAGTTGTATTTGGACAAGTGTTTCTTTCTTCGACAACCTGATGCGCGATAAACTATTAATTCGAATGATACCTATTACGTAATCTATACGTGACAAGTCTTACGTAGGTTCTTATTTATCAGAAACAAATAATGTTTCCTACTTTTTATTCTTGCTCTTTTTCTAGAGTCAATCTACACCGATAACGACTCTACGAAGTAAATAATATTCAGAATAACGTAACAATTATCATTCTTATGATAATATAGTACATAAACTTTCATCCAAGAACCTCTGGTCAAACCCAAACGCCCTTCTAGCCACAAAAGGATAGCACGAAAAGCAAGTTTTTGAAAATTTAGAACCTTGCCTAATCCAGTCTCCATCCCGTCCTGCGGGCCTTACTCGTGAGCAAGAACATTAATAAAAATTATCTTCATGCAGGGTGAATTATTTCCCGATTTGAGAATGTTTAAAAGAGTTATGCGTTAACTGGCCAAGCTGAACTGAAATACAAAATTTACTGACATATTATAACATTCGAAATTGAATGTTATAAAATTATGAAAATTCAAAGTCACCCGAAAAAGGTGAGACTACCTCATATAAGTTAGGCGATTATTTTATAAGTCTCGACATTCAACAGAATGGAAAAAGTTTATCCAGTCTTCTACCCAAGAAATTACTTATTGAATATTTGATTCACCAACGTATGCCCAACTGTGCTCACAACGAATATTTCCCTGATATTTGTTACTGTTCGGAACAGTTGGGGAAGCTAATATTTTACAAATGAAGTGAATTTACAATTTTTTTTTTACAATTACAATAATAAAACTTAATTTTTTTGTACACTCTCAGCGTATAGGAAGCTGAACTTACGATTAGACGTAGAAGGAGATGACGGGGAGGATGAAGACAACGAGGCGGTAGTACTACTTGTTGAATCGATCGTAGAAATCGAATCAGTAAGTTGGTAATTAATACGAAAACAAATTGCGGACGTGAGAAACGAAATATTTCAAAATAGTTCATCAAAATAGTTATTTGATGAAAAAAAAAAAAAAAAAAACCGAGGTAAGGTAGTATAATACAATTGATAGTTTCAAGCTGCACGGACTTTAATTGAACCAAATGAAAAATACTCGAGGCAACTGATGAACTCAACATCTATTTGATCGATTTAACAATTCCTTTCTCTTGGTTCATGGAACCATATCCCCCACTATCCTGATCGTCGTGGTTCCGGGTTCAGCTGCAGGCGTCTCACAAGTTACAATACCGATTTTTTATTCCCAAGTATAGGTATAATGAATGAAAAAAAAAATGCTTCACACGCTGCTATCGATTTCATAAAAAAACATATAACAAGACGGTAACATGCTCAAAATCCACCAGGAATCTTAAGTTATAAACCTGGAAAAAAGTCCATGTTGATTTGCATACGGTTTAAGATTTACTTGGTGCCTGACCACCAACTATATTCTTAACTGTAAATAATAACGGAGTAAATCTTATGAAGAGTCGGTATTGTATACTACTGTCAACTAGCTAGGATTACGATAGCAAGTTTGATAAAGAGGATGCGGATCAAGTTCTCTGAAGTCAGCGAAGCATTAACGCTGAGTTGGAAAAGACATTGATTTAGCACGAGGAACAGTAGAATAGGAAAACATATCCGAAAAAAGAGCAGTAAATTATCGGTATATCTTTGAGTGATGTTCGAATGAATTTAAAAATTATTTATTTAATGCACTATCGTGCACGTAGTCTCAGTACATGAAAATACACGAGGGATTCCATACATAATATTGGAGATATTTGAGGGAAATATACAAGAAGAGAATATACAAATATACAAAAATGAACTTGAAAATACATCAGTGCGATAAAAAGTTTGAACAATTTAATCGCGACTATTTCTACTGTGTAAAATCAGTACTCGGGCTCTCGTAATTGCTCATAAAAATTTTTATTATATGCATTCGCCTTCGTTAATTTGACCTAGAAAATTTAATTAGGAATATTCGATGCCAGCGAAAAACCGAAAAAAATAAGACAGCAGTCGTGAGAAAATTTCAAATCTCGTATCTCGTGCAACAATCATTCATCGATGTGAAGTGAGCCCGCAATTTCATTATTGTTCAATAATTCATATACAAAACAATTGTTCCTTAGTTACTTTGAATTGCTTAGTAATTTTATTAATCGCTTCATCGAATAAAAACGAGAAAACGATCTATCCATATCCAGGAAAATTAAAAGTTGGCGGGCCTTGGTTCTTCATCGATTTCTCACTCCCCATATGGTTGTATAGATCTCGTCGTGTCGGTATAGTCGAAGCACGATCGGTAATTCAAGAAACTGCACAATCCCCGGTGCCATGAAACATAACCTAATAAACGCATGGGGTATTCTTTTTTCCATTCTCACCGGCGCAACATTTCAAATGCTCCATTCCGTTCTTAGGACTGTATAATACGTTGTAAAAATGTCGAATAAACCTGATGAGAGAATAAAAAAATACTTCGATGTGCTTTCTCAGGAATCTAAAGGTCTTTTCGAAATATAATCTAACATAACCATAGAATTTTTTTTCGTATATCTATCGCATTAACAATAACCAACATGTTAACAGATGCAATTTTTTTTACTTTTACAGAACTTTATTTAACCGATTACATATTTGAGCTTGAACATTCTTCTATATCACCTCTGTTGTTCTACAGAGATTATGTTTCAAAAAATTTACCCCTTATAATCAGAGGTGGGGTAAAGCATTGGCCAGCAATTGGGAAGTGGGGTATACCTTACCTCAGACAAAAGTTATCTAGTAAAATGATATCAGTTGCTGTAACGCCGAATGGATATGCCGACGCGATTGCTGTCCAGAAATCAAAAGATGGGAATGAATGTTTGGAGTATTTTGTTATGCCGGAGGAACGGCTCGTACCAATGTCTCAGTTTTTGGATGAGCTGGAAAGACCGAGCGTTGAAAGTGTCCACTATATTCAAAAACAGAACTCTAATTTCAAAGAAGACTTTCCCGAACTATGGTCAGACGCTGGGATTGATATTCCGTGGGCTAATGAAGCATTTGGAAAAACACCAGACGCTGTTAATATATGGATGGGAGATCAGAGAGCTGTTACCTCTAGTATAATCATTTATATCAATCGTTTTAGTATCAAGAAAATATCGCTGACTACTAATCTCAGCGTAATGATTAAACTGTAATTAAACGTCTCACGATATGGGATTAAGAAATTGTATCGCAGTAGGAGAAATGGAACTTTAGAGTATCATAATTCCATATCATCGATTTTAGAATCTTATTTAGACAGAAATGAAGTTAGAAGATATAAATAAAGTAGTCAGTACTTTCAGCTGCTAACTTGTATTATTTGTCTTGAATATGATTTCGTAATGATGCTTTAATGAATTAATTTGGTATTGAATTTTTTTTGTACACAGTGCATAAGGACCCCTACGAAAATATTTATTGTGTAGTATCAGGGGAGAAGGAATTTCTGCTTCATCCACCTACTGATTTACCATGGATTCCTTACAACAATTATCCTACTGCAAGCTACCGCGAAGTGAAGCCTGGCCAGTGGGTTGTCGAACCTATTGGTACGCAGCAAACAGAAGAGAAGGAAATTGTGGAAGAAGAGAGCAATTGTTTGATGGATTCTAACTTACTACCCTGGATATCTGTAGATCCTTTAAATCCAGATTATAATAGGTTTGTTTCATAATCTCCAAGAGTTCATTTGTTGAACATTATTTTTCTTAAAAGGAGGAAAATTAAGTATTTAACGTGTGTTAAAGTTGAATGAATTCATTATTATTTTTCAATTATTGCAGATATCCTCAGTACAGAAATGTAAAGACCTTGAGGGTAACAGTCCGTGAAGGTGATATGCTGTATCTGCCTTCGTTATGGTTTCATCATGTAAGACAGACACACGCGTGTATCGCGTTAAATTATTGGTACGATATGGAGTATGATATAAAATACGCATACTATAAAGCTTTGGAGGTTTTGTGTCGATAGGATATCAAAGGTAAATCATAATTGACCCACGTTATGTAAATAACGGAGATGAAAAGTCTGTCAATGATTGTAAAAACATCGTACTGCGTTGCCTTTAGCTTGTATGGGTCTATTGGTGTTGTAAATATGTTCCTAGCAATTCAATTTGTATAAATATCATCAATAGCGGTATACAAGCCTAATGAACTTTGGAATTGGGATTATATACGGAATAAAAACTTTTTTCAGGTGTCTTATGGAATATCGCATTTTAATTAATTATAATATTAAAATTGCAATATCTAACCATTGTAAATACGTTTACTAAATCTTTCGGATATAGCGAGTAGAGGAACTCGCTACTTCCTATAACGTTTCAACCAGACCTCAGTCAAAGATTATCTATTCAGATCTAAATATTCTGAATAATTATGTAATATGTGTACATAATAATGTGAATAAGTATTAATTTATAAAATGTAATAACAGAGAAGAATAATTCTCTGAATTCGCATACTATTGCCCGAATTCATCAACGTCCGTTAAACTTTCAACCGGAGATATATTTAACGGCCTGTTAAATTCTTTAGTTTTATATTCATCTTTAAATAAAAATTATCTAGCTATAATTGAGGCCATTAACAATTCATAATTATAAAAGCGGCCTTAATATTTCGAACACATTTATGAATTTTTTTTCATTAAAACTCATAAAATCTATTCATAATTGAAAAAAAAAAATTATTCATAATTCAATATTGAATTATGTATTCATTTTCCCGCGATAAATCTATGCATTTTATGCCTTGCGGTATGCCACCTGTCGTATCAATACGCAAGGCGTGTTACATAGCGTTCAGAAAAATGCGACTCCGTAGTTCGTCATTGGTCCGCAATGTTGGGATAGCGTTTGATTTCTTTTATTTCTAGAATCGTCGGTCACGTCGGTTCTCAAGCATCTGTCAAGCTACCTCGTTGTTTCGTTGATTTCTTTCTATCGTCACTTGAATCTAGACCAAAAATCTATAAAAAAATGTCTAAGGAAGAGCAGTTCGATGGCTTGCTGCTCGGAATGGCTCAACAACACGAAGGAGGCGTACAAGACGTGAGTTTGTTTGTTAAACAATCACGCAATACAACATAACATACATAACCTCAAATACGGCCCGGCAGATGAGCCTCGAAAGTTCATTTCAATTCTTATTTACAGCTCCTAGATACCATATTTAGTTTTCTGGCTAGAAAAACTGATTTCTATACTGGAGGCGGCGAGGGGGCTGCTGAAAAGGTATATCAATTATTTTTTTTTAAATACAATTATTTCGCTTTAGGTATACAATTAAATAATTTTACTGACTCATCGTCAAATCTTATTTATGGGATCAGAACCTGTAGATTAATTATGAGTCTTAAATATTTCGAATCATATTTGCTCTCTGAATTACACATTCATTGGCAAATATAGCGAATCTGATCTAACATAACCTCACTTTTACCCTAGAATTTATCTATCGGAATTCAGGAAATAGGCAATTATTTAGGTACTTAAATCGACATTGAATGATTCTATATTACGTGTGAAGTAGGAAATTCATTTCTATTCATTTGAAAATCACTGAAAATCAGTTGCCTTCATTCAAGAAATGATTATAAATATTGTTCGCTTGCTCCGACTCATCGAAAATCAAGTTTGAACCGGAACAAACTGATTCTCGAGGTCAGATTAGAAGATGAAAGTCTAAAATTCTTCCTTGTTGCCTCTTACTAGGTTTAAAATTCGTTTTTCTTTGATTTTGATTATCGTTGTATTAGTTTCCCCCGTTTTTTTTTTACAGCTCGTAATGAGTAAGTTCAAGAAACACGAGTCAACTGCAATAAACAAGGTATCAGCTGAAAAGGCAGAGCGAGCTGAGCAAGAAAGAAGGCGCAAAGAAAGGATAGAGAAAAAGAAAAGAGAGGAGGATGCGCAGTCGAGTAGCGAGTCAAAGATTGTAGAATTGACGGATGAGCAAGCAGTAGAACTACAAGCTGAGTTAGATAACAAGGTAAAGCGACTAATATTTGTGCTCAGAAGTCAGCCGGAAATAGAAATCGGTGCAAATTATTAAATATTCATTCTTTCTGCAGAAAATGGTCACAGAGACATCGGCTGTTGCTGGACCTAGCGGAGATAATGCCCAAGTTAAAATTGAGGAAATTAGCAGTGATAAACTTGACAAAGATGAGGACGAGGAAGAGGATGAAAAGGAGAAGGGAAAACTTAAGCCTAACAGCGGTAATGGAGCGGATTTGCCCAACTACAGATGGACGCAAACGCTGCAAGAAGTTGAGGTAAGTTTTACTGCCCATTAATATATCTGTAATAACGTAATGCGGCGTGGTGTACCATTCTTTGTTAAGAATAGCATCTTTTTTTAGTATTTTTTGACAAACTTAATTGGAATTTCAACTGGTGAAACAGTATTAATTAATCTTCTGATTATATTGTTGTTGTATACGTTTTTTATTGCAAATTCCCATTTGAATTTCAAAATATCGATATTTTATAGGCTCTTGATTATATTTTTGGTACGGAGTTAGCGAAATAGGGTAGAAAAGTTAGGCAATTCGAATGTCAAAGTTCTTAACAAATATTTCAGTGTAATGATGTTTACTGTCATTCATTATTCACTATATATTATGGAATTTGAGTCTTGAATCACATGATAATCAATTATAACGTATAAACGACTTATTATTAAAATTTTTTTTAAATGTTGCTATTCCTGACTTCGGGACAGGCACGGGTATGGGTTGAAGAAATTCTTTGCTGAATTTTTGGTTCTAAAAGTAAATCATGATACGTAAGTCTATATTTTTACTGTCGAATGGGGTTCTACTTATTTCATGATAATATTCAGAAACTGGTATCGAATACCTGTAATTTCATGTATATAGCGTTATAGTTTCGTCAAAAAATACTAGAGATATGAGTCTTTCTAGCGAGAGCGACAGAGTAATATTAATGAATGTGCATTTCGATAAGTGTACAAAAATCATCCCTGAAATCAATCAAGTTCAATTTCTGGTTGAAATGCTTCAAATGTGTATGTCATATTGCAACAACTGTTTTTATTTCCATACCCAGAGTTGAGCGTAACTATAATTTAGGTAAGGTATTTTCTACCAAAATGATACTTGCAAAAGTAATGATGATGTATAGGTAAATATTATTCACACCGTGATATTGAAGAAAAATAAAGAAAAAAGTATTTCACCATCTATGAGACTGAGATATAAGCGTTTACGCAATATTAATTATTGCTTATTAGTCAGGTGTAATAAAATTGCGATATTCACATGAAATTTACTGACATTGTACGAAGGAGGTACCTAGTATCCCGTACTTCAAATAATTATTCGAACATTTATAACGTCGTATTATGCGGTGAAGCAAGGCATATTTCATATATTACCTATAATATTGAAGAATGAATCATATTATACGCGAATATAGCTGAGGAGACGATTTTCAAATTCTACGACGTTATGGGAATTTCTAAGACTCGTTAAAAATAGTACAGGGAATGAAATAAAACACATGGCAATAATAATTCGAGAGTTTCTTGTTCAATCGATGATTAATTAATACACAAGTAATATCACAGATACAAAGAATGATCGTGTAACCACCCTTTATCAATTATCGATCAATACAATTCCATTTCATTTATTTTTTTGCACACTGCCTCAAACATTGGTTTTAGAGGGCTCCACGTTTGATTTAGACTTTGTAAGTTAGTAACAATTAAATTATTAACTCTAAATTACATATCTAATTAAAGGACCTTAATTAAAATTAAATCCAAGCTGCATATAGGTTTTTTTTTTTTTTTTTTTTTTTTTTTTTTTTTAGTTTTTTTTTACTTTCACGAGTCTTTGACTCACACGTCAAACGACGCGGGGAGTAATTGCGGAAAAATAATAATTATTATCGAAAGCTCTGAACAATCATAGTTTGAAAATAGTCAAACTAGCGTTGAGCAATTATTGTTAAACTTGCAGAAATTTTCTTATTTTCTTTTCATCTCTCTAATTTTACTTTTTTTTTGTTCCTTTTTTACTTTCTAAGAAATAAATTAAGCCGTTAATATTGTAAATTTGATATTTTTTTAATTTTGTTTGCTCGCAGCGTTTAAATTTTTGTTGATTGGGTTTATCATTTCTGTTTTTTCTTTTTTTTGTTTTGTTTTCATATAAATTATTACGAATCTAAAAGACCTTATTAAATTACAGCACACAGCGCGCTCATTACATAAATGTAATTACTAATTTCACGTACCACACATTTAACACAGTGCAATACAGCCTTAAATCTATAATAGATGATAATATACTATACATTATTGAACTTCTATTCTACACATAATATTGAAATTCATTATTTCTTGCATGCTTTCTTGATTTTAATGTTTTTTTTTTCTTATCTTCGTTTTTTTTTTTTTTTTTTTCGTTTTTCGGTTTTCTCGTAGTAGACTCGGGAGTTTTCCACTTCAGCAGCAGTTTTATCAATTATGCCGTCGATAGATTTCATTTCAAATACCGTATTAATATATTAAAATCCATTCTTCTTCAGGGTTATTATTATTCACCGTTACTTTTAATTGTACTTGTCACGAGCCCTCGCTGTAACAGAGAAAAGAATGAAAAACCATTCATTAGTATTATGAACAAATCATAGTTTGTATGGTAAAAAAAAATGTCAATTTACAAACATTACTTTTATCTTGATCTTGATCTTTTTTTTTTTTTCTAATTAAGATTACTGAAATGATTTTTTCTAACGTGATCATTAAATTTCTATCGAGATTAGTAGCATTTATGTAATTCAACTTACTCTCCATATAAAGAATTCCAGCTAGTAATCCAACCATAAACAAAAAGCTCATGGTACAAATTAGTACGGTCAATTGGTTCCTTGCGCACCAAGATTTTTTGTAAACCTTTGTAGGCCTACCTAGACCATTTACAACTGTAAAATGTGTGCTGCTAGCTACTGATACTGTGTCGATAGGTTTTGGCGATGTTACAGTCGGCGGATGTAGGGCTGCTAAAGTTGCCAAATTAGCTGCTGTCAATAGCAGGGTACCTGATGCTGCGCTCTGTAAAAATGAAAATTTATTCATTACATTATTAGGTCGATCTCGAGAGGTATAGGTGATTTTCGTCAATCACAGAATTGTGCGTTTTACTATTTGAAAAGCGTGTCCAAATCGTCTAAAGAGATTTTACCAAATATATGATTTTTTATGTAACAAGTTTTCACTTGTTTTAAATGAAATCCGATCGTGATGATTATCGTTCGGGTAGTTTCGAATAGAAATTCCTAGTTTCGAATTTACACCTACTCGTATATACGCGAATAATTAATTTATTATATTATAAAACGAACTTTTTCCTCTTGGATGATTCTATCGGCTATACATCCAAATAAGCGTTACCTATACTTGAGTACCTGCTCGTACTTTCATCGAGTGAAGCAGAAAAAAAAGGAAAAAAAAAATGTGCTTCCGGTACGCACTGTGCGCTAGTAGCTGCAGTAACATCTGCTAATATTGCTTATGACCTCACTCAGCTTTCGCTTTCTCACTCTTCGATTACACAGGAGATCTTGTACGTAGGTATACACCAGGGGAAATAAGATATTCAATTCACTATTAGATTTTACAGCTAGTCATCATTCGGGGATTGTGCGTGGGTGGAAATTTACGATCTTAATTCATTGATCGATCGATAAGAATATAGGAATTTTCGCGTTAACGAGACGAGAGTGTAAGTCTCAATTTTTGAAATTATATACTCGATGTGTTTTATTCCCCAGAATTGGGTACTTATGTAATTCACAAATTAATCACAGATATATACCCTACTGCATTCATGAGTTGGGACTAGTTTTGCCAATCTTTGTGTCCATTCTAAATTTCTGTTGAATATTGCGGCCCAAGCCTCAGGCAATTTCATTTGTTATTTTTATAATCACTATACGCTTGTACTCGTCCCTCAAATGTGACTTAACTTTTACTTTCACGTTGAGTTATTTATCACTGAGTACGTATCTATGTACCTACTTATACGTAAAACCTAATTTTTACTTGTAAAGTACCTGTACCTCGTTCTTTTTTAACCATTGCGAAAGAGCTAGGGATTCAAAAGAAATTATCAAAGCTCGGTTATCGATCTTTCACATAAAAGTTCGAATTCGGTTATCGCAAGTATTATCATAATTACTACTCACTATTTGACTAGGTTTTAATTTTGTGCCGTTCATCTCCGTCTGAAGAATCAAATTGGTGGATATAAGAAAGAAAAAAGAGAAAAAACCATTTGAATACATGATATTTTTTTAACGCGTTTTTAGACTCGTTGCGAAGTCCAGGTTCTCCTTGACCTTTTTTGTTTTAACGCAACTCTCGCGGCATCGATTGTCAATTACATTGAACATCGGTTTGACCGACGTGTACAATGATACAAGAATTATGAGAATTATTCTTCTTCGCGTTTTTTGGTATATCATCGTAAGTTTCACCTATGCCTAAGCCCGAGGCAAGACAAAATAGCATCCACCTATTTGGAGAAATCATTTATTTACTCACGTGTGTGCTCGCCGTTGAGCCCTGAGACGAAGTCGAACCTCTAGACGAGGAGTTTGATGTCGCGGTGTGAAGATGTCCCCAACTTCCGTTTTCGCTTCCTCTCTCGCTACGTCCGACTAGAGAAGGTCTGGGGATGTGCCAGGATGGGTTGACGGCAATTTCACCAACCTGAAACGAAAAATGAGACCCTTTTTTGAATTCATTTATTTCGCCACGTTTCATGAAAAGAGATAATTCTTATCGATCTTCGCTTTTAGGAAGCTTTTTCTGATTGTCAAAGTTGATGAAAAAAAAAAAAAAAAAATAATAATTGATTTTTAAACGTTTGAGTTCGTCTAGCTGTAGGCGAGTAATTGCAGCGATATACCTAATCGCGTGATCGAAATCATCGTGGTATCGCATAGCCGAGTCAATAATAAATAAAATAAACGATCGCGGTAGTTGCTGCTACTGCAGTTGATCGGTTAATTTAACTTTCGCGAAGAGTTCATGGCATTTCGTGTTATTATCTTCCCGTGCTAAAGTATTTTTATAACAAGTCAGAGATTTTCACCAGAGATTCAATGAAAGGCCATTCATATATCTTTCACTGAAAATAACAGGTGAGTATAAACCTGCGCTTCTGTTTTATAGATATTGTCGAAATTACGCGTAAACTTTAATTCAGTTTACCTATTCATGTTCATAATATCGAAAGTTCTTTACTGGCATGAATATTACACGCCGAAAACTTGTTCGATCCACCTAGGTACGAATTTCATCGTAAAAAATAAGAATAAAAATTAATTAAAACGAAAAAGAAATTGCAGAAATAAATATATGTGAATGTGCTTTTTCTCTTCTCACGTATAATATTTTTCCTTTGTTTTCTTTTTTTTTTTTTTATTTATTCATTGGCAGTAACTTTCGATACGTTTTGGAGCTTTCTAAAAAAAAAAAAAAAAATGGTTATACTTTCAGTAAGGGGTCCATTGTTTGATTTTTTTCCATAGACCATTCTGCCTTTTGGATATACGATTTTCAATTCGCGAAAAGTGCATGAAATTTTCTCCGTTTTATCGATTAGATCATATACCTACTGCGAAACGGATCGATTGAAATGAATCGACTTGCGACTTTTTGAACTTGTGTCTCAAACGCTTTCGTGCCAGACTGGCCTTTACTTGATACATGAATAATTTTCGGAACGCCTTAGACGTGTAAATCGTTTATGACAGCCTCTCAATCCGTTTGCATCTGTCCACCCCCAGTCGATCGTTCCGTCTTTCAATCATTCTTATATTTTATCAGGAACTTGTCCTTTGTTCTGAAAGAGTGGTTTTTTAATCTGAAGAATCTAAGCCGGAATTCTCATACGTTGATACACGTCGTCATTAAATTTGAAAGAAAGTGGTGACGCCGTAGAAACCGAACCTTTTATTTAAAGAGATGACCTAATATCCAGTCAGATTTAGGTCTCGAATCCTGAGGCACTTGCCCAGGGCTGTAAATTTGACATGGAGACAAATTTGAGAAAGTTAACTGCAGATTGTAACGGATCGGCTTACTGGCAAAGATGCCCTGCTACAAACTCGTATCATTCTTCTCTTTCACGTGTTAAAGTTCATTCGAATACGATTTCTTCTCATTTATACATTAGTCATGATCTTCATCGATGGATTGAGCATATCAAGTCTTTCATTGCTGATTGCTGATTGCTGATATATGATAAAGGTAAACGCTTAGGGAAATGAGAATTGAAAAAAAAAAAAAATACTCTCTCTTGGTCTTGTTCTTGTTTTCAGAAAAAATCTCTTCATTTATTAAATTATTTATAAAAAGTGGAAACAATAGATTTATGAATTTGTTAAAGTGTCAGGAACACCAGCTCGAGTGCACTTCGCAACTTGTCTTGTCTGTTGCACGGTCGTCGCATTAACTTTGGTCTCAAAACGTGAAAACAAGTTTCGTTGGCGTACCATCTGTAGGTCACAGCCTACCCGCTTGGTTGTTACTCAACAAATCCGAACGAAAATTCGGGACACGGTCCTGCACGGTTTGCTGTTGCGAATTCCACGAGTAGTATACATACCTACGTATATAAGAGAAAGACCCGATTCCTGAGGCACGGTTCTGCAGATCGAACCCAGCCCGAGTAAGTAGGCGGGGATCGAGAAAAAAACAGAAGGAAAAGGGTCGACGAAAGTTACGGTCGAGATGGCGAACTTGGCCTCGTAAATTTTTTATTTCAAACTCATTCTGGAAAATTAAAGATCTCACCAATTTTACTCACATTTTTTCTACTATTTTTTTCTTCAATCAAAAATTTATAACATTTTGACTATATACGGCATATATATGGTGGGGTGTTTCTTTCAAACTTTAGGGGCTACCCTTTTTCTCCGACCTGCAGCATGACAATTTTGCTAATTCAATAGTCTCTAGTATTAGCCGAGGAAAACCTGCTATGATTTTTTCAACCGCTTACTTTCATGCACCCAGCTATTTTCGAGGTGTAATTTCTGCCAATACAGAATAACGTAGAAGCCGGAATCTCTACGGAATCATTGAGAATCATGTGGAACTGATTGGAAAAATTTTCGGCTTTGAAATTCTTGTATAGTTTCGGTGTGAATCGATAAAATCGATGCAGAATCGTTAGAGTACCAGAAAATATGGATAATAATTAAAAGGTGGAGTTAGCTGTCGCTAATTCTTATTTGTAGTGTAATTTTCTCGTTAATATTTATTACGTCACTATATACTATCGCGTATTATTTATGTGCCGTACATTTCACCCGCATATTGTGACACTTATTACGACCCAGTATGTATTATACTAAGCGTCATTCATTTGATGTAAGGTTATAGCTGTGAAGAAATTTTAACGATTTGATCCAATGTACCAATATCGGCAGATATCCTATAATCGGTAGATAAATGTCTAAATTTAGCTGCAAAGATGAAAGAGTAAAGTTTTTTTTTTTTTCGATAATGAT
This sequence comes from Tenthredo scrophulariae, assembly GCA_963978835.1. Taxonomy (NCBI): domain Eukaryota; kingdom Metazoa; phylum Arthropoda; class Insecta; order Hymenoptera; family Tenthredinidae; genus Tenthredo; species Tenthredo scrophulariae. The sequence continues at coordinate 18,203,230 of OZ022228.1, forward strand.
ACATTGTGCAGAATTGTCGAAGGTAATAAGCAGCTTGGTATGAAAAAGGTCAAATTTCGCTTAAAAAACGTGAAAGCGAATATATCATCTGATCGCTAATAATCATTCGTATATATATATATATGTATACGCACGTGGGGTAAATATGCCACGTATCCAAATGTTACGAAGTGGTAAACCTGACCCTGAGGTTAGAACAGGTAATTACGACTTCATGCACTGTGGGTAGATGTACATACTAAGTAAAGCTTGAAATATGAAGAAAAAAAAATAAATAAAAAAAAATTTTACGTCTAAGAAATAAACTTCTTCGAGTTTGTTCGAATCCTAGTTTGCAGTCGGGAAATTTTGAAACAGATTCGTTGCTCCGGATCATCGATTAATCGATATAAGAATGAAACAATTCTGTATAAATCGTGCATTAGAATGTTTAGCCATGTACAACGATCGCGTTGTACGTATGAAAGGGAAAGTATAAATTGATCCGAGCTAAGGAGTGGAATTTCAATCGGAACGTTAACGCGCCTCAAACTTCTAAGTCACGTAATTATATTTCGATCATTCGTTGAACTACCGTTTTAAATTTACAAGCACATATATATGAGTGATTACATATACTGTTCTATTACATGGTATGATATGACACTCGATTCTCAATTAACGAACTCTCTAACACCTCCGTGAATCGAGAAGAATAAAAAAAAGTTGTATAGATAATTTCGCTTCATCTATCATCTACCTCATCATTTTCCCACTCGAGTCTGAATCGAAAGATCTATCGATCTGCAGTTCCTATTAGTGTATATCGGTGTCATTGACAAGTGCCAATGCAGTAAAGTGACAAGGTTACCACAGTCACAGTTGCCTTCGAGCGACAAGTCGAGATTGCCTATCGTGCAGCCGATGCACTTGCAAATATCAAATTATACAAATGCAGTCGTCAGAGAGTAGATCAGCCTTTGTTATAGTTATTTTTAATCCTTAGAAGTAATCGGTCGTTGATTTACAGACGCGTAATATCGGTTGATGAAAGACGCTAATGACTGGCATGGATGTTATGTCACTTGATCGTGAGATATGAATTTTTAATACCTTACTCAACCAGTTTCGGTTAATTTTATTCCATTGGCTGCAGCTTCCGTGTATTTTGATATAAACAGTCGCAACAGGTGCAGATACGAATCTAAACTAATCGCGAAATAATTTACTTTCGATGCCTGAAAGTGCAGATCGATATCTCATCCAGATTTTCTATGATTTCATACTCGATTCTTCATTAGCGGTCTTTCACCATTAAAAAAAAAACCAATTCTATTTGTTTTTGTCCATCTTCTCACGTGGATCGATCTTGACCTGAGTCTGGACAGTTTTAAGCTGCACGACTCGACAAGTGATCATAGCTTGTCGTGTCCACGGATAGTGAAAGCGTTTCGTTTTTTCGACTTACCAAAGGCGCGGCTCCAACGAATTGAGCGTATATGAGGTAGAAAGAGGTGGATATATAGTGGAGAAAAAAGACAAGAGGAGGGAGTATTTGTGAAAAAGAGAATTTCATCTCTCTTCTCGCGAGGGACCACTGGCTATGGCCGAGATGCAGTCCTTTCGCGTAACGAGAAATAAGAATGGAATTTAAGGAGGCCCCTTATGTAACAGAAAACCAGACGCGAAGACTCGCACCGAGTGTTGACACCACTCGTGCAAGGAGAGATTTCATTTACATACATTACTGTGTCACGGAGGATTGCTTCTTACTTGTTAAATATTTTGCTTGATGTGGGGGATTCGATAGAACGACAGTCCGATTATCATGATCTATGGGATTTCCAGCTTATTATTATTATTATTATTATTATTATCATCAATATTATTATTAATATTGTTATACCCCTGGCGATTACATATGTGTTGCCGTTTTATTTTTTCTTTAACACAGAAGTTGAAAAATATTACCTTCTTGATTGATTTTATGTGATCAATCAGACGAAATCGGAGATAGCTAAGCAGCCGTTGATGAAACGACCTTCACCAAAGATTGCGAGAATTTCAACAGAGAGAAATTATTCCTCGTGCTTGATTAATCGATTTATTAGTCATTTTGAAAGCCCGGTAAATCAGAAATTGGTCCAAAAGCAAATAATTTTTCGACTTTGGATTCAAGATATAAAATATAGAACGCAGCTTTACTTCCGATTCTTTCAATTTTTTCTAAAAAAAAATTGGAAGAAAGAAAAGGAAAATTTTTAGTCAAAATAGGCGAATAAAATAAAATAAAATACGAAATTTAATTCTCTCATCGAATAATTTTCGATTTATTTAAACATTCGAAGGACGAGGACAAATACTTTTCTTCGAAAATATTTGGCTATCTAATAGATATGAATATATTTTTTTCCTGTATACAAAATTAGATATTATTATCGCTTGTATAGTTTACATAACGTGTGAAGTTTCTATCTTGAGGTTCGCTGATGAAAACCGCGAGAATACATATCGTTTCGTTCTCGCCACTTGCGCGAATCAATACTACATATTGCACTTCCGCTCCAGTCTACATCCGGTATCGTAAATAAAGTATTTCCCGACCCTCAACGTCAGCCAATAATTTCCTCCACACTGCAGTAATGACAATGCGATCATTACGGTAATTGGCAATTTTCGTCCATATAACGTAGGCGTGGCGGCGGGCCGCCTTCGAGAACCTTGCCCAAGGACCACGTTCCGTCTGGACGAGTTTCTACATTTTTCTATACCCCCATCGCGTTTTCGTCATCTTTTATTTACAGACCCTTTGTTTTGCACGAACCGTGTAGAAAATACATTTCATACAGCCTTCAGTTTCATTCCACGATTTTATCCCCATGATAGGAAAATCAATACTTTTTATCACATATATCCTCGAGATCGCGGTGGTACAATTTATGAAATCTATACTATTTCGTACAGGAAAACTATAACTGATCAAAACTAACAATACAAAATTCGATATTCACTCAAATCCGATAACCTGCGACACTGGATATCGACAGTATCGTAAAATTTCAATCCATTTCTACACCCGCAGTGTTTTCAAGTCGGCAAAAATGACCAGGTATTTTTGCGGAACTCAATACACTGGTCAACCTCGACTGGTACACCTGCTCCCCATACCGGTTGTCACTTGATGTAACGCAATGCGGTGAAACGGATTTTGAACCCACTTTTAACCCCGTGTAGATGGTTTCTTCATTAATTGTATCAAGCTAATTTTTTTATTTTATTATTATTACAAGTCCCAAATGGCGTATTCAAAGGTGATTTTTGCTTGCATAAGCATCGTCAAACGGAGTTGCGATTCGATTTATTTTCCAAAAATATCTTTCGATTCGTCAGATATTCGTGAGGATAAGTGAGACGACCTTTAAATGACAAATTCAAAAGCTAGATAGATTCGTATTCGTTCTCAATTTCTATCCGGGAGAAGAAATTTTTTGATGTAACTGTTGCCTAAAGAGCAACTAAAGTGCAACGCAATATACCCCTTCCTATCGATAAATAAATAGCCTTGTTGACATTTTATACCATAAAATAGGTTAAGATTCGATTTCTATACCGTATTATTATTGCTGCACTCATTGGCTGACAGCCACAAGCCATCTATGTCTCGTGTATTGTAGCGCTTGACTTTAATTCTAATTCTCTATTACGAGGATTTGTTTTGCTCATTGCGAGTTGATTAGACCTCCGCTTTTGTAACTGCATCTTTATAGGTGTGTATGTATACCTAAGTCTTACGTAAAACTTTGAACTGTTGACTCCAATGGAATGCAATGTCAGTGGCTTTTATCATTTTTTTCTTCTTCTTCTTCCTTTTTTTTTTTCTTTATTTATAATTTTAATAAATTATAAGCCGATAGACGTATAAAATATGTATGGTATTACTCGATTTTATAATATTAGCATAATATTATAATACCGTGAACTTCGAGTGTATGGATTCAGGTTGGGAATGGTATTGCTATTTCTAACATTCCCATTAACGATTCGTTCCAGTCTTTTTTATTAATTATCACGATACGTGAAGAGCTCCAAAATATCTTTAAATCTTTAAGAAATTTGACGAGAGTCTAGGAGGTCATCAAATATTACTGTCATAATTCTAGGTAGTAGGTTTGCCAATAGAGTCGTTAGTCGTAAAATGAAATGAAATGAAATAAGATAAAATAACCTAACGATGCATCTGACGTTTTCGAAATTAATGAAATACTGTGACAGTAATGATTCGAAATCATAGTAGAGACGTTTACTGTTATAGGCCTGGCAAATATGGATATTTTGACGCTGCGGTAAATTAACGACATTTTTGTCGGCCTTGTGACGTCAGGCTTAAGGTCGTTCGTCGTTTTTCGACAGATTTATGCCTCCGCCTTTCGGAGATGGATTTCTTGCCCTTGCCATTACTATAAACTGCTTCATGTATGATTCTGGTAGAGTAATTTTATCCTCGATTCAAAAAAGGGATACGATGTCTGCAGGGACGTTCAAGGCTAGTTTTTCTAGCTGAGAGTACAAGTCCGTTACTGCACAGGTGTATGGAGACAGAAAATACTAATTGAGCAACGTTTATCGCTTAAATTCATAATGTGTTAGTTTCTTTTTTCACGCACTTATCGGCAATTCGAACATTGCTAACAGTTATTTTTTTATCGCCTAGTTTAATCATAGTTGAAGAAATTACACGCTCTTAGCTTGCTCGGGGCAAAGAAATCATAGCTTTAACGAAGGACACCAAAGTTTCTCGTTAATAATAATCCTTCTTATTGGGAGATAGAAAATTTTCACGGTTGTTCCATCTAACTCGGATGCAATCGTTTGTAAATTTGACTAGAAACAGTTAGTGCGGTTCATTAAATGTCTGAGCCGAAGTTAGACTACCTCATTCGATTCTAAAATTTTGAATTTTAATTAAAGTCACCATAAATAATTTCACGTAATTTCTAAACTCAGAATTTTTTAGTTGTGAAATAAAAAGGAAGATCCTCGGACGTCCCGTTTTATCATACAGCGCCCGTTTGTCTCGGGAAAAATCTTGCCTTTATGAACGAAAAAGTGAAACGTGAGACAGCGAGGGCTGAACGAGGTGAACAAGATCGATCCAAGAACGCTGTTCATTCAATTTAAACTGGAAATTGTTTTCTTTACTTTTATTTTAGTCTTATTTTATCCTGTCTTATTCAATGCTTGGTACAGCAACCGTATCGAGTGGATTAAGTATAGATGACGATCTTAATGGACATAAGTACGCTCGGGTTTATTGTTTTATTACAAGCTACTGTCTTTTATCGATATAACCAACTCCTCTGAGCTACTATACGTGTGGTGAGTGTATAAGGTTCTGTTTTACGTTGCCAATACTCCATCTTGTACATATTTACATATTGTTGCATGCCCGATCGGTGAGTAATGTTCGATTGCAAAGTTTTAATACAAATGAAACGATCATCGATACCAACGCTGACTTATAACTTCTCATTGATGGGTATTTCACGTGATATGCAGATCATTAATCGGGAGAAAGAAGATCTTGTATTTTAAGTAATTAATTACCGGGGTTAGTGGCCTATAAAAACCATTATGCCACACAAACCATATAATTAAATCGATTGTAGAAATCGTTAAGATATTCATCGCCCATGTCATTTCACCATCAAGTGAAAGAGTAGTTCAAAATATTGCGTACAGTGGATTAAAAAATCTCATCAAAAACGTTCGAATATTTGGAAATTGTGTCATCTTAGCTTAATTCTATATATCTCGCAATATAGATATTTCTCTACATTTTTTCGCAGTCATTGGATAAATTCTCCGCCTCTTTATCTCGTCATATATCTGTTAGAAATCTTGCATACGTTTATCAAACAGCCTCATTTCTAAGAAGAAGTCAAAGACATGATTCTAACGATAGTTAAAAAATGGGAAAACCGCAGGATGGAAACACTCTGGATCCTTTCTGATCCGTAAATGCAACTTCAATTAGAAATTTTTTCATTAATCCTGGACGAATTAATCTTCATTCGATCGGTAGGCCATCTTTGATTCGGAGTCCGTCTTTGGAAAGAATTTCAAATCGAGTTACTGGAAGAGTAGTTTGTCCTACCATTTCAGCCTCAGGGCAGCTACCGTGCGTCTCTTTTACACATTGATACTCACTCTGCAGGGTTTGACCAGGATAGGCCGCGGTGCCGTGATGTTGAGATTAACCAACTGACGAATGCCGGTCTATTGGTATTGCTTAATCGATATGTTAAAACGAAGCTTGTTAAGAAAGCTTGTATATCCAATAACACATACCGGCGCCAAGAAGAATGTAGGTACTTTTCAACCCATAGGATTCCAGGTGATTCAGCTAAATCCTTCACCACCTTCGGCGTAGCCACTATCGTTAGTTATTCACGCACACATACATCATCTTAGATCTCTCGTGCTCGGCTATAGACCTTCTCTAGGTCGTTTGGAAATATTAGCACGAATTGTCTCTCATTTTATGGACGCATTTATCAGTATGCGTGTATCCATGACGGAGGTATGTCTTGTGTATGAATACCACCGACCAAAGATAGGCGTGTAAGTATTTCTTCATACAGTTCAGAGTAAATCTACGATTTTTTTTTCGCAATTTTAAAAAATTTGTTTTCACCAACGGGCTCAGGCCTTCTCATTGCATCAATTATATCACATAGGAGACTCGACTATTTTATAAAAAGTTTCGAAACTCCATATATTTCGTCGATTTTAAGAAAGGTTCGTGTATCTAATGCAGAAACCAGCTCTTCTTTTTACTTTGACATTACCACAATCCGTGTTCAGTTAAAACTCAGTATGTCGTACTCTAATGTACTGTTTGCAATCGCTCGAAGTGCCAATGATAAATTTTCACTCATGTCAGTAAAGAAACTTGGCATACATGTAACACATATTCACGATATTCTCAGTACATAAACGAGAGGAACAGAGCTTGACTTGCGATTTTGCACAGCCTAACTATTTAGCTCTGGTTATTGGAGCAGTTATCTAACTTTTATACTCGACAGTTTAGCTTCGGGTCGGTCAGTGAAAACCTGAAAACATTCGCGGTGTGCCGTGGGCTAGAGAGTTGATCTAGATTTTAGCTTCATCGACTCTGTGTGTTCTGGTATATAGGTAGGTATAATATACTGAGTTCAAATCAGTCGCCACCAAAGTTGGCGGGGAGGACGTGACCGCTTGAATTACGTAAGGGTTATTATTCGATGATTTTTTTTCTTTAATTCTTCTCATTCTCTCTATCTCTCTTCTTTCTCTTATTTTCTTATCTCACTATTTCTTACCGCATTGATCGTTGGCAACGCTTCATATCTTAGTAGTTTTTTGACCCTATGCTAACGGTTCACATCCACACGATTCGTCGATGCCTTGAGCAGACCGTTCGTTCTATTACGATATGTAAATTTATCCTCAAGGTGATCATTTAGGATAAATTTTTGTTTATCCATCATTTTACTCGCTGCAGAATAACAATTTTTTTGAATTATTATCAAATAATTTCAGATTTTTAAGTGAAAAAGGGCGAAATACCTTCACGATTATGGAATCGTACAAAACTTTTTAACTGCTAATATATGAATATCTACGTGATTTTATGAAAGTTGTGAGGAATTTTTGAGGATATATTTAATTAGGGTTGGATATTTTTGTTCGTTGACACGGTGACGTTCAAGTTACTGACGAGAACCGATCAGTTTTTGGAATTTAAAAATTTATCAATAAAGATATGATTGCGTTTCGTTTAATACATTAGTTAACTATACTTCGAATAAAATTAAAATGATAGTTCAAGAACACTTGACTTTCTCCATGCTGTGCAGGTTCGAATCTTTCATAATATCGAAGGATTAATTTTTCTAATTAGGAAATTATATATTAAATCGCAGAGATTTCGCAGCAAAACGATTGAAGCGTGCAACCTAGAAGTAACCCTGGATTGCACATTTTTATTGCAAATTAGATGAAACCCTATGTGTAGATGTTCCAGTTATCCGCAGGATACGCTTTCATTTTCTATCTACATAGAATTTTTTCTTTCGTTGATCAAGAAGTAAAATTTTTCAAAAATTTTTACGACTTATGAAATTAATTTTCTTTCATTTTGCTATGTTGAGTCAGACTTTCAATAAATATTTTTTACTTCATTTTCATTTGTACATTTGGTTGCTTCATACACATCTCTCGTAAATTTCTTCTCTTTGTTTTTTTTTTTTTCTCTTTTTTCAATTATATAATTACGTCTGTGTACGTAAGAAATTAACAGAGCGAGACTTATGCGCGAGGTCTAAATATTAAACGAGTCTACGAGTTTATATTCGTTGTTTTCGACTAGTTCAGTCGGTCTGCAAATATCGCAACTACAACTTGGACGATTAATTCCCGGAACAATTATTACCGTAATTGTTTAACCGGTGTTTTTTTTTTATTAATCTCCGTCTTTGGATCTTGGCTCGTCCACTCGGCTCCAGGAGTCCGTGTCCTTGTGTGAAAGGCGCGTCTAGCACCCATCGAAATCGAAAGTTTGGTCAGTATACCTCGATCGGCGATGATACAAACCTTTTACTCTTAGGAACAAGTGTCGGTAATTTCGTCAAGCATTTATGCGTAATTTTTTGCTAATCAACGCACCTGGTGAAAGAATATACCTACGAAGATTCGGCCCTAAAATACGGATAAAATTTAACACGTTTTCATTTTTGTCTCTTTCTCTATTTTCTATTCTTTCTACCGGTAAATGAATACTTTCATGGTTATCAAAAAGTTCCCACACTTAAATCCGAGGCTTATAATTAACTCCCGTTTATACAATATGAGCGTAGGCTTCTCCCGAGTGATTTTCTCGAGCCTTGGATTCCTCGGATGTCAAATGACGCTCCCAGATCCGTGATCGATAATTATCGCCACTATATCTGTAGTCAGTGATCAGATGAGTGATCTCTGACGTTTATGGCCTACTTACAATTTCGAGAGAAAAGAAAAGAAAAAAAAATCTCTGGCCTCCCTTCATTTCGTTTCACCTTGTTTCTCAGTTTTTCATTTCTTTATCTTTTCACACTGTCAAATGACCAGTGAGTTTCAAATCCTATTGAATATATAATAATTCGAAAAAATGTTGGAAAAAAGTAAAAAAATGTTTTATTCTATTTTCAAAGTCAGAGATGATGATAGCCTGCGACGTAAAGTTACTCCACGTCGTTCTTCCGATTATTTAAAATGAACGAAAAACTTTTGTCCAAATCGCAACAGGATCTTGTGGCAAAGATGACTCGGATATAAATCGAAAAATGGACTATTATTTTTCACTAGATGGTTCCGTCTATCCAGATATATATTCCGCCGCCGCCTAAAGGTTGTTGACTGGTTCTAGGTTGGGTCAGGTTAGGTTATATTATGTCTAACCTCAGGTGTTAGCGGTTAAGAATACCTCTGTAGGTATGTTCTAGATATACCTCTAACTTTTCCTTAGTACCTTTACCACCTGCACTCTATTTCGATTCTGGATAACAGATTATGATATTCTGCACTATGCAAAGTGGTGCGGTTGTAATAGTCGAGTCTTGAGGTAAATGGAATATCTGCAGTAGTCGTCGACTAGCTAGAACAGCTTAACCATGGATATTTCGACGAATATCATTATAATATAGGAAATTGTTTCTCTAGATATGGGAATAAGTGGTTTTACGACAGTTCTAGCTGCGCTACTCCAAATTGGATAACGAAATTACTTTAAACGGCTGCAGTGACGTTGTGGATTGACGTTTTGACCGATAGATCGATGCGATCAAATGTTGTGTGCAACCACCCTTGTATAACGTGTCATGAACGCTGGGCGGAAATGAAATACGAATGAAATTAAAAATTTACAAAATTGACGAAGCGAAACCGATAACCATATTTTAAGATGTCTAGTATTTTTAGCGATTAGCATCGGGACCAGAACTCCGATATATCGGAGGACACCACACTTTTTAAGACGAAAGTGAAATTTGTTTATGACTGTGTCCGCATAGACCGTGGTAACCGATTGCTGCGGCCTCGTGGGACGAAAAGACAGACAGGCATGCAAATAGATACCGTCAGACAAACGTTTTCAAAGCCCTGCGAAGGCGTCAAAATTAAAATCACTAAGAAGTCTTGAATTCGTGCAAATAATGAGGATTTTTATTTTTTTATTTCGACTATTGATTTTTCAAGGAACTGCATGTAGACATCAGATTCATATTTAATTAAGTGAGAACTTGATCTACTAATTTTTCGAAAATGGGTCTTTAAGTCTGTGAACGACTGTAATTCATTTTTTTCAAAATATTTTCATATCCTAGATAATCTTAATTTTTCGTAGCTGGCTTCCGGGACTGCATTGCAATTCAATATTTGATGACCATTCCGAAAATCTGTGATTTTATTCAGTTCGTCATTTTTTCTCCTCTTCGATTTTGACTATCTTCTAAAGACCGAGTTCTCAGTTAACCGAATATATAGATCGACATGTCTGTGTGCGTTTACTGTTCTGAATAAACAGCATCTAGAAAACTCACTGAGTTTTTATATGATAATTAATTTTTTTGTACCGAACCTATAGTTTTTTTTTTTTTTTTTGCATAGGCGGATTTGAATATTGAATCTATAAGACTTAAGTATCAATTGGTAGAACTAGAAATCGGTTCACCTACGTACCTACTTTGGCATTTGGTCGCAGTAACTTATATAAATACATACATTTGAATCTTTGAGTAAGGTAATCACGCGTCTACTAATAGTTCGAAAACGCACAGTGCAGTAATGAAAGTAATGATATGAGAACGAGTATTGACATAGGACAGAAATAAAAAATGATAACCATTTAATCGAATGGTGGAAGTTATCTCGTTATATCGCAAGTATACCTCGTAATGAAAGAGAAATTTTCTCATAATGATATCTTATGGTATTTGAACTTTGTCATATCTTTACGTCACCTATATCACAGCATTGAATCTCGCCCACTTTCCCTAAAAATAGGGTTGACAGATTCAGAGTTGACTTTCTCTCATGCAGTGAGAGAGGGAGAGACTATCTTCTCATCCCAACTCTCGGCGCATCAATTAATTTCTGTGTACACATGATGGGTTTGAGAAATAGAATTTCCTCTATGCATAAAATACTGCTTCTCTCTTTCTGCTCATCTTTTTATTTCGATTAAAGTTTCTTCTTCTCTTCGTGTATTAAAGACTGTATAAATATTCTCGTTAATAAACAGCTCGCGTATGTCCATATTTATATTATGTATACGTGCTGTAGTAAGATACATGTAGTCGACGACCTCGGTCACTTTTCTTAGCTGAAATAAACGCGAGAGATTCGTCGTAATATGAAATTTCAATATGCTACGACCGGTTCGTCCGAAAGAGTTTAAAGACTCGGTAAAAGTAGTTCGACTTGAACTAATTTTCGTCCCATCTCGTCTATCGACGTAATTTCATAGCGTTGTTCGACATTTTGTTTTTTCTTTTTTTTTTTCTATATCTAAAATAGTTACGAAATAAATTATCGAAATTTTTCTACTGACTGACCACTTCATCGGACCAAAGATTCAATTGCCGGCTACGAGGAGTAGGTACCTATCTATCTACCTACCTACCTACCTACCTACTTATCGTTACTCAGTCATAACCGATATTTTGCAACATACGAAACTTTAATCTTGCATCTGAACATTTCGAAATTGCGATATATAGCAGAGTGTTTTTTCATCGAAAGTAATCCGCATTTTCTCAGTCCATCTAGATTGCCCAAGTCATTCAGCCTGCATCTAATACTCTCATAACCATTCGGCACTTTAATACGCCTCTGTATTTCTCTCTGTTCTATACATCTGGATGACTATAAGTACTATACCAACATATATAGATATAAACGTTCAAAGTCAGCGCAACTTAACACTATAACAATAAACGTTGCAGAGTAATGATAGCTATAAGAGCGATGTAGTCGCGTGTGCAATAACGCGAAAGTCTTTTGTAATTTTTTAAATACGAATAAATTCGCGAACTCAGGTTCATTCCCAATGCTATTTCCCATCGATCAGTTCGACTTCCCATTCATCCTCGTCGAACTGACGGGAAGTAACTTTTTCTTCTCTTGCAACGGATCATCAAAAATGTATGTACCCGGATGAGCCGACGTTGATTATTTTTTCTGTTTTCCTCAAAATTACTTTATCGTTGTCCCATTTGTGAGACAGATCAGACTAGTATTGTCCCTCATATATCGCCTCAGCGTTTGTTACTTACGTAAACGAAGAGACTTGAAAGTGGGTACATGCATACCCATGTAGTTACATACATGGGAGCTAAAAGTCGAGAGTATAAGCTTGGAGACAAAAGAGGTAGCGATTCACGGGTATATATTATGATTTATGAGATATGCATAAAACATTAGCCTGCAGTGGCGGCTTGCGTCGTCGTATCGGCTGTATGGTGATTGCGAGTGGTAAAAGACGATGGGAATTTGTTTTTGGGACAAAGAAAAAAATAGGAAAACAATTATTTCATCTCTAATAATTCGGAAAAAAAAAACTAGAAATCTATCTGACCAATTCTCTCTTTTCTAAATTCAGCGTGTTTCAGCTAGTTGTAATTACTAATTATATACCTCCGAAGAATTTAAGAGTTCAGAGAAAGAGAGTAGAGGCACACAGGTAGGACTGGTTTCTGCACGTCTGCTCGCGACATCTGGTTGCATAACCACAAACTAGGTTTCACCAAGGACATCAATTTTGCCACATATATACATATACACCCATACTCATTTCACGGCTTAATACACCTACGCAAAATTGTTGCACGGGGTGTCTTGCATCTTTTCAAAAGAAGATCTTTTTAATACGGCTGCAACGTGTTTTATCAACTCTCTTTTGCTTATGGTCAAATTTTTTCCCATTTTACTCTCGTGTATTTCTCGCACATATTTATACGCACACAAAGGCCCCCAGGATTTGTAATAATCGTTTCTTGATCTCTCTGTGACTTTCTACACGTTGACCTGCTCGATCTGTCTGTGACTTTGCGTGGTGTCTGTAGCCGACTCCTCGGCAGCTGGCACTTTAAAGAATATAATTGCGAAGATCTCCTGCTGTGAGAGAGTCTGGCGTTATTTTCTATGATTCAATTTATCTTTAATAGAATTATGTCGCACGTTTAATAAGAAGACCGGTATTATAAAAATTCGATGACAATTTATTAACGAGAAGTTGTGTCTTTGTCTTCAACACTTTCTCTGCAAACTATTTACTTTATAAATGACATAATCCTCTCTCACTCTCGCTGTTTCCCTTAGACTATACAGTTTGGTTTTAAAAATCATTTTTCCACTCAGTTTATTGTCTTTTATAATTAGTACATATCCATGTAGTTATAAGTATACGATATGGCAATACTTGCTCAGCTACTTATATACACCTTTGTTTGTTACTTCGCATGAGTATTACCTGCTTAAAAACTTGGCAAATGAAATGAAATGAAATGAAATGAAATGAAATGAAATCTTTGCGCAATAACGGTAGCTCTGTGGCTTCGGTAAGAGTAACGATTGCAAAGTGTTGAGGCAAAGTTATTCCATCTCTTTCATTTCGATCACTGATCCAAACGATTCACCGTACATTTGTCATTTTTATTTCAATCTTTTTATGCCGCGAGCTTCTTCTAGCTAGCAAAGCTGCGTCCGTAGGTAAGATCAAGGCTTTATACCACTAAGCCGCGACTCGCGGAACGGGGAATGCCAAGATTTGACATTTTGCTCTATGGGGAACAGGATCTTCGCACGTTATTTTTTTCATCCCTTTTAATTCTTTTCTACACTCGGGTATGGAGTAAGTATCTTCTCACGAACTTCATCATTTACGGAATAGCTAACTGTATATATACTTTATTCCCGCGCATATTTACACTATGTCGTTATTTTATTCACCTCGCGGTATAACGCATGCTTATATAACGCACGCGACTGTACTGTACGTACTGTACTTACAATACGCGTGTATGTTGTACGTTCAAGTGTGGAGTAACCAGTAACCAACCGCACAGAGAGTGTCAGTACGCATTTCTACAGTCACGCTCATGACTCTTTTAAAAGATTCCCTTTCATACACTGAGATAATACAAGGTCTATACATTCCGCAGAATGTTGGCAGGTACGAATTTATTCATCATCAACTTCGTGTATCGAATATGATGAGCGAAGCTTTAGTTGTGTGACGCAAATTTTTGGCATTTAAAAAAATGGAAGCTATAACGGATTTTGAACTGTAATATCGTGGAGTCTTGGCATCTAGGATCAGTGGACTGAGGATAGGAATACTTTAATCCCAAGCGAGCAAAGTCCAACCATATTAACATTGGCGATACCCAACGTTTCCTAGATCGCGATTTACAGAAGCGCATCTCTACTCCTACTTTATTTAACTTTATAAGAGTTGTAAATCAGGAAATAGGTACGCTAACATTTTTACTCCTATAGGTGAACATTACGAGTTAGGTAGGCAGCTAAGGTACCTATATCTCTATCTACAGCTACTTTACTTCCGTCTAGTTGCATTATGAAAAGAAAGTTGTTGAATTTCATTGTTCATAAAGATGCCACGGAAACTTAAAGCCCGATTAAATAGAAAGCAGATGTGACACAATCTCACAGCGCACTTTGCGTATTTCCAATAATCACTAATCGGTTACTGCACACTGTTATTCCTGCAGTTAACCGCAGAAAAAACTATAGGTATAAGCGTACCTACCAGTTACTTGTCTCGCCTGAGTTACTTATCGGTAAGTATTTTACTTGAAAATCAGTTGAGAGTAGAGGTATGAGAACTTACGTTGTCTGCAGTGTGTTCAGAACCGGGGTTCTGAGCCTTTTCAACTTTAATCTGAATCTGCGACATTCTTTCCTTGATTATTTGAATTTCAAAGTCCTTAACAGTGCTATGTATCTTCACAATTCGAAGATACAAATTCACTTAAATATTAAACGATTAACGGCTTGTAAAGCGGTTAACTCCAGTCACTCCGATGGTAGGGTACAGGTGCGTCTGCAGAGGCGGTATATGTACTCCAAATGGATTGTGGTACAGATCACTTTGAATATAAGACCCGTTGAAATTCACTCGAATCTTTAACCGATCACTGGACGTTTTGTTTAAATATATTATAACGTGCTCTGTGCGTAAACTGACTATCCACGACGTATCTTCGAAGCAATAACTACCCTTTCTTTATACTTGATAATTATTATTATCATTAATAGTATACAGATTTTTCGAAACTCTTTTCTGTAGAAGACTAATAGTTACGGTTTTACGTAACTTGTTATCTCTAATTAGTAAAGCTTTCAAGTCTGAGGGATTGTTATTTTTTTTTTTTCTTTATTTCTTTTACTTCGATTTAACGTGCTTTGGGAAAATCTTACACAGATTCACGGATGGCACGGACGGCACGTATGCACGCCGCTAAATTGATTATCTCTCTCGCACGCGCGCGACTAGAGCCTTTGCACCTGGCTTTTGACTGGCTGTGTGGCGACCCATAGATCGGTCTTATACCCTCGTAGCCCCCACCGCTAACGTTGCCGTCAACATAGCCGCCAGGCCCCGATCCCCGGCCCACATCCTGAAAACCGGCAACCGTTCATACACACGTCTTTCGGCTGGATGCCATGCCGGGTGGCTCTTGCTCTAGCGCAAGGACGCGGGAAACGGCCAAACGGCGAAATGGCCATCGACGCCGTGCCCATAAGGCGAAGGGGCCAGGGGGCTAAGAGGGGCCTTACGGATCCGTGCGGCTGTGCGCAAGGTCGCAGGTGATCTTGAAAATTGCCCTCATCCATGCCGATCGGGTATACGGTCGGCCGATTACTAGATATGCCGCAGCAACAATTCCTGCCTCTTTTAGTTTCATTGGTTTTCGTATTTGCGTAAGGAATTTCTTCTGTGGTAAGACATCGTAGGAGATATCGTTGATTTTTGTTATATTCAAAGTTCTTACATTACCCAGATGTCCATTAATTATTTAATGTCCTTTTTTAATACCGATACATTTCGTTTTAATCAATCAACTCACCCGGATAACTTTTCATTTCCTGAGTAACGACTTCCGCCATTTTAACGGCGTGTATAATTAGTCAATCGTCTCATTGTCTCTCCATATAAACTATTCTATTATATTCTATTCTATAGCTGCGCGTATTTTGTTCATGCTTTTTGAATCATTAGGTGGGCGACTTCCTTGTAGATTTCTATGTGACTTAGTTTCATTTCCGAACAAGTTACGCTTAGGGGCGCATCAATCATCGTTATATCAAGACTTTAGCTACGTTGTCTACTCAAATTATCGCCATTAACGTTCTCTATGAAAAACCCAGACGGTTTTTCACAATCGACAATATCAAGAGTTGAATAGTTTTCAAACTAGAATAAGTTGAAGTTTTCAACCAATCATCGCTTCCCTACGGCTAAGAGCGAGAGAGGCGCCAACTAGCGGTAGCGTCCTGCGTTAACGGGACCGTTACTCTTCATCCAAAGACGAGCAATGATTGGCTAACTTCAACTCTCTCGCATTTGAAAACTATCAGACTCTCGACTTTGTCGCTGATAGAAAATAGCTTCAGATTTTCATGGGGAATATCCTGGTGTGTCTTGTATCGCACCATCTCGGGTAGCGTCGAATTTCATCTTGGTAAACAACCGCGGTGTGTGAAAACGCGTTCGAGTATAAAATGATCTTTTGACATGGAGTGTGTACGGCGAATAATGTATCCCGTATCATGTTCACTATCCTCGTGTTGCACGCAACACATTCTATATCTATACCCGCGTGACATAGCTGCATCGGAATCGTCTCGAGGTCTTCGTCGAGATACGAGAGACAAACCCATTGCTCGATTAAAACCTTAATTAATCTTATGGCGTCAATTAAATAGTTTTCTGCCGATCGTACGCCGACATTCTTTTACCCGATTATCGTCTTTTCTTCCGATTAATTGCGGCGTCGATGTAGATAGGATCTATCTACCTATATAATAATCGTTAAACTGACTTTCAAACAGTCCTGAGACTCGTGGAAAAATTTTATCCCGCAAACAGAAGTAAAAAAGCGAATTTCCTTTTTTTTTAGATGCTTTATCTAAATTTGGAAGGATATGGTCTTGGAAGGTTTCACAACGCTGCATAGATCACAGAGTTTGAAGTGACTGACAATGAGATATACGAGGCTTTGATAATTGTTGGTAATTTTTGACTTTATTACTTCCTCTATCCTTTTTTGTTTCATGTTTTTTACACATAAATCCCAAGATTGCGAAACCAGGCCTATATCACTTTCGAATTTCTGATCGATTTTCTTAATACGAGGAGTTTTCATGGAATTTCTTATCACGTTTGTCGTGTTAAATTGCGTCAAGTAATATCTTTATAACGACTTTGGGTATCCACGTTTAATTTTCGACCTCATAGTGAATTACTCTTCAGATTTTCAACTTCATATTTCATCTATTCTAAATTTGACGTTAAATCGTCTAGTATCCATATACAGACGGTCAGAGAAGGACTTTTCATTGCTGGAACGTATCTAATCCGCAACTCGGTCTATTTTAGACAAGGACTTGGACTTCCTTCTTCGCTATCGTGTTGAACAACTGACAAGGTTGTGATCTCGCGAAATAATCTCGACTGCAAAAATCATTACCAAGATAATTCGACTTGAAACTTTTTTTTTTTTTTTGCAATTGTTTAGATATCGTCTTTCGAATTGGCCACGCATTTTTATTTCTGTTTCATTGCGCATGCATTATACCTACTATCCTCATCCTTCACCGAGCCCTAAGGGCTTTCGCGTGCCAGTATACAAATATTTAAATAAATTAATGAATAGGTAGAGGGATAGAAGTATTGTCCACCGCACATACTGCCTAAAGCTATAATTTGAATATACTAACATGGACACTGAAACCCTCACCTACACTGAAACACGAGCATAGACTTACGCCGATGTTGTGGTTACCAGAGAGACTTTCTACGCCACAACTAGGAAGTGCCAGAAACTACAGTGACAATGAATAATTGTTACCTTTGATTTCCGAAACCATTTGCGCGGGAATGATCTGTCATTTCCTATTTTGCGACACTTTTAACAAACTTTGTCAACTCATTAGATCCTTGCTAGTTTTTGAGGGGCTTCATCCTGTAGATACTTCGGACCAAGGTTACTCGGCCTTTGCTATTCCAAGTTTAGATGGATCATTCAAATGATCGAAACTGCTATTTCCTTGCTTTTTGTTTCGTTATTTTTATCACGATTATTATTTCACAGACGAAAATTATAGCTATCTAGTAAAATTTCAATTTCTCGATTCGTGAGCCAAGAGTCAAGGCTTGCTCCGCGTTTGGTATATACCTACTTCGGATCGTTTGATATTCGGCTATTGAAGCTCATGGTGATTATTGTCCAGCTGTAGGGATCTAGATTATAGAATAAAGATAGTGTTTTGTCTTTCTGGCTCAGGGACCGATCGGATAATGGAATGGCGAGGTCGAAGCTGGTTTTCGATCGATTGGTTTCCTGATCTTTTGATACGAGTACAATCCGTACGACGGGAGCCGTGCAGCACGGAATCCCGGTGTGATTAAGTCCACAGATGCAATTATATAGGCAGGCAAGGTTAAGCCTGATTCATTCCGAAGTCCGGCACATGATTTTCGTGATCGAATAACACCTAATGAAAATTCAACTTACTACTTGTTAAAGGATACCTTTTTTCAACCAAAGATACGATTTATAGATCCTCACACATCAAAGCGATCGAATAATTCCCGATATATCTCACCGCCCCACGTCAAACTGATCCTTTAAATCTTACTTCAGATAATAATCACCGACTGACCGCACTTTGGAATCCTTCGTTCGCTGTTTTGGTTTCATGTTCCCGGTTTCTTTTACAAATCTCCGGTTTTTGCCACCTTTTTATTCACTTCGTATTTTATTTCTCTCCTTGCACGATCCTCTTTCATCTTTGTCGCGTCTCCTCTCATTGTGTAATCACACAATCGAGGTTGATTTTCAATCTATCCAGTATACCTATATAGGCATGTGATCGCAATTCGAGACTGCGAAATGAAATACTAAGTGATTTTTAACGTCTTATCGTGCGAGGCCTTGGATTTAGTTGAAGGTAACGTAATTACGACAAATTTCGTAATTATATAGACTTATATATTCTGCTTAACATTCAAGTTATTCACGATCTAAGGATAAATCCTCTATCTGTTAAATCGCTAACTAGGAAGTGACCAAATTTATGTTTATACACTGATATTTTCATTTGAAAAACGTCAGCACACGTGTTCATGGAGGTTTGATTGTAAAAACTATCATAGAATTAACCCGTTTAAATTACAGACCGTCGTTTCCGTACTAAGGAGCTAGTTGGATTCGAAACTAGAATTTAAATCAGTCAAGTTCTCAACGTTCAGACAGTTTAGCAGCTGTCCTGTTCCCTTGTTTGTATAATATAGTTTCTACGCAACTTACTTGATAATTTCGTCAACTACTCTCCAAGTTTATTTCTCTACTCGGTGTCATTTATCTTTTGAAGAAAATAGGGGAAAAAAAATCATCAAATAAAATTCAAAAAACAAAAAATAAGTTCTTTATCTTTCATTTACACGTGAAAGACGTACGTTTATCAAATGAATTTTATTCAGTTTACAGAATATCATTCCAATCATTTGTCTATGATTGATGAGTAAAACTAAAAAAAAAGTCACATTAACTCTATCAACTTTATTATTAACCACATATTTTTATTTCTTTAAATGGAAGCGTGGACCTTGGGCACAGCTTCCTGACCTGCCTAATCTTATAATACAACTTTTTAACCCCACTTTGTAATGAATCAAGTCCATATACCGTTTTTTTTTGGACGAATTCATCTTCCTGGTACGCCCATTAGTATGATGACTTACCGGAAGGCCTTTCGCCCCGTCTAATGCTTCGTCTAATTCATCGAGAAGTTTTAACATCCTTTTTCGTTATTTTTTTTCTTTTTTTTCTGATAAATTTTGTCGTTAGGATTTGTGAAAAACTAATCGTATCGAATTATTTGTTTTTCATTAAATCAGTGAGTCAATACCTGCGCGAGCAATGAAGCCAAGCTAATTGATTTGGCCGTAAAATTAACCTTTTTAATCATTTTTCACCGTCATCAGGACCCGTTGTTGATGAATAGATATTTTTCGATAATTTTATTCCGATGAAAAGATACGTTAAATAATCAGTCGACTTTTCCTCCTATTTCGAGACCGACTGCGGTTACAGCTTTTTTAATAATTTTTCTAGGTCGATACCTAGAAAGAAATTATTCCGTCTGTAAGCGGCAATTATTAATCGGCATATTGCAGCATTTATTAACTTTCGGTAAAAGTGCGCAGACTATATGCGTCCTGCATCTTGGTGCATTTGTATTTCTCTGTCGCGCTTTCTAAGGCCATGAAAGTTTCTGGACGAGACAGTAGGTACCTATACGATTCGGAGAATCATGTGTTAAGCTTTTTATTCAAGAGAAATACCGAGTGTTACGATCATCGCTTTTTTGGAATTAAACTTTGAATTGAAAATCCGAAATCTGCTGATCCTGACAAAGACTGTAGATATTCAACCTCCTCCAATACCACATCCGCAGTCGTAAAAAATCGACTATTATAATTATAAAAATCATTAATTTCTCAATAATTCTTCACATATTCTCTAAAAAGAAGAAAATATCTTTTCGCAGTCTCACGCGGTTACGTATCAAACTTCAGGGTGAATTTTTAATAAATTTAGTACATAGTGCAGCTCAATTTCCTGTCTAATCATACACGATGCTGTTTTAATCGTTAGTCATCGCTTATTACTAATCTTATTAACAAATAGATCTTGAATCTCGTGTCGTTTGGATACTTCCTGAAAGTTATCGAGTTCCGGTGTGATACTATCGTCGCATTGACCGTCGCATTGGCTGCAGCGTTAATTTACTCCACTTTGAAAAGGGCCTTCCAACTCGCACCACCTTTCTCTCACAATCAGTCCGTTCATTATAATCGAATCACGCTACGATAATTTCAGGTATAAATATACGAATTAATCTCTCGTTACTATCTTTCGTCAACTATTTCCGACCGATTATGTAACCAATGAATTGTATCAGGTGATATTTTGCTAATAGCTTTTATATCCGTCACCTAAAGTATTTCTTACGATTAATTAGATCATCCGACACCAAAGTCTAGACAGTTTTAACGAGCGAACTGACCTACGCAGACTTGATTCATTTGTACAAACCCGCCTTTTTATTCCTTCCTACAGCTTTGCAACCTCGTATTATAAAATTAATTAGGCTACGATGTTCTTGCTCGTGTTTTATCATTTTTATTCAAACCTGAGTGCTAATATAATAGGAATAGTATCACAGCATTTAAACACTCGATCTTTTTCTTTTATCGAAATCTGCACAATAGATTAGTTACGTGTTCATTTTTGAGATAATTCATGGCCCTTTTTTTCTTCACTAATTTATAAAAATCAGTAAGAATTGTTTCGTGCCTACAATTACTGTCAGTCTTTTGTATAATGCTATTTAATTTCCTACAATTTATTCCGTTCGCTTGGAGTAAGTTTCTTAATACGATTTTGCTGTTTCATTTGTCAATCGGTTATTCTTTAATGTTCACTTTTGTAGACGGTAGTGAAACTTGGATAGTGGGATCATCTCTTATTGGGTGTATCGTTGTAGGTACGTACCTACGTGCGGATATACAGGTGTTTGTATTATACCGATTACAAAGTGGATAGGAATGTATTGTTGAGTACTTGACACCTTTAAAACGTCTGAAGTCTCGAGGTTACTTCGTAGAGTAGAGTATATACGAGATTGTTCGCTCACCTACCTTTAATCAGAATTTCATTTTTTACCAACCAGTTATTATATATTATACATGTTAATTGAGATGTGAATTACACATAATGTATCATGCGAGTGGGTATCTAGTGTAAGAAAAAATCACCTTAAACAAACAAATGAAAAAACTAACCACGTATGATGCAATTTGTTCAAATTTAATCAACTCCGTTGGTTATACAGTCATTTTTTCTTACGATGGCGAAACAAAAAAAGAAAGTAAAAAATTGTTTTCATAATAATTTGAACAAACTATTCTAGATTTAAGAAAACTCGGTGTTCCAGGTTACGTTGTCCTTCTCTTAGTCCAGACTATAGTGGGCGATACACAGAAGGACTTTTTCTCTTAAATGATGTCATACAGCTCGTAATCTAGCGAAATGCTTCCGTTTAAGTTCAAGTTTCTTGAATACTTGCATAGTGCCGAGTAGGTAAAATAAAAATGAAACTAAAACTAGAACAAAAATTGAAAAAAAAAAAAAAAAAAAAAAAGAAATGAAAAGAAAAAGAAATAGACTGGTTGAAGAGACTCGCGCGGAGTCAACCAACGGTGTTAATCGTAGATTTTACATTGACTGGCTGGTGGTCAGGTTACGCAATGCTTTCCCAAATACATATTAAGTCATGCGTAGATACACATAACGTTACAGCTCACGCCCGAGTCCTTCCGATGGCTACTTTCTTTTCTACTTACCTAAGATATGAATCCACGTGCTTAAAGCCACGCCGTAGTAGAAGTAACAGAGTTGTGCAATGTCGTCTTAAAAATTTGATGCGACGTACCATTCAGCCTGACACACCTAACACCGACCTTTAGAAATCAGTAATTACAACATGCACCGTATACTTTAGTCAAGATTTAGTTTTTTCTTTTATTCTTATTCGCCGATCGTTAATCTAATATCAGAAAAGTAGCTGTTATAGTAGCGCCTGGTAGCACCTTGTTAAAAATTATGAACCGTATACCTTTCATAACAGGACGAAATAACAGCTGTGGTAGATTTCGAGAGTACAATGAAATTGCAGGTTGCGGTATTGCTCACTCTTTATATAGGGCATCAGAAGTATTCTAATTGATGAGCTACTTTGAAGCAGATTTTTAGGCTGCTTTATGGTGGCTCGAGCGGTGATAGTACAATGAATATCTTTGTTACGTCCATAATGCGTTCTTTAAAATGAGTAAATTTCATTATCTCATAGATTGATCAACGGAAATGTGGTAATAGTTGACCGGTAGCTACGAATTTCGCTGAATGATGCGTTTCTCTCGTATTTAATCGCCTCGAAGACTGAATCTGGTATCTAGTTAGTATCAGTTTATTCTATTTAACTTAATAATAATATTTGAAAAAAAAAAAAAACGCTTTTACACGTCGTAGCTTTATCTGGAACACCTGCAGGGCATTGTACCTACATACGTGTGCGAAAAAATTAATTTCAATCACTTACGTAACTTATGGATATCGCGTGTTTAAGTTTAGCATTCGTAGAGGTATGTGTATTCAAGTAGCGTATATATCGCGGTTTGGAGAGGAGGAAAAAAAATTTATCCACCTATGTGCACTCACTGGTTATTAGCGGTGAACCCGTCTGACTAAATCTGGGTAAAACCGTGAGTTACTATTTTACTATGTCATTCGCGCTTAAAATAAAACCGGACGTTCCTGGGAATACCGTGTCGCATAATTGGGATAACGTTAGTTTGCGATTCAAAGATCATCGGAGACTTTAAATAATGAGAAGTCGAGTTCGGGAAAATTTGAACAGCTTATTGAATTCTTCCGAGAAACTGTTGAATCAATATTTTGGATTGAGGTTTTCCGCATATATTGTCATTCATGAAGTAATAGAAGGTCACCAACCCACGTATCGCGAATGTGGGCGAATAATGTGAGACGTGATCGGCAACGGCGTATCCGAGCTGTTTAGCTGAAGTAGAAGTTCGCTTTTTAGTTTATTTTCATTTATTTTTCCTCAAATCTGAATTTCTGCATCTATTTTACCCCGGAGTCGCCTCTGTGGATTTTTATACTGTTATTCTAAACGCAAATTTGTTTTGGGTAGAACTAGCTCGAACCTTTCATCAATCTCGTAGACCCGAGGTGTTTCTTGAATAACTCATTTACCGAATGATGCTCCTAATAGACTTGACGAACAATTATAAATAGAACGATGAGTAATAATTTGCCGATAACTAGATCCGGGCTGATTTAATACACGTAGTTTCCAGCTATTCGCAAGCTCCTCTTTTTGTTCAGAAGTCGTTGCCCTCGCCCGGTTACGGTAACCAAGATAAACTCTTCATCTCCTACGGGAGATGTTAAAAATTCTCCATAGTAGGGCTCTAAAAGTATCCCGCATATATATCTGAGCAAGAATCTCTGCCTTACGAAATATTGCTCAAAGGTCTTTTCGTGAATCACCATTCGGCGCCATCTCTCATTGTCAGTTTGTACTTTAAACCATAATGTCCAGTCGAAGTTAACACACAAAAATTTTCGTTAGATCAATCTTATATCGAATGAAATAAACCTATTGCACTTCAGAACACGCGAGATCGTAAGACAATGCTTTGCGTTGGCGGTTAGCGGAATCGGAGTTAAAAGATTTAGGTGTAGTTCAGTCTATGGGATTTCCTAATCGCCTGAACAGGATACAGCACTAACGGTATCTCCAGGTTACATTCAGGCATCCAATATAAGTGGCCGTAGTACGATGGGACCAGCTGGTATCACAGTATTACTATTAAACACCTACATCATGGACTCTGATTCGGTCCGGGAAGTATATTTAGACACGGATCTATTTTCGCAACGGTTAGACAGACGATGACTCTTGTCTATTTATTTGCGTAGAAACAAATCGATCCTTCTCATCAGCTGATAGAAAGATAGAAAATACGACGGAGAATATTAAAACTCGACATTGAAAAGGCAGAATTTCCGCGTTCCCTTCGGAGTAAATTACCTATTTACTGCAGACTGACCTACCAGAATATACTTACAG
This sequence comes from Tenthredo scrophulariae, assembly GCA_963978835.1. Classification (NCBI taxonomy): domain Eukaryota; kingdom Metazoa; phylum Arthropoda; class Insecta; order Hymenoptera; family Tenthredinidae; genus Tenthredo; species Tenthredo scrophulariae. The sequence goes on from OZ022228.1 coordinate 18,228,256, forward strand.
AAGTACTAATGATTACACTCGTACGAGATAGAGATCTATCGTAATATGTAATACTCATTTTTCACTCCTGGATATTAGTATCGAGTTTAGTATGACCTACCTAATGCCTAAGGCTTGAGGGTCATCGGTAAATCTATTCCTACGTATAACTGCTAATTAATTACGCTTTCGTTAGCCAATTGCGAGTGATTCAAGGCTTTTTCGTAACAGTCAAAGCCAAGTTATTCATCGTTCCAATCTACTGAATCATTCCGTATATTATAGAAGGCTGCAGGAGTTCACGTGCAATGGGTGTACGTGACGCAGGCGTTGATTCGATAGAAATAAAAAGTAAAGAAAAAAAAAAGGGACGATGATTGGCGAAAGCGAAAGGACATTTTATTATTCTCTTGTTATACTATCATTCAACTTCAGGTTCTGACACACACGGCGCAATTCTATTTCGGAACAAAACTGGAATTATCGATAAGCTAATAATTCAACGAGCAATGTTGTTCGCAAACAACTATAAAGATATTATGAAATATTAAGGCCGTAAAATCGGGAAGATGATATGTTGGAGGTTTCCTTATTAAAATTTGCATTATCGAACAAACACTTTTGAAATTATTGGATAGGTCATTGAGTGGCCCTGTAAATGACCTTTGCCATTTTTTGATTAAATATCAATTCCTCGAATAGTTTTATTCCGCAATTTGCATCGATTGTGCAATACCGAAAGATCGTACGTCATATGAAACTCCAATACGACGAGGAAACTGTTTCTCATCGCCGGTTTCAAGTTCCGGGTTTTTCCGTCATCTTGTAAAATTCATTTCATCATTCATATCGTCACTAATGAACAACATCACCGACTTATTATCATCACTATCATTATTACCTTATCTATTTTAATTAAAACATAGCTACGCTGCGCGATAACTAACGACTCAAGGATCACTCCGTACGATGGACTAGAACGGATACTGTGTTAGTTACGAGGATCCTATCCCTAAAAGCATGGCCACAAGTAAGACTCACTTTCCCTTGTTAAATACCTATCCTAAGGAAGTAATAAAAATTGTTTAAAGTGATCTTGCTATTTTATTATATAAGACGTCGCGAAGATGTCCTCGTCCGAAGCGATGGATGTGTGAAACATTTTACGAACACTTAATATCGTTATTACTGTCGGTTGCTCAATTAGACTTAGACCGCGTCTGCAATATGTGTAATATTAACTGTTCAATTGAAAGGCGTTAAATTTTACCCCACGTTAGTTTCGACCTAAAGGTTTTAACTACTCATATTAAAACACGGAACCGTGGGTTATACGTACTGTACAGTACACAGTCTTTTATAATACCTGTACAGCATTGCAACGTAGGTATGGTTCGTAATGAGATTTTTATAAAGTAAATTTTACGGCATGTGCAAAAGCTGCTGCATTCATATCCTGTTTTCACTCTCACCTCGCCTATACTTCTATGTATTTGATCATACATATGGGAATTCATTCGTACCTATACCCCTACATGTGGTCTCTAAATGACCAAGCGAGTGGTCCAGACCGTATGCTTATACACATGCACCTTTATCTTTGCGAGCGAGAGGTACGCGAGATTATTAACTCCTTGTGTGATACGACGCGTGTCGGACAGGACCTGAATACGTCGGAAATATTTGTTGTATATTGGAGCAACTGCAGAAGGTCCGGCTGCCGTGCTAATTTAATGATATTCTACAGTGAGATGGGATTCCCCGGACTTTGTTCCCGGCTTTATACCACGCCATCGTAACAGGTTGATCAGGAATTGAACGGTATAAAAGTTTTGAACTTGTTCAGATTTATGAGCTAAAAAGTTGTCGCGAAAATATATTACGCGTACATATTATGCGTCATGTATATGTATATTTATTCTGATACCTTACTCGAATGTAATTATAGACGGTATAATTCTTTAAAGTTTTTCTATACGGATAATAATGTGCGATATATTTCGGATTGTCATTTTTTGAGTAAGCGATATAGTCTTGTCTGGTAGATTTTAGTTTCGTGACAAATAAAAAGATACAGATCAATCGAGTAGCATATGAACCGGTGCGCCGCTAATGACCGAACACAAAACGCGATTATGATTTGAAAATAATGGGAAAAGTCTTATTCCGCATAATCTAACCGCAAGGAATAAGGGTATAGGGTAAACCGACCAATAGGTGGACGTTTCTCTTCTAGCAATTGAAACAACAAAATCGAGCAACAAAAAACTGTCATTTCGGGATTAAAAATAACATTAGTTCAAAGCAACAGTTTACATTTTAGTATTCTTTCACGTAATTTCCTATCCAAAAGTCGAACTTCCACGTCCAACTTTACGACGGTGTCCATCTACTGGGTAGGTTACCCTAGTATGATTCTTTTATTGCATTACCTACAAGCGAGGCGTCGTTCATACACATGTTTTAATGAGAGTCAAAGTTGAGGAATTTAATGATAAAATGCTATGAGAAAGGGTATTTTATAGTACCTATTTAACTCTAAGGTATAGCTGACGCAAAACCTGAGGTCTATGGCATAATTTTTACCACTGTTAGATCGATGATGAAATTTTGTTAGTAATAAGGCGGATTTCAGTGACTTTTATAATTTATGCTTGTGTATGGGTATATATATATCCGAATGCTCGTCAATTTTCTCCTCACATTTACAAATATTTGCAGATAATGAAGAAATTTGAATGAAGATATAGTTTTTTGCTGGGTTAATGGGTAGTTGCAATAAAGTCGATGGGTAATGAATAATCTTGAATTTGTACCTTTTTAAACCAATGGCGATAGAGAAATGAATATCAGATCGATTTAACCAAGTTATGTGTAGTTTGATGTGCTAACGATTGCATATATTAATATGACTGTGTTCGAATAAGTGTTGATGACGTGACGTGGTTTTATCCCACCTATGATCATGAATAAGGTTGTGGGCCACGTGTTGGCGCTGGTCCACAGTGACTGTCGTTTACGAAGTTAATAAGTTGTTTGAACAAAGACCGGAAACAACCTTCGAAGTGGTGTGACCCCCAAAGAGATAGAAACACTCGTTCTGTCAAGTGACTAATGATTCTCTTTACTCTTACGTATGCATTGGGATCATATTATTCGTTCTATACGAGATAGATACTCGAAGTTACAAGTTGAATGACAAATTGCCGGGACTCCCTTTCACCGCTGTGTCACCTATGGAAGACCCCTGAATTTTATACAGCAATAATTTGCCGTCAATTTATTTCATTCAATTTACGTAACCAATTTTTGTGTAAGTACAGCCACAGTATGGTCTAACTGTTATAAAGCGGCAGCACCTTGAACTTGACTTACCTATACGAGTGGAAATGAATGAATAGATATGAAGAGGATAAGAAAATTCAATCCGCATCCGCGTATGAATTGTATCGCTTTATTTCTATAGCAAATAAAATATCCGTATCGGAATAGTTTATCAATTTTTAGTAGTTTATCTAGTGGTCAAACTGATTTTATAGCTCGTAAACGAAAGTTAGTTCTTAATTCAATTAGGTGTGACTAACGGTGTAGGTCGGTCACTTTACTCGATTTTTTCTGCTTGTTTCCTTTTAGAGACGTTGAGGTGTGAACCGCGACAATGGGCAGTCTTGTGAGCGTAATTGCAAGATACAATTACTAAAATTCAATTTGCCTCGAGGTTGCAGGTCGTTGCTCAATTTAATTTTCCACTTCGGAGACTGAAATGAAAATATACTAAATAACCTGAAATAAAAAAGGAACACAATCTCAGAATATATTGTCAATCAAGTTTTGCATATTTATTCGAAGTTTAAGCCACCTGAAAAATCTATTTTTTTTGTTCAGTTTATCTTTGGCGATCGTCGCAGTCTTCGAGCTGCCGATTTTCATCAGTTTTACATTTTTTTTCTCGATAACAAAAGAGCCAAGAGAACGAAGAACCGTTTCGTTTCATATTTACTCAAAACTTCGAATCATTCGCCTCTTGAATTTACGATGTTCGCGGTCAAAGATCGGAGACCTTGATTAAATTTCAAAAACATTTAAACTTTTGGAGAGTTGATTCTTGTCACAGGTAATTAAAGAGTAACAAATACTTCTTCCTTGGTTGAAGAGAAAAATATGAATAAACATACTGAATGGAATAACAAAATATGATGTGTTTATTATGTACACTTGTTAATATCTTTCGAGGAATCAGTCAGTTTGTTAGGATGAAGTAAGCACATTTAACTTCAGTTCAAAGATAGCGAAAATAACAACGAAGATAAACCTATAGCTAGAAATCATTGTTTCAGAGTAATAAAAGAAGAATTGACGAGTTCCAATTCGTCTTGTCTCGTTATTAAGTATGACACAAGACTTACAGTTTCTAATTGTACGTGCAAAACTCTATTTCGCTTCAGAGTGCTACATTTCACACACATAACGTTAGAATTGTACTCTAATTGGCGCGATTTCTCAACGAACCTAGGCAGGGTGCTCAAGTATTGATTTGAAAGAAAGAAAGAAAGAAAGAAAGAAAGAAAGAAAAAAAAATGAAGATCAATAATATTTAATACCGTACGATATTTGTCGGCACGCCAATTTACGACATAAATATAGGTGATGCATGGAGTATTTGAAACCATTGGCTGCCTACTGCAGACGACTTTATCCCTGCACCGTATACTTATATTGTAATTTCAATCCAGGCCGAAGGGGATCGACGATAATAATTATCAGTTTTACTGTATTTGCAAAAACCTAGATAATCACTTGGCAATAATTTAAACAAACTCATTACCAATCGTATTGGCCCATCTTAGATGAATTGTAACTAACAAATCGCACAGAGAATCGTTCTCGACTTGCCAAAGAACTGTTCAATTGTCCGTATGAAGTGAAAGTGATGCCATAATGGCTGCCCCCTATCGCAGTATGATTTCTTCAGGTACCTATACGTACACCTATTTTATACCCTTTACACTCAACAGTTTGCAACAATTGTTCTTAGTTACATAAAACAAATCGAAAATCGTGCCAGGGAGTTATCGACTGTGGAATTTCAGTTGGTTTAATCGTCACTACGCGGTCAGATTTTATAATTTACGATAGATCAAGGGTCTTTGGGTAGTGACCAGAGTCCCTCAATTCAAAAAAATCATAGTTGTCGACTTACCGCAGCTAATCGTAATACGGCCTTAGCAGTTATTCGAACGCGGAAGAACCGGTAGTTCTTTTACTTTTCTAACGCCGGAATTGGTTCTGATTTTTGACGCTTTTTTATCCTTTATTTCAGAAATTTCTTCCGGCTATGTTTATGGGTATGAAATATGTATGTTTGAACAGTGGCCGTGACATCGCTCTGTGCAACAGCTCCAGAATGTTATTTAAAATGATTCGTCGAGCTTGTTAAACTGAGATGATGCTTCAAGGATCGAAATCCAAATTTGACGCTGAAGCGAATCAGCTAACAAACTAGAGTCAAGGATTCACTCGAATACTTATTCGGTACGCGAAACTATTAGCGGTTTGAGTAGTTCAAACTGTGCAAATCAGTCTTACCTAATTATTACCTTTTTTCTATACCACTTTTGTACAATAGACTACCACGGCTTCGTGTTTACGATAACATACTCATTTATTAATATATGAAAATTTGAATCTTGTTGGAGTCGAATAAAATTGCAGTAATTAAGTTTAATTACACAAACATACAACAATCGGCAAAAATTAGTACGAAATAGATGAACAATAAACGAATAAATCGTTTGTTGAAAATTTAGAAACAAACATCGTTTCACAATTTTAATTGGATGTGATCTCACGATATCGGATTTCTCATATATGTTTTGCGACTGAAATAGGTAAATAAAATTTTGAGAAAATATTTTGACTAACGGACGACATTATTTGACTTATGAGATGGGCTCGGGGAGTCCCGACGAATCATCCTCCGATTTTATGATAGGTATATAATCATGACTTAATCTATTATTGAGAATCGTCATTTTGTGCAATGAGAATATATTTGCAGTGTGATTTGAGCAGTTAGTGAGCGCCTCTTCCGGGCTGGCGAATATTTTCACTTTGACCATGGCGCGATGACTCTGATGTTTGTTTAACTCGAGCTCACACACAGTGTTTGCTTTCGTTACGCGAATATGCAAATGCGACAGAAAATCTCCAACACGTTGTACGTGCCTGGATACAGGAAGACGTAATATTTGAAAAACGAATATCAGCTGATTAATTTTGTTCTCTTATACGTGCGAATCAAGAAATGCTTTCTCCCCTCGTTAAAACCCGGCGTAAATGAAGCTTTGCTTTTAAAAGATAATTTCCAGTTGATTTTATCGCCGCCTTTTATCGACTATTTATGTTACGTTTACTCCACTTTATGACCGTATCTTTTTCACTCAGATACCTTCGGATAAAATTCGTACTTGATACGGTAGCAGGTTTTCAATTTACGCCATTTAAGCTGTTCAACGATCTTTTTTTTTTGTTTTTATCTAAAATTTAAATAATAAACATCACGATGGCATACTTTGATTATTTGAGAGTTGTTAAAAAAGTGAAGGCTGCACAACCATCGCCTGCAGATGGATTATCAACGATTCGAACCTTTGTTCAATGCATTAACTTGTTTATCTGACATTTCGTGCCACGCCTTTGCGTATTTTTTTCATGTTCTATTTTTCTCAAAATATACATTCTGCTCATTCGTTATCTGGCGATTGGTAAGTCTTTGCACTGCACTGCACTGCATTGCACTGCACTGTACTGTACCGTACTGTACTGTACTTCACTGGAGTGGTGCACCGGTCCTTTGTTCTCGAACAAACTTATTGTCAGCGTCGTCAATTCTGGGGAGATTAAACGCTCCACGAGAAGGAACCACCCAGAGTTAAACCAGAAAACTAGTCTTCAAGGTGGCCAAGGCGACCACAACTCCACGGGCAAGTTACGCCCGGACTGATTGGTAACTCAAGGTAACCTGGACCAAGTCTGCAATAAATTGCAGACTACAAAATGTACAAAAACCGATCTTTGGCAGCAAAATCGCGAGTGAAGTGCTCAATTTTTTACTAACAGCACAATATTCATTTACTGAGATGAAATATTATAAAGTTATCTCTCATATACATATAAATGGGAATAGTTTAATTGTTCGAGTAATTCTGCGTTTATTGCAGTTTATAGTGATGCTATGTCGTATCAGCGGCTTAATAGTTTGCAATTGACGCTGACCTCAGACATATTTCAGTTTATATTCTGACTTTTATTGTTAACCAATTGAGTACCTGATCGTTCTGCGATATCGCAGACGTTGGTATTGTGGTACTTTGCTTCCTCATGATCCTTTAGTACCTACTGGTTAATTGTTCGCTAGTTGGTCATGCGCACGTAGGAAGATATAACAATGTTTTGACGTCAGGAAAAATCGATTGTGGAAACACCACATCTTATGTACAATATCTTCCGACATTTCCGCATCTATTCAAGATCGCAAAGTGCTGGTTTCTCGTTTGATTAAATTTCGCAAACTATTCACTTTTTTCTTTCTTATTTCTGGATAGAATTCATTTCCATTGGCTTTTTGTCTAATTGTACAGTTATTTTCTGAATTCCATAAGCATTTTGATAAATCTGTATGAAACCAGGAAATTCGAGTGTATTTACACTTTTAGAAGCTTAGCATCAGCCCTGCGGTGTTAGGATTACTTGAATTGCGATTCTGTGCTAAATCGTATCTGTACACAGTGTGAATCTGCCTGTGGTCAATATTGACAGTGATATCGGTGCCAAGTGAACATCGTTTCATAATTTCACTTCGTTTAGTATTTGGTACCGTATATTGCGAATTGGATATCGATTACATCGAGGGTTTGCCAATGGACGAAAGTTCAGGCTCTAAATTAACAGATGTTACGTTGTCGAATGTCATATTTTCAGTTTCTCTGATTGAATTTACTGAAGATATATAAGTAACGGAGTTCACCGATTACCGCAGCGTTTATACAATCCACCCAAAGTTCATTCCTAAAAAAAATCAGGAAGCAAAATTTATCTTCACGGAATACCCGCTTTTTCAAACGATAAAGAAGTCCTCACAGTTGATTCACAGCCTCTCAGTATATTAGGAAGTCGTTTCGGTACGATGGAACATAGTAGTTACATAATTTTTGTCAAATTTTTGAACCTATCACGCCAGCTTAGCTCATCTTAGAGTTGTTGAGGGTAACGTTCGTGTCGGATCTTATCTAAAAGATTCATTTCGCGAAACGTTGAGTTCAGTCGAAGTCATCCGGAGTTCAGAGAGTCCGAGAAGGAGCGGTGAGAAACGTGTTTCGCGTACATTTCGCATGACAAACAGTTACCTACCTGGTGGTTTTCTTCATCCTTTTACTCTTATTTTCATTCAACCCTGAACCACCGCGCAGAGTGGCACGGCATCCCGGAGATGCACGAGACGCAAACCGCTTTTTCCTTCTTCTTTTTCTTCTTTTTTTAAATTTATTTCTTTTTTTTCGTATTGCAAAACCAGAAAAATTTCTAATTACCTACCATACCTTTACGGCATTCTTACACCAGTTGCCTCCTCCTAACAATGAAATACTGATTCTGATCCTATAGAATTCATCGTCTGAGATATTATAGCATGCAAATTTATATACAGGGTCTTTCAACATTTTATTCTATTCTCCTAAAGGTTATAAAATCGAGGATAATTAGGCAGCAAAATTTGATTGCTGACACGTTTCATAAAAAATGTTAATCTTCGTACACTGTTTCTACAGATAATTGTTTGAAACGATACGACAGAAGATTTGAACATATTAATTCGAATTAGGAACATAGTTCCTTGATTTAATAAAAAAACATTCAAGAAACTACAGTTTCTTAAAATAAGAAATTTTTTTCTTGAAACGAGAATGTTCTTTTTTTCTCTGCGTACTTTGAGAAATTCATTCCGTGAACTCGCTAAATGTTATTAAACAATATTTTGATAAATTATCAAAAAATGATCTCAGAGGCTTGTATAACTTATTACGGTTCTCGATGAAATCCGGGGTTAACGAAATAAATAAAGTGTATATTTTGAGCGGTAGATACACAGGTTTAATTAGTATTTAACGAACAATTATAGATTGGAAGAAACTTTGGTCTATATGTTGTTTCTCAACAGCGATATATACTATATATCGTTTAAATTCGTCCTGGCGAATTGTTGTTACAACTTTTTGCTCAGTATTTAGACAGGCTGCCTCATTGGTCATGAAAAAATATCGTAGTTTATATGAGTATGTTAAATAATTGCATGCGGCTATAATAGAGCAACATAATATTTCGCAATTTCTGGAATCCCATATTTTGTTATTGTCGTTTAAAGTAACGAATATAAGATATCGCTTAATCAATACGATTTTTTTTTTTTTTTTTTTTCTCAAAGCCGAAAAAACTGTCTAGATGTATAATTCTCAACGTTAATTATTCGTCAATATTTCCTGCGAGTATCGAACGTAGATAAAAAGTTCATTCCAGAAAAAAAGGTGGACTGCAGGATTAAATATTGGACATCCGGAATGTGGCTTAATACGAATGATGCAAAAATCGAACTGGTCCGTTCAGTATAGTGTGAAAAAATGAAAAAAAAATTCACATTGGTCTTATTATTTCGCGGATCAACCAAAAAAAGATTTGTTGTACAAAAATTCGAATAGATTTAAAATTTCGTAGTCAAACAAGTTTTGAGACTTCGTGTAGATGAATCTTACTATACTCGTGACTAATAATGCTCTGCTGTTTCACCACGCACGCGTTCAATAAATAGTGATTTTTTTTTCATTTAATAACTGACCTAACTAGACCTATTCTCATTTTATCTAATTGAGAGCGAACGTAAGACGACCACGATTACAGTTTCGCGTTGACTTAAGACGAACGTTGCAGAGTTGTTGAAAGATATTGTGCGTGGGTTGCCCTTTACATAAATCGTTTCGTTTTACTATCGCTTTTCTTACTCACACGATTCTCTACACGGTTCATACATGTGCATATTTATATCTACCTAGTACCTACCTACTTACCATATTATCTACCGTATTCGTATTCCGGGACTATATTTATCCCCGGAGAATATCTCGCCGTATAATATAAAAAGTTCATAACTACCACATCTGCCGAGGGCCAAGCAGCTCGAGAAGCTATATGCATAATATTACCAAGGGAAAATTGTTTCGTTACTGTATGCAATTAATTTATCGAAACATTCGCGACTTTACAGACAAAGAACTGATTGATTGTTCGACGTAACTCGACATTATCATCACTGCCATGATCATCATCAGCGCTATTCAATGTTTCATGAAGCATAGAAAGAAGAATTGACTGAAAATGTGCAAAAACTTCATTCTTATATTCATCTCTTTGACCAATTGGGGTTTCGATGAAAAATTAACACTGAGAATATCGAGAACTATAATATAGATAGCAGATATGTTCATCTTGATATGCTAATAACGGGGTGTATTATAGACGACTGCATTGCCCTTGGTGTTGGTTGCCACGTGAGTTTCTATCCGGAGTTAGTCCGAGCAGAGGGTCGAACAAGGTAAAATAACCAGCCCACAACGTACCCGGAACCTATTATGGTAATCGGTATTGCTCAGTAATATTATCGGTTGCGAGTAGCCGGGTTTTTTCAATATCTCAAGCAGCCAATGGAGAATCGGACAACTGATTCAGATTCCGTTTATGAAATGCGAAAAATTCTGTCTCATAATTAATCCGGGATTTTATCGATCGCTGGTAGAAGTTGAGGAGGTCGAAGGATCGCTGGGTCAGCCCACCAGGATAGCATACAGAAAATACGGAGAATGATCCGAGCTGTTTGAAACTCTGCGAATTAACCCATCACAGCTTCGTGTATACGTAAAATTTCGAGTTGCATTTTATTCATGGTGATCATTCTTAGATTCTTTTTTTATACTTCGTCAATCTTACTGCGTTAATTTCATGAAATTTTTCTGAATCAATGAGGTAAAATACTATTGAAAAATAATGACTAACCGTGATAATAATATTCGCGGAACGCTACGAGTAATTTGTGGAGACACTGACACTGGAATGAATCTTCTTGCAGAGATGACGTGATCTCCGGTTCTGGATTCAGGATGAGCTTTTTTTTCTCCTTTTTTCCTTTCTCGAGAATTTTAGCCTTTCAAGAGTCCAATTTTTCTGACATTGCTGTCGGATAGGATTCGATTAATTTTACAGTTTTATAAACTGCCTTGCTATTTTTATCGGTGGATAGATTCAAAGCTATTTATATAGTAGTTGGACGCCTATTATGATCGAGCCTTGGGCGATGCTTAAAGTCCTCAATTCAAATGCCAAAAACCGCGAAATGATGACCACTCGCTGTATTTCGTACGTATTTTTTTTTTTTTTTTCGTTCCAAAATTATCATCTCATTAGTTGACGCTTCCTATTCAGATTAATTATAGTTTAAAACGTGTTGCATCTTCGATCACGGTCGTAAATAATTTTACGAGTTACTGCAGCATTCGCGTGTAGCTTTTCTTTCCTTCTTTTCTTTTCTTTCCTCGTTTCAATTAATTGCCTTACGGAAGTGCTTCTCCGACAATTTAATTCCACCTTTGTAATTAACAGCACAAAGACTTATATTGTTGCACTTCGCTCTCTCCGTAATTAATCATCTCTCATTTTCGTTTAATGCGCACTTTACTTTAAACCACCAACTGCCTCCATTGTTGGGTATTCTACAATCGCAGATCTGTCCTGAACGATGCGAGGGTATTAACTGTGTGAAATACTTCTACCGTGTCCTCTCCGGGCCTTTTTTTTCGTCCATATGTATAATTGGGATGCATTCGAATCTGCGTCACTTTTGAAGTTTTTTAATTTCAACCACCGACTCACGGCTTTAAAATCATTATGAATGATTAATGTTTAATCGCGACATCTGCTCTTACATATATTCCATTTTTTTTTTTTTCATTCGAAATTGTCTTTTATACTTGAAAGAGCTTACAATTAAAAATACCGGGTTCAATACACAAGAGCAAAAATAAATTCATGCTGTTTTAATCAACATTTTTATATGATCAATCACTTGACGTGTTTTTGTAAAATAGGTGCAGTCCGTTGCTGCAGTTGTTATTTCAAAAATAATCAAGAGCCTGAATTTACCGGCTGGTATTTGCGCGAAGGTGATCAACTACTATGGAACGAAGAAAGTCCGTAACAGATATATGATATTAACACGTTGTCTTTTGATGTTATGATGTCAATTAATAACTAACCGATTTGTTTAGATCAACCGCCTTGTGCTTACAGTTAAACAAGTGGGTTTGTGGACCAGGATTATAACCAAGGCCGTTTTATGAGATCGTTGCAGTTCTTTTTTCTTTTTTATTGCAATGTCTTTCATTGCACCGTCTATATCATTGATAATCTGATTGTTCAGTATTATGTTATATATTATATAAATAACAAACTGTTTGTCTGAATGATCGGTTTTTTGCACGGTGATGAACACCGCGATTGACTAAAGTTCGCGAGGCTTATTGCGGTTCATCTTGAACGAATAATAAATTTTCAGTCAAAATATCAGCTAGATTGAAAGAGAAAAATAAAAAAAAAAGGGGGACTTTCAGCTCCTATCGTGATTTGTGAGATTGGAAAATTTGGAAACATTTGTTTTCACAGCAACGACTTGCATTCCAAACGACAAGAAAAACATACTTACGTTACTGACTGCGGTATCACACCTACGATTGATTGCCCCGAAACTTTTTTGGAAAAATAAATAAATAAAATAAACCTAGTTTAAAGTATATAAAAATCAAGCGAAAATCTCTGTTCTCTCAGTTTTTGATTTCGATTTCCTGCTGTTTTGTGTTCGACTCGCATTTCCCAAAGATTCTAGAACCTAGTCGGCTCGATAAGTGTCAAGGGTGAAAATTGGGGGAGTATACCTAATTGGCATGCAGAAGAAAGACTCGCAAGTCCGACTGCATACATAAATGCATAAATAACCATCTTGAACAACTTGGGTTCCATGTTTCTCTTGGCTATTCAATGGCCATTTGTCTTCTCAAGAGACACATACAACCCGAGACGTTATAGGTACGCGGCGAATTTAAAGTGGGCATAGTTCGCGGCCTTTACCCTCGAGTTGTAAGAATGATTTTGCACTTCATCTCTTTGACTGGAATTATTGTTATAGTTAGTTTAAACGGGTGTTTGTACGGATATAAAAAACAAGGCCTGATAATAATACTAACGAAATTATTGCCATGTAATGCGGTGGTGGAGGCGTACTCGTCACGATATTTCGTAATACTTTTTTTTTGTTCTTGTTTCTTTAGTTCTTTTTCCAAGCTTCCTCAGTTACGTAATTACTCGTAAGTGTTTTACAATTATAAATTAATTAGTTAATTAATTAATGAATTAACGAATGAATACGTGTCTAGGTACGAATACTATTTTTACTTCGACTGATCGCGGTGCAGGTTTTACTCAATGTAAAATATTCCATCGTATATGCATAAATGAACCGTTATTTTGTAATGTTTTTAACGCTTCAAATATTATTTACATTTATACCCAACCTTTTTCTGGAATAGTTTATGAATGAGAATGAAGGTAGTTAAAGCCGTTTATCCGCTAAGTGGGTAAACCGTATATTGTGTACAGAATACACTAATTATAGAATCATCATTATAATGATCGTCAGGAGTAGTACAAGACTCATCACACACATGCGGTTTAATTCAACAACATTTTTGAGCCATGAAATTCCCGAATTTAAAGTATTTTATACTTTGAGAAAGAGTAGGGAGGTATCTCTTGATTTTTTTAATTTTCACAAAAATTTGCACCTCAAAATACTCATCGCATGTATGTTGGAATCGATATACCATCTAAATCCGGGTTCATATATACCTAATTATATTAAATTATATACTAAAAGTGTGTATCGTTGAATTGAACATGTTTCAGAAAAAAAAAAAATCTCAAGCCCAATATCGATGCTTAAACTTTCATCGCTAGTCGAATGATGATAATAATCTTGACACGACGTCTCCATTTATTTAATTCCGTAGTATGATTTCATGTTTCATTTGATCGCTTAACTATAATAATTACATGATTACTAAGATTGGAATATGTTCCGTGATTTCATGACGTGATCAAATATAAATAAATAATAAATAAAATTAAATTAAATGAATAAAAATTTATCATCCCGTCAACAATATGATATTTAATTAATTTTGTTCGTTTTTTTTTCTTCTCTTTTTTATATATATCCATTTTTGTTTCAGGTGAGTGAAATATGTACCTTACTAACCGCGTGGTTCAATAGCTACACGAAATATCAAACTGCTTGTTTCATTCTCATCCCGGGTAAGTGGATTAACCTTTAATGATCGTTATACCGCAGATTTTAACGACTAAGTCACGATCTACGATCGATACATAGTTCTGTGTGCTAATAGAAATTCGCTGACACGATCCGATCCCTCAGATCTTATCCCGTCAGGCCTTGAACCGGTAGCCAAAATGTTACTCAAAATAGGCCATGACTTAGACACGACCGAATAAATCCTCGGCTATAATCATCAGTCGCTACTTTTTATTAACTTCCCGTATCTTTGTTCTTAGAGAAAAAATTAAGTTATTGTTTTCAACCCGAAAATGTAAAGTTGAGTTTTCACTAGATCTCCACGTTTTGAGGTCTAGAGAATCACCTCCAACCATTTTCAGATGGACAATTTTTTTGTCCGACGATATCTCGAGAACGAGTAACCGGATTTTAATCATTTTGGTCTCAATCGACGCGGCTTTTCCAAACTTAGAACTGATCAGATTTTGGTTTCGATCGGTTCAGTATTTTTCGAATTATTCAAATGACAAAATTCTAAAAAATAAAATGAAAATGATGGTATCTTGAGAATGGATGAACGGGTTCGAATGAAAATTTGTACTATGAGGTTTTTTGGGTCACAGATCACGAATTTTTTTCTCCTTTCATCTACCGAATCGATTGGTTTTCATTAAAAAAAAAAAAACACTAGTTAATTCCTGATATTTGATCGAGTAGAAAATACCCCGTTGCTAACTTGAATTTAGGACAAGTATATCAGGACCGTAATTCGATTGAAAATAAAAAAAAAAAAACAAAAAACGTTGTATTTCTATGGATTCGATCTGCAGTGTAGTTAATTGTTGCGAAATGGTTACCGAATGCAATCCAAGGAAAAAACGTTTTTTGGTATTTTGTTCAAAAAAGAAAATAAGTATCGAAATATTGATGATTATCTGTTCGCTCATCTGTTCCTTTCTAGCTACATAACTTTCTTGCATAATTATCCTGCCGAGTCAGTTTGAATTAATTCAACCGATATGCACACCTTGAATGCTGGAAATATTATGGGGATTTTGTCGAAGACTCGTACGTTTCACTTCTAAGGAAACGATTATATAATTCTGTGTTATCACAGCTGCCACACTAGTATTTTCAGATTTTATTTAAGACACCCTTTTCTTATCTGGATGCAGATGCTGCAGAGAATTATTATTCCGTTTGGTTTTGGGAAAATCAGTCCTTCAATATTTGAAACGGGGGTTTTAGTCTCGTCTTGAAATTCTCGGTCAATTTCATGACGAACAATATTTTTGGAAGATTTTCTATAAGGTGGAAAAATTATCGAATGTTTGGTATTTCCGACAATCTGAATTTCTTCTCTGTTCTTCAAGGTGTTTATATTCCGTTTCGAAATTTATTTCATATTTGCATATAAATACTTTCGCTAGATAGTGAAACTTAGGTGTGTGAATACGTACGTTGGAATGTTAACACATGCAATAATAATACGCCTCAGGAGGTAAATTCGACATTGCGTATTGCTAGCTTTGAACGACTCTGCCCTGGGCAATGTTACATCGCGAACAATGCATCTAGCCTCATAGTAAGATAACCAACCGTGATATATTATACCATAATTTCTTCCTTATTGATGCCTTTGATGTGCCCAGTGTCATTTCAACCTTACCCGTGTCGCAAGGCCTTAACCTTCCTCGGTTGCTCAACGATTTCTGTAATTGTTTTAAATTACATCCATACTTCATTTATATACACACACACACACACACACATTCATATATACGTATAGATCACGTGCGAGTAATACAGGTAAGAATGCCATATATTTATACACCCAGTTTTCCCGCGAGCTGGACAATCCTGGCGAATACATCTCTATCGATCGCGTTGTAATTAGTTATTATTATAGATTTCTTGATTTATGCGTTTCAGTCGCGGCATTGAATCGATGAATTTTATTAAAGAATGTAAGATAGCGGTAATACATGTCACTTAATTATAACTTGAGTGAAATTCCTTTGAAAATGTAAATCAGCTTACGTTGCGGAACTGATATCATGATCTTTGTTAGAATATTTCTTTTTTTTCTTCTCTTTTTTTTTCGTCAGAGAAGAAGGTGTGCTGTAATTAGTAATTATTTAGATCGTTTGAATAATTGTTTCATACATATGTATGCATGTATGGTACGTAACGTAACGTAACGTAACGTAACGTAACGTATAATCGTTGAGACACTGAGCGTAGGATGTCATTACACGAATCGATTCCAGGTTGTACCCGTTCAGAGTACAGCGGGAAAGTTAATAATAATTGAAATAAACCGAGTGTAAAAATATTTCATCGATATGTAGGGCAAGGTTGTCTCGTATACCTTCAGAGTTATTAATTAATAATAATCTACCTGCATGCGGTGAGATGCGGGCCCGGTTAATGAGCCGACAGATGTTCGAGTCGAGATTTCTTAGGATTTAATTTTTTCCTCCCGTTTCTTGTGCATTTTGCGAGTCATTATTTCTATCGTAATTAACGACCAATGGGTGAATTAAGAAATTCAACAATTTTCGATTTCCGCTCATTTTTGTGTCGCCATTCTTCTGCAAAGTTTCCCACACGAAATAAAAGTAGAAAGTGAAGAAGAAAAAAAAAGGAATTCCCAAAAACGAAGACAGATTACGTTCGAACGGATAACTTAATCCTTTCGAGTATGTAACCACGCCTTTGCTCAATATTAAGAAAAAACTTGTTGAACCTTGACAGATAAACCGGACTCTAACAGTCGAAATAAAAACCGAAATTTAGCAGGTATTATACCGATTTTTTAGGCTATTTTTTTTTCTTCCCATCATCTAACAAGGAATCGTTTGGATATAGACGGAATTTACAGCATCCAGAAATCACGCGAATTTGTGCTTGGCTCAATTTTACGTAATTTTAACGTGTTGAGTAGTTTTTTCTTTTTCCATTCCGCTCAAATGTCATCGCTGAACAAATTTGGAAACAGCTGTATTTTTTATCTGATCTTGTTGAGGTGCTTCCCTACCCCATTCCACCAGACCCGAAAACATTGGGATAAACGCGTGCAGATGATGCTATTAAACGGAATATCTCTGCTTGGGCACCGAAATAAAAAAAAAAACAAAATACGTTGCGCAATTCTATGTGCGATTTCGAACACGTTTTTTATCTCAGTACTCAAGCAAAGATATTCCGTTTAATAGCACTTTCTGCACGCGTTCATCCCAATGTTTTTAGGTCTGGTGGAATCGGGTAGGGAAGCACCTTAAACCAAACGCGGGTAAAAATCAGTCTTTTAGGTGGGTATCGGTCATCGTCGTTTGAATGATATAATAGTTTAAAAAATTTGTCCCGAGGAGCCGCAGGCTACGAGATTCATAAATATATGTTCGACCGATTACGTATATCTACAGGAAATGTAAATATAACCGCGATGATTTAGTAACGGTATGAAAATATATTCCACGGTTCCCGGAAACTAATGATAGTATAAACCTACTTTTGTTGAAAAGTGCATGAAATATCGACTCGATGACTGGCGTGGAAAAAACGTGAAATAAATTTGTTATTTTCACCTCTTTCTTTCACGGAAAAATACAATTAATTCTCTTTCGTAATCATTATGCTGTTCACATCGTAGTTTGAACTGTTTGATATAAATTTTTGAAGATACGTTTGAGAAAGGATTGTAAAGTATTAACAAATGGCTTCGAATTCGATTTCTGTCTCCAAAAATTACGTAGGTATTCTTTTTTTTCTTCTTCTTTTTTAACGGGGTTCAGCTGAATATCAAAATCTGCAATAACCCAGATGCATCGATAGAATGAAATTTGAACTCGATGTTTTCTTATAGCTATTTTCAAAACGGGCTTTTGAACGTTCTAGTCGATATATGACGAGGTCTAATCGAAATGAAACAGTATAATAGATTCGCTGATATCATTAGCTAAAGAATCATCGTATTTATGGTTAGTAATGATAATTATATAGATTTTAACGCGTCGGAGGGACGAGATATAATCTTCTTGCAATAGGCCTTGCACCTTCCACAATCTAAATCATCAGCATTCCGTAGTTTATTGCAAGTTACGCCATCTTCGGGATGCAATTCTTACGCAAATCTGCAATCACGTCGTGACAAATGCCTTATACCCTCATATACATAAATAAGTACATAGGCACACAGTACATATCACAGCATAATTACTTAGACTTTGTCTGCACGATGTCGAGTGTCATTTTAAATCGAGTAAATAACATGGAAATACCGAATAAAGTGAAGATGCAATGTGAGAAAGAAATCAATGACAAACTATAGAGAAGAATAAAGACATAATTAATTACAGAAATCAATGAGGGAGGGATTCAAACGATGGAGTCATCATTATCTGCTCTCTGATCGTCGATACTGATTATCAATACGTATTATCTACGGCTACTTATGTCCTTGGTACCTGGAATCCTGATTTATCCGATCCTCCAAGTTAATTGCCACTTTTTCCTCGTATATGCATATAGACATAACATACACATATATAGGTATGCATTCGCGCGTGTCTATAGCTGATCCCCGACGCATCACGATCTTCGATTTTGCAACTTTAGCTTCCGTAGGTCGATCGTTTTCTAATATTTATTTATCTTTGGTAAAACCGAAGAGCTGAATTCATTCCGCGCTACTATAAACGGTGGTAAGGTTTTAACGATGACGTGCGATATGACCGGGCATTTTCCACCGGTCTCTTAACCGTGCCCATAAAAAGTAAAATTATAATCTTACGAGCAAAGGAAAGGCTCGGGAGTTTTACGGTCATAGTTGAGCGCCGGCATTATGTAACTCGATGATTGGGGCTGTTTTAAACTTTTACGACGAACTAATAAGTTGTTTATCAAATTTTCTTCAATCATAAATGGTGAACATCTTCCGGAAACGAATTTTCCCTAATCGATGCGTTATCATGACAGGGAGCCTTCTTCTTCTTCTTTTTTTTTTTTTGAATTTATTTTCGATATAATTCTAATGTCTAACATCCCTTACAATTCGAGATCGATCGATTCACGGCTCAAAAAAGTTTCAAGAAAGTTCCGAAAACGAAAAATCATATGAGAATCTGTCGGTGCAGACCTTGAGAAACCGCATAAGGAAATTGATCTCATATTGTCACTCGAACTTATATTTCAAAAATACACATACACCAGAAGCTCAGCAGTGTCTAATAACAAAAAAAGCAAGAGAATGAAATCTGTGTCTGAATTGTCTCTGACAGGCATTCATGCAGTTTTCTGAATAATTGAAAAATTAGAGACTAATTGTAAATCAACTTTCCATCTCACATTTGACGATTTGTACAGACCGGCTTGACTTGAGACGGTAAAGTTCACCGAATCGAGAAAAATAATGACTTGACAGATTAATCACTGATAACTGAAATAACGTGAATGTATATTTCTGTATTCTGCGGTTCGTGTAGAATGATTTTATCTTTCACACAATCTATCCGGAACTTCGAAAACTTCGAATTCGACAAGAATCTTTTCGAATATTTCGAACCGCACATTCAGAGTTTAATTCACAATTAATCTTATTCCTTGTGCAAATTTTAACGCTGTCAGGTATCACTTGATTCCTTGCTCCAGGTACTTGTATGTACATGTGTGTAACTGAAATACAATACGACAATCTATCAATAACACGCATTGCGTATCAAGGATCACGGCAGACACGGTATGGAGAAAAATTCTAAGACGCTGCCCCCAAGGCCTTTTCTTCGATCATCTCGAAAGATAACACCACTTTCTACTTTTCTTACCAATCTTATATTTACATATATGTGTACACATACTGTATGCCGATAAGGTTCCCGATTTATTAGAGTCATTTAAAGATCGTAAAATCACGTTTACGTACGACAATCATACGTCATCGATATAATATGCATATTCAAGGCTTTTGCGAACGGCTGCAAACACTAGCTAAAGAAATAAAATAATATAGGTATATCCTCATTACGGTTTCTCCTTCGAATGCATCAGATTCCTGTCAATCACGATCAGCGTCAATTAAACCATCAATGGGGGTCATTTACGGAGTGAGTCATTTTCGGCAAATACCTTTGTAGATTTTGATTTGAGCTCATTGTCAGTACCTGGATCCGTTTATTCGTAAGAAAATTTACAGCAAAGCTAACGACACAGAAACGTAAGTAAGCTTTCAAGGCTCTGGGGGAACGGTGTAGGACGCTTGTGGTTTAGATCTCAGATGATGATTCGACGATATAGACAGCACGTTATGCATTATTTGAAAAAAAAAAGGAACAATCAAAAAAAAAAAAAAACATTGTGCTTAATACGCGGAAGCATCGACGCGATGATGCGACGTAAGATATAATAGAAAACAAGGATAATGAATAAGATAATAGGAAAAGATTTATAGGATAGTAATAAGTAATAACCAAGGGTAAGTGTGATTACAGTTTTATTCATTCACGTTCTTTCTACGAGTGCTGTATTTATTTTAATTTATTTATTACTTTGTTACGACGTTAATACCACCTCGAATAAAACGCTGATACCGGAAGTTCGGCTCCTTGTGTTGTACACGAATGTCATTTGAATTTATCATTACTTATATTCTTGTCTGAATTTTAGCTAATTTCGTATAGTTTATTATTATCCTTGAGAAATTTTTTCTAATCATTACGAAACTCGTGCTTCGATTATGGTATTCCGTGAATTTCGGTTAAGTTTTTACCTACAATAGTACAAAACCGTTTATTTCAATCCCTCCTGTAATCACGATGGCTATAATAATCTTGGCCTACAGAATCACACTTCCAATTTTTCATAGGAATTATGAATTAGGTAACTATACTTCATATCTACTCCTCGCGAATATCGTGTCAGAACCTTGCGTGTACTAAAGTTGAGTGTTATTTCTTCATTTTCTTTCTACGATCTCTAGCAGATAATATAACGACGGTTTTAAACTTGTAAAATCAGTGCAAAGGTCAAGTTTTATACTTCCATCCCACGCTGAAGCATTATGTGCTTATCTCGTTTCATGGACCCTGCACGATATACCTCTGAAGAATAGATATACTAGTGCGTGGGACCAAGTACAGCGGTTTATTACCTCGTTTTATGAATATTCATATAATTACCGTGGGGATATAATTACATTGGTTATTATTTATTCTTTTCGCGCCAAAACCGTTGCGGATACTTGAGAAATAGATCGATCAATTTTACTATTATAAACGTGTATAAATTAATATCGATTAAAATTTCAGTGAATTTTACCTCGCAATTACTTCCAAGAAAAGAATTTTACAATTAAAATAACGTCTCTCTACACGTGAATGGAATATTTGAACAAAAACCCGTGTACGTACTACGTATAGAATTGTGCTCGAGTTTGTGGGTTCAAGGTGATCGCCTATATACGGATGCAGGAAGTAGACGCGAGATAACATTGCATAATTAAATTTTACTTTTAATTTTTAATTTTTTTTTTTTTTGTTACGCCGTAAAATGTTAATCGATTAGTTCTGTAATTAAAACGTAAATTATAAACATCGTTTTTACTTGTTTTTTTTCTAATAATTAAAAATTATTTGAATTAATCAATATTCAAATGGATCTTTTGAAGCGTGCACACATTATGTATCAAAACGTGCGTGACTACCGGAACAATTCATGAAGCTCAGCTATACAGAGAATAATTATGATCGGTTTACGTCGCGGTTTAACCGTTTTATTTGTCAAGAAATTGCATTGACATTCGCGGTTTTATTTATCCGTGAGAAGATCAACTTTTGTTCTCTCAAAATATTTTCTACATACCTATATGTAATCAGACAGTATGCCTTTATATATTTATATAACGCCACGGGAGATGACGTCGATATTTATCGATGATATTCCGGTTTCATATCGTCACGAGGAAAAATCTATTCCACAGAGATAAATTCCTAGTCACGGTGACCCAGATCCGTTAGTTTAAATAAGGTCTTAACATGTTTTTTTGTCAAACAGACATGGGAATATCCAGTAGCAGTGACGTTAAACTTCGGTGACCGTTCATAGGTAGTGAATTTAGCCATACCTTGTTTTTTTTTTTTTTTTTTTCGCCAAGCAAGTGAAACATTGATTCAACTCACATATTATTCTATTTGAATTTTGCTTGTTGCATTTGCCAATTACGGTCAGATTCTTCCTGATGTTCTTTCATGCGGAAAATGTAGCAGATTCGTGTCTGAATGACAACGAGGAGTCCATTGCAGTGCGATAAACCCGCTGTAAATTCAGTACCATGGGGTCTTTGCCCTTATTTCCCCCATGCTCGGGATCAAACAACGGTTTCTTGGGTTTCTGTTGTTCATTAATTCAGTCGAAGTAAGCCGGACCTGCAGAGAGGTGGTTTGTGTGCTCGTAAGGCACCCATAAATTTTAACCTGCCCGGAATGTGCCTCCAGTCATTTTTCTCGTTCATATATGTAACCTATATGCATGTGTGTGCAAGGGCAAGGATTTCTTTTTTTTTTTTTTGTCGACGAGTCAAAAACTTTAATGTCAGTTGACTCACGCTTCAGTACCATTATAGCTACGTCCACGCTATTTCGTCGAACAAAGAGATGTATCGTTTGCCCGATCCAGTTTCATCCAGAAGATCAAAGTCCTCCTGAAGCCCGGAGCTCTTCAACGACTAGCACGTGACTCATATATACCTAGCGCAAGACAAATCGTAAGGAAAATAAGTTTATGATTTTCTGCAGAAATCGATGGGAATTTATAACAAACAAAACTTAGATCAAATTTCCCGAGATTATACGACAGAGAAAAGGTGAATTCAAGCAACTAAGAGATGGGGGCTGGGATTTACGTTAAATAAAACGAAGGTCAAAATGAGTCGTAGGTGTAGTTGCAAATGGTATGGAAGATTTAAAGCGTCTTCTGAGGGCCCTTAACCATGACTATGTTAACGTTCTTCATTTATATGTTTATAGGCGTTAAGATCATAGACGAATACTTGTCGAGAGCGAGAAGCTGCGTCATTTTTCTATCTTAGTTCAAGCCTTAGGCAAAATTTTATACCTCTATACGTATCTTTGTTGCAAGGCAACGCGTTATACGATTATACGGTACCACATCGCACAGCTGATTGTGAAGCTGAGGAATACTCTTCCGCAATCCATTCGCGCATCAGACTGAATTATGAATCCATTATTATAACGCCAGGGAATACCTATGGATCGTATACGTCACGATACCGGATCTATATTCTACAACTTGGACGGAAAATTTTTTTTACCAATATTCAGTTTCGATAAAAAATCTTTGGGTAACATAGAAAAAAATTTAACAGTTCCGAAAAATTGGATCACGCAATTTCCTAAAACATGTAGCCGACGAAAAATCGTCTACTCGCTATAGCACCTATAGGCTAAACAAGATTCCGTCTAGTTCAAATATTTTGAACCAAATTTGTACCGCTTTAAAAATTCTACAACTTTCGAAGCTTCGTAATTTCTAAATCCACCTTAGTCCATCCTTTGACCTAGAAGTGTGGACCTTTTTTCTTCTTCGCTCAAAAAGTGAATATTCTGCATCCAAGGCTAGTTTTATATTTTGGAATTTGGAAAGACTAGAATTAAAGAAAGAAAAAAAGAAAAAAATCGGAACTTCGTGATCCTTCATAAATTTGTAACAGTAGTATTTGAATTATGCATATTTTCTTTAGCTGTTCCGTTTCGAAAGGACTCACATCGGTCATTTCTTAGTGATTGTCATTCTGATTTCTGACGACAGTAGCAACCTGCACAATTCAGGCAATGTTCAATTACCCTCTTGTGCTGCCATCCATCGGCGAATTGGCAAACCATGACGGTGAGAATTGCACCTGGAGTCCAGCTCGCGTGGATGACCGTGTCCACGTCTGATATCTTGCGGAGTCACTAGACGCTAGCTTCTATTACATGGACCAAAATATCTATCTTAGCACTATTTCGCGTTATAAATGCCTCTGAGTTCACCTTGACTTTTGATTTATTAATGAAAGAATTGCACGTTAATTACTAGTTTTTTTTGTTTTTTTTTTTTTGTTTTATTACTCCCAGAATGTGCAGAGCGGTCTAAGTACTAAGAGCAATTAAAACGGCGTCTGGTAGCGATATTCTTAGAAATGAGGAATGCCATTTTTCCTTTTTTTTTGTTTTTTTTTGTTTTTTTTTTTGAACATACGCAATGTCAGCTTTCCCCTGTATTGTCATTGCGGCATCTGCAATGAGGCTAAGAAGCTGGTAGATAGGTAAATGGTTTATTTCTCTTATTTTTTCTTCAAACACTTTCTCGCAGGGAATACATATATGGCTGAGATTTCGGCATGTGGGAAAACTTGGGCAAAAATAATACGTGAGAATTTTTAGCCGGTTTAAGAAATACCGATTTCGAGTTCTATATGCATTTATTTTCTCTCCTGTATACAAGTCAGACAACAAATTCGTTTGTGTCTAATTTCTTGCGATATTATAACGTACACGATGAACGATGGGGAAAGGGAGCTGAACGGATTGCGAAAGAAACGTGTGAAGGAGTTAGTTATAGCTTGAGATATTACGAAAGTTACATATGTTTACAAGTATCATCGAAAATTGATATACTATGCACACTAGTTTTTTATGACAATTGTAAATACATATTTAAACGTGTCTTATGATATCTACTTTCGAAGACGCTTCGAGTCGAATTTCTCCATATTTACAATTAGAAGCTTCCCCCGGGGCTTGGCTACGTTTTGGCACGTGATCACTTCCAATCGATTCAGAATCACGCAATTTGCCGATCAACTACGACCTATAATCAAGTAGCCCCTATCTCACTTGCTAGTGCCAAAACCGATATTAAAACAGCTCAATATCGATCGGAACTAAAAAAAAGGGTGAAGGTAAATGTCTTCTTTTCTTTACTTTTTAGAAAACCTTGAGTTTCGTATAAGGATAGTGAAATTCTGATACCATAGGCCTAGATGCAAGATCCTATTAATTTTATCTGAACGTTTCTGAAGAATCAACGATTGAAAATCATCTTTCATTTCCCTTGTGTCGAGTACAGTTAATTATTACTAAATTTTTATCGCGACCCGTCAGGTTACGCGAGTTCATTATGGTCGCAATAACCTTCACAATATTTCAGAGGTATTGGAAATAATTTGGATAATTTAATTAGACAACTTTTTGGTATCTTGCCTCGAAAGTCTGATTCAATATACATTCAAAGATCACCTTTAACATAATTGATAATATGATTAGAATTGATATTAACATACATCTGTTTGGCTGTATATTATAAAAGAAAACCTAATTGGTATAATTTACTCAATCATTAGTTTGAATGATATTATAGATAGTTGACGACAATTTTGAAAAATGTTTCCATGATCTGCCCTTCACTGCACAAATGGTGCAGCAGAGCGTAGATTGTAATTACATACGAGATAGTAGTCCATTTTTACTTTTACCTAGTGCTCGGTGCGCTAGTTACAGCTGTAAGAGTCGCAATATCAATATTCATGATAATTGATTATGTATTTTCAATATAACCGAAGGTGAAACGTTGAGTTTTTCTAGGAGAGCTGTAAACGCGGTAACTGTTAGCTAATAAGTATTTCTTTTAAATTTCTTTGTGGTCATTGACCCATCGGCGATTGAAGTGCAGCAGATTACGTTGGCGGTAAAAATTCTTGCCGCAAAAATACCTGGAATTTTGTTTTCAACTGTCGTTGTCCGTTTGAACTCAGCCGCACCTTTTTTTTTTAAGAATTCCATGCATCAGGCGAAAGGCATTGTAAATTTCCGATTTATACAAAAAATAATTTTAACAATTAATCAAGCAATGCATGCAGCAGGCTTGATTATCAAATTAGGTCTTTTAGGGGATGGCCAGATTTTCGAAGTGTTCAAAGGGCTCTCGAAAAATCGGAAAAAGTTCAGGGTTCAGGGTATCTCAAAGTGTCTTCCATATTATCCGAAAGTTGGCAAACTCAAAAGTTCAAAACTTTTGGTAATAAAAATTAAAATTTTAGAAAACATGCGGAGGAAAAATTCCGAAATGAAATTTCGACCGTCCCCTAAAGGAGTCTACAGATGAAGGGTTGATGATTAGCGAAGCGTTTGTATTCATCCATTTTTGAAAATCACTTGCTGAACTTAATACATTTATGCTCGTATGAGCCAGAAATTTCTTGGTTACATTTTCCGCTTTCAAGAATCGTGATAATTAGGTATTACGACAGAACTTGTCGTACAAGTTCTGTTTCAAAGTTGGTCAACCGGGTGTTATTCTTGTGGGACTAAAACAACAGATGTTGATTTACATTGTGCGCGTTGAACGGGATTGTACCACACTAACATAAGTAAGTACCCGGTAATTACGTAAAAGGCAATTGGGTGACGCACAACAAAATTAGTATAGCGTATTTCCATATGAGAGGTTGGCTTCAGCATCAAGTATTTTTATAAAACTGTGTATCAATGTTTAAAATTATAGAAGGGAAGGAAAAATGAAGGGTAGTTTTCCATTAAATGAATTTTCTAAAATGCTCTGTCTCCTAAGATATTTTTATTTTAATATAATATTTGAAAATTTCGTATAAATTTTACTATTAATTCATAAATTATTGGGCTGGTATGACAAACGTTACGACTGCTCATTTTATACATTAGGTAGATGCTGCAATATTGGAATCTTCGATTTTGCCACATCTATAAAGCTATATATTTCAAATTTTTAAATTGGGTTTATTATCTTTGAATAATAAAATTTCGAGAAATCGATTGGATAAATGAAGAACAAATCACTTTAGCTTTTAAAAATGTGAATATAGGTAATCAACCATAATTAATTCAGCGAAATATAGTATATCCATTTAAAACAAAAATTCTGTTATGTTGGTTCTAGGTTCTCATTTTTTATTTGTATACTTTTTTTTACATTTTTTTGGTAGAACCTTACCCTGATCAATTCATAATAATTTGCGATTGACATGTATCTCTTAATGATATGATATGGTAACTATTTATTAAAATATGTAATCGGAGGAAATTGATGATTACTGAACGTTACTCGATAATATGCACTTTAGTCTATTTATTTAGAGACTGAGTAACCATGTGATTAAGAAAGTGGCGATACGTAGTGGGTTAGGAATGAGGGGGAAAAGCGATGAATATATAGCCTTGATCTTAAAAAAATTTAACATGCATTCACATTGGCCTAATCAAGAGTGGCGAAAGAGTAGGAAGTTTGAACGACGTTTTTGTAGTAGGTATAAGCTTGAAATTCATTCTATACGCATTGCGGGACGTACGTCCGTATAGGTCGCGGGTGGCGTGCATAATTTATAATTCCAAATCGCATCGGAGTGCAGATCACATATACCGCTGTTACACAACACATACTCATATGTCAAAGACCTCAAGCTCGCATTGACCGCAATGTGGACAATGCCACCAACATTTTATTCCAAATATATTCAGTAAACGAAGCGATCAAAACATCCTTTGGTTATTTCATTATGAATTTTTCTTCTTCTTTTTTTTTTTTTTTTCTCCGAAAGTTTGGATATATGTGGATAGTATACTGATTACGGCAAAGTTGGAGGTTGTTTATTCAACGGGTTTGATTAATCGTCAGCAATAAGCAATTAATTACAAAATTTGTATAGAAAGTACAAATTAAATTCTCATGTCAGGCAAAAGCCTCGTGTGTCATTTTTTTTTCCTTTTTTTGCCTAAATTTAGTCATTTTTTTTAATTAATTCACATTTTTAACGTATTTAACTTTCAACTTTGACTCCTTGCCTGCAGCAAGCTAATTTGCAGAGGGGTTTCGAAATTTCATTCGAATATTGGGTAGGTATATATTTATTCATGCAAATAAATACGTATATAATTATATGTATATGTTTAGACGCGATCATGATGCTTGACGAATTAATTAGCCAAATTTCACCGATTCATAATTATTATATTGCAAAGTAATAATTTAACGACGACGAAATTTTGCTCAAGAAATTTTCAATCATTCCTTTTATTTTCACTCGAAGTCTTGACCTCAATGGCAAGAAGCTGTCCAGTGTCTCACGTTATTTTATATGCGCCGTCAGTTTTATTAACATATCTACGATCCTCCGATCGTTTCTCTGTCTCGGTCCATCTGTTCGTCTATTTTCAATCCTGACTATATAATTTCACTTCTTGAAAGTTGGGGTATAAGGCCTTAAAAATTAATGCAGTAACCTTAACCCGTCTAAATTCTACAATTAGCTAATTTCATGGCCAAAAACACTAGGGTGGTTCAGTTGTCATTTTTTATAACAAATAAACTTTTGGATATAATAGAAAAAAAAAAATTTCTCTTCTCCGTACCCTCCGCTGGAAATTTTCCCAATCAATTCGAGTTCGATCGTCGATATTCGAACGGGGTTTTTAATTATTATTAGCCTCTCATCGATCGTATATACACATAATAACTAACTGACAATGGATGTTATCGCCGCGTGCTACGAGAGGCACATATAAGGACCGATGAATGTATGAGGCTCAGCCTTTAAAGACCTTATTCATTGAGGATTGCATAACGCCTATGATAAATGATCGTAATGGTATCCAAACGGTGCGAAAATATATTCTCTTCTCGTTTTTGTACGCGAATCGCGTTCCCCTCTTGCTATGAAAAAATAAAATAAAAAAATTTCAAGTATAATTTTCTCGATGACATTCGTGTAATCGATGGGTCACATAGAGTTCACTTGATGCAGTATTGGTCTGATACCGGCACGGGATGGAGAATAATATATGGGACATGTAGCTGAATAAAGTGCAATTGAAATACACTGGCGCCACTGTAACCTCCGTACAAAGTGCAGGCCAGATTCCAGCAGGTCTGGATTCTTCGATACGTACAAATATACTTATAAATATAAGTATACGTATATATTGCCAATCTCTCGCGTTGCATTGAACAAAAGTCATTCGCGAACTTCTTTCATTCAATTTAAAAAAAAAAAACAATTTATTTCATTTTTTTTATCTAATCCGACAAATCTGACGATCAGGATAAAGAGAATTGTAATATATCTGAGTGGTCTTAGGAGGTTGGAGGAGGAAGACAACTGAAGGAATGGTAAAGGGGTAATTAACACCGGAGACCAATATTGCGCAAGGTCGTTATATGGTGTAACTTGTAACAGGACAATAATCCTACTGCACACATACGTCTAGTTTTAATCATCTAATTCTTGCATTTAACACGTATTACGTAAAAGTTCGCTAACCTGTAGGTACATAAGTAAGATTCTGTATACCTAGTCAGGTTTATTTAAATATAGTTCGCTATTGTGACAGCTTTGTAATTATCTTAAAATACCTCTTTGCAGAAACATTAAATTTTCTATTATCTCCCTGTACCAACTGTATAGGCATAGCTATAATGATGTGTATAGAATACGGATAATCCGTATTCACATAAGGCAGATAATTTATGGTCCACTTTGGAGAGAATTCACTTATTTTTTATTGTCTTCTTATTTACCATACAGTTTTGTGCACCATGGTTAAAAACCAAACTTACATAATACTTAAAGATTCGATCGCGCTCTCTTTAGAAGTAAAAGTATTTGCGTATCAGTGGTGTTCATAGTTGCGTTAGAATTACTAACGCCAAGTCGTGTGTTGTTCGATCTCGATCGATGCCGACTCGAATCTTTCACCATCTGAACATCTGGTGTAATATATATCAATTCAAGATTGTTGAAAGCAAAAGTATCGAAAATTTTGGTTCTTTAATCATAAAAAGCGACTGCAGGAAACCGCATGGGATTTTTTCCGCGGATGAAAGCAAAAAATAAAATAAAATCTAAAGACACAATAATTGAAATCGACGTTTATTTACTTACCGGAATTTTTCCCTCCGTCATTGTAATTTTATCTCAATTAGCTAAACGGCGTTTCACACGTGGAAATTACACCGATTTTACCTTTTCTTTTATTATTTATTTTTATAAAGTTTATTTTAAGATATTGTCCTAAAAGACTTTATATTTAAATTCGTATCTCTGTAATGAAAGATCATCTTCGTCACTGAGGTTTACTTTCAGTAATATAGTATTATATAAAATCCGATAAAACCGATGAAATATCGTGATAAATATTTATCTATATATCTTTACATTTTTATTGCTTATTTAAAAGCAATCGAGTATAAATTCTGCAGAGCTCTTATCCCAGCTCTATATCCCCTTATCAAATTTACCGGATAAAAAAGAAAAATGAGAAAAAAAAAAATAAAGAAATGAAACGAAAGTATAAAAATGATATAATCAACACGTATTTCGACCCCCGTTAAAATAAAATTAATAATAATCCTGAAAGTAAACGAAAGTTGACGATGTGTAAAACGCGGCTGATTATCGGGGGTTAAATAAATAATCACTCACAATCAATTCTCTCGCGTTAACATGCAGTTTCGGCAGTAATTGTAAGACTGGGCATCGCAGGTATGGCGGCGCGGTATTCAAACATTGAATCGTTTCGCAGGGGGATACAATCGCTGTTGGGGTGGGGGGTCAAATGAGACACAGAGTACGTGGAGGAGGTGGATGTCGAATCGAAGTCTGAGCTTAAGTTTAAGTTTAAGTTTAAGTTTGTCAAGTTTGCAAAGTTGGAGAGGAGAGGCATCCAAGAAGCGTATGAAACGTAAAGAAACATCATCGTGCATTGTTGTGTGTCAGCCTGATAGTTATGGGCCCCCGACAACCTTGTCCCAGTGCCATGCGTCCATCCGGCGCGGGCGGGCGTCGCGACGCGACGCTGAGTTGGCGGGAGTAGGAGGAGTGGGACGCCTCCGTGTCCGAAGAACGGAGACCGCCGACCGAGGCAACCTTTCCTCTGGGTCACCAGCCAGCACCCACACGAGGCACATCGCATAACATCGCGTCTGCATTATTCCTCGTATCTCTTGATAACATTAATTTTCTATAATTAAGTGGTCGTCATTGATCGTCGAACCGCAATACCGGACCCATAAGGATATTGCAAAATTATCGATGAAAAAATCAACTTCTTTTCAACATTAATGGAAGAAATATCAACCCAATGTATGCTAACTAAGCATTAAATACTTCGCTCAGCTGCTACCCGATACGGAAATTATCAATTTTAGATACAGGGTCCGGAAAGAAGAGAAAACAGTAGTGATA
This sequence comes from Tenthredo scrophulariae, assembly GCA_963978835.1. Classification (NCBI taxonomy): domain Eukaryota; kingdom Metazoa; phylum Arthropoda; class Insecta; order Hymenoptera; family Tenthredinidae; genus Tenthredo; species Tenthredo scrophulariae. Next base: position 18,259,947 of record OZ022228.1, read on the forward strand.
ATTAATCAAGATCTTATATACTTGTGATAAACTTGAGATTTTTTAGATTTTACGATCCGTAGATTATATCGTAACGTGATATATCGATTCGGTATATATATATATATATATATATATATATATATATATATATATATATATATATATATATATGTATATATATAGCGTTAGATCAGATTGATTATTTTCGTACTATTTCTTTTTGATATGATAATGATTCGACACGTCTCGGATTTTATCGAAGTTGAACGGGCTCGTTATAAATTGCAAAACTACGGGGTAAAGGTATAGACCGTTGAGACGTGGTCCATTGTGTGTAAGTAAGTACGATAAATGATTTTTTTCACCCGACTAGGTACCTTCCCAATCGTTGAACCGTAGCGACATTTAATACTTGGCTAACTGCAGTGCCTGGCTAAAGCTGTGAAACGGTCGAACCTCGTATTCGATAATACGGTCATTATGTAATAAATATCATGAGATTATTTATTTGGGTCACTCTTTAGCTTTTTTTTTTTTTTGCAATCCTATTTAATATTCGAAATTTTTGGCAAATTAATGTTTTACGTGATCCGGATCAAGGATAGATAAAACGGTAGAAATTTTTCGCCATTATTTCAGCCCTTGTAGTTGAAGTTTGCTAAAAAAGTGAAAAAAAAAATCAGGAAACAGAAAAACGATCACATTCATTTCGATAATCGAATTAAACGTCGTTGTCGTTGTCTTAAGATATCCTATCGGTTATAGCTCTGTACCGTGGACATTTTTTCACCTAAATTTATTCGGCACATATACATAATGTAATAATAAGACGAGAATAATTAATCAGTGTATATACGTATATGTATTAATTTTGAACTTTCTCTACCAGCCAAAACTAATCGCATTTATATATATACGTAACGTGTAATTTATTATTCAAAATCAAATTGTTCGCGTTCTTATAACAACCTTTATAATAAGTGACAGTTTTCGCGATCGAAAAGCAGAGCTTTATATGCGTCGGTAGGTGTATTGCAACCAGCTGTCAAACTTCTGTTCGAATAATTGTTTCTAATAAACAAATACAGTCTTCGTTCGTATCTTCAATCCACAATGGCGTATCATTAACTATTTCTTAATTAACGGTAACGAAATAATTACAGACTTAATCTCACGAGTTATTGGCATAGGTGGCATGAGGTTTAATTACATTGTGCATCTCTCGGCGATGCAGTTAAACTCGTTAATCAAATCACAACTATTACCAGCTTGATTATCTACATATAATATAAATAACTCATTTTATTCTCCGATACGAATCTAAGACCGATGATAAGTCCTTGATTCTTCCTCTTCGTGTTTCTTACCTCCTTTTCCGTCTTTCTTATTATACGTCTGATGACCTGAGGCCAAAGTTTGTTACCTGGCTTTTTACTGCCAGTCAATTACATATCCCATTGTTAGGTGTTGCTGGAGCTATTAATCTCACACTCGAGACACCGCGTCGTTTCAATGTATCGAAACGCGTTAGGTACACGTATGGCGTTCACTTTTAAACTCTGAATAGTTTGAATATTTTCTATAATATAACAGTAGTGGATTATAGATTGAAGTACCTAAGGCAATTTCTATTACTAAGACGAGTAGTTATGCCTCAAGGAATTTACCTGTCGGTCGGTTAAAGATGAACGTTATTAAATAGGTATGGGTTGTTCAATACTTCGGAGCACGTGTCGTCGTTAATCTATACCTAAGATATAACAATAACAACCGTCGATTAAGTCCTACGTAATTACAGTGCGAGTCTTAACTCTTAACTCTAGCAGCTACTCTCATTTGATCAAGTTTATTACTTTGAAATAGTAGTTACCCTTCACCGATGGGTCAATACGGTAGCACTTGTTCGTTGAATTTGGTCAAGTTGACGATGTAGGTGTACAATGTGCGTATCAACTAACATAAAAATACTTACAGTAAAGTATGAAACGGTGCAAATCGATAAAGAGGAAAAGGAAAGATGCAAATATGTGTATTCCCTGTAAGAAGCAAAGGAAAAAAAGGGGAAATGAAATACAATTCGACAGATATTTCTCCACTGGAGACTTTCTACTACGTTCAGTATAGATCGTGGTTGTGCTCTGGATATGTAAAGCTGGAATATAGGTGGGTATGTATAAGCATAAGCATTATATTAGATCTAGTACGTGGATCAGGAGAAAGAAAAAAAAATGAGATCTGAATTCGCAGGCTGAAATCAAGTGATATATATAAATAAGTGTAACATGGATAATTTATTTATGTATATATATATGCGTAAACAACAATCCGTATCTCATTGTGCCATAAAAGGTGTTTTCAAAAGACTGTTGGTTATAAGATTAAAACCACTTAGGGTTGCATAATTGCGTGTCAAAGTTGCCGCGTATAGCTACTATCCTTCGTACAAACGACGCGACACTGTGCTCTTCGTGTCCCAATATCTGGTCTCTGTACACCGCGTTGCGGTTAGGTTTATACGCGCGACGGGTTTTTTAAAATCTGGAAAAATTGCCCTCATTACTTGAGAGCGTGAAGTGGTCGTAAAAGTTCGATGCGGTTTATTGTACAAAGTCTCAATTCACCCAGTCACAAATTGCTCGGAAAAATTGGTATTTAATTGGATTTTCTTTACGCTAATTATGCACCTTCTCCTCCTCCTCCTCTCTTCGTCATGATTTACTCTTTTATCTGCAGTGAAATTATTTCATCGCTTTGAATCTTATCTTCTGTAAATTCTGATTTATCAAAAATTGAAAATCTATATCTTTCTTCCATCGTTTTTCATCGAGTGTATGTAATTTTGTGTAATAACGTCTATACCAGAATGTAGGTACGTAAATATTTATAAATGCGAGAACGGTTTTGTCAACGCGTTTATAATCCCGATATAGTCCAGATGAGATATTTCCCAGGTGAATCCGAACCGGGTATAACAACTTCAACTTTCAGTTTCAGTCAGGATTCTCGGCCTTGCTCGTCGAATTTCACAGAGTCTCGCGAACCTTAATTAAGACTTGATGAAAACTTGGACAAGCTCGGGCGTGATCTTGAGGTGCTTAATTTAAAAAAAAAAAAAATCTCGTAATCAGAGATTCGAGATATAAATCTTTTTTTAAGACAAGTTTAATTGGGATAGCGCGTATCGTTCTTGAATTATTTATTTACTTAATTACTCCCCTGCCTTCCTCATTTTTTTCGTTTCTTTTCTTTTTTTTCTTTTTCTTATCCCTCTCATATACTCACAATTTCATTTATACACTACGCATTACGTACCAAGATCCAATCTGCCTAACATTATTTTCATTTTTTTTTTTCTATTTTTCAACGCAAATCTATACCAGCAACGTTAATGATTTTTATTGCCCAGGCTGCAGATCGATTGTTATTGACAGTCAATTGATATTAAAGTCTCACATTGTGCAACCTTTAGAACCAAGAAACGACCGTCAGGTATAAAAACTATTCCATTCCAACGCACCTGACATTGGACGTAAATTTTCCGTATGCAATCGGCGTAATTTTCAATCACCAGGTAGAAACACCGCGTGGGGTTTAGCCGCAGGAAGGCAAGCTTATATGTATGTAGATATATAATACGTACTTGGTATCTACTAACTAAGTACTAAACTGTCTTTTATACGCGATGCGTAGCCTGTAGCTGCGGGCATCCGCTAATTGCGAAATGAAAGAATTTCAATTCCGTTCTAACAAAAGGTCATATTCTTATCTGATCCTCGTGCCAACACTTGGCCTATTGTTAACCGGTAATTAGATGAGTAGTTTTTTTCATTTGTTAAGTAGCTTCTGTTTGGTAAATTGGTCGAGCCGCATTGCTAATTTTTTTTATTTCGTCAAATTATTTCATTTTCAATATGCGACTGATACATCTTTCTGTCTTGAGATGGGAGTCATATTTGGATGTGTCGAAAAAAAAAAAGATAGAAAAAGTTTCGTTGGGATGTACATTTCAAGGTGAATATTATGTTCATATATAGGTATACCGTGAAGATTCGTGGATGCGGATCACTTGTTGAATGAATCTGTGTTCAATTCATTGTGAATTCATTGTCAAGTATCAAAAAGTGATCCGTATCCACGAATCTTCACGGTATATATTTCTATGGGCTTTAGAAACGGCTTGATTCTTTTCATGGGTAGAAAAAAAAAAAAAAAAAAAAAATAATATGAAAATTTCGCAACTTTAAATGAAGATCTCGCAAATTATAAAGTGATCGCGAATCGCGCGTGTACTTCAATTTACGTAATCTCTTGAGGCCATCCGGAATAGTCATCGTATCAAGGTGTGCGAGCCCACCGACTTGATCGTCTGCAAGCGTGATAGATTTGCTTTGTCCAAAATTATTTATAATTTTTTTTTTTTTTTTTTTTTTTACACACGTTCGTTGATTCTCAAACAAAAGTTATATATCAGGGGAAAAAAATGGGTATTTATCTCAATTCTAATCATAAAATTACTCTGATATCTTAGACTTTCGGATAAATCTGAAAAATTTGAATTATTTCTGCTTTGTAGTCAGAGAACGAACAGATGAAAGCATCTCGTGCGGTCAGTTGAATGGATAATAAATTTCAATACCATCAACGTTGAATTGTGGCCTACTTTTAAATGGTTAACAAGTCTGCTGTGCTGAGAAATAAAAAAAAAATAAAAAAAAATAGTCTGTGAATAGGATCGGTCCGGGTTTACGCAAGTCCTTAATAGCTATAAAGGCCCTATTTCGCCATTAATTCTTTTTCCTAAACACGTATATTATTAAACAAACAGCCCTGCTATTGCCTTGAAAATACAATTGAATTGCTTTTTTCTGAATAACAAACAACTTTACGAATTTGGAGCGACCTGGACCCAACAAATTACCCTTTTGATAGACCAGCTTGGTCTTGGATATTCCCAGCTGCAGGCACTTATTCCTTTCGACATTACTTTACGTCTCATGAAGAACAGCACTCATTTGATTTTTTGAATGCAATGAATTAGGAAAAAGGTACGAGCTGATTTTTTAATTGATATTGCATTTGCCTGGTTTTTATCGAAGCTTTCCACTTTCTGTAGGCAATTTTAAATGATTATAATTTGGACGTGTTCAATTTTTATGCAAATCAGGAATTGAAATTGACATGTTCAATTATCATGTCCGAGGAGTTCATATGTATCCTAATAATCACTTGCATACCTTGTCTGGTTTTGATAAAAACTGACTCTTCGATAACATTTTTTTTGCCGAAATTTAATATTTTTGAATAGTCACCTGAAAATTAGAAGATAACTACATTTCGATAAAACGCGGAAATGTAAAGTTCTGTTACGTTGCTTCTCGCTTTTGGTCTCAAATCAGAAGCTAGTTTCCTCGTTTCGCGAGGCATTTTACCAGATTAAGCGGCTAGCGTGTAAATAACGTAACGGTTCGATCAATCGACCATCACGAGCTGAAAAATCATTCGAACATTTATGATCTGACGAAAAAATGAAAATTCAGCGTTTCACATCGGCCCTTTCGAAATAGCAAAATCAATTTATCCCACAGTAATGGGTAACAAAGTTTCATCACGTTTTGCTTTTTGGTATTATATTATTAATATCTGTTTTTCGACCGGCACGTGTGAAATGAATTTAACCTTAATTCTTCCAATTTTCATAGCCTCGTTTCCTCACACATTAAATCAAGATTAGTCAGTATACAATTTGAAAAGGGCTAGACGTTGGTTATTTGATTCGGCACGGTAATAAGGGCTCCGTCTTGCCCAATATCATTTTTTGTACAACCGCCTGAACTCCTATTTCCTCAGATTATAACGAGTGAAGCAAGATCGTTTATCACGCACAACAATTATAGTAAATCGTAAGAAAACCAACTTCTCTGTTCGTGGTAGTACCTACCTACCTGAGCAGACCATGCTAATGGCGTGCTTACTGATCTGATGCTATCTACCAAAGAGCGTGAGAATTGGTGTGTCAAAATTAGTACCTAATCACTAGTCAAATAGTTAAATTCTTCGTTTAATAATCTCTAATATCAAATCTATCAATCGAATAGGAAACATGCAACGAAAAACCGTTTTTCCTCGTTTTTACAATACAATACGTAGGACTAAGTCAGCTTAACAATTAAAGAATCTCTTAAACCGCGTAGTTATTTATGGACTCACTGTTCTCCGAGTATGAGATAAATTTTATTGTGCAATTAGCCTTAATTAATTAAACGTCGTGGGCACGCGAGCAAGTGCTATTTTTACACTAGCTTACCTGTATGTTTTTTTTTTCTTTCTTTTTTTTTTTTTCTAACGTATACATAGTCATCTCTCTCGTAACTTTGTGTAATAAATGTCATCACTAATGTTCAATCCATTATTATACGGTTGTTGATCATTTTTTTTTCTCTTCTTTATTTTTTTTTTTTTTTCAATTACGAAGTAGCCGTCATCGCGTATAACCATTTATTTATTTATTGTGTCAAGAGCTGTAGGTACTACACACGGCTAGATGCTTTCTAATAATAGGATTTCGCACGTGCGCGATGCACGAACGCGTATCTTACCTCTTTAAATCTTTGATGTTGCTCCTCGATACACCTATACTTTGCGGTAATATCAATCGAGATCTTGAAGTATCCAATTTCATGGCTTTGTAGAGTCGCACTTTGTGAATCGTTAAGTTCGCGCAGTTATTTACCTTCTAAATCACAAATGCCTCGTTAAATAAATCCTGAAGGTTTAATGGGATCTAGATTTTATCAACGATTCACCCACGCGATGGGCTAGTTATTATTATATACGTAGGTGAATACGAGATGTGAGTTTGAAAAGTTATTAATTGTGGGATATAAAAAATTATGCAGTTATACAGAGAATGCAGATTTATCTATGGGATTTACTTACTGAACAAAGGTCGAGCACATCGTTCTGCATCTTAATGCGTTTATTATCCTTGTCGAGGAATTCAATATTCAAAAGATACCATGTAATTTGTCCTGCGGATCGGGCATCGCAATTAGCCGAAGAATTTTTGTCTCTAATTAGTACAACGCCGTACCTCACTGTGGCTTGCAAACTGCCCAAGAGAAGTAAGCAGAATTCCGGAATTCTAGAATCATTACAGAGATTCAATCTCTGATATTGGAAGCCTTGGAGTTGCAAATTACCGAGTAATATACATAGAGAAGCTCTTGAATATTCAATTAAAAATCTACGAGTGTTTTAAAATGAAAGAATAAAAAATGAAAAAATAAATCAGCTGGTATTTTACTGCTGGCAAGCCATAATAATGGGTACATATTAATCAAAAGAAGTGTTGAAAGCGACTTTGATTACCCCGCGTTAATACGGTATAACTAATGACTGATATGAGTCATTTAATAAATGATTTGAAAACTTAGTGTATACTACAATTGCTAATAGTTTCAACAGACTTACGCGGATATAGACGCGCGGTTTAGCCGGCTTTGTAACAAGTTTTCACTTGGTTAAAGAAAAGTATGAATAAAATAAACGGCTATCCAATCTTTGTCGTGTTTGAGGTTCCGCCTATTTTGCGTGGGAAGTCGCATCGCTTTTTTTTATTTTCTCTCAAAATTGCTTTCGACTTTATTATATAGACCCGTGAAAAAACCTTATTTTTTTCCCCCACTTTCCTAATAATTTAGTCCTTTTCTTTTTTTTTTTTTTTACACGGGATCTAACGCTGTAATAAATCAATTATATGCATATTTATAATTTCCAAATAACAGCGTTACTGTGAAATCGAATTAACCGAGGACCCGCACGCACACCTGTTTATCAAAACTAACAAGTGGGTAAATCAACGTCGTTTTGTGCTAGATTTCAGTGTCCCTTTTAAGCGTCTCTTTCGTAACGGGGATTTCAGCAAGTAATGCCAGAGCTATGTGTGGTAAGTGAAAAATTGATCAAACCAAACGTCGCGTGTTTCTTTTAGCTTATACTTGTCTCTGTGTAACGATATCTGCGAATCGCTTCGTTTAACCAAACGATTAATGGGCTATCACAACGGGATAACGAGGCCTGAGTGAACGAGCTGTGAAGAATCACGGATCCGCCAGGACTCTCGAAGATATTAGTGTCGCCTAAGAGTAGCCTTGTAACATATACGTAAATAACCCAATAAATCTTGGTATAGACCGGCTTTGCCGCTCATGCTCATCTTTCGCAGTCCTTGACACCCGCGACGTTGTAGTATTATAGTGTCACTCGCGAAGCCAGTCAACCGAGGAATATAAAAGATTTGTCATTCAGATGGTATTTATCAAATTAATAACCCCAATGCCGGAACGTTAATGACGAATCTATTCGCGGGTTAACTTCGCAACTATAAAGGCATCATCGAAATTTCACGGCTCAGAGATTTTCGCACGAAACTCTGAATAGCCAATTCCGTACAGTCGATTCAGGATTCTACAAGAAACCCCTCAGTAATCCGAAGACTGAGGACTCGTGGGAAAGCGAGAGTAGCTATGCGCGTTAATTAGGGATCGGTGGAGAATACCAGGAACGAAATAAGGAGTAGGAGATACTGGAAGAATAATAATTATACTTTTCTCCGTGTTTTTTCGTTAGAAATTATTCACGGAGACTGAGCTCATCTTTGGCAACGGATTAATAATCGTTACAACTACACTGCAGTAGAATTAATCCAGGCAGATATCCTGCCGCAGTTACCATAATAAGAGAAGAAACGAAATGAAGCAAACAGCACGATGTTACGAAACCGTATTCTGACTTACATCGGTTCAACTCTGGAACGTAAAGCCAATAGGCTTGATCGCATGATCGACCTGACATCGCGGTATTTATTTGTGTGGGAGTCCCCTAATGAGGTGGGCTAAGATTCTGAGTTTCGATAAGACGCTTCAACGTATATGAGTATATAGTTTCGTATACAGATTTATAGATAAGTATATGTACAACCACTGACGTCTGACGTATGAAGATTTGTCATTGTAACTATTCGGAGACTAGTTCGATACCTTCACGTTTCGCAGAAATTTCGGACCGTCATTTCTGATTCAGAATATTGTCGGGGTCGGAAAGGTTAAGGCCGTCATCGACACATGACGATTTTGACATTGGCTTACAGAGCTAGAAACTTTTATTCGATCGAAAACTCGTCTGGGTTCGTTTTTCTATGCAGAAAAACGAAATATGATGTGTAAAGCGTCAAATTTGTCATGAAAAAATATCAGAACTAGACTTCTGTCCCAAAGATCACTCATCACGTTCCGTTGACTTCGTGCCACACTCTGTTTTGGACAAGGTTGTCAACGTAGTATAAGTTGAAGTAAACAACAACAAAAATGGAAAAAATCAAGACATGATACGTTTAAAAAATTCGTGAGACGACGAGGAAGGGGTAGGAGGCATCGCTTGCCAACATTCCCACTTCCCATTTCCAGTTATCTCGAGGCTCAAAGGCTCGCTCCTTCTCGATTTCACTTTTGGCGGCCGTATGGCAGGCCGTGTTGTGCAACAACGGTTGTTTCTCGATCGTTGTGCGCAAGCGTTGGCCAGTGTGTTAACGTCGATCGCGTTTAAGCATGTGTGCGATATTACCACAAGTGTGTTGGAGGCAAGGCCGTTCTTTGACCCGCGGTCAGGCATGGCGCCAATTTTTGGCGGACTGGTCTTTAGTCGAGAATCGATTGCGTCGCGATCTCGTGCTCCTTTGAAACTTAACTTGGCCACGAATCAGACCGGTTACCTACTTCCCCCCTTGAACATACCCAGACACAAGATAGCTATAACAAAATATCACATCATACCAATATACCATACGTTGTTTAGAAAACTTTGCTACAAGCTATAAGCGTTGCGAAACGGTGCAGCAGTAGTAAAAACAATTTGTGAAGAAAAAACAAAAAAAAAAAATTGAAAAAAAATATTGACGAATCATGTCACTAATATTGGTGCCAGGTGTCAATAAAAAATATTGTCAGATGGAAGAATCGTTCCTAAAACTGATGGCTGTCCGTGAAGAAGAGATGCTTTCGCGTTTAGTTTCGATCAACGATAAGCCAGCACCTCGAAGAAGAACTACGATGTCAATTACGTTAAAAATTGAAATATTACGAAACTATATGTAGTCGTTCGAACATCTGCCGCGCATCTTCCTTCCCATGAGATGCCGGGGTCCATGCAAATCACAGACACTAGAACTTCGCCTCTATACCGACTCGGTGAACTGTATCTAATCCACACGCGAGCCGGATGCACTGTCTGCACACATCGTATCTAGGTCTCACATCTCCCGTTACAATTGCACAGCTTGCAAGTTGCACTCTATAGCTGTGTACACTAAGTTATAGATATAGGAACGGTGGATCGCCCGACACGGTTTCAAACTCTATGATATAGTCCATGTCTAGACGTATAGGTTACCTAAACTCTGCAATCGATGCATATAAACATGTGTGACTTTTTTCTTATTCCTGGGGTAGAGTTTGATCCAGGGATCGAGGTCCGGTACGAAGGATGTTGCGGTTGATCGTAGATGAAAAAGTGACACAATAAGATGTCGATAACCCGTCCTCGAGGATATGGCGCCACCGGGGTCCCATTAATTACCACACCAATTTACACGGACTTACCTATGTCTCTTAGTATGCGAGATGTATAATTATGCATAGCGTTATATAACGCCCTGAAATGTCCTTCTGTATGGTCGGCATCGCATTCTTTAACCTATCGGATCGCGATGTCGTGACTGATTATGTTGATGTAGTATAAAGTTTTAATTACGATAGGTATGGAAAGAACGAAGGGCTTGGACCGTGTTCTTAATCACACAGCCTTATGTCCACCTTCTTAAACGTTGTAATCATAGGTCTTTACCTTATACGTACCATGAATAATAGTCGAAGGATTATGACCTTTGCGTTATGGTTGCGGACCGTCTTGTACTCTGGGTATACTGAGGTTGTAATAATAGATGGATGCACTGTACTTGGGGCTCGGAAAACTTATATTATTATAATTTTGTAGAAACCTGCAAGTTATCATGACTATTCTACGTTAAGACGATTTCTCTCCTCAATACGTATAACGCTAATTCCGGTTAACGTGTGAATGGAATGTGGTAAGATGTGGAGGAGATGTTTTCTTCGTGAGATGTTCCAGGAACTAAGTAAATCGATGGAATTTGGAAATATTATGATATTCGGCCTGGTGAGTAATAAGCAAGGCATTCGATTGCACAACTCTCGATCTGAGTATCAAGGATTCCATTGAAATTGTATAAATCGCTTCTGCCAAGTCGATGAGTGGGACAAAACAGCCTTCGGACTATCGACCACGGTCGCAAGGCTGTAACAGTATATCCACGCAAATTGTGATGACAATTTTGATCGTGCTTTGGACTATTGTATCTCTCAGTCTGATTTATCGTGATGCAATTGTAGAGTAATATGGGATATGAACTTTGCGACCTCACGTTGTATCCTCTGTCTCCTTCGCATTCTTCTCCCTGCTAACGATTTAGTAAAACCGATGCGGTCAGCGAACGAGTGTGACCGTTCTGCCAAGTAGAATGCTGCATGCTTCGCGATTTGTTGTTCGAGGTCGTTTTCGTAAGATTAAAGTCCGAGTATATATGAAGGTGGATAATGAGTCGCGAGTCTCGCGGAGGAGTCGCGTTAATTTACATTTGTGATTAAGATTGTGTACCGTGTAGTGTTATACCTTTCGAACGTATCGTAGGTATATATTTCTTAGAGGAGTTGAATCTGATGGGAGAATCGTGTTGAAGTTTAATATAGCTACGCGTTCGCATAGAATTGGCGTGCGAACTTTTAACTATTAACAAGTTTCCGATCTGCGTAGCACGTTGTTCGCGATACCATTGTTTTTATCGGTGTATAAATAGAACAAGCAAATTCATGTCGAAATTCAATTGACCGTCCTTTCTCTCGCTGGTAAATGCGCAAGGTTGAATTTCGCACGCTCATTTCCCTTCTGCACCAACGTCCACTCGCGTCGATGTTTGCAAATCACAAATTGTTTATCGCAAATGATCGCTTGAGAAACGCTCCGCTCTAGCTACCAGCCCCTATATAGACTCAAGAAGTAACAACTGAACACAAACATTTGTTTTTCCACAAGACCGATAAAACCATACTTCATTAAATTCCATGGAACGTGGCGTTCGAAACCGAACACCTAAATATCTCTTCGACCTTCCTACTTGAGAAACATCTTCTAACAAAAACTTGTCCAGTATTAACGTGTAGATATGATTATCAGGTGATCATTTTTTCCATTCATTCCCAATCGTCGTGGTCATCTGTGTCTCCTAAATCGGAATCATTCGCTCATTCTCCACTGAAATGATGGAGTGACTGAAAGCAAATTCACCGACCTACTAAAAGCATATTGTTAAATTGATGTTATCTTGATTTATATTTATTTGCTTGGTATAAACCTACGCATCTCATGACAGCTGTGTTATATTTAATGCTTGCGGATAAATGGAATAATACTTCATCCTATAAATCGTTGAGTTTGCATGAAACCGCTAAGACACGACATATACTATATGATTGCGTTAAAGAAATTGACACGGATCACTATGTAGTAACATTTTGAAGAAAACTACCCTAAAAAGAAATTTATTTCATTCATCATACTCCCCTCTCCAAATTGAATGAGTTTTTATGGTAATATGTTCGCTGTTAAGCCCCTATATGTATATTTGTATAGATTATGTGAGAACGCGTTGTTAAGGATCGTGGTTCACCTCGTTAATAGCTTGAATTGTATGACGTCACGACCTTAGCTGCCTCATGGAGGATATAATATAATGTACATGCGTTTTAAACCATATTTTACGCTTGTACAGCAATTACTGTACGCAAGTATCCTACCTCACCTAAAATGCAGAAATACTAGACAGCCAATTACTTCATAAGAATCATAATAATTATAATGATATTCCACTTTGTTAACGGGTTAAAGTTGGTAGCCATGATCCGTTTCCACGCACTGTTGCACCCGGCTCCACTGTTCCACCAGGACCGACGTTACTTGAGGCTTTGAGTTGCTTGGGTTACTGCTGTCGCGTAAAGGAAACGGTTTGAGCCACGTTGTCTTGTCTGTCTTGTCTTGTCTTGTCTTGGTATGGCTGGCTGGATGGCCGTACGAAGGAACAAACCTTATGAATTACGAAACTCCGTCACGTCCGTTGGTCCGTTGGAATCGGTTGTCCATGAGTTGATACGCTCGTAACGGAAATAGTCATCCGTCCTTGTGCCGTTCATAGGATCTTCGAGCTTTCCAAATCCCATGAAATTTTTCCTCAACTTATTTGGCCAGAAAAGTTAAACCGAATCCTCACATCACAATGCGATCAAAAGGATCAAAAGTTAGAAATCAACTAGCAACATTGGCACATACGAAATAGCAATTGGAGCGTTACCGATTGCGGAATGAAAACATGATATCTTAACATGTGGAGAGTATATTCATATACATGCATTACTTTTAACTACATACTTGTAGGATATAATAAAAGCCAGGGTTCTCCGCTATGGCAATACAATACACACCTTGTTAGGAAATACCATCTGTTTATAACAATAAATGATTGTTCAGGCTGTAAATAATTGGGCACTTCGATTACGATCCTGTCAGGTCAATTGTTGAAAAAATCAATAGAACTGTGTATGTATACGTACACGCGTGGATCATAGATTCGATCTGATTTCCTTTCGTTCTAGTCATGTTTGAACGCCGCACCCCGATATCTAGAATTTTTTTTTTGTAAATTTCTTCAAGGATGTAATTAATAGTCTAATGAATGGTACTGCCAGTCTATGTCCATAAGCATTCTGGAAAAAATCGCTTACCTACTTCACGATCGTATATATTAAGTAAATTTTATTTACAATCGTTGACATCACCAGAAGTTTATAAAATATATTTCTTTTTGTAACCTTTCAGCTTAAGGTGCCTCTGAAGGTTAATTTCTCAGCAAGGCCAAAAGACGTGGCAGTTTCCATAACGAAAAAACATCTGACTTGCGGTGTGAAAGGTCAACCACCTATCATCGATGGTGACTTTCCCCACGAAGTCAAATTGGAGGAGTCTACATGGGTAATAGAAGATGGAAAATTACTTCTCATCAATCTGGAAAAAGTAATCTTCAATTTTGTCTATCTCAGATTTTAGATTATCTGTATTTCACGCAGTATACACCTTCAAGTCGAGGGTGACAATAAAATGAATGGTCAATCGCCATAAAATATCAAAATTCACGAGTTAAGGCACAGCTGGTCGAGCTTAATTCCCAACTATAGTTCCCCATTTACCACAGGTGAACAAAATGCAGTGGTGGGCTCACGTGGTTACGTGCGATCCGGAAATCAGTACGAAGAAAGTTAATCCAGAACCAAGTAAGCTTTCGGACTTGGATGGTGAAACGAGAGGATTGGTTGAAAAGATGATGTACGATCAGAGGCAAAAGGAACTGGGGCTGCCTACCTCGGACGAGCAGAAGAAACAAGATGTTATCAAAAAGTAAGGCACGATAAATTAAGATTGCCGTTAGTTTAGAGTCAGTTAAATCAATTAAGAGAAAGAGTTTATTCAATTTTCAAATAGAACTTTTCCAGCGCTGATGTTCAGAATAAATCATTTTATGTGTGTGTTCAGATATGAGTGATACTTTCAGTGCTTATTTGACGATATTCTTTTCAGATTTATGCAGCAACATCCGGAAATGGACTTTTCAAAGTGCAAGTATAATTGACTGATCAATGTGGTGATACGATTTGCACAATTAATTATAAGTTGAATAATAATAAAAGACCTGAACGCTTTTTACTGTCTTACACTTAAGATCTTTAGCGTTATGAAACACATGCACTGCATCATTCGATGCGTTCAATGTAATCAATAAATTTATTTGTTTATAACTAACACGTTTGAACAGAATATAAAGAATTACTTTGCCATCATGCATCAATAAAAACTCCTCGTCTTTATGAGCTGCTAAACTTACTCTGACTTTCTACAGGAATACAGTTCATAACTAGTTGAAAAAAAATTATTTTCACAGTGGAACTAATAATAAGTTTGGAAGCCCACTAGATTCACGTGGATGTGAATTGAGGCACGAATTGTTCATAATACGCGTCTTTTCCAAACCAGAGTTTTATTTCCACTTGTAAGCATATCTTAGACAGTTTTCAGAGAGAATTGAACTCATTCGGTCGTTCTGACCAGCATGAAGGAAATTATCTTATCCAGTGAAAAGAAGGAGTCATTTCAGTGGAAGAATAAAACAAGGTAAGTCGCATGCGCCCTGAATGGAGCGCCTGGAAATAGGTAACTTAGTGTACTCGTATATTAGTCATGAACTGAAAGATAGGTGCGTTTTATATAGATGTGCAGAAAAAAATTTTGGCGCTTACGACCGTATGGCATTAGTGCATCGATATGCAATCGTTCGTCTACCAGAATAGAACGTCTGATTGCAGAATCAGTACGCCTTATAACATGCAATCTCAAGCTAGATATCACAATGGTGGCATATAAGCTGCATATAATAAGGCGTACAGGAGTTTGCGGCGAAAGTAGTTTCTCACTCGACCGCGAGATGGCAATACCGTTTGTCGGCTTGTTGACGGAGGTGCATTGACCTAGGGTAAACGCAACGTCGCAACTGTCGTGTGTTCAGTCGCCCTTGTGGCGTCAAAAAGATCGGATGGGGGTTGCGCTTAGGAGATACGACTGTGACAACTGACAGGCATCTGAATGGATATGTTTCGAGCGCAGAGAAGTTGTTGCATAATAGGCAATGTATGCATATCAACTCATTAACCAAGAAAGATTCTTCCTGTACGATTGTTGCGTAATTTATTGAATAATGGTGATATTATAACATTCGTCCTTAGCGAAATGAACTTCCATCAGAGTCCAATCATCTCCGTCCACCAACGATTCCGTCCATTAAGTGTATTGTCGTAACAGGTATGTGATTCATGTATGCCAAGGAGCTAATGAAGGGACTCGATCGATTGCGACGAGTGCATATTTATTCTTAAGAACCGATTACAAACTAGACATAATTTTGGCAATTCGGAATCTTGTATCGGTGCTATAGCAATAAATTCCCAGCTTTACCAATAACCAATTTCTTTGTTATTTTCCACTTTCCCTTCTCTACGACTCTTTATTTCAGCTGCCAATGGACAAGATTGAAAACAAAAAAACAAAAAGCAAAATCATAAATCTAATTTCAGCTCCCAAACTGTTTTTTCAGAAACTCTAAATAGCGTAGGCATTTAAGCCAGCGACACAAACGTTTCGTATCCCGTGTTCGGCCTCACCTACAGGCGCCACGATCGCCCACACATGGCTGCGATTGGTTGGTGCTGTGGGTGAGTGACTGTACACTGGTCACAATCCATAGGTGAGCCGACACGAAAAGCTTATGTCGCTGCCTTGAGGTATAGCTACGTACTCGAAGGCACGTATAACGTTTCTTCTCGAAATGCCAGCCCGAAGTCACATAAATGGCACGCGAGTTGCGTACGGTAAGGCGCAGCTATTTTCGCGGCCAGAGTAGTTCGTCAATTTGACCGCGAGATTGCGAGACCTGTTCACGGCCCCTTAACGCCGCTAGCTCGGCAAGGACACAGTAGGAGTACTGACCTAGGACACGGGCACCTGCCGTGGGTTCAGTGGCTCTGTTGGCGTCAAAAGCATCGGATGGGGGCTGTGTTAACGAAACATGATTGTTGGAATGCAAATACTTCAGCATGGCTAACTTGTATGTCAGGAAGCAAATAAAGAGACTTGATCAATCGCGATGGGTACACGTCCACTGTTAAGAAACAATTACAAAATGAAAATAACCTTTACAATGAGTAATATTGTATCGACGCTCGAGTGATAAATTTCCAGGTATACCAATAATCGATTGCTTCGTTATTTTCCACACACCCCTCTCTGCAACCTTTCATTTTAGAATCCAATAAGTAATGAAACAGGATGAAATAAAAAAAAATTAGAAATTAATTATCAGCTATCAAGCTGATTTTTCAGAAACTCCATACAACGTGAGCATATAGTACCGTGCATGAAGACACGTATGCTTGTTCACTATTCTTTCGTCCCGTAAAAAATTTCAGTACACGTCTTCGTGTCAGACGTTGTCCTGCAGATACCAGGAGCAATTTTCGGCATGAAATTTTTCTATCTCTGAATAACGTTAGTATAAATAAACAAATATACAGACGTGCATAAAGAGATGCATGCATGCCTATATCGATAGGCACTCCTTTCCCCTACCAAAAATTTCAGAACACCTTCTCGGTTCAGATGTTCTCCTGATACCAGGAGCATTTCTCGACTCAGAATTATTCTAACTCTTAAAAGCGCTAGTATAGATAAGCTATAGAGCGACGTGCATGAAGCCGCCTATGCCAGACAGATGATGCCTTATTTTCAGAGTAAATTTTCTGTCAGTTGAGATTTTTTTTCGGAGTCATATTTCTGGCAGTTGAGACTTTTTCCGGGGTCATATTTCTGGCAGTTGACACCTTATTTTTGGGAGTTAAGTTTGAGGTGTCAACTGCCAGAAACATGACCCAAAAAAGGTCTCAACTGCCAGAAAAAGAGTGATTCTTCTGGCAGTTGAGGCTTTTCGGGGTCATATTTCTGGCAGTTGAGACTTTTTCCGGGGTCATATTTCTGGCAGTTGACACCTTAAACTTAACTCCCAAAAATAAGGTGTCAACTGCCAGTAATATGACTCCGAAAAAAGTCTCATCTGCCAGAAAACGGATTGATTTTTCTGGCAGTTGAGACTTTTTCGGGGTCGTATTTCTGGCAGGTGACACCTTATTTTTGGGAGTTAAGTTTAAGGTGTCAACTGCCAGAAATATGACCCCGGAAAAAAGTCTCAACTGCCAGAAAAATCACTCCGTTTTCTTAAAAATGATAGTATAGATAAGCTATGTAGCGGCTGCATGAAGCAGCGTATGCATGCCTGTATCGATAGACTACTTTTTCCCCCAACAAAAATTTTGGAACACCTCCTCGGATTTTATGTTTTCCTGATACCAGGAGCATTTTTCGACTTAAAATTATTCTAACTCTTAAAAATGCTAGTATAGATGAGCTATATAGCGACTGCATGAAGCAGCGTATGCATGACTGTATCGATAGACTACTTTTTCCCCCACCAAAAATTTTGGAACACCTCCTCGGATTTTATGTTTTCCTGATACCAGGAGCATTTTTCGACTTAAAATTATTCTAACTCTTAAAAATGCTAGTATAGATGAGCTATATAGCGACTGCATGAAGCAGCGTATGCATGACTGTATCGATAGACTACTCTTTCCCCCACCAAAAATTTTGGAACACCTCCTCGGATTTTATGTTTTCCTGATACCAGGAGCATTTTTCGACTTAAAATTATTCCAACTCTTGAAAATGCTAGTATAGATGAGCTATATAGCGACTGCATGAAGCAGCGTATGCATGCCTGTATCGATAGACTACTCTTTCCCCCACCAAAAATTTTGGAACACCTCTTTGGATTTTATGTTTTCCTGATACCAGGAGCATTTTTCGACTTAAAATTATTCCAACTCTTAAAAATGCTAGTATAGATGAGCTATATAGCGACTGCATAAAGCAACGTATGCATGCCTGTATCGATAGACTACTCTTTCCCCCACCAAAAATTTTGGAACACCTCTCCGGATTTTATGTTTTCCTGATACCAGGAGCATTTTTCGACTTAAAATTATTCTAACTCTTAAAAATGCTAGTATAGATGAGCTATATAGCGACTGCATGAAGCAGCGTATGCATGACTGTATCGATAGACTACTCTTTTCCCCACCAAAAATTTTAGAACACCTCCTCGGATTTTATGTTTTCCTGATACCAGGAGCATTTTTCGACTTAAAATTATTCTAACTCTTAAAAATGCTAGTATAGATGAGCTATATAGCGACCGCACGAAGCAGCGTATGCATGCCTGTATCGATAGACTACTCTTTCCCCCACCAAAAATTTTGGAACACCTCCTCGGATTTTATGTTTTCCTGATACCAGGAGCATTTTTCGACTTAAAATTATTCCAACTCTTGAAAATGCTAGTATAGATGAGCTATATAGCGACTGCATGAAGCAGCGTATGCATGCCTGTATCGATAGACTACTTTTTCCCCCACCAAAAATTTTGGAACACCTCCTCGGATTTTATGTTTTCCTGATACCAGGAGCATTTTTCGACTTAAAATTATTCTAACTCTTAAAAATGCTAGTATAGATGAGCTATATAGCGACTGCATGAAGCAGCGTATGCATGACTGTATCGATAGACTACTCTTTCCCCCACCAAAAATTTTAGAACACCTCTCCGGATTTTATGTTTTCCTGATACCAGGAGCATTTTTCGACTTAAAATTATTTTAACTCTTAAAAATGCTAGTATAGATGAGCTATATAGCGACTGCATGGAGCAGCGTATGCATGACTGTATCGATAGACTACTCTTTCCCCCACCAAAAATTTTAGAACACCTCCTCGGATTTTATGTTTTCCTGATACCAGGAGCATTTTTCGACTTAAAATTATTCTAACTCTTAAAAATGCTAGTATAGATGAGCTATATAGCGACCGCACGAAGCAGCGTATGCATGCCTGTATCGATAGACTACTCTTTCCCCCACCAAAAATTTTGGAACACCTCCTCGGATTTTATGTTTTCCTGATACCAGGAGCATTTTTCGACTTAAAATTATTCTAACTCTTAAAAATGCTAGTATAGATGAGCTACATAGCGACCGCACGAAGCAGCGTATGCATGCCTGTATCGATAGACTACTCTTTCCCCCACCAAAAATTTTAGAACACCTCTCCGGATTTTATGTTTTCCTGATACCAGGAGCATTTTTCGACTTAAAATTATTTTAACTCTTAAAAATGCTAGTATAGATGAGCTATATAGCGACTGCATGAAGCAGCGTATGCATGACTGTATCGATAGACTACTCTTTCCCCCACCAAAAATTTTGGAACACCTCCTCGGATTTCATGTTTTCCTGATACCAGGAGCATTTTTCGACTTAAAATTATTCCAACTCTTAAAAATGCTAGTATAGATGAGCTATATAGCGACTGCATAAAGCAGCGTATGCATGCCTGTATCGATAGACTACTCTTTCCCCCACCAAAAATTTTGGAACACCTCCTCGGATTTTATGTTTTCCTGATAGCAGGAGCATTTTTCGACTTAAAATTATTCTAAATCTTAAAAATGCTAGTATAGATGAGCTATATAGCGACTGCATAAAGCAGCGTATGCATGCCTGTATCGATAGACTACTCTTTCCCCCACCAAAAATTTTGGAACACCTCTTCGGATTTTATGTTTTCCTGATACCAGGAGCATTTTTCGACTTAAAATTATTCCAACTCTTAAAAATGCTAGTATAGATGAGCTATATAGCGACTGCATGAAGCAGCGTATGCATGACTGTATCGATAGACTACTCTTTCCCCCACCAAAAATTTTAGAACACCTCCTCGGATTTTATGTTTTCCTGATACCAGGAGCATTTTTCGACTTAAAATTATTCTAACTCTTAAAAATGCTAGTATAGATGAGCTATATAGCGACCGCACGAAGCAGCGTATGCATGCCTGTATCGATAGACTACTCTTTCCCCCACCAAAAATTTTGGAACACCTCCTCGGATTTTATGTTTTCCTGATACCAGGAGCATTTTTCGACTTAAAATTATTCCAACTCTTGAAAATGCTAGTATAGATGAGCTATATAGCGACTGCATGAAGCAGCGTATGCATGCCTGTATCGATAGACTACTTTTTCCCCCACCAAAAATTTTGGAACACCTCCTCGGATTTTATGTTTTCCTGATACCAGGAGCATTTTTCGACTTGAAATTATTCTAACTCTTAAAAATGCTAGTATAGATGAGCTATATAGCGACTGCATGAAGCAGCGTATGCATGACTGTATCGATAGACTACTCTTTCCCCCACCAAAAATTTTAGAACACCTCCTCGGATGTTATGTTTTCCTGATACCAGGAGCATTTTTCGACTTAAAATTATTTTAACTCTTAAAAATGCTAGTATAGATGAGCTATATAGCGACTGCATGAAGCAGCGTATGCATGACTGTATCGATAGACTACTCTTTCCCCCACCAAAAATTTCAGAACACCTCCTCGGATTTTATGTTTTCCTGATACCAGGAGCATTTTTTGACTTAAAATTATTCTAACTCTTGAAAATGCTAGTATAGATGAGCTATATAGCGACTGCATGAAGCAGCGTATGCATGCCTGTATCGATAGACTACTGTTTCCCCCACCAAAAATTTCAGAACACCTCCTCGGATTTTATGTTTTCCTGATACCAGGAGCATTTTTCGACTCAAAATTATTCTAACTCTTAAAAATGCTAGTATAGATAAGCTATATAGCGACTGCATGAAGCAGCGTATGCATGACTGTATCGATAGACTACTCTTTCCCCCACTAAAAATTTCAGAACACCTCCTCGGATTTTATGTTTTCCTGATACCAGGAGCATTTTTTGACTTAAAATTATTCTAACTCTTGAAAATGCTAGTATAGATGAGCTATATAGCGACTGCATGAAGCAGCGTATGCATGCCTGTATCGATAGACTACTTTTTCCCCCACCAAAAATTTTGAAACACCTCCTCGGATTCTATGTTTTCCTGATAGCAGGAGCATTTTTCGACTCAAAATTATTCTAACTCTTAAAAATGCTAGTATAGATGAGCTATATAGCGACTGCATGAAGCAGCGTATGCATGACTGTATCGATAGACTACTCTTTCCCCCACCAAAAATTTTAGAACACCTCCTCGGATTTTATGTTTTCCTGATACCAGGAGCATTTTTCGACTTAAAATTATTCTAACTCTTAAAAATGCTAGTATAGATGAGCTATATAGCGACCGCACGAAGCAGCGTATGCATGCCTGTATCGATAGACTACTCTTTCCCCCACCAAAAATTTTGGAACACCTCCTCGGATTTTATGTTTTCCTGATACCAGGAGCATTTTTCGACTTAAAATTATTCTAACTCTTAAAAATGCTAGTATAGATGAGCTATATAGCGACTGCATGAAGCAGCGTATGCATGCCTGTATCGATAGACTACTTTTTCCCCCACCAAAAATTTTGGAACACCTCCTCGGATTTTATGTTTTCCTGATACCAGGAGCATTTTTCGACTTAAAATTATTCTAACTCTTAAAAATGCTAGTATAGATGAGCTATATAGCGACTGCATGAAGCAGCGTATGCATGCCTGTATCGATAGACTACTTTTTCCCCCACCAAAAATTTTGGAACACCTCCTCGGATTTTATGTTTTCCTGATACCAGGAGCATTTTTCGACTTAAAATTATTCTAACTCTTAAAAATGCTAGTATAGATGAGCTATATAGCGACTGCATGAAGCAGCGTATGCATGACTGTATCGATAGACTACTCTTTCCCCCACCAAAAATTTTAGAACACCTCCTCGGATTTTATGTTTTCCTGATAGCAGGAGCATTTTTTGACTTAAAATTATTCTAACTTTCAAAAATGCTAGTATAGATGAGCTATATAGCGACTGCATGAAGCAGCGTATGCATGCCTGTATCGATAGACTACTTTTTCCTCCACCAAAAATTTTGGAACACCTCCTCGGATTTTATGTTTTCCTGATACCAGGAGCATTTTTCGACTTAAAATTATTCTAACTCTTGAAAATGCTAGTATAGATGAGCTATATAGCGACTGCATGAAGCAGCGTATGCATGCCTGTATGGATAGACTACTCTTTCCCCCACCAAAAATTTTGGAACACCTCCTCGGATTTTATGTTTTCCTGATACCAGGAGCATTTTTCGAATTGAAATTTGTCTAACTCTGAATAACGCCAGTATGTATGATTGAATATATGGACGTGCCTGAAGCAATGTATGCATGGCCATATCTATATACACTATTCTTCTGGCCTGCCAAAAAATTTACTATACCTATATAAAAAAGCCACACCTATGTAAGAAAAGTGAAAACAACGTAGCAATTGATTATCGGTATGTCGGTAATGAGGATTTATTGCCGCAGTGTCAATACAATATTACTCATTATCAAAGCTATGTACAATTTATAATTGTTTCTTAAAAATAAATGTGAACTTATCGAAATTGATCGAGCTTCTTCAAGGACCAAGGTGCAGCATGTACTCGAATATACAGCGTGCTGATATAGCAATCGTTCGTTCCATTGTGGTAACCGAACGATTGCCGGTATCACAGAGGAGCCGGATGCTGAAGACTACGAGGCGGAGGATCAGAAGGACAAAAATCACGAGTATCTGGACAACGTGAGCGACTCATAGGCCATACCAGGATGGGCACTGATTAAGAAATTGCAATAATACATTCCATACAATTTTTAGAAGGACTTATGGTCGAATCGGTGTAACGAAGAACTGAGGAAATTGACTTCATACCATCAAAGTTTGTCATTTATCAATTTTCTCGAATTTATATAATAGTATAGCGCATGACAATTCATAACATTTGAAATAAATATATAAAAAATAGTACAGGTGGTTTACTAGATCGTAATAATAGATAAAATACATTTATATTCATAAGGTATCAAAATATATCCGCAGTTTTCATATTTATAAAAATCACAATAAGTTCAATACGAAATAATTTTTTATCGTTCACTTAAATCCATTAAATATATAATACGTCAATCAATTTTCTCCAGGCGGATAGTTTCACAGACAATAATCTCTCTCACTATCTCTTCCTCTTTCTCTGTTCTTATATTATAAATGCAAAGGCACGATTGGATATCCAGTATGGTACAGTATTAAATTCGAAATTCAAACTATCAAAAAATCAAAGACACCCTCAAGTTTAATAATAGGTTCAACTATAAGTAGGGTGTTAGCCTCTAATCGAGTTTACACATGATTATTGTACCTACATATTTCGTGAAGTTAATCAACTGACAAATGTAGACTAGACCTAAATAGTAATGTAGTAGTCGATCAATAGTATGTATAGAACATTATCTCCATTAGTTATAATTCATTATCCTCTAATTGCTGCCTTATACGGTGCCCAAACGGCGTTTACTCGAAATTATGAGCCATAAATTAATAATAACAATTATCATCACTAATCAACTATTGACTCAGAGATTTCTACAAAAAGAATACTAATCTTGGAAACTCCCCAAATGTTCTTCAGACTCAATTTTTGCCTGAGGATTCTTTCTGTTTTTATTTTATTTTTTTAATTTTTTATTCTACAAGGTACAAAGCTCTGATTTACGTGTAGGCATCAGTGTGCCTCATTACCTTCTCAATCCACACTACATAGTTTGGTAGTCTGGCGTAAATCCCAAATTTACCACGCTTACCACAACCCTCGCCAAAGCTAGTGATACCAAAAATGGTCCAGGGCTGCTCGGGTCTTCGCGGATCCCTGCAGAGAAGCGGACCACCGCTGTCTCCTGCACATGAGTCCATTCGTCCTCGACGATATCCGGCGCAGAACATGTTCTCAGTTATTTGGTAGTCCATGTAGACACCGCGACAAGCGTCACTTGAGACAATTGGTACCTGAAAATGATGTTAAAGAATAAATGGATGATAATGGTAAGAAATAAGTAACGAAGCAATCAAGGATGTAAACTTGATAGATATAGTTAGGATGAGAGGAATGGACCCATTGTCAGTAATTCACCTCGGCTTCGTGAAGTACATCAGTTCCGAAGTCGTCAGTTGCTCTAGACTTTCCCCAGCCGATAATGGAACAAACTCTATTTGTCGGTAGTGGTTGTCTTGGACTTGGGAGGCAGGCAATACCGCGGGTTGATGCGGGTGTTAGAGTCACTGGGAGACGGAGAAGAGCGACGTCGTTGTCTACAGTATCAGCGTCGTAGTACGGATGCACGATTACGCTGTCCACCTGGGTAGAATAAAAATAAAGTCGATTACGGTACCATTTTGAGCATTGCCTCGGAAAGCGATGTAGCTCACAAAGCACTAGTTTCGATATCGAAAGCTCGTTTGAAAAGCATGGTCACAACGTCTTTCAAATCCAGTGGCCAGGCACAGAAAAATATCAAACTATAAATTCATTTATGATTTTATATTTAAAGCCTTCAAAGTCACAGTCTGCTTGTTTTTTTATGCATTTGATATTGGCATGGCATCAACGAAGCCAGGATTCAATTATATAACAAAACTCACCCTGAGCTCTAATTCGCTACCCTCCTTAATGGTCAAGTCGTGTTCCCCTATCCGGACGTAGAGTCTTTTTCTGATGCAGTGTGCGGCGGTGAGGACCCATTTTGGAGAGACCAGAGTACCGCCACAGAATGCCTCCTATAAAGAAATGATCATGAAATGTGAAATACTCTTCTAGCATCGACGTCCTGATGATCAATTGAATCCTTTCCAAGGTGTGGACCTTGTATTTTTCTTACCCGAAATCTGTTCAGCACGGCAACCTGCCAGGGCCAGCTCCCTGGCGTTGCTGGTCGCCCTCCGATGATCCTGGTGAAATAGGACAGTCGTGAGTTTCTACTCGAATTAACGACCCCGCATTTCCACGGCTCGTCAATCGCACTACTGAACGAGTCTACCATGTTTGGACGGAGGTCGAACTCGTCCAAGTCCAGGTCTACTGTAGAAACACATGCCTCGTTACAACGCTATTGGAAATTTCTCCGTTTAGGAGTTTAGAAAAGTTGTCAATCTTTCAGGATCAATTGAACAAACGTTTCGGACAATGGCTGGTTTCGGTAGATGTTATCAGCAGTTTTTCTAACTGTTTTCGAAACTAAGAAATCTCAATTTCACGTTTTGGCATTGTAATATGATATGAAAGAGAAGTAGACAAAGAGAAAGATCTGAGGACAGTAAAGGAGAAAAAGCTTGCCATCGTTGTCGTCTTCGTGCCGTCCTTGTATTCGTCGATAAATCCATTTTTGGCAGAAGCTACCTTCGACGTAGCAGTAGGCGCTTTCGCGGATGATGTCGCGTCCGCAAATTCCTGGCCGTCTGCACCACCTTGGAGGTAAAAGGAACAGTAAGAGTTGTACAGTCGACCGTACGATCACTTTGAAGAGTCTAAATATAATAAGTTCGAGCGTAGAAGTTCGCCAGTTTAGTTCGATCCTCAAATTTCTCAACTGAATCACCGAGAATTTTTCTAAATATATCTTCTTGATAATCTCATATTTCATGATATCTACGATACAGAAAAGGAAATGATTCGCTGAACCAAACGAAATTTATTCGGAATTTATCTTGTTAGGATTAAGTTTAGCCGGCTGGATTAGATTTCTTACCTGTGCCGTTGCGTAGTACAAGTCCTGGTGCACGCTGACCACTTGCTCCATTTTCCGTAGAAATGATTCGGTCGATTTCGAGGTCCTCTTTGTCCCTTATTACCTTTCCGTTTGCCTTGCCGGGGTTCTGCTTCCGTCGGAATCTGCAGTGGATTCAAAAATAAGGAAATTGGAAAAGATTTAACACTCCATGTATAGGTAGAAATTGCTCCGTCTAATTGACAGTCATTCAACGAGTGGTTATGGTCTTTCGAATGCATGTGTGCTTCCAGTCCCATCGGTGCATCAACTATTTAGACACTTATACTGACATAGTCATGCAGAGTCCTACGTATATAAATCTGTATGCGAAGAG
This sequence comes from Tenthredo scrophulariae, assembly GCA_963978835.1. NCBI lineage: Eukaryota > Metazoa > Arthropoda > Insecta > Hymenoptera > Tenthredinidae > Tenthredo > Tenthredo scrophulariae. Next base: position 18,286,746 of record OZ022228.1, read on the forward strand.
GGACAAAGTTGAAGGCAGTGGTTTTCCTTTTCGGGCAAAATTTATGTATGCAGCGGCAATGCACAAGGCTAGGAGGCCTTCGGTGTTCTTGTGCACGTCCTGACGAGCACCTTTCAAAGTGCCGTGGCCATTAGCAGATTTTTTTTTCAAAGATAAGTTCAACTCCGAAGAGCGAACGGGAATCGGACTATGGTAAGAGAGTAATTTTAATTCGAGAGCTGGAGTATTTTGCACATCGGGTATAGTATCGTTAACTTGCCTGGACAACGTGGAACTTCTCTTTGTGGCGATCTCTGTGTCTCTGACGCTGGCGGCATTTTCTTCTTCGGCCTCGTCTCTTGTGGAAGCAGCTGCGTTCTTCCTGCAAGTATCATTGTGGTATTATACGTGGATCGCATCTCGCTTTATACGATGTTAAAAGATCGACGTATACAGAGGAAAATGTGATAGGAGACCAGGTCTACGGTCACGGAAACAGAAACAGGCCAACGCACGAACTGATTCCAAAATCATTTGCCTTTCTGACTCATTATTTAATTGGCACTGCTTGGAAAGTTGGCTTGTTAGTTAAACACTCACTCTAAGAACGGTGGTTCCACATTTTTTCTTCACTTGACATCTTCGTACTCTGTTCTGTGTACAATGACGATCGCAAACAGACCATTCGCTCCAGTCGGAGAAGTGAAGAATTTTCGGAGACTCTGGAAACGGAGAAAGAAGAAAGGTTTACCAAAACGTGTTGTATTCTATAGCAACTTCACCCACCATGAGAAGAACTAGAAAATTCCTTAGAAGGTCTGATGGAAATATATCGCAGTGCTCGTATACGTACTTTTCGGACTTTGTGCGGAATCATTGCGGTATAGATGCTGCGGCCACCAGCTTGGGTGCTTCGACGTTGAAGTTGAAAACTGGTTTAAATCCTCCTGCAACAAAAAGATCGATAGCAATATTATTCCTTGCTGTTCTGATTGTCAACGAAAAAAAAAATAAAGAAAAAGAAACTAAAGTATCCGGTCTTGTCAGTTGAAGGTTCAATGTTGGTCACCGGGAGTAATGTGTCCGCTATGTTTCGTGCTGTACTACTAAAAGCAATTACGTTATCATCTTCCTACGCGACGTTGACTCTTCGCATCCTCGGATCTGAGTAATATAACAGAAACTGTAATCTGCAATGCCAATTCGGACAAGCGAGGCGTAAGTGGTGCAAGGTTACTCCAGTGTGTCCTGATTCTTGAGTGACCCAGTGTGTGATCCAGTGCCTCTAAGTATTTCATATATATACTAGGACACAAACTGGTAACTACATAGCTTTCGTAACAATTACGGTTTCGATTTCTTGTGGTTGCCATTTTTTTCAGACGACACGATGTGCAACTAATCAACGACTACAGCCCACAATCAGATATAACCCTGGATGAGAAGACGAGGACGGTATGTCCCTATTCGAAGAAACCGAAGGCGTTATTTCTGGGTTAATTTCAGTTCTTGGTGCGAAGTTGATCGTCTCTGGATCAAGAGAGGTCGGCTCGGTAGCGAGATAAAGTTACTGTTTGCGATATTAATTACCTACGTATACGGGGAGGCAGTACAAGGTATTACCATACGGATGGCATAATCAAATGGTTTGCATACGAATGGTGTCACGACGTAACGTCAAATCAACCTTATGCAACCGATCAAATACACCAGTAAAATTACTGTGATTGAATTTGTATCGTGGTTAGCAACGCTTCAAAAACCTCACATCAATTCTATCAAAATGGCAATCAATTAGGGCCCATCTATATTCAGATGCAAATTTAACTACAGGTAACCTTGCTGGTTAAAAGGGTACAACAATGGTTACGTGGGCTTCTATTCTTCAGACGTGGACTCCACTCATTTGAAGTTCCCTTAAATGCATTGAGCCACAGTGCCTGAAGAAAAGTTGATAGTATTAAGTAATAGAGTATTTTTAAGATGTGTGATGCTACTAATTTCTAGCTTTTATGTCGTTGGTCTCGTTTATCCTATCATTATTAAAACTTCATAGAAGCATAGTAGTCAGTTGACCAATTCAACTGTCATAAAAACTTCGCATCTCCCGATCCAAGAACTGATTGTTAATCAGTATCACAAGTTGCAAACGAATGTGCACACTCTTCATATATCGCTAGATGATGAGCTGAATCAGTATGAATTAAAATCGCGTTTTTTTTCCATCAATTCGATGTGCTCTCATAGACTCAGATGAATCTATGAACAGACTTTTTGTTATCAACAAACGAAATAGGTGGGCGCATATATATTTATGACATTCAGGTAGTGGAACAGCGTAACGTCCTCCTGTAAATACGAAACGTGAGAATACCTTAGTGCCGAATGTACAGTAAACAGTATTAATGAATTACCCGGAAGGCTGCCTCGCTAATTAATTAGCATGGTCGTCGTAGTTGACGATGTAGTAGCGAGACATCGAGTAATGATAATATTTTATCGTGGTATTAACGGAAACTGTGATGGTCTCGGTTATTATTGCCATTATTGCCAGTCTTTAAATAAAATTGAATGGTAAGTCATTCGCACAGAGTGTCCATACTCTTTACAAGGAGTAAAAAAAGGAAATAAAAATACGAATGAATAATTTCGCCCTTTCTTTTTTTTTGCGTCGTACATTTCTACCTATAGGTACACCTGAGTATATGTACCTTCCGTTTTTTAAAACAGCATTTACCGCGAGAACGTATGAATAAATGAAAACTTGTTCTGGCTCGACTCTCCCGTATTTTTAGTTTGCCTTCCTTAAGTCTTCGACCACATATTGAACACACACTAACATAGACCTTGCATGTACGTCAAAAGCTGGCTTACGTATGCAAGACATGCGTGTGAATGGGGTGTAAATGCATTCATGATATTCGCTGCATTGCAATCTACGGTCTCGTCAATGGGTTTCTTGCTATAGAGATTAATCCTCAAAAGGAAAATTAACATCAGTAAAGGACCACACAAAAATCATTGCCTCCAAGGCTTGCGAATGTTAAAGAAACTCTAAAAATGTATAATTTAATGATACGATTACGGGTAAGCGGATTGTTCGACGTCTGCCATATGTCTCATCCCTGGAATTTTTCTGAGAGAAGGGAACGCGAGCCTGTGGCGTAATAATTAATCAACCAAAGTTAATTACTAATTTGTGCTCCATTTATAATATCGGCTTCGTAAGACGACCAGCGTGCATCATTCATTATTAAATATAGGTACTAATTGCTCGTTAATTATCCGGCTGACAATCGTATTTCATTTTCTTATAATTGTTAGAATCGAACTGTAAATACGATTTAAAGATGAACAGGTCGTGGCTCCTAGCTTTGTCATATAAAACTATGTCTATTATTCCTTCATACCTTCTACACCTTGATCTTACACCAGATATCGAAAGTTGTAACGAATAATTACATCGTCACACCCATCACCCTTGATCCACTGCTCCTTTCCTCTTATATGAGATACTGATTCAGGCTGATCTAATCATCGAGAAAAACAATTTTCATTGAATAAGAAGTCGAAAAAATGTTTATACCACAAAAGCCATTTATCTGTTGCATCATAATTGTAGACGATATGTGAAGAGGCCAAGGCGATTGTTGCTCATCACTCTGAACCATCAAATGTACTTTTTATAACCCGACCGTGGTAGCTAAGGTCTAAGCGGTGAAATACACGTGCAAGAGATGAAAGACCACCCAAGCGTGGACATTAAGCAACGACAAATCGCTCACTAAGAGAATACGTCCGGGTTTTAGTTTTATCTTTGATTGTCAAAGTCTTGCGAAGTCCTTGGAATGGCCAAAATGCCATATGACTGAGATCAGTGACTCGCCTGTAGCCAATATGCCGAATGAAGCGTGGCCTATAGTTGAGTAAAGAATGTGACAAATCAAATTGATGGCCCGTATCTCTGAAAGCGATCCATGGCTAGGTATAAAATTGCTCGCTAATAGCCCGTAACAAAGTTTGTAATGACAGTTTTAGCTCCTTAAGTTCTTGTGGTGCGTTGATACTGCCCACGATCGTGCAACATGGTGCAACCATTCCTTTTCAAGTCCGTTTCTCTTATACGGTTGATATTCCTGCACGTCAATCTCTCTGTAAATCTGTGCACTCGACCCTTGGTCACGTGCGCTTCTTGCTATTCGAGATTGTCGTCGTGAGAGGCAGCGTGACCGAGAATTGAGAGAAACAAGAAAATGTAAAAAATGAAAAATAAAAACAAGTCGTATAAAAAAAAAAAAATATCTATATATATATATATTAGAACGTTCCGTAACGGCCACGTCTATTCCTCGTCGGAAGAACAATGCGTCCTCCATTTTTACGAGGCCTTAAAAAGCCAAGGGTTCGCCGGACGCGTTTGACGCTGAAATAATGGCGTCAGCGGGAATGCAACAAAATAATTACCAATTAGATTTGAGCCTGCGTTAATGAGCTGTCCACTTCTTCATACGACCATAGTTTTTTTGACTTTGCTTCATAGTCGGCAGTGCTACGGTCTGTGAAAGATATAGACTACCTTCAAATCAAAATAAAGAAATCCAACATTTCGATTTATCGCTCACATGTGATTTGCAAAAACCATTACCATAAATCCAAAACTCATGATATATGGTCCATTGCACTTATAACAATGAGATTAGCTAGCAGACGCTAGCGTATTGTACTCTTAGCGAAAGAAGCAGCTGGGAGTGGGTTGAGAAACTCGTGAAGGATTCCCACGAGAAGACGAATACGTGGTATCTTATTAACTACTTTTAACGACCATGATGGTAGGTACAATTCTTAGGAACTGCTCAGTGTTTACCATTAGAATTATACGCATCTAAGAGATACGATACCCCTTTCCATAAGAAAGGGGTGCAATATAATTTATATCCTATAATTTTCATAATTCATCATCGTAACATATACTCGTTAATGGATTTTGGCGATATGCTAAGGTCGCGCGGGCACTGAACTGAGAATCAAATGCCAAGATAACCTTTCGGGATTCTCAGACTTGGATTATACTGCCGCAGAGATAACGCAAAGGACACAGTGTGCCTTTGTATCATTCTGTACCGGTCCGTGTGTATTAAGATATCAATAATTGGTCTAAGAATAATCTGGGTGATTTCATCCTCCAGTGAAATTCTGTATCACAAAGGTTTTCATTTTTAGCGATAATCTCATGACATTGACGCATAGTAGAAAAACGTGGGAGGGTCATCATCCGTGAAGAAGCGAGAGAAGCGTGTAGGCAACGATAGTATGAAGAATGTCGTCCCGGACCATAATAGTCCGAAGTAATGTGATTTTATTATTTTTATTTAACATTCAGTCAGCGTATATCCATTAGGGATTTTGCTGGACTGCGTTAATTGAGATGATTCAAACAATAAGAATTTAATAAAAAGATTTTCGTATATACCTCGCGCACGTGCAGTGCCTTTCTATATCTTTATCGTACGTCGTTTCCTAGTTTCTCTCGCTCTGTGTTAAGAAACAATTTATTATTATATTTGTGCGCAGCTAATTCATACAAATTGACGTAAGTTCTGAGTAGAAAGCCACGTGAATTTTGGCCCACAAAAATTGAGCCAGTATAGTACAATAAATAAAAAATGAACTAGCCTCGAACAGTCGATCTTCACCAATCGATCCACTTGGCTAAACTACAGTTTTATTGAGTCTATATTAAAGGCCGCAATTTTTTTTTGTGCACCATGATTCAAGTGGTGCCACATTCGATTGATACATATTGTACAACTTAATTAAACTCACGACTGGCGTTCATCATTATTAGCAATAATATCATGACTGCGAATGAGGGAAGGAAATTTTCACATCTGGCGAAGCGTGCCAAGTTAGGTCCACTCATCGATCATCGTATCGCACCATCAACGAAACTGTTAATAGAATCGCGTGTTATTCTGAATTTAAGTGACTCAATTTATAAGTGAACGTGTTGCTGAAACACGAACGAGATCAGACAGTTAGTATGGTAATTTATCGGTCCTTGTCTGAAATTCCCGATCGCAACTCGCTGGCGGAAGTGGACGCGTGCTTAAAACGCACACACTATGCATGACTATGAGGTGTAGGTATTTTCTGTTCGGAAAAGCGTTGGCTTTATGATACAGTGTATCAACGTATGTAAAATATCCATGCGTGTGACCACACCCAGTATATCAGAGTGCAAACCCCTTCCCCAGATTTGTAACTACACTATTCATTGAGCAAGATGTGTTATAATTTAGGATTATAGGATAAAGAAAAAAATGAAGTGGGTAGCTTAATAAATAACGAGAATTCTATTCGCTCCGCAACTATATGCGTGAGCGGAAGCTTTCGCTGTACATACGTAGAGAGTTATTGGTCTTACGCAATACGTATATTACACACTGATCCCCAACACTCACGCATGTTAGAGAGGGAATTAATCACCTTTCTTTAGGTTCGTTCCTTTGTTGAGATTTATGGCTTCATTATTTGGAGCCACCGTGAGCCCGCTTCGAAATCGGGAGAACTGATCGACCCGCCGCAAAGTATACGGGGGAATCAGGGAACGGGGGCTCAACGTACTCATACGGGGCCATAGGATACATACACCTATATATAGATGGATTAAGGTGTATAGGTATAACATATACCGTACTCGAGTCGCCGCGGGGATTCGCTCCCTTAGTCTTTGTATCAGTATTGTCTGCAGGCTGGTACAGATCCACAGTATCAGTGCAGCACCAAGCTGAAGTCGTGCTCTTAGCTCCCACGAGAATTCTGCCGTAGATCGGTATTACGTTCCATCGAGATAAATCTACTGGTGCATCGATAGCAATCAAACTTCCGGGCAAGTGAATCTGAAGTTAAGGAGACCTCGGTTTATTATGCGGGTAAAAGAGAGAGAGAGAGAGAGAGACAACCGTAGGCGGAAGCCAGTTACGGTGAAACTGAGATATATAGATATTGGTCGGTGAAGGTACCTGCAAATTTGTATGCGGCCCGTGAACATGTCCAAACTAGGCTAAAGCGGTGTATCTTATATATCTTGCAGTATACTATACGTATACCTACAGCATATCTCCTGACAAAAAACGGCACCGTGGCGGTGCTGAGGTAGGAGCAAAGACGAGACCCAACTCCTTGCCACATTTGTGATTACGCGCAAAGTAAATGTGGCATTTACCTGTACTCTTCCTCGAAAGACGCCATCACTCTTCCATCAGTTCGCCGATTCGTTGATTTGGCAATAGTATGAGAAACGGACGTTGAAATTACCGCCTTGGTTGAATTTTTGGTTGATTTTTGTGAAATTTAAAAAGCTATCTCATATGCCCAGATCTCTGAAGAGCACTGAGATTTATAACGTTCAAGATAGACGTTCTCCCTCTTAATTGCCAGCTCGAACTGAGACGCAACTTCGATCCACGAGACCAATTTCTACTTATTTTATTGGTGCTTCATGTGTTAGCTGAAAGATCTGATCGTTGAGAAGGAATGACAGTTATTAATTGCCAGGAAAGTTATTAATTGAAAATTCGAGGTGTCAATGGTCGAGAAAATTTTTCGAGAGACACTGAAGGCCGCAGGTTGTATAATACGTGTTTTTTTCCTCATATAATACGTTAAGTAGCTGGATACACGAGAATCTATACGGCGAAGGACTATCTGCTACCGCCGTCGACCTTCTAATTAATACTCGTTAGAGATAGGGTTCGTATCCGTCGTAAATATGACGCCGTTCTTTGACATTTACAAGGAAGTCCCACGTCAGTTTTAGGGATGCGATAAACTTTGTTTCAGAGGCGTTCCCGTACTAAGGGGCTTCAAGATGAGAAGCTGATTGGTTAAACCAAAAAGTTAGATTTAAAAATGAGAAACAGGTTTGGATACTGTCGCCTACGTATCGTTCGTTCACTGCCATGCAGTGCGTCAGAGCTACAATTAAACTGAGCCGGATAACAGTGACTTCAGGAGCAACGAGGCACCAAAGAAGACGAGACGAAAGGAGAAATGAAAAATGTGAAACGCCAGGACAATCACTTTACGGACTAACGCCTCGGAGTTCGTCCTTACAAGGAGTTCTGTTCGAGTGTCCTCCGAAAATGGTCGGCGATTTCTTACTGCAGACGTGCATTTAAAAGGCATGCCCTTAACCACCCTACAACCACCCTCCCGTCAAAAGTCGAAGGAATGCTCGCTATGGGGACCGAGCTCTGATTTATGATGAAAAAGAAAACAACGCTGCAGGGACGAAAAACAAAAGGCTGTATGCGCAGCCTTTTACCCCCTTATACATACACTCGTCACGAATTATTTCACCTTCCTGCCTTTTTGAGATAGGTCCAGATCACTCCAAATTCCTACAAAGTACAAACTCTGTATTATGGATGGGAATACTTTAAGGATGGAAATACTGAACAATGATTGGAAACAGAGTTTTTCGGAGTTACCAGGGCCGAGCAACCCTTACTTTCAATGGCCCTAGACCGGGTGACTGATTCCCTAAAACGGGAGCATAATTTTATTTTAAAGATAGCTCTGTAAGGGTGAGAAAGGGTTCATGCTGCAAACGTCAAGAGAATTAGTGGACGTTTTTAGATGAATATAGATACATATATTCTTCAACGCGACGGCTTTATCAGCGAGCATGAATTGTTTCTAGATAACTTAAGTCCTTGCGCATTAATTGCCAGCCTGGGCAGTCGTAAAAGTGGCCAAGCGTAATATTTCAGGTGGCAATTATCTGAGGATCTGGACATAAGCGTCTCACATTACGCCTCATCCATCACACACACACGCTGGTCCCAACTGGCCCCGATGTTATCGGGACTGAGTGCATCCTCCCACAACGGGTATGGTAGCTTTGGGTAAATTTACATTTTTCAAACATCTTTGGTTCTAAGATACGGGATTCGAGTAGGTACCTATCTACCTACCAGCCCTTCCAACAGAATAACCGAATAATTCTAGAAATAATACACGCTGGTGTCTTGTTCAATTTTACAACCGCTACGTGCTTCCTTGAGATCATCTCAACGAGATGAAATTAACAACGTGAGAACCCTTCAACCGTTTGAGTCAAAGGCAGTCATTGTTATCCGTATTTTGTAGTCAAGCCACTGGAGATTGCCAGACGTCAACATTTATCCAAGATAAAAATTTGAATACCAGAGTGAGATAGGGTAAATCACGAGCTACTGAACTGTGCGAGAATTCAAAAAGGCTTTGAGAAAGAATATGGAAAAATGATTTATATGTAACACCGGCTGGCAAAGAATTAGTAAAGTTATACCGTACCGATTCGCGGTAGGCAATATTTAGCGTCTGTGGCTATTTCGGTTTCGAAACAATGAGAAGTTGTGTCTACCATGTCCCTTGCGTGTAAACGAAGCCACCGCGATACGTGCAGCTGTTTAGCATGGGGTAAAGAGTTTGAAAAAAGATAGCTCAAGAAATGCTATGCTGACTTTGATCTAAAAATAACTGAATGTAAAGAAGAACTATTATTTTAATATACGACTATATTAATATACCTTCAAGAAACTTTAAGCGGGTAATGTTTGTTGTTTTATTTGAAATTTCGCTTCAACTCGGTAAATATCGTTTCTTTCTATTTATTTTCACTAAGTGCCAGTAGTTTGGCAGTCGATGTTCTCATTAGCACAGCTCGGAATGCATACCCATCTGGTGCAATAACAAGGTTATTAATAATTTTGTTCAATAATCAAAATGAGTACGTACTACAAGAGAGGGATCTCCTGATCGGTAAAAAAAGAAATGACAACGCGAGACACAAGGAAAAAATAATTTATAACATATCATTAATATCAATGTATCGAGTCACCTCACAGGGGAAACTCCTGCAGGTCAAACCTCCATGTGTAAGCATGTCAAATGCCCATAATATATGACCATTCAATGTGTCAGCCTATCCTGTCAATATGGAAAGCTATTAATCACTCACTGATTGCTAGCACTTAAAACAGTGGCCAGACAAAAAACTTCTAGTGGCTGGTGTACTCGAGGTTATTCTAACGCAGAGGAACGGTAGCTGATGATCTATAGTTTTTAGTATCTCCTCCAGAAGATCTTTGAGTATCGTTATCAACATCAGTGTCAGCAGTCAGTAGCTAAAGATTTGTTTTCTGTTCCCCTCGGGCGTTGAGACCGGTCTATTGTTCCAACAAAGTGGAAGATGGTCAATATAAAGAGAAGAAATGGACCGAAGACCCGTTCAGTCCCGGTCCTTTCCCTTGTCCTATACCTACTGATGTATTACCAGCCAGGAAATCTATTCACTTTATGTCTGACTGCAACTGTATTTAAGAAATCGACCAATGTAAGTAAATCTCTGCACTGGTAGCAACTAACGATTTCTAAAGTTTTTTTTTTCATATGCTTGGTTTTTCGAAAGGTACATATATCAAGTGGATTATTTAACAATTCTGGGGTTCCTGTACCGTTTCTGTATTCATTCTCTCGAAATCGTGTATCAAATAAATGTCTACCGGGTTCTGTACATCATTCGTTGACCTTCTCCCTTTGCAGTGTATATACGCAGACGAGAGCACATAAACAACCATAAAACTGTGGCAGCAACGAGCTGCTACACCGCGATCCAACAAAGCTAACAAAAGACCAGAGAAAAACAGTCGAAGCGCCCCCGTCACGCCCACCTCATCGCCAAGACTTTGGGCCTTTCGAGTCTTCGAGGGCCCTTCCCTCCCCACCTTCTTCATCTCTTTTCTCTTCTCCCCGCACGTGTCCTCAGGTGGGACGAAAAAACTGCTCAAACCACCGTAGAACGATCTTGCGACCCCAACGAATGACCGATGGCCCATGAGCGGCGGGTATAAGTGACCATGCGGAGCGAAGAACCGTGAAAAGGGCACAAGAAAACGGCAAAACTCCGCGGCTAATCGGACCGACCTTGGCTCCACTCCACATCACATCATTCCACCTCGCACGTAGCTTTACTTCCATATATATCTAGCTGACTTGGGGTCGAAGTATCTTAGGATGACATTCCTGAGCCCGGATACATATATACGAACTGCATGGATCGGAAAAATCAGAGAAACTTAGAGGAATAATAGTTTAATTTCACAGATGTCATGGAGATTTCACTTTTATCTGATGAAATTGATGAGGAATTGAGGATGAAGTTTGTGACTCCATTCCGAGTCATATGACAAATGGCCGGACATTTGCTGGATCATCATGTGTACCAATTCCAGTATGGGGTACTTAGAATAGACGGTTATACCGATATGTGGAAATAAAATGTGTAGAAATAGGAAAGCTAATAAAATCAGAATGCCATCTATTCCGAAATGCGTTTCCTTCCTCACGCAAGATTCCCTACTCCCATCTGGATATGGATTTTCTAAATGAATAAGAAAAATATCGAATATTTATTCATAGAATTGACGTGTTCATAAAACTAAATGAACTCGCTGGTTTTCGAAGATTTTAACAGCTCGTTGGTTATATGTACTTCTGCGTTTGCGCGGGGTGCAATACATACTGCAGTTAATGCCATACGTGCGCATACGCCATTAAGAGGTTTGTTGAATGGACGGCTGGCTCTCGGCTACACACGGCCCACGCCTTCGCAGACACTTTAGGGACAGGTTAATCTTCGCTTGAGTTTGGTTTAATCTTCGGGGAGCGTCGCCGTCCTTCTAGGGCCCAAACCTACGCCATGGAGCCGATCCCTTGCGACACACTTCCGGTTTTGTAGGCCCGAAACGGGCCCAACACCCAAACGACAAGCCCACCTGAAAATTACACGCTTCGCTCGAGAGGGCCGTGACAGAGTAGCTCAGGGCCAGTTACGTGGACAAAAAATATGTACGACTAATTAGTCCCCATCTATTAATTAGATATCTCTCATCTTCGCCATTACAATTCAAGAAACATCACCAAATCCCAGCTTCGTTAACTTCAACTGTTTCACTCCGATGATCAAATAGTCAGACCCGTCTAGTCTGGATTCTAGAATTTCGAACGACGTATACGAGAGCGAGCAATATCGTCACCAGGTGATACAGGGAATAATATTACAGCATATACTTAGCGCACGTCGAGCACCAGTGCGCATACGTGCACCTATTTATGTGTATACGTATAAAAGTGCGGCGATGCGTGATGCGTGATGCGTGGCCAAGAAGGCAGCTGCACTCGAGGATAGTATCGTGGAAGGCGGGTCACGATAAACGGTCAGTTTAATACCTCCAGAACTCCGCATTGGGAGATTAAGATGTCAATCTTCCGTCGACCTGTCAGCTCGCCTACTACCTCGTGGTATATGCATACGCCGGTCACTCTTTATAGTAACGAGCGGAATAATTAGCATCGTATTTTCTGAGTTGCCATGAATTCACGTGAACCATGTAATTAGTAATTATAGCTAAGGTAGGTCGCGGGTAATGTAATATGACGTGAAATGTAGCTGCTGTGAAATCAACTCGGTTTTTCGTATTCGTCTGGAATGATAGTTTCTTCTTCAAACTCTGTATACCTACTCGAATTAATTTATGGCTTGTTGATCTCTGTGAGGTTCATTCATTATTAATTTCGCATAAATTAATAAATAATTGTACTCGCACCGCACTCATGTCCGCACATAAATTTATAGAAACACGTTTTAAAGTCGATGACCATCGTGTAACTTCCAGATTCTAACCAGCATCATCACTCGTTAATGCATCTCACCGAATTCAACATAATCGATCCTATCTTCACCAGAATGAAATCCACTCAAAAATGTCTCTCTCGTCTTTTTTTTTCGCACAGATTTCCCTCTTGATTGTGAAATCTGCTTTATATTCACACTATGCAAGTTCTACACACGCTTTCAGTGTTACTTGACGAATTACACATAAACTAATATGCGTTACGCGGATGTACAAACGTTATACTTACTTCCGCCCACGCTGTGGCGTGGTAGAAGTTAATCGTTATCACCGTGTCAATAAACATGAATTTAATAACGCGGGGATAAATATCCGGTCTTCTTGTGTGGCCAGAGTGTTTTAAGAGTGTTGGTTCGTAGACCAGCCGACAATGAGTTGTCGAAGTCATGTAAAACTCCAGGATGAAAGAGTCTCTGTACACGGTTATATACCTATATCTATACATATATGTACTTGTAGTTATAACTATGCGCATTTCTAGATATAATATATTTATGTGTAGAGGGAAGAGCGTGCAACCTTCACGTGGACAAGACGAAACACGTGTTGACCGCTCTGGGGTGTATTGTAGTTTGTAGTGATTTACGGCTTGACGACAGCCACTCGTATATAGTATCGCCTGGCTATGTCGCTGCAGCATCATTTCAAGCCTGGACAACAAGCGTTTCGATTCATTCTTAAAGAAAAATTACACGTATGGGTACATATATCTTTAAACTTGAACTAATCTTCCGGCTTTGCATGATGCGATGATCTACGCTGGGGTAAACGAGCCGATGGTGAAGGAAAGAAACTATTTATTCAAAGCAGGAAGTGCAACGGTATATTTAACAGCTCGTATATGCAATGGTGAAATAAGAACTGGTTTTGACAAAGTTTTTGGTAAAAACGTGGTAAAAAAAAAGGAGGACTGAGACTGGAGAATCCGAATGACAGTTCAGTTGAAGATTATTTGTAGTATCAGTGTAACAAGGTTCCAAAAAGGCTGTTTGTACTCGTCAACGGATAGCTGTCAAACGCGGTGACTAACGCCTGACATTAATTCACTGCGTGTAGCAGAAATGCAATAGAAGAAGTAGCTAACAGCAGAAATACGCGAAGTTATATGATATACCTATATGCGAACGAACGAGTAGAAGTCCAGAGATGAGCGCAGCATTCTTCAGACAAGTTTTTGTCAACTGAACCGCTTACTTCCTGTCTGGGAACGCCTTGCAATCTCGTGCGATATTTGTCGTAATATTGGCAGGAAAAAGTTAACGAAATCAATTCCTCGATGGTGCAGTTATCAACTAATTACTATGTCATTATACATCGTTCGTTTCTTAGTAATATTATCATTTGCTGTTTGACTTTAATCACTTGCGAACATTTTGAAGTTTGAAATACACAAATACATTTTCAGGAGACTCAAAATTTTCTGATCTCTTTGGAAGCCGGATGTAACTAGGTGAGTCGTTCTTTGAAGTACTATCAGAAAACGACTGCAGATTGTATTAAAATATACCGAAGATTAATACACTGTGAAGTCAACATCGGCAATTACTTGGTATATAAACTTGTTCCACTTTTCAAACGCCCAGTGGTATGACATGACACTAGTCGTATATCCTGAAGCTTTTAGTCTGGCTCCTAATTGCTCGGTTAGAAATTTCGAATGCTAATCAGTGTTCGACTCAGCTAATTTATTAAAATTGATAGCGAGTCACAAATTCGTTAATTACTTGTTAACGTTCACCCGTTTGCTGGGATACCGCAACTGCCTACCTGTGAAGATAATGCGGTAATAGTAATCAGACTTTAATGCACTTGCCTTGCTGCGTGGGTATATGTACCACAAGGTCTGTCGCCTCGACGGCCCACAGCTTGCAGCTCGTAAACTTTCGATACTAAATTATGTTGAGAATAAAATTAAGAGGAATTACTTTCCTATGTCACTAGACAGCGATTGAGTGGCTGCAATTGAATTCACAAACAGGCAATATGCGTGGATGAACGGAATTCAAATGAAGAAATCGCAGAGTTTAACAGCTAAGCGAACCGGACTTGGCAATGAATAGCAACACGCAGATCTTACGGACTAGAAGTGCTTACTAATCACTGATGACAATCAGGCAGGTAGAAGGAGGCCGTAGGGATGCAGGAACAAGGAATAACCATGGCGAAGCAAGTCTGGCCATTTATCAAAGCAGGAGTATAAAGTCAGGTGCTACTTGGCACGTTCTTCAGCCTAAGAACATCTTGTATTTAACAGCTTTGCTCGGGTCATTTTCGCGTTTTGAAACTCGAGTGACAAATATCTCTCGCACGTGCCAGACTACGAATGGAAACATTAACAGATATTATTATATGGCATGTGCAAAACGAAATCTGTGGTCAGATTTCACGAGGGAATAGTTCAGCGCTGAAATTCCAAAGGATGAATGAATCCACTGCACTGGATGTCTGCGAAGTGGCATTCAGGGTTTCTTCGATTTCCACTTCTCTGATTAGCTGAATCAAATGATTAAAAACGATGACTTTTATAAGACCTGTGGCACCAATTGCAAAGTAATGACAGAGTTACAAATGTTTGTTCTGCATCTTGCAGGGGGTAGATATTTATATCGATATAAAAGGGTTTAAATACCTGCGGACGAATTATGACTGCATCGAAACGTAAGGCTGGAATTTGATGAGGCTAAATTTCAGTCTTTAATATTTCTTGAGTGGATGTGAAGTTCCGATTTTCGAGTTATATAATTTGATATCCTGCAGGTAGCATATCGGAAATACAAGTGGGTTTTATCAAGGGTAATAAACAGGCAGAGAATTATTCGACGAATGAAATCATACTATTCTTCTATCACTTGCGGAATAAAACTATCCATTAATATAACAGTTTTTGCAAGGAGACCAAGGTCAAACATTCGTATAGAAGTTAACGAAATAAGGTATAAAGCAGGACAATTGAGAGCTAATAGGAAGATGTGACCACCACTCATATGGCACTGCAAATTTCGTCGATATCCATTTTTTATCCAACAGGTATAATGATGATTATTCAGTTTCTTGAGTCACGTATTACGAGCGTCTTTTAGATATCGTGTTACTTCTAGTTAAAATTATCATCTGCTATAAGGTCGTATTTGTTTTTATGACCAAAACCACATAATACGAGGTTGATACGTATTTCACACATTGTTCTTCTGTTCAATTTTATGAACCTAGAATTAGACAGATTCATGATCACGACTCCACATTCTAACCGTGGAAGGCCATGGGCCTTTAACGTCACTCTTTTTGTTAGCATTTAGTATGCGGCGTTGACTTGCAGCGTTTTGCTGTATATAGTTATTCTAGTGGTAGTGTGTCGAATGTCTTGTTCATCTGCATGTCGAGCTAGAATAGAGTGATAGAATTTTCTTGCGGGAAACGGAAGAAATAAGCCCGGGTCCGGCTAGACGTACCAAACAATAAACAGACTAAATATAACGCGTCACTCCCCATGTGCGATATAGCGTCTTCTTTTACCATCTAAATATGTGTGCCTGCATGGGCCTCGACTGGATAGTGTTGGTGGAATAGCTTTTAAAAGACGTAGAGTTAAGAGGACGTTTTTTCTCATCGTCGTATCAATTTTCTTTTCATTCGGTGCCTCTAGAGGCTAATAGCTTCGCACTCTCCGGTCCAGATATATCCATAGACCGTGTACCATCCAGGGTGACTCTGCCTTTTCTCGAACAAATTCAACGAGAATACCATAGATAGATGTATAGATCTATGTATAAATGGATCTATGTATCTTAATATCATCTGCAGCTACGCAGGGTGTGCTAAGAGTAACGAAAGTCTTCTGAAGCTTTACAGGGAGTCGAGCCTTTCTAAACAACGAGATAACGGGCTCAAGTTACTCTAGACTAAGGTTCCTTTTTTACCCTTAAGCTCAAAATCCCCTTAGTAATGACAGCGTCACCCTGCAGGTTAAGTTGAGATAAGCTTACGGGGGAGGAACTGAACAAGTAAATATTTGTTAACTCCCAATATAAACGGAGATTTAGAAAGTGCACGATGTAGCTGTTAAGCCATATTTATCCTAGTGCATACAGGCATTATTTTCTGTAGCTGCTATTTATATTCGCGGTCAATTTTTATTTTTTATTTTCAAATTTATTTCAAGCCTGAAATATGCGAGAAGAGATACCCACTCGCGGTCTTATCCCGCTAAGTTAAGTCTAGCAAAAGATCTTATCGTCGAAACGAGTTCACTTCTGGCGGTGGGACGTTCGAGATTGCCTTGTGTTTCATCGGAAGCAATTCTGTGCCCCGTAGTCTGCAGGGCTGTTAGTCCAGACTCCCCAGCATGAAGCATCGCATCTTACGTGGAACAAATGATCCTGATCCTGATGCTGATGCTCAGCCGCCGTACATCGCCGTTTGGTTTCTAAACAGTTAAACCCAACCTGGCTGAACGAGCCTTCTCCCGGTAAACTAAATAGCCAATTTAAATCTCGAACTAAACGACTACTCGACCTCCCGCAAGCTTTGTTTGTCTGACTTAATTCTATAAGGAAGAGAAACGTATTCTTCGTTTTTTGACTGACGCTAAAATGCTTCCTTTGACCATGCTAATAGGCCAGTGCACTGCGGTCGAATAAAGCTCCGAAAAACTTGGACCTAATATTCCGTTCATGCCATTTTATAATTACCGATAATTTCCTAACGATAATTGGTAATATATATATGCTCAAGGTAGTCGAGCCTGCGATATGGTGACATATGAAGTTATTTTGTGGTACATATGCTTCTCACAAGATTATTCATGGTTTCAATCATCAGTTCATATCTGTATGCGTTAGACAATGAAAAAGTGATAACCCACACCAGTCAAAGAAAGATGGAGCATAAGGACTCAAATTGATCGTTTCATTCATAAGAGTCTTTTCCTCTCCTTCCTGCACGGTTTCTGTAGGTTTACTTAAAACATGAGATTTTTACTCGGCAAAGATTTGTTCCAAATGAACCCAACCTTCAGGATTCTCGCAATAAAGCGATCTTGAAGAGTTTGGAAAGGTTCATGAGCTGTTACTCAAATGTCATGTCTAGAATTTAGGGCATTTTCATTCTTCCGAACATTTTCTGTCACAGGAAGGAAAACCTTTGCTATGACCATAGATTGTGAAATTTTTAACTCGGATTTGGAATCAGCGTTCCAATCGATAAACCCTGGGAATTAAATTTCACGAGGATACAATGACTTCTGTTAAAAACTTTTGGCCAGGTTTTTTCGATTCTGGCGCACTGTGTAGTAGCTAGCGACTAAGGTCATCAGTGAAATAAACGACGTCGTTCAAGTATCTGTGTCGTCAAATGAATAATAATGATTTTACCCGAATCATGACGTAATTGAGCAAAAATGACGTCCAGCTTACGCCTGCCTTGTCTAAGATGTGGTCATAAAATCGCTCTCGCGAATCTCGAGGCGTGAAGCATTTTTTTATTGCTTCGCTAATCATATCAACTACAAAATCTGGCTAAGATTTAGTCGTATAATTCTAGTTCAAAGTACATCACGGCATGAGCATCTCTCTGTTATTTGATAGAAAAATTCTTCCACTAAAAATATTTTATAAGGTATAAATAAGATCAAAATATCATTTGCTACTCACCGTCTGATTGTTTCCGATAGCAGTGTTCATCAACGCCAGAAGAAGACTACAGCGTATAATCGCCGTCCTTCCGGTGGTCATCTTCGTTTCAGTGATTAAGGCTACGTAGATGGCTCTAGTTTTTGCGTTTGAAACGAGTCTGATCAAAAGCGTTTAAAACACCTCATGATTAACAACCGTTTCGTTAATATCCATCCTATAATTCACTTTAACGAGTTTAATAAACTATCATCGTACACTTCTTAAGTGGCATCTTGACAATTTCATATTTCAATGATCCAAGGATTTCTTTGAAACCGCTGCAGGTATCGTAGCCCGCACTTGTGCACGTGTTTAATTTTACAATTACCATCATATTTTACGAGGACGACTTTGAATTTGTCTGGAATTTCCGAAATTCGAGTTAAAATGTTTATTTCATTGGTCAGTCGGGAGTTAACAAGCTAACGCGTTTTCCTTCGCAAAATCAAACCCCTCTCTCTATCTATGATTTCACGCATTCTCACCGCAACCGCAAACTCTGTAATTTTAACTCGACACTATGAGACGGATCAAGTAACATTCGTAGCGTTCATTATTTTCGTAATCAGCTTACGGTACGTTGGAACATAACTTCATTAAACTTGAACAAACTCTAAAAATGCAGCCTGCGCATCACCGAGCGTGTTTTATATTTTCATTAACGATTCATCACAGATTCAAAAAAAAAAAATCGAATCAGTCGAATAATGATACTTAGACGAGGCTCTCTTAGAGGCCGGATAAACCAGTACCACGCGCGCACGTGGTCATGGTACGACTGAGTGAATTGCGGGGGAAGTATCAACAGAGGCTGTTCGCTGTTGCCTCTTGCCTCTTGCCTCTTGCCTGTTGCCTGTTGGTTGTTGGGATAGTAGAGCCGGAAGAACCTCGGTCTGGAAGGTATATAAGAGAGGGGAAAGAGCCCAAAAAGAGACAGAAATATCAACCACCTAATTGAGCCGAAGTAGGAATCATCACTAATCATAAGTCGCAATCGAATATCGGAAAAATGAAATAGTAATGAAAGAAATTCAAGTTTTACGAAAAAATTACTCGCAAAAAATTTTAGCAAGAGCGAATTGTAACGAAAGTCTGTGAGCCTTACCTAATATGCTATTTCTAATGATGTCGATTTATTCTTCTATGCAAGAAAATGATTCGAAAGATCTCCTATTCAAATGAACCCGAGATCCTAAAAGGAAGTTTAATAGATTCGCAGCCTTTCGAACCGTACTAGTATTAGCATGAATGCATGGTTGTGAATGCGAATCTCATTCAGCGTTATTTCACTTTCGCATTATTATAACTTTGTTCGTGAACTGAATTTCACTAAACGGATTGTAACATAAAATTGCAATCCCCTGCGGCTTACCTCATTTAGTAGATGATACGTGAAGATTCCGAAAAATATCCATAAAGACTCCTTCTAAAAGTTGTTCTTCACTTTTTTCACTGCCCACTTGCGAACGATTGAAAAGCCCGAAATTAGGGGTTGGGTTTTTAATGAAGAATTGCTTTTCGACGATTATTGAGCCGTAGAATTTAAGGCAGTATATTTTTTCTTCTTACTTTTTTTATAACCTGGACGAGTCCTGGTTGCACGCAGGCAAATGGTAATGACCATTTTGAGGACATGGGTAATGACATACGCTTACTTACCGAAACTACCACCGGGCAGACGGGCGCCCACGCCCCCTCTTGCAGAAGATTACCCGAAATTACCAGTTTTTCGAGCAAATAGGCTTGTCCGATCTTGGAACCGGTCATTTTCAACGGTTAGGACCAGTTCTGGGCCTAAGTGCCACGCCGTGACTGCGTTTACGATTAGAATTAAATCAGTAAGGCTTTCCAATTATGAAAATCGATTATTTGTAATATTGGTTTTCATTTCTTGTTATTCTTGTTTTCGTGTTGACTTAGAACTTCGTTCCTCCTTTGTGTCCTTTACGATTGTTACAGGAATATGGGTTACCTACTCTCAGAAACGAAATCCGAGTGCAAATTCAACTCGAGCGAATTTCAGTGAATTGTATCCAGTATCCAGTTCTGGGGAGACAGAAGCGCCGATCCCTCCTGTATAAATCAACGTCCTGGCTCCTACGACCTGGGGAATCTTGCTAGACGGCGAGGGACGACGGGAGCCCTCCCTGATCGCAAGGACTCAGGCTGCTTATGCTAATGGCGGCAAATCAATTTATTTATATTTATTTATAGCATTCAAATGTTCGTTCATCCCAGTGGCTCGTCTCCGGCGCAGACCACCCGCGGAAAGGTATTGCCTGATCCTGATGGCCGAGCAAGCGAAGCGATTGAGGTCCGACAAGGGAGGTCCGATGAGTCCGTGTATGTGTACGTGCAATGACGTAATATTACGACTGCTGCGTTAGCTTCATTCGGTAAGGAAAGTACCCGACTTGACAAGTCGTATTAATAATCGAGTCTTTCAAACGGGCATTGCGTGTGAGCGGATACTTGAACTTTTTATATATGGAGTCCCTGATCCAGCTGTATAGTTCCAATCAACGAATCACTCTCCAGTATATTACTACATGTTTAGTCTTAAAGAGACCCATCGGACTAGGCTGCGTAGTGCGTGCATCGTGTCTCTTGGATTAGTCGATTCGAGTTGTTAAGCTTCTCAAAAAATTCTCTCAAGCATTGGCTAGACGGTCAGTGCTTCTAATGACCCTGCATCCTATATTTGAGAAGATACAAACCACTTCGAGAAAATTCTCTGTTCACTGCTGATGAAACAATTGGTTAAAAGATTCGCGTCAAAGACTTAGCACTTCATTCTTTCCATGCAACTGAATACGTACATTTTTTATTTAGATTGCGTTTAGTGTTGAACTTCAAATTTGACGCACGACTCTTATGCTCGACATATCAAAGTGTGCTTCTTTTTCAGATTTGCTGAAAATACGACTCCTCTCTGCGAAGTGCAGGAAGCAATACTTGCTTGGTTTTGCAAGGTACTTCATCCTCGGCAGTTGTTCGCGTTACCTCCTTGACCTGTTCACGCTTCACGAGCATCTACTTGCACCAGAGATTTGAGGAATCGATCAAATGACTTGTACTTTCGTAATCCTAAAACTAAACAGCTGTGTACCAAAAGTCATTTGCTGTATTGGCTACAAACTTTCATTTAGCTCACGCTGTCAGTGTCCATTAGAGAGGCCACGACCTTGTGCTGTTTTAAAAGAAGGTTATATCGTTATATACCTTATTTTGAAATCTTGAATAGGGTCGTAATTTGTGGTACTTTGCGGGAGTCTAAATGAACTTTAATATATGTGGTGAGCTCTGTAGTCTGTTGTATAGTAATGGCTTTCATAGACTTGACGCGTGTCTGTTATCACATTCCAACACTAATCTTATCTCCAATTTTTAGGTTTTACTTTTATTCATTTCTTTTTGAAGAACTGTGTTACTTACTAACTTGTGGTAGTCCCAAAAGATCAATAAATTATTCTTTATTATTCTTTAAGAGTCAACTTGAACATTGCTAATATGTAAATCCAACATCTGGCATAATAATTTATTTGTATTAAGCTTTCTAAATAAAATCAACAGAAAAATCGAATTGGCTAACGGTTTGCTCTGTAAACAAATTGAATTTCTGAAATTCCTGCCACCGTCAAAGCATTCAATATGAAATTCCCGGCTTACTTTAATTTTTCGAAACCGATACTCACCTGAAACAAATTATTTAGTCCATCTATTCTTTTGATCAATCAAAAACTAACAGGATTCACACGTATCGCATGCGGAAAGGTTCTTCAACTGTGACCCCACAAGTCGCCAATTTGCCCACGCAACCCAGAATTTTCATAATAATACGCTCTTCATCGATGTCTATTATTACGTAGCTACTATTATAAGTAGTAACCAAGAAATACTTTTAAACATATTATTTACTCCGAAACGTTTTCGACATTAATGGAACTAAAATGTTCACACGATTTTGCAAATTCCCTGGTAGACGGCCCCGCGTGTGTTACCATCGGCCAAACTAGCTAGCTAAAAGGCCACCTTGGTTGCAAATTAAGTTTAGCATGGTTGGTGCATTCAGACGCATACATACTATGTAGGATGCACCTACATGGTGCATACTGGATGCAGTCGGATACACCAGGTCGGTTGTAAGCCGGATGGTAAAATTGTATGGGGCTCGAGAAATGGTTAGCAGTTCATTTTACGTTGCAAAAAGTTTGCCACATGCTGCGAGAGATCTTACAAAAGGCCCACGTGGCTTCAGACACCGTAACGCAACGTTTCGAAGCGCGCGATTATGACACGAATGGCGAATCTGACCCCAACATTTGACGCGGAGTTTTTGCTCTTCCAGAATAAAAACAGCTAATGTTTAGTCGCATCCAGTCTTTCCTTCACTTCAAAACTTTAAATACCGAAATTGCTTCATTAGATAAGCTTCTGTGGGGTTAACAAAATAATTAGTACCGCGTGACCTGCGGAGACCAACGTGATGACAGACATTTGGACGGTGATGAGAACAGGTAAAAATTTACCTCTTGGAGAATAATCAAAAAAAAAAGGATGACTACTCTTGTCTCCTTCATCTGCAAGTCACATCGTGACCTCAGTTATTAATATGTTAATTAATACCGCGACCATTCATCGTCGAGTAACTTTCGCGAAGCGTAACGAGCAGGAAGTCCATGCACCTAAAAAAGTTGACGGGAGTAAATCAGGAGCATTAAGGGTAAGAGCAACCTTAATATAAATAACGGAGATAACCATCGTAAGCGTAGGTCGCAGTAACACGTTCATATTTGAACTTCGAAGACCTGCATGAGACGTTTTAGGCAGGAACACAATCCAATTCTCTATAGTGTCGCGTACCAGTCGCTAGTGGATGATCTCTGCACTGCAGGTTTCCATCCAAAGAGATGCGGAGGCTGAGACAGCGTGTGTCCGGGTCACGGAGAGAGATGAACCGATGAACCGCAGAGGTTCTCACGGCCTCTTTTCCCAGCTTTACATTGAACAATAACACAAAGGTGTCAGACAAGTACCCAACCTAAATGACTGAGAATCTCTGCCACCTCCTGTCAGCCATCGAAAAGTCCGAGTGCTGGCCAGTTCTGAATGAATTTGCATTCAGAAATAAACGCTCGACTCTGCACGCGTCGTGCAGGCTGCTATCTCATTCATATTTAACGCGCTTTGAGGGCGTTCACGTCTTCCACATAAGAGACTCTCTGGAGCCTGCAAGCTGCACGGCGATGAGACTGCTCGTCTGATTCAGCTGAGCTCAAGTCCTGTTACCGGACTGTTGTGAGACGGGTAGACGGCTACTTGCTACATGTATATGTGCTTTTAGTGGCTCGAGGAAGGCTTGATGAAGAAGATTGCGTAAGGTTGAAAGCAGCTGAGAATGCAAACTGTTAGAATAACGAATCAATTCCGGTATACCATTACACGGAGCTATTTACACCGACTGAAAGTAAGACTCATAGTTCATTCGCTCACAAGTATATCGTTTCTTGATCGGTTGATGGATAGATCACCATATTGGTACATCTCTATAATCGGTTACAATGATCGAGCCGAAATTCCGGAGAAAGTCCAACTGGATCTTCAGAAGAAACAAAAAAAAAAAACGATGATCGAAAAGCAGATGAGTTGGAAATAGTTGATCTCGCAATAATTGGATTGGATTTCATGATATTGACTTACGGCAGCGATCAATGCTGTTTGCAGATGTCATTAACACGTTAAAACATCAGAAACCCGTTGTGAAGGTGTTCAGCTGTTCAGCGATCCACTTATTGGTTGTTGGTTGAAATTCGGGTGTCCGTGGGAGTGAATCTTCGGTGAATCTTCCCACGATATTTCCTCCTAATTTGCCGTAGAAAAAGTGTTCGGGAAATACAAGGTGATTATTCTATCGAAACGAGATTATGTCACGATTAACACGCATGCGACGAGAACAATGAACTCTTTTGATTCAGAACGTGATAGGTGAACGAGTTTCAAGAGCATATATCATCGTCCTGATAAGAACATTTCGGCAATCAGAATTTTACGTATCAGCTACACATGGCGATTCGCCAATTCCGAAAGTTTGAATCAAATTACATTGAACTGGAGAAACGCGCCAATCTGTAGTTACGCGGTTTTACAATCAAGTTCTGTATATTTAGAGACTCAGAGGCACTCCTACTCCTACACTTATCTCTAAACGGAGGTCGAACTAATAGCGGAACGTTTATTTCATGAGCGTGAGAACAAATTTGAATGAATGAATTGAAAAGTGTAAAAATAAGTAGCTGTCTAGTCGGCTAAAGATATTTATAAAACGATGAATAATTACACCGGGAGTCCATGAAGCGAATAACTATTCAGCTACCCCAACTCAAAGAGCAGATGCTTAGTATTCATCCCATCGAATTGTACAAGAGATGATTAAACAAATTAATAGAAAAGCTGAAAATCTTCGGGACAGATGGATGTATGTACTCACTACTCTACAGGACAAGTGGTCCTCGAGTTCAGGTGCAGCAGTTGACCCTACGACCCCAACTCCTCTGCTTTAGAGGTCACCGTTGTAGGATAACTTGGTGCAGCTTGTATCCGCGTACGCAATTTATGTTACTGCTTCTCCTTATACGTTACTGAGCACTAAGCGAGCATAAGACTCTTTACATGAAGGTAGAAATGCATACATACTTAGGTGTTTACGAGTATAGGCATAAACTGAATATATACCATGTATAGATCTATATGTATGTAACACACATGTATCCTCACATATTATAAGATCTATAGGGATGTGGGTATGTGCCACGATATATGCATACTCGTGGAGATATGGTGACAACTTCTCTCTAGAAGAGGAAACTCGAATCGATATGCTGACGTAACGACTGAACTTGCCCGCGGTATCAAATGCATGATCGACGATTCTCACGATCCTGTCCGTGAGACATGTCTACAGTTTAGAAAAAAACAGTTACGTAATATATGGGTTACATCACTTTCTTCCAGTTTTTCTCTTCCCATTTTCGTTGATTCAAATTTAGTCATTCATTTCAATGCAATACAGGATTGAATGTCGTTGAGATCCAAATCTGGTGCATCGACCTTTGTGCTGTATGTGGCAATAAAATTTATTCAATACACAAGTCGACCATTATTTCGTATGGCGTTGAAAAATCACTTGTTGTCAATGATATTTTGAAATAATCACATATGTTAGTTCTGAAAGATCGTGATTTATTTTCACATCGAAAGAACACGAAAGGGTATAACCATGAGCTGAATGTGGTTAAAAAAAAAATCATTGAAATCGCAAAAAAATAAGTTTCAAGTGGAGTGATCGCGTGTTCGTTTGAAATTTATCGTTCTGAGCAAAAATCAGATCATTTTAACAACCCACGACCTAATTAGGTAGAGTGGCAATAAAAACAGAGCCAATTTAAATCACATGATTAATTAGTGAAACAACAATAAAGTATTGTACTTTGCAGGATAGAATTTCACCGGAATAACGAACTTTCATAAAATCTCCTAACAATGAAACAACTCTACTTGCCACCGCAATGAGCGCTACTCAGCACTCGCTGAATGTGTAGCGCATTGCCGAGTTCAGTCGTAAATATAGGGATCTGTCTTTCAGTTAATGAGCTTTCAGGATTCTATGGATACTTGTATATCCGCTTAAACATTGTCTGACCTTAGATATCCAAGTCCAATTCTCCAGCCAAGTGGTGAAATAAAAGGAGTACGAATGCAGCCAAGCTCCTTCAGTTTTTTCAACCAAATTGTGATTTAGGAGTCGGAATCCATCTAAAATATGATGTTTTTTTATTCCCAGGACGATATGTATTTAAAAAAAAGGTTTATTCAATTGTTTTTATTCCGTTCTTGATTATTTTTCAAACTCATTGTAATACTGCGCAACTTTGATGAGCGATAAGACAGCCTAATTATTGGCAATAGTAGACGAACGGCAGGAGATTTCGATCAGTAATCATCTTATACGTCGTATGTATAGAGTACAAAGGTTTAAGGTGACGTGATCGCGACACTGCCATGACCTGCGAACATCTTATCGTATGAGTACTGAGTATTTTGCGAGGATTGAGTGTCGAACGAAGTTTAGTTTCCGTGAACATCGAAATGACTTCAAGTTGGAAATTGTCCTCGTTACTAATAATTGTGCTGGTTACGTGTATCCACGAAGGTATGAAATGACCATACATATAATTACCTTCAAACTATATGAATCCATTAAGTTAATGAACGAGGGGGTCTTCTGCAATAATTAATATCTCACATTACGTGTATCTTACCTCTAATATTAGGGTGAGTTGCACCATATATTTTGGCCCACCATGTCGTAAGCTGGACCAGCTGAGTTTTGAGAGATGAAATTGTCTACATTTGTCCCACTTGTAAATTTTTTCATTATGATGCTCATGGAAAAGTCAATGAATGAATTGAATATACGATTCTTGACGAGTTCATCATTCGGCGTAAAAAGACCGTTGGTTTTTTTTACTGCGGTATAATTAGATATTTGTTAATTTCTAAAACTTGGTAATCACATTTTAAAACGATTAGGGATGTGTTTAGGGTCATCGCTTTGATAGCTGTGAAGATAAATCACGGTTTTCAAGGCGGGCCAAACAGATTTCTAATGTGCTACCATTGAAATGACGACTGAGTCTGAGACAACTCTGATAAACAATAGCAAAATTCAGTGTTATCAACGCGCTTATAAAGATATGAAAAAGATGTATCTGAATTCCGAAGGCAATATCAGTGAATTCTGGCTCCAATTTTCTTACATCATGATTACACCGGTTTTGATCAATGTGATGCAATATAGTCGGCTCGACTCTGCGAGTCTTATCCTTCAATGACAATCTTTGAATTTATACCTATAAACATTAGGTTTATGAAAGCGTTTTTAAATTTAAGTTCATTATTAATATCAATTAGATTTAACTCATTATTACCTATCCTAGACTATGATACTAGCATACGAAAGATACGTCCTATTTGAAAACCATAACTGATTCAATCTCCGAAAATAATGATCTGTATCGTGTATGATATAAACCGAAAAAAATATTTCATCAGACCGACGAGAATTTCGTTGTTATACAGTCAACAAAATAATTTCGCTGTAGTACCAAACAAATTTTTACTTTTATGATGAGCCGTTTTATTTGTCAGGAAAATTATGTGATAGTTGAAAAAAAATTTCTCGTTGCCTCAACGAAAGATTTGATTCACTGTTTGACGATACAATTTGTTGTTGTTCTGACAAATATTTATTTAGGTGTATACCCTGGAAAATACAATGCAACTTTACCTGATCTTTAGATTTCGAAAGTTCTTATCCTGGAATTATTATATTTTCAAGCATTATTCAAATGGCTTTTAGGACTCAGCATAAAATGCTGGTCGTGTAGATCAGATTTTGATCCCGCATGCAACGATGAATTTGACAATACTACGATGAGTATCGTCGACTGCAACCAGGAACCAGAAATAACGACTTTACAAGGGATAAGGCCTACAATGTGCAGAAAGATCCGACAGAGAGGTGAACAATACGAACATTAAAAAATACTTTCAATATAATGTGTACGCAGTTTAAATTGAAATCAAAATTTAGTTCACACAAACCCACCCTAATTTTTTTTTCGCGACACAATATAATAATTTCTGTGTCATATCGAAACGAATGATTTTATGCCATCTGATGTAACATTCGGAATTTTTTATCCCTAGTGAACGGAGTCTGGAAAATCATACGTGGCTGCGCATTTGTGGGTGAGCCAGGTGTTCATGGAGATGAAAAGCTCTGCTTCCAACCACCGAGGAGAGATAGGACATTTATTGAATATTGCACATGCAATAGCAGGGATGGTTGCAACACGGGAGCTACGGTGTATTCTAATCAGCTTATTATACAGTTTGCAGTTTTGCTGACTTCTTTTGTGACTCGTTTCTACAACAGATAGTCAAATAGAACTTGAAAATTGCTAAACGGACTCTGGGAAATCATGTCGCTTGAACCGCAATGTCTTTTTGAATATCTGTCCGTTCGTGTGAACAATAACTAAGTGGGTATACGACTCTGGATATAACTACCAGATGGAGATGACAAGTTTCCATAAATAGGACAACTAAACATTTCTATAACTTATAAGCAAGTAAAGTAAAGAAAACTTACCATTATGATGATACACGTGTCAGATTCACAGTAGCTTACATATGATTTTCTCACACGTGAAAATAGCTCAGGAAGCGTCTCCATTTTCTAGCACTCCAATAATTTTTTCTGTAATTGTATATCATTGACTTTTTCGAAAAGAAATCCTGAGCAATTCAAAGCATTCACTGATGTATGAAAGCTTAAATTACTACAAAGACGCTTTCTATAGGACAGGAAACTCGAATCAATATGTTGATATAATCGCTGATATTTTCCATGGTATTTAATGCATGATCGAAGGTTCTCACGATTCCGTCCATGAGACATGTCTGCAATTTATAGAGAAATAGTTAAATAAAACATGGGCTCCATCAGTTTTTTGCAATTTTTTTCTTCTGGTTTTCATTGATTCAAAACTGGTCATTCATCTCAATGGAATATGAGGTTGAGATGCAAATTTGGAGCATCGACATTTGGGCTATATAATGGCAATAAAATAATCGTACCTATGGATTTGGCATCTGGTCTTTTCCCACACGCATTTTTTTTTTTACTCAACACTCATGGCTACCATAATTTTGTATGACGATGAAAAATCACTTGTTTTCAATGATATATTTGAAACAATTATAAGTCAGTTCTGAGAGATCGTAGTTCATT
Source organism: Tenthredo scrophulariae (assembly GCA_963978835.1). Lineage (NCBI taxonomy): Eukaryota > Metazoa > Arthropoda > Insecta > Hymenoptera > Tenthredinidae > Tenthredo > Tenthredo scrophulariae. Next base: position 18,315,989 of record OZ022228.1, read on the forward strand.
TCCATATCAAAAGAGTATCTGATGGTATCGGAAAATACGAGTAAACTTACTTTTTTGACCTGAAAATGGTTGAAAAAAAAAAAAACCATTGAAATTGCAAAGAATGCCTCGAACTGGAATGATCGCATGTTCGTTTATAATGTACTGTTCTGAGAAAAAATAAGACCATTATAACAATTTATTTCCCACCATGACTTCATCAGTAAAGTAGCAAGAAAAACAAAGCCAATTCAATTCACATGATTAATTAGTGAAGCAATAGTAGAGTATCGTGCTCTTCAGGATAGAATTTCATCGGAATAACGGACTTCGATGAAAATCTCCTAATAATGAAAGCACTTTACTCACTGCCGCAATGAGCGCTGCTGAGCAGTCGTCGAAAGTGCACGTTGCAGTGTTCAGTGGCAAATGTATAGGCATCTATCTTCCACGTCATAAGTGTTGAGGATTCTATATAAACCTATATGCATTTAAACTTCATCAGAACGTACAATGTTTATCAACCAAATTGTAAGATAGGAGTCTAACGGACCCAAAATATACATTTTTCATTCTCTGGATGATGCGTATTTCCAAAACCAGTTCAATCAATTGGTACTACTTCATTATTGAATTTCTTATACCTCTTGTTATGCTGCGCGACTGGAATGAACGATAAGAAAGCCTCATATATGTTTAGTGATAGTTCGCGGGTAGCGAGCGATTTAGATTTTAAGTGATCTTCTACATCGTATGTATAGTAGAGTTCAAAGGTTTAAGGTGACGTGACCACGACCAGTACCATGATCTAAGAATATATTATCGTATGACTACCCAGTATTTCACATAGACTGAGTGCCGAATGAAGTTTAGTTTCTGCGAACGGCAAAATGAGTTCGAGCTGGAAGTTGTTCTCTGTACTAATAATTATGCTGGCCACGTGTATGCACGAAGGTAAGATATGGCAATCCATATAATTACACTTGGAATTAGATATATTCGTTAGGTTCAGAAACTGGGTGGTCTCCTAAAATAATTAATATCTTATATTACATATATTTTACATCTAATATGAGGGCAAGTTACGCCATGTATTGTGGGCCACTGTATCGTGAGATAGACCACCAGAGTTTTATGAGATGGAATTTTGTCCATTTTTTTCCGCTTCTAAATTTCTTAATTATGATGCTCGTGAGAAGGTCAGTGCATGAAAATATTATAAAATTAATTCACATGACATTCATTAAATCCCCTGAAAAATACTATGCAACTTTTACCTGACACGATCTTCATCAAGTATCAATTATTCTTGATGCTGCGATGAAAGAATGTGAAATATAATTCAGAGTGATCGACTCATAGACCTACTACATAATAAATTCTAGTACATCAATGGAGAATTCGTTCTTCTCATAATGAAAGGTCTTATACTGGGATTGGTATTTTTTTTTTTTACAATATTTGAATGATTTCTAGGGTTCGGCATAAAATGCTGGTCGTGTCGATCAGATCAAGATGCCGCATGCGGCGATGAATTTGATAATACTACAATGCCAATCACCGACTGCAGATATCTACCAGAGCTTCCCCACTTACCAGGGATAAAGTCTACAATGTGCAGGAAGATACGGCAGAGAGGTGAACAATACAAAGATTCAAAAATACTATTAATATCGCAATTATACGTACGTTATATACAAGGCTCAGTAAACAAAGGATCAACTCGAGGGATAGTTTATTTATCCCATGATTTGCTGCCCTGGTATAAATTTTGAACATCTACTACAAGTTTTGAAAGTCTCATGCTTGAATCTTGATACTAATTAGAGACTGGGTTATTATATTTGAATAGGACACTCTGTGGACTCTGTAAAAACATTCATAATATCAAATATTATTATTGGATATATAGGCTATTTGGATATTATGACTGATGAAGTAAGCCTGTAATATAGTGTTAAATTGACAGCAAAATGTGGTCTCCAGAAGTCCACACCGAATTTTTTTCACGATATATCATGATCGGCGAAAGCCGAGTATACCAAATATATTAATTAAAAATGTTTATATGAAATAACAATGAATGATTGATGTCAAAAGTGAGTATTTTTATCTCTAGTGAACGGAGTCTGGAAAATCATACGTGGCTGCGCATTTGTGGGTGAGCCAGGTGTTCATGGAGATGAAAAGCTCTGTTTCCAAGCACCGAGGGGAGAAAGAACATTTATTGAATATTGCACATGCGATAGCAAAGATGGTTGCAACACGGGAGCTACGGTGTATTCTAATCAGCTTGTCATACAGTTTGCTGTTTTGCTGACTTGCTTTGTGACTCGTTTCTACAACAGATAGCCAAATAGAACTTGAAAATTGTTAAACGGACTCTGGCAAATCGTATCACTTGAATCGCAATGTTTTATTGAATATTTACCCGCCCGTGTGTTCAATAACTAAGATGGTGAACGACCGTCGATGTTATTATCAGATGGAGATGACAAAAGTTATTATAATTAGGAGAATCACCATTCATATGACTCATATTAGCCATTGTAGTAAAGAGAACTTACTATTACAGTAAACACAATGTGACAACGGCAGATCGAGTTTTCAATATTTATACCTATACATCAAAATTACTATAGCTCTCATACTATTGTCTCATACGAGTAAATAGTTCGTGAATAGTAATAATTTTGCAGCACACTTTTAATTTTTTTCTCTAATCAAGTCTCATAGACTTTATCGAGGTAGGAAATCTTGAGCATTTCAAAGCATTCATAGACATATCAAAGCTCAATACACAGAAGACTGTAATATACTCCATAGACCATAATAAACGAAAGACTATTTCTAAATGTCTTAGATATGAATGATTTAGTTGTTAGTATAATTGCTCAAACAGGGACCTTACTTTCACTGCAATTAATTTTGATAGCTTTTGTCTATCCCAACTTTTGATAACAATCAGATTTTTTCTAAATTTGGTAATCTGAAATCATAGGTAGACTGAAATGAGTGAATTCAGGTATGAAAGACATTATCATAGTTTCGAAAAAACGAATTTATCCATATTTTGGTGAAATCAAAATGTTAACAAACATTGTGAGTGTCTGTTCGCCCCATTTGAGTATCTTAGCGAATAATAAAGTTGTTTCCGGCAGTTTTTACAATCATTGGCAACCCCAAAGACGACCAATTTCCATAACATAATCAATGCTAATTTCTTTCTTACATTTGAAATATCGAAATATTTCGTAAAAATCACAGGACTTTGCTTGATTATAATCGTCTAGCTTTTTTGTGCGATTGTTCTATCTCGAGCTTGACTTAATAAAAAGAAGTGCAAGTGAGTGGAAACGAAATAAAAATAGAGTATTGAAGTATTGCACTCCAGGCTGCAATTTTACCGAAGGAGTGAACTTTCGAACAATTTCCCGCCGCGCCACTACTCATCGACTAGCTGCGTCAGCATTGCTCAGTTCAGTGGTAAATGTAGGAATCTACTTTTAGTTCAATACTTCAAACGAAAATTTCATTGATAGTTCATCGATTATACCTCGTTGTATCTCGTACAGCGCGTTACGATACTCCCAGAGCTGACTGTCAAATAGCTGATTTAAAAAATGCCAGATGAACGTATTTATTTCACAGTAAACATAGCCAATCGTAACTTAGCCCTGACGGAACTACTCGTTCATTATTGGCGAGTTAACAAGCGCTCGGCCGTTAGCTCGATTGGTAAATAGTCGCCTGGGGTGCGGTCGAGAATTGTGTATAGCAGTGGTTTGAGGTGACGCGATCAACGCGAACGCACAGTGTGTCTTATCGTAGGTACGGGATTAATTTATCTCGTACTATTACCGCTCCAACTTTATCTTATCAAAATATCAGGATGAATTCAAGTTGGAAGTTGTGTCCGTTACTAGTAATCGTTTTAGCCACGTGTATCCACGAAGGTAAGACAACGCCATATCACCACACTACGCATTCCGTGTGTTATTAAACGTTAAAGTAAGAAAAGTGGGTGTGTTCGACTGTGTCATTGTCAATACCACTACGCGTCGTTTTAGATCACACTTAAATGATTACAGGCAGTCTAAATCCTAATATTTTACAATTGCTATTGCTCCTTAGGTCTCAGCATAAAATGCTGGGTGTGCAGATCAGATTCTGATCCGAAATGCGCCGATCCATTTGATAACACAACGGTTCCAATTACCGACTGCAAACAAGAGCCAGGTCTCGCTCATTTGCCTAATGTGAAGTCTACTATGTGTAGAAAAATCCGCCAAAAAGGTAACCAGAAAGACCATTAAATAACACTATGTTATAGTTGTGGTATGAAAAATTGATGATTACTCTTCGGTATCAAATTCAACAGACTGAATTTCTTTTGTTTAGTGAATGGAGAATGGAGGTATTTTAGAAGCTGCGCATATATGGGTGAGCCGGGTATTGCCGGAGACGAAAGATTCTGTTTGATGAGAACAGGGACTTATAACATATTCATGGAATATTGCACGTGCAATAGCAAGGATGGCTGCAACACGGGACCTACGGTCCATTCTAATCAGTTCTTCATACTGTTTGGAGGAATTTTGGCTCTCTTTGTGGGTCATTTTTATAATAGATAACCAAATAGTATTTTAAGAATGAGAGAGTGAAGTGAAAGATGATGTATATCATTCGTAACGCAATGTTTTAGTATCTATCCGTCCATTTTTACATTAATTTAATCACTGTAAGGGATTGTCTCGTTGCTAAGTTAACAAAAAGACAAGTTTATAGATCTGAAGGTCTGTTTAATGACCTAGATATAATGTTCAGTTGAATAGCAATATGTTAAACAGAGTTAAGAAACTCGTACAAATAAGAAGCAGATGACTTATCAAAGTTTTGAACAAAGAGAAGTTAATATTAAGCAAACAAAATCTGATACAGTGGCAGTTAAAATTTTATAGGCAATGATACATATCAAATCACATCTCCGCAAGATTTTTGTACGATATTCTTGCATGTGATTATACTTCTGTAATTATTGTCTTCATCTATATATATCTACTTCATGTTTTTATTGATTTACTTTAATTATATCTCATAGAACCACTCATTATTGTGAGTAGAGATACACAAAAAAGCAGCTAATAAACTAAACACATTGATAGAGATTAATAACATAGCTTTTAATGCACTGAGAATTATAACATTCCATTTTGAAGACTATTTTTTAGTTGTGAATCAGTGCCTTGACAATTATAATATTTTTAACTTTCGTTCAAGAAGTATACTTTATGTATAATAGATGTAAGTAAAAGTGTCTGTATAATAAACAAGAATTAATCTGCCCCACAAGATGTTTGTTGTGTAGTTCTAATCCTTAATAACTTTTACAACAATGTTCTCAAGTCCGTGAACAAATTTGTAATCTTTAAACACGGGTAGAACTAAACGGAATGAATATAATACAAAAAGAAAACTTTTTTATATTTTTGTACAATGCACATGTCCTAATTTAATAAAGATATGAATATACGATCCGAACTGGTAATTTATCTATAATCCTATTCATTCAAGTTTTAGAAACTTGAACTCTGATCAGAAATTATTAGGTGAAGTACCCTCGAGATTTAAAAGAATTTGTATTTTATTAAAATATATTCAATTACTTTAAAACGCAACACTTCTTCTACTGATAACAAGAAAAGATGATATCTTATATATATATATTCTAATCAACAATCCAGGTATAACGATTTACAGTATTGGCGGCTAACGAAATTTGTACATAATAGTAGAGCTGATTCTCACTTTCGAATGTTCTCATTACAAAGCATTATGTACACATAATGGAATTGATTCTGAGCCGGATGTGTTTAAAAATTCTAGAAACAGCCAATCGGCGCTCTGGATTGCAAAAATTTGGAGCACCGATTGGCTGTTTCTTTAATTGTCGAACACATCCGGCTCAGAATCAATTACGCTTACTTTACACACGATGGGTTATTGTAGAAGAATAAATTTCACCTAACTTCACCTAATATTTTTTTAATTAATTAAATTCAATGTATAGTCTTTAAGTTTTATGTTTAACAGCTGCGCCAACAGCATCTCCAACAGAGCTGTACCCATCTTTTAGCAGAAGTTCATCTAGCTCTTTTTTAATACGATTAACAATTGGCGGACCGTGATAAACATAGGATGTATAAATCTGAACCAAACAAGCTCCAGCTTTGATTTTCTCGTAAGCATCTGCCCCAGAGAATATTCCACCGACACCAATGATTGGAATTTTACCATGTGTTCTACGATACATGTCTCCGATCATTGCTGTTGAAAGATTTGTCAATGGGGCACCGCTAAGACCACCGATTTCATCCTTTTTCAAGCTCTTCAAGTTCGATCGATCAATAGTAGTATTGGATATTACCAATCCATCTACTTTACATTTTGATGAATTAATAATATCTGCAATGTCTTGACGTTCTTGGTCGCTCAAATCCGGAGCTAGTTTAACTAACAAAGGTGGTCTGTTTGGTGAGCCTTCGCTCGCCTCATTGATCTTTAATATTAACTCTTCCAATTTTTCTTTATGTTGTAAAGCCCGCAACCCAGGAGTATTAGGACTAGATATATTGATAACAAAGTAGTCCGCGATCTCTCCAAATTTCTTAACTCCATCAAGATAATCTTGTACATGATCAGTGGCGGTTTTATTCTTCCCAAGATTAACTCCTATGATCCCAGTGAAATCTGCGCTGTTTTTTACCCCCTGTAACCGTTCATAGACACTTTCGTGTCCGTCGCTATTAAAGCCGTATCGATTAATAACAGCGTTATCTTCGTTGAGCCTAAATACTCTTGGCTTTGGATTGCCTTCCTGTGGAATTGGGGTCACAGATCCGACCTCAACAAATCCAAAACCCATTTTATGAAGCCCGCTCACAGCTTCTCCATGTTTGTCAAATCCAGCAGCCATGCCAAGCGGATTGGTAAAGTTTATTCCCCATACAGTCGTTTTCAGTGTTACAGGGTCTTGGTACACCCTGGGAGAAACTAGCCCATATTTTGTTGCTATTACAGCTATTTTGTGCGCTTTTTCTGGATCTATAAGTTGGACAGCGGGCATAAGGACCTTTTCATAAAACTTTTCATTACCGGTGTAGATACTGACTCCGGTAAATATAGCCAGGCTACTTGTAGTAACTTTCAATAAGGACTGGAACTTTTCCTTGGTAGTTAACTGGCGTCTCATTTTTCTCCTTTTACCAAGACAAGTTCAGATTTTATTAAACGACGAATGCAAAACCTGTTGGAAAAACAAAATCATGTACGCTATTCTAACAGTTTCTATAAATAATGCAATCTTCATACAAGTAATGTGATATGTGATATGTAAAATTGTTTATAACCTCACTTACGCATAACCTACAAGATTATGTTATTGGTCCGTCAGTGTAATGTATGCACAGATCGAACGTATGTTATCGAGGTAAATATATTGAGTGGCTTTTTTATTTCCTCAGAGAATATAACCGGCGTATTTAATTAATGGTTAAAGTGTGAAAAATTATTTTATAAAATCTGCGAAAGCCGGGTTTTGAACGACCGAAGTAAACTAGCTATTCGGGCTCCCAGTGAAGTGTCAAAACTTACGGTATTGCCATCTCGCAGGCGAATTAACGAACTATTTTCGCCGTGAAAAACGGGGCGGGAGTTAGTTTGAATTTGGATTGAATCAGTGATTTCTATATATCGCTCAACTTATTAACAAGTGCAACAGAATGATTGATAATGTAATTGAAAATACAAAAAAAACTTCGGAACATTATAATTCATTAACATAGTTCACCTATATGGTTATTATTACTGTATACGTATTTTTATTGTATGAATAAAGTCTTCTTCAAATCGGATATACCGCGATTTTCTTTCAACCGTGTATGAATGCCTGTATTTACCTGTAATCAATATAGAGATAGTCTATGAAGAATGCGAATAAATGAAAGAGACTCTGTTTTTTGTCAATGAGTCTATTCCACAACGACTTCTCTGAGAAGATAACTAGATAGAATCTATAATCATTCTATCTGAAAACGAGTGCAATCGATTATTTAGACGCATCGTTCTGTTTAAAAATGTCTCAGTTTGACTATACTTACAATAGCTCCACGATGACGACTAATCACTCGCGCAAAGAAGAATCAATATCCCAGAATATGTTTTTAACTCAGCAATTTATTTAAATTTGTTCATTTTCCAGCGGTATATAGATATAATATTGGTCAAGTTCCAATGAAGTTTCTCATAAAAAAATATACAAAATTAGATATGCAGTAGCTGTTATTGCCACGCTTCTCTTTTTTCGTGAATCAAAACGGTATAAATCATTGTGACTGTACACAGCTTGTCTGAAATCAAAGAAACAACATTTTTCTTGTTATCAGTTTCATTGGCCATCGCTATTTCATTCTTTTGATTAAAAAAAAAAAGACAAAAAAATCATGACTGATCAAGGAAATTGATCATTAATTGATAATTTCGTCAATTTTTGCGAAAAATTGTGTGGTTTGTTTGATGTTATTAAAAAACGGTCAATCCTGGAATGGAAAATTTGTACGTAGCGGGATACAAAGTGTTGTAAGGAAGGTGTATACCAAAATTTACGTCAATCGAAGAAACAGTGATTGAGTTATCTCTCACGCCATATAAAAAAAAAAGTCGCGAAAACAACGTGATAAAAGTTTTGCTACAAATTTTTTTTTTTACACAACATATAAAGTTTTTATCGTACCCTCAATCAGCAATTTAATAGAGCAGACCTTCTGCTGAAGAAGCAGCTTCCTCAGCTCCCAATCTCTGTATTCTTCCACTTGTTATAGCCTCTTTAGTCTCTATTGGGCGAGCATCCTCCTCGCTACATGCGTTGAAGGCACGAGGACCGATTTTAACGTTCAATACCTGTAACATCTGCAATAAGCTGTTGTATCCATCATTAAAAATACAAGTAGTTATATGAGTCGCGATTTCTGAAGTTTCAGTATCGTTGAAATTCGTTTTTGGGGTGATCTCCCAAATCCAAGAGTTGAAGCTTTCAGTATTATTTTTAGTAAAGCCGCCTAAGCATCGCTGAAGTAAATCATCGCTGCTCAAATCTTCGTAGATAGGACGTATTGCGTTTTTGACATCATCGTGCAAAGCTGGCTTATGGGTATATTCATTCAAATTATTTTCAGCTTTCGCCTTCTGCCATGTACACCACGACTTGTTTCCAGGAGGACAATGCTCATGTTGGGGATCTTGATCCGTAGAAATTTTGTGATAGAACGTAGCCCAGATTGCGTTTTTCATTTTCTCTACAGAATCACAATTGTTCCGAATGGCAAGACCATAGAAAATCGTCAATTCATCGATTAATTGAGCAGTGAGTTTCCCATTTCCGTCGAGGCATTGTGCATCTTTTTTAGTCTTTCGAAGTCGCGAAATCATAAGTTTTTCCACGTGGTCAACGCGTTGCTTTCCTCTTATCGGCACATCGTACGGTGTGGATTCAACCACTTCCTTAAAAGTCTCGCTATCTCCGTCTCCGACATAATTTATATATTTGACGTCGTGTAACTCAACAGATCTATGAAACATTTCACGAATTCCATCGACCTCCAATTTCCTCGCGCTTTCTTCCTGATTCGAAGAACAATCGTGCGTGTTGAACCATTCATGATATTCTTCGGTATCGACTTTTGTTTCCCAATTTTCACAAGCTTCACAATAAGCAGACTTTATTATAACGTCTACAATTTTCCTCGTTAAACATCCAATCAGCGTTGCGACTCCGTATAGCGAAGAAAACCCTCGTTTCTGCCATGTCCCGTTTCCAGATACAGTTAAGCCTGTACGATCTTCCAATTTTTTTGAATCAGCTGTTATTTTTTTTTCTTCCTCTGTTGCTTTTTTCAGCGACAAATTACAAACAGCCTTCGATGCGCAGTGGATACTGCTTATTATCATGTCGTAAATATTTTGACTCACTGGCTTCGGCAAGTCCATAAGTCCACAAAACTGTTTCATTCCGTTGAATCCGATTCCTAATACTCTCATTGTAAATATGAATCGTCTGTTCACTTCATAAGCGTGATTGGCAGTAAGTGGGCATGAATTTATGGTATTAACATCACAGGATTTACACTTGATAACGATTTTAAAACCAAGTCCTCGAATACCTGATTCTAAAAATTTGACATCTCCTCCACAAGTCTTGCACTTTACGTAGTCACTCAATGCAGAAAAAACTGAGACGAAGTTCAGAATTCGATAACCGAATGCGGCATCCACTTCTACAGCACCATAATCACTAAGTTTCAATTTGCTTGCTGATGAACTTGTGCTGTCTACCTCTCCCTCAATTTCCCATCGATTTAAAGGGCGTTTTTTTTTAACCGGTCGAGAAGCACGTCCAGGAGTCGCTCTAGATCCTTTCTTATCAATATAAGTGCGCTTAGACATTGTTCTTCCGATAAAATTTCTGCTTGCCTATGCCCAGCACGTACTCTTGAACGGTTTGCGAAACACTGGGCGCAACCGACTGAACGTTGTATTCAGAACTGTGATTTTGCACGGGATATAAAACCTTTCAGAACCAGAAGTAAGCCTTCGTATGATTGCTATGTATGTGTAGAAACAGGTATAGGATTTCAGAGAAAGGCGAGGGGATTTACAGAAGGCTCAATAAACCGGATCGGGCTAGTCCCGAAATGTTACCTGGAAAGTGGGGTGCACCGTTCCGCTTGAGCAGCTATAACTTTGTGAATATTTTGAATTTCAAGTTTTGGTTGCAGAAAATATTTGCAGAGAATCAAACATTTACTTGCATAACTAAACCTTCAGCCTCACCGAATCTCAGAACAATCGGAGCTTGTTGAAACTCAGCAAAGTTACAAGAGTCACGTTGTGTCGAGAATACTACAAACTTATGAGTCTAGCTCTTGGCTGGTGAAAAATAATTATCCCAAGTTTTGAGCCCGTACTCGCCCCGACCGTCCCTCTTTTAGTCCCTTCTCATATTACTGTCTACAATTGCCTACCAGATTCTACTACTATAGTATAGTTGACTGATGGGTCGAAGCTGCGCATTCTCATTTACTTGATTTCATTACAATGTTCCTTTGTCTTTCCATGTTCCATAGTAAATGGATCGTCTTCGGTGAGGTCATTGTCACAACGATCAGTGGTAAGCAAAAAATAGACTGATCGTTACTACATTATAAATTGACATCTTGCTGTTGGTACTTGAAATATTTTGGGATACTTTCGAGGGATGTACCGGATAAGTAAACGGAGTTTTCTGTACCTCTTGTATTGTCGAAGTCCACAATTGGCAGGTGAAAACGATCGGAAAGTTGATGAACGATTTTAGATGTAACGAAGGCAAGCATAATATTTTTTTTTATCCATGTGGGTCTGTCGTTCGTTTGTATTTCAACGTTCCGCGAATGGATAATTCAGAACTTGGCATTTCAGTTTTGGGAATTACTTGTTACTGTCCCGATGACCAAAAAACTGTGGGACTTGCAAAGGACAACCTGGTGGGTCCTGCTGCAGCGCGGTTGAGGTCTGGAACTCACAAGACACAGAATAATACAGTCTCGAACGGTCCTTCGGTTCTCTCCGGATGACCAGGGATTTATGCAGTGCAAAAGATACCTGGCACCGCTCTTGAATCGGAAAAGTATAACTTGTTACGATCAAGGCCATCTATGCAACATGAATTTATTTCCAGAACACAATCGTTGGATTTCGAAGCAGGCTGCTTTTGTGTCGATTAAAACTCTGATCACAATCACGAATTCAGCCTCAGTGTCGATGATCTTCGTGATTATAATCGTCATCAAATGATCTCAAGGCAATTGTCGTTATAGAGATGTGTTGGAGGTGAAAAAGTCACTGTCAAGGTATTATTCACTCTTGGGGAAGCTCCCGGTTTCGAGAGACTGAAATCTATCAAACTGTGTCGATGAGGCACGAAAATATCCTGGGATTTATTGCAGCTGATATCAAAGGTACTGGGATATGGACTCATATGTTGACTCGTTTAAAATGGCAGATATATATTCCGTGGGTTTGGTCCTCTGGGAAGTGTGCAGACGCTCAGGAATCGGCGAAGATCCTTTCTCAGCTGAAATCTACGCACTTCTCTAGCACGACGTTGTTCCCAATGATCCTTCCTTCGAAGATATGCGATTGGCGATATGCGCAAAGAAATTACGCTCCGAGATCCCTCCAAGATGGGAAATTGATTCGGTACGTATATTATCGTTTGTTTTACATTCAATTTGGAAAAATTATGATGAAATGATGTGAGAGGTATCTAATTTCCTTCATGATTTGATTTCGACAGTTTCTCATGAAATCACTTGCTTGATTGAGTGAATTCTATATAAAAAATAGTTAATATTCAAGCTGCCTTTTTTCACAGACTTTGTTAGCCTAGAGGAAACTGATGGCAGAGTGCTGTTACGAGAATCCAGCATAGAGATTGACGGCTCTCCGAATGAAAAAGTCCCTTGCAAAGCTACGTGCGCGTATCGCAATTGGAAAAGATTTAGTATGATATGTTTCGAGTGAGAAATCAAGCTTAGAGTAACATTGACCCTTGTGATTTAAAATAAATGAATAAAGTGAATAAGCCAGATTTAAGGTGCTTGCCTACCCAATTCCACCAGACCTGAAAACATTGGAAAAAAAAGGTGCTATTAAATAGAATATCTCTGCCTGGGTACCGAAATCAATGAAACAAAATACCTTTTGAACCGTTTTAAACGGTTTTGAAACGTTTTGCATTGATATTTTCTCTATTTTTGCGTGAAAAAAACATTTTTTGGGCCGTACGTGTTCGGAGTCGCACATAGGATTGCGCGACGCATTTTGTTTCATTGATTTCGGTGCCCAGGCAGAGATATTCCATTTAATAGCACCTTTTTTCCCAATGTTTTCAGGTCTGGTGGAATTGGGTAGGCAAGCACCTTAAGTGGCTTGACTTTCTGGTCAGAAATCACAATTCGTTTTCATTATGTACGAAACTCTGATAATATATTCAATGTTAAAAAGTTGATGGGTTACACGATACATATTTCAAAGTCAACATTATTTTACGTATATATTTATACACAGATTAGTATCTGCACAAGGCACAATGGATCATGATAGTGACTTAGAAAAAGAATTGTTATACAAGGTACAGTAGTGAACTCTTACATATTTTATTTACAATTTGAAAAGCAACAATTTCAACACAACACTATGAATAGTCTTTTACAACCAACATTATCGTATCCAGATTTTTTCCGTTCAGTCCCTACGACAAGACTATAATTAAATTATTAGAATTTCACGTATTAATGGTTACGGTATACGAATCATGAGTTGCAGATTCAAATTTATATCCATATGAATTATCAATTCGAATTATAGAAATATAGAAGAGTATCGAATTATCAATTCGATACTCTTCTATGTTTCTTCTTCCTATAGCACAGGCGTCAACACATTCCATTTGTCAAAACGATGAATGTCGCAATTATCTTGATTTAGCCACTACATTTGTTATTTCGTGCTTAACTTCCGGTTCCCATTTTAGCCACCAAAAAGAATTCCTATACTCGGTACGCAATTGAACGAACAACTTCACTAATTGCGCTCATAGAGTGAGCGAGGTGAATGGCTCTTCGTCGAATTTTAATGTTGGACAGTGCTAGTAAACTACTTGAAAAAAACCTCTGAAATGGTTAAAAAACATATTAAAGTACACTCCAACTCTCTATAGATGTTATTTATGCCTATTGTCAGTAGTTACTCATTATTCCAGATGATGTAGGTGCGTATAAATGTATATTAGGATATACAGTATATAATTCGTGGCTTCATTAATACTTGGTTTAATATAAACAGCAGGTTTTTGACTGTAATAAAAATCTTTAAAAACAGAATTTTTCGTGAATAATTGAAGAACTTTTTCATTAGCCTAACATATGTAGTTATCACTTTAACAATGGCAAAGCCGACGTTGGACGGAGTACTTGATTGATTCAATGACCCAACAGATTCTGTAGTTCATAATCAATTGACTATCGAAGCTCTGGGCTAAAGCCCCGAGAGATTTACTAAATTTTAGAATAGTTACGCCTCTGGACCGGAATCAGTAATCGTTCCCATAATTACTGGGTACGAAACCGTGTGTATTTTTATTATTAAAAAACTTTTATCGAACAAAAGTTACATACGTGTTCAATCTCCAACATTTATACACGGTGCCCTGTCATATTTTCGTCATATGCAAATTTCTCCCTCTAATAGCTGCATTAGACAAATACACAGTTGAAATTCCACGCCGAAGAGATTGCGAGTAACGAAAAAATTTATAAAAATTGTCTCACGTCAGAAAGTACAGCGAACGTTTTTTTAATATCGTTTCCACTTTAAAACGTATGTCTTCTAAGTTATAAAAAAATTTCAATTGCGTTTTGAATCATGGATGGGGAGAAATGTCATAGGAGTAAAAATTCAGGCTCATCTCATACGCATAAGCAGTAAATCGTCGTATACGTTACTTACGAATTGAGCTGGACACCGCGGATATAAAATATTAGTAAAAATATATATTATATAGTATAAAAGGTATTGCTCAATGTGTTAGAATAAGCACGTTATGATTCGTACGTATGAATCCAGAACGTGTGAATAAAGCAGTCATAATACTGTGCAAATATGTACAAAGGTATAAAAGCTAATAATTCAGTAGATATTTGATCAGTGATAATTATATGCCTTTGTATAATCGAACACTTGAATTGTCATACAAATTTTGATTCAAGATACGTTTGGATGGATTATCTGAAATTAAAGCAATTCTACTTTATCTGAACTTGAAATAGCAATTTAACAGATTTCTATTGATTCTCATAGCCAAACTCAAGACATCAATTTTTTTTTTTCTTTCTAATGTACTATAGGATTTTATCGGAGAACTGAATGAAGCCTTAGACCTATCTTCAAAATAGTACAAAAAGTTAGTTTTGATATAACGGTTCGAAAATATTTTCTAATAATTGACATTGCATTAGATATTTGCGTGAGGGACGTGTATAACTTATACTCGAGTGTATGTTTATAAGTTAAGCTTGACGAACTTATAATATATATTAATGTTAAGTCTTACAGCGTACCAATAACGATGTGAGTGCAATATTTCTGTGTAATACTTTGAGCGTTCGTGAATTTAGTGTATCAATAAAAAAAATGATATAAAAAATTCAGCTTAGTTGCAACCGAGTCGAGTATTAAATAGGTGAATTAGTCGAACATCATTAAAATACTTGAAGAATTACGACGACAAATGTCCTAATGGTTTTGTTGCTTTCATTCAAAGGGTTGCCACTTGGTCACTTGTTGACCAGGTTTAGCCAAGGCTTGTTTCCACTGTTCGCCATAAGACCCTTCCACATCAGGCCCAATAACGAAATGACCAATCGCAGTTTTTTTCCCTGTAATATCAATTTAATTCAAGGTAGTCTCATTTTATCAGAAAATTTTCAATAGTCACGGATATAGATGAGTCGCGACTTTTACTAACTTGAAATAAATTGAAAAAATTATTAAATTCTAGTTGCGTTTTGAATAGGTGAGAAAAATTAGCGGCTAATTTTTACCTAGCTTGTTTTTGGAGACGAACTTCACCACGAAACTGATATCTTTGGACCCTGAGGGATTCTTGGCTATTACTCTAGCCATATCAGGTGAAAAACTTATCGAAATAGTTGGTGCGAATCGATCACTTTTCCAAAAATGCGTGACTATTCCATCGTCAACCACAGAGATCTTTATGTATAGTTGACCCTTGAGAGCTTCGTGTTCGTGCATAGTTTGCAGAGAGCATCTCAGCTTAATCAAAGATAATACTAAACTACCCCCAGTTTCTCCTTCCTTGTCGTTTTTCTCCTGGCATAAGGATACCTCGACTTGACCCTTTTTATTTTCTCGCTGAAAATTGAGTTCAATTTATTTTCCGCTCACGTCAAATCCTACAATTATTCTATGTATAAAATCCGAATTAGAACTACTCACCCTCTCTTCAGCCCCTGATATTCCACTGCTGATCGGCTTCAACGGCCACCAAGTTTCCCCGGTGGATACATCACCGGGATTCTTTGGTTTGACAGGTTTTGTCACAAACACACTTGGGTCCAATTTAACTGTAGCTGCTCCTAGGGTCCGTCTTTTATCGAAGATCCTTTCTCTGGCGCTCCTCTGCGGTGCGACTAACTTATCCTTGTCACCAGGCTTGCCGAAGAATTGTGTCAAGAGATTACCTTTGGAGGAATCTTGTGTGGCGAACGGATTTTTTGAAGCTGAATTTTTCGGAGCTGGACTCTCCTTCTTTCCTTTCTTCGATGATTCTCCTTTTGTTTTATCATTTTCAGCCTCTTTTTTATCGGTGGTTATCAACGGTTTCTCTTCCAAAATCGCGTAGAGAGTGGCAACGATAAATTTAGACCCGTTTATTTCTTCCTCGGTTACTTTTGTTTTACCGAATTTTGATTTAGTCTCTCTTGTCAAAGGGAAGGTAAACTCCTCGTTCCAATTTGGCCAGGACTCGTTCTTCGCTGTTGTTTCGAACTTTTCCTTTCCTGGGAGAAGTTTCACCTATTCAAAATCAACGAAATCGTTTACCGAAAAGAAAAAATGAGCTCGATTCTCTTTTAATTTCTGAACGCGATCTGAACTCTAGATTACCATCCCCAGTCCAACTAATTTTCTATGCATAGCTTTACCACGCGTGTTATTTTCCATATCTCTCAAGCATATTATTTTCTACCCCGTTGTGATTATAATTTGTAACCATGTCAACGTTGGGTCGATACATGAGCTAGCAATTTGAATCGCCACTTCAACCTCGAGTGTATTCATTTATCAATACTTATTTCTCGTTCAAAAAGGCTTTGGTATGCTAATACAGGTGATCATTTTTCTTCAGGAACTAAAATTTCTAGCTTATTACAGTATTCAATCAGATTCATTGATTATAAAAAACTTTCCCACCTTAACAACGTAACTGTTGACTCTGGTGAAACCAAAATTTTGAGGCAGGTGCCTCGCGCCTATGACTGTCACGTATAGAGCCTTCGTAGTTGGGGAGTGGACAATTTTTATTCCAATTTCCGGTTCTAAATTGGCAGTCCGATTGAGCGAAGTATTTTTAAGACCACTGTCAATGAATGATTTGATACGAGCTATAGCCATTTTGAGGTAAAGTTTCGGATTCAAAATTGGCAATAACCCTGATCAGGTCTCGTATTAAAGATTATATCGTCATTGATATGATGAGCATCTTCAGCCCACGATTAGGACTATTCTTCGTCCAAGTGATCTGAAATATTGCATCAAAAAAGTAAAATTACTACTGCGTATTTTTACATCGTTCAATTTCTTACGTAAGGTTCGATAGAGCTCTCACGTGTAACAGAAGGATCACAATTGAGCACGAATATAGCAATCCTACGTTATATTACGACACGTTCAGATTGTTAGCAATTAATAATCTCAGCACGTCCAAAGGCTGAGACCATATCTGTACAAATTACTGTACCTTGTTCAGTAATGGGATTAAAGATCGTTCTAATGCTATGTTTGTGCATGGGATATTCCACGTCGCCTATTCGCACATCGAAATAAAAATATTTTTAGATGGTTCTTGACATTTTCAAGGGATGAAATGGATAAATTTCACACCCTTTGCAGGGAGACAGTACAATTCACCCAATTTTTAACATGATTTGAACATTTCATGCATTTTGGAGTCGGAAATAGCTGCTGTGGAATACTCCATAGTATAAATATACGCATAGCGGACGTAACGTATTTGGTGATAACGATTATCTCTAACTTGCACGAAGCGAATTGACCACATACTGATAATCATCGGTTGAAAAAATTTCAGGGAAAAATCAGAGTGACTGAATACGGATTTTTCTGTATGGATGCTCACGATTTACTATGATAACAATCGGATAAAATTAACCGGCTGAACAAATAATCGTAAATGTTGCTGGTGCTAAGACAACTTGTGCAACTGATAAACAGTGTCAAGGATTTTGTGTTCTTCTTTGAAATACCCAAATAGCAAAATATTTTGCTCTTTATTGAAACGTTAGACTAGATCCACGAGAGTTCTAATTGTAATCGCAGAATGTTTTGAAAATACCTACGTATGTACATTCCGTTCGCAGAATGAAATATAGGTATAATATTTGCACGTAGATATACCTATCTTCGGCAAATAAAAGTCATATCTTTACCTAGTAAATTTTTCACCCCAAGGTTAGCTTCGAATATCAAACAAATTTATCTCCACGTTTCATTTGGCATATGAAATACGTGACTATTTATAATCAGCTGAAAGCTAGCCTCTACAACAATCGGCTAAGTAATAGTCGTAAGATATTATGCATCGCGGTTGTTGGTTCGTAAATAATAACCCAAGTGAATTCCGCGCTTACAGAACTATTCGAATAGCATGTATTTCAATTTCCACACAATTCCCAATTGCGTAGTAATTATATATTGTAATGTAAGAATCCATGTACGGCACACCCAGTCAATGTCTTACACATGCACACACGCACCTATGATATATACGACACCGCATGATCGTATATGCAATACCATTCGAAGTTTCTTGACGATCTATTGGCACGAGAATTGATGCTATGATATAATATTCGCGTGTCACAATGGATTATAGACGTGTTCAAAATCTTACCTAGACATATAAATTTCAATCTCAGTTAATTGATATTAAAATTCAATCACCTGTCGATGGTGCAGTGATCTCAGTCTGTGCAGTTAAGACGTAGATTTTTATTAACTTGGAGTACGTCCGAACGATACTCTTGCACCTTCACAAAACATGTTTAAAAAATTATAAATTCGTGATAGGTTTGTTGAACGTTTTTTCAAACTATTTCACCGCGTTGTACATCACTCATCGTCACATAATCACTAAATTGACAGATACGATTAAACCAATTGTCGTTTCTTGCCGTACTACAGCAGGCAAGGTATGCAACGCGTGTGTAGCGTGGGTAGGCCTTATAACGAGTGAGAACAGTCACACACTTCGATGGTTCGCGCTTGCGCACTAGAGAGAGAAATGGGCAGCTGTTATACCCTGTTTATAGTTAAGTTCGACGAAATATACAGTGTGACATCAAAAATCCGAATAAAATAACTCCGGAATTTCCCTGGGTATAAAAATCAACGAATATTTGGAATTCAGAGTCTTTAGGTAGCTTCTAGATTATAACATCACAGCTTATACTTCCTATGATTACTCCAAAAACTTGATAACATCAAGATTTTAATTAAAGAACCGGTCGTTTTTCCAAGCTGCAGAAAATTATCGCCTTATCGATAAGAATCGTTTATTTCTTTTTTTTTGTAATGTTATCTGCAGTCTGATTTAGATAAGATTTTAACATATTTTATGTTTTTCAATATTTTCTACTGACTCCTCTTCTTTTTCTGATCCTTTGCTTACACCCGATGAGATGGCCTCTACTAACGCTATCTACTTCGATGTATCCAATTCGAATGGTGATTCCCAAAATTAATTGTATTTGGTAATTCGATAATCTGAATCCTCACCTATTTTATAGATACATGTATACCATTTTCAAAAATGAATAAAATTTTGGTTTGAATCATCAATTGCTTTGTTAACATTTTTTTTAGCATCTGACAATAATATCATTTTGAATTTTTAAATAGTCACAGATCGCCTTGACCATCAGGTATTCTATTTGTGATCTCTGTTCGAATCGAGGCATACGTAATTACTTTTGTCTTCGGTTTCTAATATTGATTACATTCTTATTGCGTGCGTGCACTTGTTATGAATAAACGCCCGCTTCTCACGTCATGTTGTATCGATCCATTCTAGAGTAATTCAAACAGACTATGCTTGTTGCATATCTACTTACCAAAGCGTATATTGGACATCTGCACGAAAGGAGGCTGCACGTACAAGTACAAGTACAAGTGATGCGACTTTTTTGGACTGGTACACACATACATGATCATACATGATCTTATTCAGAGCCCTGAAGCAACAGCTGTCTCAAAAATCTTTTGAAGTATTGAACAATGGCTGTCTTTCCCATTCCATTGCCTAAAGGTTTCTGACTTGTTTTTTTTTTTTCTCCATTGAGTTTTTTCCTCGTTTTTTTCGCTTTACTAATAACCGTTTGAATATACCGCAATCCATTTCCTGTATGATATAAACCAGGCGCACATCTCCAAGGGGAGAATATTTCGAGCTTATCGCTCGAGTTAATTGACCGCGAGGTCGGAATCGTTGTCGGACTAGTATCATTAACGTACGAGTATAGGGATCATGGGAAAATAGGCAAAGTCATCAACCCTTTCATAAAAGTCTTTTAGATTCGGATAAAAGAAACATAACTTGTAGAATTAATCACACCATAGATTGATATGTAAAATTAAATGAGAAAGACGATTATCTGAGATTGAACGTACAATCCATATTCATTTTAATTAAGATAAGACTTTGTGGCTCTATTTTCCATCTGATAGACCGTAGATGATGAAAATCTTTCGATTTATTGACGGAATATCGGAGACCAAACCAGGTTTACACCAGGAATATCATTGTCCATGAAGTTAACAAAAGTGGAGATACCTGAAGGACAGCTTGATTTGCATCGAAGATGATTGACAGCACCTTCAAGCAGCGAGGGTAAGATGGTATTACCCTTGCATTCAATTAAGGATCTGGACGTGGGGCCTTATGACTTCCCATAAGGCAAGGCGTAGTTTTTTCTATTCAAGCAACATGCAGGAATGCAGATCACTCATACTGCATTGATAATGAATTGAAGTGCTGATTTAAATGCGAATCCAATCTTGCGTTGCAACCTGCGTGAATTATTTCAATCGCATTGTACTGATCTCTGATTTTGCGCTTTGATGGGCTTGAGATATGTGGGGATCATAAGTCAAGCATTTATCATTATCAACATGTCTTCGAAAATATTCTTTTGTTTTAATAATATTATTATGAGTATATTACAAATACTAGTATTATACAATTTTGGCTGATTGAATTCAAACAATTATTCTTACATTAATTACAACTTTGGCTAATTAAATTTAAAAAAATTATTCTTACATTACTTAGGACTTTGGCTAATAAAATTGAAAATTATTTTTATATACATTACAACTTATTGGCTAATAAAATTAAAAAATTATTCTCAGATTAACTTAAAGGATAAAGTGTGCAAAGATGGACGAGTTTAAATCATTTTTTCGCACTCTCTCGTAGCTCCGTAACGTAAATCCGATTGTTTTGTTCATATTTCCTCTTTCAGATAAAAAAAAAACCATTATTTTACAGTAAAAAATTAGGTTAAATAAATTATGCCGTGATTTATTACAGAGAGAAAAAAATATATAAAATCACTTGAGAGGTATCACATCTTGAGGTCAAAGAATACTAGTGGCTTAGCAGAAAATATTTTCGCACTTTCAATTGGTATTTCGAAACTTGTCAGATTCACGAAATGCTGTAACTTTGATATCAAACTTTGGAACTGGATTGAATTTCTTTCAGCTTTGAGATGGCAAAAAATGCAGATAATAAGTACAATTTCAGTATCTCTCATCGACTATGTTTCAAAAAATCAGGAATTGGTTATCTTCGTCGACTTTACATCACACTTAAATTAAAAAATATCTTGGAGGTCGTCATCAGAGTCTGGCAACTTCGATTTCTTCAACGTTAGTGTTGAACGCCACGGATTTTCTTTTTGAAGGTTTCGGGGAAATTCTGAAACGCCATATGCATAAAGGAATGAATTAACTGTCGCACGGATTAGAAACCCTGCTACAAAGATAATTAATTTAGAAAATGGAAAAATTCTGTATATCTGAAATCAATCCGAATCAGATCTGTGATTTACAGATGATAGTATTTGCAAAATATTTTTCACGATCTGGAAATTCCTTCAGAATCTCAGACGCTGCAATTAAAGGCGGCATGATTTTCCGATCACGATATGTTGACTCCAGAAGAAATTCTATAGGATACTAAAAATTCTTTTGTAGCAGTATTCTGCATGGATTTTCTAAAATAAATCTCTCCAGTCCCACCGTGGGTTATACCATTAAGTGACCATTATACTTCATACTGAAGAAGACCTGCAGTCTGGATAGAAGTGGATGGAACGATAATTCGTGACTCTATGGAATCGAAAATAAAAGAACTTTCGAATCACTTCCGTGACATTTATTACGTAAAATCAGCGAAACGACGAAATTTTTACCGGATACATAAACTCCTGTAAGACTGGCCCCGTTTCGTATGAAGTATAGTTACGTACTCAATGATTATACGCAAATTACACTGGTTCACATAGGTAGACGTAAGATCGGCACTCGGCGTAAGTATGCATTTTGAAGAACCACACCGAATGTTTATAGGTACAAATATTATTCATAGACTAGCCACCAATATACTCCTCGCCGAATACGGGACGAAGGACTTAGGTTTATACCTATAAAACCTGAGCAATTGCAATGTTCGAAAGAAGTAAGATGCTTCGAGGTATGAGACAAGCAGAAGATCTAGAGGAAAATTAAAGATGAATAGATATGGCGAGTGGATGTATTTTTTGCAAAGAAATCGGGGAGGGCGATCGCCAACATATATATGGACGTCAGACTATGAATGATGAAAGAGAACAAAGATCTGGCACCAACATTGAAAGACTTAACGATTGCGGGACGAATCTGTGGTTTCCAACTTACTCTGTTGCATTATCATTTCCTGTGAACAAGATTAAGTCACCATCGTTGCCTCCTTTCAGGGAACTGAATCTGCGATTTATTTCGGAAAACGATATATCTGGGGTTTTCGTTTCGTTTGGATTCCAGTCTGCATTTGGCGAGTCTGTAGACTCCGTTCTTCGCATTCAAGGAATTTAAATCAATATTTGATCGATGCATTACTATGCTCAATCAAATCTAGTAATATTCATTATAAATGTGGTACGAACAACTTGGAATCATTTCTGACGATCGAGAGAAATGACTCTATTGTATACGTCAGAAATAAAAACGTTCATTAAATATTGGAAACCGTAATATAATCACAAGATTTTCACTCTGTCGGAGATTTTCACTGGCTAAAAGATTTGGAATGATCAGAAATGAAATTTCCGATTGGAAAATTAACAAAGAATAACACAACATATGGAGGAAACATATAACATAGAGTGTTTTGCTTACACATCGTCCTGTGACTCGCCCAAAGTTACCGACTTCTCGAAGCGTTTTCTAAAAAAATGTTAAATAAAATCTGATCAAACTTTGGACTTTTTATTCACATATCGATGAATACTAATAAAAAAACCACACAATTCTGTCTGTGCAGACTGTAGAGTCTTAGGTATTGCATAATTTGTATTGCGCAACTAATTGCTTGATAATTGCGATAATCAACCATGCGGGTGCACATAAGAATACTCAGACTTGGCCTTGACTATTGTTCGATTGTGAGAACAAAGTTTGATTCACGTCTTGAAAAATAATACATACGAAATTCATCAGACATGAAACTAGCGTAATCTTCAGAAGAAGAAAGTTTCTACAGATTTTCGATAGATACACAAGGGGAACAAAAATTACGACTTATATTTACGAATTATAGAACAGCTTTAGCCCTCCTAACTATCATTCATTCAATGACTACTTATTCTTACAGAATCTAAAAAAGTGTGCATACCGTCTGTTCGGTAACTTACCCGGTACTTCCGTTCGAATTACGATTCTCAAAGGTCTCATACGTGACATCAGATTCGATTGACGTGGCATTTTTAGGTCTGGAACAACGAAATGCACTATATGTTAGAAACATCCTCGGCGAATGAACAGTCTACAGATAATTGGCATTGCAGTGAATTCAAATCGTACCTGGTGAGTAAGTAATAGACGATACAAGTCCCAACTATGATAAAAAATAAAGTCACCGAGAGGATGATAATTGCTGCCCAATAGCCGCGGGTATTGGTTTCAGTACTTGTATTGCCTGTACTATTAGCGAGAATTGATTCCAATGTTGCGGAATGGGATACTGCCCAGGTGAAATCAGCAGCGTTCAGTTCTCTGTACGAAAAAGTTTGCTTGTTATAAGAAAATTCGTATTCTTGATAAAAAAAAAAAAAATCAGAGATCAAGTATTCATGAAGTTGAAATAGAAATAATTCAATACATACGTGACAAGGGTTTCGCTGGTCACAGGTATGTTGTTTTTGAGACCGTAAAGGACAAGTCGAAGAAGAGTGTTGGCATCGGCGGCTCTTCTCGCTCTGCGTGAAACCGATCTTAAAGATTTGGTACTGGAAGCATCACTTTCTGATATTACGGCTGCACCTAGTGAGCTTATCCAATATCCTGTACTTGTGCTTAATTCTTGAACAATATCATCGACATCTTCAAGTACACCGCCGGTGACAAACAATACCACGACATTAGAGCTTTCCAAAGTTCTGACAGTGAGTTCTGCTACAGTTTCGAACAACCCATCAGTCGCAATTATGGTGAACTGTGAACTATCTTCAGCATAGACTCCCTGCTGTATGTAAAGACTGCCTTCGGAACTATGGACGTAGAAGACTTCGTTAGAACCGCTTGGTAGAGTGTAGGTAACGATAGCATTGTCACCGATGTCAGCATCAGTTGCCTGAAAAAAACGAGAAAATGAATAGATAGCGTCACGCAAAGTGACTGGTTTCATATTTAGAAATCTTTCCGTGATCGGCCAGAACATTCGATTTACCGAAAACTGGTAGACGTGTGGAACATGGATAAGTTGGGACAAGTCGTAACCAGGAAATCCTATGTAGGTAGGGGTGTCCGAGCTCCAAATGGGAGCATTGTCGTTTATGTCTGTAATTATGACAACTAAAACTGTCCTAGTTCGTTCGTAGGCGATATTTTCAGTTATTACTCCGTATCCCGTATCTCGTTTTGACCGAGTAGTTACGGTTTCAGTTTCAGTTTCGGTGGGACAAATCGCATCAATGACGACACGGACTTGAGCCACTGACATATCGCTAAAGTACGAGGCCTCCCGGTCGATGGCGACCGTATTTAGATAGTTACCACTGATGGAGAACAATTCTGAAACATTGGCAAATTTCATCCAATTAATTTTCCGACTCTATAATAGATCCTCGAAAAATCAATTATAATCTAGTAACACATTTACCTTGGCTAGGAGTTTGCGAATAGATAGTGTAGTTGCAACCATTATCGTCTAACGGAAGTACATTTTCGTGAGCCGATTCTTCTTCAAGTTCGATTATTTGCAGTGCATAACCAAACACGATTTCACCACTGCACTCAGTCAGCGTGCTGATTACAAGGATCACAGTAGCGGATGCACGAAGGTTCAAATCTTCAATAGTGGCTATGATTTGGAAAGTATAAATCCCTGGACTGATCATGGAAGTGACTTCCAGTTCAGCAGTATCAGCGTTTATTATAATCCTGGAGGCCAGATCGTCTGCAAAATAACGCGTTGGTCAGATCGATTCCAGAAATAGTTGATCTCAAGTTAGAGTTATGATAGATAAAGAAGTTAGAAAGACGTTACCATGATCGAAGGTTGTAGTGTATACAATTGTCCCTTCAGCATTAGTGGCAACTGCTGTTTGCGCCATAAGAACGCCCGTGAATGTGGAGTCCTTATCAAATATGTAGTTACTACTCGGGAAACTCAAGGCAGAAGTGACAGTTGTTGTTGCTTCAATAGTAGTACTACTGTCCGATGACACCGAAGTCGTACTTGACGTGGCATCTGAGTCAGTTGTCGAGCAGTAACATTCTTCGGTAACAGTTACAACTGGACATTCGGTTGTCTCTGAAACGTAAGAAGACATGAAGTTATAAAAGACCAGGTCAACATTTCCATTTTATATCTGCATTAAATGTGGATGTAGCTGTTCTACTTTCTACAGTAGCAGTATTAGTAGTACCGTCACTAGTAGTTGTATCTTCATTTCCACTTATAGTACTCGTTGGAGAGCTATCTTCATCAGCAGAAGTTACCGTTGTCGAAGAATCGCAGGAGCATTGTTCGGTGGTGACTGTCGGACAGTCTGTAGGCCCTAGATAAGGTGAAATAGCACTGATCAGACTTGAGTGTTCATTTTCGGACATGAGGTAGAAATTTTGAATTAACAGTAAAAGTCTTCAGTGAATGATCCAATTCCTTACATTCTGTTACTGTCGATGGCGTGTTGATTGTAGTATATTCTGTAGTTTGCTCAACTGTTGTAGTAACACTTTCCGTTGTCGATGTGCACGAATTGATTCCGGGTAAAGTAATGTGCAAGACAGTCACCCCCGTATCTGTGGCTCCAGATCTTGTTGCCTGGAATTAAATGTGTTTTGAATTTTGAATCGGGACAATTTTTATCAGTCAAGCTCTGTTCGATCATATCAAATCCATTTCACTTACGGTGAGAGTTAGAATGCCATATTTTTCAGCTAAAAATTCTTCGGTTACATCTTGCAGGGTTATAGTAATGTAAGTATAGTCATCGCTTATGGTTATTCTGTAATTAGCCTCGTAACCTGCAAAGATAGCTGATGATGTATCAAATAATTTGTATTGCATTATAACTACTAAGGATTCATTGCACATTTCTAGCTTTATGGAAAATCCTACTGAAACTGAAAGGCTTGTATTTTTTAATTCAAACAGAACTAGGAAGAAACAATAGGGATTTTCTGAATGCTCTTATGCAGTATGATAATGATTGCACACTACCCAAGTTTTCGGGTAGTGCTCATAGAACACCAAGGAAAAATCGATTTTTTCATTAATTTTGGTAAAAATTTTCAGTGAAAAAGCTTTCAGGTGAAATCTGCATGTATCGAGAGTTCTTTCGGCATTCTGTCATCCCATTGTGTTAAAAAGCTCTGTGCTAATGGATTTTTTGCGCTAAATTCCAACGCGCGAAGAAGAGGGGATGGGGGTTTTTTGTCAAGCCATCCTCCTACTTTTTAGCTGATACTTTCTCTTTACGGGATGAAGCTTGAAATTTATTCAGTCTTGAATACAGAGCTTATCAATAGCTGGTAATTACGCGATGATGTTTTTTCATTCGATTGAGGTGAGGGCTAGCGCTTGAGACGTCATTAGTCTTACAGCTGCTTCGATGATATCGTAAAATTTTTCATTCGCGATACAGAAAGCTTATCTATTCTATTGGAATTTAACTTACTACCAATATTGTCGGTTATTGTGTATTTCACCGTGTCATCGATTCCTCTACTCAACCCAACGTTGCCTTGATTGAATGTGATGATGGTGCCACTTGCCTGTAAATATGTAAAGACTCGTAATGAATATTTCCGAACTGATAATTGATGGAATGTAATCAGTATCTTGAAATTGAAGTGATTAAAGCTTGGCTGTATATATATGCATGTATAAGATTGTTTTTAATCAGGATACAACTAAGCCTGAAATGAACTGATTAACGCTTGCAAAGAGCTATTAGTCACTGGTTTATTCATATGATCTATATTGGAGAAATGGTTCTAATGAAATATGCCTGTAATTAAAAAACTATTCCCTTGAGGTGAATGAACGCCTGTTTCAAGTACCTCTTCGATGGTGAGATCCGAGTAGTCAGCGATGTAAACGGGGTTGATGAAGACTGGACTAACGGGTGTGGAGTTTTCCACATCTACGGTGATGGTGATACTCGTTTCGGAAGTTAAAGCAGGAACACCGTTATCCTGTAGAGAATGAGAGTCATACACATGTCATGGATCTCGGTTATTGTTGAGCTTTTTGCATTTGCACAAACCTCAGCTTAGAAGTAAAATAAATTGGTGAGAAATGTGGCCAAACATTACACATATGCAAATATGATCAATCAGTTTATCGAAGCAATTTATATTTTCTCAATTATATTTCACATGCGACTCACCGTTGCGTAGATTTGAAAAGTTACATCATTTTCTATGGAGAGAAGAACTGTGGTTAATAGCTGAGCATAATGGAGCTTCGTGTCTGTCGTATCCCGAGACAACCAAGATGCCGAAAAACCAGAAGCATTTGAATCTGAAGAGTTTAAAGTGAAGCTGATAAGTGTATTCGTGAGATCAATGTCCCTTGCAGAAATCTCGCCGAATAGTTGAACAGAGAATCCCGATGGGAGAGGTATCGGCAATTTATAAGTATATGGAGCGTTCTGGAACTCTGGGTAATTATTGTTCGTGTCTGTTATAGGTAGAGATAATTCCTGAAAGTGAAAAAACAAGAATTTGATTTGCAGTGAACGAAAAGAATTTCATGGGAAATGTTAAATGGCTTACCAGTGATCTGTTATTAGTAGTGCATTCGAAATTCACAGTCATTCGTATCGACGTCGAGGTCTGAAAGATTGATATTAAAATTTTATTGCAAGATGAAACTATATTGACTACTTATCTTATGGTATTCTTGGATTGAAGATTGGCTGTTACCTCAAGTTCTTCGTATTGCGTAAAGTAGTCAGTCAAAGTTACGAAAAAGCGTCCATCTGACAGAACAGGCTCTATGAAATTGTAACCACTATTACTATCGGATGCTGAGTAGGACAAAATTCGGTTGATGTTAGTAGCTGCTATATCAAGAACTATTGTTCCTGCCGCGGTGACATCTTCTATAGTATCCAACGCCAATCCAAAACTCCATTCCGTCTCTAACAATGCCGTTCCATCATCCCAGGCAAGAGCGCAACCTGTAGATAATTCAGTAACAAATCAGAAAGAATTTCTTGGACAAAATTTATCTCAATTCATGAATTATGATGTATTAGAATTGGTTAATTGCATAGAATGACAGCTGAAACGAAACTAAAAATGAAATTATGTGGTTAAAGTAGCAAAAGCATGTCGAATATGCATCAGCATCATTTTTTCACGTGGCTATGATGCGTCAGTTTATAATTAAGCATGAGTCAATCAATTTGGAATACGTAGAATTATGTCGTATCGGTTGGTTTCAAGTACGACGTCCATTGGAACTGATAAATAATAATAAACTGTATCGCACCTCAGGTATCTAAAAAAATCATGGTATCAATACCTCTGTTTATAGATCTTGCTAATGCGTTTATCCTAGGAATGTCATATTCTATGCGCTTATTCACTCTAGCAATAGTTTTACTGATGCGTTATCAAACCGTAAACTTATATTACTCGTTCGACTGAAGATTTATGTTACACTAGAATTTTGATTTGAATTCAGATGTGCGATACTTATTGTTTGTCAAGTTTTTCGTAACTTTGTGATATAGACCAAAAATTGAATAGGTTCAATCGCTTTTATCAAATACATGATGAATCTGTGTGACGTGGTATTGTAATCTATAAAAAATTTACAAGTTAATTGAACACGCAGTTATACACTGGTTTAGCGATATGGAAACAGTTTAGGTAGGTTACCATGAATGTTATCCCCTATATAACGAAATTTATTATTATTAGCACTCGCCTCATAAGTACATTACATTTTATCTAATCAATTATTGTACTAGATAAGGGACTCCATTTTGGCACTATCTAAAGGGAAATTTACGGTTTAGAATATCTCGGTATCTTATTTTTTTCCGGTTTGGACGGATGTGTTGGTTGCAAAGGTATGCATGTTCGGATATATCCAGCATTGACGTTTATAATTCTTCAATAATGCAATAACGATATGAAATCTAGCAGAGCAAGTAGATTATGATTGATAAACTGCTCGGAATTAAATTTCTGACAATTTCCTAATGATCACTTTTATTTTGTGCATCATCATCACAGAATTTCTATTTCACGAAAACACATAGTCAATTTTACTTCAAATTTAATTTCTTTAGAGGATGCTGTAAATTACAATACATGGTGAAGTTCTTTGGCAGGATGAAGAAGCATGGCCCATATGTGTATGAGAATTAAATTGAAACTTATCACTGTTCAGTAAGACCAGCTGAGTCCGAAAAAACATAAATGTTTTGCTTACTGGCTTGTTGTCCTTTTACACCGTAGAAGAAACGCGAGCATAGCGCAATGACGAATATCCTATGAAGGATATTCATTGCACTTCCTACGTCGTACACCTATCACTATTATATTACAAGAAACCAGTCGTTGCACCTTCGGACTGCCAAGGTATTCCCATTCAACTAATACACTGAGAGTTGATTACAAACGGTCATCTCGGTATCTCAACATCGATACTGATAAGCACTTCGTCATATGAGATAAAAATTTGACTTGATAATCGGCAAGTGACTTAGATTTTGTTCATCAACGTACATATTACTTTTCAAAACGCTATTTACTCCTTTAACATTTTTCATTCGAAAATTCATAATCCTCTGATTGATGCGCTCCCTTGCAGTGCAATGTAAGCGAGGAAGATGATGCTGAACGGTGGAAATAGAAGAATAATTCATTTCGGAAAAAAATAACAATCCCGTATTCCTAAATACTCAGAAGTTTTAATAATCCTGTATATTTGGAAAAAAATTGGGTTTACTTTACAGATCGACCGAAATTGCACTGCTCAAAATTAATTTGCAATTTTTATCAACTCGAGCTAGATAATAATAAATATTCTTAGATAAAGTCGATAAAGTCATTCGAGTCTTGATTAATGGTGTTCCAATTGGCGCTTTATTCAATCGCAAAGATGAGCAGCGGTTATTCATTCATTTACTTATTCGCTCATTTGCTCATTTACATTTCTGAATTCTACAGAACGAAGGTATGCTTCTAGAAGTTTTGAAACTGATAAATAATGAAGTAGTTTCGCGTCCAATTATACCAAAATTTCATGGAACGAACTTCGTTTTTAAAATACAACCTGTAAGATTAGAAAGACTTACTGAACTTGGAACATGCATTATTTTCCATTTTCCTTACCAATTCTAGTGGTTAGTGACTCACACACGGCTCACCGTCGATTCAATGAAATCTTAGCTGGTTTGGCCCAGTCTTAGAGTATGAATTAATAAACTTTGATTAAAGTCTACTACAGTCGGGTAACAGCTGCTAATCCGTTCCAATATTCGTGGGCTTATGGTTGTAAGAATAGCACACAGTGATCTTAACCAGAGTTGAGAGTATTCGATCAATTTTATTCAAACATACTGCATACTTCATATCCAAGAAGCAAAAGTTACCCCTGAAATCGTAGCTGTTTCGTGAAAGATTTTTCAGGCCGATTTCAATTATTATAATTTTTTATCGATGTATCAGTTGCACAACATATGGTGGTCTAAAGTTATATAGGTTATTAAAAGATTCACAGAATCGCTTTGAGTCGACATTATCCCAAATGGCTTTCAACAGGAGCACGAGATTTCTGAGCTCCGTTGGGCGAACACCTCCTGTCGTTGGTCCAGGAACTTACGAACCTATGGAGCTTTTCAAAAGACCCAGGGATCCCGGTACCCACATCATCTACATTTCAGACTAAATCAAGATGTGCTTTGGTGTTTTAATACCGAATAAAATTTACAGTGATCAACGAAGCTAAGAATCATCCACACGTTCTCAACATATATTATCGTTCTTCACAGATCGACTTTATGCATTTCTATCTAGTGCGACCAGAAATACGTTATCTGCAACCAGAGATGCGATTAATTTTCCTGGGCCAGGGGCTTATAATGTTGAAGAATTTCAGAAGCACATTCCAGTACGTCACTTGCTTTCGAAAAAATACTTTAAAACACTGTCAACACCTTATGTCATCATTTAAATATCAGTATCCCTCCACTTCCCACGTAATCTTTGGACGAAACTGCATGCTTCAGTTTGTTACACGAATTTTAGCTACAGATAAATAGATAATTGTAAAGAAGATAAAACTTCAGATGTGATGTGTTAGAATTTCAGATACTCAATTCTAGGGAGGCTGTAGCATCGACTTTACTGACAGCCGGTCAAAATACTATGTCCACAACGGCCCTGGGCCTACAGACTACAGATTGCCGGACGATCTGTTCAAACGGTCGTCTCCTGGGCATCGAAATACTCCAGGAACATGTTGTGGTGGTCCGGGATCGGTAAAAAATAATTTTTTTACCATCTTTGATCAATGAGTCAGGAGTTTGCACCAAAGTAACTTCAGGGTTGATTTAAAAATATACGTGTAGCTGTACTTGGGACCCCCGCCACGATCGACTATGGCAAACGGAATTTCTGTACCAACACATCGAGACGCGAATGGTTACGATATCAACGAGTTTGGATTTTTGGTTAAAAATTTACCTGACGACTACGAACCTCCATTATTTTACAACATCTCTAGGGAGGTGTGTGATACGCAATAGTTAAAACCATGTGGATGCAATTCCAACATCGTTGCATGTTTCATTCTCTTTTCAGGAAACAAATTTTACCACAGTCAGATACAAGGGTAATTTTTGGAGCCAAATGACCGGCAGAAAAGATTCGAATCTTTCCATTGGTCCAGGACCTGGAGCATACGACTTAAACACACGGCTAAACCCTGGAAAAGTACTGATCGAAAAACTGAGAGAGTCGAGAAGGATGACTTCGAAACAACCGCGATACGTTGAAACCGTTTTCAGAAAGAACCAGCGCGAGGTCTGAAGCGAATTGTATATTACTGCTTTCAAAATAAGCTTCTCAGAACTATATAACCAACTATTATCCATGGAATCAGATGTATTCGTAATTAGTAATACACTGATCGTAAGTAACATCAAACTTTGAACTACAGGGTATTCCAGCACCCAATGCATACGCTATCCCGAAAAGTCCTTTCGATAGCAAAGAAGTGTCTTGCAAATGTGAAGAGTACATTTTCAAACCTCCACCATTCGGCCAAGGAGCCAAGGTTCGATTTCACCAAGCTTCTATTCTTTCAATGAACGTGAAACATACTAACAAGTTCTAGACATATCGACGAATGGTATCATTTTGTTCGGTAGTACCCGTTGTCGGTTATTTTATTAAAACACGAATCGAAATTATTCAATCAACAAATCTCGGTTGTCTTAAATGATCAGGATGACTTTCCAGAGATTCACGGATGTCTTTGACGATAATCCGGCACCGGGGACGTATGATCCGATAAAAAGAAAATGCTGTCCTGGTTCAGTAATTGCTGCACCTTTTGGGTCATTGGCGAATCGATTTAAATCCGATAAGACACCACCGATTCCAGGTAAAGTACATCGTCAGTGCTTGCAGGATGAAATACAGAAGTCATCTTCCTTCCATACATCATTGTTAGGTCCGGGGCAATACTTTTCTCCAAAAGACGGATTAGCTCATGAATCCTGTAAGAGATGTAAGAGGAATTACGTCAAGGCAGGTTTTAATTCGTCGGCTAGTAGGAGCTCAGCTCTTGTTGCTTCGGGTGGTCCTGGACCGAACAGATATCCCATAAAAATGAGTTGGAAGATACCTCGAACTTCAGTTTATCATTCGGCATTCAAGTCATCGACGAAGCGATTCAAGTCTCTCGCGAAGGCGGTAACAGATATTCTCCTAAAATATATCTTTCATGATTCTCGAGTTAGCGTTGTATGTTAAGTTGCCTTTCGGCGATACGACACAAACTCTTTGTCCTGATTGCGATGTACTACCAGCAACAGGCAACCGCTGATCAAGTCAAGGAGGGGCTTTTGGTAGGTATCTGCTCCGTCGACCCTCGGTAACCAACTTTCACTCGTATCACGTATGGAATAGAAACTGGATCTTAAAGCGCGCCACGAGATGTCTAAGCTTCGTTAAAGCAAATGCAAATAAAACACAGGTGTATAATTACTATGTCACGAGCTGCCCTCGAGGTACCCTAATTATAAACGTCAACGAGAATATAATTATCTGCAGTTTTGTTCGGTCTAAATTAGAGCGCGCGTAATCACGGTTAGAAAATTTTAATAACATACTTTATGGTGGTCATAAAAATCACGTATACATAAATAATTTTAACTGGGGGCTAAAGAACTGGCCAAGTTCTCAAAAATACTAATGATTCAAGCTATTGGAACCATAACTATAGCAATTTAATTTTAGATAAACGAAAAAGAAACGAACACTGGTGATTTTGTTGGCACAAATTTACGCTTTATTAATTATTCATTCGGCACTTATTTCTTCATTTTCGAGGATTCATTATTTCGTATTCCGCATTGCGCAGATTGATTTCCATCGATCCTATACATTTTCAAAATTTCTACATCAAAAGCCGGCAATTTTCGCAACGCCAATCAATAATGATAAGCGTAACATGGAGGGAAGGCTATCAATATTCGGCTAATTAAGGTCAGTCTAGCGGTAATAAGTCAGGCGATGCATCTATCTGAGGTAGCCGATACCGGGATGCAATTTCGCCGTTAATTGAGAGGGCGCTGGCTGGACCATGCCCTCCGTTCGACCATCCGGACAGTATCCATAGGCTATCGCTACGCTAGCATGCCCATATAAATGTTCCAACTAAACCTACTGATAAGCGCTAATCGATGTACCAGCTATTCCACTATAATTGCGTCTTCCAGAATTAACGTGATCGCATTTCTTTCTGCTCGTATACTATGCTACAGCTAAACAAGGATTCCCATAATGTAGGGTTACATCTCGAGTACCTAATACCCATCAAGCCAATATCTCAAACCTCGTTTCGGATATCTTTCCCAGAACTGAACATCCGCATTGCGATTTATTTTTACCATAGCGATTGAAACGCGAATTTTTACAGGGTGGGCCCACATCTCATGGAGCTGTGATCAACCCTTTTGGGACTGAAGCATACTGAGCAGTGCTGATATATTACTAGAATTTTTTTTATCTCAGTATAGGTGATTATTGGGTAACTATGGGGGATTTATACTGGTTGCTATGCAGTGCAAAGAAACATCTCGCGAATTGGTAGTAGAAATCGTGCGATTTGCGTCCGAATGAAGAGCAGGCTGGATGAGCGAGATAGACGAGAAAAAGAGAGGGTGAAGGGCGGGAGGGAGAGAGCAACACAGAGAATTGGCTTGAATTTCTGGATCACTGAACTGGAAGTGATTTCTCTGCGCGCGTACCTATATTGACGCGAAACTCACACTAGAATATGGAAATGACCTTAGCGCGTAGAACAGTATACCCGAGAACGCACAGAATGTCATTTCCTGAAATCTGAGTTATGAGCGTCGCGGTAGGCCATACCACCACGTGAAAATGCTTCGAGCAATCGGCTGGCGCTCATCTTCAGCCAGTGAACATTGATTAATCCATTCTTGTGATCCATAGGTTCTATTATCCCAATTATTCTCTTCGTATCTAGGTAAATGACACCATTTGACAAGTTGGCGATAACTGAAGAGCGAAAATATGAAAGGGGCTAAGTGCCACTTGTCGCAAAAATTAGGTGTTCCCGTGAACGTATTATAATATGTGCCATGGCTAATACCTTTGAAAGTGGCCTGAAATTTTTGCTAAAATTCTCACTCAACGCGATTCAAATTTTTACTTTTTGCTTACTCATAAAAAAACAAAACAAAAATGAAAAAAAGTGAAATGTATTCATTTCGCTATTTTAAAAGCATTCACTTTGTTGATGCAGATTTTAAAAGCCTGAAATATGAGCCATTGCGAGTGCAATCGTGTAGAAGTGCAGCCCGTGGTCATTTTTATAGATAATGTCAGGATGAATTGATATTTTTCATTCACAGGAGTGATTTAATGAATACTTAAACGAATCCGAGCTAGGGGATGATCACGATCTATCGAAAATACGAATTTTGTACTTACAGATTGTCAATATTTGATTATTATTGCTTTTTAATTAACAGCGATTGATAAAGAAATGAAATTTCTTTCTATATACAGGAATCTGTAGCACCCAATGCCTACGATGTCATTACGGCCTACAAGGCGTGTCATGACTCTTGCGAATTGTCAAAATGTCCAGAAGACACTCCGTTCAATTCGAAGCAGATTCGTATGCCCAAAGTCCCGGTCGGAGTGGATATGAGTGTCCCTGGTGAGAAACCTTTGTGTATATAGCTTCAAGGTATAAGGGAAAAAGAAATCCATTTCAAAAGGTTTCGTCTCGTCTGAATTTCGCATGAATTATGATTGAATAGAACCTGCAGAAAAAGATACGAACATGCTGATAATAATCAGATGTGTGTATCGTGCGAGGGAGAATCCCTTTGACTTGACGTAGCTTCCAGGATCTCGTATCAAGATATCGAACAAATTTTAACCATGTGTTTCGAGTAACAGGCCCTGGTCTGACCGACACGAGGGGAGATATATCGCAGGATGTTAAGGGCGGCACCATCCCCCATGGACGAAGATTCTGCAAAGAAGCTACAGAAACGGGTCCAGGACCGCAAGATTACTGTGTAAGTCAAGCCTCGTCGATTCATTGTTCGACTTGTGAGTTAGTCCATTGTGTTGTCGCAATTAATATTGGGTAAATACTTTTCCCACGTCGTTTCCTCCGTTCTGTTCTTCAGCTTCATCCGTATTCGACTTCTTCAATTCTTCAGAGACACTTCAACGTTACTCTTGGAAAGCCAAGCATTCTAAAGGATCTACAACAGGCTGAAATTTCCTGGGTGCGTCGACTAAAGAACAAAAAAATTCTTCGTACCTTTAACAAAGGCCTAATTCAGGACCATGAATTCTGCAAGTCGCGCAGGCACTAGATTTTTTTTTTTTTTTTTGCATACAATGAAATTCTAATTATTTTTTTTTTTACTGTGATTTCCACGCGATAACGTGCCGTGCGATGATTCACGTCCGTTGAAAGTGTGAATATGTACTTTTGAGATTAAATAAATTTATTTTGAAAATCTATCGGTTGAGGCTCAATTTTATTCTATAATTTGTATTTGTATTTAATTAGAGCGTATTATATATACATGTAGAGTAAAAAAAAAAAGAGGGGGATTTTCGCACGTAATCCAGTTTCGAAATTACCTATATGTATAGTACACAACTCTAGTGGGAGGCAATTTAATTAACAAAAAACGTTCCAGGGAACGAGGCAGTGTTAGACCGGGAACGGTTGATAACGTCAGTCAGCCGCTACTCAATATGGGGTGAGATTCACCCCGTGATAGCGTGGCCGCGCGCGAATCCCCCTTCGTAGGTATAAAGATGCCCATTGTGCCTCTCCAAGAAAGAAGGCATTCGATCAATACCGGACAAAAGTTGAAGTATCTGCCACTTTCGTTAGATGTACAATTTCATTTGCGTTATACTATAATCAAAATTGGTTCCTATCCTTAATTTTTACGATATATGTCTCCATACCTCAATCTATAATATAAGCTTTTTCTTACGATTAGTTTCCTGTTATGCCAATTACTTAGGAAACGGGTTTAGCGCTACAAAGAGATTCAAATCCCTTGCTGTGACTTTGTCCATGTTATTTTCACTGTGCATTGTGGCAGTTTAATTAGTCACCATGCAGCTTTTAGCATATGCGAATCAGCAAGAGCGAATTGAAAATAAATCCAAAGCATGACCAGTAGGGTGGCCATATTCCGGTCATATTCGAATTTTGATGCTCCCATGGGCCAGAACGTCTCCAAATAGATAGAAAAAAATGTAGTCAAGACCCCAGGTTCTTATCTCAATTCTAAGTATTACTCCAAAGCCTGTCCCTATATTCCTATATTTCCATTGCAATTCATAAATGATGAAATTAAGCACCACCTTAATGACAAGTTATCAGTAGCTGTCTCAACATACGAATGTTAGTATTTTTTTTAGAGCTTGCAGATCTATTCGATTTGTGTGGACACACCCATACTTGACCGGACAACTGGTATAGAGATGCACTGAAGCGTGGAACCACATACTGAAGCTTGAAGAGGTTTATATTGCAGAAATTTCATATCACTCATCCACTGGTGCAGTAATGAATCGTGCAATGATTTCATACGCCGTCTCTGGTTCTTCTTTGCCTTCTCTTTTCTCTTGACTACGACTCGTATCTCCACGGCATATGTAACGTCTCCCTCTCGTACCTTATACCTTCAGCTTGGTCTCGCCTATGCAGAGGTTGCAATATTGCCTGGCACTGCAATATAACTAGAAGCGAGATTTACATTCGTTACCAGAAACGTCGTGTGGAGCTAGGACTATTATATTAGAACCCCACTTGACATACGTCACAAAACTTAATAACTTGCAGCGTGATGGACAGATGGTATTTGTGGGGAACGGCACATACTCAATTGCTTTTACTATTCTCAGAACCTTGAGGTTACAGGCATTAATTGTCGTCGGCAGGAACGATCCTCTTAGAGGCTTCGCAAATTGCGCCCACCATCCGGGAATATAGTAATCGGCCAATGCCCGATCCGACAATGAGTTGACTCTATAGAAGAAAGATCCTTCATTGAGGTACTCTCGACAGTTACGGGCGTATTTAAATTTGTGCAAACCGTTCGTGTTCGCGTGTGTACAGTAACAAGCTGTCTTTAATATGATCGGATTTTCCCATGAATTCATGACAGTGATTTGTGGTAATTATCGAGAAATTCTGAATAGTAAAATGGTAATTAAATTCAACAGCTCGATGCGAAATTTTATGATATTGGAATGGGTTTTAATTATGAAGCAGGCATTACTACGGAATAATCTAATGAATTATTGTAAGCTTAGGAATTATTCAAATTTTAATATCCGACACTCCAAAGTTTGCTGATTAAACGTTAATATAGGTATGTAGACACGCCATGGTGTCAAATCGTTGCATGACGCGTTAGTCTCTGGTCAAACACCCAATTTAACCTGTTGAAGGTTATTCACTGGTATTATACCTAATTATCTAATTTGTGGCTTAAAATAGTTGACGGGGCCGACGTGGTCGAAAATAACACCGCGCACGCAAAGATTTACTTAATTAGAAACTATACCATCCGAGAAGTATTAACGGTAGAGTGTAGAGCTGTAAGACTTTGCCAGAACAAAAAGAAATATATACTATGCCGTCAAGCGAGCGGCCAATTAAAATAAATTAATTCTTCGAACTTTATTTATTAGATGAAAATATATATGAGTCATTTTTCTCTCAGAGTTTAAAGATCTAATTCGATATCAGCTTATTATTCATTCAGCTTTCAACGTACGAAAGAATTTCTCACATTTAATTACGAGTAGAAAGTGATTTTTATCTTTACTCTTGTTAGAACGGAATAATTCCGACATTTATTCTTATATGGGCTTAGAATATTTGATATCTCAAATGATCAGGTTGGGAAAGAAGCAGTCGAATATCAGGAATAGCAGGTAATGTATACTTACCCCAAAAGCGGCTAGTTATTATCTGTTTTGTTAATTTCCTCGACAGTTTTGGTAATCTCATTATTCTAGAGAACACTCAGTGGGACTTTGGCAAATTAACGTGCTAATCCTACCTAAGGGTTTATTACAGGACAACTCCAAAGACTCTGTCAAGGAAAATGGTTACTGTCATTACGGTCGGCTGCGCGACAAAGCGTATAATACTTCCGAGCCCATTTGCGGATTCTCTTGTTTGAATTGAGGATAGCATTAACCCAGAATGATACATGGTGTTGTTATTAGCAGGGATCATTAAGCCTCATTGAGAAAGCTTATGGCTGGGCGTGAGGTGCAATCGCGTTATGTTCAATCTTCCATAATGCGGAGGAAGAGCACTTTGGTTTCTACTTTATCTTTGATTTCATCATTTACCCAACCGTAGGTATGCTCATCTACACAATCAGTTTGATGTAATATCTGTAAGAGTGAAGAAGAAGCGCTCTGACAGCATTGGCAAATCGATAAAATCGCAATCCACAAACGCGTAATAATAAATGATGCCCGCAGTGCTGATATAACTAATTGGCCAGCATAATAAGCACTGTTGAAATTACGTGCACACATGATAATACGCTCGCGGTACACAAGTTTGTTATAACGGTATGACGCCGTAAAATATACCTATTGAAAAAAGAAGAAGAACAAAAAAAAAAGAAAAGTACTAGTACCTACATGCATGAATTTCCATAATATTGAGGAATGAGGTGGACGGGTACATTGTCCCTTATTCTTATCATCGATCTATAATTACCATACCTATGCAAATTCCCCGCTGTTGTAACATAAACTCCTCTATCCTGGACACGTTCCCACGAGATTTTTTATCCAGGGTGTCTACATCCGCATACCGGACTGAGGATGAGGATGTGTAGCGACATTGCAACGTTTACGTTATGTTTCAAAAATCCTTGAATGTTTGGAATAGCAGGCCTTTCAGTGATTTAGGGCGAAGCAGCGATCCTTATACGTCGAATCTAAGGCTTACCGAAAAGATAAAGTTCCTGATCATTAGTCCAACAGCTGTGTTCAATGAGGTAGCTTCCGAATGAGCTGATTATCAGTTATTCCTTTTTAAAGCACATTGATGAAAGTGGTACTCAACAGGCGCTAGGAAGCTCACCCTCGGAATTATCGATGCCTTTCAACCCCTGCAACTTATTTCGATACCTTTAATGATACATAGATAGATAACTGAAGGGATGATTATTTTTATCAAGCACATGATAGCATATGGGTAAATTTAATCGTCGAAAGCGCTGTAAGAAACTCTTCCTCAAAGCCATATCTCCACAATTAGCAAGAAATCCACCTAGTGCAGGACATTGTAACAACGGGCGTCGTTAATTACCACAAATGGTTGTTAGTGTAAAATTGGCTTTAGTGTGATAATGCAAAGGGGGTGATCTACGCCCTCGAGAAGCACGGGCGACAGACGTCTGCTATAGATTCGCTCGTAAAGAAGCAAACTGCAGTCTGCATAGCTAGTTGGCTGGTTAGTTGCCTGGCTGGTTGGATGGCTTGCTAGCTATCCAGCTAGCTAGCTGGCTCACAATAACCGACGGAGGGTTGGTTATTACCAATAACCCACAATTTGCATACTGATTATAGCTGTGAGCCCAAGCCTCGCGTACCTGTGATGGACCTTCGCATTAGCGAGCCCACCTCGAGGTCAGGATGGCCCTCGCGCGTGGTCAGTGAATATTGAGTGATTGGAGATCGATAGAGGGAAACTTTAACCCAAGATTATTCAACCCTCAAAAACATTTGTGATAAGGATCCTAATCCCGTCACATTGGATACATTCGGAAATATATAGTATATTTCA
This sequence comes from Tenthredo scrophulariae, assembly GCA_963978835.1. NCBI lineage: Eukaryota > Metazoa > Arthropoda > Insecta > Hymenoptera > Tenthredinidae > Tenthredo > Tenthredo scrophulariae. Next base: position 18,357,240 of record OZ022228.1, read on the forward strand.
TTCGATTCAAGCAAATAGGTAATTGTTCGGCATTTTATTGAAGCATCGTAGAAATAAATAAAGGCAGGATGTAATTAGGATTTAATTGCTGTGCTTACTTGTTATCGATGCATAGTGTAGGTACTAGTACATCTCAAACGATGTCACTCACTATGCGAGGCTAATTTGGAGGTTGGCGAAGGCGCTCATGCATGCAAGGAGCAATTCCTGAGATTCCTACGCTGCTAGGAATGTCTCTTTGATGCGGCTGACATCTGCGTACAAGGGGCAGGGGATATGCGAACCCGACATGCCAGCGAAGTTTGAGTCTTTGTGGCTGCTCGGTGTCTGTCTGGCTCGAGGATCACCTCCATCTGTCTCTTCTTGGGCACCGTCTCAAAACTAATAAAAATCTCCGTCATTCCGGAAGTGATATTGTACAATATCTTCCTTCCCCGGATCTCGACATCACCTTCCATTATATATATACTTCGTGAAATTTGACGAGCGCGAAACAACCTGCCTTCAAATTGTATGGCTTTAACGATCCGGTGACATACACGCCGGTTCACAGTTGCACATCATCTTTGCCCCCGGTTTAGCACAACGGGACGGCCCGCAATCTTATTTTTATGCATGGGAAAATGCACTTTCTTAAATATGGCTACGAAGGATGCGATTTTGTCAATTCAATTCATTGAAATAGTTTCTGGTTGTTTCGAAGAACATGATGATAAAGTGGTCATAAATTGATATTGAAACAGTTTGGCGATAGTGCAAAGATAGATGGTTAGTTAATAAATGGATAGTTCGTATCAAATCCGATTAGTCTTCGGATGCGTTTTATTTTATTTTCTGTTTCGCTTGCAGATGAGAAATTTGTTCTACGCTTTGTCGGCTATATTTCGCACGATCGTGATAACGGGAGGGAATCCAGAACGCGAATTGCACGACGTGGGGCCAAGGGGCCGAGGGTATCAATCAGAGATGGGTACATGGAAGGGGCGGCCCCTGCAGCTTGCCTCGTATTGTACGCGATGTCCTACGCATGGCATTGTCTGCCTCGGACAGAGAGACAGACGGATGGATTCCGTGTCGGTTTATATACCACTGACTTTTAACAGGGCATCTGAACACGGTACAAATTGAAAATGATCCTCCCGTTTACCGTAGCTTATAGCTTCGCTGTATTTACTTGACAATCACACTCTTCATTTCAGCAGGCAACTATATAAGAATGTAAAACTGAGTGGCGCGGCTGTACCGATGGTAGGTACTCCAAGATACGGTCAAAGAGCAGCAAAGCCTGATGATGTGAAACCCGCTGAAGAAAGACGACCAGTAAAGGGTAAAATTCCTGCACGAGTAGACGGTTCTCAGACTTCTAGGAGTCGGGGAAGTACAATGGAATGTTTCTGATTGAGAAATACCTCTTTCCATTTCAGAGGGCTTTCAGTACTCGCTTTGTTCGTAGTTTGAATCCGTCTGTATCCAAACAGCCTGAAAAGGTTTGATTTAAATTCTATGATTAACGATATCAAGTTAAGAATATATATAACCTCCCTTTATCATTTTCAGTTTACCGCAGACAAACGTGTAGGCGTCCTTTTGTTCCGAGCCAGGATTTTAGGACCATGCCGTTATCACGCTATCTTTACCGCTCTATTGTAAAGACTAAATTACCGAGACCCACTGCAATTACTCCAACATCTCGATAATGTCTTGATTGCCACCTAAAAACCCTGTTGGGTTAAGTTTTTTGGCACTACAGGGTACTTGTCCAAATCGTTGTGGGATCAATTAACCCCCACGTTTAAGGGCAAAAACAGAAATACGAATAGCACTCACTGAAGATCCCTTGGCGAAGGGTATGGCTGCGGACTGCCGCAACAATTAGGCATAATCTGCCGTTGACATAATCTGGGACCGAACTCTTATCTTGATTTAAACCCCTCGCAAAGTACTTACAGCCAGTCTTCAAGGCTTCAGAATATTTCTCCTCCATTTAGGGGTGAAGGAATATTGAAATTTCTTGCTAAAAAGGACGAGTATCATGAGAAAGAATTACGCCGAAAGTTTATTACGTGGAGAATAGGGAAAGTACGGAATCGTATAGAACCAAGGAGTTTGTACTTTTGGTGGAAGTAGTATAGTAAAAGGGGCCACACAGTACAACAACGTAACCGGAAGTTCTTTCTTCTTTCGTTGGGGAGGCCCGGGCGCGCAGCATCATGGTATTCGTGAAACAAAGCGTGGTGCACTTATTTTTGCCATATAAAACGAAGATCCTTGCAGTAACTCGCAGGAAAGCAAGTCGAGAATCGTCATTGTCTTTTTGACAAAAGTCGGAATGGTCTTAGGTCTGAGGTGTTAAGGGTGTAGAATGATATATGGCCTAGCGCGTGCCGGACTTTTAGGGTTTTTGCGCTTGACACGCGTGCAGGCGTATAATGTCATGAAGGATACCGGTCGGTGACATCGATTGATTCATCCCTGCGAATAGAGTTGTGCAAGTTTGACAGTTTTGTTGACGTCAGTAGCGTACACTGCGAGAGGCATATATGCACCCGGCGAAATGCTATATATACCGTTGACTTTTACGAGGTAATGAAACTGTCGCTGCTGTCGCGAGGTTATCAAACCTCGTAAACTGCTGGTTTACAGGCACAAGACAACCGAAACCCACGTGCCGGCTATCCGCATAAAAGTTAACGCGTTGATATAGGAGATTTGTTCAATTCTAGAATGGATTTGGTGCAATGCAAGTCTATGTGTACCAACTACAATCCCATGTACACAATATAAATGTCGCTACCATTGTTTATTACAGAACCTATACATCGAGGCAAAGTGACTCCATACGGGCGATAAAAATGATCTTCGGAAGAAAGGATCACGGCGAGGCAAGGATTGGGATTTTTCTTCGGAGGTCCGTTCGGGCGAGTAAGCTGAAAGTAAAAATCAGTACTCGTGAGTCATTCGTGACCTTGTACTCCCCTCGTAGTCGAGAAAGAGTCGTCCCCGTACGGGAATATAGCCACATCCCATAACTCTTGTCCCATTGAATTCAATGCAGCGACTATTTCTTAACGTCATCCACTGGGTCGTTTGCAGAGGGGCTTTCAAAGATCCTTCTGACTGGAGCCGGGCGACAGCACAGATCCAGACGTTTGCGAAGAACTTAATGAATCGTGGTGCAGTGCGAGGAGAACCCTACCGCACAAGGGTGACTTGCCAAAAGCCACGTCGTGAACGTTCGGTCATTGCACTTCGAACTTCCGTTCTTCTCTTTGAATGAAAATTTCCCGGATAACAAAGCCGCGCTGACCCACTGCCGACTATAGTATATTCTTTACTCTGAGCTTTCGGACATTCCTTTGTCATAGAAATATCTCTAGACGTGAGATTCACCGATGTAAGATCCTTCGGCAAAGCTATATGCACACAGATTTTAGGGAGAAGATTTTTCGACGTCAAAAGAATTATATTATAGGTATATGTACTAGTTATATTCGCTTCAAGAACTTCAATTTCTTCATCACAAGTGGAAAAAATGCTGTCTCTAGATCTGAAGCTGATTTTTAATTAAAGACCTGCACGTTAGCTTCTTCGTAGAGATACCGATCAAACGTACATCGAATCGATCTTAAGATTTACCGATGCGTGCATCGCTTTAATTAGCTGTGCATTTGCATCCGTTGAACTTTTGTGGTAGGATGAGAACCATGGATGAATAACTTTTGTCCGAAACTTCGATCCCTTTTTTTATTCTCCCTGTATATCTTCTCTCCATCGGCAAATAAATCAGTACCATACCGATGGAAACTAACATGCAAACGTATTATTTTTACCTCTAAAAAGTTAACTCGAGTTAATGGACCAACGTATTTTTCCGGCAAGTTAAAATTTCAGATGAAATTATGAAAATAACCTTCTACCTTCTGTCTAGCGATCATAATTTGTCCCATTCTTCTGGCCTTGACAATAGTCATGTAATTGTAAAGAACTCGAGCTGAAATGACGTAAAAATTGTAATACGAATCTCCACCCGTTACCGATCAATTGACGATAGTTTAGCAATTGGTGCATCGGGCTTATCGGACACGTCGGACAATTTTAATCGACTACAACGACTGGCGGGCTGTATTTATGCTCAATTAGTGAACTTCACGTCAGCAGACCGGGTCTTTAATTACGAAAATCGTTGATTCGTATTACAACCGAATATTCTCTGCAGTAGTTATGCCGATATCCGGCGAAAAGGTTGAACAATTCTGCCGGAGAGACGAGGGATACTGTGATGATGGATTGTGTTATCCCCCCCCTAACGGTAATCACATACACCTACCTACAATTGAAACTTGTAATAATCGCGATTTCTTAAAGAGACATAAAAAAGTTTTGCGCCGATATTTACCATTAGTTTGAGTGGAAGTTGCGAATTTATTGCTGATCTTATCCTGCAGGGATGAGACGAAGCTATAAATAAAGGTTGTCTTATTTATTTCGATCGCTTCCACGTCGTGAGTCACGAGCTGACCCCAACGAAACTAAAACCAACCCCACGGATTCCATCGATATGTAGCAAAGATGTCAGCTCAAAGGAGCAGCTCTTTGTACGACAATACCGTGTAATTACTTTCATGATCGTTATTCGTAAGAATGTAAGAAATGTGTGGTCAAAGTCAAATTCTTTAGAGTTTATCTTCGAACGGTCAACGAGTATAAATCGTGTAGAGAAACGGCTCGCCGTTGTGATTGAATGCAAATTTAATTTAGAAAGGCTAATTGATTTTTATTAAGTAATTTGTGCAATCTCGTTTTAAACGGACGTGGCCCGAACAAACTAGAGACAATTGAAAGCGTCCCAGTGGTCAGGCGTATGAAGGCTGTCAATCTCAATAAAAAAGAGCAAGTGGCCAACGTCCTAAAATCTCCGAATGTGTATCTTGATGATAAAGCGAGCGATTACACAGACTTGGGTAAACCTCTCATCGGATATTATTTTGCGCTATTGAATCGGAAAGAAACCATGCACCAAATAATGGGGCATAAATCTTGCCGCGTGATGGCAAAAATTACGAAGACATTAATTATCTTAATTAGAAGCCATCCTGGGCACGTAATTGTAAACACGGTTTTCCGTCCCACGTGACCTCTCCGCTCCCCAACATCCGCTAGAACGGTCCTTTGGGACTCGGTGTCAGGGGTTATGGGATCGAGCTGTTGGAATACGAACCCAACCGCGTTGAACACACGCACGGAATGTGTAAAAATAAACTTCACTACGTGCACAGGACGAGTGTCCGCGAAGGAAATGAAAAACAGACGTGTACAGAAGCGGTAGGCATGGTAATATAATTGCGGAAAGGCGCCATTGCAGTTTTTTGCGGCTCTCCGATTCACAGGATCGTTCAGAACTTTTAAGGAATTAGGTACTGACACGCAAGGATACCAGCTACTCCTTTACAAGAAGTTGCGTGACTACTGCGTGCGAACGCATGCGTATCAACAGATTGTCAAATCATTATATAAAGGGCATGAGAGTGGAAAAACTTCGGTATCTCTTTCGTTATTCATAGATTTTTCGATGGACGGAAGTATAGAGAACGCAATTCGCAAAATGTCACATAAAATATGAAACTCTTGGTCCGCCGTTCGTCGGATCTAAATATTTGATATCAGCCGGGTTGCGTGTCTTTCAAACGGGCTAATAGGTTCTTGCTAAATAACACAACGTCTTATCAATCTTCAATAAGGTATAAATTATTAACCGTATCTTTGTAACCATATACAATTAATCGAAGAACAGACGGCTAACGCGAGATATTAACGAGCCGAGTCCGTCATAAGTTGAAACCCGATCGACTCTCTATATTCGAGTGTGGGCGAGGGCCGATTCAGACACATATATATGTATATACATATATGTACGCGGATCGTATAGACGATTCCTCAGACCTTCCTTTCCTCTTCACAATTCTTCATGACGATTTACGTAATTATTATATTACGGAAACAAAATATCCACCGAACCTCATGGGCACACCTCTTTTACGGAGATTTACAACTGACTTTAGCTTTAAACAATCAACCAAAAGTTTATTAACCCTTGACCTTCGTTACAGAAGAATATTCAACTCTGACCTTAAAGTCGATGATTTTTCTCCAATCTTAAGACACAATGTTGAAATTTATTCTGACCTCTTTATAATCCATGGGATATGGTTTCAATCGCCGGTATCATTCCCACCATGGAATCGTAAAGATAAATTTGAGTAATTACCTACGTTATAATTTGACAAGTTGATACCGAAGGTTTTATGAAAAAAAGAATACCGCGTGCGTGGTGCAGCGTGCGAGTCATTTATGCTTAATTATTACGAAATCTGACACTTGTGTCACACATATTACTCGATTAGGTATAAGTATATAATTTCCCCCCACTAGAGTCCGAGCTGAGGTCATCCGCTCCCTGCACTGGTTTTTGGCCAGGGTGGTCCTTCGCGGTACATTGTGTTCTTATCGGAGAGCGGGCATTTAAAATGCAGATTAGCACCGGGAGGTGGGTGTGGGACAGAGCCAAGAGGGCAAAGGAGGGTAAGGGCGGAGAGGAGAACGGGGAAAGGCGTAACGAACGAACAGCGAGCGTAAGCGCGAACGCAAGTGTTTTATCGAGGCGGCTTCCGCTCTCCACTGCCGTGCGATTTCAGTCCGTAGATAAAGCTGCCCTGAGCTTAACTGCCTGCTAATTTATTGATCCCTGATTTATATGACATGTGGGCCGCTGGGTACTGCTCCGTTTTAATTGCAGGAAGGGTTTGACGGATTTTAATAGTGCGTGATAGTCTGGCCTACTGCCTACTGCGTAAACCAGCGCCTATATCCACGCAGGGTATAAAGATTTTTTGCGATAACTGGATCCCTCGCTCTTCCCCTATTCTATGCTTTTATGATAATTCAGAAATTGCAAATCAAATATCGGACAGTTTTTGCAATGATAGTTGCATAAAACCATTTCTATATCAGCTATATGTATGGGTGATAGGGTATAGTGTTCGGGTCGATGGTCGTCCCTCAGAAAATAAAAATATACTATTTCTTCCGCAATTTCTTATGAATTCTTGAATTCTTACCATTCGTAGTTTCACCGCATACGTACTTCATCGAATCCTGTTGGTAAATTTTCGAAGATGATCCCATGCTCCCAGTATACATCATCTAAAATACTTGATCCAATTTATTTCGCAGGCTTTAAACCCTGCAAGTAGGTAATGTTCATGGTTGGTCATTTTTATAGTAGACACAAAAGCAGGATACATACAAGAACATACCTTGTGATAGAGTGATAATTCTTGAAAGACTTGGTCGATCGATGTTCTGCCATATCCTGTTCGCTTGCAGGTTATGAAGTTTGAGAAAGTTTACAGAGAACGGTGGGTATTCGAATTATCAAGTGATCAAACCAAACCTCAACTTCAAAGTTTGGGTTACCGAGATAGTTGTAGGGGAAGCCTAGATCTGGCAACTATTAGATTAAGGAAACCGTTCTGCACACTAGCGGTTGGATATCGTACGCAAGTGTAACATATGTGTACATACCTATAGGAATATCAATGAGGACGGAAATGTTGACGTGTGGAAGTTCCACACGTGTGATACATCGTTCTAAAACCCTGCCTAATGGCAAAGAAATTATTCGCTAATTTAGATCGATTTGATATATCTAGACATAACTTTGATTACCGCCGTGATCAAAGTTCAAAGATTATCACCCCACGTGATGATAAATATTAGTAACCTCTCGTGTTACTATATTCATATAGTTATACGAAGATAGGGTATTATACATTAAAGTGATAAATTGAAGCGGGCGTAATTTGCCCAGGTTCGATTTGCGGTATTACAATGCTTGGTAGTAGGTTGTATCTATAACGGAAAAGCATACCTGTCTACCATTACGAATCGGTAATCACTTGTGTTAATCATCCTGTGAGGCCATGAATCAGCATCCGGATTTACCACTTTGCGATTATGCAAAGCGCCTTCAATGGGGCTCGATTTCACCGAGTCCTACAACAGCGGTGACAACAACGATAATAACAATAACAATAGGGAGCGGAGGACTGGCACCACAGGAGGCACAGGGGTAGGTTCACGGATCTCATAAATTAAAGGACAATTGACCTCAGGTCATTCCCTATTATTCCAGAATCGGCGCCAGCGTTGCACAAAGCGTAGAAAGGCGATATGGGCGTATTCCGTGTATTGGTATTAGGTATAATATACAGCTATATATATATATATATATATATATATATGTAATGCGTGTATAATCCAAGAAATTAGAATAAAAAATGAATGCCAATAATACGTTGGCTTCGGTATTGGATGAAATAACTCCGGGTGTATAGTCATGGTAGATGATTGCGAGTGAAAAAGTGTCTAGAAAAGATAAAAGAGAGATATGAAAAAAAAAAAAACTGAACAGCCAGATTTAAACTGATCGCAGTTTTAGTTTTACTATTACAAATCTGCGGAAGGGAGATTGCGTCACGTCGGCTTTGAAATATTGCGATCTGGTCAGTTCGGGACGGATGTCCCCCTGCTCGTAAATATCACAATTGCAAACGGATTACGTATGACGTTGAAAAAAAAAGTAAAATTGGCAGAGGTAAAAACCGATAAAAAATAGACTTTCAAAACACATTGAACGGCGAACTGAACTCCACGAAGCTTGGGCATAAACCCCTATGACTATTATTCGTAAAATACTTACTTACAGATCGAGGTACGTGGTTTGCAACGTTATAGCAAAATCAATCTGCTGCGAAATATTACGCAGCGTTATACATATATGCTGCGATTTGCCGGGGGCCCAGGACTCTTAATATGAATGTGTTAATCAATGCCTACTAGGGTGTAGAACATTACGAGATGCTCTTATGCACGGGCTACCTCTACTCTCGCTACACAATTCGCGTTCATGTAGGCGTATGCGAATATAGTGGCATCCCTTTGCACAGAACAGAAAATGTATCGCACGTGACAGAGCGCAAACAAAGGGTCGACATCCTTCTGCCCCCTTTTAGACCCCTACTTTGTCGACAGGCCTGCAACTCCGTTCCAGCAACCATCGACCCTCTGACATTAGCACGACAAATACCCGCTCGTGCTATCAAAGGATTACGGTGATCTGTGATCCTCTTTGTACGCATACGCGTACAGTTTACCAGCGAGAAATCTCCGAGACGCGAAAATTGCCCGCGTTCAAAAACCGTGCGCGCGTAGATCCACTTTATTTTTTATCAAGTTATAACGTACTCACAGATTGAATCCCCACAAAAATTTCCGTAGAGCCGTACGCCACCATATTCAGCGTTAAAAATACAATTTGAGTTAAAGTTTTATAAAATTCAGACAAACTTATGATGAAATTTTATTTTTTAACCAGATCCCAGTTCAAGAGATGTTCTTATATGAATTCAACGTCTGTGTCAATCCGCGATTGGATTGAACAAATAGTTGCAATTAATCTATTTAAGATAATTAAAGTAGTTGTTTTTGGTACTTCAACGTAGATTTTCGCAGCCATTATAATTTACCTCGTCTAAAGTTTGAACTGAAAATCGATATTTTTCTATTTTTTTTTAATATTATATCAGCTGTGTGTTCAGCAGGGCTTAAAAAATTTTAATTGGATTTCGTAGAGCCGTTACACATCCATATATACTTCACGGTATACGGTAAGATATAGTAAGCGCAATCTAGACTTCGAAAAGTCAGAAGAGTTTCGAGGTCAGGTTTGGTCAGCAGAAGTAGATTGCCAAGATCCGCAAACGACGCAAACTTCAAGTTCACGAAAAATAAACTGAGAATGTAGCAGTGAGGATCGGGAAAGAAGACTTGTTAAAAAGTTTCCAAAACTACGAATGTCAGTTGGATTTCTCAGACTCTTTCGTCCCAGAGCTCGTTGTTTGTTCAGCTTCTTTCTGAGTCTGATCTTTGGACTTCTCCATCACGACGACATTTTTCAAAACGTCTATTTTTTCTCTCTTATCATAAAACGTAGCGCAAAACAGATGTACCAGCTTATCCGTAGCCTAATACGCGATCAGACACGATGAAAATCAAAAATGATCAAAATTTTCTCACAGATTTTGAGAGATACGTGAATATCTATATTCTCCTCCGAGCTTCCTCCGTACGTTTAGAAAATAATAGTAGATGGAATAATCGCTTGTACAAAAAGAGATTGGCGAAATTATTGGCCGAAAACAAAGCCGCTTCGATATTGCACGCAGAGACTCTTTAACTCGCTGCCTACAAGACTGGCGTTTTCCGTAGCAACCCCAGCATTCGACGGACCCGAAACGTCGGTTACTTTGATTACGCTATAAATCGAATCTCAGCCAACCACATGCCGACGATCAGAGATTATATGAAATTCCAATGCCAGAGTGTAATATATATATATATCTTCTTCGGTTTTGCACTGTACGTTGCATCCTAGCTGAATCATTATTGCTATATTTCGTGAGAGGGAGGAAAGCTAGGATTTATACTCTATCCAGATACTCGCTGTTTGCACACAAAATAATAATGTATACCGAGAGTTTCTCTCGTCGGTTGTTTGCAACAATTATTATATTATTATATATACAGTAAAGGCAGTTATAACATACCTGCGACAAATTTGTTCCATAGTTACGGGAAAGCCAATTGTGACGTCGTCAGTCTCACCCCTCGAAAGCGAGGGTCATGCTTTTGACGTGTTCGCGTTTCGAGTTGTACCTATGCCGCAAATATCACGCCACACATATCAAATAGTTGCGTTAACCTGTACGGTTTCTACGGGGGTTTGCGAAACTCGAATCGGCGCGGGCGTTTACCACCCTCGCGGGAAGGGCGCGAATAGGCGAGAGTCAGCGGGTGTTGTAATTGTTTGATCGACTGGTTTGCCAATAGGGCAACACGTGGATGTATGTAGGTGCAGGGTATATTGCCAAGAGCTACTTGACGTTGCCATACACAGGGATATATACGGTATATGAGCGTCTCTACACGATCTGTGTGCCCCTGCTCGTCAAGCTTCCTCCAAGGTGAGCTCTGTTCAATTACGCTCAAACGAGACAATTAATGGCTTCGCGAGACTAGCTAGAGGATAATTAGTTTCGAGGGGAAAATAAAAATACGCGGAGAACCGGGTGTTTTAGTGTAACTAATAGAACAGGGCACGGGTTTCACACCGAGATAAAACTGGGAATTAAACTTTTTTGGGAAAAGTCTTTTCCTTTTGGATTATATGAATTTCATCGTTTTCAGCGTTTAGCGCTTTCCAAATAACCGTTTTTGCACGGCTCAGAAGTTTCATTCATTAAACAAGGCGCAAGGGGGTGTATATTTTGATGGAAAAACTTAAAAAAAAAAAATTATCGGAATTGCGATCGTTTCAAATAAGTGAAGAGAAATTACAGGCGAAAATAACTACGGGAGTTTGATTCGGTGGAATCTTCTGGGAATCGTTTTAACGGCTCGTGGACGTAAACAGCAGACAACAAGTGCTGAATATTGGCACAATCATGCCTTGTTTCCATAAACCTGTTTCCAACTGTAATTAGAAGCAATATCCAAGTTTCTTGAGTACCTACCCCAAACCTCTAAAAGAATAAATCTTCTCCTAGAACGCAGAGTATTCCCCAGATGGACAAACTTCTGATTAAGGCGTTTATAATCGCGTTGTGTGACTCAAATTAATTGGCACAAATTATTAGTCACTTATAATTTAACGAGCGTGAATTTTAGTTAGTCTAGCAAGCAATTCCATTCTACTTCAAGTTTATATAGACATCGAGTGATATAAAACGGACAAAAATTACTGGTACAGCTGCAGCTCTAATCAAGCATCAAATGAAATTGGCTTAACTCCAGACCTTTTATACGAGAAATGAAGGTATATGATATTCAGTTTATGTATACCTATACGTTTATTCGCTCGTTGAATAATACTGAGCGACATTTGTATTTCCCGAAAATTTTCAATCATTTCACTATTGTCATCGAGTGACAATAGCGAAAAGAGGAAATTTTATTTGAAAAATAATTTCCCCACGTCAAGTTTGTCTCGCGCGTGCACGTGACGTCGGGGCTAGATTATATAGAATTGACACTATTACCCGGACCTCGTTGGCTAAGGGTGACAGTCACCGAGAATTTTTCCTAGAGCGACGTGACATAAGTAATAACGTCAAAATCTTGGCATAACCGGAAAGGTTGTGAAAAATAAAAGGGTTAATTTATTCTCTGTTTATTTTGCCAATTAACCCGTGAACTTCCCAACGTGTGTATATAGGGACATTAAATTTACGCGTTTAAATCTCCTGCCTTCATGTTACACCAACCCCGGAAATGTAGAGTTGCGTTCAACCGACTCTTCTCATTTCCTCCTGGGCTGTTTGAGTATTTTTAACTTCGTTCTGAGTCCGTTAATTAAAATTTCAACGAATTAGAAGGGTAGTGAAATTCGAAAATCGATCACTTATCAAGACATGTCTTTCAACCTTATTCCACTTTCTGAACAATTTCAATTGCCCAATATTGTCCGGTATCAAAGAACTTCGAGGGTCTCTGGCAGGAGGGGTCATCGACACGGGGACAATAAGCCGCTTCGATATTGGTCCTCGCACAAAAATCTCGCATTCAGATCTGAACGGGTCTTCTTCGACTTGGATCTGACGGAGCTCGGAAAACCGCACAATGTCCTGGCTATATCCCAGGGTCCATTACGGGGTTATAAGCTTATTCCGATGCGGTCAGGGATTTGCGGCGCGGACTCCGTTTTAAATGAAACCAACCATTCATCATTTTTCTCGTGAAAAAGTCGAAATTCATCTCCGAAGATTCAATATCGTATTGTTCCGTTAGTATAGGGGTATTTCTAGCCCCGCTGAATCGCTTCGTTTAACAATGCTATCCTCACTGGCCATGTCGGCGAAGTTTCGAATTGCCTTCAACGTCAGTATATAGACGTACGTAGGTATACGTATACGTAGGTATCTACGATGCGCTACGAAATTTTCATCCTGCGAAGGAATATACCGAGCCGAAGGGGAAAGGAAATTAATCCTTGCGTCCGCGTCGGGGGCAAATGAAAACTAACGAGCCTTTTTCTCGCCTCTTCCCACCAATCTCCTATCTCGGGTAGATGTATAGGAAGACTGAGCGGAGACGCGAAAAACAAAAACAGCAGGACTTCCCAAAGTAAACCAGTCGGATGGAATCAATTAAGAGGCGATACCGCCGTAAGGGAGAGGGAAAAATGGACGGAGAAATCTAAGCTTTCAAGAGATAGAGAGAGGGAGAGAAGGCAAGGGAGCAAGGGAGATGACCGGATGACGGTAAAGTTGGTCCACGAGCATTGATTGATAGGACGCGGCGGGTGTGCGTGGTCCTGATGGATCGGCATCTTCTCAAGCTCTCTCTCTACGTTAGCTGAGTTAGTTAACCTAAGTGAACGGGGCAAACGTAAGAGACAAGAAGAAAACGAAAAAAAAAAAAATAAAATAAGAAGATGGTACGAAAAAATTTAAACGCTGGGCTAACAGTAAAGCTCATTGAGAGACGAGGGATTATAAAAAAGGTGGTACCTCTCTCTCTCTCTCTCTCTCTCTCTTTTTTCCCCCTGGTGACTATAAGAGGAGATTTGTGATTTAAAAAATCCTACACTGCAGTTAAAGGTGTGGAAATTTGATAATTTACGAAGAAGAGTCGCGCCTCGCGATAAAACGCGAATCCTGACAATTACTGCTCGGTCTTTAAGCGTGTAGTATGGTATTAAAACTTCTCTAAAGAACTTTCATATTGTAACTATAAACTGCTCTGTGACGTCTATGGTTTACTGCTTTGGATAATTTATAGCCACTGTTATAATTAACGCTGTTCTCAAGGACTTCCACCTTCACTAATTCACGTCGAGGGTCGTAAAAACGCGTTTGCAAAGTGCACTAAAGAAAAACCACCAACGATAGCAATTTTGACGTGAACGAGCCGAACTGTAGAACAATTTCGCTTGTGTACGTCGCTGTTATAATCACATATAAATATGAAATAATTTTATGTATACCTACCTTGAATTGCTTCCACGTGGAGTAGCAAATTGATAATTATTAAAATCAGATCAGTATAGCAGGATGTAGGACCACGTGCTTGCGGTAGTACCTATATTTATATACTTGTCGCGAAATAAAGGCGATTAATCTCAGTCGTAATGCAATGAAAAATAAAGCAGTGCCTCTATTCAGTGATTAAGGGTGCTTCACTTCTTCCAGTGCTTTTGGCACGAGGCTCTCCCGGCTTTGGGCTGACGATTTAATGAAAAACCCGTGTCGAAGGCTGATGGCCACTCCAGACCTTAGACGCTTGAAGACTAATGAGCAAAAATTCTGCAAAGAAGTCGTAGCAAAGAGGACAACGCCGAAGAGCGTAAACTCTTCTACGGTACCGTAAGAGAGGAGCAGGACTTTGTTTCCGCGAAAAAATTTATCATGGAAATGATTTCGTCATTCCTCAGATTGCAAAAGATTGGGTTCTTATCAGCACGTCAATCAACTGCATCCGTAAGTGCCAATGATTTCGAGAGTTCAAGCCAAGTGCAAAAAATTATAGAAACGGAAATTCATGACTACTGATAGCAATAGAAAAAAATTTCTTTTTCGCAACGTGAAAATTTCGCCACGACGATGTCTCTCTGCCATAAGTTCATATGATTACCAATATCACTTCAATCAACCTGTAAATGGATTTTTTATTAACGGTACTTCAACTTTAAAGGAGAAAAATTGAGCCTGAGCCCAATCATTAAGTTCGTTTGTCGCGAACCACTTTAATTAACACTTTACGCCTGGAGCGTTAATTTTTCGTCCAGCCTTCATTAGCAGGCGACAGACGCGAGCGAGTGGAAAGTATTTTATTCCGAATTAATAATCGTAACTGTTTCTATCGATTTTTCATCAATTTCATCTTGATAATAATAAAAATGAATAGCTATACTTTCTATTGTAGTACATATTTATATACCTATCTAGATATACAGAATTTAAAGCAAGCGTAATAAATTTCTGCTGAGTTATTTCATTGCAAAATACTTATTCTTAACACCGGACGTTTAGCAAATTGCAGGGTAGCCAAAGGTAAACAGTTAGGCAAGTACGAAAATTAATTTCATCTCCATGGCTCCAGTAAACATATTTTTTATTTTTATTTTTCTCGAGACACTTGGGCGATAGTAAAATAACCGCACCCCGTTCCAGCCACTTTAAGGTGGCACGTAAAACGACAGGGAGTATTTGTCTTGACTAAACCTTCGTCCACACTGAAAAATGAAGCTGCGCTAATACTGAATAGCCCGCGAAAATGCATACTTACTCTTTCGTTGACTATCGCTAAAACGCTGCATCGTTTTCCACCAAATAAAATTAACTAGACAAAAAAAGGGGATTTTTCAGCTTAAAATGATCGCAATCAATCACTTCACTCGTGGCACTACTATGTCCGATTCAGAAACAGAGATTCAAAAAAACAAGATGTTTAAAGGTATCCCCGTCTGAACACACCTTAAGGGAGCAAGGGGAACTGGAGTGCGTATTTATCTTGCTTTATGGGGCAGCCCCCGGCCCCAGGTCGGCATAAATTACCTACCCCTCTCTTCAGAGGTATCCTACACGACCGTAAACACGTTACATTTGGTTTTCATTAATTCACATTAAAAAGCGTCATTTTTCAAACAAAATTTCATTCCCGTTTCGCCCTAAGCTGACCCTCGGATATATTATACAATGCACATATATATACATATATATATACCTATGTAGGTATAATAATCTCGGAAATCAGGTGGAGACAATGCCCATGCCGCTCTTCCTCTCTCACTGTTCGTATCCATGACCGACCGTATACGCGCACCCCGAGGAAATAAATTTTTAAACAAATTAGGCACACATATTAATAGCTCACATCTGCGTTGCTGGTTGTATACGATAAAAATTCAACATTTTTTGACCGTTGAATTATTCGAGTTTCCGTAGCCGGGAATTTATTTTACCATTTTGGTGTTACAAATGAAAATCTGAACAATGACTTTTCTAGTTTTTTTTTTCTGTGTTAGAGAAAGACTGATGGAATCAACCCTTTTTCACATATTTGCATCACATTATGCCACAACAGAGATTAATCTTCCATTAGATAGATTAAACCCTTTAGTCTTCACAAGGCGTGGCTTTGCTTCGAACAAGATCTTGGGGTGAGTAGAGAAGACCATCTTTTTAAAATAAGGTCAAGTCACTCCCTGTAGGGCATCGGGCTTAACGAAGAATTGATTCCCGGCGTTCCCCGCCTTCCGGAGATGAGATGATATTCTTGGTGGAGTTCGTTAAGGCGAATTTTCCCTTCCTTGTTTTTCGTTTTTTTTTTTTTTGTTTTATCTTACAGATGATGACGTCGCTCGATCGCTCGTAACTCATTTATAATACGACATCAAAATTGCCTTTAAGAACTTCTCACGATTCGTGGACGGGACGTCGAAACTCTCGAACCGTTTCGCAAGACAATTGTCAGGATCCACGATTCGCAAAGTTAATTTCCGTTCGACGCTATCCCATTGTTCAGAGACAGCAGAGACAAGCTCACAACTTCAGAAACTTATTCTTCCGATACCGATCGTACGGAGGTTTCATAAAGGGGTAGATGCACACTCTCCCATAATTCAAAAATATAGTTTCTATCATCTCAAGAAGCAGATCATTGCTTGAACCTTGTTTCACTTTTGATTTGGAAAAGAAATGGAAGAAAACAAAAAAAAAAACGTCCAAAAAAATTTGATACAAATGAAAACCGATGTCAATAAATTCTGCGAGATTAAGTTAGTCGACGGTTTACTTATTTTATATTAAAAAAAGCGAACATACAGATATTTCAAAAATTGTTTTACCATAATCAAATATCCACGATTTGGATACAGAAATTTGAAATGTTGGTTTGTGCTATTTTCAGATTCATCCTTGAAAGGCTTACACATACCTACTCATCCCTTAAAGCGTTTTGCAATTTGAGTAGGAAAAGCCTTTCAGAGTTTTGCTGGACCCCGTCAGCGGTAAAATAATTATGGAATTCAGTCATGCGCGTGAGATAGCATGAGTAGGCTGAAAACCAGCGTCTAAATGGTCGTCTGTAGCAGATAAAAGTTGATGGCCACTTAATGGAGTCTTGGTTCTGAATAGCTTTGAATGAAATTAAACCCGCGATACCAACCTATCCTACTGGCAAAACTTTTTTTTATAAATACGTAATAAAAAAATTGCTGTCTTCAGTTTCCGAGCGAGACGCAGGGCGAGTCTCTAGACTGGGGTACGTTAATATCAATTAAATAACGACGCGGTGTTCAGCCTCCGCAGGTAAGGTTGAATTTGGATGAAAGGGCCGAGACACTTAATTCCCGTTATTAAATCGAGACTTTGTTTTCTACGTAGTTTTCTAATAATAGACGTTCCTCGGACCCTCAAACGCTATCCCGCCCTTAAAAAACCTCAGAGAATATAGAGACGAAAGCAAAAGCTTGAGAGAAAATAAAACAAAAAAAAAAAAATGAAAATATGAAAAAATAAAATAAGGAAAAAGAAATGGAACGAAAGATATAGTAGAAAATAAAATATAAAAAATGATTGCAATAGTAGGCGGCGAGCGGACGTATTTCCGAGGGCTTCAAGTCCTATTTCGTTCTCCAAGCTTGCTCTAAATACCTAAGGGGAAGACCCCGGTATGGGTCTGGTATGCATACAAAGTAGGCCGTAGGCGCAATATTACGGTCCCTCGAACAGCGGACCCGGGCGCCAGATGCTGTGCCTATCTAATTAAACGCGAATCCGTGTCGTTATACCCGGTCGAAGACGTTCGAGCTTAGCTGCCTAGAGACTGACGACTGCAGAGGGTAAAAGGGAGAGAGAAACATATAATTTTGTGAAAAATATAATGATAGCCACGAAAAAAAGCGGGATGAGATAAGTTACGTACATGCCGAATTACCACCAATTCTATCGACATGTGAGTTGAAATTGGTTAAATTAGAAAGTCTCAGGTGTCGTCGAGATGTTTCGAACCGGAAAAGATTCAGGGTAGAAGAGAAACGATTTTAGAGGGGCCACGAGTTAGGGATGACTAGAAGGCAGTAAGACTTCGCGGGGGTGGTTGGCCCTTCAGCCTCGTTAACACGCCCTTTCAATAACCTTAAATCTTTTGTGCTCGGAGAATCGGGAAATTTTATAACGGGCTAGAATTAAATTGGATTTTTCACGGCTCTCGTCACCTCCGATTGCATCAGCGGAGATTCTTGCTCGATTCATTCTAAGCGATTTATTGAAATTGTACCTACCATACACTTCTTACCTACAGTGGTAGGTATCCGTAAAAAATTCACAGATTTTTAACGACAAAATTTTATTCAACGCAATTCGGTGATAAGAAATTTTTTTTGCTGTGCTCCAGCTTCGAGAATTATATCGTTGAAAATCTATCGAATTTTCATCAACTATCTGCTACTACAGGTAAGGAGTGTACCAAGTTTGAGATTTTTCGGAGCTACACTCCAATAGGGAGAAAAAAAATTAACCGCGAAATGTCAGAAGTCGTGTTTTATTCAAATGGAAAAATTCGAAAATGCTCAAATTAAGGACCACCTTGCATCAAGGAATATCTCAGATTCTTCAACTGAAAAAATTACACCCCGCCGAATTTCCATATGAATAATTTGGCGATCAAAGATCGTAGGCAAAGTTCGAAGAAATTGTTTACAGATAGAAAGAACAAGTTTTGAATGTCTTCTTTGAAATTTCTTCTGCCGTTTTACTCCTCGTTAAAAATTTGAAAAGTAATCCCAAATTTTTGAATTTCACTGTAGCAACCGAGTTCTTGACCTATATTTTGCCCTGGTTATTTACCCACGCAAAAGGCTATACGGAAGGCAGAGTTGTGGAGTTCACCAGCATCAGGGAGTCCCAAGGCAATGTTCTTCGCGCGGGTTTATAAGTAATTCAAGAATCTAATTCGCCTTTATTGTAGTTCGAGTTGTAAAAATTTCAGAGCGCCCGTCGCGCATTAGTTTATTACTATTTCAAGCGGCACGAGTTAGCCCTTGGTCGCGAGCTCGCGAACCTTACAATTCGCGCCATGGAATGGAAACACCCCTCCTAATAATTCATAAAACCTGAGAATATACGACCGAGCGAAGCGTAGCGAGAGATATGTTTGCCGGAGACATTTATTCGAGCGCTTATACCAACGGAACGTGGTGCGGAAAGGTATCTTCCAACTTTTTTTCAACAATCATTTATTCATCCGTCTACTTACTTATAACAGGCTCGACATTACGTGATACTCCCAAAAATTTCCTATTCGCAAAAATACACAACGATCTTTTATATCGAATAATCACTGTCACTCCAAACTCAACGAACATTTCAACCTCAACATCACGAAAGTACGCCATAAATCTTCACTCGCCACATGTTAAAACGTAACAGTAATGATACCCACCTTGGCACGGTGTTGTTGAAGAAATTTTTTTCCTAAAGCCAAACCGAGTTATTCTCTTGAATTACATTGAGCGTATATTTTGGTTTAATTAGACCGATTTTTCGAGCTTTTCTTCCTCCAGTCTTCTCTCTGATTTTTTATGTAGTATGTCTTTACAGTCGAGATGGGGGTTGACGATCAAGCTGATGAATGCGCGTTGGTTACCGTATTTCGGTAGCTTATCCGATAATATTTTGTCATGGATTTGAGTCGAGTGACGTAATCGATAATTATATTTATCAGTTTGACAAGGTAACCGTAACTCAGACGACCGGACTACTAGAAGCGTATGGCAAATTCTCTCGCACCGGCTACAACGAACTTTTAATTAAACGTCAATGCGATTAACACGGTCCAGCACTTAACGTTTGAAATTTTAATTAATACTCCTAACGGCATGGAAAACTGACCCGTTTACGGAGGTGAATAATAACAGTGAAATTTTGGAACGCGATAATCTTAGGCCCCCATTTCCGGGGTGTAAAATCAATCGACATGACTTTCCGGCTATCGACTACCCTTTGCAAAAACAATGAATATATATTTCTCTATGACTTCCTCTGAGGTTACAACGTACGTAAAACCTGCAACTCTACACCGTGGTATAATTAGTTTTTTGGTCGTTATTTCCAGTGAGTTATGAATCGGGATGACTTACGCGATAGGGACCCACTATAAAATAATTCCAACGGTTTTTACATACAAAAGAGAGAAAACAAAGACCAAATTTATCACTCTGATAGCTATAGCTTTAGGACCCGCAAACAATAAATTAATCTCATTGTGCGTTGCACATACACATTTTCTAGCAGATATATAGGTATAATATATTCGTGCGTCTACACGAACGTAGATGGAATCACAGTAATTTAAATAATTGAAAAATGGCATTGGGGTTACATGGCTCAATCGGTTTTGTCCGATAATATTGCAAAAGAGGTTCCACGACACGAGGACGACGTAAACACCCCGAAACGCTAACTAATAGGTTGTTATTTGGACGATGCGAGCTGGTTTGCTGGTAGTGGCGTTCCTATAAGACGTCGTTTCTATTCCTCGTGCAAAAGCTATCCGAAACTTTTTGGTAGGGGTCGTGCAAAACGTGGCAAGAAAATCGCAGGGGCGTAGCCATAACCTGGAGCGTAACCGTAACCTTATCCTCGGCCCGCTTCGTCCCCTACCTTCAGGACTATCCAACCCCAATTCCGGCCCGACCCCTTATCGAAATGGCAAATCGAAGTTGGCATAAAGAAATCCGTACCATTGAACACGGAAAGTTATGTCTCGACTATATTAAACCGCTGACCTAGATGTATCGCGAATCTCACTATAGATATATCTATATTCATACTAGAAGTTTTCCACAAGAATCTGCACTCTGAAAACATTCTCCGTGCCTCAAATGTCACTTGCGACTTGAGTTCGCTCGTGCCCAAGTAGCCAAGTAGAATAAGGCGCAATGAGTATGTGGAAGATTCTCTCTCGTGACACAACAGGGCGTCACCCAGGCGAGAAAATTTCTACCCGATTGTATCCATGGTGAACATTATGCAAACCAGAAATCTGTAGATTCAGGAAATGCCGTTTGTGCGAATCTGCGGCTTTGCTGATCAGATTTCACAGTTGACAAGGGACTGCATGCAATTTTCGCCGGATATTGAACCCCGAATTTTCAGGGGGTAATGAAGCCTTTACCATAGTTATGGATATAAAATATGATGACATAACGCACCTTGGCAATTTTTTGAAGGGCTGAATCCTTTTGTTTTTATTTGAAATAGTTCGTGCAGGTACACGACCCTTTGCAAAACTTTTTTCGAGTTTGAACCCTTGTCAGCACTTTATAGAAGCTTATCGTGGTATAATTTCTTTTTTTATCTCCTCGAGATCTTAATTTTTCTCCTCTTTGTGACGTGGTGAACAAGACGACGAGGGTGAGTCAACCAGATTCTTTTGCGGCTTACGCAGATTATAATTACTCCATAAATTGTTTAAGTCGGTCTTAAGGAATCTCCTTGAGGGAGCTATTAAGACTTAATGAAGGGTGGCGGGGTGCAAGATGTTTCCTAACGTTGAACGCGTATACACTGTGCGAGCCGTGTATATGCGAGGCTGTAGAGTCCAAAGTTACAGACAGACTGAATCAGGGCGAGTCAGGGTGAACTAGAGGGTTGCAATGGATTTCCCTCTTGGCCTAAAATCAGAAATTTGGCCTTCCTTTGAAGCATCACGAGTAATGGAGTAGCGGGATGTTACCGGAATATATCATAAAAAATAAATGATGAAAAAGAGAACGAGGGTAGGCATGCGGCTACAAGGTGTATTAGCTGGTACTTTTCAATCTTGGAATAATTTGGAAAAAGAATAAAAATCAGGAATTATTTTGACACCCGATCTTTCCGTCTCCACATCATGTTTGTTGTAATTTCACTACTTCTTGAGTTAATTGCTCGCGTTTGGACTGTCATTCTTAATGATGTATTCGCTTTGCAAGCGTTGCAGCGTTCAAAGCAACATCAAATTCTGGCTTCTCGTTTGTTTCAAAGCGTAATATACCGGGGAACAGGTAGACAGGTGAGGATGGAGTACGTGAGACGCTTGAACCGCAACTCCAAAGGGATGGTTCTGACAATTATACAACTAGAACTTTCCTGGACTATTGCAGCGAAGCTGTATACTGAAAGCTCACCACTATTTCTTCCGGGCGAGGAGAATTCTTAGTAAAATGTTGCCGAAAGTCATTGAGCGGTAAAGAATAGGACTATTATTTTCATTCGAACTGTTCTTCGAGGATGATAAAACGCGGGAGCCTTTCATATACCCGTCCAGAGATGAATACCTTGCCCGCTACGTTTGTCCAAAACCCTAGTCAGGTCAAAGAGCTAAGAGAAGACGAGCCAAGCTCGCTGAAGCTTGATTGCCCTAGTTTTTCTAGCCTCTAGGACGGGGCTTATTACGGTAGTTCGCGGATTCCAACGTCTTGGGCTCACGGGCTGGCCTCAAGTTAGCCGAGATTAGGTAAGGTTCGTTTCGGACGAGTTCGACTGATTTGGCAAAACTGAAGCGTTACTTTCTTAACGGGAATCTAACAAGATTGCAAACGCTTGTGAAAGTTAGATCCGAATTGGTCCCCTTGCAGGATAGACACGTTTCAAGATTCGAAAAACTGAAATCAACGATTCCTGCAGTTCTTAGAATCTTCATCCAAAATCGATTGCCCGGATACATTGTATAGGGGGAATTCCACAATCGATCGAAGCCGTAATGCGAAAGCTATTTACTGGGCCAGCTGGTGAATGCGAGAAAATCAATCGGGTGAGGGGTGCTTTTTAACAGTGAGCCCAATCCTATTCGTCTCTAAGAAAAGATGGACTGGGACAAAAGTACCCCAAGATTAAAGCCGGGGTAAAATGCACTCTTGGTGAAATCGAATTTCTATTGTGGCTCCCTTCGACCCCTAACTTTGGGCTCAATTATTTTCCGTTGAAAACGATGCAGTGAAATATGCAAGCCCAATTGACGGCTCTTAATATGTTGAATTGTGGCATAGAAGCGTATCAAGACATAGAATGAAATTTTGTTGAACAAGGAATATAAAGAGAGAAAAAATCAAGCAGGGTATTCGTATTTCCAAGCAATCTCCGTATTTGTGTGGAAAATATAATTCCATTCCTGATCTATGGACAAAGAATTAGCCTGAAATGACCTGACGACGCAAAGGTATGAATCAACGACTTATTCCTGAGGACGTATAGTGGAAAGAGCGCGAGGCAAAGCGAGTCGTTCAATTAGAGCATAGCTTAAATTTAGACGCATTAACGAACGCATCTGCCCTTTCGTCGTCGCCAAGATGCCTATGGCGTTATTGCGACGCTAATTCGCTTTCATATTTCACATGTGACGAAGAATTTTTGTATTAAAGTCCCCGTTGAGTGCTTTGAGGTGACAATTAAAATATCTGCGGCATAGTTCACTCTAGGAGTGACTTGGCAAGCCCAGAATTGAGCGAGAGAAGCAGCCGGGCATTTCGGACAATTATAAGTAAAACTGAATCGGAACAGTGAAGAATTTTGTTTTAAACAGTCTTTGCTGTATAAGGTTCTGGAAAAAGAATGCCACGAAATTTGAAATTAATTAAAAAAATAAATTCCCCAATTTTCCATCATGGTGCGACGTTGTATTAGCTTTTTCGGAAAACCTTTTCGTTACTTTCAAGTTTCATTTTTTTTACCAAATTCTTCTAACCACCCGGCCAATTGCTTCAATTGGAAAAATCCCCGAGTCCACCGCGACTCTCGGAAAGTCAAGAAAACGATACATCTATAATGCATTCTCAGGGTAGTTAACCAGATTTTAAATAATTCTTTCCGTATACGGAATCTGAATAGTAGTTGGGCTTGCGTTTAATAAAAATGATATTGCCTTTGGTTTCTCCTACGAATGAGAAAGGTCAGCTGATGAATCGTAGAATCGAAAGTTCGTTTTGTTTATAAATTTGTTCTTCGAGTTGGGAGACTATTTTTCCACCCGTAATCAATCAAGCGCGGAGTTTGATTATTTTGTATAAATCAAGTACACCACAGGTACCCGGAATTAATTGGAAACAATTTTTATCACCATTTTTCTTTCCACCATATTTCCCACTCCTCAGGACGATAAAAGGAGGGAAAAAAAAATACGACAAATATTATGATATTTAACTGCTGAGAGAACCGAAAAATAATTTATTAAAACACAATAAAAATACATAGACGATTCAATAGACACGCCTTTGAAAGTCAAACTGTGAAAAATTTGAATAACAAATTTCCTAAACTTCCCGCCGGGACATAAATCATAAAGCATTGAGATATTCCGCAATGATATCTCGGAAATACTACATTATGTTTTTCGTGGTAGGTGTATATTCTATGTCGTCGGTATATGTACTGAATATACTATACTTACACATAGCATATTGTACGTATACATATACACATAATCTCGAATCTGTCAAATGTATTCAAGGCACGAGGCAACAGTGATATGCATCTTGGGATTCAAGTGTGAATAATATACTTCCACAAATTTCATCCTCCTCGACGTGTAGGTATATAGGTACGCATTTCTCTGCAACTTTTGACCATTCATGAATTTTATGGAAAAAAAAAAAAAATAACTTGAAGACAAAGGATATTTGTCTCTTGAAATGCGACGAACCAACACGATAAATAACGCTACATACGAGCTTATGAAGAGTAACATCAAATATTGTCATTCCCTCCTGATATTACATATCTAGACTGGTGTTCATTATTTGTATATTATGTGGGCACATATCCCGGTCTGCAGCAGCGTCAGAAATGAAACTTTATTTAAAAACTTGCTTCTGAACTAATTTCTACCGTCCGTTAATTATCGCAGCGTGTCTGTACTAATTAACGGATAGGTGAAACGAGCGGAGTAAAATTGTAGGTATAATACCTGAGCAGAGGTAAAATCGGTTTTCCTCCCTTGAGTAATTCTGCAGGAGTAGAAAACGGAGAACGGAGAGCGGAGCGTAAGTACGTATAGTCAAGAACGTTATGAAGTATTTGCTGGGAAAGTATTTACGTCACAATGCACCTGACTGGGTGGAAATTGTGTGTCAATACCAGACATGGTTGTCGCGGCAAATAAAGGTGCCAGTAAAGCAGAGGTGGCCATTGTCGGTAAAACATGTCAAAAGCGGCGATTGGTCCGAAATGAGAAAACTACCACCAGTGGTACAGAAGCAGTTAGTAGCCACCACTGCAGAGCAAACTTAAATCACTTTTTATAGAACAGTTATTTCCCGTTCTAAATCACCTGGCTCTTTCGGTTGTCGTTCAATCCTTTTCTTTTTCTTTCCTCCGCAGTTTGGGTGTTATACATTTTTCACCTTTCATCCCTAAACGTAACGCAGTCGCAAGCAAAACGGCTTAGCTAAGATTTTGCAATTGTCAGAATACGATTCGGGTTCGCAGGGTTAACGAGGGAGGAATTAGAACCATTTTGCAACGTTACAAGCTAAGGGAAAGACCGAAAATGCAGATCTTCGTCGCGTGAATCAAGCCTCAGGCGCGTTTAAGACGGTGCGAGGGCGTCGCGTCGCGTCGCGTCGTGGCCGCCATCTTCCGACACCGGTGTAATTGCCTCACTTGAATTATATAGTACCGGTTCGCCTGTTTCCAGAGACATTGTGGGTTAATATGTAGACTTAGATATACCTACCTACCTGTCTACCTACGTTCTAGTTCGAAGTAAGAACTGCACGTCGTCTATTCACCCCGCGTGTTCGCTTGTCAAGTACAAAACCACAGGTTTGATTAAGCTTTTGAGTAGCAATTTAATAGAATCTAGCACGATTTCATCAACATTTTTTTATTCAGAGTTTGACTGGATAGTTTAGGCGATTTTTAAATTCGTGATAAGCTCAGCTTGCTCTCTTGCGATTTCTGGAAACTGAGGATTCAATATTCCGAAGAAACGTGAAAAATGGTAATAATTTGAAAATGAAATAGAAGGGTAAAGTTGAATGTATAAAGTTTGGATAAAGGTGGCTGTTCTTTGGTATATAGGTAAAAGACACACCTTTACTGGCTCTGTATAGAATTTTCGAGAAAGACAAAACTGAAGATAATTTGTTAAACGAATCTTCTTCCACGGAACGCTCTTTCACCCCAGGTGTACGGGGTCGGGATATAGAGTTGGGGTGGCGTCGACGAGGTATTGGCTCCCACTTTCGATTTCCCTAAACGAAGATAAATACCCTGGCGTTCACGAGTCGCGGTCCCTTGTGTCGCGTGATAAAGGTGCAGCCGGCAGGATCGTGGGTATTCGCGATTCCCGCGGGGAGAAAATGAAAAGAGGCCATTTGAGATGGGGATGGGGATGGCGATGGGGGTGATTTTCAGCTCTTAGTTGTAAGGGGTGAGTTTCAGCATGATTGCACTGTCTTCACCACCACCTCTTTAGACCCTGTCCACTGTCTGGTCATCGTTTTTCCTCCCCAAATCCATCGGCTGGTGCAGTATAATGTATATCTACGGTTTTGAGTGGGTCTGTACGAGTCCCGGATATTGGCAAGTCGGAGTGCTGCTCTTCACAGTGGCATATATAATCAACGACGATTCGCGGACTTGCACGGCGCGGGCGAGTCGATTCGATAAAACCAAGGGACGAGGGGGACACAGCTGCGTGATTTAGGCGGTCAGGGGGAATTGAGATATTACTACCAGCTATAGTCTTCTTCTCTGCACTGGATTATTTCCTCTATCGCCAGACGACGTCTTTCTAAAGGGCGTGAAACCCGCTCTCATATATATTTATACATATATATACGATCACACACACATATATATGGTGTGTTGAACAATTTCGCGCACATATGAACCGAACCTTTCATCCATTCTATCGGATGAAAAAAAAGAAATCGACTCTTCACCATTTTTAGATCATGCGTTTATGTCACACATAAAATCTATTGAAATGTAACTTTTCACATTTTCCTAACTTCTGTTTACAAAAAAGTTTGGCAATTTTTTTAAGACTTTGGATGTAATGTAGGATGTATCATCTTTTGCTACCGCGATATTCATTTTTTCACAGGACTTTTCCTGCACGCGTATTTCATTTTTATCTTCTGCAACAAAAAAATTTTACGATACTTTATGCTGGGTGCGATGATCCTTACGAGTGTCTGGTCTTGCCTGATTCGAGGCCTTTTTTCATATAGTTTTTTTAGTTTTATAGCTTTTTTTCTGTTTTTATTGTATTTTTTTTTTTTACAACATCGGGCATTTTCAGAGCTCGACATTATTCTCTGACTAGAACTACGTTCTGTTTGCGAGTCTCGGCCATCGCGTATCTCTATTGAATTATGGAGCTGTCTGAGAAGGTGGGTGGATGAGCGAGAAGGATTGAAAGAAAGAGTTGAAAGTATTCGGCGAAGGATATTCAAGATATCAACGCGGTTGAGACCGGTTAGCATGAGCCATTACGAATATATATATATATATATATATATATATGTAGTCAGGTAGACAGATATACATATGTATTATAGATAGGTAGGAAAGATATATCTAGATATATATTTGTTGAGATATATTTTACCTACAGATTACGGTAGTATTTTACGGTAAACAGTAGGATGTCATTTTCTGTGGTCCCCCTTTTGTCTTCCTCGCAAGTCGTGTCCCAGCAGCAGCAGCAGCAGCAGCAGCAGCAGCAGCAGCAGCAGCAGAGGCAGTAACAGCAGTACCAGTAGCAGCAGCAACGTATAGTATAATTTATGCACCCCACTGTGTTCATAAAGCCGAAATATTTTAAAACAAACATAAAAGCTCGGGCTGTGAAAAGCTCGCTTTATGGTAATAAGTCTATGTTGCCGTTTATATGGAACTTGGCAGGGCTTACTAAGTGGAATCGCATAAGGTGGAGCTGTATAGGTTTTTTCATTCTCTCATTTTCGGGTTTCACCGCATGCCTTTTTTTCGTTCTTCCTTTTTTCGTTTCTTTTTTCAGAAATAAGAAACGAAACGCGAAAGAAGAGGCCAACAAAAAGAATCTTGAGCTTACGCCAAGAATTTCGTCTTAACGACGCGGCCGGGTCTAGTCGCCTGTATAAGACATAACTATAATAATGAATACAGGTATAATCTTGAACATTGCAATATTTGAGGGGGAAACAAAAAAAAACAAAAAAAAATATAATAATTACAAGTAAGTCAGCTCTCCATTGTTAAACGTGGGTTAAGACCCCGGAAAAATATGCCTTTGTTTCCGTTATATATAACCGGCCGCTTAGCGATGCGTAATAAATATCATGCTCCGAACGGTGCGGTACGGTTGAGAGGATTACGCGTAGGGCGCGAATAATATTACTGTTTTTAATCCAAGCATTGTTTTAACTTTTAGCTGTTAGGTCGTACAGTCGTCTAGCAATGAAAATTTTCTCCTGAATCGCAAAAGCTCTTCTGTTATACCCTAAATTAATAATTTTCATTCATTGTCAGCCAGAAGCGGAAAAACCGCATACATTTATCGCATACCGGAAGTCTATGCATAATACATATGGTATAACTGGAGAACCTGATACCTTATTTCTACGGGCAGTTTGTCTTAATCCACGAGAAAGGCTCAGTTATCGAAAGAACGTCTCGGGTTACGTCTGATCCGACAAATTACCCACATACGTACTTAAGCGGCACTTCTCTGTATTTCCAAATGCTATACAGTGCATGTATGAGAGTTCTGAGTTCACGCACCTACGCACTTCGCAGGGTGATAATATGCGGGTTCTATAGGCTGTCGGGTTATGCCCGTGTCTGGGTTTATCGGTAAGCGCATCGCATCGTTTGAAAACTGAGGGATTCATAGAGTTTGTTGCCTCTCGAGTTTCTCTCGGTATTTTCGGCTTTATTATCTTTTAATTAAAACCTTTGCCGACGATCATCTGCGTAAGTGAGGATGGGACCGCACGTAACTCGGTTAATCTGAAGGTAAAGGCTTACATGTATATCATTGCTTTCCGGTCTCATTCAGATTTCAATCAGGAATTTAAACCGAATGTGAGTTGAAGCTTTAACCGCAATCGGACCAGAGCCGGAAATTTAATCAAAACCGAAAGTATTTATTTCAGTTTCTGCTATTGATTCACTTAACTCAATGGCAAGGAATTTTACCATTACCTAATTTCATGTATAACCCTGACACGGTATTTGAAAATGAATCGTACCCATCCCTTGCTCAATCTAGGAATCAACTTCTGAAGGTCCTAACTCTGGAAAAATTGATAAAATCTACTCCAAAGGACAAATCATCGTTTCGAATGATATTTGAGTCCAGATTTTGGAGCGTTTTCTTTTTTTCTTTTTTCTTCTTAAACGCCATACCGATTATCACCTTCAATGATAAGAAAGAAATACAGTCTCGTCGTACGAGCTGAGGCTGTAGCCGCCTCGCAGCGGTTGATTAGTGGAACAAGGCTCTTTCGCGACAAGGGTCATTTTTCTAGCTCTTTCGCGACTACTTCGTTTTAGCAATAGTCCGTAGACATCCCTTAGACCCATCCATCTCTTGGTGGTCCTACAGTAGAATTTGGTCATTAGCTGACGGTCGGTAGAGTGTCGCGCGCAGTAAGAGCTCCTGCAGTCAATGAGGCGGACCTTACAAACAGTCTCGAAGAGTTATTTCCTGGTGCACTTTTTCTATGAATAGCGTTGGGCGTGTATATAACGTTTAGTCAGAGTTAGCCTTACGATAAAGAGAAAGAGAGAGAGAAAAACTCTTCAGAAAAAGTGAGCCTAAGTTTCGCTTCCATTTCCCAAAAGGGGAAAAAGGTCACCAAGTCTTTTCCGATAGCTGCAGCCTTCAGCTACTTCTTAAATTGAACAGTCACTACGGCTCGTTGACTCTACGAGGAAAATAAACCTCGATAGATCTTTTAGCGGTTGAGTTATAACGGTAACGAGAAACTGCAGTCTAGAAAATTAGTGAGCACTATTCTGCACCGCCTATCAAAGACCTAGCGGCTTGCATTCATTGCCGAAGAATATTTATCTAATTTTGTTTATTTTTTATCATCGTATAAACTGTGAGCAATGAGATTCTTGCATCGGAGTTTGAATGCATTTGAATCATTTTAGCGAATGTTAGATGAAATAATAAAATAGGGAGAAAATAAGACGCGTGAATGCGGGTGTTGAAATGTAAATTTGAACTCGCCTTGTCTGTCTGTATCATCTTGGCAGCTACAACTGATGGCTTTATATCCTTATATTATTTCGGTGCAGTTCCCCTACCTCGGATAATTTTGTTGCGATTCATTTATCTCCGGCTTATAGAATGATAAATATTTCGCACATTCTGCTGTGGTTGTGTCGAGTTGGAAATGAAGCTGGGAATCGACGAAACTATATTTCTTTGTTGTCTGTTTCGGTTAAGGTGTAAAATATTCTTATGCAATGAGTTAAGCGTCGTAAGGAAAATCGTTTACACGCTACCGTTACGAACAATTCTAACAGCCGTCTGTCACGAATCTCTAGTTTTAAAAGGCCTTCATTTATATAAAAGCCCAGTCGTTTGGTGTTAAATATGAGTTACGGCAGCTTTTAGCGCTCGCCAGCACGCTATCCATTGCACCAAAGCGCCACCAATTTATCCAAGGCATTTGTTCTCGTCTCCGAGATCGCGCCTCAAGGCCCAGGTTAATCTGACCGCTATCGCCCTTTCCCATTTCGATTCCCATTCCCATTCTCATTCCCTCTTACTCCTACCTCCCGCACACAAATCCTGGCAACGAATTATACTTCAAAGCGAGAGCAAGGGAGAGAGGCAAATGTTTATTAAGAGAACAAGAGAGAAGAATAGAGACAGAGATAAGGGAGTATAATTTCTTCTAACGAGTGAAATCCCGACCGACTTAACAGAAGGAAATGTGGAAAATCTTCAGGCCGTGTCTTCTTGTCTCTAAATACCAACTGTTTGTCTCGGTAAACACGGTACAAAGTAAGTTTGCACTAGCTAGCGAGTTAAGAAGTTAAATCGAAGTTGGGTAAGTCATTTAACAGAGTTAATAATTGAGTAGCCTTATAGACTTCAGGGACTCAACATTCGGAATTAGATTGACATAATTTCTCGAACTCGCGGGCACAATGTAGAGCCATTCCCATGCCCATGCAAATATCACCCCTCATTTTATCTAAACCAATACACTGACACGTTAAGCCTCTATCACTTTCGTTCGAACCGCGAAGACCAGTGAAATTGTCCTTCGTCGAATTATCATTTGCACCTACTCGAATTGTGATCGTAGGAGGTTTGGATCAACTCAAGACGGGTGGGATAGCGAAATGCATGAGTCCTCTTGAACGGCGTTCCAATTTCGTACCTAGTAAGTTCTTGATATGGGTCGTACTTTTAGAATCCTGATATTTTTTGAACAACCCCTATCTTCGGCCTTTCGGATTCTACCGCATAAATATTATATATATATATATATCCCAAAATGCCCCTCGTAGATGTATATGTCGTGGAAAGGCAGCCCGATAGCCGTAACAACATAAGCCAATGTGCCAATGGTGATCAGTTATGGAGCTTACCAAGTTGTTGGCCACAGGTCTATGTTATTACGGCTTAGCGATGGTTAAGTTTATAGCATCCCTGTAGTACGCCATTAACCACTGGCCTTAGGCATGTTCACCCGGATATTGGGAATGGGAAAGGGTGCTTCGAATATACCTCTGAATATAAATCTGACCAAGTTTTTGGGGAAAGGTAAGCAACTCTTCTGCCTATTGAAGGATTGCATTCGGTAAATAAACGGGCTTTGGACTTGTAAGATATCGACCATTTATTTCTCAATGCCTCGATGCTGTTCCTTCGACCAATAATATAGGTATAACTTCCATCTACGGAGCCCTTCTGGACAGGCCTAAGCCGTAATGGGAATACCTTTAATACCTTTGAAGATACCGTGACGCCAAGTGAAATTGAATTCTATATCAAATGAAAATCCGAAATATGGGTGGCGGCTTACTCATACCCGTCCAAGAGGCTTAACTGATTGAGTCCACCGTGGACGCGCGCAAGCACGGGGCGCTTTCCTAATTTCAAACTTGCTGACTAGCCGCAAGCACGTGCCTGTAAGGATATTGTACTTCACTGTATTTGTACACATGTAGATATAGAGGTATACATACGTATCTGTGTGCAGGATTTCTACAGAGAGGAGACCAGCTTTCTCTGACCATGGTTTATCGAGGCGGGGTAACTCTGCCTAACGTTATTACACGCGGTCCAGTCGCCGGCTGTATATTAAACTTGGGGTTTGTACACTTTGGGGATTCACGGATTCCCGAAAGCCTGGAATTTTGATCTTGAGAAACTATGCGCTGCAAGTCTTCGCTCGCAAATATATACCATTCCGATCTAAAACCCGCTATACACATTGCGCGGTGGTTGTCAATTAAAATTCAGGTAAAATGGAATCAAATGCAGCCACTTCACAATTGCCCACAATGCTTCTTTGTAGTAACGAAGCTTTTGATTCCTTACGAGACTACAGTCGGTACATTTACTTAGTTGCATGGATTTTAATCGTTGGCAAGTGGGTTGACGTCTTCTCAAGTGAAACGGGCATAGAAATCAGATGCATAGAGGTTGATGAAGGATGCAAGCGTCAGGTGATTAAATAGCTAGGCAATAGAATGATAAATCGTTGGCATTGGCAAACAATGGTCTACTTATTTGCGCTTCTGTTGTCTCAACTCATCCCAGGGCTGCCCTCGCCGTCCTTCGCATAAGACCAGTCGTAGGTACGCCTAGAGAATTAATTTATCGTAGATTCCAGTTATGGTATAACACTAGCTGACAAAACGCTTGTGATTAATTTTCGGTAGACGACGTTTCTGGTTTTATGCGGTAACCCATTCGATCCATAACCCGCTATGCACTGGTGGATGAGACGCCAGAAGGCGAAGCTTTCGGAGCCGATCCCGGCCTGACTTCACCTCGAGATATTAATTATCTACCCGCGAGAAATTAGTATGCCACCGAAATGTGCGTTGTTACGTGCTGCAGGCTCATGCGGTAAACGAGGACGAGTCATTTGTTAAGGTTTTGTAGCTGATGCTGCAGTCCACGTGGTAACTATACCCACGCTAGAAACAAGTTTCAAAGTTTCGAAATTTCGAAATTATACTCTACCCAGTATACGATACCGATGCAACGGCAAGCTTAAGCTCTCTAAGGATCGTTGGGCCTGAACCGACTGGCGGAAGAACGGGCGAACAGAATGGTCTCCTGAGACGTGGAATCTAACGCGACATAAGTTGCAATTAGCCAGAATTTACCTCGCCTCTGACGAGAAAACTAATCCGTGAAGATCCTGTTCTCGAACCTGAGAACTGTGGGTTCTAATTTTTTAGCTCGGTCTTAAAATCGTTCGTATAATGTTACGAGAACAAGTGGAGTGTCTCTTCTTCCTCCTTTGCCTTGGATTGGTGACTAATCGGAATTGTACCTTGAAATTATGCGGACCGCTACCTACTCCGAGATACGAATCAAGTATTCTTGGGTTTCATCCCGAGTCCTCGGAGTGGTATATCGAAGTGCCCACTGTAGAGGCTGGATATGGCTAGCTGATCTGAAGAGCTTCAATCCGCTTTGGATGCATCGAATTTAGACGATGAAATTATCACTGGCACGCGATCTCTTGCTCAACGGTCGTTTCTTGCCTGAACGGTATACATAGGTTACATTACGTTGGTGTTTTGACTCACGTGTATCTTTCGTTACATGACAACTGGTCGTTTCTCCGATGCAGATAACCCTTTATACATATAAAATTGATTTCATCTCCCGTCATCACTTTGCTATGATCGACCAATCGACTTCCACATGTTGCGACTCAGTTGATATTTCTATTTAAGGGCAGGAATCGATCATTCGTTGAACGACAATTCGAGCTACGGAGGAAGACTAACGCGTTAATATGAATATTGCCGTTCAAAGTTCACGATTCGTTTTTGAGCCCGGTCGTATAAACAAAATCTGTATAACAGCAGATTTCCTCAGATGGTCGGCATACTGCCTGCTTCTCCCTGCACTGGTTAGAAATGTCCTTCCATTAGCAAATTTAGTATAGTACCTCCGGCGAGAGGAAACTACCAACGAAATTTATTCCAGAGCACAGACCACTTCCAACACACCCGGTGGACAAAACGTGTCTTATCTAGACGTGACACGGGACTATCGCAACGTAAAGACCGACCAAGTCGCCCGGAGGAAAGCCTGAACAAAAGACAGTCGCAGGAGCAAACTTAAGGATGGACTGGAAGCGTGTGACATAAATACATATAAGAGCGCTAAGAGTCTCTTTATCCTGTCTTCGCCAGATACTGAACATGATTTATTTCCCCAGCTCGGTTTTCGCCCTCGTGAAAAAGTACCGCGTTTGCAGTTTTCGCGTCTGAACGTTGGTATAGTCGGCTAAATACACGGTGTGGTTATCGTAGAGCAAAAGGACTCCGGAAATACGTGCGTCGTGCAGCCGGTGTAAGCGTTTTTTGATGACGGTGTTTTATTTTCATATTTTTTGCTCTTGTATTTCTTATTATTCTTTGTTTTCTGTACATTGCTTAATCTGCACGGTTTCCGTTAACAATTAAAACGTGCACCGTATCAAATCAACAAAGCCATTGAAACTGTAGAGGTGTACCGAATCTACAACCTTTCCGGAACAATACTGGGGTGCGATTCTGTAACTTTTGCGCTAACTTATCACACGTGCTAACTTTTTTCCCCGATTCTACGCCAATGTGCTTCCACGCTAGCACCCGTTCAGCCCGGGTAGCGTCTATATGCTCGGTTTTCGGGTCTCACCAAGCTGAGGTCGCCATGCAACTGCGCGAGAATCAACAATTGAACCCAAGGAAAACCCGGCTCTATGATGAAGCTCCGAGGCAAAAGTTCTCGGAAAAGTAGTTGAGATATTAATTTAATAAGAAATTGTAACATTTCCATGGTATACATATTCGATAAAAACTAAGGAATATATTATAGAGTATCGTTAACGTAAGCGCTGTAAAACCTTGGGTTCAATTGTTGATTTTCGCACAGTTGCATGGCGACTTCCGCTTGTTGACACCCGAAAACCGAGCATATCGACGCTACCATTGGTGAGCGGGTGTCAGCGGGGAAGCACATTGGCGTAAAATCGGGGAAAAAAGTTAGCACGTGTGCTAAGTTAGCGCAAAAGTTACAGAATCGCACCCCAGAAATTATTTAATTCCCCGCTGAAATTCGTACTCACGTTTTACCATTTATAAATATATGCAAAAGTACTTTTCCGCACTTCAAACTTCATTATTCGACGCTAATCCTTGTATGGCTACACATGGGGACGTGTGATCATGTCAAACACTGCACCGTATAAAAGCTGTTAGAAGCATCACTGCTGATGCTCAAAATTAACAAGCATTTGCTTCCGTGCAAAGTTTCACCACCTTGTTGATTCTGTACCCATGGTATTGAATATTAAACGCATGATTGTACCATAATTTCAATCAGCTGACAAATTATTATCATACCTGCCAGTAAAGCGAACTACACATGTAATCAGTAGACCTGATATCAATTTAATGCAGAGTTGATGAAAACTTGTTACAAGTGTTTCATTTTCATTCCCCAGAATTGATTCATATTACAAGATTACATGGTATCGAGCGAGTGGTTTATACCGCAATTGAATATCGGAAATAACTGAAGACCGGTAATGATCGATTCCCCATGACTGGTACTTCGAAGCATGGATTTATCCCGAAAGTAAGCAAGGGATGGGAATATCCCAAGAGGGAAAATTCGGTTAGGTTAAGTTGAGTGAGGTCAGGTGAGGTTGGGTTAGGTTGCACCTCTCGGACCGCGAAGGCTCTGTGGGATTACCGGATAATTGGATTGAGACTGATTCCCAAGAAGCCCCGGTACAAAACTCGTTTACCAGGGACTTACAACTTTCAGTGTTTTCTGACCGAGATATGAAAGTTTCTTGGTCCAGTCGAATGGTACTTTCTTCGAAGTATCATGTTGTAAACGACAGTAGACGGCCTCGGAAGAGGATACTTCCCGAACTTAGATACACCTACACTATACACGATATCGCTATAACACCTCTAGTGAAAACACTGAACAAGACGGGCTGACGGCTGGAGGGCAGAGTATTGACGGTAAGAGGCTTCGAGGGTGAGCCAATGGAAGTCACAAGTGAGTGATAAACTATGGGATCGAGAGAGCTTAGCAGTAATTAATGCCGAAATTTATCACCCAACTTTATATAGCTATCTAGGTGTACGTCGTTTTGAATTTATTGATTTACGTGTACTACTGCAGACGATTTAAATTTTCTTAAAGAAAAGGTATTTTATCGCCATTAGGTTGGTCGAGCAAGTCGTTTAAACTCATTTATCACCATGAGGCTAAGGTGTGTGTCATACGCGGATAGATGGATACATTCACATATGAATAGGGTATACGTATCAGTATATGCATACCTACCCAAAAGAGTGACTGATCGGCCACGGTATATGGGTATATCCCTCACGAAACAAAAAGTGATGAGCATTATTCGGTGAAGTTATAGGCAACACTTTCGCCTTGTCATAAGTCATTTTTAACACCGTTCACGATATCATGGATGAGCCATCCTTCACCGCTCGGAGTCACTGGTTGCACTTATGGGACCCCATTGGGAATATCCTTATTTTTCAGAGTGACATCATGACTCCTTGTAAATGCGAACTGCTTGCAGTAATTGGGGTTACACCAAATTGGCTCTGCGTTTAAATACTACGACAATTATGATTTTATTCAATGCCAACGTAGGAACTGATGAATAATTATAACTACCATTTATCATTAATGTATCGATGAATATGAATGCCACTTATAATATGTCTGCAATTATAATGTGTGTTTCAATTATGCCAATGGCCGTTGGTGATAAACTGAATCATCCGTTTAATGGTACACTAATCACGAAATGACAAGTTGAGCGGTATTCACTGATCAGTTCTGCAGTAGTGTTCATTAGTTGAATTTACTCATCACTAATGATAACTGCTGGTTAATATTCCGGCTCACTACTCTGCACTATTGAACATTGCTTTTAGAACTTATAAATACTAATGAGGTATTGATTGGGAAACATTAGATTGCCGATAATTCAATAAGTTTATAAGCCTGCGATATGAAATGGGGGTGGGCCTGAGTTCTTCTTGATGAATTTTTGCTGAATTTAATCTAGAGAATTCACTGACCTGCCACGACCTTTAGTTTAAGCGCTTGCTTTAATCTTGGTCGGTGGCTTTAAGCTCGCCCGAGCCTACTCCATATTCAGTCGGTGGCACCAGGCACCACTTCTCTATCCTCGTTTCTCCTATCCTTACTAACCAGCTACTATACCGCTTGCATTCGCGGCAGCGAGCGAAGGTAATGTGGTGCAGATTAACAGTAACAGCGAGCCGTGCCCTGTTTAGCTTCGTTCCCCCGAGCCACTTGAAATCCATTTGCATTTACATCGCTGTTTTAGTAGAAATAAATACTAACTTGCTACCGCAGATGTCAAGCTGTAAATTTCTCCAAGCGTTTATTAGGTAAGCCTCTATCGTTTTATACATGATCGATCTTATTAGGAATACCTTAATTGGATGCTTGAATCAACAAACGAACACTCTTCGGTGCTCCAGACAAGAATTACAAATTTTTTTTTCCAACCATTCAACTGCCCCGAAATTTTCGACATTTCAAATCTTATTCAAGCATACATGCATATGGTATAGCTAGTCAACGAAATTGTGAAAGATTTCAGGGTCGAAACTTGTAATTACACTCATTGATTTATGCCGATGATTGGTTACAAGTGATTGATTTGTTTACACCGTTCTATAGGCAATAGATGCATGCATTAGATAGGTATGGCTATGACGCTTGGCTAATTTCTCATATGGATTACCGTGAAACGTTAATTGCTTAAAGCATTTCTTTGTTGCCGTTAGGATTTGTGGTGTGCTTAAAGGAGAAAAGTATCGATATTTTTTCAACCCTATGTGAGTTTGGCCAGGAATGATAATAACAACGAGAACATTAACAATGCGGTTCTTCTTGTGAAGGAGATCGGGGTTTTCTGGATTTAATTGGTTTTTGATGCAAATTTCGAATGTAGAAGAGTAGTAGGGGGATATTCGCTTTGTATAAAGTTACCTACCTTGAAAGAAAAATAAAAAAACCAATGAATTGTCTCGTGTGCCGCAGAACAAACAAATAAGAATAAAAATGGACAGCCTACGTAGTGACTCACCAAAGACTTACTGCAACATTCGCCAGCTTCAATCCACCTCAGATACCCAAGGACCTTGATCTTTGCGACTAGCGGTGCTCACTTAAGCCCTTCAAGCACCAAGTTTCATATAATGTGTGTGGTACAGACTCCTAAGAGTCCTACATGCTGGACTGCACCCACTCTCTGCTCAGGAACGACTCGATTAAAAAAGTCAACCCTGAATCGTTCACAATCTTCACATGACATGAGAAACAAAATAATTATTACTTTCCTTCTTAGAGTGTTTCAAAAATCCTGAAAATAGTTCTCGATATCGGAGTAACGCAATGCTAAAGATACATGAGAAGAAAACAGTACTTTCCATCTAGTTCAAAAGCTCTGTCCCGCCGTGGAAGTTAAATTAAAGTCCTGGTCCCATGCCGAGTTCAGGTAGGATATGAGTACGGTTGTGAACCTTTCTGGATGATTTGTATTTATGCACTCTGTTGGTCCGCAAGGAGTTATATGGTTAAATTTAGCCCACCCTTTTGTTCGAAGCCATGTTTATTCAGGTTTCTGTCGAGCAGCTACTGCCCACTCTCAGATAAGACGGACACCTCTGTAACACGTACTTTTTTTATTTATTTTTTTGCTTTATATGTACAACCCCCGCCCTTCCTAACACCATGACTTCTCGTTCATTGCGTTGTCTCACGAAGTAACTCTAGATTGCAATGTCAAAAGAAATGCATCAGAAGCGCGAAGCTCGCAATCTGTTCATACAACAGCTTCTGAAGAAATTTATTCTATGTCTATAATAACTTGTTCCTTCTTTACTGGCTATGAATTAAACATGTGGTACATACCCTCTTGTTTTCTGGAAAAGGTAAAACACACCGGACTCTCGTGCTAGGCTAGTTTAACCACTGCGTAGGTAGCTGGAGGTGAATAATAGCGTTCACTCCTTAAAACTTCTAGTTCTTTCATTCTTTTCTTACTAAATTCACGAATAAATTGGACACCCTGTAGAGTGAACAGGATGTAATCAAGTGACGCCTGTATATGGACCAGTCAGATAGCTTCCATTATCTATACAAGATCTTGCGGGATCCCGTATCTTAGACATGGCGCCTCTACATGCGACGGATCTGGTATGTTGAAAGTAACAAGCCCGTTATCGCAGGGGGATTCTGCTTGCAATAAATATCAGTTCTGTTTGGACCAGAGGGTGGCGTAAAGCGATCACTTTACCCCCTAAATCGCTGCCGCCTTCTGCAGTACGTTGTATGGACGACAGTCCCATATGTCGATGTGCTACACGTGTGTTGGAGTCGAAATAACCAAGGCAGTGATTCGCAAAATATGGAAATTGGAAATTGAATTTTAACAAAAACTGGTTAGATCCGACCTTCGTTATTCGTGGGAATTTCAATTACTGAGGTGGACTTGACGCGGTTACTGCAATCTTCGGGCTAGAGAATTCAAGGAATTTGCTCAGAAAGATATTGCGTATAGATATGCAGACGTTCGTCAATATTCTGCGTGAAATTCTCTTGAAGTTAATATTTAGCAATTTGAAAGAAATTTTTCACTTCGTGTTTGGTACACGGTCAGAAATCGTATGCCCAGTATGTATCCTGCACGAGAGAATGTCATTTTCATTAATGAGAACTTTCATAAGTTACGTGGACTACCCCAGTAGCGGCCACTGGTTGTTATCCATATTAGCTAGAGATATAAGTACAACGATTACCGTTATCGGTATATCGGATATGAATCAGTAATTCCTACTTATCGTTACTAATATGCGCAGCATAAGATAAGCTTTTTTTCCTCGACGTAAGAGATATATTTGGTAGACTTCAGAGGCACTAATGTCACGTAAGCCTACCATGCAATTCGCGAGTGTATATGTACGTACAATTTTAAAGGAGTAATCCACTTTCCTTAGCTCAAGATTAGTGTCGTGAATGCTGGAGGGTGATAAAAATAAAGACAATACGACAGGAAGTGCTGTTCATGCTACAATGCCAGAGTAGCTCGAGTCGGCTCGACTGTTTTGCATCCAGAAAAGCAAAAGGGACACGGTTCAGAGTGCGAGCTAGGGAGACGGAGAAAGAGAGAGGAATAGGGAGCGAAGGATGGAACAATACGTATATACCATATACCTACATAAGTACCTACGTCGCAAAATTTCGCGCGTGAGTGTGAAAACGAGCATAACCGTAAAGTCTTCGTCTTTATGGTGGAAATTGTGAACACTGAGCACTGCTGTGGAGACGAGTAAACACAGTATAGGTCATTCGCGGTGAGCTGGCTGGCGATGGTAAGTGTTGCGGATTGAAATCGATATCTCAATTCCTTCGGGGAATCACTTCGCGCCTCGAGCGCAGTGCTGGGACAACGAACGGCGCTTTCTATTTATCCCTTTTAGCACTCTGTACTTCCAACGTTGTAACTAACGCTTCCAAGGGAGACGTAAAAAGAAACGAATGCGTTTGCGAAGGTATACGTCTTTGAAAGGATTGCCACATGCAAATACAAATCGGGTATTCC
The DNA here is from genome assembly GCA_963978835.1 of Tenthredo scrophulariae. Classification (NCBI taxonomy): domain Eukaryota; kingdom Metazoa; phylum Arthropoda; class Insecta; order Hymenoptera; family Tenthredinidae; genus Tenthredo; species Tenthredo scrophulariae. The sequence continues at coordinate 18,398,212 of OZ022228.1, forward strand.
ACGCCTAGTAGGGAAAATAAAAAGAAGAACAGAAAAAATGGAGAAGACTCTGAGTCCAATTGGTATGGAATACCACATGTATGGAAAGCACCGAGGGTGGACGCTGGTCAAATTGGTTTGAAATATCCTCTATACTTGCACGTAGATGTGCAGGACATACGCGTAGGTCGAGAAAGATTTGGGGTGATAATCTGATGGATTAGAAAATGGTCGGAGAGGTAAAATTTTCTTGAGTTTCAACGAAGATAGGCACTTGACGATGCATACAAATGGCATTGATTTGCAATTCAAGCGGTTTTTCGAAAAAGACTGATGTGCATGGGCAGAGTATATTGGATTTCGATGTAAAATAAAGGTGTAGAGAAGAAAAAGAAGAAGTCGAAGAAGAAGTAAAAGACGAAGGTTTCAAAGAAGCGAACTGAAATTAATCGTGAAGAGGCAGACAGACGCACGTGCCCGATACCGAGGGCGGTCTTGTACCGCCTTGCTACATCACTGTCGGGTCTTGGTCTCTGCGAAACAAACTCTGGAAGTGGATTAATTCAGCCATTTGTTCCCACCGGCAATCGGATGTCTATATATAACGGTAATTCGATACACACCTAGATCTCACCGCGCTCTACACGCGCAATAACCGCAACTCGTATTTCGAATGAAATAACTTTTCAATCAAAGAAAAGGGAACAAAAATCATCAAAATCTACCTGACCCGAGTCCTTTACTCGAATACTATCTTAAACTTGAACCAATACAGTCATTATCGAAACGACACTGTTTCCAGTGAATACCGATACGAGGGAGAATCGATGAAGAGTAAATGATGGTAATAAATCCGTGGAAGTATAACAAATCAATCTAAGGAGGGAGTAGACATGGGATATTGGAGTTATGTAATCGGTAGTTCTTGCAATATTATCCTGCACCGGTTCATCTATTTGTCTGAAGGCATGGTGGAGAGCATTCACGAAGCCGCGGGACGTCGAGACGCCGGCATACATGTATATAATGTATAATTTTATGTATATAGATATATATATATATATATATATATGTTTCTACCGAAGATTTACGAAGGTGCGATCAAGGACCAATTTGTTAATGGCTGCCCGCGCGACTTCACCCGGGCAAAGGTTACTCCTAAGGTCAATCGTGTGCTGTTCGAAGATGAGGGGTGAAAACCCCGGGATATGTACGAGATACAGGATCAGTAATCACGATTTGATCCACCCCCTTACCCATCCCTCCCCGATCATCTAAGTTATAGTCGACGTTGATCGTCAATCATAAGAAGCTGAGCCATTATTAACAATTTATTAGAAGTTTTATGGCCCTTACGCGGAGATGCACGACTTTGGTGTAGAGGAACACTGCTACACAACGAACTATGAGCAATTCTTTAACTTATTGTAAGAGTAGAGCCGCGCCGGCAGTAAGTGGTCAACTTGTGTCGATCGGCAGACTCGATTGGCCGGCTTACCAGTCAGTGCTGATTATACTTTTTTCTTTATTTTGCTCCGCGAATGACGGAGTTTTTTTTCGATAGTTAATTTATGGTGGCTAACGGAGTAATTAATTGACCACGGCTAAACTATCTGAACGGTGAGTTTTAATTCCGAAGTCATTTTCCAACTGATCGACGACGGTCAGCTGGCCATGCATTACATTTATACCATTCATATTCCATCCACGATCAATATTCACTTCGTCGTTTTATAGTTGTGTACCGCTACTTCTCGTCCATACTTCAATAAGCAGTTAGATACCGTGACAAAAACAATAATTCAGGGTTCTCCATGTGATTCTTTTATGATACTGTAAGAAGTAGAGAGAAATGCATGGCTAAACTGCATGGATTTCATTTTCCTTCTCCAAACTAGTCATCGTCGGTTTACTTTGAATCACGATGATTTATGCATGCATAAATCACAATTCGGCAGCGAGATCGTGCTTACATAGGCGGGTCCGAATCCGAAAGATAATCGGAGAACCGTGGGAAATATCCTTTGCACAAACATTGCATTACGCTCTGCAGGAAGGTGACCTTTCCAAGGTAATCTGGCGATTTACCAAACGGTGGGAATTCCGAGTCCACAGAATTTCAGGGCGATGCAATGCCATGCGAATGATACGATCTCGGATTAAAGATTCACGTAACAGCTATGCGATTCCGTTATCGCTGATTTTAAACTGACACATTCGATAAGAGATATGCAATGTACTTATACAGCGCAGCTCGCTGGTAATCCACATGTTTAATTGAGCTCATAACGATCCGTAAGTAACTGCATGCACACGCGTACACACATATTTCGGTTAACCTGAACATGGCTGACTTTAATGGTGTTTATTTACGGTGTTGTGTAAGCGGTGACTTGTGTCAATTGCATTACAGCGTGCAGTCTGCACGTGCTGGTATAAGGTACAGGGTACAGATATCCCTTTTGGAGTTAGTTCGTTATAGGATAAGTTCGTTACTTGGAGTACGCTTCCTAATCCTTAGTGCAAGCTCGTCGAAATCTAGGAGAGTTTAATTAAATTTATAGTTAATTTTGAACGCGGTATACCGACTTTTCTATGAATTATCATTTATCGACGGCAATAATATGCAAATACCTTTGACATAATTCAACCATGCAACCACGCTAGAGACATGTTGGCGAGGATTAACCATAGCGCTGTCTGCTTCTATGCAAATCGAAGGCATAATCAACCGGGGGCCTAGAGCCTCAGATCACTTCGGTTATCCGGCAGTTTATCTAAGAGGTATTACGGCTAATGTTAATTACATTCGAGCAGCCGTGTCTGGGTCTACCTACAGTTCAATGTAGTCAAGATCTACTGAAAGCGAAACAGTTTTTAACAATCAACTTCATTTATAAATGAATAACTCACTACTGAAGGGGACTTTCGCTAAATTTTCCGAAAATAAGACTAAAACCATAACGATTTTTCATTTGGTAATATTTTGCCAGAATTCGAAAGCTACTTTAATATACGAGACTGCGATATCTTGGATATTCAAAGAGAATCTCATGTTTTGCAATAAAATCAGAAAATTTATTGACTATGGTATTTTTTTTTTAATACAATTGATAATGAAAGGGTACCTCTTCGTCTTTTGATCTCATATATTAGTACCTACCTTTAACTGTCAATAATTTTACCACTGATTGACAGTAAAATGATAAGGTTGGAATTCGCGAGGAATTTTTCAGCCCGTTGTATCCTGACCACGAAATTGCTTCAGAACTATGTGACAACTTTTTCCCACCACGGGGGTGAAGTTTTTTTTTTTCTTTATTTCTCTTTATTCCGGCAGGAAAAACGTGGTAAAGGATTATGTGGCGGCGGCGTTTTTGCTGTGAGCTTGCAATTTATAGCCTTTGAAACTGTAATTCGAAATTTTCTGCGTCGTTCGCTGAGGATCGAGATGAATGCAGAACCACGTATTTCTCGGGTAGGCCACCCGTTTTGAATAATAATCACGGTGAAAACTCTGTTGCATTTATTTTTATTAACAACAAACTGAGATCGTTCGTGATTTTATTTACTTGTTAAATTGATTTTTCTTTTTTTTTTTCTTTTCTTCTTTCGTTTTTTTTTCTTTCTCCATCGCCAACCTGACGAGCGTGAGACGCTGAGATACTAAACAAACGAATATAAAAATACATAAACATGATCGAACAGGGAGACCTAAATGAATTCCCCTACATTTCTCGTTATAGAAGAACTCAGTGATTTAAATAACGAATAAATTTCAACCAAGAACTCACCGCGTTGCGTTACGTTGCTTTGCCCTTGCGCTGCGTTTATATCACCCGCGAAAATAGTATCATATCTTCGCTGACACAGATAAAATACATCGTAGATATACGTGTACGTACTTATGGGTAGACGTAAGTATATATGCAATACCTGCGTCCTCTTGCGTGCGAGAGACTCGTATCACGGCGTGTTAACGGAAGCGTACACCCAATGAAATACAACGCGCAATCTAATTTGTCAATCTTAACCGTAATTGCTTGTAGATCTTAATTCCGATTAATGCTTATACAGGCGCGGAACATTCCTCGTGGCGAACTATTTCCGAAGAATAGATACGAAACGTTTAACACTTTCAGGATAACAATAATTACACAATATTTGTCGCTGATTAATGACTCAACACTTATGATGTCAATAATATACCATACATTGACGTGGTGCAAAATTTACCACTGATGCATAGCGAATTTGATACATACACTCGCCTACGTATGTTTGTATATGGGGAATTCCATGTGTTTTCACCTAGCCTCGGACGATCACCATTTACAATTTCGTCGTCTGGTACCTTGTAGTACTGTGTGATAAACTTACCCAGATGTTTTTTTTTCTTTCAATGTTTTGCCGTTTCAAGAATATGCATCATTGAACGAAAATTGTTGGAACCACTTATACAATTATTTACAAAAATACGTACAGAAAATGTTCTGTTGAAATACGAGAATTTTGAGATCCTAACGAAAGTGGTATCTTTTTTAGTTCAAAAGTTATGAATTATTTAATATCATTCTTGCCTGTATTCACCCCGAAAATTATTTTTTTTATTCTCATTTTGACTTTCTGAATATCGATTATCTGACAAAATTACGAGGTTGTTAACTCGTGTCATCCTAGAAAAATCCCCATACATTTCTTCCCTGAATAGAGAGATCTGGATTGCTCCAGAAGTTGATTTTTCTTGAATCGTGCGAATTGACACCCTTGAAATTTTCTCAGAGCATCGTTTCTCAGAAAATCCAAATGAAAATAAAAAAGAAACAATTTGTGCAATTGTCAACTCGCGCTGTTAGAAAAAAAATCTATTTTCACAGCGATCCAGATTCTTATTCGCTAAAAAAATGTATGGGGACTTCTCTTGGATGAAACGAGTCGACACCCTCGAAAATTTTCCAAATACCCGATATTCACAACGAAAGTGTGAATTGTAATGAAAAAATAAAAATAAAAAATTTCGGATTGTTAACTCGTGCATTTCATGGAAATTTATCTGACAGTACTGCATAAGGTACAAAAATTACGATGAAATTGGAAATGGTGATCTCCGAGGCTAGGTGAAAACACATGAAATTTCCCATATATATGTGGTTATAGTTAGAAGTATAATCCGGGAGAACTTTTATTTGATCCCAGCTAACATTGCGGAATTTCTGTTGAAGCGAATGACGGTCGCGAACCCTCTTCAAAGCCGCGTCAGTGTCAGAAATGCAACAATGCGAACAATGCACCATCGGACATCCATCCCTCTAGCCCTCTGACGCGGAATGACAGACGTTCCCTTAGCTTCCTTTTCCCCACTGCAGCCTTTCCGGGTGTTACCGAGTTACCCATATCACTGGAAATTCTGAGCGCATTTGATTTACAGGGACGGTGACGCTTGGCCTCGTCTGGTATTTCCTAATTATTTGATTTTGAACAGGGGGACAGAATTTGAAAAGGAGGGGATCACGTAAACCGGCTCAAAAGGTTCTCCCTAAATTCCAAGTTGATACGAAATTGAGAAATTCTGCTTCTCGCTTTCAATGAACCCCTTTTGATTCTGCTTCTCCTCAGACCGAACTGAACGAGTAATTATTCGAGCCGGAGGTAATAATTGATGAGAGGCGTGATTTGTTGTTTTCAGGGCTTTGTTAATTGTTACACTCGCGCCTCAGGCGCCGCTCCGCGTCCTCGGTAATCGTCAACGCCTCAATGTTCTCACAGCACTCTACACTAATCCGACCGTGTTCACTGACAGAATTTCACTCATACTACTCCAAGAGCTTTAAAACGAAACCTAATAATGAAACATCAGCAGGATCAAGTTAAGCTAACAATATAAGTGACATCAACCTCCCTTATCATTATCCGGATTCGCAAAGGCCTTGTATATCGATCAATCAATCTATCCACCTCTCTATCATGCTTACCTCTAACTGTGAGATATCGCAGCGTGTCATATGACCCGATCCTTATCATCAGTATGGGAAAGCATACAAAGAGTACATCGTATTATCGGATAAATCTCACCAGTACCATTAAAATTGCCAATAAACGAACACTCACTTACCTTTATTTCACGTGATCACTCAGCGACGAATTGATGCAAGGCTATGCCATATACAGATGCAAAAAATATGTACATGTGTCTGTTCTGTGTCTGATCGGTAAAAATATGTGTTCATATGTCAAAGTACTGGGTCTGCATTCGAGCATGGCGTGGATTTAATCGATATCAGAAGTGACTTCGAGATTTGATTCGTGCAAAAACTAACAAGTATCTAGCCGAAAAACTACAATTACATTTTGCGCTTTACCTTATGGCTTGTAGTTTACACCCGAATGTGCGAAATACTATTTGTGAAAGAGAGTTTTCATGTCTTGAAAACCATTGCATATACGATAATTGAAGTCTGTTGCTAATTTGTGGGACAGTTCAGGTATTGGCTTTGGGGGTATCTTCGCGGACTTCAATAAGCGTCTTTCTCTTTCCACTCTGTGTGTAAGTGTAATACCATTTATCTATCTATCTCTCTATCTAAGCGTGGAATGGTTGCATGGCATTACCGTTTAAGTATGGCTGCAATTTCCCTTGGAGTAACAACGCGTGGGTCAACAAGCATTGTTCGCTGGAATTACCACAAGCTCCTGTGATTAAATGCTACATTGCCCATACTTTGCCATTCTGACGGTGGATACCTCGCATCTACCTTCATGGTAACATTCGTAGATATACACAGACATGTGTATTCAACGAACCAAACTATCTGAGTCAAACTGAAACGGACCAAGCCACGCCTATATGTATATACATACAAATGGGACACGTATAGTTACATTTGCATGTATATTGTTCAAACACGCATGTACAAATATGTATACGTGTTTGCGGTAGCACAGAGGTCGTCCACCTATAGAACCATCGGTCGTGAGCCCAAACCCGGCTGATACCGCAGTAGACATAATGCCCATTGTTGGAGAGATCCTTGTGTCTTGATACATACCCCGATGCTTAGTTTGCCATGGTATGTATACTATGTGCTAATGTCGGTCTGTTAATAGCATTTAAGTGCATTCAATTGCAAATGCGATACCCGTGCTAAGGGCCCACGTGTCTTGGACCGTGAATCTCTGCAGAATATCGGGGTCGCGATAGTCGTGGATCAGTTATCGCCGTGAAAAAATATGTTATAAAGTTTTATAGCCCATGTTCTGGAGATTATCACAAGTTCGAATCAAGTCTGGTTGAACTATGCGGTGAAAGGAAGACCTCGAAATGAACTGGTCGAAAAAATGTATAACAATTGATTACCGATTCTTGTTCTAAACAAATTAGGGTAAAATGCACGAATATGAACCATAAAATTTCCAAATTTGTCAAATTCACAAAATGCTCAAACTTTGGTTCAAAATTTCGGAACTGGGTCCAATGTTTTTGCATCTTTCGGAATATATTTTCTCGACGGTTTGTGCACATTCACTATATACTATGAGACATTACAATACGTAGGCATAGTCTATTAATAAATGTACTTTATTCTGTGAGTCTACCTTAAATATTCTACAATATTGGTAGTATTAATTTTATTTACAAAATATCAATATCATATTTGTACAGCTTTGCATTTAATGCAATATTATATTTAATAGTTATACAGCTACTGTTTACTTGTATATTTCCGTTTTCTTTTGTTAATTTATTTCTTTTTTATTAGAACAAACCTTATGAAAGGTCGTTTACCTAATTAAATTAATTCGTACGTTCTACATTTAAAAAATATTGTATTCGACAGCATGAATAATAATGAAATGCAGGATCAGTATATGTATGTATATATGTATAATACAAAAAATGAACTTAGGTATTAAATGAGAAAAAAAAAAAAAAAAATTGTAATAATTATGTACAAATGCAGTTAAACGGTAAACTAAAATTTCCCATGGAGATTTTTCGGTTCTCTCTACATTATTTGCAGTCTTCTTATTGGACAGCGATTACTCGGTCGAGGTAGCAGTGACAGCGATTGATTAATCAAATAAATTGACAAAACGTTCGCCATCCGGCGAGCAGGATAATTAAACGTATACGAAGCACCTGTCTGTTATCCGTTTAACAACGAAGCTGGACGGGTCAGCGATGTCCTCGGTGGAAGGAATGAGGGATGCAGGTTTGCCTGTTCGGTTTAAAATTACACATCCCTATAGTTTTACCCTCATGACATATTAGTATCTCCGGATTCAGAATTTAATTCAGAAGTTTAGAAATACCCACAGTTTAACAACGTTTTCAGAAATCGCAAACCCTCGAATCGCACGATACAAAAGAATGAATAATAATGAAAAAAAAAAAGGATCATTTTCATCTTTGATTCGATGTCACGTTTGTAATATTCCAACAAAGACATTTTACATTACCCCGATGGGATGAGATTCGACTTTAGCCCCCGATAAAGGGTGAAATTTCGTGTCAACTAATCACCCGATTTGTCGTATTGAACCACGTACCCCGTGATCAGCAGCTATTAAAAAATCTCATAAACATCATGAAGCGAAACAATGCTTGTATCTAGAAATCGATACTCGATGTTTCATATCCAGGGTCCTAGATGACTTTCGAGGACGCTGGCGGCGTCGATACGTCCCATCAGTCTGAGGTGATTCAGTAAATCTGTGACTGCTGTAGCCTCACGGTGTCTAGCCTCCCATAGGTCTAGAATGTGTTCAGTAGGGCTGGCTTTTGTTGCAAAGTAGTTTATGTACCTGTTGGGATTTTTAGAAGGAAGAAGGAAAGAGGGTTGGAGAAAAGCGAGCCTTTATCTTGTAATTGAAATCTTTAGGGTACACTGAACTCGGCCGACTGGGATTTTAAATTCTGCCGCTGTTACCAGCTAGACTATATACTTTATTGGGATAAAGTGACGCTGCGTTCGATACCAGAATATTCTTCAATCCCAATCGGCGATTCGCAGAAGAAAAATTTATAATAATTAAACTAACCGATCGACCTGTAATCTTTGAGCCAACATACGCCAATCGTTGCCTCTACCATTCGGCGGATCCAAGTATTGGCACAACTGTTTTCTCAGAGTTTTAGAAAATCTAGAAATTTTAATGAATGTAATAACGTCGTTTGGATCTGTGTGATTTTTCAGGCTGTCGATCCCCGGAGAAATGTCATTCAGATTTGTGATATAATGTAGAGAAAATATCGAAAAATATATCCATGACTCACCTAAATGTTCTGATAGTGGATTCAGCGGATCGCGAGGTTCCATGACTGGTCACGGTCAGGTCTGGTTTCCTATTTTTTTTCGCACTTCCTAAAGAGACGTTCTGTTTAGAGACGTCGACATCTATCCTGAGAATGACCCCATGAGTATCAAATCCGCGTTGGTAAGCGTGTAGTTTGAAACTCAGTTCAACATCTTTGTCAATCTTTTCAATTTTGAATGAACAATGCAAAGTGTTCTTTGAAGAGGACCAAATGTGCTGGAAAGGAACTTCTTGGCGGTCAGTGAAGCCGCTCTCCAGGTCTTCCAAGTATACACAAAGCGGTGCACCACTGTCCTGAAAACACAGACTGCGCTTCTCTACCAGATTTCCTCCCAAACGATACTCGAGGTCCGAGACAATCTTCAGTGTCGCCTTTGTGTCCTCGACAGCGTAGCATCTTATGTAATCACAATTTTGTGCAGCGTAGACCGCAACTCTCAGTCTCTTGACGGCAACTCCTGGAGCGATGGCAGAACTTTCTCCAGCTAGTACGTATCCTCTCAATTCCTCAGTTACGATAAACACTTCACCGTGGTCTAGCTGCGTGAACAGCGGAGTGTTAATGGACTCGTTGCCCAAGGTGAGGACTTTTGTCCATTTGGGAAGGTTTGTAGTCCTCAAGTTTGTGGGTGAGAAGCTATTGGTGGTAGTTGTGAGGAAGGAGTTCTCGTCGTTGTCGATAGTAGCAGACCAAACGCTCAATTCCCAGTTGTTCGCCTTTAGTTCTGCGCAATGTTCGAACTGTAGTATAACGGGTTTGTTGAAAGCCACGCTACTAGGACCGCATGTTATGACTCCAGAAAGTAGAGTCAAATTTTGAGGAAAACTAGGCCTGAATTTGTCATCTCTTAAAACGGCGAGATAGAGATCCTCCTTTTCTCCACGGCATACAGACGCGTCCGGTACTGACATCGAGACCCCAGCCTCTGACACAACTAAAAGTGCTCCCTGACCGCTCACAGAAGCTCTAGCGATAAATTCATTTTCATAGTTTTGAAAGGCTGGTAGTGCCACGGTGTCCGTTGCTACGTTATACGTTGAATCTACACAGATTACAGATCGAGGAATGAAAGAACGCGATAAAATGGGAACTTATATGGGGGTCTGATTAGACGTATACATTTTTCTTACAAGAGGAATAGCTGTTAATGCTGTTCTCGCTGTCAGAAAAAGCTTGCTTATCTGCTCCGTCCTTTATTGATACCGAACGATTCTCAGTTGAGGCACTAGGAGTCGGGGTCAGTGACGATTTTGTTGAGGGTAGAGACATGTGAGGTACGTCGTAGTGGTGCTCGGAACAGGACCTGTTCAACGATAAATCAATACCTAGTGGCTAGCCTCGAATTACAGCGGAATGATATTCAGGTGAATAAATCGTCGATGCTGAAAGGTGTATTTAGATTGGATCGCAAAGATTGACGTCCGACTCTGGGAATAACTTTGAACGTCAACGGGTTATTCCGGTCTACCATAATTCCACGAACAAACTATAAATCTTAACGGGATCAGGGATCTCTTTACCTTTGCATTGAAAAATTTTGCTTATTCAACGAATAGTCGTAGCATCCATGACCGTTACTGGTTAGATTCGAATGCCCATTAATCATAGACTTTTTATCCTGCTCTGGGAAAAATTCAGGTTGGAAATCCGACCTTGCCATGCTGTACAACGAATTGTCTCTTTCTTTTCGCTTCAGAAATCGAACGATGAGGATCGTCGTCGTTAATAAAAATAATGTAGCGACACTTAGAGATATCCAAAGAGCTACTGAAGTCTGCTGTTCAGCTCTGGTAGCTGAAAAATAAATTCCTATTGCAAACTCTTCGCAGTGTATAACAATATCACGATCAAGGTCCAGGCTTGAACGTTACCGGATTTTTCCACATACAGATTCTCTGCTCATTACCTTCTTTGAAAACTTGAGAGCCTCCATATCCGACCGCTGCATGCGTCACAAGTGTTATTACTCAAAAATTAGTAAAAAATGGTACGAAAAATTCTCAAGGAATGTTCCTCATGTAATACGACTCACCGTTGTTGCATTGATCACCGGAACAAACGTCCACTGTTATATCTCTGCCCTGGCAAGCTCGACCGCCATGACTTGGAGGTGGATTGTCGCAAGATCTTTTTCTGATACGAGAGCAATCAGGTCCACACATTGACCAAGATGACCACACAGACCATCTGCCATCCACCACTGGAACAAGGTGTTTTTGATTTTGAATTCGAGAAATGTTGAGAATTTGTGTGCTCCGAGTAGTGCAATGTTTATCGATTGTCAATTGATCGTTATCAGTGTTTTACTAACCAAATGGAATTTCGTTCAACATTTCTTCTCCTTTGGCTGCAAGGAATAAATATAACTTACTGTTCAACTCCGTATTTGATCGTAACGGTCGGGTTACAGAATGGTATTTGAAATTGGTCTCTCACATCGCACAGTATATATCATCTATAAACGCGATGAAATTACACTTCAAGTATTTGAAATATTGAACAATGCCAGATACCATTCAGTAACATCAAACACGTCGTCGTTCTTCAATAAATAAATAGCTACCGGCACATGGCGAGTTGCATTCAGTTTTTTGTGAAGATGGACCAAGGCAGGGTTGTCCACCGTTGATGGGCAGCGGGTTAGAACAAGATCTTGTTCTCTTCTGGACACCCTTTCCGCACCTAGTGCTACACTCTGACCAGCCAGACCAGGTTGTCCATCCTCCATTGACTAGAATCAAAGGAATCTCGTTGACTTCACTTCTTTGGTAGTCATCGATATGGAGAAGAGATTCTTTGTCAAAATCGTACCATATACAGTCAAGCTGGCCGAATCACTGATTCTTTTAGCGGCTATATTTTCAGCAATGCACGTGTAGTTAGCCTGATGTTGCAGTCCTGCCTGTCCCAGGAGAAGATGACCCTCACTGGACACCAAGAGTGTATCCGCGTTGGGTGATGGAGGTGTGATTTCGAGAGGGGCACCATTCCTGAGCCAGTAAACTCGGGGGTACGGGACACCAGGAGGTGGAATGCATCTCAATTCGGTACCATGTCCGACCTCGACGGAGACAGAGTACGGTGGAGAGTCGAACTGTTTTTTCAAGTCTATAATTTCGAATTTCGGAAACGTCTAAAGGTTACATTGATGCTCCCCGTTGGGGCAAGGGTGATTGCGTAGACTAAGCAACAGAGGAAAGAAATTCGCACTTTATACCATAGTTTCTATAATAGAACACTGGGCAGGTCTCGCCTTGCAATCGACTAATTCTGGGAGTAAGTTTGCCGGCGGCAGTCCCGTGGGGAGAAACAAGGAGAAGCAGAATGCCTCGGGCAAAAAGAGAACAAGAATAAGAATGAAAAAAGTAAAGAAAGAAATAGTAGAGATACACAGTGAGGAAAAAGAACAGAAGGGGTTAAAAGGCGTGACAATGTCGTTTTTCTCGAGGCATGTCATTCGCAGTTTGCAGTCGAGGACTGCGAGAGAGAAATCTCATACATGGAGTCTCAGTATACGCAATTCTCGTGTCATTCTAGCCGTGACTAAATAAAAGTCTCTCGTGCTCAAGTGTACGTGTACAGGTACGTATCCTGTATATAAGTACAAATATATCCTGTATATGAAGATTCGCATATTGTATAGGACTTTTCCATCCTCTCCGCATTGTTCATGAGTCTTTTTTCGCTCTGGCCAATCGCGGAGTTTTTAATATTCGCTAAACATGAGTTACGGGCAACGAGGGGTCGCGACGGGGCTACTAACATTGGCTATACCAGCTTTGGGTACCGGTGACTAGCAGCGGCCAAGCACTCAGCGATATTAGGGTAAATGGGAGCGCTTTTTATGGAGAAAAGAGAAATATGCCTCTATGGCGTTCGCGCGGTCTGTGACGTTCATGACGTTCCATATACCGTTCATAGAGTATTGACTGCAGTACCGCCGCAGTTTTCTACCAGTTCCTGCATCCAAGGGATGCGCACCGGGGATCGCTCTGCATGAAAGGTATTATTTGCTCAACGAGATAAACGTGGAAATAGTTGAAGAGGATGGAATGGTCTGCCCCCTACCTGGTCCAGCCTTTTTCAATAACGTACGGCCAAACAACCGATAGAATTTCACATTATTACGTGCCAAATTTTGCGGGAGTGAAGTCCAAGTTTTGGTATATTCCCGATGTCGTGGATTTATAATATCGTATTCTCGTCCTGCTTCCATCACCCCATCAGTCGCATTTACGCCGTGCGTAAACTCATGGCTGAAAGTGACTTCAGTGATAAAAGCAGGCGAAGAATCGCGTTCAGACTTTAGGGAGGTGCCTGAGCAAGGCATGAAAAAAAAAAAAAAAATTGAAGAGTCTAGACAGCGAATAACTGCAAGTTAAAAGGAAAAACGTTTCGTTTATATTCTTTCGAGGATGAGGAATTTTAATTTTTTTCTTTCATAGAGTATTATTTGGGCAAAAAGCGATAAGAGAAATTGGTCAAAGGATAGATTGAATGTTATAAGAGATACCCACCTGAGGGACGAAAGAGTGAAAAGGCTGCATGATTCGATTGAAGAAAGAGAGTGGAGAAAATAGTCGGGATTCGTGCATGACAAAATGTATAGACGCGTCGAAGAGCTCTGAGGGGTCTGTCTACCCTCTTTAAGGGAATAGGGAGCGTTGATATACGCTTCTTTGTGCTGGAATACTTTTGTCTCTTTTATGGAAATGAATACTATTTTCGAAACGTTTTTCTTCATTTTTTTCTTTCCCCTCTATAAATGTGATCCAGGCATTGTTGGATGCAGAGAGCTTGCGCAGTAAAGTGAGTCGGGATTTTTGTTTCCTCTCATAGTTTCTCATCTCAGCATCACACCTCTCATATGTAACGAATCCGTGTCCGTGAAAAGCAACGCGTACAGCCTTAACAATTATTTACGTTCAATTTAATTCAACCAGTTTATGCCTACCCGTACATAATACGATTCAGGAGAATAGAATTACCCAATCGATTTATCCCCGCAAGTTGTCTCGCGAGCGCTGCTAAAGGCACGGCAAACGGCATTAGTAACGTGAGATGAAACGGCATGTGGAAAACTGAGGGGAGTAGGTGAATGGAAAGAAACAAACATGAAAAAGTGTAGGAGGAAATAGGAACGGTAAAGAAAGGACTTTGAGGTAAATCTGTTTACTTTGGATTTGGAGCTACCGGAAAGTCGGGATTGCAAAGCTTTGATTTTCATGCAGAACACGTCGAGGCCGTGAACCTGGCTATAGCAGCGTACATTTATTTTTTTCGACAAATCAAAGGAAAAAAGAAACAGTCAAGAATAAAAAATTCGATTGTTAATAAATAATCTGATATCACGTTCCCAATTTTAAACTTTCAATCCTAGTATCAATGCACACGCATATTTACTTTGGAATACAAATTAAATTGTGTTTAATATTTACAGGTGGGATAATATCATTTCAATGCCAGACCGGAGAGAGCAGCATTGAATTAATTTTAATTAAAATTATCTTCGGCACCCCGGCGTGCCGCGCCAATACGCTATTACTCCGAGAAGTTGTCACGAAGTATCGTGTTCTTCGAGTTATCTTTCACTCGCGGTATATTTTCACGAATAACCAGGTTTCCGTAGCAAAGAAGAGGGGGTTAGTTTACTCAACTACAAAACGCGAAGGTTGTTAGTCCGGTACTTTTTAATCGGGTCTCAATTAAACGCGCAGGTACCTACGTTGAAATAAAGTTTCTTGGCTGTCAAGCGAGTACATGTTATTAATAAAACATGAACTTGAGCCAATTTATAAAACGAAATATATATCTACCGAACGTCTGAATTTAAAAACATTTTCCTTTACAACTTGTGCGATTGGACCTGCCCAGGTTCACCGATAGGTACGAAATTCCCTCGAAAGCTGTGACCGAGCCAAGCTCCCGAAAGATATTCAAAAATTGTAAAAGACAATCGTACGTTGGTCGGTAGGTACTTGTTTAAAAAGTTCTTCAAACTTCTTCAAAACTTTCACCGATACCTTATACTCGCGTTCGTATAGGTTTTCTAAGTATATTCAAATACTGCAGGAATCGTGTAACGAACGGAGAAACCAAGATGTTAATTTAAGATACTATGGGAACATCCCGCCAACCCGGTTCATTGCGTATTCATTGCAGACCAAGAATCGATAACTGGGCGATGGACTTTAAATTGAACTCATGTGCCACATTAAAATGCGCCACTTGTAACGTTACAGTCTGCACAGAAATCGTGTCAAGTTCATAAAAAAATTTCCCATCATTTCGCTGCGCCATTTTTTATAAAAATCGCTCGCGGTATTATCTCATGCTTTAATTCCGATGTGCTATCATTAAAATTTCAGATTTTTGGGTCAATTGCTACACTTCGTATCTTTCTAATTCTAGACGAAATCTGTACTTACATGCAACATCCACTGTGGCACTCTGACTTTTGATCTGACCCGGTCCTGACCAAGCAACGCATTCGCACTTGAATTTTTCTTTCCCGAAGTATTCTTCAACCTGGTTTCTCGTCACGTTCAGTTCGGCTTCGACAATCCGTGTACCCGTGTGAGGATCGACAAACTCCTGGTGTTGGGATCCATCGATTCGTACCCCGTTGCATCGGAAATATATCTGCAGTCAGAAAGTGTGTTTGCGCAAAGCTTAGCAATGTCATGGCAGTCGAGCTGATCCTGTGAACGTGACAAAATAAAGTCCACGGAAAATGCAGTATCGACATACTGTAGTGAACTATCGCTGGAACATGGTAAAAAGTATAACTCTTCATTTTAGAAACATAGAAACTTCTGTTTCTTCCAATTCGGATCCAGCCACATTATGAAGACTCTAAACTGTGATGGTGAGACGAAACCCAAGGGAACGATGTCCCTCGCAATATAACAGCTATATCAAGTTTACTGCAGCATCAAAACGCTACGAAAGTCCATAAAAATTGCGTCCCAAATGATGCTGAAGTGAATCATCAAACAGAGTTTATTGCAGTTTCGAGTAATGGCAAGTTTTCTGGTTCATGTATTCGGTAAGCTTGACAAAAGTACAAATATTAATAAGAACGGAAAGTTGAGGAAACAAACTGCGAGGTTATAAACGTGAATTGGAGTGTTTCCTGATTTCCTATACACATGTCTCTTCAAAGAAGAAGGACTAATAACGATTTTCAAAGACTTTCTTTGCAGCAATATGCCTCTGATAATATTTTTTGTTGAATTTTTTTTCTTTTTCAGTAGGTAGCTGAGGATTGAAATTATTCTTTTGGAAGATGAAACGGTGGAATGTCACTGACAACTTAGTTTCTACAGAGGTTTGTTTTATCTCGAAAATGTAGAACGGAAAAAAAGTTTAAAGGGTTAAAAAGAATGTCGTTCTTGTTCGCTGCGTCAACTCATACGCGATAATTAAACGATAACAAAATACCCCTGGTACAGGGTTATAGCGTAGGAGGCGGAAAAGCTTTGCGCAGGCTTTGTTAAATTCCGCGGGAAAAATTTCAGAGGTCTTGAGAGCGCGTTGTACCCACGCTATACGTCGAAAACAAGGCGGACCGCAAAAACCGCGAGTATCAAAGCCCCACAAAGGTTCAAAACCCGTTATTACCAAAACTATGCCTCAAGGTTTATTACCTTGGCCATATTTTAGACCTTCGTACCAAAATTTGTATCTCCCGTCGTGTCATATAACAGGTAGTAAATTATTTCACACGCGCAACCCAAAGAACCAGAGTACACAGATTTCATACTTCCTACAAACATTTATATACAATTATTAAAATCCAGTAGCTAGCATGTTAAAGAATGGAATAATTTTCTGGTTTAATCAGTTCTATCATGATTGCCATTTTTCAACGTGCTAAACACAACCTCCTGGCGTCCAGCCAGTGCTCATGATCAGAAAAGCATACAGTGGAAGATGTGTGTACCGTAAAATTATACTACAGTGGGGTCATTTGATCGAAAATTATCATTTTTCACATCATCAGGTTCGTGAGACCCGCATTTGACTCCTAACCATCGCATATCCTGTAAAGATGAGTAACCAAATTACTCAATTCCCGATATACATTTACTTTTTGCGATACGATATTAAGCTATAAATCAGTGTAGATTCATCTAGCTGCTTGAAGTGAGATTGTGGAAATTCGAAAACCAAATATAGAGCAAAATATTCTACGTCTCTGAAATCGAATTTTCTTTCTGTATCGATGACAGCATATCTTTATCTGACTAAGTTGGACTCTGAAGAGATAGTATTGTTATCCTTGACGCTGGAGTTCAAAAGAGAATTGAAGCTTAGAGAAATCTCCAGATTTAAGCTTGGTCAACATTTGCGACGGAAATTTATTTCCAGACGTTCGACGATGGGAATCGAACTAACCTGAAGCGCATGTGCAGCCCGACATTGCAGCGTCGCTGGTTTTCCTTTCACGACGTAGGAATCCAGAGGTTCAGCAAGAAAGACCGGAAGCGATGCGCCGCCTATCAACTGATCAGTGTCAGTGGCTATCGTGGCAGGATTCTCGTAGTCCTCCAGAGGATAATTGTCTTCGTCGTCTTCCTCAGCGTCATCCTCCTCCTTGGAGCCTGAAACAGCATAATGAATAATCCTGAATACTAGTTTTCACTTTCAAGATACAAATGGCCTGGAATCAATAAAACATATTCGCACAGTTCCGTGTACAAAGAGATCTTAGGAGGCTTTGCTAGAAAATCGCGGATTGGTAATCGAAACGTTCTCAGCAACGTCTTAGCAGAAATTGAAAAATCTGAGATCAGATCTTCAGCTTTGAAGAATAGTGACCAAACATTTACTGAGCGATGCTGTCTGCGGTCAAGCCATTTCTTCTCTCATTCTTTTCATTTAAAGTACTAGACAACAATTTACAAACGTTCCGCTACTGAAGTTAGAGTTAACCAAAATGACTCTTTTTCACCTGCTGAATAAGGAATGATGTAGTTAAGACTTACACGCGACCACCTTATCTTTACAGAAATACGACAGAGCTAATGTGAGTGAGTGGGTCTGAAAGCATCGTTAGCTTGAGGAAAAGTTTCATCATTCGTCGCATGGTGGATCATTTGAATATATTTAGGCCTAGAAATGGCCTCGAGTGAGGAGGCACTCTATACCCGTAAACTCAGCTTAACGACGACGCAGCTATATAGTTTTCGTCAGAATTCCGTCAGCACAGAGATGCATTGGTAACTGATATGGACTTCATTTCTTACTCACTATCGTGTTAGATAGTTCCAACCTCTCCTTGAATCTTTACGCTTGCACTTGAAAAATTCATTGATCGGTCAGTCCTCGCTGATCTAGTCTGGTTTGGATGAAATGTGCTTTAATGTAGGGAAGTATTGGCTTTGAGGTTCAACTTAATTTTACAAAAGGGTCACAGGTCAGCGTAGAGTCAATAGAGGCTTGTGGAAGGCTGATCGGACCCAGTAGGGTCTGTATAGCCTACTTTCGTCCAAGCCGATTATCCCTATATTTTAGGTGAGCCGGGGCTTACACAGAAGCCCAAGATTGGACAGGTGTTCAATTATTTCTGATGTTCGTAGTTTGGCAAAGTTCAGAAGAGTAACGATCATTGGGTGAAAACTCGTGGGGAAATAAGTACATAAAGAAAAAAAAAGAAAAAAAAAAACTTAAGAAAGGAACAGAGAAAAAATAAGGAGAAGAAGATAATGGAAGAGCGAAGTGTTTGCGTGTGAACGATAAGGTGAAATCTTTGCCATACGTTTCTTTATATATGTTTTTTTTTTTTTATTATTTTTTTTTTTTTTTGATTGGCAACACAATATGTGGGTTATTGTTGAATTTCAGAGGTGAGGTATCTATTCTGAACGTGAACAGGTTCGAATCTTCCTTTTTATTTTTCCAACAAAGCGTAAAAAGGGGTACAAGTCAGTCAACCGAAATAATGAAACCGACAATTGTTTTTTTTTTTTTTTTTTGTGAACAAAAAAATGAGATGTATTCAACGGAAAAATGCTAATAACACGTTCTTCTGTTCAATGCTGATTGTGGTATAATCTTCGAGCCTATAATTACGTATTCGAAGTCGTGGTTTGAGCGGATCTTATTTTTGTTGAAACTAAAAATACTCTCCCTTTAGCATGAAAAATAGATGGTAAAGGGTGAAGGGTGAAGGGTGAAGGGTAATGGCTGTAGGGTGGAGAGTGAAAGATGAAGGGTGAATGCAGCGCGTTCCTAGGCGTCACTCTAATATTTGGCAATTATTTTCGAATTAGTGACTCGTACGTCAGGGTTAAAACTTTGGGTAAAACCAAGGTAAGATCATTAATTTATTTAACTAGAAGTTGAAAGAAGGCAGCCGTCAGTCATGCCTTGATTATCACTATGATATTTTAAAGGGGTTGTATCTCCGCTCGAACTCTTTCTTTTACGACGTCCTCGTTGACTGATGATTTGATTAATGATTACCAACGCCTGAAATAATCTTGAAGGCGTTTTTTCAAAGCCTTCACAAAATGAGAAGAAAAGACTTGAGCTTTCCGCGAATAATCTCAATAAGAAAAAGCTGCAACATTCGTTTCTATGAATCTATAAAAGAACGCAAATCTTCTGATCCTAGCTAACATAAGACACCAGAAGCTCTTAACTCGTTGCGTCAGCTAAAATCCCCGTGTGCTGGTATCAAAAACGACAATTTTCACACATATTTTCGTGAGCAGCTTACGCAGCTTTTGCTCTTGACGTATTCAGCTGTTTTGCAGCCTTTAACATGGTTGTATACACGCAATCATCGAGTTACACGCCCGTCAGAAATTGCAACATATCTGATCCTAATCCTGGTTAATATAGGTGGTTCTAAGTTGTAAAATCTCTCGAATGACAAGCAGTGTGACAATAATTGAGGTAGATAATTTTCATTTATTTATTTTTTTCTAATTTTGTTTAAGCTTACTTTCGAGTGTGCAGGCAATTTGAAGAAGTGCGAAAAGCACGATGCTTATTTTCAACTCCATCACTTCATGGCATTTTTTTTTTTTTAATTTATTTCACATATAACATTGCTGCATATAACACACGCGACAAATATTTAAATCTTTCGTTGATATAGCGGCAATGTACCGCGTCGTATAACACACCTTATGCTACAATATGAAAGTGTTAATTATCGGACGGATTGTAATCGATCAGTTAATACGAAAAATAAAAATGGTTGCCTCAATATTGCACATACATATAAATGCAAGTTATGTGTATAATGCTGAGATTTAATCATAAAATTTCAAGAGTTGGATCAAGTAACACAAAATCAATCAGTTAAAGTACCGACTGAAAATTGATTGGTCAAAAAAGTGTGTAATTCTTTTTGAGATACGTCAGTCCCGCAAGCTCGACGTATAATCCATCCGTTTTACGGCGGAAGCGTTTACATTGATTTGTCGTGAGTGCAATGCCACATTCACACTTGTAATACCCTTCCGAGCTTTCGTCTCGAAGGAGTTAGTAAAGTCGTCTAGCAGGAGCAATACCAGACGAGACGCGAGGGAGCGAAGCGGCGAAGCTCGCGGGTCGGCACGCGGTGAGCGACTGAGCCAGCGCCGCTGGCCGCTTCGCCTATAGATACACGACTCACCCCTTGAGAGGTGATATGGTGGTGCACACATAGATATATATATATATATGTATGTATATAGATAAGTATGCGCCAGACTTTCATCCGCACTTCCTTGAGTCGGGGATGAATGAGTCAGTAAAAATGTCGAAAAAAAATTTTTAGCAACGATTTTTTTTTTAGCCAATTCAACCTCGCAACGGTGAGTAAGGGTACCTCGCAAAAAAATTCGAAATCTTAGAAAAGGCCGTCAATTACCGTAATGATTCAATCACGAAAAAAAAAAACAGAAAAAAAACGTATCACCAGTCAATTTCGTGAAATCAGGAAATATTGCCAATTATTTCCTGATTTTCTGATTACTGATTCCTTATTTCCTGATTTCAAGATTTACGAATCTCGATTCTTACGGATTATGAGTCATTTTTATAGAATGGTAGTCGAATCTTTCCAGAAAATGGATAAAGGATCATTTGCCTGCAAAACATGTGTGAGGAAAATGACTAAAAGTGGAGAAGCATCGAAGGAATGTGCCTGACAAGTATATGTAGCTTTCGGAATGACTTTTTCCACGATCATTGCAGTAGGAAGTTTCCCATGGATTATAGTTTTAATAATTTTTTATAGCATATGGTATTTGATTATTTTCAAGAGATCGATAGAAAATCATTTTCTGGAATTAGGGTAGGAACGCCATCAATCGCTGTTGTGTTTTCATGAATGGGAAACGGCTTGAAAAAGCGTTGAAAAAAATTGAGGACCTACGGGTACAAGTTTTTGGATTATGTTTAGTCGGAATAATATTTCTTGCGAGGGTTTGACGCGATGTAAAAACTGTAGTGTGATACAGGAAAAAAGAGTTGGTCGGTTCGGTAGGCAATAAAGAAGACTTAATGGGTGAGATGTACAAGCGAATGCACTTACGACTACCCTTACTTAGTGCAAAAACAACAAACTCGAACCTGAACACTCAGGGAATCTTGAGTCAAGTATCAAGGTGCACCGTGCCACGGTCTGCATACTCACTTGGTTACGAACTGTTTATTACGTGCCGTTTACCTGCCGCACGAAACCAGCGGACGCTATATAAACGATAACGCGGATGCATATATAATACACGATGCACCTGTCGTTAGGATGCGGGAATTTATTCCAACGCAATCTAGCTATTCAGAGATGCACAAACGCCGACGTTATATTCTTGAAGAACGCTGCCTACTATCCATGGGATTTACCATTGCTATAGTTTAACTCAAGGAATCTTGTAATTTCGAGAAATTAAATTGTACAGTTTAATTAGGGACTCTTACTCCTATTTTATCGAGACATTCTTTTCTTCGGTTCTATCGTATACCTAAGTATAATCTGAAGCCAAGTTAAAAAGGTTAAATATTTTTCAAAATTCTTTGATTTCGGTATCAGACTTTGAGGCCATGATTTCAGAGAATTAGTATATGCAGTAAGAAAGAAATTTTTATTTCATAACCGTTCCGAGGATGAAAGAAGGACCTAAACCTTACGTTCGAAGGCTTAATAATGTATGGTATACAAGGTATAAAGGGTCGAGAAGGTTGCTTCTTTATGGAGAATATAGACCGGGTCTAAGTCAACCCGAAGACCCATCCACCCAACCAAAATACCAATAATATCAAACGAAGCACAGATTTTCATACAACATCCTATGGTTTTTTATCCTCCCGTGCCTAAAAGCCCATGTGGGCTGACAGGGAGAAGAAATAAAGAGAAAAAGGGAAAATGGAAAGAGTATATATGAATAAATAAAAAATTACTTACATAGCTAAAGATATATGGATGTATGGATGTCTGGGTGTACCGTATCGTGGTATGATGACTAGGGTTCTCACGGGTGCTGTGCTAATGGAAGCTGACAAGATCGTTGGGACCGGAAGTAACCCCTTGAATTGGTTCGCGAGGACTAGCGTACTCCGCCTGGGGTTAGGGTAAAAAAAAAATTAGTTAAATAGTATCGAATTTCAGGGACGAATGCCGGTTGTTTGTGTACAAAAGAGACCGTGTGGGAATTTATTAAGCTTCTATGAACTAATCTGTGACCCATTTAATGGGAAACTTGATACTCGACTAGGCGGAAGGGTTCGATTCAGGCAAGAGCTCTCCTATCGCATGAACACTTAGATCATAATCAATATCTGGCTCAATGCGCATTATCGTTCGTCTTAATTCGTGTCTAAGATCATCTGCTCACAAAATTGGTGAACAAATCGTGCTTAATTTTTACTGATGAATTAGAAATTGAGAAATTTGAGTGGAAAATGAAGTTGATTCGTTTTTTTTCAGCCGATTATTGTATAGGAGTTCAATATTTTGGGTGAAAAAGAATGAATAGCAATCATGTAACTTTATACCTATATATTCGTAATACGTTTCCTGAAAAATGATGGAAAATATTTTGACATGACGATAGCGTATTGTGTACGTAACACTAGCTGAAATTGATTCAGCTTTGCTCGTCATTATATGCTGTTGAAAATATGACTGGTATCGAAATTATATAACTAATGATACGAATGCACGTTGGGAGAGGCAGTGGGAATAAATTAATAGTGATGACACAACGTCACCTTCTCGAACACGTGAATCGGTGATTAATAACACTTTCATTGTGCTGCTGTACCAGGGGACAAACCTGCGCAAACGAAGGAAATATCTACCCTTATGGATGTTGAAATAATAAACCTTTCCTCTCCAACTGGCGTAACAAAAGGCACATCAATAGGAGAGGAAAACAATAAGATGATTTGTGCATCCCTCGTATCAAGACAACGGGCGCAAATCGAAGGCTGTAAAGCATACGAAGATCTTAATCTCGATATATTGTTCGAAGTATCGGTCGATCGAACATTGATTTATGCCGATAGCAAAGCATTGCGGATGTTATCTTGTTCTCTTACGGACTGCTGGACCCCGGTACCAGAGCTTAAAAGCTTCGATGTAAACATACGCACGCTGCTATTTCGCGCGAGCTTATGTTACCGCACCAAGAGTATAAAGCCCACGCTTGTAAGATTGAGATACGATTATATGCCGTACTTTAATCTTGCTCGCGTTACCTACTCCCCCAAAATATCTCTCGAATTTAACTACTCGAATTCATGACTTTTCGCAGTATTGTTATAGGACCTCCTCGAAGCCGTCCTCATCCTCATACTTCGGGTAGATAAACCGCTGTAGCCACTCAATTTCTGAACCGAGTTCACCGGAAATACTACGACGCGATTCAAGAATGGCGGAAGGTTATATTTTTAGGGTAGATTGGTATTTACAAAAGTCACTGAAAAAATGTATCTTTAAATTACTGACAGGCGTTTCATCGATATTTTTGGTTTTACCTTCACACCTAGATAACTGCATCGAATTCTGAGTAACTATGGAGTTACAGAAAAATAATTCCATCATTTTTGATCATTGAGGAACCTAAGTATAATTAAAATTCCTCGGTGGAATGAGGTCGCAATGTTACAATCCGAGTCACACCTACTAATCTTCTGTTCTCATCTCCTTTTACGATTAGACTTGGGCAGTGATTTCTCAAGATTAAAATAAATAAAAATTAAATCAAATTCTTCGATTGGACTTATGGGAAATTCACTTGCGTCGCGGTATTTCACTTATGCAGAGCGCGCGGTGATCGTGATAAGATTATACGTGAGTCACGTGGGCTGAAAAGGATTGGATCGAGTATCAGGCAAAGAATAAATCGGGGAAATGTGACTCGTGAGTGAGCGAATGAGTAGAGGCTAGAAGAAAGATGCGATGGTTCGAGATTTCGAAAATTAAAAAATTCCTACAGGCATGTACACCGTCGAGACCTATACGTCTTACTTTTTTTTTACTACATTTCTGTCTCGTTCCGAAATAGAAAATTGTCGGTTCTATCGTGGTCTGATATTCAACATTCCGATTAACTGTGGTCTGGCTGGTGGCCAGTGGTCAAGAGCCTTTACATGGCTTGGCTTGAGTTGTGAACTTTTCTGGAAAATAACGAGCGAGGAATATCAGAGAGAAAAAACGACCATTCGAGTCGCACTCACTTTGCACCTTGAAAATATAAAGGGTCTGCGCAAACATAAGAGAATAAAGCATGTGAAGAATTAACTACCTGTTTTGATAGCAGAGTTAATTACGGCGAGTTAAGAAACCATAATACATGCTTTTTCACCTGGTGGAAGTGTATGAGCGAGTGAATCAATGGAAGTGAAAAATATAGCGTGTCAAGACGGTATACAAGGTGTGTATTATTACGAGGTCTTTTATTCTTAGAAAGACTAAGGAAAATTCACTTCTTTGAACAGGCGAGAGTTCCAATTGTAAGTCGGCGTGAAACTGAAGCTTGTCTGCAATTTACACCAATGTTGGTTTCTCGGCCCATTAGCCACGAGCATCAGCCACCCACCTCGCGTTCCTATTGTTCCTCGAACAAATTAGTGAACGCGACGAGGTGACTGTCGTCCAGATTTGAGATAACATCTTCCAAAATGCTACTGCAGAGTTATCACTCGCAATAACTGAGGAATATGGGAAACTCACTGTATAGTCACGTCTAAGTATACGTCTAGGTAGATCCTTATACCCGCCAATCCGGAAACTTCGACACACATTATACGTATATACCTATACACGCATGTATGAACGGGTACACAAATTAGAGGTTCTGCATAGACTAAATCGGCGAAGTTCTAGTCATTCAGTTAACGGTATATGACGTCTGGCGATTCAGACAGACGAGTTCTAAGATTTCGGATTCAAAATGTCTTCATCTCAAGCCTGAAGATGGAGTCAGGTAAAGTGTAGTTAAACTTTTCATTAGATGGCCCTCAGGGAGGAAATCAGCAGCTGCAGAACGTATCCTGGTATAAGTTCTGCCTAGGACTTCTCGTCCTTACTTTTGTCAAGAGACTTCAACACTGTGAAAGAACTTTATTTTTTTTTCAGACTTTTGTTAGTACTTCGAGTTCTATCCGAGTTACAGCTACGTTACGATATTGACCCAGCGATTTCACGGACTTCCCAAATCCCGGATATATTCAGCTGTATTTTATATGGCTGACTCTACTAAATATTCTTCCGGAAGAGTAAAAAAAAAAAAAATAGTTATTATTGTATGTTTTAGATGACGAAACGTATTTTATATAATAAATCAGGAAAACGTTGGTGATTTCATTGATTAAAGCTTGCAACGAGGTTCTAATCTTTCTTTTATTATTGGTCAAGAAAGAGTCGGGTGCGGAATACCGCGATGTATAAGAAATGAATAACGTAATCGATTTTTTATTGACCGAAGGAAAGAAAGGATTGCGTTTAGGCCATCGCTTCCACCTTGCTAAAGCGAAATGTATGGCTGATAAATATTTAACTGGGTACGCAGCTGTTGTCTTCGTAGGCTCGTCGTATCATGAATCTCGTTTTTCTCGTTTCCAAATTTCCGTCTCTTTCTTTCATGCTCTTTGCCGTTTGCTGTTTTGCACGAGCTTGCCGAGTCTCTCCGTCACTATTTTCTGAAACGCGATGATGATTATTAATTCAAGCGATGCTAAGAGTTCCAAGCGAAACGGGCGACACGCTAGCTGGTTCACTGCGAGTCGTTCCTCCTCGACTCACGTACGCCCCAAGCTACGTCGCGACGCCTACGACGCTGGCCTACAAATATATACATAGATATATGTATACGTATATACGATCCTCCCACGACGCGTAGTGCCAACACTTTGAAAATATACAATAAGCAAGTTTTCGTCGATACGTATCAAAGCTGAAACCGCCCCTTATCCAACCGCCCGATAAAGTTGCCTCTTGCATTATTCATCGTTGAATAGAGAGACAAATTTTTCATCCAAACCGAAAACACAAGAGTCCGATGCGATAGCGCCGTTTGATCAGCGCTTTGTCTACTTCTCGACCACTTTGGATGCAAGTCGCTACCCAAAAACAAGTAAGAAACCGTTTATCGTGAGGAACTCCGAATTGAGAAATGTACCACTGCCAGATAAGTTCTCTATGAGAAAAGAGGACTATCTCTTCACGAGGCGCCTCAAGTCTCGAAAGAATGTCCCCTGGACCCTTGGAAGAGAAACCTGGTATGGGTTGAATTTTTAGAATAGTGTTTAGGTGTAGCACGCCCCATCGACGAAGGAGACGATCCTCTCTCAGAGGCTCGTAAAAGTAATCGGTGGTACAATTTAGCGCGTTAACATCAATGTATAGTATGTATATTCCACTTTTTATGGCAAGGAATGAGAGAGGTACGAAAGAGATGGGTTGGGCGGATCCAGGCAGTCTTTTCAACGGCGTTTGGTACGCTCTTTCTCTTCCTCCACTGTATTCTACATTGGGATTAAGGAAATCGAAGAGGATTTCTGTTACCGTCTGTTATCTCTACCAACAATAAGAGGATGAAGGAGAAGAATAAGAATAAGAAGAGAATAGGTATCGTACGTGTTCTCTCGAACTTTCGCCTCCGACTCTATATTTTTAACTCTTAGCTCCCACTATCTTACTTCTTCTGTGTCTCCCCGTAGCTATCTTCACTTCCTTAACCTGCCCAATTCCTTTATCGACCCCTCCTCGCCCCACGGCTCGGTTGATTTGGTGCCATCAGAAATATCTCGCTGCGGAGTGGATTTTCACGCGATGCGCCAAACCCCAGCGGGTTTTGCCCAAAGAGAGCTGACAATACGTCGTTACGGGAGCAGCCAGCCTCATTCCTCTCACTCGACCGAGAAACCCTGGAGTGGATAATCGTTTTAGGGCTCCAGGGTGCAAAGCATTACCGCTTTTGTGGACGATGTTTGAGCGGGTTCACGACTCTCGGGCAATCAGGTCGATTCATAATCAACGCTCATACTTCTATAGAGATCAATTAATATAGCATTGTTTCGAATATCATCCTTTCGAAGAACTTATACCTACCCTCCATCGCGTGTAACCTTCGACGACCTGAAACCTCGCCAAGTGATGGAAGCCATAATAGAGTAGAGAACGTCTTGGTATAAATTGGATCACGCGAGGAAGACGGCGATCGCCGGTTGAGCACACTCTTCAACTCACGGGATCGTAGTGGAGATGAAATAGATTGTCTTTTTATGCCTTTAGATATCGGAAACTCACGGCCATTGACATGTTGTTGAAGATTGTGGAGGGTAACTCTTCCACTAAACTTCATTTATAATGAATGCCAAAATCGGTGCTTGTCCGATTCAATTAATCCGTGTATTGTAAACAAGAGATTTACATACGCAGGGACGCGAGATCTGCAACGCCAGGTATAGAATACCTCTAGTAAAGTAATTACAGAAGCGTTTGAGGCTACGGGAACTGAATACAGATATTATGCAGATGGCGTAATAATATTCGCCACACGTTCACTCGGGTCAATATTGAACTAAGCCAGATCGTAATTCATGCGAAAGACGATCCTGCAAGAGACAGCAAAACCGGAAGCGGTATATAAATTCTATTTCACCAAAACTGGGTTCAAATCAAACGAGCTGTTGTAAGCCCATAGGTTTTGACGGATATTTAGACAACGTTCATCCCCTGCGGTATAAGTTGTTCTACAAAAGACCCAAAAACCGCAGACTTCCGCAGGTTTGAATAATACTACTTCAAGGCAAACGAAGGAACAAACATGTCAGCTGTACACGACTTTTGTCTATTTCTGAACAATTATTTCAACCACAAGGCAAAAACTTCAACGAAAACCGTGACAAAGCCTTGTGTCCTTTGTACTTTGTTTTTAGGCGCTGTTTTAATTTATCTTCCTACGTGAAAAAAGAAGGAAATTGCTGGCTTCAGGCAGAAGGACTTTGAACGGGATTTAATCTATCACAAATTCCGAAGCACAAGATATTATACAAATAAACACAATTAATCAAATAATATGATTCATTTTCATGAACATGACTAATTGATTAGTGTGTCTGAAATCGTAAGAAAAGTAAAAAAAACCGATTCATCCATCTTGTGAATTGACAATAAACAAGGTCCGCTCGAAACCCGACTTTTTACTCGATGTTCATTCTGCGCTTTTTTTTCTTATCCTAATCTGGATATACAGGATCTATTCTCGATCCACGTATAATGACAGTAACTTTATATATTTCAAGTAAAGCGGCATAAAACACAGGCATTGTCTCCAGCCACCGGCGTCGTTAACCACCCTCCGAACGAGCCACCACCACTACCACCACGTATGAGCAAGAGACACATTAGTGGCGCACGGAAAGCAATGTAAGGTCTATTGAAAATTAGGATATAAATCACTGGGTATACCGAGTCAATTGAGACGTCGAAAGCACTCTTTGCGCCTCTGGGTGTGTTTTTGTTACCCGGGCGGGATAACCGGGTTGGGGATGAGAATCGGGGTAGGGATGTCGGTCGTTAAACGCAGGCATGTTCGAGTGTGCTGAGGTAATGATATGCTAAGGGGGAGAGACACCCCAATCCCCGTGATATACGATGGATATTCTTTTATTATTTCCATTTTCATTTTTTGACTCGAATAAATTGGAAAGTTTTCAGTCTTTCGATTAATCTGTTCCAAATTCTTCGCGTATAATTATTTTCTTTGTTAGTTTGTCAAACAATTAAAGCGATAGACATTATTTCCGAATCGTAGATACCTAAGTGCGAGTGGTTATCGAGCCCTATTCTTCCGTTATCTCTTAATCAACACTCGCTTTATTATACATACATCTAGGTATCAACGGGATGGCGGAAATCTTCAGAGCGAGTCTATAAAGTTTGCTGGGCATAGTGGAGCACGATGGAGTTGAGTACCTACCACGTGAAATTTAATCATATAAATGGACAGGCGCAGCTTCAGCTTCAGTTTTGTCAGAACAGAAATAAAAGTTTTGTCCGTTAGAACTTTTCAATCGAATTAGCTTCACTAGAGCCTCCAGATATAGGAGACTCTTTGGTTCGAAATAAAAACGCGATCCAACGAACTGATGGAGGGATGAATGTTACGAGATAATAATTATCAACGACTTGTAGTCGACGAGGAAACATATCATTTTTAAATCCAATATAATGCTCGCAAAGTTCGGTAGTTCGAATAGTTCCTGAGAGGAAGATATGCATGTGACTTCACCCAGAGTCGTGATCTCCTTCGAAGGAAGTTCAACTCGGAGCACTACGAATTCGAGTAAGTATAGTTTGCGGAGGAAGTTGTTGGATCAGGATCGATCAGAATTTGCGATATCAATTTTCAAGCGTTACTTGTAGAAGTTCGAAGCTGCGGCCGATATATTAATTTCGATATGCACACAAGGTTGGAAGAAAGGGCAACCGAAAGGGAGAGAGGAAATTACGTTCCTCATATTGGAGGGATTATCGGGGAAACAGGGAAAGCTGCGAAGCAAATATCAATTTAAGATAAAACGAGCAAATATGCGACCAAATACAACCCTCCGAGCTGTTGTCTTCCATTTTTTCTTCCTCTTCTTCGTCTTCTTCTTTTCCTTCGATAAATATATTTTTCACAAATTTCCCAAGGACGTTTCTGGTCGGCGACACTAACCCGAATGGAAGACAAGCTTTGCGCCGTAAATGGACTAAATCGCATAACAATATATTCCGAGCAAAAATGACGGCGAAAAAAGAGGCACTCAAAAACGAAAATGTAAGGTAGCGTGTTATACTTGTGATTAAGTCTTATCACGGTTTTTCGACAAATAGACTTGTAACTACTAAGATTTTCTTACGTCTGGTGAGCGATCGATTCGGATAAGTAATCGTCTCCGTATGTATAAAGGAGCTTGCGATATCTATGCTCACGTCTTACAGACGGCGTCCCGACGCCGGTTGAATCTTAATTCCATAACGTATGAGGACAGTCGAACGTCTGAATGCAGAAGCTGGAAAATGAAGTCTCGCTAGCCTTGGGTTCGATTCGGATGGGTTTTATTCCCTCTGAATTATCTGGTGCCCGACGTCGGCGTCGCCTTGAGCCAGCCTCTAGTGTGGTGGTCGAGATTACCTGAAGCAGTCGGCGGTTCCATGAGAGAAGAGATCAGACCAGACGAGATGGATAAGGATTAGTGGGAAGAGGCGAAAACGGAAAATGCAATGCTACGACATCACGAAGCAACTCAAGGCAGAAAGGAAGTTATCGAACAATGATTTTTGCTTTCACAACTGCGAAAGCGTGATAATTGCAGGTTTGCATTCAAGGCTTATGAGCGTTCTGCAAAATCCGTTCGTATGAAGCTGTATGAAAATAAGATTCTGATTACATTGAAATTTCATCAGTTTCACGTCTGTGCAGGATGTTACGATGCTTGACACACACAAAGTTGTGGAAAATAAAAGTTATACGAAATTTCAGGTGATCAGCCGTTTCGGGCACCCGTACGTGGCGATTTTTGAAAGCGAAGTTATTCGGAAGGTAACGTATATTCGTTCTCGGAGTATAGAAATTCTGTCCCGTATATATGGGGGTTCCATGCCAATCTGGACTGACTGGCAGTTCCATGCCACTGACCCCAACCACTTTAGATTTTTCTCATATTCCTTTATGATATTCGGCAGACTGAAAGAAATGCTCCTGATTTTTTTTTTTTTTCAATTTTTATCTCAACTGGTTTTCGGTTTACAGATTTTTAAAAATTTCGAATTCCTTACGATCGTCAAATGTTTGAACCGCGTCTGTATTTTTGGATCTATCAGTCAGATTGAAATAAATGACTAAATTAAGTAAATCAGAAAGCAGTGCCACTTTTGAAAAAAGTACTCGTGTATAATTGGGCGTCTTTATTTATAACAAATTCTTTGTTTAAACATGTAAAATCGATTTTTCTGTTGGTGAGCCTCTCGATGTTGAGCCGGAATCAATGCAAAATAATAATTTTCTTTATAGATATATTATATTATACCGATTTGTCGATGCCGAAGTCAAGCCTGCTGTCAATTATGAAGTAGAATAATGAAACTGAAAACCGCGGCAAATTGTACACGGACCGCGTAGGGAAAAAGACATAATGTTGGGAATTGTCTCTTGAAAATTCATAATCTCGTGGTATCATTTACCGTACCATAAAAGCCTAGAAGAAAATGAGGCAATTCCAGAGTCAAGTGGAAAACGACGATAAACTGTCAGCCTCTGCACACAATAAGATGCAGTATGCGTACTTCCAAAAGCGTGCTCGAAGATCCCCAGGATACAATCGCGATCGCGTCAAGACTATCATGGAAGCCAGATTCAGTTTAAAAAAATGACGAAGTCCGTAAAATGTTGTATTGCATGAAGATCTATCAAAGTTGGTTCCATAGAGTAAAACTTGAGCTGGTAGAAAATAGGCATGAATTCTTAAGAATAAATCGAGTGTTGGCCTTTCTCACTGAACTGTTGTAGCATTAGATGAATAATTCCTTTCTTGACTTCCAAATTGCATTCAATTCGAGAAAACAGATTTTAATACTTCGGTATTCCATTAAAACCTCGAGTTTTGAGCTTTCGTTTTGTTTTCAATAAGATATCGATTCAATCACGTACGTTTCGTGAATAAACACGAGTTTGGAGTCTCAGGGATTCACATAATTTCAATCCCGTTCCTCTGTTCATGTTGGTAACTTTTAATCACGAAAAAAATCTCCAATCTCACTGCTGCGTCTGAAGTTCAAGACATCCTTGTTGGATCTTCAGCAAAACATGAGCTTCAACTCGTGGTGGTGGTAAGATGGAATATTGAACGGAAATTTCTACCAGGCGATGAGACGGTGAGTTTTGACGTGCTGCATCCGCGTAGAACATCCGTCCCGCCAATTATTGCGACGTAAGATGAACCCCTGGAAGATGTCTTGAATCGTGAAGTTCAAATAGTAGAGATCACTTGAAGATAAAAATGAAGACGAGTAGATTGTTGAATTGATGAAACGGTAACCACCGTCGATACCGCGAACAACTGTAGATTGGTTTCTACTCATATATAGTACTCGTATCACCAATCTATTCTAAACCGATCAAGCGAGTTTCAATCCCGGCTACTTTGTAGGCTCAAGATTACATAGTCCGTTTGTTAATGGAAATTCCAAACTGGATGCTTACAATGGTAGGAAATATCTTCGCTGAATGCAATCTCGAACTGCGGAGATTAACGTTAGGTAACATCGACGGAAAGCCGATCGTAATAGTTTCGTCTCAACCAATTTCTACCATCGGTGCATTCACCAGCTGTACATATATGTATACAAAGTGAAACAGAATGCAAACTACACTATGTTCAATCTCATATTCAATTAGAGCTTACGTTATAGTTTCCAGGGAATGGCAACGTTACCGATAACTTTCCTAATTACCCCTGTATGACTTGGGTTCTTTATTTTATCACCAATCTAGAGCTCCTCGTGAAGTTAATTAAGTTTTTTCAACTTCCACTATTCCCGAGCAGAATGACTCGGAAAAGAGATAAGATCTAGTTTCAGCTGTGTTCCCGGACCAAATCGCAGGAAACTCTAACTCTAACTCCAAGGTTTTGTGTTCATCTACGGAATTCCACGAGTATCACCAGTTTCGAAAGAATGATCTATTTTATCAAGAATGAAGCGGGGCTATACGGTAATAGGGTTGAATACGGTAATAGTACATAGCTTGTAGAGCCGGGAAGGAGTTCTCCTTTCTCAATCATTGTTAAGCTCGTTGGACGAGGCGTGGGCGATCAGGAGGTTTCTTCGTTATTGTGCGCACCCGTGGGAATACTCTGCTGCAGTCGCCGTAGATATAATTATTGTATTTCTGTAGCCGTTGGCCGTGGAATTCTAGCCTTTACCTCTACCTCTGAGGTACTCCACGTATATTTCATATTTTACTCAAACTATGTACCTGCGTAGCTATGGGTCCTAGATGCCCACGTGTGTCTGCGCTTTTATGCTTATATCTCAGGTGAGTAATTATTCCCGGTCCCGTAGCTGAGGTAGGTCGCTTTTTAGGGGCCCTTAAGCGTAAAAGGCTGCAGGTATCGATAATTCAATTTAATCTTGAGAGATTATTTTCAGAGAATAATAAAAGCCTGTAACATGCCACCGTTGATTATGTAATATTTGAGATACGTGCTGGAAGTGCTTAAGGTACTGATTATACCTACGAATAACTCTTGGGAGGGCTGAGATGAAAGAGTTTCACCAATACTACGGGTATATCATCAGAATTCAAGCTAAAAACCAGAGATAAAACAAAGATTCCTGGTCGCCTTGCCAATAAATAGAAAAAAAATCAATTTTTTTTCAAGATTAATCAGATTATTGCGGCAGACACAAATGCCCATAGTTCTTGTACCTCTGCTCAGAGGCCCAGAGCCAAGCACTCAGTAAAACAAACACCAGCCAGAAAAACTGGGAAAAAGTGGTGAGCACGAGGCTGCAAAAAAACACACACCCTGTCGAGTTCCCACGAGATTTTCTGGCCAGAGACAGCATTGGTAAGTGCATCCAAGGTGATTCGAGTACGGAAAATGTCAGTTGGCTGGTGACCATTGGATTTAGGCTTTTCTACGTTTCGACCAGTCCACCTCACTATCGGAGTCAATGTTATTTGGTAAACAGCCACGAGATACTTTTGCGTGGCTTTGCTATTCGTGTTTGAATTTACTCAGAAGTAGTTGCAAACTCGTGATGCTATGCACTTTGCGTTCTTTCATTCATCAGTTGTAGTGGGATAGTCCGATCAGCTAAACTCTGGTTATACTTTTTGATTATTTGCGGACCAATCGTAGTTTGCAATAAATCATGCTAACAAATGGGTAATGGCCGTTAGTTATATTTCACTTTGTGGGTGCATGGATATTCATGAGCCAAACGTTATTAATTGCTGGACGCAACGTTTTCGACGTAGAGGGATGAATTTAAACGTGCACTTAACGATTAATGGGCAATGTGTATACGATCTGGTTAGGCAGTAAAAAATTTTGTTCATAAAACAAACTTATTTCATTTACATTTGAATTGAAATAAAAAGAAAAAATGTACTGTTCAACGAGCTGTTTCACCCTCGATATTCACGGGGCAAGTTTCCACGTGAATGTAATTCAGAAATTAAAGATCAATGAATTTATCCCCCAATTAGCAATGTATTTCAAACACTTTTTAATATCCCAACCCCAGCTAATTGACGCAACTGGTGCCAGGATTCAGGATCCGTTTCAATTTATCTTCGATTAGGGATGACTGCTATCTGTTCTTAATAACGCAATCCCCGATAACTGACGATCGCCTCAATGACAACACGAGATAAATGCCAAGAGGATAAAGCAGCTTGAAAATCTCTGATTCGTACTTAAATCATCGCCATTTCACGCCAACCCTTTGTGACTCGTTTCCAAGTAAACCAAGCCAACTACGATAGCTTATCCAATTACCGGTAGTCCGAGCCATCGGAACTCGATTCACGCGTTTGAGAGCATCAGCTTACCTGAACAGCTTTGTATTCTCACAATCTAACCTTAATAGGGTTAGTACAGGGCAATTGAAAACAGACTCCACAGAATGTCCTCAATTCAAAAAATTATATATGTATGAAAAAGAAAAATGCAGATTCTAAACATTTCGAATGATAAATATTTACAGTTCGTTCTTTCCACGTATGATGGGAATGCGAATATTGAAGGCACACTATATTCAATGGGGGGGGGGGGGGGGGGGGGTTAGAAAAAGCACGGATCGAATCATTCGTCACCTCAAATCCCTTTTATCATGCAGTATGAATCTTTTACCTCGACTTCTTTACTGTCTCCCCATCGCTATTTCATCTCTATCATAAGCAGATGGCTTTTTACGCATCCAGTGGTGCAACCACCCTATGTCTGTCTTCAACGGCATGGCGAAGTCCTTTGTCAGGGTAAAAATATAGCAAGCTCGCTTCTTAAAACTTTCTCATTCGTCAAATTAGAATCCGCCTTTTTGCAGCTCGACGACAATCCCTGAAGGGATCCTCGTCTTCGTCGGGAAAACAATAGATCAAAGAGTTTAACTGTTGCCTTTGCCTTCTTCCACGATGAGGTAAAAGAAAGAAGGGAGGAAATAAGAGGCAAAGCGAAATCTCGTGTCGCGTGGCACAGACGAAACCAACTCGACTGGTGAGACCCTAGCCGTGATCTTACTGA
Source organism: Tenthredo scrophulariae (assembly GCA_963978835.1). Classification (NCBI taxonomy): domain Eukaryota; kingdom Metazoa; phylum Arthropoda; class Insecta; order Hymenoptera; family Tenthredinidae; genus Tenthredo; species Tenthredo scrophulariae. The sequence goes on from OZ022228.1 coordinate 18,434,252, forward strand.
ACGTTAACAAAAGCTCTCGACAATCGAGCATTCATGAGCTTGGAGAGCCTCTAATCGATAAGAAATCGTCTAACAATAGATAATGCAGAGTTATCTTCCGTGTTTCGCGGTTCAGCGTTCAGAAACTTCTTAAATCTGCGATAGACGATAACTATTATTTTTTGTGGGAAGACAAAAGTTGCTTTACCGTACTTTCAACGTATCTGACTCACATTCATTGCATCTCTTTAAAGTTCTATTACGTACTATTGGATCTGAACGATTTTTCAAGATAGGATCATCTCCTTTGTGGTAAAAGTTTTGCTGAGTAATTAATTAAAAACGGTTAAATATGGCCGACTTATTGGTTTCATTTTTCAGTATTCTTTTTTTTTTTATTACATCGTAATTGAATTTTTTCCTGGAACGTTCGTTCTGGCTCACATAGCTTCTTAGATTCCTAGTCTTCTTAATGTGAAAAAATAAGCTTTGGGCGTGAATTTGTTTGTCGATACTTGCGATTATGCGACTCAATAAAGATTTTCTTCGTCGTAACTTATAAGGCAACTCAATTAGGATTAACCGTCGACGGCGAACGTGAGAGACTAATGCCAGATGATCTCTCAGCGCGTTATATAGGCTTATATAAGTCTCGATATAATCTTATTGGCTCCGGTACATCAATTCTCGATTATAACCGAATATATCGCGATATTATATTTTATTAAAAAAAACGCGTCACCCCTTCATCGTCAATCTATATACATATACACATACACAGGCATATATAGTTACCTATACGAAGAGATATATTTCAGAGCGAGAGAGATACAAGTTTTCGGTTAAGTCAACCGTGAAATACAAGTCCGGACGTACCTAGTCGGCGACAGCTTGGTCGACAAGAAGTTTCCCTACGGTCAACTCGGAATGGAAATACACCAGGACCTATAGGTGTGTTACCTTATATCTACGAAACGATACCTTCAATTTCAAATGCCCCTACGATTTTGTCGATCTTATGAAACACGTGTCTATAAATGATGACGTTATAGTACTAATAGACCTTCAGTGCTATTCCATCCGATAAATTGATTGCCCTTTATATCGTCGGTCAAGAGACCAACTTCAAAGGAGCAGCACTCGCGCTTCGTCGTCTATTAAAGCGGAGAAGTTTCATGTCCAGAACTCAGAAGTCAGTGAAAAGGAATCCTTTCCCTACGTCTTCCGCCTCTCCTGGAGACTCCGGTCTCTGCAGTTTCCTCAGTCTTCTTACTCGTATACCTATCTCACGTCTGGGGTGCTTTCCTAGCTTGTTATTTTCTATCCTGCAGACGAAATGGCTTCCTGGACTTTGTGCAGTTTGAGAAAATCGTTTTTCAGCTAATCGTCGCCAAAACTCACTGCTAAGCGCTCTCTAGACTTATCTCTCTTCGCACCAGAGTCCTGAAACGTCGTCGACGTATAAACTTTTGCCATAAATCTGGAGCCTATTTTCTACAAACTTTTCATACATCAACGTCGCCTGTTTTGTATAGGCCCGTCAACGCTACGGCTCATGCGGCCCAGGTGTTTGGCTTGAAAATTTACTGTATACATTCCATAAGTTTAACGATGAGAAAATAAAAAATAAAAAATGGCTACGTAACTGTAATGGGTTTTTTTTTTTTTTTTTTCCACTTCCATACTTCAGCAGATTTTTTTGTAAATCGTACTTATAAATTTCTCAAATCTCAAGAGCCACGAGGGTCATCGCTAGTTCTACGATATTTTTCACCGTTTTACAAGTAATGTTATACTTTGCTGCTTGCATAATGCACTAAGATCAATTTGAGGTAGTTTAAAGTGGACATAGACTAAGTATAGTATTGCGATAATTCAAACAATCGCTTGGTGTATAGGCACAGTATAGTGTGGCTTAGGAAATTTGCTATGGTTCGCTTCCGTGAACCCAGAGTTTAGTTGAGGAGGGTTTCGCTGCCGGGGGGTTAGATCGAAGGAGTTAACAGGATGGCTATGTCAGAGCATTGTTTGCCTTACGCCAAACATTAAACGCCAAATGCCCTCAATTACTCGTTAATAACGCAATTACAAGGCGAGGATAATGCTGAAATTTTTTCCGCAAGTTATTCTGAACGATTTATTCTTTTCCTGAAAGTAACAGATTTGCATAAAGAAGCTCGTTCTACTTTGACCAGAAACATCGAATTAATAAAAAAAGTAGCTCGATGCTAAAAGTGAACTACATACTTTTAGATCCTGATTGAATGATCGAAAATATCTTTGACTGAAACCAGGGAGGTATTCACGAAAAATGTGCTAGATAAGGGTAAGTAAGATCGTTCTTTGTTGCATGATTTAAAAGTAAGGTACTTCCAGTCCGTGGATGAATTTCTCTCGTGGTGATCCAATTACCACGTTGGTTCTGTAGTTGGTCGGGTTGTTCCTTATCCCTGGCAAGTTAAGCCAAGAGCTTACCCCAAAGTCCTAAGACTTCCTCACTCCCAGCTTCTCGCCACCTAGCGCGTACGATCTCCGGTTACTTGAGGTTACTCGCCAGACACCAAACACAGCCGTATTACGTCGTGGGTCTTCCTGAGCAGATATGAGCTCCGTTTTCTTTTGTTTATACGTGCTCACGCTCCGTTGGAGCTACCGACTTACTGAAGATTGGCAGTACGGATCTATTCCATAATACCTACCCATGCTATACCAAACTCGAAATGTCTTCAGTCGGTCTACGACAGATCCTTTAGTTCCTTCCTAGGATTTTCTCACCAACTTTATTCAAATCTACCTGATATCGCAGAAGTTCTTCGGAAGGTCTGAAATACCTATCATTTTTATTCACCGAATTGCTTGTCTTCGACTAGATTCAACGATCGGCATTGCTAGTTTAGTTCAAATAGTTCATAACTCGGTCATCGCTAGTTTAGAGATGACTGGATTTTATGTTTTTCTGTTTCCACAGAAACATTCAAAATAATTCTATCACCTATGTTTCCACGATCTCGTTTGGGGGTTTTTCTTTCCACGAATGTGACTGATCGTAGTAGATGAGTGCGCGAAGATGACGAACTGGCAATTCCAGAACGTGGCTCACTCAATCTCTGAATTTTTTTTCCATGTGACTAGTGTAGATTTCGATATTTAGTAGCCACGAAGACATGGACTTGATGCCAATTCTGGAAAACCTCACTTGTGTGACATTGCATCAATATTGGATGGAATCTAAACAATAATTTCCTGGATGGAACAAGAATCAAAAGTCCAAGCTTCGCTCCTTGATATTACCTAACTACGTGAAAACGGGTACTGTAGCCGGATATTGAAGATGAACCGTTTACCCGTAAGGCAGATGCAGTAATCTTTCCGTAGTGACGTTGCGGCTATGGCTGCGGCTGCAGGGATCGAGGAAGTATTATAATTAGTATCGTTAATGGACCTATTTGTTTTGTTTGAGCGCTTTCAATTTCCATCTAGTCATCTCTTAGCCTGGAGCACCTACCTTCGACCGCTTGCCATGGTCGTGCAATTTTGTGGCTCTTTGTATATAGAGTCTAGTTCGTCGCCGCTGGCCAGAATTGCTGGTCCATCTGCCACCAGTGGAAATAAGAAAGCTAAAGAATTTCAAGGCGATAAATCGAACGGCTGTTATTCTCGTAAATGTTAGTGGCACGCACGAGGCCTTTCTCTCCCTACACCCTTCTCTCGGCTATTACCTTTCAAGACTCTGGATGCAGCGAGAAACCGACTTGCCACCGCGGGGCCTCCAGCGTCGTCGCGGTACGATTATTTATCGTCCGTGCAAATAATCAATTTCCATCCCCCAGAGATCGTTTGTCCTTCTTAACGCTAAGGCGTCGACGCAAATCCGTCTCTCTCGACGATTCTATTCCTCGATGATGAAGCGGTATTTAGGAGATGGGTAATTTCACGGCCCAAAACCCAAGCCGTCCTCGGATTCGACCGAAAATTATCCGAACCGAAGCCAAGGCAGATACGCCGTTATTTACTTTGTTAATTATACACCGGTCAACACAGGCTGCCTCAGAATTATATACTGGGCGAACTTTGAACGCTGATCATTTGGAAATTTGGATTATACATTTTTGGGCTTATCCTTTGATACACATACACATTCTTAATTCGTTTATTCTTTGTCTGTGCACATGGGCCACAGATATCGCCGAACGTCCGAAGACGAAGAGCGCTTTTCACGAGATGAAAAAATAATCAAGTCTCGCTCCGTAACCGGGCCAAGTTAAATAAACTTTCTAGCAGCCGGCGGGAAAGGAGTAGTGGAATCTGTAATAAATGAGGGTCGACTAGCCTAACGAATGAGGGTTACTCTCGAGTTATATAGTTTTGTTTCTACTTCAGTTTTAGTCGTAATTTTCAAGGAGAGATTTGAACAGAAGTATGTGTACGGGCCCGCGATCGAAGTCTACACGTAAGAATCAGCTGCATTTATGATAATTAATAATTAGTATTGAAAGTGTCTGGTTAATTAATTATATGCGTGCCAGTTACTTTATCTTGACTATCGTTGACGCGACGTTGACTCCTTTCTTTACAAAGCCGTTCGAGACAAAGAATATTTCTACCCGAGTGGAATGACGCTATGACAGACCACGTCGAATAGTTAGATGGCACGGCTGGTTTGAAACAGTGAAAATAAGAAACGGTGAAAAATAGTAGCCGGGAATGAAGAGGCAATTAGCCGAATGAAAATGTAACACGAGACCCGCACGAGCCACCACGGACATGCACGTGACTTTGAGCCCCCTCGACGGGGCCCTGAGGCAGTGGCCCAGTAATTGTCACTTTGTCAACGAACCCCCAGTGAGAGCTGCCTCTAAGCGTGAGACCCTCTATGTAATTGACGTGAACGTCCTAGAGGATAAAATGATACATACATAAAATGAAAAAAACATCAAACACGTGATAATTACTGAGCGAACCGATCGCGATAGCGTCGTATACTGTTCTCTAAGATCTCTGGGACATCATCCCTGCAGCAGGTCTCTTCCTATTTCCTCTTTCCTCTATCCCCTTTCTTCTCTTCGTATATTCCTTCGCGGAATTGGGTCTCATGGTGTACAGATCGAAGGGATGTCTAGGGAGGTACTTAGTGCATGAAATCGGGCGTGAGCACCCCTTGCAGAGCGGTGGGGAAGTGAGAGGACAAAAGCGCTCCTAACTATGCCAGAGTCGTTACCATTTGTCCTTTCGTCCGCGCTGCAGCGTCTAACGATGTATTTCCCGCTATTGGTTTCCCGAAGGAACAAAGGAAACGTGGGATGCGAAGGAGCAGGCTTCTTGACGGATGGAGAAGAAGACGATTTAACCCCGGAATCGCGTCGGATGAACGTATGCCTTTTCAGAAGAAAAAGAGGACGCCCGGACGTCATACAGGAAACTTCTTACCAAGCGGATGCACTATTACGTACGATGCAATGCTTTATCCTCGTGATTTTGCGACTGCTTCGTCCCTTTCGGACGATCACAGAAAAAGAACTGAATAGGAGAAAGAAGAGTTCGCTGAATGGGGAAAATCGACTATGAAGAACTCTCTTATGCATAAGACAGACTTGCAGGATATTTGAAAAAATTTCATTCAAAAAATTTAATAATGAATCATTGAATCTGTTTCTCAAATTGCATAGCTATTGAAATTCCATTCTGATCCTTGATTCGTAAATAATTTGGCAAACCTAGGTATAATTTTTATTTTCGCATCGCATCATGAGCAATTCTATTGTTTGCCACTACCCCACGTCGATCGCTCACGCTCTCTCTAGCGCCGTGATTTGCTTATCCTCTCCAGCGTCGATTAAGCGTGTTTGTACATACGTACGATACAGTAGGCTGTTTACATAATTGCGTCAATACGATAGATACGGTCACGTAGTATCTGTCTGTCTCTCCGTCCCAATGAATCGCGACTTGTTCAAACTTCGGTTTAATATGAGTGAAATGGAAATCTACTAGTTGCCTGTACGAACGCATACATCTCTGATACATCTACATTTAGAATCCTTCAAGTCACAAGTATATTTTTGAAAATTTTATGGCTCATAGTTTTCAGAGACTTAGATTTCTTTGCAAAATTGTTATAGGTGTAGCGATAACTGTTTGGATTTCGTTCGGATGTTTGAAATGTAAATTTTGTGCGCTTTTTTGGCAACAATTCATAACCCAGTTAATATTGATGCCACGGCATCAATTTGTTTTTCAAACTACGAAAAAAATGTCATAGTATTTCGAAAAACAAGCTTACTGTATACATTAGCATCAATTTTTCGATTGTTTTTTTTTTTTGGGATATACAAATTTTCGTTGATTTTAACGACGCCAGAGGATATGCAAAAAAAAAATCGGAAAATCATAAACGAACGTTGAAGTTAGGCTTTTGGAAAAATGTTGTTACCCGATGAGCGAATTACCATATGGAAGTAAAATTCGAGTCAGAGACGACGCCCTACTTACCTGGGAATAGAATTTGAAGTCGAACACTCGATTTTTTACGAGCGATGATTAATTTACACTTTTGAGACGACCCTATCATGATCGCGTATACTCTCTTGGTAATTAGTCTTTTTGAAACTCGGGAAGGACCGCGGACCATCGAATCTTTGGTGAAAGACATTCAGTCTTAGATTTCTACAGGGAATCCACCCATAATCTGTGGTACAATGATTTTGGGTCCACCTGTGTATTGAAGAGGTAACTTGGTTGACTCTTTTCGAATGACTGATTCGAAACTTTATTTCCATGACGTTATAAAGGTGCCAAGTGTGTTATAACACGTTGTTCAGTCTTCGGTAGTGTTATGTATCATAGCCAAAGCCATTAATAGAAAATTTTATTGTGTCATTTACGACCTGGTCGGAACTTGATATATAGATTGTTAAGCCAGACACTTGTCAGTTTGATACTGTCATCCGGTTTTACGTCTGTCAATTCACGTGTTTATATACGTTACAGAGTCTTATACGCGTATAGGTGTATACGCATGGGTACACAATAGACGTCTACACCAAGATGCAACTGGCTTCCCGCAACGCCATTGCAATGTACGGTATCAAATAAAATGCAAGAAGTGGCGATGGAGTGAGGAAAACGAAAAGTAGAAGAGGAAGGAGAATGAGGAGAATGAGGAAGAGGAAGAGGAAGAGGAAGAGGAAAAGGAAGAGGTAGAGGGGGCGGGAGCGGATCAATTGAAGGTAATCCCTGGAGTGGCGTCTGCCGCTCCACAGAGCGTGAAATGCTTCCTGCCTCGTTTGGAGAGAGAGGAAGAGAGAAAGTGAGATTGAAGGAATGAGAGGGATGCTGAGAAGCACGGAGGAGCGTACATATTCCTCCCCCTCCCTCTCTTCCCAATCCACCCGACCATCCTGGCATCCTAATCATTCCTTATCCCTCCAGCGAGTACGTGCCTTGATTTGAGCCAATTACAAGGATGGATCACAATTGAATTTTACTTCGCTCAACCGATTTGCTTGTTAAGTTCAAACAAATTATTTCCGGGCCCTTCCGATTCCTTCTTTCCGTTAGAATTTTAATATTTAATCTTTGTTTTATCTCCGACGACAATACTGCATCTGACTAAATTTCACCATGTACCAACCGAGCCGCACTGGGTATGCGTATACAATTACTCGAGTATAATCGACGCGTATTCCTACATGGATATAATTCCAGCCTTCGTTTTTCTCGGGTTCAGAATTTCATTACGAGATCCAAGATTGTACGAGTCTTGTAATAGCGCAGATATATATCTGGCAAGGTGTCATGAGTCGTTGGGAATGTGAATTCACCGTACGAGCATTAAATTATAACTTAAAATAACTACCGGCTATACAGCACCAGTAACACCAGCAAAAGTCACGTAGGAATCCGGTTGGTCACGGTTAGTTGGTTGATAGTTTTCATCTGGAATCATTAGGCAACTATACACGTGTTAGAAATTTTCTTTTTACTCAGTTACTGGCGACAACTCAGTGTCTGATATTTCGGCTCTAAATCCTCGTCAAAGGCGACTATAGTATCTTCTTCTTTCTTCATTTTTGTCTTATATGCGGTTAGATCACTTGACACGCGCCTCAATTCGTCGGCTCAAATCTCAGTATTAATTTCTACCCTAGGCACGACTCTTTCAGACAATGGATTTCAATCAAGCAAAAACCCGGATGCGTCCCGTAGCTTTTATGAGAAATAAATCATAAGTACACCACGGTATGCCCCCCACGAAGGCAATGCCAGCACGCCGTCACGCCAACTACAATTTTGACTGCACTCGGGTATTATTGCTTTTGCAGGATGCTCGTGCATGGATTTTCACTCATTTTTCTTCCGCTTATATTCAGCCAGATCGTAATTATCAATTTATATGTACCAGAGTTGTGGAAGATAAATCATTTTTTTTTTTTTTTTTTTTTTCATTCAAAAGCTCACCTATTTGTTCATTTGATTTTAAAACTTTACACGTTTATGTTATCTCATATCTTCGAGTTCACGTTATTTCTGCTATTATATCTCGTATTTCATATTTTATCTCATGCTGTTTCGATCTTATGTTCTAGTTTGTGAATGTACGACTGCAGGCTACCTGAGTCCTATAAGTGGTGTAATGTAAAGTTTGAACTGAATAAATAAGTATATGAATAGATAAATTATTTCATTTCATAATAATATTAGATGGTATCTTTTTCGATTCATTTTACGATCTATACGAACTAGTTTTCCAATGGCATTCTAGATCGCGAATGACTTGCTGCCCTAAAACGAAATCTATAGATTTACCATTTTTAGTGTACAAACTACAAAATATGAAGCGTCACCTTCGAGTGATTATAAAGATTGTAAACTCAATGAAATAAGTAAATGTATACGATGAAATCAATCTAAATAAAGAGAAACGTAATTTGTATCACATCTGTAACTGAACCCTCTTGATACACGTATATATTATTCAAAGATCAGACATCTCTAGATATTACCTCGTTACCATTATTTTTACAAAGCACTTGAATCCGGGCTTCAGCTAATTGCTTCTTCTCATTAAACCTTTGATCCCAATTCGAACCGACCGCGACGGGGAAGAGACCTCTCAACGCAAAACTTTGTGCCCGAACGACGCCAGTCGCGTCTCACTCATCTCTCTTTGCAACAGGGGTCGCGGGGGTCCCGACGCGACGTTACTCTTCGAATTCTCAGTACACCGACATAATCGAGACGATCCCTCCGGGAAGACGTGTGGTATCAGTTAGGTCGGAGTTCGGCCCGTCAGTGCGGACTTCCGCCACGGGCCTCATAGCCATCGGGAGTTCTAGGCCCTCTGAAATCTCTCTTCCCTTTGCCCTCTTCCCTTTTCCCTCTTCCCTCTTTCCATTTGCCTCTTGCTGTATTTCCTTCTCTCACTCTCTCCCGTTCCTTATAGCTGGCGCCACACCAGATAGCATCGGTATACAGTCACACGTGTTTCCACTTTATGCACGGTGTGCGTTCTCGGAGTAAACCCAGCTCTGATATACGCTAAGAATATAATTACAGGCGGACAGTGATGGGACCATTTTGGCCTGCTGGGCTCAGAAGTCGTCTCAACTTATAGTCGGTCTATTCTCGAGGCAAAGTTACGCTGCAGTACACCACCGTGTCCGATACGCTTTTACAACGGAACTGATTAATAAGTAATCCAAATCGTTCTAGGGTTTGACTTCTCCTTCATGCTCTGATAGAAATTTCATTTCAGTTCACTTATTCTTGGATTCGAGGCCGAGTTTTATACTTTGTGTTGCGCTCGCTGCAGCGTCAACCTAATCGGAAATAACGTAAGACAAACGAATGGTATTGAGAAAATGACAGCCGTTTCCAATTACCCAAGAAGCCGTCGTTATGATCGAAAAGTAGTGATATTCCCTGTACTTTTACGACGGCACTGACCTATAGCTTAACGATTTTATGGGGAGTCCAATCAGCGTAGCCCAGGATCTCATTTTCCTTCACCCGTTTCTACCTAGGTTGTAGAAATGACGACGATTCAACTATCGTTTTATTTCTGTTACAGAAATGCAGAGGTATTTCTACTTATTCGATTAATTCTAAGTCAAGAAAGTTCAATCGTGTTACCATACATACGCGTTATTTTATACGACAATCAAGGAAGCAGGAGACTTATTATATAATGAAAAGTGAGATTGAACGAATCAGTTGGTGAACTTTGATCCTTGGACGCTGTCGCGGTCGTCTAAAAGGTTACGTTGCATTTATGTTAACATGAATGTATAGATCAAGGTTATCGAGCTTACCCTTTGCTCAATAAGCTGACCTATAGGTAGCTACTTCCGTCGATAAGCATCTGATCTTTTAAAGAGGTCAGGCGCACAACCTACTGTTTAAAGTATACAGGTGCAGCTGTCTTCGATTTGCAGGTATTACATCAGAACGAAATAGAATCTCACTTGGATCGAAGGTTGATACTTTTATATTACGAGACTTCAACGAACGGGCATTAGGGACCAAACGACTGCCAGGTAAGGATAGATCTTTGAATATGGAGATCTCGGCCTGTCGACGTCTCTTCGGTCTAAACGACGTATTCAGTCTCTGTCCCCGTTGTCATGGAGATCGGTGCGAGGCTTTCAATCGAACTCCATTCAATGACTTGATACATACATGTAAGCACTTGTCGAATCGCAGTTTCACCTACCCAGAGACCTTGACATACGCGAGCGAAGTTCAAGCCAGTGTATAAATTCACTCAGCATAAATTTGTTTCACTTTCATTTCTGCAGGTTTAGAAATTTTTTTTTCTAATCGAAATACCCGTGCGGATTAAATTTTGTCATCTTGATCCTTGACATACCATCTTTCTTCTTTTCAGTCCTTAAAATAACGTACGAATCTCACACATGATAAGAAGTCGCGTTGTCTTGTACATTTTCAGATCGCAAAAAATTGCATGGTAGCGGAAACTCTGAAATTTCAAAATTAAAGTATACTTTTCCCGCGAAAATCCCGTTTGCTGCAATCACGGTATATCGATTTATCAAAAACGTTAACGCATGAACGATTCGGCAAGCAATTATATTTCTGTCCGCTCAGGACTTCCTCTATTTCTCTTTTCGATTCCCGCACCCATATCCTTGACGATCTCTCGCTATATATCTCAGAATTTTTTTGTGACTCAGCCAAAACGTATTTGAAATAGTATATTTCTGATTATTCGGCTGTATTTCTTAGAGTAAAATTCTATAGTACCTACCCCTATATGGGGGTTCTTTGATTAAATATTGACTCAAACCACGCTTCGATTCACGCGGACTCCAATGAAGCGAACAACGGAGGACGACGCGTGTTCCTTTAGCAAGACGATTCGATCTTCAACATTCTTTGAGATCATATCGCAATGTAAGAGATTTTTTTATTATTTTTTATTTTTTATATTTCTCATTGAGTCTCACACTGGATTTCGTCTACAGCCGGCGACAGCTCGTGACTTTTGACACCGAGCTTTGAAAGGCGTCTGGAATAACGCAGTCAGATATTGGACTTGTTCTTCCGCTTTTGGTAAGAATTTCTCCCGAACAGAAAATCACGATTAAAAAATGAAATCTAATTTTCTTGATATGGAATTGAGTTGAGTCAGTCTATGCAATAAAGCATCCTTCCACCAGCTCATTCCAGAGATATCAGCCCGCGAATTTAAACTATTTATAGTTGCGGTGAATAGTTCACTGAGCTCGAATGCCACTTATCACTGTTTCGTCCATGACTGTGCAAAGGGTTACCAAAGCCTCGAGCAGACTCATGAAAATCCATCGACCACTGTGTTGGTTGTATTATTCAGTCCCACTACCATAGAGCCTGAAATGTATACGATATCATAAAACACAGAGGATAGTTTGATCAATTTGTGAAAATGATTTCTACGACTTGGACACTGAAGACTTCCCCATATAACGCGAACCCTGGCGGACCCTAAATATCACTTGTTTCTGTGGAAAGTTATGGTCTGCATTCGATGCTACAAAGAAGATTCGTTCCTCTCTAAGAACTTGGGGTTGTCACTGTTTAAGGGTGCCGCTTAACGGGCTCGGCTATAACCAATGAGAGTTTATGAGTTACCAAGATGTGTTTTGGAGGGCGTCTAGGCTGACGTGTCCAGAAATTTGGTTGGTCTGTCGGCAGTTTCCACACATAGCATATAGCCAGCCATGGGTAAAGAATAGTTTTATAGATTTATTGTCGAGTCACTCGTGGGGTGGCGGGTAATTTCTGTTAGTAATGGTGTATTTTCATGTCTTATTCACCCTGTCTGCAACGTGGAACGGGTGGTTCGCTACGTTGCAAATCGAGGCTGGAAATTGCATTGTTTACTCCGTAGACAAAAAAGGATATCCTGCAAATTGCATCTTCCGTAGTCTCCAGGGAGACTTGTCTCTTTTTGGAACAAATCCCCGCCCGTAATAAACGCGTTAGCGTTTTTCTCGGTAAATCAATAGAAGGAAGCCTGGAAGCCACCCCATTCTCGTTAACCAACCACTAACAAGTGTTCGTGCAATCCAACATAATGGGCGAACTTGTTAATTGCAGATATAAACAGGATGGCTTCCGCCACGGCGCCAGAAATTCTAGCTATGGGCCTCCACCCCTCGCTGGTTTCACTGTAGGAACCACCCCTAAAACCGACTAGCAACGTTCACTGGTCCTCGTTCGATTTCTGTTTTATAACGCCAATACTATTTTACAACATTGCATTCCGCCGAAAAGCACACTACCGAAAGTTACAGCATCCATGCGGTGCAATTTTATCTGCCATATTTATTTTCATAGATGATCAGACGCCTGCTTAATTGCTCCGTAGAGATGGACTTTCCAACCTGAATTCCTCCCTCGTATAAATTAATGCATAATCTTTGGAGCTGGTTGCAGTGCGCTTCTTGAAAGTCCGCAATGTCCTCAAGTGACTTGAAAAAATGTGAAATAAAGAAATGGTTGGTCTGTGTATCCATTTGAAATCCTGTTCGAATGATAATCGAAAAAGATGCAGTGTTTGAAAATATATAATCTAGATATAGGTATGGCTGGATCTATCGAGGCAAATGGGAGAGTGTGCAAGATAACTGTGGTGTAATTCGAATTCCAAACAGTCTGGCGAATTTCCATTGTATCCGTGGTGCGGCAGGTAGATATAATTGTACCGGGTGCAGGAACTGTGGTGCCGGTGCGTTCGGGGGTGTCAACACAGCCCTAATACCTATGACAACGCACCTGCGGCTAAAGCTGCGACACGCATGTACGCGGACGCACTCACGCACGTTTGCGGGAAGTGTCAGCTTCACGCACTGATTGGTTCTTTCTTTACACCGATTGGCCGCAACATGATGAGAGTGAAATAATTGCGAAGCTGTATCGTTATAGATATGGATATTCTGAAACAGCCAGTATTTGAAAAACTTTGAACAAATCCGTAGAATCTTTACCGCAGCCTTTTGCACGGTCGATGTTGAATGTCGGCGAAGAGACTCAGGTGGTTCAAAGAAAATTTGTGAAAAACTTTCATTTCTCGGAGCTCGGATGTCTCTCGAGAGATGAGTGAGTGCCGACGAAATCCAGGTGCTCTAGTTTGGGTGAAAAAGGTAGGTTCTTCTGGTATTAAGGTTGCGAGTGGCGCGGCGTTGAAAACTTTATAAAAGCTGACATGGCGTACCTACAGTACGCTGGAATTGGACTTTTGAATAAGTGATCAGGCCCAACGAAGAAATGCGTGAAGAGATGCGTGAAGCGAGTTTTAGTTTGACTTCTGAGCTTCATTACAATCGAATTATTGGATAGTTTCCGACGCGTCCAATACTATAGAGTAGGTGGTAATTCAGTTTTGAAAGCTCATAAAATTTGAAGTTGGGAAAGAAATTATCGCCAGCTACTATCATTCTGCTGTGCTCTGGGAGTTTAGTCGTTAACTCGATCGACTGTGTATTATAATATCGTTAGCCTGTATAATTAATGAAACTTTATAAAGTTTGCTTGATAAAATCCGGGCGGAAATCATTGTGAGAAAACGGGGGAGAATTCTCGAAGTCTAAAAATGAAGTATTAATTCTTGATCAAATCTTTCCTCTCGAACTAGAAACTCAAACTATCGCGTTGGCAATTGAAAACTTAAGATTTGCACACCAATCCATATCACATTCACACTTCGTCGATCATCCTCGAGCCATGGTTATTAAGCGAAAGTTTACTCGACGCTGTCTGCAGCCGTCTCTGAACTTTCAAATGTCTCACGCAGACCGTGAAATCTCCTTCTAACTTAAAACTCTGGGAATATTATCCTGCGTTTAGTTATTCATTGAAATATTACTATACCGTAGCTTATCGAAACCGAGTGATAACGTTCTGTCTTGTTGCAGTAAATCGAAGTGTGCTGTGTAAAATTGGTAACACCTTTATATCGACGCTTTATATCATGTTGTCCTCTACCCAAAAAGGCAGTGTTACATGTTTGCGGCAAGAATAAAGAGCCATAATTCGTTTTCATGCGACTACGCAGGCCAATATAACTTTATGCTACAACCAAGCATGCGGTATACAGTGTATCTCTAGTCTATACTTTTATATACAGACGGGTAAGCTGACAACTACGATGCTCTGCTGACCATAGCACCGTTTATAACCCTTTTCGATGGTCCAGGACGCTATCTTAACGTCGATTTTATGGTCCTGGAAGGGTCAGCGTTCGCGCGTAGTAAAGATAAAAATCTTGCACTAGCTCGGAAATATGTTTCTTCGTGTTCCTTCGCCTCCGATGGTCCATTCGGACTCCCTGTAAGCGTGGGTAGCTAGGAGTCACAGGAACCCGTACTTAAACGTAGTAAATGTCGGCTAGCTTCATATATCGGTGTAAAACAGTTCACCGATCACGAGATCAGACGTATGGTTCCATTGTCTTCGTATCTCTGTACACCGAGTTGTTAACTATCGCCTGTCTTTATGTGCGACTTGCATACTCTCGTATTTTTATATTATACCGAGTTATTTCACCCCAGTTTTGGTTTTCGATAGTTTTCTCTTCGAATCGTTCAACGGAAGTTCGAATCCATAGTAATTGAACAAGTATCGAGGGATTAGCACGAAATAAGCTTATAGCTTATACACATTTGTATACGTATTTCACTTGGATACTACGTTTGCTCGGTTAATCACCCGAACAGCGATCGATGTACCGAAGGTTTATGTTGAAAAATGGAATGCCAGGTAATTATCGCGTTTGGGTCTAGCTTCGTTCCTTCGTTACAGCTCTTGGGAAATATTCGAAATTCTTAAAGTTTAAAAGGTATGTATGTACAATACCCTGGCGCAAGAGTGTATAAAATGGGCTATGGGAAAGCTGAGGACAAGATACTAATTCACATTCTGATCTCTAGATTGAAGCGAGTTCATTTTATGGTATTTTATTTATTAGAATATTTTATTTTTATTTTTTATTCTTAGAGATTCTAAGGCAAAAGCGTTCTGGATGGTTTCGTATATTTTAACCTGTTCCCGAAGGAGTAAGCTGTTGTATAAATACGGGGAGCCCGTGGTTCCCTGTTTTGGTTCCTGCGGGAGCTTTGATTGAATGATCCTGCCGCCCTGCGGTTCGAAGTTTCCCCGGGGACGATATAACCGAGAAAATACAGAAATACAGGAAGAGGAATAAGAAAAAGTGAGACGAAAAAAAAGTAAGGAAAAACCCGGGGTTAAGAGAACTTGAATTTTATGCTAAGATCGTATACCTACAGGGGTGAGAGATAGCGTGGTAAGAATTCACCAAAGAGGAAAACCGTGTTTCATTCCACAGCTTACACTGTTACTTTTTTTTTTCTTCTTTTTTCTTTCCTCCTCCACAGTGACGAGAAAAACTTGCGTCATTCACGCGTTATGTAACCAGAAGAGAGAAAAAAAAAAAAAATAACCAACAAAAAAAATAAGAAAAAAGAAAAAAGACAAACCAATGGAATACGCGTCGAGGCGAGAGACCGGAGCGAAAACAATGAAACCAAAGAGTGACCGACCCCGCGACATTTCATTAGGCAATTTAGGATCGATTGGCAGCCACCAGTGAACAAGAGAATGAATTTCGTTATTACAGATCCGGCATCTGTCCGATGTGATAAGTGTACACGTATGTATACCTATACTCACTATTACAGGCCTGTGATCCAGCGGAAATATTTGAATAATTAACAGGCCGCACCACTGGGGCTCTTGTAAGCGAGCCGAGTATCAGGCGTGTACAACACATGGGCCATTACAAATTAATGTAGCATTTCACGGTGAATTAATTACAGACCGAAGAGTCTTGAGGGCTCTCTCCAGCCTTGCTGAGTCACCACTACCCGGGGACACGCGCTTCCACAGAGAATCGAGTGCTAAAACGTTTAACGAAACAACTGTTACCTCTTAAAGTCCTCTCCGCCCCGAAACCCTGATTTCATTCAGACTTCTGCGAGATTGTGTGCTGATCTGATAATACTGCAGAGTACTTTCATGAGCTGAGGATTCCTCCCTTTCATTTAGTTGGCTTTTGAGAAGGGTACATAGAGACTCTCCTACCAGGACGTATAGTCGTTAGAAAGGTGAAAATATCCTACGTTTATAGTTTCATAAAATGCGGATCTTCGGGGAAACTAAATGGTCTACAATTTATCTACCTACACATAGGATCATGGCTTCGTTGTGGTTCCGTTTGACTTTTGATCAAACGTTTTTTTTTCCTTTTTTGTTTGCGAAATATCTCTGCTATCCTGCTGTATCCCCGAAATGTAATGTGATATAGAAAAAATCGTTGAATCTTTTTGACGAATCCATCAGAACCATCGAGCTTTGATTGAGTAAATGCATAAATTCGTAGTCAATCAGGTCTTGGGTTGAACATCGGATGCGCCTGGGGCTAAATTTGCGAATGTATCGTGGGCGCGTCGTATAGTTTTTGGTGGTCTAATATCTAGAACCACGAAATTTTGGTTGGGAAAATTAATTCGTGGTCCATTGTGTCGAGTTCAGCACCGGGCGGCGTTGGTCGACGGGATCCAAAACGACCAGAAGCCCCTACACGCTCAATTTATGATGCAATCAGATACCACAGCGCGCGAGTCTGCCCATAAAACATAGGAAACTATGTTGTCACCCTATAGGGGTGTACAGTCCAACCTAAAAGGGATAGTAGGGTTGAAACCGCCGCGCCCTGCCATAGTGCATTGTTCAGCTAATTGGGTAATTGTACAAATGAATCTGTGGACCTATTCCGCCAGTGTTATCGCTTCTGAAATCTATACGCATACGTCGAAACTGCATTGAGTATATATTTATACCTACATAGCAGTAGATACATAGTACTCTATGTACATTATGGGATATGCCGTAATTGATAATGATTTTTTTTCACCGCAGCTCCAAAGTCTAATAAATTTAGGTACTTGGTATATGCTAGAATGTTTCGATTCCTGTCACTTGTCTAACAAGCACACGTATTGGTCGAAATAATCTACAATTTTTTCACATTAGATTTGATATTCGTCTTTAATGTACGGTAGTGAGTTTCCCAACGCCGTAAGTGACTTGAAAAAAAAAAAAATAGAAATAGAAATAGAGAAATAAAAAATAGGAAGGGTTCATTAGCATTTTGCGAAATTGAAACTAGCAGAGAAAATGAAAAAAATGAATAAAAATATAAATTTGATGAAGATTATTATTCCATTTCAAAAAACTGCCGGGAAAAAGGTGAAATAACTATTTCCAGTCATTTTTCGGTCTCATTTTATCGCACAAACAAATTCTCGTTAAAAGTATTATCGGTTCAGTGATTTTTTCGCTAGTTTCATCAGCGCAGAATATGTATCTAGATATATGTATTGATAAATTTCAATTTTATCAATTCTTGTTTTTCATCAAATTTTTGACGTGGAGAAACGTTACAGAATAAATCAAACCTAATCGATTCGCAATTACGAAAATGATTGAAAATTGATATACTCAAGTGACAAGATTCAGTAAATTTATCACAACGCCAGCCTAAACATGTGCCATAAAAATATTCATTCTCTGGGGCATAACCAACCATAATTAGATACGCAGATCTACCTTAATTATTCATAGCTACGATAAATATTAGGCCATTTCATACAGTTGTATACACCTACCTTGTAGAACTGCACGCCATTGAACTCAACTCAAACAACTACAACAGCTATTAATTGCAAAACATGAATTCGCCGACTCGCCCTCTCATAGGTAGGCTAGCTATAAGTAACAACATCTCGAGACTAAAACAGATTAAGGAATAATTCATCCTTGCCTATTGTTGGATCCCTTTTGCACCACCGTGCGGAACCTGAGGGGTCCTTCGCCGGAGGCAACCCCGTCTACATCCTTCTGCGCGGGATCCTTATGGCGGCATCACGTGAACTGCCATCGGGCAAATCGAGGCTGGATGTAATAATAAACATCCTGCAAGCTCTAGTGTCGATAAAAAACGATCACTGGAAATTAGTTATATTTCAAGCTTTGCTGACGGTTGTGTATAGTCGCGTATAAGAACTAAACTGAAAATTAGATTCGATTCGATCTCCTCCAACGCTCGATTCAGCACCAACAAGTCTGCAAAGCTCTACTTAAAATGGATGGAATAACAGTTGGAAAAAATTTACTTAGCATGATTATCGTGGATTTATATATGTTAAAAATAAATAATGATTATCAATATTCACGGTGGATTTGAGTCGGCTTGTCATTATTCAATTAAATCCTAGTGCAATACTTGCAGCAGTCAGTATCAAGCTTTGTCAGCGATATTGTAGTGACATGAAAATCCATACAACAAGGGAGAAACGTTTCAATTAAATAGCTTGGTTTGTTAGCGAGTGACGCCAGCAGGAGTAAATATATATATTATTGAGCGATGTATATACAGGTACATAGATTTAGTACACGTGGATTATTCACATGCACGTATACTATGTATTAGATGTATACGTGACGTGTAGACAGACATACCGAATAGATATGAAGCTCGGCAATGGGCATTGCGCGAAGATAAAACGCGAATCAAATTATTATTCCTCGATAAACGATCGCTGGGGGAAATTCGTTTCGATTTCGATTAATCGAACTCGAAATTCGAATGGCGCCTCCAGCGGGGTTGTCTACACCCCAACACCCCTTTCCCCGGTACAATGTTACTAGTTTCTCTTATACCGACACCATTTGCATACATACCTATATATAATATATATATATATATATATATATATATATATATATATATATATATATGTGCAGTGTATATGCATAGGTATAGTAACGATATGTACCTAGTGAATGTATGTTTGTATATATAAAAGTGTACGGCATCGTGCGATGCAGCATATAGAGCCCAGGCGCACTGTCCCCTATTTGTTTAAATTGCATTTCGATATAAACTAGAATGGACTACAGCCCTAACCAAATTACACTGTTTTATAGGTTTTCAATACTCAGCTGCTGGACTCCGTTTGTGACGACACAAAACGAGACTATTACTACTTGCGACGACGGTACGATCCCTGCAGCATAATACCAATTTATATACGCAGAGCTACGCGTCGGGATATTTTTAAGAATTTATAGATTTATTGTTATACCAATCGCTGGATTATGGTCTGAGAATACATGCCAAAGGCACAAACTGCAAAGGATTCATGTAACAGAAACGAAATTGTTGGATTGGCGTTCTATATTTATGTCATTGCGCTTTTTTTTTTTTCTTTGAAATCGTAGATACTTCTGCATTCCTGGACGGTTTTTAGTAAGTTTGAATTTCTTAGAGTCGTCATCTTGAAAAATCTCGTGCCGAGAGAACATGCTAATCAGTGGTATGGCGCGTTGACCATGCCGTTTGAGAATGGTAAGGAGTAATTTTAGAACATCCTATTATTCATACGATTTGTTACGGACCTCGCGTTTCAAAGTAGCACACCGGCAAGAAAATATGCCCGTAAGCGTAAGAAATTGTAAGAAGCCGTAAGCGGACGTAAGGAGTAGCGCGAGAAGGCATATATAGTGGTTGACGTGGAAGGCGCGCGTCTGGATTATTTATCGACCGGAGCCAATCGTCCTTGCCCGTTTACTCTTTCATAATTTTCTAATCAAACGACTCATGAGCACGCGCTGCAATTCGTATCACTGTTAATTATATTCACGAGGAAAAAAAAAAAAAAAAAATATTCTTATTAAGAAAAAGAAAGAAAATAATTTTTCACAGCTAGAAGAATTGCCTGCCACGAGATGAAAAGAAAAAGAAAAAAAAAAAAAGAAATAACAGACGTAGTATATCTCAGCGTATAAGTTGTACAGTTAGAATTTTTCACAAGACATATTGTGCCGAAATATTTACCTTGGGGAAATGGAGGGTGAAAATTATGGGGAAACGCGAGGTAGCGCAATGTAAATTGGTGCAAAAACTGAGCTGAGGCAAAATTGTACGATGTTTTCCGATCTTCCTCGCGTGAAACTTAAAATGCTTCAGGCGATCGCGTGCAGAAAAGGAGTTCGTGCCCTGTGTACGTTCCGATACACTTCAATTGGCATAATTTGACAGCTAGCATGTGGTTACAGGGAGAAATACTCCATATACACATATTTCTGTAGAATAAATTTCACCTTGTCGAAATGTCCTCCGGCTTTCGTTGGATTTTACTTAAAATGAGTATGTGCAGATCGTTCAACGGGGTGTAGTGTACCAATTTTCGCGAAAATAAACTCAGTGTACAAACATAATTATTAAGAGAAGAGCGAGTGTTCAAATTTTGAAAAAATATCCTTAAATTCAATTAAGATGGTTGGATTTAATGAAAAAGTTTTTCCTCGATAAGGCAAAAGAATCTTCAACTGGTTTTAAATTACCTACACTTTTTATTCTCTGATTCTGACTGCGTGGAAGTTTAGTCTTGTTGGTAGCGAGCCACGTATAGGGCTTTCAATCAGTGCCAATTGGCACTTGAACACCACCGCCACCTGTCGCCATCAATTTTTTGGCGTCGCCTGTTATGGAGAGAGGATAAAAAAAAAGGAAAGGAAAGGGGGATGGAGAGATTGAGAAAAGGAAAAGGCGAAGTCGGCAGCTCTTTCAGCAATCTTGAGATTCAAACGCGGAACAGTAGTTTCCAGTCTCACGTTTTCGCGATGTTTCTGCAGTTGGAACTCCTCGCACTTCCGTCTCCCAAAGACCAGCCCATTCCTGGAGCATCTCATTTTTATTCATTCCCTCTTCCTTTTATTACCATTTTACTACCTAATCTTGAAGCGCGAAGGAAACGCTCGAAATTAGGTGCTGGGTACACGTTCGGCTATGTTGAACCCCCCTCTCTTCATCCACCTCGCCGTACTTTGCGCTCCGACATTGGCACCCCGTAAAATAGACACGGGACTCTGTGAAATAGAATAAAGAAAGGTTAGTGATTTTTTTTACACCCCAGTCAATTATTCAGATAACGATTAGAGTCCATTCCCGTAGTACGGTTCACGCTTTTTCCGGGTGATGGGGGCCAGACGCTTCATTACACATGAAACAATTCTAGGACTGTTGAATTCGGTGCTAAGTAGACGTTTCAGCGAGAGTTTTGAAAAATGAATGAACCACGAAAGCCAGAACACTGGAGTATAACGGACAAGTATAATTATTGTGAACAATTTTGGAAAATCGATTGACCGAACATCGTCCTCACTGCCAATAGTTGATTAGTAGTGGCCTGGTTTATTAACGGTCAATCTGTGATTTCCTTTGGGCACGCACAAAGAGCACTTGATTAGCTTTACAGAAGCCACGTGAATAAAATTGGTTCTAACGAGTATGATTAGTACATTACCGGCGGTGTATATATGTATATATAAACCACGAGCTACGTTACGGTGCACCATGAATGCCAGACTAATGTAAGGGTGGTAGTTATATGGGGCGAAATACGGGAATAGGGATTATTAAATTCAAATCCCATCGTAATTGCACGCAATTCCACTCACTCACTCACTCTGCACTCACTCGGTGACAGAGATCACAGACCAAAAAGAATAAATTCATAATTAACCATTTCCCATGTGGGAGGAATTGATCATCATAAATAAATGCGTTCAGTGAATCCATCGATTTTTCTAGTCCCGATTTTCTACTCACTTTTTTATGAGATACCTCCATAAAAAGCACAATAAGAACGAAAATATTTATCAGTTCTGACGATGAGCCACAGAATCGACATTTTCATATGTCAATCTGAACTCTGTTCGAACCTTCTTAGTCTAGTCCAAAAATATTCAAATTAACGATAATTTTACGCACGAAAATGATCACACAATTTCAACGCACCCGCGTCTTCGATAACACTAAAAAGGGCACGTGTCGTGCGAGGGTATTGAAAGTCAAGAGTGATGCTGTTTGCTAATCCCGTGCTTTCTCACCTGGGTCCATTTATGTTTGCATAGGGTCTCCGTCCCACAATCAGTCGTGGACTTAACCCTTTCACACGCAGTCCCCATGTGAATACACAAACGTTTTTACTTCCAACAAACTATTTACCCCGGTACTTTTTTTCCCATCTTTGTGCACGATGTCGTTATGCTATGATATACAATTTGAGTCATAAATAATATCGTTACTTCACGAAGCTTATGTCTTTGAATCACAGCATGAAGTCTCGGGGAAGATAATATCAGATGGGCCTGAATAGTTACAGCATGGCTTACAATTTGATAAGAATTCTCTTGGCTCTGGTGTCTACATTTATGAAATACCCTGTCGAATGGGAAATGAATCGGAAAAATGTATATTTTATGAAATGTACGTCAACATCATTCACACAATAGGAGTGCCGATTTATTTCAATCTCGTGAACGTCGATTATCGGTTTTCGCTTGGGTGTATTTCACAATGACTCAAATATAAAACCAATTCACAGCAACTGGCTTAATAGCCCGTATCGATAAGACATTTATCTTCGAAACGGGAACTATATAAATCTTACTATTTGCAGTGGCTAGGACACTAAAGCATCGTTAATAACGTGGAAATCCTCATGATTCCAACTACCTCCATAGAATCGTTTAGCTATTTGAGACAATATTCAAAACTGAGATCAAAGCTTTGCCGAATCACAACTGAATGAAATTTCCCATTTCGAATGAAGAGCAATGAAAGGTACGAAGGGGTGCAATACCTATGTGCAATTCCAGAAGTTGAGAATAATTATGAACTTCAATTATCCCGCAGTTTTCTCCTCATTTTTCCTTTCTTTATTCCTAGAACTTTTCTTTGAACATTTCCTCCTGGTGCTTCAAGTTCGTTGGTTTATTATAGTAAACTCGTTTGCTTCCCGACTGCAGCCATATAGAGAACTGCGCACAATTTCACAGGCTGCTGGCCAGACCACGACGTTTGGTCTGACAAAGGTGAAATTGTCACTTCTAACAAAAGGATCGTAACAAATCGTATACAGAGTACCTACCGCGATACTACGTGGAGAGATATCTACCCTGAAGGTATATACATTTACAATTAAATTTTCCACGAGATATCGCGTCGGGACACCCGCAGGAAAACAGCGCCGATGAACATCGATGGAACACAAGTAACACCGGGCCAAACTTTCCAACGATTTCTCGCTCATTCTCAATTAATAATTCTAGCCATTGCTAGGTTTCCAGCTTAAATATCGAAACATGATCATACTTTTTATTCTCCTTCATCCGTCGACATTTTTTTTTTTTTTTTTTAATACCACTGGTCTTATATCCATATGATAGTAAAAAAGTTATGATTTATAGAACATAGAAGTAGCCACCAAAGACTTCAGGCTTCTGGTGAAAAGAAATGTCGTATCTAGAAAAATAAAAATATGTCTCATACTGTCGAGACAGCTGTACAGATAAAATCTTTCGACCTTACCTACTCGCCGTGACAACCATCATGGGATTACACTTGTGATTGTGATTGATACTGAACGTCATCGAGGCGTTCCGTCTTTAACTTATGGATCAACGAATGGATAGAAAAAATAACTAGAAATAGGAAAGCAGAGGAGTATAAATCTGACCGTATGATCAACTTGTAGTTAAATCCCGTTAACGAGGGTTTGTCAGGTAAGATAACGAAGGTTTAATTAAAATCACTCCGAAGAAACGAGTCGGAATTCTTGAGTAGAGGGTTGCGAGCCTCTGTAATACATTTCTAAAGAATTCCGTAGTTTTATACGCCTATATACGCTTTCCAAAAAAGCAGATACCTATATACTCAAGGAGCCCGCAGGTTGATTGTCGGCGTAAGATCGCGCATTGCCGTAATCCGCTTTGATGGAAACGAAAGAGAGAGAGAAGAGAAAAAAAAAAAAAAAACTGGAAAAGAAACGGTCACCCAATGGTCAGTTTATCGCTGGACATAATATTTTATTCAGGGCGGAGTCCGATTTGCATACGAAGTGGAAGTAGGGTTCGGGCTCGCATCTGCCGGAGATATAAAGCCAGCGATACCGACACAAAGAGCGGTCCATTCTGTTGCGTTGCAATCTTAATTCAGACTGCCTTAACGTCGGATTTGAACATATGGTACGTATAAAATAAGTATCTACGTGTAAGTACGGCAGTCTATATATATTAGTATATACACCTTACGTATCATAGTTATGTATGTATTCCTTCCTAACGTGGCATTATATGGCTCCAAGACTGCGGGGCCGCTGCTGCTGTTGGTGCAATTACGGAGTTGTGGGGTATGATATCGATCCTAGATACAGCAAACTGTATACTTAGTTTTCGTGTAAAAAACTGCTCAATAGAATCGTGAAAAAAGGTGGATTTCTTATAAGGATATATAGTATGTATATATTTGTACGAGGAGGAGTTAACAGGTTTTATACACGCCAAGGTTCAGATATCGTACTGCGATTTTTAACGCCATGAAATTTAGCTTGAAATAAAATTAAGGAAAATTAAACGCCAAGAATTTATCGTAGTTGATGCAGTCGGTAATAATAGGTAATAATGGTATAAAGCCTTTATCAATTCGATTCTACTTCCTTCATTCTTCGAGGTTCAATCCTCTTACAGTTAACTTCTGTATTGAATCAGGAAAACGGTTCCTAAGAGAATCTCTGAGGAATTATCAGCCGGCGAAGTACTGCAGGGTGCATAGCTAGATGCATAAGAAAGAATGCGCGGGGACAGGAGAAAGAGAGGAGCCTGAGGTATAAAGGTAAGTCCTGAGAATCGTTAACTTATTATTGGAAATAACGCGAAGCGAGATATCGAAAATTGCTAGAAAATGAATAGTTGGATCAGACCGTCTGCCAATGATTGTTATACCCCGACTCGCTGCCCTTCGAGGTATCTCTCTAAGGATCACAGCCTGATTTCCCACGATAGATTTCTCCATTATTTCAATCTCCTACGAAGCTCTAACTATAACACGTGGTAATTGATTCGAATAGAAAGACAGTGGTGCGTGTTCACACGGAAAAAGCGTAGGAGGTATCAGGTATTCCCAAGCGTTATACCGCGACGTAGCTTTTATTATGACGCCAAAATATCTTACGAGATTTCCGACGCACATTGCCCCCGCTAATTTACTCTGTATTATTATTTTCTTTTATCGACAATCAAACTACCCGTATAAGAATTACGATCACAGACATAAACCTCTGCAGAGTAGCCATTAGGCAGTAAATCATGGGCAAAGTGAGGATATGAAATATCCTAGACCCCAGAGGACAGATGACCGCGGCATTAACGATTATGTAAAGCTGACTGTGGTATCAATTTTTATTTGAAGATCTTCGAAATGCTGAGATATATCACCTACGTCGCATAAGGACTATAAGGTATATACCTTCGGCTGAGAGACATTATGGTATAAAATAAAGTTCATAATGTTTTCAGAAAGCGTTTAGACGTCGTAAATTATACTTTATTACCGGACGTCTCTTGGAATTTTCTGTCGCCTGAACAGTACTGACATTTATCGCGTACGTACCAAGCTGTTTGCTTTCGTCTAAGCTATATGACCAGATGTACAATATTGCTTCCAAGTGAGGAATAAATATTAAATATAATTTTATTATTCATGGAATTCAATTGGAATATTTCATTGGATCTGAAGACAGTTCGCTTAGAGCTTTACCCTTATATCCTCCAAACCCTGGCTGGGTTATATCTTTACGGCTATCGATCACTTCGGGTATATTTAGCCCATCGCTATATTATCGTAGGCATGATTACGTCTTCTGGATTTTGAGTCATAAATTTTTTTTCCAATCAACCAATCGGTATTACGCAAGCTTCTATAATCAAAATATCCGCATAATTTTATTGGGAAGTTATAGTCCGTAAAATTTTTCATTTCTCTTGTTAATTTTCTCATGACTTTATCAGACAAAATCTACCTTATTTTATCATAACTGTGATAATTGGCTCTCGTTAATGAGCTAAGCGTAAGTGAGTTACGAATCTTTGCTTCCTTCTTTTTCGGTTCGAATTTTTACAGGATTTACACCAATTTGGAGACACCAGGTTGTGTAATTGGATTTTACCAATTCTCCCGTTTACAGAGGCCGATATTTGATTAGAAAAAAATCTTTTAATTTCATATACCCATATTAGTCCACGGAGAATACTGATTAACCGGCTAATAGGTGATGATATCGTAATGACAATCGCGTTTGATCGAGTATCGCCACGGCCACAAGTATAGGTATGCATACGATGCTGCTATTGCGTTGTTCATATCGTAGTACTAGATCCTATTAATCTAGTTTCGGTGCTAATATTCAGCAGACTAATTTCATTTCGTTATCAGCCTGAGTAAACGGTGATTGCTTGTCAAGTCTTGCTATGATATTCTCCATTGAAATTCAACGAAGAGAAGATACAGGGGCGTGACACAGCGTACTATGTTTGTATCAGGACCGATTGAAAGTACATACTATAACGTACGAATCACGAAATACGATACAGCATCATCTTTGTTTAACGTGTAAATAACACAACTGAAATTCAATTGTTTCTCTCTCGAATATCTGCGTACTCTGTTACAGTACCAATTCCTCGATGCTCCACACTACTGTGCTTCCAGCTTGCGATTAGAATCCGAAATTATATTGTGCACGAATCTGTACGCCGAAACATTGAATGAATGTAAAACGTCGGATCTTCGATACCAGTATGTAGCAGGTCTCGAAAATTGAATAGTTCGACCATGAGTATGAAGATCGCCTTAATTGGGGATCATATCATGATAATATGGGTTCAGCGAGATCCTTGAAAACCAATAGTTCCCGATTTGGATAGTTCTGAATTTCAACGATGCTACTATATCACCGAATTTGCTAGACTCGTCTAGTCTAGCACGTTTGCGTCTGTTTAAGCCTCTATACGTGCCATGCGCTGTTTGCCAGCGAGTTACTCTTGTGCGTGATGAGATTACGCCTGCCTGCAATGCAAAGTTGCAGGTTCGTGTTGCTTTACAAGTAAATAAGATATAGTAGAAATTGAGAAAATTTGCGCCATTGAAGCAATCCTTACCGAATCCACTTCACTTCTCAGTCTTCAGTGGACCCATATTTGTGATCATGGCTATACCAAAAGCTTGATGAAGTCAGGTTCGTCCGTTGGTGACAAAAAGGACTTTTTTCACAGCTGCGCTCATCGTGAAATATGAATAATAATTGTTCTAGGAGATCGAAAGTACTTTTATTATAATAAAGCGCGTAAACGTTCTTGAAAATTGATACTCTGCGATGTATGTCGGATTTATAAAACGCAATCAACACTTCCACCCCATGATGAGAGTTTCCAGTCGTTTGCACGAGTCCATTAGCACGCTAGATCGGTAAGTGCGTAATTTTTAACGCGAGAAAATACTTGTACAGGTTGATATCTGGCTGTAACAAGTGTTGTGACCGGGACACACTTGTTAGGTCCCGTTTATCGCATTGGATGATCTCACTGACAGCCGCCAATTAAAACATGCTAACGAGCTGCTGATGCCGCGATATCTCCAACCAAGCCTAATTAAACCCAGGGGGGAGATCCTCGATCTACATGATCTTGTTGCGTTCTATATCAACGATCAAGTTAAAAATGATCTTCCCGGCTGCGCCGCGGCGTTTCGTTCAGACTTCCACACGGGCGCTAATCAGTCGAGCCGCTGAAGACGCCCTGTGTATATATTAAAACTGAATAACAGGATTTATTTCCCAGATTTCATCTAACGTATGACAAAACAAAAATTCGTAAATCTCTGTCCAAATGAATATTCCTACTCCAATTATCAGACAACGATGCAAATGTTCGAAGCTGTGTTCGAAGCAATTCGGAGTTCAGAATGATGAAGAAAATCGGTAAAATCAGTCATTTCCATGGTTCAAATCTTGCTACGAAATACGAGTATTGTGAACATTCTGGTCCGAAAGTTTGTGGATTAGGCACTTCCCTCGGCTTGTATAATACGTGGATCGATAGGGACGATAACCACGCATTGGCTAGCCGCAAGGAAACCGCTAGGCGGGGGGGAGGGGGTAATTTGCCTTCGAACCGAAGAGATTATGCCAAGGCTAGCGTATAGATACTCGAGAAGGTCTAATAAGAGACCTAGAGAGAGGGGGGGTGAAGAGAGAAAGCAAGAAAGATGGAAGTAGTAAATTGCCAACTGGCATACTCCTCTCGACAGTCGGCGAAGTTTCCGATCCAATGGATCCTCAAAGTCCGATGTTACGTCAGCTGGAAAATGTTAATATCTCGTTATCACGTGGCTTAGACCTTGGAGTATAACGGTTAATCCGTTATTATCTAACCCTCTGAACTGACGTTAAGATCACGAGGGGTTAGATGAGAAGAGGAAGATGAACGCTATCTATTCTTGGACGATTATAATGAACCCATAGTTGAGCACACAATTGTATATGGTAGATCGATTCAGGATTGTTAACAAAAATTCTCACGCAACCACGTAACATATACTCGGTTCTTGACTGTAGGAATCTTCGGTTTATGGGACCATGAGACTGATCCAAGCAAAGCGATTAAATTGAGCTCTGCTCTCTCAATGAATGTTTCACTTTGTCCTTTACGGTCATAAATGGTCCGTGAATCACTCCGGTTCTTAAAAATGGACGTTTATATCTGCGCCGGTAATCACCTCTGAGAACTAGGTAAATAAAATCAGTCACCCTAAAGCAACGTGGGGGCTTATACCTCAAATGGACTTTCATTTGTTTTGGCTCAAGTAGCACAACGATCCTCGTTGAGGTCCACTCAAACACACGCCGCGCATTTTATATACGTATTACGTATTCATTTGCGTGTGATCAACATCTGTGTCTCCTATGATACATGAATTGAATACATTGTCATACGCGATTATAGGTTGAAATTACGGCGAAATCGATTTCTAAAAAGGAAAGAACACCGAGAGACGCAGAAAGAGAGAGTGAAATAAGGCTTAAGCGCAGATAATGCACTGCAGGCAAGGATTCAATTCCATTTTGGGTAGGGCTAGGCTTCAGTTGCTTAGCTTTGGTAACTAAAACCTCTGTTTGCACTGGGATTTGGAACTAAGCCCACGTTTGCCCAGACAGATGCATCCATGCCTCAACTGACGCTTAATGGCATAGCTTACTCCTAGAGCTGATGATTGAAAAGCTTTTCTTCACAAAAATTTCGATATACTTTGGCTTGAAACTTTTCAGGATACTCTGGCGATACAATTTTAAGTGCTCAGTGTAAAACATTACACTTGTATTTGCGGATTTGCGACGAAGCACTTGACAGCATACTACTACGACCAACCAAAGATGCGTATAGTAAAGCCTAATTGTGTACCGCCTATTACGTTGTTAGTTAAATTTGTGTGACCGAGAATAACCCGGAACTGTGTAAGTAGCGTAATTACCAGTATGTTTCATATATTTAATTATGCAACTTCAAAGTGGCCCCTTCTCGTTATTGTGACTATCCTGTAATTTAACATTTGACGATATTCAAGCTGATTATGGTACCCACCGTTCTCTACCTTCTATTTAATCATTGGTCTATGTACTTCGAAATAGGGTATTCTGCCCTCTGAAGCCTCCCTCTAGTTCTCCACCTCCATGACAGCCACTACCATGAGTACAATATCTGCGTAACGAGATGATCACAGGCGATGATCACCGTCGCGACACGATGAAGCCCAGTCGCTATTTCCAAGCTCTCTTCAAAGGCCTCGTTTCCACATTAAACCGAGTAAATGAATGGTGAACAAAAATAAAATTCACCAAGTTTTTTATATCTCTTTTTTTTTTATGTTTTGATGGCAATTTGAGGGAAAAGTTGTGCGTAGATTCACTTACTTCTAAAGTTGACATCAGTTCTGAAATATTTTCAAGGCATTTGCCAATGCTTTTGTATAGTTCACATTTATTCGTCGTTCAAAGTTCATATTCGAGTTTGATTCCCATGCTCTTCACATATTACCACGGATATGTTAAACCCTGGATCTTTTATGCACCATGCGTTACCGTATAAAGATGTGAACGATAAATCATCTCCGGTAACCGCAGCGTGCAAGGCTTTCCACCTTACGGTTACACGGCACCTCGCACCAGGTTGTCTCTTCATCTGAATGGTATAGTGGCGTAAATATGAAAGCAGAGATCCCAATCACCGTCTCCCTGTACCAAGGACAACAACGGCTTGAAAGAAATGATGGATTTTAGCAAAGCTTCAAGAAGAGGTGGTGCAGTATAAGAGGAAGCTAAAAAATCGTACAAAGCGTTACGCGCACGAACGGGGATATTGGTTTCAGTTTAGCGATTTGTTTGCTGGTTGGGGAAGGACTCCAAGGCGGCTTACAAAGTGGTCGAGCAAACTTATACCGGGGTTTCGGTTTGGTCGGGTACCTACCTACGTATCGCGTGGATGGCATTTGTATGCAGTCGGCAACGTGAGAACCGCCCAAGCGCCGCCACTTCTATCTTCTCTCGTGCTCCGTTCACGGGACGATCCTTTTCCTTTTCCCGTTTCCTCCTTCTTATCCTTATACTCCTTCTCCTTGGCATCCTCTTTATTCGCCTAAAGAGACTCCTTCTCGACGAGGATACAGACGTCGTTCACATTGTTACGAACCAAGTGACTCGCCTCGGTGCCCTCAGTGTTCTTGGTGACGCCGATTCCACGTAAACAGCTCCGTCGCTGGTGACATTTGCTACATGCTGCCTCAAACCTGAAATGGATCGTGCAAGTGGTCAGGCCTTTTTGTAGATTTTTTTAAAAGTATTTTTCGGATCGAAATTTTCTTGAAGTCAGCTTCATCGAACCTGCAGGTTCATCTTCCGGTATAACCAAGTTATCAACGTCATCTTCGTGTTTCTAAAGTAAGTTCAAGGTGCGGGTGGGGTAAAACCAGCCAGAGAACTTTGAAGTGAAACAAAGTCCTATGTTTTGGGAACAAAGTGTAACAGCTGGTGCGGACGAGAAATCCTTCGAATCCCTTCGTTCTTGAAGTTTAGGTGGAATCATCACCCACCTAGGATCGCAACTCACTCACCAGAGCCAGCTGACGTTCCGACGTTATTTCCGCCCACTCTTCAACCCTCTTGATTCTAGTTAAATCCTAGCCCTTCAAACGGTTACATCGACACTTCCTGCTCCAAAAAATGAATGAAAACCACTTTTTTGTACATTTTACAGTCAGGTCTGAAACACACCATTGTACAAACATGGCAATACATAGTTATCGCAATAATAAATGGAGGAATCGAAGTCATCGCTGATCAGCGTTAATTGAAGTTTGTATTTCGATTTTCTCATTGACAGCTGTAACGCCTGCTTTTCTCTGAGTATCGACTTCGTCATGACGTAAGCCTGGACAAGCGCTTTCGTTTAGTGGATGAATATTAAGCACACCTTTCCAAAACTCGTTAAAATCAACGTTAAGCGATTAGACAGCGTATACGATTGGCATGTCGCTGCAATGTACCATTTAATAGGGTGTGATAGATCGGGGAAATTGCATCGCTGCTAATGGGATTGCACGCGATGTTACTATAACCATTACCCTGACCGTAGACTAGTCAAAACCCCTTCCTACCCAACGGCATATTACTATAGCCGTTCAAGTCTAGCGGCTGCCTATGTCTCCCACCCCCATTCTACGACCCGTACCAAACCCTGGTGCATTTCGTCGATAACGCCCCGTTAAATTTGATAATTGTGCCCCTCTACACTGGGCGAATTAGTATTAATGTCGAAAAACTGCTATGTACGCAATAGGCAGAAGTACATGGAGATTTTCACTCCAAATTCAATAATCTTCCATTGCATATTGGAGTTGTTTTGATGATCGTCAAATAGTTCGAGCGATATAAAGAATCTTTTGATGACTTTTTGTAAATAGTTTCAGCTAGAAGTTTTCAGTTTAGTTGTGTAGGTTGATTGGCTCAGCAGAGGGATATATGTAGTAGAGCTTTTCTTTGGATGGGTAATGATGGCGCCGTCGTTGAAGATAAATATTTGAGTATATAGGAGTTCAATAGCGACGCGTGCAACTGTCACATGGTGGGAGAATTTGAATAACACGCAGCGAGGATCGAAGCACCATTCAGAAAGGATGGTCTCATTCGTTTCTCTCAATTTGGGAAAAGATCGGGGGAAATGGTTTCCCCCGATCCAGAACCTTCATGGTCTCTTTCTATCGCTCTTTGCCTCTCTTTGGAAAAGGGATCGAGAGGTTTTCGAGAGGTCCGCGAGAAAATGAACGCAAACGGGTGACACAAGGGTTTTCCGCGGAATTCCCAATTGATCCCTAGTCGAGCCGCTCTGTCTTGAACATGCGTGCGACAATCATTGACATTTTAGCCAGGAACAAAACCCCCGGAGACGAGGGGACAATGCCTGTCGAATTCTTTGTCTGGTGGCACCCAGGATTTTTAATAACGGCGAAAAATAATGGAGATACGCACCAACAATGGGCTGTGTTCTTCATTAGACTCTTGCGGCATGATCAAATACTTGCCTAGCCATCACGGAGGGCGCGAGTGTCGCGTCGGGGCGCGTCCGTCCATCTGTCCAACAGCGTCACTGAACCATTTGAAAATCCAGGAAATAACCAACCCCGTGACTAAACAGGTATGTATGTATAAAGTATACAGATATACACCTCTCGATGTGCCACGCATAGCCATCATTCCCTCGCTGGTGGTTCTATTGCTCGTTGTTAGCACCAACTTTTCCTCTTCCCAGCTCTTTCATTTTTAGGATCCCCTGCAGGCGGAAGAGCCAATTTCGCGCCACTTTTTTGGTGGGAAAATGGAAGAAACAAAAAAAGATATAAAAAATACAAGAAATATAAAGAACCGAATACAAAAACAGAATTAAACCTGCAGACTTTTCACAATTTCACATCATATGGACTCCCGCTCGGCACACATCTCGCGTAAGTCTGTTTGATTCGTAGATCTGGTATAGGTACGCACCCCAGGCGCTTCAGGCGACACTATTTGCATACCAATAACAACGACGACATCACAAATCTTGACAATTCCTGCAGGGGTTTGCCACCCAAAGTTCAAAATGCGGAGTTCAGTTGAGTCGGGTTGTTGTTATTGTTTTTGCAATGTTAAGGAAAACACTTCATCCCTAAACAGATATATACTGCTAATTCCAAGACCCCTTTCCGCCATTGGATAAATAATTGACTCATGGTAGGAAATATTTACACACCGCACCGTGTTCTATGGAACCAGACAGAAATCCACATTTTATCAACCTCCCTTAACTCTCGAATGATATTCTCATTCCATAGTAATACTCCACTGGTATAACGTTGCTGTTAGAACACCACTGGCAATTCTTTCCTTGGGGTCAGCGGAAGAAAATGGGAAAATGGGAAAACCATCCAGCGAAATTATTTACTGACGGAAATACATCCAACTGAGGAACTTTCGCTGTAAGATACCGTGTTTTACGACTAAACCGTGACTGCATGCATTGTTTGACAACCGGCAGGATAAACGGTGATATTTTGCCAGAATGATAACAAAACGCGGCCTTGTTCATCGCGAGGCAGTAATCACTAAAATACGCTTCATTGAACCGAGGCTCTTGAACATAAACATAAATCTCTCGATCGTACAACAGCTTCTAGTGTTTGTCGAGAGGAATAAAAATATCTTCATCGATAAACAAAAAAATTCTCGATAAGTTCGAACTTTCAACGTCTCTTTTCAAGAGAAAGCTGCAGCAGTTAAACTCCGTTCAATTGTGAAATGAAAACAACTTCAACGAACAATTAATAGAAATGTTTCTATTGCTGAATCAGAATATGCTTTTGATTAACGATATGACCAAGTTCGCAATCAGACATCAGTTTACCAAAAGACAAAACTCTGACTCAGTCATGGAAAGCCTTCACGGAAGCTACCGGATGTCCACATTTCAACCAGATTTATGGCATTTAAGTTATTCCAGGTACCTGGATGCTGCTGCTACCACCGTTGCCGTAGCCAATGAATGTTTAAACTGCCGAGCCACTACGAGTGGCGGAGATACTATACACGGTTCAAATGTTGCGGAGACTTTGGTGAACCCATGTAGAACACCTAGTAACCCTATCGTTTCGCGGTCGATAGAGTATAAACCGGGTTTCTGTACACATAAAACAACTTCTGTCACTAATTATCTCGTTAATCCAAGCCCTTCGATACTTTCTGCAGGGTTACCAGCATTTAACGATGTAATTTCGAAAAATAAAGGCTGAAATTTTAGGCTCCTTTGACATGCAGGGGCTCATATCTTCTGCGAGTTATGTACAGCTTTTAAATTCCAGATGAAAGGAACGTGTAGCCAATCTTTATAGCTAGCATCTTCATTATTCGCAGTTTTATGTTTGTCAATTAGTTCGGGGAGAGTCTTCTTGCGCGATGGAAACTTTGTGAAGTATTCTCCCATCAAAAATCCACTCCTCTTATTAGCTAGCTTATATAATAATAAGAGCATGATGAAGGCAGTTTGATCCGTAGTGTCAATTTAATATCCAAAATCCAACTCTGAGTAAAGCCTCTCAGAATTTGAATGCGCTCGATATTCACTAGTACGTTGAAAGTTGGACATGTGGTGGTGACCCACGACGTCTTCGCATTATTCTTCGCATGGTTTCAGGCCCTTTTTATTTCGTTCCTGTGGTATAAGTCGTGAAATATTGCCACACAACACTCCATTACACACGTGTGTGTTACTTCACATTTCATGTTTACGTGCTACACGCCGTGCCGGTATGCCGTCGTGCATTTGCTGGGAGTGGAGGCTATACCTTAGCCACTTCCTATAATGTACCTAGGGTAGTGCGGCCCAGGAAAAGATGCTAGATCAAGGTATATGTGTGGGTGTAAGCTCGTGCTGAGACCGAATGGCCCGTCTTAATATTACAGGCATATTCTGGTACGAACCAAGAGCAGCTATTAAGGTTTTCTGGTCCTCGTGCTATGGGAGTCGATTCGTAATTGGAGCACCATTTCTGAGAACTTTGATCCATCAAGGTATATTAGGTTCATCAGTTGTCGATTACATAAAAACAAACTTTCTCACGAGTTGCGATCCTTTCGATTTCATATGAAAATATCAATAGCTGCAGTAACGAATGCAATGCAGCGGGCAAACAGTTTTTCCCCATGCAGAGGAGGTGGAATAAAAAGCTCAGACCTGCGGTAGATTCGATCGGACTATACTTCCGACATTCTTCAACGTAATACGTGCAAATTAATTCGATTAATATCGTAGCCTGGTCCCTGCAGTGGATTATGGGCGGGTATAAATGTGGAAAAGTAAAAGTTTACGCTGTATCGCGGAAACGCATGACTGAATCTTGATAAGTTGTGGGTAGGTACGTTTTATCAGAAATAGATTTCTACTTGCAGATATACTTTGGTAGCCTAGAGCTATGGATCTGACGTACTGGGTGATCTGCGAGAAATATTTCATGGACTTTTATTACATTTAGCAGTAGATTATAATCAATTTTAATTCCTAGCCATCGCCGTTTCCATAGGGAAACGGGAAGAGATGCATGAAAAAAAAAAGAAAATAAAGATTTTTCAAGATCCAGACAAATAAATAAACTTACCATGGTGAAATATTTTCTACATTATTTTTGCCTGATATGAGTGCCGAGACTGAAAGTGTGTTCCATATTTTTCTCGGATATTTTGCCTGGCCCCTTGCTATTGAGGCGTCACTCCTATACGAAGCGAACAATGAGATCAGCCAGGCGTGTCATCCTGATATCTTTTGGTATCGCTTTGGCTCCACGTTTTTGTCATCCATCCAAGGTAAATATGACTGATGATTTGCTTACCTGAACATATTGTGTCAGGTAAAATAATCTCAGCTATTATTCGCGGATTCAAAGCAATAGGCGGATAGACGGCTCGCTGAGATTAAAAAATAAAAAACATAAGTTTTGCAACGACTCGTTGTTCTTTTGAGGATGAGAAACGTGTAGAAGTGTTGAACAGATCGAAAGCTAAATAAAAATTAGAGATCCGAATTTCGGTGTTGCGGTCTCTGACGTTTGCTTGCCACCTTGGCTACTCTGTGATTGATCGGCTTCTCCACTTTGGCAGCATGCCTACGTCAGTCCTTGTTACGATTCACCGCGTCGCGAAGCACGGCAATAATTAAGACCCTCGGAACTTAGCGGCGTGAGATGGGCTCGAACAGAGTTTCCTCTAGCAGTGAAACTTCCCCGTGTATAACCGCGGGTCTTTCATAGTTATTCTGGAGCGCCTTTCTACCAAGTCGAGCACGTTTTGACCGTAAAATCTTATTTGGAATGAAGATTCGGGCTTATTTTTCTCGTTGTCGATGGTGTGCTGATGAGAGGTTGAAAAAAAGATGAGCCTTTGACCGCAAGTAGGTGTCTCATGGATGCGTGAATGCAACTGAAATATGAACTTGAACTCGGTGAGTAGTTTATTTATTTTTTAGTTTTTTTTATTTTTTCCTCTCCCTTTATCGATTCGGGAAGCGACTTCTGGGTGGTCCCTCGATGTGTACTCGATGTTTTATTAACCCTCGGTCGCCCGATCTTTCCTCTCTTTCTGTCATTCTCGCTCACTCTCCGGTCGAAAATACACGAGCCTTTCGGTCCTACTGCGTGGGTGGTGCGGCGTGTTTCGCCGTAATACATTCGTAATTGAAATGTTTATTAAAGCATCACGCGCGGTCAAAGTCGAGTGCATATTAACAAAAGAGACTCGAATCTGGGCCCCTCTGCTCTGCACTTGTATTTATACGTCGAGTGGTGACGATTCCCGTTCCGATATTTGAAATAAATCGATATACATATACGTTATACGCATTGATGGAAATTTATTATGGGTGTTAATGTTCCGCTCGACTTCGAACTCCACTTGACTAAAGCGAGACTAGTCCGTCTTCGAAGTAGGTATAGATATATAAACGCAATTAAACATTAGCGAGTTCAAGTTTCTTGAGACAAAGATCAGTCAGGCTGATCATATGAGCCGTGAACCCGAGAAAAAAGCGATTGTAGGTACCATTAGAATTACTCTCCGGACATTTCGTTCCCGCGAGCTTGCACCGAGACCGCTTAGATCTCGAGAGACAAATTCTAGCAGCGCCCCGTAATTGCGATTTATGGCTCGCGGTGTCTCTTCTTCGTTCCTCCTCGCTTCTCTTCGCTCCTCTTCTTCTGGGCGCACTTAATGGTGTGTTGAATAACGAATTTATATACGAGGCTGGGCTAAAATACGCGCTAATGCTATGATTCAGAGGATGTGTTTATGGCGCTCGAAATATAAATTGCAAGAAATTCATCTGTGCAGCACGCGGTTATGTCGGCTAGATATCATTTTGACGAGGCACACGAACTTGTCTTATCATTCACGTGAATTTTTCTCTTTCTTTTACCGCGTGGGTGTTTCCGGCGTCGACATCGAGCCGTAAAATTGAATTTATATAATATTAAGGTGACTTGAAAATCGGTAAGGCTTAACAATGGGTGAGTATCGAGTCCCTAACGACTAGCTTCATCGGTATCATCGCCTGGTCCGGCGACAAAGAGCGTGTCCCCTCGTGGTGACCCGGGCGACATTCCCCTCCGCTTTGCGTTCTTCGGTTCTCGTCCACGTCCAGTTGCCGTGTACTTGGCAATCGAAGGAAGCGATAAACTAAGAAGACAATGCGCGCGCTCACCGCATTGTTGTGTTCCATTGTCGGAGAGACCCGGTGGCTTGTAGACGACGAAACCAGCGAAACGCAGCAGAGGACTCTCCAGGAACTGCGAGGAACACGCGGTTGTAAAAACGACGAGCTCCCGCGCTCAGTCCTGTAATTCCTGACTTTGGGCATTCGACTTTTTGCCGCCAATCTCCCCGTACCCTTTCATCGTCAAGTCGTGTAATTAGCCAAACTTGAACACATTTTTAATTATCCGCTCCTTGAAACGAATTTCACGCAATCGTTTCGAGGAAATAAACATATGGTGAGACATATCTGTAAATCTTCGTTGTATTAGCGATCGAGGATTGAGACAGAGATCGGAGATTGTAGGTAGAACCGGGTCGTGGTGAAATACGGTTGAAATGGCAAGAGTCCTTCCTACGCAGCTATCAATCTCGGACAATGCGGTAGGGAGCTGTAGAAAAGAAGACATTCATACGAAGCGTCGGCCCGGGTCTTTCCGTTATATAAAGTATACCTATCTTTTTCTGCTATTGAAAATAAGAAATGTTATATACTCAAGGAAAAAAAGTGCAGCATTTTCCTTGCGGAAAATATGATTCCGTTCCGGAATAGGACATTGATCGAACGTCTCTTTATTACGAGTCCTTACCGCAAAAACACTTTCCGTGATCTATAGCACCGGAAGGTCCGAAACGGCGGAAAATCTTCAGCCAAAAATTGATATCGTCAGCAAAGGGTGATTCTCTTTCGCCCAAATCTACTGCATACTATCTTATATTAGAATAAAAAGGGATTGGTTATATACCGTCATGGAACATTGACGAATTTACATAGCATTGTTACAGCGCAGACTTTTTTTTCGCATATTATATAAGTTTACCCCGAGTTATAGATGGAGTAAGTAAAGTCTATAGACGAGGCTGGCAGGCTGGAAGTCAGGCAGGCACGACGTTCAGAGAGAATAAAAAATCTTGGACATCCTTGGCTCGAGCGAGCGAGTCGGGGCATGTAAAGACTTAAAGAGTCTTACGTTTGCATACATTAGTCTGACCCAGGGGTCAACGCTGCAATTTCGCGGTGCTGGGAACTCGATGGAAGTGCCCATATAGTAGAACTTGTTGAGTTTTTTTCCATTTAATCTTAAAATTTAATTTCTTTCCTGCCTACAGTATTTAGGCTTTTCATATCCATATGTGCGAAAGTCCCGGTCTCGTAATCATAAATGCAATTTATTCAGGCGTCGGTTGGATTGGAAGCGGTTCGCGTGATCAAGGGAATCGCTCTGACTCCCAGCAATTTGTCCCTTGTCTACTTATAAATACGTCGGCGCGAAATCTCTTCGTAATAAAAAAAAATGAACCGTATATATCTCTCCGTCCCGTCTCGCTCAGAGTTTCTTGTCTTCGATGCGGACAACAGCATATTGTCTTGGCTGTCGGCCAAGGAAAGATCCGCGGCTACAAGGTGCATAGAAAAAACCTCATTTATGTTCTACCTAATGTGAACAGATTTCAGTTTTGCGATTCTGGGTAAGAAAAAAAGCTGATATTTTTACTTTAAATCGGGTTTGAAAAGGCTTGAAATAAATTTTCCATACATTTACAGACACGCGTGTTCTTGAAATGGACGGCAGTGATTAACTGATAGATATCTCACGCATCTCATGCGACACAATTTGTAACGGGCACTCTCTGTTGCCCCTGTGATTTATGATAACCGATGATGGTTTGGTGGACGCCACACAATAGAGTGGCGATCACGTGACTTGAACATTAATTATTCTCGTCAAAGGGTTCATAAATTATAATATGTGAATATAAAATGAATGTATTTTCCTTCAGTCGCAGCAATCGTCACGTCGGTTCTATAGAAGATATGGAATAATTTATAACCTTGTGGAAAATTGCATAAAATAGAAGTATACGAATAATTGTGGATGAATTTTGTACAGAAGGTTTGTAAGCGAGAGTATTGTACGTATCTTGAAGCATAGCGCAGTTCCTCAGAGATGTGCAGATTCTTATTTTCCATCTGCGAAGTATTTTGTTGTTATATCGCGTTAGAACGGGAGGCATGCCGGTTAATGTCGATGTCGGGACGTCCCGTTGAGAATGTAACGTGCACCATGGCAGTGCCGAAGATATAAATATAGAAATTCAATCTCGCGTGAAATTTAATAAACGAGAACGGATGGGAAGTTATTTTTCGTTTGATTTACGATAAATTCTACAGTGTACGCGGCGAGAATGCAAACAAACGCAATGGGGTGCGCGGTTGCGGATGGGTCGTCGGTCAAAACGCGAATGTAGAATAAAGTTATCTCGACACCACATTTGCGGAATTGTTTTCAACTGATTGTGAGTGTTTCCATCATCCCAAATAGCCTTTCGTTTGCGAAATGGAGCCAAAGCGAATACTCGATTAAGTAAATGCACTTAAAAATTATCGCCGTCGAGCGTTTTGGATGGACTGCGGAATATACTTTATTCCTACCTACAGCCCGTAATACGAGAATTCATTTTATCGAGATTAACAGCGACACCGAGCAAATATACAGCCAGCAATAACGCGACGTGTTTCCTCTACTTCCATAAACAGGATTAAATCCAACTTTATCGCAACTGGCATTGTATCAGACTTCCAAATTGTCAATTTTAAATGTCAAAAGTCTAAAATCTACCGGATGGTATTAAGAAATTGGAGAAAAATTTCGCATGCCATTTCAGCTGTGATTATCGGTGGTCAAATTCGTTCGGTTAAGCGTTTGACACATAGCGAGGAAATCTGTGCGTCGAGTTAATATTTCATAATGGCACATTCACCGCGTCCACACCGGGACCCAGCACGCTGTAAAGTGAATGGTTTATGCCTCCCAACGGACTCGCTTCGTGTTTTAGCTGCTATTTGCAATTGTTTATACGCCCTCGCACTTACCCGGCAGAATAAACCTGGAATAGTAAGGGTTTTGTGTTTTCTGTAATACTATAATACCATATTATTCTTACTGTAGTTAACCGAGCGATACGTAGGTATCATTTCCTTCAAAATAAACGGCTCTGACATTCTCAAAAGCCGACTCCAAAAGCCGCAGATCAATTCTCCGAGTGTCATCCTTCCGACTTTGGTAGTCGAATGAAATTTACTGAAGAGATGATGATGAGGAGGAAAAGAAAGATGATTACTCGATGATCACTTAATGACGATGGTATAATACGACGGCGTTTGTTCAAAGTGGTTCATCGAAGGGGTAACCAGAGGAAAGAAGCATATAGTCGTCTGTCGTCTGAAAGCAGCGCTTTCTGCGGTCGTGCAGGCGTTTTAGTGGCTCCTTAATGGCATGAGACGGACCAATTAAGATTTTATGGGTTGTACGCAAGAAACAACATAAACTGCCCCACTTTCCGTCTGCTCGACTACTCGTTTCGTACGCTGGTAGGATCGTCGTTAAACCCGATTCTTTGTGGCTGCAACTCCGTTTATCCATTATAACTTCTCAAAGCCAGTTCACTTTCGAACGGGATGCAAAAGGGAAATAGGCGTTCAGGCTAGGGGCGATGCAATGCCGAGGGCAGGACTTAAACAGCTGAAAAATGGAACACACGTGTCGTACAAAAACGGAAAATTATTGTAGACGTAAATTGGAAAGGTGCGTGTAGTCGACAGTTCGAAAAAAAAAAAACTCGTGGTAAAACGAGATACTCAAAGTTTGAACAAGTTGGACAAACTTTTCGAAACTTTTTGCCGAAATTCATATATTTCAAAAACTGTGCATCTCTCGTTGATGTGTCTGCAGTTAACGTCATGCATCACATATGAGGGGCAGTTCAATGCAATCTAAAGTAATATAGCAAAGTGGAAAGCTCGAATCTCCTATGTTTATTAACCGCTTTCGGAGATTCGTCGATTTAATGATATGTCAAGCAATGGTGACCTGCCAAACGAGGTGAAGATGGGTCGTTATTGGTTCCAGTATAACGTTAGAATCTTCGGAGACCTGCTAAGTTCGAGCTTTTAGGGATGGTATAAGTGGGGCTTGCATAAGTAATGACTTTGGAGGGTGGAGGGTTGACAGGGTGAAAAAGGGGGTCGGGGACCACGGCGTCGAGGACCGGGGAGGACTTCGACAGCTGCACCGATGCTCACGGTGGCTCAACCTAAGCCGATCGACAAAATCCGAACGAGATTTCGTGTTTCGCGAGTTACCAAGCGATGCGGGACTACGACGACGACGACGATGGAGGTGGTGGTGCGGTGGACGCCTTCATCGTGGTAAATAGGGGCCGTCTATGGGTGGAAAAACGCGCACCACTCGACTGCGAATATCCGGAACACAAATACCGGGGGAACTTGAACGCTTGCGACAAATCCCTTGCCTCTTGCCCGTGTAAAATCTTCGTTGAGGTGGGAAATCGCGAGGATTGTCTCGAGCTGATTGTTATAGGACTGGTAAGTGCAAGGAATAGTCCTCCTGCCTCAGCTGTGGCGTCACCAGTCCGAGAAGAAGACGTGTTTGCACGGTTTCGCTTCCATCCGCAATATATATGAAAGAAATTTGAAAAGTATAATTATTTAGCACCAACTCGGCATTCAACGGTTAATATTTCCGACGAATACACTCCCCGTTGTAATACTGACTGCATTTTTTCACCGTCAATTTACGCGATGAATAAGTAAAAAAGAAACCGGTAAGGAACTCGAACGATTTCTAAGTATTCATCACAGTCACATCTACTTCGGCGAGGAACGATGCGATATTGTACTCGAAAAGTTTCTTGAGTGTAAAACTTTGTTATAAGACATCGAAATTATTATTAATATTAACTCGAAGTTTCGTGCTTGGACGCTCGCAAAATCGACATCTTCATACCGATT
This sequence comes from Tenthredo scrophulariae, assembly GCA_963978835.1. NCBI lineage: Eukaryota > Metazoa > Arthropoda > Insecta > Hymenoptera > Tenthredinidae > Tenthredo > Tenthredo scrophulariae. The sequence continues at coordinate 18,477,344 of OZ022228.1, forward strand.
TATTACCAGAATATACGATGCGAAATAAGTGGCATTACGCCCGCGCCAGGGCCGAGGGTTCCCCGATAGTTGAATAATGAACGGGTATCGCTGACTGGCGACGGAGTATCGACCGGAAGTATACCATAATTAATTCAACAGACATGGAAATAGAAATAGCTAGCTAAGAGGGAGAGGCGATCGAAGTAAACGTAGGTACGGCGATGCCGTTTTCCTCGCCGCAACAGAGTGTGCATTAATTTTACATCGGCCTATAACTTGATATACCAATTTTGTATCGCGTAGTAGGTATAATGGCTCGACGCTGTTCGTCATTCTCTCAATTCGAATCTCGATGTTGAAACGAGTATGAATTTATCCAATAATAAATCTTGACCCGTTAATGCCTAACGCAACTATATGATTATAATAATCATTATTTAATCTGCTGCCAAGCGAAGGTTGACCTCGCGCTTGTTGCGCTCCGATACAGATTACGGTTTCCTCTGCGAAGAGATAAGCGAGTAGATATCTCAGAATAATGCGTCGGCAAATCTTCCAGTGAACAAATAAATATATTTCCGCGTACGATTACGATCATCTGGCCTTCTATCGGTTAGTTTCTTGCTTTTTCATCCCTTCTTTGTTCACCGAAAGTCCAGACTGGTTTCAATTTATTTGGACCGAGAAGAAAAAAAAAGAAAAAACAGTATAAGGATCCACGAAGTGTGAAGTTCGAATGGACTTACCAGATAGAAAATTCAATTCGGGTGGCACAATTCAATTTACAGATGATATTTTGATGATGATACTAAACGGATATTTAGTTGTCATAACGAAGTATGTAACTTCGCGATAATCTACGGCGAAATTCAGTCAGTGCACTTATTTGTAATTTTTTTTTTCTTCCTTCGCACAGCTGTGTGGATCAGATAAAACTCGGGTGCGAAGAGATTTGCAGATATCACCAGAATTCGCGGTGGTTTCCAAGAACGAAGAAATAATTTATACCACCGACCCTTCTATACCGGCAACTTACTTCCCCCGGTTATACCGGATGGCGTGTCGTTCTCGTTTGAGTACTCTTTTTCGTAGCTTTACGTCGCGAACATAGAGTCTTGGTTACTTGACACGTGAATTATTTTTTGCACTGTGTTAGATCGTCCACGTCGAGCCGAATAAGTTCAAGGCATTTCTTTCCGTGTAGTATACTGGCGCAGAATTAATGTGAAGAGATTTTTGCAGATCTTGTTTCTTCCTCTTTTTTTTTTCTCAAAAAAGGCAGAGCAGAAATATAATAATTTTCGGAGTACCCCGGAGATGAGTTCTTCGCTGATTGTGAAGAGTAAAAAGTTTTCGTCGCCGTTGCTTAAACAGCGAGACAATCAAGCCGATGGGAAATGCCATCTGCAATAACCTTAAAGTAGGTATAGTCGTGCAGGGCGACACAGTAGCGACAAAAGTTGCTTCGCATTGTTTAACTTGGACAAAGCGAAGAGGACTTAAGTCTAGAAGAGAGAATACGAGGACGAGGATGAGGATGAGGACGCGGCCTGGAAAGGCAAAGAACTATAAGACTCTTTTATCCCGTCATCTACAGAAACTGAGACAAGATATATGACTCGCACAATCTCTAGCGAGGGTGGTGATAAAACGAAAAGCCTCTTTCTACCAGAAGCCAAATGACACGCGACTAATACCTGATCAAGGTCACTCGGTGATTATACCTTCGAGTCAGAAGGATGCCTTAAAGAAACGTTTATTTCTCAAGAGGTTCCTTGGTCTAAGTAAACCTTGGCTCGTCAAATCTTTCCGCTAAGATATTGGCTTAGCCTAACCCAATTAGAGCAAGTGGAAATTAAGGGCAAACGCGGGAGAAAAATATACGCGTATAAGGTATCTACTTACTTGATACACCGTCGTGACAAAGTCCTTTAAGGTCTCCAGCACGATGATCCTCAGTCGATGGCTGACTCAGGCAAATTATCGCCAATGAAGCCGTAAAAGAGGGAACTTGTTGCCGAGATACTAACAATGAGCTAAATTTGCTTACGGGGTAGGTACGCACCCCCTTGGAAAAATATATCTCGACAAAATAACACGTCATATACACATTCAAATTTCAGTAATGACCAATACTGAGTAAACGAGAAGAACCATGGATGAATGTCCACTTCGTCAACCCTCAAGATTTCAAGGCAGTGAAGTGAGATGAATGTCGAAGTATAGACGAATTTCAATTAAAATGGGTAGCAGCTTTCGAATAGATCCAAGCATGGAATTTTGCGAAAGCTCGAGTAATGGTGAACTCCAAATGTCTTCATATCCTCATTTCTCATTCATATAATTCGTCAATACGATCTTAAGTTTATACTCATTAGGATCTGTAATCTGATAAAAAATTTGTAAGAGGTGCTTATTTGGAATACCCTCGAGGGTGTGATTATTCCCTCATAGCTCCGTCTTTCCCTTACTTTGAACAGCTACTCTCATTCCTTGCCGAGCAAAGAATTAAGTGTCGTTGCAGTTTAGGAGATGAGAGTTGCAGCCGCGGTGTCTAGTCAAAAACGTTAAATTGAAATACAAGTTGGTACAGCTGTGACTAAAGTGTTTGTTCGTTTCTTAATTGCAATGCAACGCGCCGTCCTTCCAACTCGTCTGAGAGTTGGAAAACTTTTTGCCAGAGAGTTGAATAATTCGTGGGACAAGGCAGGAGCGAATATTTCGTTCGTCGAGTTGCAAGCTTACGACGCACGTGGTGTAGAAGAGCTTTTCCGAGTTTCCGCGCGTTTTCATGCAAAGAACTTTATAATATTTCAGGAATTCCACTTCGAAACGTAGAGTCGTGTAATCCGAAGTCTTACGGGTGTTTCCAAGAGAAATGAATCTGAACGTCGTTTTCGTGTCCCATTAGGCTTATTTCCTTGCGAATTATATTCCACTCTTCGGCTTCTCTTTCGAAAAGCATCTAGCTTCTGTGCCCGGGGCACTCCGTAGCTAAATGGAGCCTCGTGTCAGGATGGTTACATCACACACATATTGCCCACGCCATGTGATGCCCACCCCTCATACAAGGGACGTGCGGATCCCAAATTGTACCAATTTATAACATCACCTTCTTATCACGCGTCTCGTTGTGTTCAATGCGAGGTTCAATGGGAATGGGTTTATAGTAATGCAACCCTCGAACGCACGGTTTGGCAAAAATGTCTACTTTAATTGACAATTAAACCACGCGTTAAAATTTCGAACCCACTAACGCCGAGGCGAAGAATTTTGAATTAATCGTCGAAGAAAATCAAATAAACGTTTTAAACTGACAGTTTTATGGCCACCGGGTATTGTGATCGTCGCCCTAGTATAAAGGGAACGAATGATCGGGATAAAGGATGATTTATATTTTTGAATCAATTATTTGTACTTCCCGGTGAAACAATTGCCTGTCAACTACGACCCTCGAAATCCGGAAACCCCCCTATAGGGGAGCGAGAAAATATCTTCCGGAATTAAAAACTCTGGCAAAGTAAAAGCGCATTATACTATACAGAGTTGTCCATTGTTAAATCAGTTTCTCTCACGAATTGCCGCACGGAAAAGTTTTCACTCCCTGTAATATTACTCGGTAGCCAGTCGACGAGACCGCGTAGATTCGCTGTGCACGGAGACCCGTGGCCACAGTAATTCAACCAAAAAATAAAGAATCACGTTAAACGAAAAAAGGCAAGCGTTTTGTAAAGGCTCCCTTTAATGAATAGCTTAATGGCCACTATATTTCATCTAGCGGCTCATCCCGTGAATTAGTCAGAAATACCGCGTACAATTGCTACCAAAATATTCGCAAACTTTTGATTAACGATTACAGAGTTTTTTTTAATTACCAAATCATTTTTGCTCGAAAATTTTTCTCTCCATAACCGTGCGGTACTGGTATTTATTGGTGAGTACAGTTCGGATGGTAAAACACCCTTTATGTCCATAAAAATGAGAATTACAAAATAGAAATGAGAAAGGTGCATCACCCATATAATTGTAGGATTTTGAAAAAATCTCGAACTCGACCGCAACCCTCGGGGACTAAAAATTACTCATTTTTCAATAGGAGATTTGTTACCAAGTTTGTTTTTTACCTAAAATATCGGGGCTATGCCAAAATACTGATTTTTTGATTTCTCTGAAAACTGTTTGGAATAAAAAGACCATATCCGCGGTATAATTTGGTGCAAACTTGAAATCCAAAGTCTTCAAATTCGCAGAGCTAACCTGTGATAAATTGCCTCCTGATAGTTAGTAAAGATATTAGAAAATGAAGTAGCGGAAGAAATTGTTGGAGTTATATGCTCCTGGAATATATTTTGTAGGTAGCAAATTGGGTATATAGCAATAGCCACATAGTTAACGCTGGTGGTATATGGTGAGCGAGGAAGTTCTCACCTAGAGAGAGTCCTATAATGAAGGGTACAGGTGAGGGTTAGGTAATTCTTAATAAATCTCAAGTGTACGTGACACGCGCCCGATGCAACCCTGCGGAGAAGGCGAACCGAGTACTAGGCGAGAATATGGCCCAGATTATGATCCACCTTTCCACGGGGGTGCCAAGATTTAGAGCCCCCTCGAAAATTTCCGCTCCAGGATCTCCGTCCGCGAACATAAATTTCCAAATTCAAACGCAGATTTAATTCCTTGCGACAAGTGAAAAATGCAGCTCGTACCCTTCGTAATCATACACATGGGTGTATATGTTTTACATGAATCACTAGTCAAAACCTTGAAATATGTTCCCGTGTGCAAATTTAACAATACAATGAAAAATGTTGTGTAATAAGAAATTCAGCGATTAATTAAATTATGAATATGAAAGTACAAATAGCGTTACTCCAACATCCTGAGGAAAGTATTGAAATATTCTTAATTTCAGTGGAGGATTTTCAGAGGGAAAGAGCTACTACCAAGTTCAATAGCGATCGTAGCACTAATAGGATTATGGACAGTGCAAGAACATGCACTTTACATTGTGGTACGATTGTGACTTAAAATCAGAAAAGTATATTAAGGCTGCAAGGGAGTGAAAATTTCAAGTAAGAATTACTCTAATATAATGACAATCACCTTCGGAATCATTAAAGAAATAAGTGCGTAATCGATAACAGCCTCGTAGCTAGAGTTTCCTTAACACGGGTGTAGAAATTACACCAATTACGCGATTTTCTAAGTAATTGCCTCACTAACTACAAGGAGTGAACCACGGCACCTTATCACCACTTGGCCGCTCCCTTGGCAGCTATTATTGCGCAATGAATTTGATTATTTTTAATGCCACTGCTCCAAGCTAAAGCCAAGTAGTCTGCGCGTATATGGGATATTGCTATCTTGTCGCACAACGGGTTTTCCAACGCTTATAAAGATATATCTATTCAATCAGAAATGGCGCTGTACGATATTGGGGTGTAATACATATATGCCTGTCAGCAGCGGGGGTGAACCGCCAGTGTATATTTCACGGATGTTTTACGAACACGGGGGAGCTTTCGAGGTGATTGATATTCTTGTCCAAAGTCTGAGACCGTTGAAGCATTTTATGTTCCGTGAATTTGCTTTTTTCTCCATCGACCATCCGAGACTTCAATGTATATAGTATACGCCACATCGATATAGCTATATGGTTCGATTTTCGGGTACGAAGGAAACGTCAGCTGTTCCCGTTGGCCTTATAAAGGAATCTTGGTATTTTATGATCACATGACTGTGGTGAAAAGCCGTAAATAAGTTGGATTCTGACCTTGACACGAGGTCGTACGAGGGTCGAATAAAATCACTCGAACTATTCGATAAAGGAAGCGGTGTACGGTCAAACCCACCACACTGCTGCTGTGATTGAAAACTCCAGGCGATTCAGACGTCCAACGGTACCTTCTGTTGGCGACAGTCTTAATACCAAGGAAATTGTCTCGTGTAAAGTTGTTACTAAAATTGTCTGGCACTCCGTGCAACGCTGTGCAAAGACGAAGAAGTGCAGACGAAAATAGAAATAAAGTGAGATGCCGTTCCTTGCGCAAAAGGAACCAAAAAATATACCCTGGATAAGGACATTGGCCGATCAACGAGACCGAACACAATCATGCGAAAATGTCAGCCCAACTTCACCGGATGGGGAAACATAATTTTCATCCCATTCCTGCAGGAGTTAAGATCGTTCCAAAATATGACAGGAGCCATGATAACTTGTACTCATCTAGCAGAAGCTACGACGTCTTTGAGACGGCCACGTTAACTCACCAGTTTAACTGACTTCCTAACTGCACGTCAGCGACGTCGCTACTCGCTAAACGCTTTGGGCTAATACAGTTGAACCTGCAGACACTTCTGTAAGCAAGCAAGCCCTGGTAAGTGGGAATATATGTTAAGTATACGGGTGGGTATGCGCGAGTAACATGTTAGTACCTCTAGGAATACATTCGTGCATGCAATCAAAGTTGGCAAGGTTTCTCATCGAGGTTTGTTTGTTCTTAAAGCACCTGCCTTTTTTCGATAAGAGAAAGACCGTTCCTTTTCGGTTGCAGGGGTTTTCGGAGTTAGGCTTCTGACTGGAATCGATCGACGATGAAAAGCCCCAGGAGCCAGTTTGGAAGAAAAGTCTAATCTAAACTTTTTTTCTTCCAGCACACGAAAGAGAAATTTAAAGGGTGAGTTCCTACCCAAATAGCAGACCCTCGCCACTTCCTGGTAGCTTTCAGTCGACTGCTTCGAAAATCTGGACGGCCTAAATACGCAAGATAAGACCTCTGCCAGGCTAGTGTGCCATTGTGGCGCCTACGCCAAAATACAAAAATACAAAATAAAACACTCGGAACGATCAGCCATTCGGAGTTCAAGGGTTCCGCGCGAAAAGGCTCTCTTTCGACCAGAGAGTGAATAAAAAAAGAGGCCATCGAATAAATAAACACGAAACTCGCTACAACCATGATGCAAATATCCAGTAAGTTCCTTAACTCAATTCCACCGGCTCTCCACACGAAACTTCACACGCGTCTTGGAGTGTTACAGATACGAGACTTGATTCTGCTCTACGAAAATTCCGATGATTAGAAAGAAACACGCCGTTCACATTGATCAAAGTTGAATTGAAAATTAGGAACAGAAAACACCGTGCTATCCACATCTCAAATCTACATACGGAACAGCATTTATCATGCAAAACGTTTTGGTTACGTTTTACGTTGCAGACCGAGCTCACATACGAGTGATGTGTCAGGAAGGCCGAACTACTTCCTTGCCGGGTACCGAACAACGCGTACCCTCTACACGTCACTCATAATTATACCAGAGCCACCATCTCCCCGTTGATATATTGTCACTCTACCACAAGACGTTCATGAAGCCTGTGGCAATCTAAGAATGGACAATAAATGTGCAGCAAAGAACCGCGCAACGGTGTCTATATGTACGGCGCATCTAGTGAATAATTTCAAGGCAGTATGCAGAAGCTTTTACTGCACAAGCCGTACCATTCTCACTCCAGTTTGTAGGCATTATTCTTTCAAGGGGCTGAAACTGGATGCCTTCTATGCTTTTATGCAGTAATGTAGGCGTCTCCAGTACTCGAGTATGACGGATAGCGTTAAAAATGCAAATATTTGATTACAATACAAACAAAAGACTTTTTGCCAAATTTGACTATCATCAAAGACACCCGTATACTTGATCGCTCCAAGAAATTCAAGGCAATCACACCGCGTTCGAAAGTTCAGGACCGTGTTGTCGTATGCGATCTTCTTTCCAAGTCCGCTATGAACAGTACGTATATGAGTTATCGAGCGCTAACACTCCTTACCTTCAGAATAAATTGTAGCCGATCTAAGCAATCGTCGAGTTTGAGTAATGGCGCTTTCGCGAGACGCGTCCAATTAATCAAAAGCATCGCTCAAGAAACTTTGATTCCATCCGGCAAGTGGTAATGACTGGGAGCGCCGTTTCCTGATGCGTAAAGTGGGGAACTTATCTTTTGCCTTGATGATCGTTGGGGTTCAGATTAATCAATATAATACTGCCCTGATCACAGGGATGGTGGCGTGCTTTTGTCGTTATCTCAAACGACTTGGTATAAAGCAAAAGAAAAAATGCATACAAACTTTTTCGAAGATTCGTCTTTGCCTGCTATTCAGTCCAAAAGTATATGAAATAGCTCCACATATATACGTAAGAGGTGGAGGTCATCGATGTGACTAAATTTGTATTCTCAATACTACATGAAGAATGGATTCGACGAGAAGAGGAAGCGGAAGTAATAGTTCTCGATTCTCTCCTGAAAGACTTTTGGCCACAGGGGACTTGTTCCACGACTTTTAATAAGCTCTAACTCTGCCTCAAACTCTAACTCTAAAAAAGACAATGTTCTCGGCTCGTTAACTACGCGGATGGTGAGACAGTGGCAACGGAAAGCATTCCGTCGAGCGAATCCATTAAGGTTTCTCTGCCCTAGCTGGTAGTGCGAAATATCGCAGGTTCCAAAGGACACGAGGCCATCCCTTACCTGGTATACAACGCATCTACACCACGTCCAAGGGGAATTATGATCCTCACGGGATTCTGGGAGACCGTGCCGGAAACCTGAAATATTCATCACCGCCGACCCACAGAGACAATTATTGATCGTCACCACATTCTGAAATGTAACATGAGTTCAGAATTTCGGAAAATGACTAACTACTTTTTGGTGTAGATGGAAACGACAATGAACCCGAGGGAATCAAGTATTCGCTATTTGTGTCTAGAGCCATCCAGATTCAGATGTCCGGATGGAAAAGTCTATTATTCGCAGGTCTGAGATAGAATGCGTCAGGAATAACAGAATTTGTCTGTCTGAGGTTCCTTGGAGACCAGGCAGACTAGCGGATGTCACTCAGACCTAAATAACCAAGCAGCTCTGATACCTCTAGTTGGTGAATGTTTACGCGTTGTTCGTAGAGCAGTTGCAATCTGGGAGTAGAACTGCAGTGTTCTGATGAATTGAGGGAAGGTTGCATGCAATGGTTGCGTTGCTGGATAGTATTTCGTTGAATGCAAAATTCAACGTCAGTATTCACAGAGATAAAAGAATCGCCTAGCGGTTGATAAAAGTTGCAGTTGTTTGTAGAAAGTTGTTCAAAGCAGAATTCACTTATTTTTTAAAGTGATGATTTTATCGAATCAAAAAGAAGTTCTTTCTGGTTCTAAATCACACGACGGGGGTCCAGCCGTTCCGGCGGAAGGTGCCTCATAACTTTACGAACCCTCTTTCCATTTTCTCAACGCCGGAACACCCATGCACGTGAAATATTAACCCCGAGCCAACCGGATACCGTCCGAAAAAATAACGCTACACTTTTCGGGGTCTAGATTCACTCTCGTAACTCTCTACCTCTCCCAGTTTTCTTTCCATTCCTTTACTTTCCCTTCCCTTCTCTTCCCTTCCCTTTCCGTCCTTCTCACTTTCTCTCTGCCTTTCTATCTTCATCTCACTTTCATTTCCTCACTCTGAACGGGACGAAATTTACGCGACAAAGTAAGTTTTCGCGTCCTCGAACACGACTCGACCCTGAACACTGAACACTGAACACTCTATTTTTCTCGAGGACTTCATCACCTCCAAAAGCGATTGCTTTGTACCACTTGGTTTATGCACAATTTCTCATACTCAAACTCATGCGTGGTTCTTCAAATTTAGTCAACGGGTACACTTTGCATTATCTCATACGTGCTTTTTCCGTAATTGGAACTCGACTCTGAGGTGAGTCATAAAAAATCCGAGAATCGCACCAATTCTCTTCCTTGAATTGCCGCAATTTTTACCTCTCTGTCGAAGCCTCGCCGATTAATCGATTGTTCAAACTCCTCACGGACGACTTAACGGTTTAAACTAAAACAACGGCCAATCTCGCGCGTGGTCAAGTCGTAATTTAATCAGACACCTACCAACCGAAGCGCAAACAAGGTTAGTTAGTGCAACAACTATAATTGGGACGCCTCGTCAACGACGCGGCATCGCTCAACCAAGTTATAATGAACACCATACGGTACGTTGGACTGCGTTATGTCGCCTACACCGTCGCCGCACTGCATTCTGGTTAATCATTAAACTTTCGCGCTGTTTATTAAACTTTATGAACATGCCTTATTCCTGAGTCTTATAAAAGTAGTTATTGGATGATGTATTTCGTACCTCAAATGGTGAAAGGCTCGAGTCGCCATCGTCATGGCAACTCGTAGTATTCCAATTGAGATAAAGTATCTTTCTGATAGATTTTTCGTTCGTTGCATTTGGGAATTGTTGGAAAATCGTGGAATCAGTAAATGCAGAGAAAAAGGATGAAAAAATAAATAAAGAATGAAAAAAAAAAAAAATAGAATCCATTGTATTTGATCGAGGCGAGACTGCGGGACACAGTGAAAATTCTCCACCCTCGCAAGGTTAGATTGACACTTTAATGAACAAGCCCTGTATCGATCGGCGAATGAAGGTGAGAGTATAGGATGGACAAAAAAAAAAGGGGTGAGCGAATCAAGGGCTCTTTCTCGATAACGTCAAGTGTCAACCGCTCTAATTGTTTTTGTTTTAGATCAACGAACTGATATTGAGGTACGGTATTGGAGTTTTTTAGCTGACAAAAGGAAACTTGAAATTTCTTGAAGCCAAAAATAAGGTGGTCTGAAATGACTGTTGGAAAGCATTGGAAATATTGAGGAAAGAGAGAAATGAGAGAGAGAAATAAGAGGAAAAATGAGTGACTGTGTACATCCTACATATAGAGAGGCTGAAAATCTTTGTACAATCACCACGGCCATTGTTATGGTCATAAAGTTATAGCCAGGGGCAATCTGCACTCAACTTCGACATCCACTCGTCTATTCCTTGAGCTTACCGATTACAGCTAGGTATTTGAAACATCGGGGAACATTTTACCGGAGAAGTCAGTCACACACTCGAGTCTGAAGTGACTGGAGCGTGAGACTCAGCAGCAAAGCGCGTCGCTCTTTGCGGCTGTATACTTCGAGTGGAGATCGTCGTGAGGGTGGATGTAGAATAGAGAAGGCAGGAAAGCAAAAGGAGAGGAGAAAGGGGCGCGGAGAGGCATATAGCAGGAAGAAGAGGAGGAGAGAAGAGAAGCGAAAAGGAGAGAAGTTGCTCTTGACAGTCCCTCTTTTGAGTGATGCTTAGGCCTTGAGTTTCGTTAAAGAAGGATCCAATGCGACAGTCGAAAGGATTGCAAATAAATGCCGTATTTAATATTTATCGAGGTTTCACCGGGCAACGATGGAAAATCGCGGTAGGCTAAAATCCGCTACTTGATTTTTAATCTTTTCAATTACACCATTGTACCTCGATCCTTGTCCAGCCCTTAGGCTCACAAGGGGTAACACGTGACGAGATTGGAATGAAAAAGGCTTCGGTAACATAAAGGAACACATAGTTCTCCATAGTATCTGTATATACCATATATTTATATAATGCATATGGATACAAGTTTCGCGAGCAAAAAAATATGGACTATACATGTGTGGAATAGATAGGATGGGCGGACGGGAGGCTGTGGGCGCCAGTGACGTCACCGTCAGTATGACACGCGTGGACAAAGAGACGACGTGGGTGTCATGAGTGGTTGACCGAGAATGGATGTAACGACGTGTGCCTGTAATGTACACCTATAGGGATACGAACGTAGCTTGAGGGATAATGGTATCAATTACAAGTAACAGGGTCAGTTTTGTGACCGGAATAAGCTGTCAGTTTCATTATTTATATCTTATAACGATGAAGAAACGATGAAAATGAGAATGAGAATAGAGAATGGTTTGGTGTATGGTAGTTTATGTGGCGATTGGAAAACGTAAAATAAAAATTGTCCAACGATTACGCGACGTCTATATACTTCCGATTTAGGTACTCGCCATCAGCAGTGTTTGATGGGATTTCTTTCACGCAGACATTGGTACGTGAGAGATGAATTGAATCGATTTAAATTCACGAGTAATGCCTTGACAAAGGCTGAGGGAAGAAGTAAAAAGTAAAAAGTCGAAAGTAAAAGTCTCGTAAGTCGATTTGTAAGCAGAAATTGCACCGTTTGCAGAAATCCTTTAGGGACGATTGTGGATCTCTACGTACTACATACATACCCACAGATCTCTTCCGCTGACAAATACATATAACAATGGAGTACAATGGAGCTCTTCTCAGACCACTTTCAATTCGATGTAATACTTTCGAGACGAGGGACATTATTGTAAAGCGATTTGTAAGCTGATTTTAATATCTCGTTTACAGTCCATCTTGAATTTTATATTATGCGGGCTTTAGCCAGAAACTTTGAAGCCTGCATCAGCATTTCACGAGAGCTTTTCACCAGCTAAGCGAGATGCGATCCCGAATTTTCTATTCCTCATAGGGATAGGCTCCAGAGTCAAACTTGCTGGAAACAAATTGAGTGGGCCTCCCTTCGATTATCAACAACAAAATAACCGTCGAAGTTTTTCGCAAAATATTGGGCTAAGGGATCCAGCCACTGTGATAAAGACTCTGACGGGTCATTAAGGGGTCATTAACTTAATACTAATGAATCGCGGGGATTGATTTCTCCTTTCGAGGGGATAACGGTTTCAGTGTACCCATCAGCTTCGGTTCCTATTTCCTTTTCACTTCCCTGGTGAATTGTTTTACGGTAATGACGTCATCACTTTAATGAAGGACCTCAACCCTCAATATCCGCTGAAGCCACACGGTTGTCAGAATATTTTTTCGGATTTTTACGAATAACCTTTCTCTCCTTTACCATAATTATTTGTTTCCTTATGACCCTGGATGTTCTCGGAGGTGCGATTTCCAACAGATGATAAGATTACTTTTACTTTATTTGGAATCCATATATATTATATTTCTTAACACATTTGATGTTGATTCAAAAGGAAACCTTTACAACGTTTACATTCATGTAGATATGGATTTATGTATACGGAAAAGAACGGCTTTATTTCATCTCCTGAGGACCGGCGACAGATCCTATACCTATAAACCTTCCGTCAAACCGTCACTAAATCAAACTCCTCACAACGACCTTTACGTATTGTATAAGGATTCTGCTCGTTGGTATTTGGTGGTCGTCGCTTCGTCTGAGAGCAGCCCTTATACCATACCCTTTACGATAACTTTGGCGACGGAATAAAGGGCAATAAGTGATAAACGTATCGCCATCGGGTCGGTCGTGCGTGGAATGTCAACTACGGAAAGTGGCTTCCTAGTACCTCTAGCTCTGGTCGCTTGTCGTCGTTCGATGATCTCCCTGCAGGCCTATAACCTGGCCTTCCAAAGCGACCAAAGCCCAAAGCCCAAAGCCCAAAGCTTCGGTAAGAGGGGTTGTGTTCAGCTAGCTACTTTCCACGTGTCCATGCAGTCTTCGAATAGAACACGCCTAGCTCTTTAAAGGTTGGCTTTATCGTAAAGTCTTATTGCTTCTTAGTCTAATGAAACACAAGGGTTAATAGGCGGGACACAACGGAATCGTAAAGTTACACCGTTCTTCTATATCCCCGTTTTCCTCGTATAACAATTTTATACGAATGGAAATTGGTCAATTGAAACGGATTGGCCCAGCTATGTTATATAGGGACAAGCGACGCTTAGAGATCTCTGATAAAATGGGATACCGCAACTGGACCAGTTTCCTCGAGAAGATGAGTCGGCGCGTTTATGTCACAGAGTCCCGGCCAAGATGGATGCGTGGGTTTCGCAGGGACCCGTTCGGTTAACTACGTCGTCAGTGATTCTGATTACGAGCGTCACCTCAGAAATTCAGTTTATCCCCTAAACTGGAAAAAAAGACATGATTGATCGAGGGGACACGCGTGCTGCAGAACTCGAGGCTCTCGAAACTTTCTCTAGGTAGAGGTAAGGCGGAGGTACTTTTCAAAACTTTTACCCAACCCTCGCAGATTATTTTGAAATTTTTCAACGGACCCTGGCAATCTACCTATAGGTTAACAGACACGCGTTCTTTTACCAAGACACTTTCGAATATCTCATTCGAAGATAAGAAAAGATGAAAACTCAACTAAGTGAGTTCTCAAAAAGTTGATGAAATCAAAATTCCCATCTGAAATTCGTACAGCAAACGATCATACCGCGACAAAATGTGAAATGAAATTTATGTTTTTTATTCAGTAGAAAATTGCTAACATTATGTCTTCATCTTCGATTCGCTGCATATATGCGCTTTGTAACGTCAGATACTATATCATTGATCATTCTCTACGTGCGGGCTCCTTCGGTCGTAATGGGACTCGAGTTAAACGTAAAATGATACACTTATATACATAAATGAATTCGTCCATTATGGAGGCTTCTATGTCGGACTGGGTATGTAATATATAATATATTTATGTGTGTGGGAGGCTTGCTCATCCATCTGCGTTTGTGTATTGGTTTATGGATGTTCGTAGATATATACCCGTGTGATTATGTATATGAATACATATATACATAGATACACGTATGTTCAAGCGCAAGTCCCGTAACTCGAAGGCGGCTTCATCACATTTTGTGTGCGCCTACCGAGGCGCACTTCCTGACTGAGTCATAGATCAGCCCTCCCGCTGACTTCTGACTCGGGGATGCATCAGCTACTGTATACTGTTTCACATTTCACGTCGCATCATCCTATGCCGCGGTAGTTATTGATTTCTGAGAAGGTCAATTCAAGATGTTAATACGAGGGTCGTAGCCAGGACCGATACGGGGATACCGATCTAAAGGAGATTCGCTGAATGCTTTCAGAATTGAACTGGCTATTCGATTGGCTGTTGAGCACACGATATATAGACGTCGTCAATTCATCTCGACTTGAAAGCTACTTTGCGAGTATTTTCAGATTCATAAAACTAATTATTTTTCTGATTTTGAAGTAAATTCGCGGAATAATTACGATACAATCAGCAGTATAAAAAATATCCAAGATCGACGTGGAAATGGAGTAAAAAATTCATGATCCGATAATAGATGGAAGGAGGCGGTGATTGACGGATGAAGAATCAACAACGAAATGTCTTTTCCTCTCTTATTGAATTTGGAGGACTTTATCGTCGCAACTTTCGTGATTTTCGCGTGCGAAGCTGCTTTGTGAGATACGATAATTTACATCTGTCAGTCAGCGTTCTCCTGGATGGTTCATAGAAACCCACGTCGGATCTGAGATGGGTCGCTCTGTTGGTCGGGGCCAGCCACTGCTATTGTTTGTGCCACGTGACGCGAAATTAGATTTCGCGAGAGCGCGCAATGAGAATGAAACAGGGATTAATTGAATTTTTTAATCACTAGAATGTAATTGCCAACGAGCGTTAGGGATCGAAGGAGACGCCGTGTAGACATATAACGTTCCTGGTTCCTCCCGGCCGGAGTTCTTTGCGTTATCTTTTTCTCATTCCGCGAATATTCAAAACGGCGAGACGGAAACGACAGCGGGAGGAGTCCCGGCGACATCTTGGATCGATTAAAGTCGGCGTGGAAGTACGTCTGTCTCGGATGGCAGTATAGAAATTGGTCGAGGGGCTGAAGCCGGTTCCAAGGACCCCGGAGAAGACTTCGAAGACTTGTTTCAAGTCTTGCGAGGTAGATAGCAAACGCTTGACTTACGGGCGAAAAAATCCATCGACCCCCAGCTCTTCAAGATTAAAGAGACCGACGGACCTCTACGCTGTTAAACGTCGTTCGCCATGTGTTTGACAACGTAACGTGCCGACGCAAGATCTAAGACGAGAGCCGACTTCCAATATGGAACAGATGTTTAGGTTCGCAAGCCCGGTATTAGCACGAGCTATATTTATAATAATCAGCGCGTATTAAACGCTTAACTACTTCAATTTCGGTAATGAGTGCTTCCGTCGAGCAATACTCATCGGCTGGAAACACTATTCCGTTTATTATTAGTATCTCATTAAAGTCTTGGGATATCAATTACCAAAATGGTTTGGACATCGTCGAATAACTCTTGAGATAGTCAATTGAGTTCGAATTCGAGCAAACCCGATGACGGGGTTGGGCAGGGACGTATACAATGCGTTTTGAGCGCAGTATGATATAATGGCTTGTGCGATTTCGTTGATTTCTTTAACTAGGCTGAAGTTGAGTAGAATTTGGCAAAACTCTCATACAAAAGGCGGTCATTGAAATTGTGCCTTACTAAACCCGAAGGAAGAGAGAATTTCTTCATTAAAAAATATTTGCCGATTAATATCTATGTAATAATTTATGCCGAATATCGAGGAACACGTTTTTCAATTATAATAACTAAAATTTAACACCTGAACAGAATTATGATCACACTCGACTTCCTGACTTCCCGGCTTCTTATCTTCTCCGACGTAATTATTCAGGATTAATCACCGTCGATTACACGTGCGTTTACAAGTTATGCACGTGGATGAGGTATGCGTACGATGTACATGGATGATTTCCCTTCTATCCTATAATTTCCTAGTATCTGTCAGCGAAATCTGCAAAGCACTTGGTTTTTCCAACTATATAGCGTAAGATATTAGCTGTGGTTAGCAATTCTTCGTTCCGTAATTTACCGGAATTCACAGAAGATCTGTAGCTGCAACGACCGTCGTGGAAATGTTAATATTGAGATTCTTTTAATGCAAGCAATTTATGGCACGATCACACCATTCCGCTTGGTAAGCAATAACTATAACTGCAACTAAGAACTGGGGAGAGCCCGGTTACAAACTGTATGCTAGTGGATAAAAAGTTCTCGCGAGACTGGGACAGATTAAACTGAACTACCTACGTAGGTAGCTACGAGAGTAAGCTGCAAGTTTTGAATAACTTTACATTCCGTAACTTAAGTTTTGCCCCCAACTGAAATAAAACTCTGTAAAAGTCTAATCCACAGAGTTTCTTCATTTTTGTCTAGAATAATACCCTGACCGCAATGTAGTTGTAATAAAAATTTACGTAACGACAATAAAAACGACAAGCTTAGTGGGTCTTGCATCGACTGCCATGTACCTAGATATTTATTTAGCAAGCAAGAGGTCTGTAAGTTCACGGATCTTGAGTAGGTAGCAAAAGCTCTACGGTATTACTTACAGAGGCCGCACTTTAATTAAGTGCAACCCGTAAAGTGCTAAGACGTTTATGGACATCTTTTTACTCAGGCCGGGTGAATGCCCTATGTAACCACGTTTTGGTAGTGGGTTACTACGCTATCAGCGAATAGTATATACACAGTTACACCGAAGTACGAAACCTTAGGACTTTAACCAGTCGCACGTTTCTTACAAAATTTGTTTAGCTCAATCTGTCAGCCCGGTGTTCTCCCTGTTTTATAGGCTCACTTCTATACCTATAGTTTAGGGATCTACGATACCGTACAAAATTAATTAAACTCCTTCAGGTTCTAGTGCAATCTATTGTCGAACGAGCCTCCTCAACCACCGTGTCAATTCAAATCCACAAGCTCATTTCCTGAAGCCTTTTTCTACTATTGTATACCATCAAGTTTAGACTCACGATTTTTTTTTTTGTATTGTCTTGTTCGAACATTCGTTTCAAAATCTATCCTAATGGTATTATGAAAAATGAAGATGACAAATCAATCATTTTGTTGTCCAACGAATTTTGACAGAAATTAATCATCCAGTCATGAAGATGGAGAATTTCAATATTTTGATTATGTTGTATGCGTTGATTATTCACCATGAATGATCATGGTCATTTATCCATAGATCGATTTTGTATAATCGAAGTTACCTTTGGCAATACCACATGTGCTTGTGTGAATAAAAGAAGAAACATCAGTACTCGATGCACTTTAAATCACGGTGGAATAAGAAGGAGTAAATAAAAAATGAAAACCAAAAAGGTGCTTCAGGCAACACCAGAGGTAAGGACGCCACGGACGTGATCTGCTTGAGAAGAATGCCATTTCACAGCATCCAACTTTTGGTCCATCCTTCTCTCTTCTCTCATTTCCTGTTTTCATTCGCCTTTCTCATATTGTACCTTTATTTCTTCTCATTCTGATATCCCGTTTTGTATTTCTCATTGATATTTTACGTCCCGATATTTCGCGTCTGAAATTTTCATAATTTTAATCAGTTCATTTTAGTTGGACTATCATATGTGGGCATTACATTTATGCACGGTATTTCTGCACCTACCTACCTCGAGGACTATTCGTGCAGAGGTTGTTCCGTCTCTGTATATGTGAGACGGAATTCATACGCATGCATAATATCCCCGTCAAATTCTTAATTAAACTCAATACACCCATGCTTAAATTCCCCATAGAGGCGGCAGCTGCTTCGCGGGACACGAGGATAATAGCGCTAGGTGCTTAGAATAAAATTTCTCTAGGATATTCGGCTGTCGTAACAAGAAATTACTCATCAACCGTTTCAGGAAATTGTCTTTTTAAACAACTACTGCATACACTATCCTGCCGCAATCTTTTCCACCATGCTCTCTATGCTCGTCAATCGTTACGCAGGGATTTCCAACTTGAAAACAGACATCTAGGGCTAACAGACATGCTGTTCAAAGTTTTACGATATTATAAGAGCCGGTAATGCTCGTGAAAGGAAGTAAACTTTAGTGTATATCTGGTAACTTAACATTCCACTGGTAATCTTCCTTAGCCTGCAGCAGAGTAAAGACCAAGTGGCTGGGAACGGTACGAGTTAAGACCATGAACGGACTGGGAACAGACTGAGAAGTAAGGAACGTTTAGTACAATAAACAGTTAAACAACAACCACTGTTCTCTGCAGCTTCCCTCTCTTCATGTCTTCCATAGTAAGTCGCGTACTCTACCCGGCGCTTGAAAGGCTCTGAGTCATAAGCTCTTGTAAAGTGTCTCGGGTACCGCCCCAGTCCTAAAGACTTGTTTTACCGTAGACATAGTAGGTCTGGTTCTTTTCCAGCTTTACCACGCCTGATTCGCGAGTACCGCTGCATTATCCGGCAAAACCGTGTGTGCGATTTTTGTCACAGTGACATAATAGGTACACGACTATCTTCATGTATGTATCATGCTAAAGTACAGCGGCGCATGAATCTTAGCGAATTTTCAGATTTCTTTATGAAGTCCTTGAATGATTTGTTCAACTGAAGCCGCTGCTCTTGAGATTCTAAGGGTGGGCTGTACCGGCGTTAAGAAAAATTGATTCTGGGAGTCAAGTAACAGAAGGGTCTTAAAATCCGTCCCAGTCGAGTGCGTCTGATCCGACACTTGGCATGTGTCATGTGCACCAAAGATTTCCTGCTTCTGTAGCACACTCAAGGCCTGCGACTCCTGGCTAACTTCAAATCAGACTTATCAATTTGCGGCTGCTTTGAGCTTTCTTATCTAAAGAGCGTGCCGGTCGGGCCTCGCTACTGTCTCTGGAAGTATATGAAAACACCGAATGCTGCATAAGAGCTCTGGGAATGAACGCAACACGTTGTTTATATCCTATATGCATGCACTCCGGAAGTTAGTCAACCAGAATTGTCTACGGGTTCAATTTGTGGAAAATCATTCCCGCGTTTCTATCGAGGCCAAGGCAACGAACTCGTGGGATAATCGGCCACCATGCGCTGTAAAGCTGAAAAGGTATCTTTACCGTTTTTCGTTGAAACGCGGGGTAATATCTCGCCTCATTTTACGAAGATGGGTCTCCGGCAAAGAGGTAAGATAAGACCAGTCTGGCTAGTCAAGGAATAGATGCATGGAATACCTTTGCGTCGCGTTGCGGCTCAGCGTGACGTAGCATTGTCCTCGCTGTATTCATTGACCAAGGTACGAGGCAGTGCGCGGCGGCCATTAGAGTTAATAAGCCAGCGTCTTAAATAACAGGAGCCCGTTGCAGTGGATGACAGTTATGACGGTAGCGCTCCATTGTTCACGTACCGGTAATTATTGTAAGCGTGGGCAAATGCTAGACAGCGGTAGTGCCACTTCAACTCAAACTTCCATTTGTTTGTCATCTATAGACGATATTTCAACTTTGGCGAGCTTTACGTAGAACTTGAGCCTCCCCGTGAATCAGACGTTGAATTTAAGAACTGAACATGTCACGTCACGGCGATACCCTCCACAATCTTTCGCCATTCGAAAGAATCACGAATCAACTATTTTCTTCAATTCGAATTTCTCTTCCTTATTGATCTACCTTTTTGAGAGACTTATTGGTGATACCGGAGATAAGTAGAAGATAGCATTTTGGTTAGCAATCCTTGGGGTGCCTTCTCGAGTTACAATTCATCGCTAAGACTGATCGCGCTGCGGAGATAAGGATTTCGTTTATTTTTTCCTTCAACTCATCTTCTGGGGACCCAGAGATAATGTGGGGTAAAAAAATATGCCGAAATGTACAACACCGTGAACCGCCTTACGTATATACGTCAACGGCCCCGTCCGTAACACGGTGCTATATATCCTTGGCCCCTTCAACGTACCTACCCAGTTTTCTGGACACAGTCGGCGGCCCAGGACGACGACGAAGGGGGTCTGGTCAATGCTCGCGAAAATTGGCTTCTAAATCTTGTGGCCGGAATGAGAGAACCCCACACCACTCTCGCCCCAGGTTCTTCCCCCTTTTAGTCCTGCCCTTGCGGGAATGAGAAACTACCGACCAAAAGCTATTGTCGTGAGCCTCCAGCCCCGCCGAATCCACGAACTAACTTTGCAGAACGGACTTTCATAAGTTGCATTGAATGGGACGGGACAAATGGAACATCGAGATAAAAGGATGCGCGCATCTCCTACCGCTTTGTCTTCGAGGTCCAGCCTCTTTTTGTTTTACTCTACAGCTTCCTGGGGATTGGCTCATCCTTGAGAGTTTTTGAGCTTGCACCTGGTAGCTCATGGGACCTGGTAGCTAGAATCTGACAAGCATCCGGACTAGACTAGGTGAAGTGTAACAACGTCTGCCCTGATAATCCTATTCGGAACAATTTCATCCCTTCAACTGTAGGCAATGGGAAGGGAATGAAAGATAAAGAAAAGAATTCAGTGTGGGCTCAAACCATACATCGAGTTCTTTATCTAAGAAATCTTTCTAAGAATTCATCCTCTAAGACAAAAAGGTAGCGACGGCGTGAGTTTTTCTTAGGCATAATTAATCAACATCCACGCTCAAGCCAGTGACATTTCTTTTGGTCAATTTTTTACAACATCGTATCTGTCTGTCTGTCCACCGCTGCTGGTTGCCTGCGTGCATGCGTGCATGCGTCGCAGTCGGCTCGGTTCGCAGTGGAATTTCTACACACATACCAGTGAGTATTGCTCGAATGGGTCTGCCTTTGCCAGCACATATCCCTTTGACTTTGGGCTCGACTTCGACCATGAAGTACGACGGGTCGTCTTTATCCCAGTGATCGACGAACCGATGATCACTATCAAAGACCACCGCGTTTCTACCACGGATTAACCGTAACTAATCTCGGACATGCAAGGCTCTTCGAAACTGTTTGCTAGCGGTTTAAGGCAATCGATTTTCCCCGAAGGATTCAACCTTTCAGAACTATCGGTAGAGATTATTTAGGATCACTTTTACAAAGTGAAAGTAAAGATTAGAGGAAAAAAGCAAATATTGTATGGTATGATTGCAGGATACCATGACAAATACACCTATACCTACCAGGGGGTCCTATGGTGCTGATAACTATGCAAATACCCATTCAAGGTGCGAGAAAATGGGTGCTTGCAAAATATCAAGGGTTTCGCCCAGGCGTATGCGAAGCGCAACGCCGAAATTATCTGCGTTATCGCATCAGGAAGCCAGGGTAAACACGCACGTGTGCCCGCGTGTCCTGGTTACCCGGGGGCGCGTGGGGCGCCGACATGATGGGTTGCGGGGACAGCTAACGCCTAGCGCAAATAATACCGGGTGTCCTACTGAGAAACGTGATCCCTGTGGCAAACCATTGTTTGCTCTTAGAGAGGGATTCTACCCTTGGGAGTTCCTTCGTCCATGCAACGTCTTCCGGGCCTCGTCTTTCGAGCCTATTTCTACAAAGGAGAGCCTCGAGATGATTGATGCTGGTGTTAATCTATCTTTAAACGCCGCAAGATTTCGGCTGATCATTTTAAAGGACTTTCCGATACTTCCGGTCCACGTGTTAACACGGCAAAAACACTTCCGGGCAAAGACAATGCAATGGGTTAGATGAGATGATCGATGCTGGTGCTAATATTACGTGAAGAGCCAGCAGAATTGGCGGCAGTCACACGATAGGTCCGGGACACTTCCGGCGTACGTGTGAAGATGAAGAAACTACTTCCGGCTCAGAGCACCCTTTCGCCCGAAGGAAAAAGGGAAAGTTTAATAATGGCATGATAGTGATTTCGCAGGACTTTGGTATTTCCGGGTCTGGGGTGGGTTCGAAGACGAAGAAACTATTTCCGGTCACGAATGTCGAATTACGGAAATTCTAAGACTTCGTTGCGGCTCCGTACTTCCGAGGTCTCCTCGACTGACCGCAAGTGACCTTTCTGCGACGCGGCTATTGATTTAAATATAATTTCATTATATTCACCCTCTGTGCTTTAACCGGCTTGTGCACTTGATCCTGAAGTTTGATTTGTCACCATAGAAACATAGGTTCGACTTGTTTTTACCATGGCTGGTGGTCCGCAGCAAACTGCGGTCGCCGGGCAGGAAGCTATGTTTGTTGTTTTAGGCTGAGTCCGAATGTAATGCGAACATGTGCTCTACAAGCTGTGGATACTTTGATCCTAAAGCAACACACTTGGCGCCACCAGTTGCGAACGGGTTACCTAGGAAGTCCTGTGGACTTCTTCCGTCGTCAAACTAACAAATGTCGCCTGGCGCCTCGTAGTTTATAGTAACACAGGATCATTTCCGTGATGGTACCTTTAATGGGATTTTCCAAAAATCAGTGATCCAAATTTATTGAAAATTTACTTCCAAATCGCCGCTAGCAATGATGCATAAAATTAGTATTGAGTAGTTTGATCAGGATGAACCGCAATATTCGACAAGTAATAACATTACGTTAGCGCGGAGGCAGCTGAATGAAAGAATGTTTTATTTTCGGTGGCCCATGTTGGTAGCATGTAATGTAATTATACACGGTGGTAGACGAGGGGAATGTATTTTATTTAACTGCGACTATTTGTCGAAAAGTTTATCGGTGAAACACCCGTGATTAATTGCGAGTACAACATCGAGGGTCATAATTATAATTATACACGAAAATTGGAATAGATTAGATAAGACCGCGGTAACAGAGTGTAGGAAGTAACATTTTTTGTGGATCCGGTGGTCCATATATTTAGCCAGTTTACACATGAGTATATAAATGTATATATGTGTGTGTCACGTTGCAGTAAACCCCATCGCACAGCTGGGGCGGTAGCAGCAGCCTTCCGATTCGTCGATCCGTTTTTGAGTAAGATGGATCGCGTCACGCTCAAATTACACACTCATTACGAACCGTACGAGTCTCGGGTTCTGGAGTGTATTTTTAATGAGTTCGCCTTTATGGTCAATTAAGGCTGACCGGCCCGGCCCAATGGTTTTACCTCGGTTGCTGGTCCAGGCGAAAATGAAGGCTAAAACGGAAGTTGGGTGAACGTATGTGTGTACTATACATTGAAAGGCAGAATATCCTGAGCATGCCTATACCCACAAATCTGCAGACACTTTTTCATAGACCTATATGCCCCGCACGTTAAATCATTCGCTTATGGGAACCCAGCAATTAAAATGAAATTAGAATCCTGGACCGATTTTGGTGTTAATGAGCGTTGTCGAATATTTTAGGGAATCGTTGGCTCACACGCACATACACAATATCTTCGCAGGGTCATGTTTTCTACAAGCGTCGTCTACCTTGTGGTATGGAATTTAAACTCGCCACATTGTCGGTTACGTTTTTGAGCCCGGCACGAGCTACTCGGACGTGAAAAACGAGTGCTTATTTCTCCTCAAAGGACAGAAAACATCGCGTTCAAATAGGATACAACGTACGAAGCAGCCGCGTAACCCTAGATCTGTTATCTGGACCGCCAGTATATCACCGACCCCTAAAACCGAGATGCAAGGGTTATCAGAACCAGCAGAACACACTGAGGACGAATCACTGCACACGTTTACTCCCTCGATATCCTTGCTTATCTCTGAATATCGAAATTTAGTTTTATTACCAAATTACGATACGTATTATGATTTATGTGGGTGCGTGTATACATCATATACATACAGAGCCAAATGAGAACGGATTCCCTATTTTTTCTTTCGGTTTTTTTTTTCTTTTTTTTTTTTCAATCTGAATTACTCGCTCAGCAAAAAGTGATAGAGACTCGTTCGAGCAGATAATCGTTCGTTGAAATTCGTTCATCTTCAATTTAACAAGGGTAGATTGAATCGGGTAAAATGAAATCTCATCCAGATTCACTTCGACGAAGTGATATTACTCCGGGGATCAGCGCATCGTAGCTACATACCTCGACTTCTCACAGTCTGTTGAATGACAACGAGTAATTTGAATCTTGATCTACATCTACGACGATAATAAATTTCAACGCAATCTCGGTGATGCGAGGAATACCTATATGTGAATGTACCCCTGTGAAGGAACTATTCTTGCATTTTCTTCGAAGAACCTGATATCCCAAGATAACTTGACAGTCACAGCTGAATAATCGCGTGAGGACGAAGAAGCTGCAAAGTAAAAGTATAAAAAAGAAAAGAAAAAAAATGGAGAAAAAAGAAACGCGCTTAGAATGACGCTGTTTTTTTCTAATTGTGGGGCTAATTATGTGGTAGGTTGAGTAAATCAAATGTCTGGGGTTCGCAGTCGCGAGTGGGGATCTCGCTGGGTGTCAGAACTCAGAGCTCAGGAGTCGGGACGGGCCGACGATAAGTTTTTGCTCGTTACAAGCAGGCTGGGAAGCTCATTACGGGCCGTGTGACCCGTCAGGGAGCCCCCCTCGACCTTTGCGCTTCGCATAGGCTTTCAGCTATCCTTTTCACCGCTTGTATAGTTATCATAGCGCAAACGTAAACGCGAGCTGATTTAGTCTCTAGCTAATAATGTATTCACCTATTTCGTACCTGAAACGGTCAATTAACTGCCGTTGTTCAGCTGGACAAAGTGCAAAAGATTTGACCCTGTTCTCTCACTCGGGCGGTGAAACTTCAAGAGAAATTTCACCAAAATACTTTCTTAGCTTTTTCGTTTAAATTCTTATTATTGGCATCGGTATGATCGTGAAGTGAAAGGTTCGCGTCATTTAATGTTGTGTATACTTTGAGTTAGAAAAAAAGGGCTCGACTTTCGTAATATCTACTGCGAATGAACAAACCAGCTGAAATAATCAGCGACATAACTTCATTGGCCTCTAGGTTCAGGTTCTTATTGTTAGAGAGATACGAGCCGATGTTAGATGCTGTAAGGTTTATATAATTCGATCTCGTAGAGAGGCTGCTATTCGAACAGGCAATAAATGATTCGATAAATTTGCACGATGCAGCGACTCCGGGTTCACCTGTACCTATAAATACGTTGTAATTATTTATAATTGGCTGATACCCGACCGATTTATCGATCACTATAAAATAATAATTCCACTCGGAGGTTAAATGTTTTAACTATTGGTTATACCATTATATCATTATTTTGTTTGGCTATTCTTTTTGGTTTATGTTAGAGATGTATGAGACTATAGGATTTATTAATCGGTATAATGATTGCACTGTTATACGTTGGTATATTTGCGGAATTTCAAACTGCATTCGATACAGCTGGGTGCTTTTGTGACAAAATAGTTGGAGCTTTGAGCCTGTAAACTGCAAACGATGCAGAGATTTTTACGGCGTCGTAACGTAAATTAGTTTTATCACTAGAGCTTAAACTAATAATGAGACCAATATGAAATTTACATGGCTGTAAAAGTTGCTCAACGTTATTATTAAAAGTTACTCTCGCCAGGCAATGAGAGAAGTTTAGTTTTAACTATTACGCAATAACGTATAGAGAAAAGCGAAGACAAAGAAATCAAGAAATTTTGTGCTCCAAGTTGTAAACGAAGAATTTTTTCATCTGACGATTCCGATCTCCGAGACTGTGAGTATTCATCGCTTGTATCGTGTGGCAAGGCGAGGGAGTCTTTTTAAAAAGTAAGCGCATCTATAAAGAAGAATAATTTAGTATACAGAGTCTGATGCGTCTCATATTCGCTTGGTAAGGGCACATCGCATATTTTAGCAAGCGTCTCGTTCAATTATAACCTACGTATTTGAAACCAGTTTTATACTGGCACATCTCCCCGGTGTATCGTTACTTTTAATTACAAGAAACTCTACTGTCATTTCCGATTATACTCTGCCCGGAGTTGTGCAGGTTTATATCGCGATAAGAAGGATAATAATTAAGATACATCCTTTCGTCAAGATCCTGGCCCTCGGAGCTTGGCCCTCGACTTGATGTTTCTAGGGAAACTCCATAATCCACTGCAGAGAGTTCACTGTTTTCACTTTTCTCGGAAACGAAAGCATCGAGCAGAAGTAAGCCGATGAAATGATATCCGGTGACTACAGAAGCGTTATTATACCCTCGAAATATTTCCTGCCCACCAAGGAGCTGGATGATTCTATCAAGTTTTCGAATCGGCCGACGCGACGTGAATTTAACCCAGACTTATCTCTCCCAATCTCATATCTGATTATTTTCTCGTTTTATAGCTGCCAAGCTCCGTAGAACCATCCTGCAGACGTTATTTTTTGTACCGGTAAACTTTCAATGAAAATATATGCTTCGATAGATTGAACAGCTGCTTGAGATCCTGGTAAGAAAAAATGTTTTATTTAGAAATCGTTTTTTGTTTTTTGTATTTTTTTTTTTTTTGTCTGAATAGAAGTTTGTTTCATTTCTCGCGTAGGTAATGGCAAAGTTTGCAACAGGCATTCGCTCGTCCGATTGAATCGCTGCGCGTTATCTACGAACGTATAATAATCGATACGTTCATTGTTTGAGCACAAACACTGGCTCGGTTCTGAATAATAGAGAAACAATGCGATGATCCGATTCACTGCCACCAGTTCTGAGGACCCACTGTTACCACCCGTGACAAAGACAATGGATATCTGACGTATTGATTAATTAAGCGATCCGTTGGTCCACAATTCAACGATCTCGCGCAATAGCATATATCCTCTCGTCATTGCCGAAAGTCACGTAGTTTCATTCAAATACAAAATGATGTAACCCTTTCAATATTTCAACAAAATATCTCATCAGCATCTGATCGAAATATCAGGAAGAAGAATACTGTAACTTTTTCTAGTTGTGCTAGAAAAATCGGGCAAAAATGGTTTTATTTTTGTTTTTCTGATCTTTTTGTATACTTAAGATGATGTGCTCATCAAATGCACTCATGGTGCAATCTGATTATAAACCCATGAGTGAAATTTACTCCAAACCTTGCAACGCACCTCGCCAATTTCGGCTCACGTTTCGCATAGATGGTGAGCTTTGGGTATTCCAACAAGACGCATAGCGACCTACATAGTTGCCAATTTATTCGAGGGGTTCCGGAGTAGGTTTCAACACGTATTGCCCATTAGACAGGGTGACCCTTCTAATGCTGCCCTAGAAATACTACTACTAGCCTATAGAGTATATTTTGCCCGAGTCTCAATCAATGTACCTACGTGGGATGAAGGATCCTCCATTAACCATCCATCAATTCGGTCTTTGAGGTTCACCAAGACTAGCCACAGCTTTGACTCGCGAGTTACATCTTTGTTGGGTTTAGATCAAGCCTTATTCACTCAAAGGTCGTCCATACCCACCTCTACCTTCACGGGAAATAATTATAGACCAGTACGAGCTCACAGCGAGGTCATTCGGAGGTAATCATAGTGACCGTTCGAATATCACAATGGTTTAAAAGAGAAAATAGAAAAAGGAAAAAAGAGAGTATCAACGCTCGCCTGTGTAGGTAAGTGTCGAATGATAATAATTGGTGAATACGTATCGAGTATTTTTTTCAAACACGTTTCGAACATCGACGAGGTGAGCGGATGCAAAA
Source organism: Tenthredo scrophulariae (assembly GCA_963978835.1). Classification (NCBI taxonomy): domain Eukaryota; kingdom Metazoa; phylum Arthropoda; class Insecta; order Hymenoptera; family Tenthredinidae; genus Tenthredo; species Tenthredo scrophulariae. The sequence goes on from OZ022228.1 coordinate 18,505,386, forward strand.
TTAAAGAGGACGTACCGTCGTTTCGATCCTCGGAAATAACAACATTACCTCTCTCCGATAAAGTCTTCGTGATACAATATTGAAACTCCCTTCAACATGCATCGGAATGGTCCCATCGATTTCCAAATTACTCCCTACGCAGTCGTCAGCTGCTAACGGGAAAAAGGGTATTTGACTTTAACGCTTGAGAAGGCTGAAGTTAAGCACGGCTTTGTTCAGCGTACGGATCTATCTCCCCGGCAACGATTGCAACTGTTTTTACAATCCCTCTTTTACAAGTGTCATAAAATATATAATTGTTTCGTTTCTTCATTAAAAAAGACTGTAAATCATTATTTGAGTCGTACTATATGGTAGCCGAGTTAGTTCAGTTCGTTTTAAACTCGGTGAGACCTTCATTATATCGTTTGAGCAGGAGAAAACCAGAGCCACGCGTCCTTAACTGGATATTTTTAACGTCTTCAAATAAGGAGGAACTCCGCTCGTCAAATTGCCTTGAAAAACATTATCTTTTCATTCTATACTTCGACGTTACCTCAACTGTAAAACATTAAGAAAACCAAAAATCTCTCTTACCGCTTGTTACTCCACTCAAATACATTTATGGATAATTATTGGTAATGGTACCATTCCACTCGATCCTCAAAATCCTTCGAATAAATTTTTATTGGTTGGCATAACCAAGCTGCGGTTTTATGTCCTTCCACAATTATTTCGAAAAAATGTTAGTCCTAAACCATGCGACGGAGTAGAACGCTGGAACCAATTTTATTCCACTTTCAAAAGGGCTGCACATAATGCGTTGCATCTGTTTCTACACGTAAACGAAACCTGCCTCCTGCAGAGATCCTCCAACTTGTGCTTTTCACAAAACTTGAAATTTTCTTCAAACTTGGATATTACAGCGTGCCTCGAACGTATCGATATAGTGTGACCGTATTTTCGGCGTGAATTTTACCCTCAAGAAATTGAACTCCCAGTCGATACCATTATTCAATTATTCAACCTACATCAGACCCAATTTCGAGTCATAAACTGAGTTCTGAGGACTTTTTTCTCGGTCCGAATCTCGTAATCTAGAGATTGAAATAACGCCATGCGCTGCTGCTTATGTCAGGGCAGGTTCTTATTAATTGAGTCGTATCAACCAGACGGCTAGTTGATCCCGTCTATAAGTACCCGAGAGATAAATCAACCGCGAGATATTCAAGTCAGTATACGACGTTTACTTTATAAATGTGAAGAACCTTCCTCTGTTACGTCGCGGGCTATAGTTCCTTCCCAAGCAATCTTCGTGACACGAAACATAGTTTGAATCTGCTTCGTGGAAACCCAGAAAGCGTTCTAGCTGTCGCTAGTAATCCGTTCGATCAACTAACAAGGAAGTGAGACAATAGCTGTAGACCAAGCTCTCCGCAGTTACGCCTCGTTGTTGGCTTAGATCATGGAGTCCGATAAGTTAACGAGTATCGTTGGCGCCGTGGCACACGCGAACGAGAAAATATACTTTGCCTTTCCCATTCGACCGCAACTGTACAATATTTTATATATATATATATATATATCTACTGTGTACGTTTCACATATACATGCATAGGCACGCGTGCCTTTGCCAGATCGCAGATCACTCCAGGTCTGTACGAGGTTATAGCCTCATGGTAATGTGACGTGGAATCGATTTGTGGAAATGACGATCAGACGATTGATGATGAAAAGTGTTGTCCAATTTTCGACAGATACTTAGGAAATTGAGAATTATCTGGAAAAGCATAGGGCACTGAAGAGAAGTCAGCAAAAACCGGTGCGCTACCCAGTGGAAAATGAGCTCCGATTTGGATTTGGTCGATAAGCAAAGCGCTTCGTCGGTGTTAAAGTTTAGTTTACTTCTTGGCTCGAAAAGGCTGAAGTGCGATTACTTCCGGTCACTTGACAGCATGGTGGAATCAAATTCGTTGCTAAAAACGAAGTCTCGAACAATTGAGAAAGCCAAAGTTTCATATACCTACATAACGGCCAGTGGCAGGCGAGATGATGGATTAAGTATTTCGTAAAGCTGTGAAAATGAAGAGAAGCGATCGCCGATTTAAAATGATATAATATAAATTTCAGGACTTTTTTGGATTTCATGGTATAGTTTCAGGACTCTCAACTCCACTCTGGAAATAATAAAATCACTAAACGCGGAAACAATTTACGAGAGGAGTCGAAAGAGGGTGGAGGAAAGCGGGAAGAGGCAGTAAAGGTTTCTGCTCGATCAGATGTGTAGCTGCTCGATGTAGCGATACACGATATTACTTCCCCACGTACGGCTCACTAACCACGTCTAGAATGGAGCTTGGTACTCTTTCCTACACGGTTACGAACAGCTCCGAACTGGTACAGAGTGTTTGGATGTACCACTACTAAATGTATATACCAGGCCACGTCTAACTCTCAAAATGTCTTTATCGGTTTCTAAATACCAACCCTTACGGATCCGGAGGCTAATACAAGCATAGGTGTCTGAGAAGTAAGCGCCTGCTCTTCAGGGAAAGAAGTACTTGAAGAAAAGAAAAAGAAAGTACATTGGTGATCCAGCCTGGGGTTTTTGAACAAAAAAGAACAGGAATGAAGGAAGCACTCGTAATTTTACAAACATCATTTTCCCATGAAACTGCTTATGAAATTCAATCCAGACGAGAAAATTATCGTTCTTCACGATCAATTGCATTTGAATTCCCGTCGAGATGAATTTTCTCGTAGGTTTCGATATGACTGGTTTCAAAAGAGCCAAAATTTACTTGTATCAAATAAAGTTCCTCGTAGGTTCATGAAAGACTAAATTATTTTCCTGTGTTTACGTATATTCATGTTAGCTGAGTAACGGGGACGGGCCTCTCTTCGAACCTCGGTTTAAACAGGACCGTGTCAGCAAGAGTGGGCGAGAGTTGCAGGCATTGTGTTGCAGCGGTGGTAATGCGGTTCTCTGATTTATTAGCGAGAAGAGCTACGAAGAGGTGTAGCTAATTGTTCTTGCATGGAGATACCCGCGATGAACAGGACGAGCACACCTTCAACGGTGAACACACTGAGGATATATCTGACACATAGCGTAAAAGATGCTTAAGAATTAATTATTTGGCACACGGCGCCTCGTAAGATAGGACCAAGACACCAAGACACCAAGACACGGGACTGGTTACCTTGACTAAGATATTACTTCCGGTTTTGCCAAACTGAGTTGACTAACAATAAGTATGGCAAGGCGGAGGCTTGTGGAATTTAAGTATAGTCGCGATAGTATACTCATACAAAAGCATATTGCAGTTGCCTCTTGATTTTTCTTTCACAAGTTTTTCTTAAGTTTGATGGTCCTCGAAAAACGGGAACTGAATCTGGTCCGAACATTTTTGTGCCGTAATCTAGAACCTGAGTCACATGAAATTATTTCCAAGAGGTAGCGACTATCAAGTGGCATTTCTGAGAGGCCTTAGTGTTCACTTTATTTTTTCTTAAAGGTATCAAGTTTTTATTTCCAGACGCATGTGGCGTTGATAAAGATAAAAATAGGTATGGCTCATGATTAGCAGATTGATCAGAAGGGGTCAGCCGTCGTTATTGCTGGAGAGTTATACGAGAATGAAACGACATTATTTTAAAGCCAATAAACCTACAGTAGTAAATTTCAGAAGTCCGGGTCAGCGAGTGGCTATAAACAAAATTTCGGAGAAGACCCTCTCCACAGTAATGGGATTAGATTTGTTTGCCAAAAAACACATTCGATATACAAGCATATACATCACACATGATATCTTCGCAGATATCTGAGTTATTGGCATTTTCGAGTACCGATCCATATTTTTGGCGATGGTGAACACAGCCCTGTCGAGCTGCTCCAGATATCGGAAAACCGAGGCAGAGTATTGAAAAATTTGGGTATAAATATTCTCAAAAAAACTTTTACTTCGTTTTATGTATTTAGTTGAAAATAAAATTTTCGTAGTCGTGCGTATGTCTGCACGGGTGGTCGGGTTGACTATAGTTTACCGATTCTGGAAATCACTATAAATATAAAAGAGAACGATGTTTGTTAGGTTTATGATCTTGTTCTGTAAAACCGCTCCAGTTTACCCACTCGAACCTCGCACAAGAATTTCGTTACTTTTTATGTCTTTCTGGAGCAGGGCTACACTGGTTTCCTCGATGGTTGGTTGATTTCACGGACGGTAGGTAATGACGTGAGACACACTCCAGTTAAAACTCATAACGGGTGACTGGTGAAAAAAACGCAAAAGAGTGTAGCCTGCTAATGGGATGGGAATTTTTGAAGAAGTCGAGTCCCTGCAGGTGTTTGTAAAATATAAACTGGTTGTTTTGGGTCTGTATTACCTTAATATTTTTTATTGCCTGACGACTTGTTGCACAGAATGATGTGATCTCGCACAAACAGTCTGCAGTCCCATTGACATAAGTCTAAAATTAAATATTTTAATTACAATCCATCGGCTTAGAAGTTTTCTCTGATCTGTCACAATATTTCCAGCGTCACTGAGCTAGCTAATAAACTCTGAGACTATAAGTAGGACGCGAAGCACTACGCTGTAAAGTCTAAATTCAAAGGAATAAGGCGTCGTCAAGAGACATGCAAAAGTGAGTTAATAACGCTAGTGTACAGATCTCGAGAACACGCGAATACCGCCAACGAACAAATATAAATATACATCGTGGCATATTCAGTTGGCAATTATTATGGCAGTTCTTAAGCCTAAAATCTTATTTTATACGGGTGGCAATTTGTTTTGGTAACAAAGCGAGCCTTGGTTGGTGCAAAATGTCTTGGAACTCTTCCAGAACTCGGTTTTAGTTGAAGAGCTTGAACGGGTACGAAGCGGAGACTTCTAACGCGCTTACTTCACGCGTGAGAAAAATGACACGTCTTGTTTGTCAGGCCGTGAAGGGAGATTTAATTTGTCACGGGAGCAGCGACAGCCAAAGAGATATTGAAATTCTTCCTCGTTACATTTACTAATTTTCATAGCTATCGCGTATACCTATAGTTGTATTATGCATAGACGAGCTAGACTCATACTTGTAGATTTTTCAAGCGAGATTTCATTGGTCCATCATTCATTTTTTATACAACTATACTACTATTAATATAAATCGCAAGCTCCGGGTTGACGGATGAAAGCTATTGTGACGTTTAGTGTTAACTCTCTCGTTCCGAAGCAGTTTTCTACCTCTGCATTATTTATCGGTAACGCTTGAGGTAACGAAGTCTACACTTATCTGTATTTATGACGGCATCAAGAATTGACCCAAGGCCTTCACTTCGCTGGTAGACCAAAGGATATAATTTAAGAGGTCACCGTATCGCCAAGATTCAGCAATATTGTGCGACGCGGCGCGTTGCGGGATAGAATAATTCATAAGTTCTTTGTCAAAGAGAGCCCTTTTGTTGCTAGGCTGTTGGTCTAGCCATAGCAGAACTTTACCCGCAAGTCGTCAAGTCGTATGGCAAAGAATCTGTGAAATCTTAAGAAGAAATGAAGGAAAACTTATCCTTGTGGTGTTTACATTAATTCCTGGTTTCCTCATTCTGATCCTGTATATCAATCCGACGTCAGGCCGTTCTCATATCTTAGTCTAGAAATCATAAGGTACAACTTATGGTAAGGTGCGGTTGATTACGAACCGGGGGAAAGTCGGTATACCTAAGTATACACGAATGTAAAGATCCCGAGGGCGACGTGCAAGACTGCTCGTTATATTTATTGATATGAGGTTTCCCGGATCTCGATTCTCATGTACAGCTATAGTCTCATTTCTGAGGTAGTGTAGTCGGATATTTTTCAACGCATGGTTTAAATAATGAGTCTTTCTTGCGACTCGTTAATTGACTTAATGTATGATAAAATACTACATTCCTGCGTGAGCGTGGCATCCGTTGGTACAGCGAGACCATGCATGCACACAGTTTCTAGCATTCTAGACCACGCGTAGGAAAGAAAAATAAAAAAAATGAAAAAAAAAATACAAAATGGATGAATGACCAGACTGTGGAGCCGCTACCACATGGACTTAACTTAGCACGTGCTCTACAATAAAAACCGAACGATTTTCCCTCGGGAGATATAGCGAATAATTATCTTCACCCATACGTAAAGCGAATGGAGTGCAGGGGAATTTGAAAATAATCGTTGAAATATGCATGACTTTGATAGAATGTGTATAACGTTCAATTATCAAAGCTGTGCTAATTCGTATAGTAGAATGAAATTCACCGCATTGAAAATCGGAATTACATATTGGAGAGACGATTGGTTGGATGTATCTAGTTCTCTCTCTAAAACTGCGACTAGTTTCATTGGAAGTCAGCATATGACATGGTCCCTTTGTCCTCGATATCATAGTATGTCGTCCAACGTAGGTATAGAAATGAGAGCAAAGTTCCTGAAGCGAATATCTACCCGTTTTACAAGGTACGGTGGAAATTTCACGAAGAGTGGAAATATTGCCCGAGAGATCTGGAGGTGCATAATAACTCGCGACCATTGCAGAGTAAAGTAAAGTGAAGTAAAGTTGGTGGTGGAGTTCTCTCGAACGTTAAGATATATATATATATATTATATAAGGTATCGCACAACCACACATTCCCACGTTATTTCACCACAATGGCCTTTTGCAGGTTCTATAAACACATATATACCTACCGGCATAGAAACGTGCTATTTTCCTATCAGAATTGCAGCGATACCATGCAGTTCCTACGATACACTGACTCTGTACGAGGTGTGTATTTACAATGGGCATAAACATAACTATACATTCGTTGCACAGTGCCTACAGAACTTACACTGGGCTGTGGCAAACGCAACTGTAAGTTGACTTGAATGTATATTGTAAAGCATGGTGTTGTATATGTAGGTCGCGTTATCAACGATCGTTTGCCCGCAGGGGCCTTGTCTTGTTGTACGGGATCTAACGCGGTCGGTGGTTTATGAACCTGCGATTCCACTGCCCGATGCGGAAGGTCTTGAGGGCGTTCAATCACTAGGATGAAAACGGTGTAAGCGCATTTTAATTTTATTTTCCTTCTTTACCAATTTGAATAATATTCCAGAAGAATCTGACCCTTTCCCATAAGAATACGGGATAATTTGAAATTCTTTAACTCGAATTGAATTAGCGTAACCCACTAAGAAAGCTTCGAATAATTATGGGACGCTCGGATTCGCGGTGTTTCAATGTTGACTCTCCACGCGGTTGGTTTATTTTTAATTACTATCGATGATCGTACAGAATCACGAAAGCGCCATCAGAGATCAAAGGGTATTTAAAAGGGGAACTCTGCTTCAGATGGTATTGAAAGGCAAACATGATTTGGCATTGGTAATAAATCCAGCACCGATCATTTTGCGTTTAGACAAATTTTCTTGAAATCTAATTGGGCTGGGAAGAGTTAACTCAAATAACTATTATAATTGTTATGCGGGAAATGGTAGGCTTTCTCTCGAGGCAATCAATTAATATAAAACTTGTACGAGGAGTGAAGCTTTCAGCCTGACATCCAATAGGAAGTAAGGTGGTAATTACATGCAATTCGTTACTATGCCTCGGTGAACGGACAGCGTCGTTATCTAGGTGGGAAAGTAAGTACGCGTCACCCTTATATGCCATAGTACGTATGCATGTCCGTGGATGGGCCTGGCATGCGTACATGCTTAAAGTATACGAGTTTAATATAGTGACCTGCCGCCGCAGGCTAGGCGATAGAACGACGACTAATACATAAATTTACGTGCATAAATACCATCGAGGTATTGAAAAACTTCGCTTCAGGCTTTCCTATCCTCCGCAATCCATAGCGGTATGCATAAGTATACTTAATTGCTTTTATTTTATTCACGCGATAATCGACCGATGGGCAACATACGCAGTGACGAAATATTGTGTCAATTGATAAAACGCCAAGAGCGTATAGCCGAAATTATAATCGCTAATAAATTGTCTCTTTAATAAACCAGGCTGTGATCTATAGGTTCATTTACTCGTGAAGATAACTCACTAACATCGATCAAGATGCATAGGGTACTTAGGACTTCCCTCCGACATACCAAAATGAAAATAATGAAGTAACATATTTTTTGCAGCAACCACGTCATGTAATAGTAATTTTCGCAATCACAAAGAACGGCGTAGACCGACCTCAATAATTTCTTCTCGACAATTTCCTTATCTCGAGAAAAATTTCCGATCATGACGTGTATGCATGTTTCTTTGTGCATATTGACTATGATTGGTAATCATTTTCAACTGCGGCAAACTCCATGCAGTAAAAACTCTCCGCTTCATAATCTTGTGAGAAAATATGACGCGATCAACATTCGTACGTATATTGTTTTGTATACGCCATCAGCATCTGCAGTATAGAACGGGTAAGTTTTCGTTACCATAATTTAAGACCAGCCCGATAGTAATTACTAAGACGTGAAACAAGCGGCGTAGAACCTAGACGAGGGAACAACAACGCCGTTCGGTCCCCTTGTGCAATCAGCGGTCCAACATTTAAATTAATGGATGTATGCCTGCACCGTGACCTCTGTGAGAATAGGTATTATGTCTTTATCAACCGACGTTGGAAACAGCTTTGTTCTTGTCGAGAGGAGATGCGGAATTAAAATATTTTTTTACGTTTTAGGTAAGCCGAGCATGTCTATAATATTTGGTTGTTTTTTTTTTCTTCATTTTTTGGTATTTGCGTCGAGTGGGATTATAGTGAAAGAGGGCAGCGAATGAAACGAAGTAATTCTGAGAAATGTAGATTTTTCGGACATGTGCGGCTTTCGTGATACAGAGTGAATACCAGTTCGCAGTTAAAAATTATACTGCATTTGATAAGGTGGTTGTAAAAAGGTTTAGTAATTTATCACGTGGCATATGCATCTCTGTCGGCACTGGGCAATTAATAACCCGTTTAATCAGCCCTTTCCACGTCGGAACTTTAACGGAAAAACTGTAACGGTAAAAAACACGTGATTTATAGTAAACAGGGCGTAAAACAAAATCACGCCGCGAGATAAAGACGTGAACTGTAAGAATGGGAGGATAAAAAGATTAAAGGATAAAATATTAAAGTTATCGATACCGCGGTTAGCCAGCAGTCCGATCAGCCCACACCCACTAACGCGTAAATACAATTTATCTTGTGGAAATTGAAATTGACGGATTTTTCCAACGTTGTAAAAGGATATAGAAAATTGTTAAATAGAATTTCGCAGGCTTAAAACTTCGTGAATTCATTTTCCTTTACTATTTTCCATAGAGTGATCATGCATCCGACTCGGAATATTTCCCGAGTTCACCGCGGCAGACCACGAAAGCGAATACCTGAAGTTATATGCACGAAGCCCGAGGGTTGAAGTGAAATTTTGCGAACTCCTGACGAGCTAATGCTAGCGCAGCAGCCCTGCAAAGGCCCGAAGAAACATACTGGAAATTCGTCTGGTATGGCTCTCCATTGCTATTTGAATGGGAATAAAAGGAAAGCTATTTATATTCCTCTCGTTGAAGAGGCGAGTGAGCGAAAAAATTTCGCTAAACAAGCGAGAACCAGCCAGCTAAGAAAAACCAATGCAATTAATTTAATTGCGATTCTGAGATAATCAGTTCAGGAATCCTCCACTGCTTCTTTTTCCTACCAGCCACGCTCCACGACGTCTTGCCTTCAATCCTGTAATTGATAAAAGCTTCCAATTTCCTTTCGAGATATATTTACACCCGAGGCTCGAGACAAGGTGAAATAATGGTTCTGGTTTGTTTACCGTAAACACAATCGACGCCTCGAGACTCGGTCCTTTGACTATCCGCTCTCGCTTCCGTTGCTGCAATCGACGCCCAAGAGATCTGACTGATTCCTTCGATCGCAAGACAGCAAACATGGTGGTAGGTTCAATTCCGAGAGGTTCAGCATACAGATCTTAGCTTAGGACAATGACGTGGGAGAATCGTTGGATATAGCCTATTTTACTTTGACCGAGTATCGAAAGTTAGCCCTGTCTGACAGCGGTGACTTGCGTCGTTAAGAAAACACACCCAGGCGCATCAATCGCCGGCCATAACCCAACGGTAATTAATATAATTAATAACTCGTCGACGAGTGCCTCCCACGGCTGAGAACAAGGTAAGACTTTGGACTACACAGTCAGGGGTTATACCTGAATACCTGAGAAAAAAACCAGGGACCCCTCAGCCTCCTGTAGTGTCGGCAAAAGGGAGGAGGAAAAAAAGAAAAAGGAAGAAGAAGAAGAAGAGGGAAAAATAAAAAAACGCTAAAACGAGAGACGAAAGAAGAGAGGGTAGATCTGTAGGCAGGGGGTAGACGCACAGAAGTGATTGATAGACCTTAGAAAAATACAAAAGGCTGGATTAAGAGATGGATCGGGTTGGCTTGGGCCTCTGTCTAGATCTGTCTGTTCCAGGCTGTCTTACCCCTAATAAAATAACTTTTATTGAATAAAATTGATGCGTCGATCCGGAGAAGCATAAAACTCTGCACTGCTAAGTAGATTTGGTTTCTTTCCGAAGATGGCAACCCGTTTACCCTCGCCTTGACGAGTGATAATCAATTTTAGTTTCATTCGGGAAAACAACAGCTAAAATTATGGGATGTAAAGAAATCTGATCATTTGCAGAGAAATCTTTACCAGGAGACATCTGCTGAGTGCCGATGCTACTCCTCGGATCTGATCGCCTTGACCGACAGGTAGAGGAAGATGCATCTGGGATGAGGTCATTTGACTCATAAAGGTTCGTTCATACACGAAACATCGGTTCTGCGATGGATCGACGAGCCCCAAGACCCATATTTCTAGAATTAGGAGACTGAACGATGGACCATCGAGATCTCCCCTGTTCGGCAATGCCCTAAAATATTTAGCACTATCCACGGTGAAAGCACTATCTATCTCTGATCTGGAAATAGTAAAAGTGTCCTTTATATACTGGCTTATATTCTTGATGGTGTTAACGTCCGTACACTTTGCACGATTTTGTGCAAGGTTCACACTGTTGTGCAATACTTTGATCGTATCGGCTTGTCTACGGCAGCTGTGCTCTACTCTCGTTAAAAATAACTAGAGCTCTCAAATATCGAGAGAAGAAAAATTGCTCTTTTAGCAGCCTTGTGCGCGGCCAAGGGAACAAGGATTACGCGAGTATTACACAATGGCAAGCAACACCGGGCCCTTTGTGAAAATGTGCGTATATGACCGTACCTCAGAAGCTAGAGCATGCGGAAAAATCTATTCGTTTTAATTCACTTTTAACAATAAGGATTCTCTTCTCAATTTCGGGTCAACGAGTCTACTTGAAATTTTTTTTTTCTCACCAATGGGAGACTATTTTGCTTTAGGATTATCGGCAATAAGAAAACGGCCACAAATGCCTTTCACCAAATCGCTGTAGGTAGCTGTTGGTTTCAGATTTTGTTGCAAGTAGCAACACAATACACGCGGCGATGAAACATGAGATCAAGTGTATAAGTCGGGTGTATTTGAAATTGGAATAAAATTCGACCAAAATCAGTTTTTAATACGGGATACACGCATGTGCGCATATCTCGTGGGCTTGAAAATTGGTCTGATAAACGAAGGCGATTAAATAATTGGCCGAATGACCTGACCGCAAGCTTTCCCCAAACTCGTCGAAATCCTTTGCGCTTGTAATGGTGCTAGAATACCTAATTGCACCTTCGAAATACCCACGAACGTTATACCTTTCTTCCAATTTGCTAAAAACACCATTTCTACCGTACCGAAGAACCTGGCTATCGGGGCAATTCTGGTAATGGACGCAAAACGAGAAGGCATGCTGCTACTCGCCGGCGACATGGAGTGGCGGAATTTAATTTCACGAAATGCCAGGTCAACCCGCGATGCCTGCAGTCATTCTCAATCTTACACTGGGATTCGAAACTTTTACTTGAGTCTTGAGATCGCCTTTTATATCATTCGGAATTGTATAGACTAGGTACTGAAATATAAATTTACCATCAATTTTCAATCCATATTGAGGAAACAGGCGTAATCGACGATATTCGATAACGCCTGACGAAAAATAAAAATAATGGTTTAAACTGCCACCGAGAACATTAGGAAATTCCATCTTTCGGTAAAATCTCCCGACCACGATCTTGGCTGGTTTAATTGAAATAGAATATTCAAAAGCGGACCGCTAAGCTTTCAAAGCATTGAAATGCATAGGAACTTACCTAGGCTTATTCATGCGATTGTATAACTAGCGAGGTATAAAGCCTGTTGCACAAATGCTTGACGGTGTGCCACAGAGTTTTCAGTATACGCTCAAGTTACAGGCTCTATTGAATCAGTGCATTTCACAAATGCACCCCACGACGATTTACAAACTAGCGTGTAATACTGGCCACGATTATATGCCAACGACTCTGTTGGCAAAGACTTGTACAGGACAGCTCAAATCATGACGACAGGCGACGTGATACTGGGACTAAATTTGCAATGATTCAAAAACCAACCGTAGGAATTCATCGACCATCAATGTACTACGTTTCTGCTTTTGCTTGGCGGTCGTTCGGGTGATTTTAACGTCTTATGAATATCAATTTTTGAGTTTATTTTGAAGAGAACTGTACGCGAGCAGAGTTACTTCATGCTACACTCGCCCCGTTCGTTCATTCCGCTATATTCTACTCATTCATCGGCTGCGTTTCTGTTAACAATGGATAGCAGGACCTCGAGGGCATTCGACCTGAGTCGAGTCGATTCACAGACCTCTTCAAAACTAGCCGTATAATAAGTTTTTAAGGTGCTTTCAAGTGGGCCATATGCGATGTAAAATCACTTAACTGAAACGAGACCCGTCGGCTATAAAGCAACATAAAATAATTGTTTGCTTCTTTTTTCTGTGCATATCATGAATGTATCGAGATATTTATAGGTATACCCGCATACGACATAAAGTTGCCAGTTTCCTCATATTTTATCTTCACTGTATACCCTAGAAACTTTTTTTTTTTCGTTTTTCATTATTGAATAGGCGATCGCGTTTCTAGTTTATAAAATATAATTCCAAATCGTGGGGCTTATTAATATAATAGATCCAAGGCGAAAAGACTTGAATTAGTTAGGGTGGTGTGCAGTAGCAATAGCTGATATCACCTTACCGGAAACGTTACGGGATCTGTATACGAGTAGGTTTGTAGAATGAGAGCGAAACATGATCAATTCATTTATCGCGTATTTGGTGCTTTGTTAGCTGTAATTTTGTTCCCACGGGAAACCCGAGAACGTGCGAGGACTGCGAACAAAGGTGAGTAGAAAAATTTGGAAAAAATAAACCGACGAAAACTTATAGCTGACAATGATTTTGCTTCTGTTTGAACAACTAGGTAGGCGATTGGAAAATAAACCTTGGAGTTGAAAATTTGACGACTAACACAGGTTTTAAAAATAGAAGAACGTATCATTACGATCTACCTTGCCCAAAGATCACCCAATACAGGACCAACTAAGAAAGGACAAATACTGACATTATAAGATGTTAGTTCTTCAGAAGAATCCATGCCGCTACTCGAGGGCACAGCAAGCTTTCACGTACCCACATACAACGGCATGGATAGCAATTTACAAAACCGCAGTTTTCAATTAGCGGTATCTTGCCAACGGCATTCTTTGGCCCAGTGTTGTCATTAAACATTAATTGCGGCCAGACAAAGATTATAGAGCGAAAGATTTAAGAATCCGAATGAAATTCAGAGGCCTGCGTGGGCCTTCTTGCCTGCTGCTGGAACCTCCGAGAAAGGGTCCAACTCAACCTGTTATTAAGGGACCCTGCCGATTAGATTGCGCTAATGGCGAACTGCTGTCTGTTCTCAAAAAGGTTCCAGTCCTTAAAAATTTTAGACGGTGGGAAACGGAAATGTGCGCCAAAACCTTGAGATCCCATCAGTTTCAAGAACAGAGTTTATGCCTATTATACTCACATTTTCCCTACAGTTTTTCATTAGGTACCTCTGCTTCCTACCTGGAACCGTAGCACATATAGATACTCGACATTTGATGTGCATCCTGACGTATTCTTGGGTATTATAGATAATAGCGAGAAATTTCAGATCACGTGCAAACTACTCTCAGTCACAATACTCCGCGGAACTGTATGGATGCAGCCAGTCATTACTTCCATCTGGTATGAGAGTGATGTGAACGTGAACCAACTGATTCCTGCCCGTTTATAAACAGCAGTTGTACCTGCGTGGTAATATCTATCACTGCTATATAAGTCTATGAAAACAGAGATCAGTTTCTAAAGTCTACGAGTCTATCTGAGCAGAAGATCACAAGGCGGCTTCTCCGGCTTTCTACATTTCGCAAACCTGTGAACGATGTTAAACCGCGAAGGTAACGCTTACTGTTAATGACTGCGAACGAATCCTTAAGGTAGGCATGTCTCGCGCTTCTAAGGTGATTTGTACCGGGATAGTTCCCAGAATCCCTTGGGGCGGGGCGCGCGTGATTATCTCAAAGAATAGGACGAGATCTCGTTTGTGAATTACACTGATGTGGCTAGGAATCCAAGGAAAGGGCAGAATTTGTAGTTAAGTGAGGATAATTCTGCTCTAGGCAACTGCAGTACAGGTATATTTCAGGTGAACAAGTCCTGCAGCGGGATACAATCTTCAAGATTGTGGGTCTCGGTGGTTGGTCTCCGAAATTACCAGGTTACCACAAGTTCCAACAATATCCTTCCTATATCCAGAAAATTAATCTATCATTAGAGAACGCGGAAGATTGTTTCTTGTGTACGTATAATATACATTCTCAAATCTGAATAGAAACCATACCTTTACTAAGATAGCGTCACAAGGGGTTGGAAAATATACACTGTTTCGCCCCAACTGCTAGCTGCCTCAAAAAGCCACCCAATAAAGCATAAATTCGTTCTTCTATTTGCACAAGCTTCATTTCCACCTTTCTTTCGCTATGATATGGTCATCCTTGCACAGACTGATAAAGTGCCTCATACGGTTTTCCAAAAAATGACAAGTTCTTAAATGTATCTGTACATCAGGCATATGTTATCATCATTTTCTCCATGCTAGGATAATGGAATTTTTTTTTAAATGTCAAGCCCAGACTGATGGAAAGATTATGGTAAAATGTAAGTTTCGGATGGATAATATCTCTTGCGACAATCGATTGAGATTAAATGAGTTTAAAAATCAGAAGCTTGTATGCATAATCACAAAAATCAACTCTGTGAAAATTGTCAGAATTAGAAATCGGATGAAATTATTGCATGTGCTACCTTCAATCGAACTAGACTATCGTACTTCAAGCAGGTCGTATGATATTTTATATGAAATGCTACGTCATGAATGGTAATTAACATGAATCCGTGGGAGATTGTTGTAAAGTATCAGTACTTGTGAGCATAATAGTGATAGAGCTTTTTCGATCGAAGCCAGGGATCTAATTAGTGAAAAGTATCAATGCCTATAATCTATGTATATACATATATCTGTATGCATGTATATATGCACGTATATCTATTGATTGAAGTAAGCTGAGTTGAGGAGCTAATTGAATCTCACGGTTTCACTTCTATTCACTGTGTGTCGCGTAATTCCCAGAATTCTATAGTCGATCGACGAATCAGAAAATTTACTTCGAAAGTAGAAAAAAATCGAACCTACCTGAGCATTTAACAGTATGACGTTTTCTCCTGTAGTAGTGTGCATATTATCAGATCCATTAACCGCTATTAGCGACCAATGGTACCTCTCTTGAGATACGGTCAATACTTCAGATATCCGTGCATGTATGCATTTATACCTACATCCTCGAACGCTCCAAAGTGGATTCATTTGTTTTAAGACCTGAAGAGATAAGATCCTACCTTCCAGATAACCCTTTGGAACTAAAAATATCTTCTTCGAAAATGTCCCTCGAATATCTCCAACAGATTGTTGAAATAAAGAGCTAGAGAAAAAGGCTTTTGTATAGTTTATGCACTTCGAGAGGGGTTCTGAGGTCAGACCTCCTCAGATTCATCGGTGCATTTGAGGAATAGGACCGCGGCAGAGGAGGCGACGCATATAACCGAAGAAGAGAAGAAAAAGACTCAAATTTCACAAGGGTGGACAACTTTCTGTAACTCTAGACGGTAAATATTGGATTTCTTTTTCAAAATTAATGAGGACACCGCGTCAGAAAGAAAACGAAGAATTCTTCTTAGTCGAAAATGTGGATATATATAGTGCGACTCTCCCTCCTTGATTTTTATTTAAATGATCTACTTTCACCCCTCGCCTGCCTAACGGTTCTGAATCAATTTTTTACCTGCAACTTTTCAAGACGGTGGATAAATATAATGTGAACTTCGTATTTAAACAGAATCTCAATGAATACTTCAACTTTTTGTTTTATTCCTTTCGAAGATATAAGAATAACGAAACTTTTCCATCTCTGCGCATCGATAACCTATCGATCATTGAACATAATAATATTAAATGCCCACAAACGCGAGTTTTCTCCCCGTAAAATACTCGCTTGGAAAAAAAACTCCCTAAAAATTTTCGAACCGACGTTAATTAACGAAACGCTGAGCATTGGCCTCCGATAAAAGGACTGACAGCGGTTAGAACAGCCCTCGAAAGAATGTCTTAAACCATCTCCTTGCAGGAGGGATTTTAGTGGTGAGGTGGTGATCTTCGACAGCGAGTTCTCTAACATGGCGTCTTCGACGTTTGGCGTCTCTCAGCTAGCGAAACGAAAGGCTGAACAACCGTACAAGAGTTTCCTCTCAAGGAAGGCAAATAGTTCGAGACCTCGAGAAGTGCCTAAGAGATAAGAAGGCATAGCTCTTGGTTGGGAAAAAATAAAAAAAAAAAGGCTAGGGGATGCCGCCAGGTGCCTATCCCAGGTAGACATAGACGAATGATAAAGGGATTGGTTACCGATGGACCTCGCTCTAATTAGTTAATTACTTTCTGTCACCCCAGCTTGACGAATTCACAAAGAACCTAGCCCCTCGCTCTTCGCCTCGATTCCATGGCAACTGTGCGGTTTCAGTTCCGGGGTTTGTTTTAATTCTTGGTTCCTTTGTTAGAAAGATCAGGCCGAGAGAGTTTGGAGGTTGAAAACGAATAGGAATTTTGATAATTCGCAACTTTGGAGGTAATCGCGATGTGTTCTAAGCACAGATTTCTAGCACGTGTAAACGAACCGAAAATACGTGATGGTGCATACCATTACTCGTCAGTGAGGAACAGTGGTTTAACAAACAACAAACAATAGTTGGAAGCAGACCTATCATCCCGTCAACACGTGTTACTTTGCTTCCAACATGGAGTGGACAGCAGATGCCTCCTTTTCAGACCATGTATACCAGACACGGGTGTAATACGGATTTTGTCTGGGTAAGTGCAGGCGTTGCAGGGGGCCGAAAACGTCTGGAGTGCCTGGACCGAACATTCATGCATAACGAAATAACTTCCTGCGAAAATTTGCAATCTTACTTTGTGAAGCAATTTTTGATTTGCACTTCTTCAAAGCAGATGGCTTAGCGCTAGTATTTAACATCTCATCCAATAGTCCAGCAGGACCCTTTCTCCCCATAGTATTATAAATTGTTTTAAATGCAGCATAAAGTAGCTGTGATCTTCAGCATTTCACATAGAACGACGTTCCCTACGTTATATTTGTCAACGCTGAAAGAAATATATTCCTTTGTCTAGAGTTCAGACGTTAGAGAGTGAGAGTTCTGACAGAAGTATGCGGCCGCTAGAAAGGACCGTATTTCTCGAAACCTCCTACGGCTAGGATAGTTATGACCGTCTAAAATTTGGACGACTCAAAAAATGCATCGGGGAAGGGCTGTATCATGACCCGACGAGACCACCCCCTGCTGGTAAACAGCCCCAGTCCCTCAGGCGGCAGAGGGGGGTGTGGTTCCTGAGCCAAGGTTCGAGGCACTAGGACCCAACGATCCCTTACGATCCTCAAAAACCTGTGGTCAGCCCATACCAGCCCATTGCAACCCTGCAGGGCGGCAGACCTTTAGCCAAGACCCTATAAGGGCTGTAGACTGAAGCATTATGCTGGCTAAACATTATATCTATAGGACCGTTGCACCGACGTTTATAATGGAATAAAAGTAACTATGTTTATACAGGATTATTATTTGAGGTTTCAGAGTGCCGGTGGATCACAGAGTCGAATTATCACCGGGTTTAAGATTAGGGTAGCGGTTTCTTTCTTACGTAAAGTTTACAACTCTTGCACACAACGATTTAGACTTCGTAAATCTTTAAGTGCAATGGCGATAGCGCTAATGGGATATGGAATAGGGATATAAGGAGAACAAAAGGTCGTTAGGATTACAACAAATGGTGTAAATCCAGCATTTTCACTTATGGCTGTACGGTGTAAGAACAAACCAGCGATAAGTAGTACTAAACTACTCGCAGCTATACCATTATTTTCTGCTCTTGTTACAGTAACTCTAAGCTAGTCAATTCCATACCAACAAACCCGATAAAAGTTTCCAGGGGAATTAGTTCTAGTAAGCTTGAAGAGATAGTGGGCAAAATGGCGATTGGAGAAGCGCGAAAGTTTTCTGATTCATACATTTCATAGGTGTCGACGTATTCTACATTGAAGTATTATATGGGTTCAGGATAACTGGATCATAAAATTGAGCAAAAAAAATTGGAGCACATATAGTATGGAAATCGAGTACGGAAATAGGAATTAGACCATGGTTGAGGGATGCAGAAAACATACTAGAGGTATTCGTAGCGGTTGCTGTTCATTCTGTTCAAAACTGATCCAGGATTGCTTTGAAGAAGATTTTCTTTTTAATATGCGGTTATCCTACGGGAACGAAATTTTTGAACAAATAATTGTTGTGATTCCGTATTCTAGTACATATTTAATATTTTCTTTTAATTTCTATTTAATTTAATTTCCGCGACAACCTATGGTCTGTGGAAGAAGTTCGAAGAAGGAAAGACACCTACGAGTGAATATACAACAGGATGCGTCTGGCGCATAAAATTAATGCTATTGTATGGAAACAATAGAATTTACATTAATGAAAATAAAAGGTATATCTACTCTACTCGTGAACAATTGCTTTATAAAAGAGGAGGTATTTCGAATTGTGTTTTTTAGTTTCTTTACTAAAAAATCTTGAACGCAAATTGTTTGCTAAATTACTGCAAGTAGTTAAACGTTGAGATGTCAGAAATGAATGAGATCCACAATGAAATCTCATAAAGTGAAGAGAACAATGAAAGATGAAGAAAACTCGTTAGAGTTTAGAGAAATTCTATCGCAATTGTTTGCCAGATGTGAGTCCAACGTGATGAATAACTTTTGCTTACCTACTGCAGTCTTCTTCTTTTGAAGAGCGAATGCGATAGCCAGGTCCTCGGTCTTTCATCGTTCAACCATTTTACCTCCTCAGTCAAGTATACCGGTTTATTTAATAGTTATTAAAGCGACTCGATTACTAACCGAGTTTTGACGTCGAATGCAACCTTCCCCGGACATATACTTACCACGCAAAGTACCTCCTAACTTATTTTTATACTTTTTATCCATTAATTTATTACCTATCTTGTTTCCGGAAAG
Organism: Tenthredo scrophulariae; assembly: GCA_963978835.1. Taxonomy (NCBI): domain Eukaryota; kingdom Metazoa; phylum Arthropoda; class Insecta; order Hymenoptera; family Tenthredinidae; genus Tenthredo; species Tenthredo scrophulariae. Next base: position 18,525,038 of record OZ022228.1, read on the forward strand.
AATTTTATCAATATTCTCTATCCCTTTGACGTTGTAGGATCAAGCACGTTCTCTGGAGATCATGAACCTATATGTTTCTATACAAATTATCATCAATTTTTATCGACGGCGAGAACCACAGCTAAAGGTTTGTTTTGGCGTTAATACTAACGAGACATACGTACCCTGAACAGCCCCCCTGATATTAAGCAAAATTATTCGGTTGTGGTCCTGATAATTATACACTAGTCACTCGGTTTGTGCATGAGAGGCGAAATTAACTTTATTAAATTGTTATAGTCTGACGGTAAATTCACCCCTGGTAGTACGTCAATTGATGCCAGAATTCCGCAACGTGGTAGGTCTCCGCGATATGCCAGACTGTTCATCGCGTAGTTTCCACGTTACTCCTCTGTATTTAGTCAAATTCGTGTTATTAATGGATTTGTTTGCAGTGCCTGCTGGATAGTCAATATTTATTTATCTAGGTAAGCGATGTTGCGTCAGCTGCCTACGCTTCGTTTTCCCTCATTGCATTGGCGAGAATGAAGCTTAAAAGGCATTACAGGTACATAAATAAATGGCCACCATATCCATTGGATGAAAAAAAATTATTCACACGGAGAGTCTGTACCGGTGTGATAATTATTAGCCGAGGTTATTTTTTTCTTTTTTTTTTTAACGCGTACCTATATCCGACGAAATCGTACCTATATATGCGTCAAATCATTCATTGGTTTCAAATCACTCGAGTATTTAAAGCAATGAAAAAATAAACTTTATTCGTTGTCTTGATAACGCGTAAAAATCGGGTGCATAAAACCGAACGTCAGAGCTGCGGTAAAAATATTCGAGAGTTTCTCCAAAGTCAAATGTAAAAGTACGAGTAGGTTCGTTCTCGACAAACACACAAGAATGGAGAAAAAAAGTGAAATAAAAGGAGCGAGTCAACGCACGGTGAACTTTGGGCGAGTATTGGCTATTGGTCAAAGTAAAATATTGTTTTAGTAATACGGGACGACGAGTTGTTGATAGAAATTCAAAGTGAAAGAATTAGGTACACAAGGAAAAGTGCCGTTTTTTATTTTCAGTCTTGTCCCTTGGCCCACCATTGTCTCATTTCCAGAATCCGGCTCCCAGATTTACCAAGATCGTAATAGCGACAGGTAGAACAGGTTCCCAGTACAAAATCGATGATACCTAATTCCAGGAGAAAAGGGTGAAGGACCTTCGTGCTGTAGAAATTTAATAAACAATATTCGATGATTAACGATCGTGAGATGAATCTTCTGGACTTTTTCTGCTGTCAATTTGATATAATTTTTTTTTTCAACTGCCGAGACTTCTGTATAGGAATTATGAATGAATGAGGAGATGCATGCATCCATTATGACCACCCGATTTCGCACGTTTTAGTAAAGCGAATCGCCGTCATAGTCGAAAAGTCGGGGGTAAAAATCGATCTCAATGAACAATTATGAACAATATCGAAGAAAAGAAAGCGAAAAATTGATCACAATCAGTTTGCGCATCCGGAGATGTGATTAAAAAAAAAGCCAGCACATCTCTTCGGTGACTACTGACGTTCTTCGAAATTCGAAGCCAGTGAGCCGCCAAACCAAAGGCACTCAAGATCTTAAATATTCACAGGCAAGTTCTCTCCCTCGCCTCGGTCTGCTCTTCGTAGTTTCGAAGCACGCACAGCATCCCAGAGGGTCCAGCGTCTTCCTTCGCCCCCGCCCCCCACCTAGCCTATCCCTTCGTCCCTCTCTCTTCTCCTCTTCTCTTTCCGCCACGCGGCCCGCGCCGTCAGCCTCGGTTGCCCTGGCGGGATTCAGTTGGCTTCAGTTTGCCGCGGCGGACGCGCATGCTAACATCGCCCGAGGGTTGCTCTGCGCTTTAATGCGCTGCGCTAAGGGTTGTTTCGATAAATAATAAAAGAGCTTATTTTCTTCTTCTTCAATATTAATTGAATTATGAAAACTTGAATATTTTTTTTCTTTTTTTTTTTTTTTACACACGCGATTTCACGGGGCTGTTTCGCTGTCGTTTTTTATTCATGGTTTTTTTTTTTCTTCTTCTCCATCTTCTCCATCTTCTTCTTTCATAAGTTGAAGATTCAACTTCGCCTGTATAATTTGTGAAAAAGTGAGTGCAAGAACGTAAGAGAAAAAGAGATCGAGAGAAAGATTATGTGACAGGGAAAATTTGTTCAGTCAAAAGAAAAAAGAAAAAAACATTTTATTCTACAAATGGTGGAGACATTAATTGAATGATTAATTACAGAATAGTTAATAAAAATGATGATTGTTTAACTCGCTGTTCAAGATAGAGAAGGAGAGTAAAATAATAATTCATTATTCATAAATCATAATTGTTGGAATAAAGTCTATAAATAATATGGTAGATTGTAACAAATGAGGGAGTGTGACGGTTAGCCGTGAATGTGGAAATATCAGTGAAGTGAGATTAAAACACGAGTAAATTAATGGATACTGTCTCGAGCCGCTAACAGCTTGTGTAAGTAAATCCATTATAACCGCAAATATTTTCCTATGTAATTGAGTGAAAGCCAACCACTTACGCTCGCCAAGGGTACCATTTAAATTCATCGAATCTTCGCTTCAGCAGTAATGAAAGAATGATTCAAAAAAAAAAAAAAATAATCAAAAACGAATCAACGTTATCGCGTAAAGCATGATGAATACTTCGCAACGCTGCACAGTTGAACTGAAAGAAGAAACAAATGAATAATTGATGCTAATTATTGGTCATTATAATAATAATGAATTTTCGTACGCTGATTGCCATACGGATTATATGAAATTTGATAAACTTGTCTAGAATTTTCGGGAAGATAAGTAAAAAATATTATGAAGATGCGTATAGCTAGACTCTTCCCTCTTTCTTTCAGCTCTTCCTTCCTCAATTCCGGAGCAGTAGGGTGAAACGTATTTATTGCGTGGTGACCAATTCCCTCGATTATAATATGTTGTATATGTGTAGGACGTAGGTAGATGCATGTATGATTAAATAAATAAAGATGGTGTATATAGAGTAGCAAGAATAAAATGAATAGACATAAAGGCTACTGCGCTGGAAAAAAGTAAAAGAAAAAACTAGGGTGATAAATCAAAGCCGATAATTCTGCAGGTATGGGGTACCTACCCAGCTACCGTGCGCAGTTGTCGTTTGAGCCTTTGACTGTGAGAATCAAATGCAATAAATCCGTGAGAAAATTTACATAGAATTATACAAAAGGGATTTCACGTCCTTCGTGTTAGTATTGAACGGCGGATATCCTGTTTGATTTTCGGACATGCTGATTGATCGAGAAAATGTAAATTAGGAGAAAATGAATGAATGAAAGAAGAAGAGAAAAAGAAGAAGAAGGAGAAACTGAATCCGTTCACCTTTTAGCACCGTTCTGTTTTCCCTTCTCCATTTCTTCTTTATTTCATTTTTTCGGACGGTCGGGCTAGCGGATAGAGAAACAGCACGCCTACGGGCTCTCCTAAGAGCGTGCCAAACAGGAAGTGCTTAGGACGTGATAGGCGTGCAAAGATAGGCGCGGTTAAAAAGATGTTCTTTTCTTAAAGATAGTGCAGCAGAAAGGGGCGTTAAAAAACCTGACTTAAAGTTTAAAGTACCTTGTAGATGCATCGTCGAATAGATTTTGAAAAAAGTCACGTAGAATTACGTAGAAAGTCAGCTAGGGGGGGCCCGGATAGCATGAGAGAAAAAGCGGAAAATTTTCTTCTACTCCGAAATAAACTCAACCCGAGGTTTAATTTATAGGGCGGAACCTGGAGCTTTCGGAAGGTTCGTTCGTACTTTAAATCTTACGTACTACTATTTTATTTCACTTGGTGTTTGATCTTCCTGTATTTGCGTTGCCACGAATCTTCGGTTTTACCGTGAAACAGTAAAACTTCGTATCTCTTTAAAGAGAATACGAGACAAGTTACGTTGACGTATGAGAATGCGATGCCACAAATTTGGGAAATTCGGGCTCGGATCACGCGCCCGATGAATTTCAATACTCAACTTCTCTCACCAGAGTTGGAAAACTGCGAAGGTATATAGCTTTGTATCTTTTCGAAAAGCCACCTCTTGAAACGTACGCCCATCCTGTTTTCATTTAAAGAAGAGAACAAAAATCTGGTGAACATTTCAAGGAGCTTCTTCCAGGCACCTGGCACACGAGATCCTGCATCTGCGGATTTCAGATCCATGAGAGATTCGTCTAGCGCACTTCGTGAGAACAGGGGACTACCTGCGTCGTCGACAAAGGCAAACACGGAATCATAGAATTGGCAATTCACGCTTGAATGGTTTCATGTGGTTTCGACAATAAAAGTATCAATGCAAAGTCAAGAGCCCCGCACGTTTTGCTTTTCACTTTTCCCTCTTTTTCCTATTTTTCTTCGGACAGTTTATTCGCCGTTTATACGCGGGAACGATTTTTCCCAAAGTTTCTTGTTCCGGTATTTCATTCGGAGTAGATTACGCGAAGAAAAAGGCGCGATATGTTTCCTTGGAAATATGAATTACGTAAATCACATCATCGATTCCGTCTCTAGGTATTTTCCTGCTTCGTTTTTCACGGTGAAAAACCGTGTGAAATATATAACCGAGGAAAGGGTTGGGGGCTTCCACGCTCTCGAGGATCGTGCATAGTTCAAAAAACGATTTAGAACGTCTAGAAATTCTTGCGATTTGACCTCTGAGGTCAAATCAAATGGAAAGATGAATGGGAAATGAGAATGCTTTGTCAATTTTTGGGGTTCTCGACATTTTTCTCAGCGGGGTTTCGCCGCGAATGATATATTTGTATTTTCCGCCCAACCCCCGCGTCCTGCACCCTAGGGATGGATTTGAATGTTTGTATATTTTTGAGACGCGTCTTCTACGGGGGCGCTGGGTCTTTGGGCGGTTAAAGAGAGACCAGCTTTGATCAAAGGCACATGCACCAGGGGCATGAAATTATTTATTTGTAACCAAAGCCGTGAAATATATATAAAAACACGAGTAACTATAAGCCGGTTATAAATTTGGTATATATTTACGTCTAAGAGATAGAAAAAACCTGTTTATACATTTTTGTTTCAATAAAAACGATTTGGACCTAATCAACGCCGCATTAAAATACGACACAAATCACAACTCCACGACAAGTTTTACGGTTCGATGTTTTACCGTTGAAAGTTATAAGTAAAGCCAAGCCAAGATCTGATAGTTTTGCAACTACAGGCGTGTCCAGCGTGAGAACTCGCCGGACAACGATAGATTCGGTAGTTTCTTACAGACGAATAGATCGGTTGGACTCAGGTCCACTTTACAATGAGAATAAAATAGAAATGTGTATGCCTGCAGAGTCGAATAGGCGTTAAATTCGAGATAGGCGCTACCTATATCTTGAAATCTAAGATTTAGACGTACGTGTAAGAGATTTAAGGACATCTGGCCACATCTGGTCGTGACAACGTCGAAAAGACGTTATCTGTACGAAATCTGTCTGGAAAGCTCGCACTCGGCAAATGTATGGTCCATAAAGATGCTGCGAACCCACAGCCCCCATGGTTAACATGTTTATTTCGTCCCGTAATCTTCTCGGATTACCAAAAAGAAGAAAAAAAGAAAAAGGAAAACGAAGTTCACTGAATAGACTCGACTGGAAAACCGGTAGCCCCAAGGGAGTCTGCAGCCCGTCCGTTCTACCTGACTGATGGTAAATCAAGTCTTGAGAGTCTCGAGCACGTGCAATTTCGAACCTTGATCTCAATGCGATGTTAATTGTTCATTGATCCAGATTTCAAAGATTCCAACGATCCTTTGATTTGACGAACCCTTTCATATACATATACAGTAGAATTGTTAAAATATTCAAGTCGGTGTGCGTGCCGATATCACAATGCCGTTTTTCAGCCAGAAAGATCATATCTGATCGCTAGATGCAACCGAAACGGTGAACGGCACGGCTTTTTGGCCCAGTACGAGTCAGCTGGCCATTCGAGCCAACTGCACTGTGAAATGCCATGTGTCCAATAAAACACAATGGCGCCATTCCCGTACTCGAGTATATTTTAAGCTTTTGAGTACGTAATACAACCGCGAACCGTTTATAAATTGAGTTTTAATCCGGGATCAACGGCTTACGCAATGGGGAATCTCTGTTGATGGGATATTTCAGATCTTTCCTAGATTACATCCTCAGTCTCGCAGTTCCTGTTTGTATGCACTAGCCCTCGGGATATTACACACCTATTATATTTACCATTCAAACTCACGGCTGTTATTATATTCTTGACAAGAATTAAGACTGTTTCCATCATTTGAGAAAATGAAAGTAACTCTTTCGCCGTTGCCGGTAATGTATAGCCATACTATCTTGTCAGGGACGTGATGTCGTATTTGAAAAAAGAAAGAAAAAAAAGATTCAGCTGCTGTCACCCCAACATAATTATTGCCACCGTTCCATCTCGATCGATTATTGATCGACAAGAGCCTATAGAATTTTTGTCACCTGTCCCGATCTATTGGAACATCCCAAAGGAGAATGCCGCGTCGACGTAACGGTTGGCGTTCGGATCCATTAAATCGTGTTTCAAGGATTATCAGTTCAATCGGAGAATCTATTTGGGCAAAGAATCGGTTGAGACACTTCCTGGTATACATTTTCTGTACCAATGTGTGTATTTTGACCGACAACTTGATGTCGATCCATCGATTTGAGATTCAGTTAAAGTATTGAACCACTATACGGATTTGTATAATATCTATATATTGTGACAAGCTGAAGAGTCTTATCGATAAACGATCTGGTTGGCCTGCAGGAATTTTTTGTCACGATTAAAATATCACTGTATATATATATATTGACGTGACCTGAATATCATTCGAAAGTCAGTTTTGATTGCGAGTAATGAATGAATCTAAGCGATGGCCAATCAGACGCATTAATTATCGCTCTGTATGTAATTAAAGCTAAGCTCGAGCGATAAGGATAGAAATAAATTAACAAGGATAAAGCACGCGTTGAAACAGGTTTTTTTTTTTTTTATATCTAAGAAAAAATAGACACAAGTCTACCTCTTTTTCTCAAGGGTCAAATCACAAGACATCTAAATACGTTCATTGCCGTTATACACGTAGAGCTTCGCACCTGCCTATCTTTAACACACGCTGCTGTGTCAATTAGGACTGTATACACGGAAGGGAAGAAATTGTTTAAAACATCTTATTTTCGGCGGAAAATATCGAGATTTTGTTTGAAGTAAGGAAACCCTCACTTAGGAAGATTTGTGAGAAGTACTTTCGATTCTACTAACTTTCCAGTCAAATACCCGCTCAAACGATTTACACAACAAATTAACTACCTTTAAAATTCTTCGTATATTTAACCAGTTTTTTACTTCACCGTTTACCCAGTAAACATCATACAATTTGCCAGCAATAAATCAACCCTACAAATGCCACTGTTCCTATTCATATTTTCCGCGTGATTATAAAGTTTAAAAAAAAATCGTCAGAGACGTAAGTCTACTTAAAATAACTTCGCTCGAAATGGAAGCGACTATTTTATTCGAGGATGTTCAGAGCTGGGACTGTTCTCTGCCGAAGCTGAACATTAAAGTAATCCTAGCGACCTGGAGACTGGATGCTGGAAGCTGGAGGATGGAGGCTGGATGTTGGAGGCTGGAAGCTGCAGTGCGTGTGGGGAGAAGAAGTAAAATAATTTAAATAACACGGGGGTACCAGCTGCTAGCTACACACTGTACGAACCGACTGTATAAATATTCAGTCAAGCTAAAATTGTATATAGCTACTACATATCGCGGTGAACCCTGCCCGGTGTAACTCCGGATAACGTGGCTGCTATACATTTCGCATGCATTATACAGGTCAAAGGATTATTTTTGGTTATAATTTTACAGAGCGAGAATGTCAAAGCTCTAACTTCAATTTCTGTTGGGAAGGTTTAACTTACCCGCAATTTTATCATCAACGTAATCCCGCCCTATCAAAACTTTTATACGAGTTTCACCGGCTCTGGTATATACACAAATAATTTGATGAAAGTTCGAGTTCATTCCAAATCTGTTAAACGTACGGATGCGTTGGGGGAAAACGACGGGATAACCATCTTCTGGAGGGAAATTTACCTCAAGAACTATTTTATTTATAGATGGAATACATTCCGAAAATAAACACGTCTTTTATATAATATATATCTATATACTGATCTGATATTTCAAACCGTTTTGAGTCACTAATGATGAGAGGTGATAACAAAGATGATCGGTTAGAGGGTTATCGAACCTTTTCCTAATCGAAACTATGATCATTTTTCATGAAATCATATACAATTTGAATAAAAGTTCATTCGTGTCTATATGAATCTCGTGTAAAATGCAAATGCCAGTTCGTTTACCGAACGCCTGAAATTTCCATTTCATAAGAGTGGAACTGATCCTCAGCTTGAATAATCGTATAAAATAACTTGTAGCTAATTGTATAATTCCAACGCGTGACAGTATTGAATTAACGTAAATGACTAGCCATTTTTTATACCTAGCTTTGGCTCGATTCACTGTAAAGTTTGCCATGGGGCAAATTATACCACCGTACCGCTATATTTTCTTAAATTAATTTAATTCGAAGTAGGATTCCTGCAGTTGAGATAATTGTTACGTTACTTACGATGTTCTCTTTGCATTTTTGTTACAGATTGGAAAACACCTAGCATTCTGCTGTCTACTATCCCCTTCTACACCTATCGTCGAGGGCGTTCATCCAAAGTTTGTTTCTTGGTGTTTAAGTGAACTCTAGCTACGATGTGCAGTGAGCTGTAGTGTTTTTAGTGGCTATTCAATCTGATTCTATAGAGTTAAGCTGAAAATGAACGAATGACGACGCTGCTACTCACAATGAAGCCTAGATTGTGCGCTTTGTTCCTAGTCTACTACCTCGTGCTCCCAGGAGTTCATCCATTCAGCTCTGTCGAAGGTGAGTAGCCGAGTGGCGACAGGCGTTACATTGACATTTCAATTTACTCAGGAACTGTTTCTTCTTTTCATCTATTTATATATGGACAAAGGATCAGCTCGTTGAGAATACTTCCACGAATAATCCAACGTTTAACTCAGTGGCATGGTACGGCTCGTTGCGGGAGATGAAAAATCGTAAAATAAATAATTCACGCGGTGACAAAATGTGAAAATAAAAATAGCAATTAATCAAGAAGCCCATTTATATTTAGCTATTTCCTAAGCTGTCCAAAGTCTTGAGAATTTCGCTAGATATACGTTACTTTTGTACATGATTCGTCTTCGTTTTCTGTCACAAACTATACGATCCCGTTGGACCTTATCCTTTCATTTCCCAAGTCGATCCATTTCCCAGCCTCTAGAATCATCTCCGGTCCCTGTGTAGCACACTTCAAACGTTTCTTCGACCGACGCGCTACCTCTTATTTGCGAGATGTCTGTCTCTTCCCAATTTATACTACCTCGGTGATTAATGGCTCCAGAGTTATTTACCCGCCTTTCAAAGATCTGCTAGCTTTCGCTGTTACTATATCAAAGACATTGCAGCCTCGGTGCTATAAGTTTACATTTGTCGAAGCTTCACGTTGACACCTTCGGGCATTATTTCTTCCGTGGAGATACAAGTATTCGCTAGTTATAGGTACTGAGTAAACATCTGCAGTATTTCACCGTAACTATATACGATTACGTGATTCGCGAATGAAAAATAGCAAATATCTTTCCATACGGAGAGAGTCGCGGAGTATTAATGCGTAGTTCGTCGGTTCGTTTGCCCGTCTTAGTCTTGCGGATACCGATGATGGATCACTCTTCTGAGCTGGTTTTAAACCGCCTCTGGGAAATGAGAAATAGTTGGGAGCCGACTAATTATTGTCGTGTGCGAGTGATGAATGGCTCCACCTTCCCCAGCGAAAGTAAGTGGGTGGGGGGCATCATCATCGTCGGGACTCGCGTAGTTCTTTGTTTCTATTTATCTAGAATCTTTCTAGTCGTGAGTTCAGCCCTTACTCACTTCTTATCTGATCGATTCGTTCGGAGATTTACCACACGATATAATAGCTCGGATGTCTAGGAACGCGCAGCGAACTAATGTGCGATATAATACTCGGGAATTTTTTTTATCCTTTTTATTTGCCGACAGAAATTCACATTTTAGCGAATTAATGAATACGTAACTATAAGGATAACGTGACTGGTGAACCCGGTGGTATGAGAATCGTGAAGTTAGCAATTACCCGGTTGGTTCCGGCGCGCAACGATCTCGTCAGAAGACGCAGCATCTCTTTATCTCCTCGCTCTTTCCGAGGTCTCATCAACATTCTGTGGAGAGTAGAAGACGCGAGTTTCTTAGCGAAATGAGGTTCACCCGCAAAGTCGTGCAGCCTCCGATGAAAGGTCGGGTCAGCTTTAATTATCATAAATCAAACGCAAACCTGGTCGACAAGCAGGGAGGGCAAATTATCGCAAAACTTTGTTCACTACTTATTATGCATACAATATAAACACACGTTCTTATAATTTATATATCTGCAATACTGCGAGAATAAGGGATGAAGGATAAGGTTTTCCCTGAATACTGAAGGAAGCATTTCAATAGCAAAATGTTACGAGCTGAGAGTGAATCCCGATCGTATTGTATTGGGACCGGGATTTATCTATCTCGTAGTTATATAAGAAGTGATAGAACAGTTACAGTTCCAAGTTGTTCATATATCGGTCTATAACTATAACAGTATTATACGCCTCTGAAACGAGTCGGACAATGGATATGGGTGAAAGTACGTTTAAACGATTTGAGATTGCCGCAGGAATAATATTTTATTATGCAGTAAAGTACAAGAACGACTTTATGCAGGACTACGGAGGCGAGTAGCCTTCTATAAAGCATTATAACCGGAGTTTACGAGAACGCGAATTAAACGAATTTATATAAAACGAACGACGAAAGTGTAAATCAGTGATTTTCAACGGTAGCTCAACGTTTCGTCTCAAGATTCATACATTCACCGAACGACTCGTGAAACGAAACGTTATAACGGCCACATGTAATAATATCTCTCTTGCATCCCCCTTCCTTCCATTACTCGAGAACCTACCTCGAAGAGGTGATTACGAGGGAATCTAATTTTGTAGCAAGCTTGAACGAGCCGAACGGTGTATTACGTAGCTACGTCAGGTCGATTGATAATTTAATAATAATTAATATTGAAATAATGATAACCAATTCAATTAAAATTTTACTCATCGATTCACTTTACTACGAGAATTTTATCTAATTGCAAGAGATCGTCTTCGTTTTGTTTCGTTTCGTTTCGTTTCGTTTCGTTTCGTTGGTTGATTTCATTTTTCGTAAATTATCAAATGGGAAAAAATTAGTATTTATAAAGGGAGCACGACTAAGCTCACTATCTGTCCTTCGATATCGAAATGTACCTGGCGCACTCCAGGGGGGTTAGGCATGACTAGTCTGTATCTGATTCTGTTATTCGGTTAATTACACGGCTTAACGTATCGTGGCGGTTATGGCGCAAACGTTTTGTGCTATCTTCATCGTCTCTGTAGGCTCCTGGGGTCCCGTGCCGGAGCACATAAATAGGTATAGATACATGCTTATATATCATGATAATTAATCTCCTGTTCGCAATTGTCCGCAATGTGGAGGCTGATTATCTTAGATGACGATACAACATCGATAGACTAATTAAAGAACGCGACTTTCGATCAGTTATCGTGGCCCGCGGCTTTTCGGCAATTAAAAACTAGCCAAGTTCTAGTCGGAATGAAAACCCTAGTTACTACCTACTCTTTCGCTATGGGGGAATGTAATATACGCAGATTAAGTTTCAACGGAGTTACCGGTTTAGTTCTACCGAGTCCTCGTCTCCCTTCGAAACCTGACCATGAACATTCGCATAAATTAAAATTCGAGGCGCGGTGTGGCGAGATACTTAACCGATCTCTCGAGGGAGAGACGGAGTCTTCATAATTTACTAATTTCGGCAGCGCAATCTGGGGAGCAGCATTCCTATAAGAGAAAAACGAAAAAAAAAAAAGAGAAAAAGAAAAAAAAAACGAGGATGAAAAGTTGCTCAAGAAACTCGTGGGTAAAAATTCACCGCGAATTCACGAAAATCACACAAATTGACGCGTTATCTGAAATCTGTTTTTTATGGTTCAACGCCTCGTATTCTAAGCCAGATCGACAAAGCGTACGCTACAAATTGGCTCTTATCTACGCTGGCTTCAGCTCTGCCTCGATGTTTCTCGTTTTGTTCATGTTTCTCTTTCAACGCGAGAGAGAAAGAGAGACAGAAAGAGAAAAAGAGATGGGGAACTGAGAGAAGAAGAGACAAAGACTCAACGAGTATTACTATCAAGTATCAACCATCTGGGACGCCTCTGAGACCGTAGCTTGCCTCGAGTTCGAATGATTTTTTAAAGGAGCATTTCCTGACCTCTTCCCTGATCCTGCTGCCTTAATTAACCCTCCAGGAAACTGCAGCGTAGCGGTTGCTATAAATAAGTTCATCTTCAGTTTTTCGAATATGCATTCGTCGATGCAGAACATATGAGTATAGCTGCATAGTTACATAAATAGACCCTTTTTCATCTCATTCGTTCCTCACGTATGCCAACGATCGTTTGATCGCTCTTTTCCGGTGCTTTCGCGGACGGTATTTTTTTCTAATTCAACCTAGTAGTTTATGGAGTCTATTTTAGATGCTTTCAACTGAAATTATGAGAACGACGCTTTCTTGGACTTTGAACGCGTCAAGAGGAATATTACTTTCATTACCTCCAGCGATTCGTACAACATTAAAGGGGGTATGCACCTCAAACATCAAAAATCTTATTCCCTCTCCACGACACGTGGTACCAATACTAAGCCAACACTGTTTCATGCTTACATGTTTTCATAAAACCCACATATTTTTTATATGAATATTTTCTTTAAACTCTGTAGTCCAGGCTGCACATGTGCAACAGTCATTAAGTCACATTTGACGTAGCTTTGAAAATTTTACACCAGTGTGCCAAACTTATATATTTTCGCATTCTCAAACGAATCTACAAATCGCTAAGAATTTAATGGACCTTCCTCTTTACTTTCATCGATTTTCATCTCGGCATATCTGCGTTCTTTGGGGATAAACATTCGCAATCTTTCCTTTTCCTATGCAGTAGTGACCTGAACAAAATTTTCTAGGAGACTTAACATTTTCAAGGCTCAAGGTGTGGGCGCCCTTGAAACCCTTCCTTAAGATTTAAAGAGTGTTTTACAAACATCACACTCCATGTAACATAATCCGAACAGGACTCTTTGAAAAGAGTAAGTGATCCTCGAGAGTTTCAAACTGCAAGATCCTTTAATAAATGCGAAGTGAGTCAGCCACTTGAGCATTAGTCGACGATCCCTTTAACAAACCTGGTATAAACGAGCGACAAGTGCCTCGAGACGTGAAGAGACACAAGAAAGGTCTTGTTCCTCGGTCTGATCCTCTCCTCTCTCCGAAACCTCGTTCCTCCTAACTGGCTGCCTCCCGCGGTATACGTACCTTTGTTAATTAAGAGGCGTCGTGTGTGGTCGGCGGTCTGCGGCCATCGGTACAGAGATACGCTATCCACCGTACTAGCCCCTTGTCTTCGTTTGCTCCAAAGCTTTGCCTGTGAATCCTGTAGGTCTGTACGGATCTATCCTATCCACATGCGCTGTAGCATTGAAACGGACTAACTAGGCACATATATGCCCATCCAAGCTAACAAGAACTTCAGACTAAGCGTATCGCATGACCATTGTAAAGGTACCGATACCGCGTGATAATACGCCATTCAATGTCCGTCCATCAGTCTATTGGTTGGTTCGTGCGTTAATGGTCTTTTTGAACGACGAACACCGCCATCGAGTACCGGTAATCGAGGATATTTTATTGAAAACCGATGAAAACCTAATTTTAGTCGAGCTTCATTTGGTCTCCGCTATCCTCATGGGCTTTCAACCTAACGCGAATGCTGGATGGCCTCTTGTCTCTGCCAAAATCCCAAACCCATGAAATCAGGGATTCACGCTAATGGCACCAATGTAGAGAAATTTCTATTCGCAAAACCAGTCGATGACCACTGACTGATCGGGATATCCCTTCAGCGTTAAATCTTCAATCGCGTGGATTAAAACCCCCAGGCCTGAATATCTGCACCATAAATACCAGTCCGAAAATTTACAGAAAAGCCTGAATAACCTGAGATTTTTTGTAGTTTACAGTTTATTATTGAAAGAAAGTGGAAAAAAAAAAAACGTTTTCATCACAGATCAATCATTTATGGATTGCCACTTCTATTTCATCGAAGTTACCGAGCTCCTCTCCAAAATTTTGTTTGAAAATCACTTCTAATTCTGCCGATTGATCAAGCATATCCATTTTAACGTCCAAACAGCTATTTTTCAAACTATCAAATGCGAAGTATACTCGAATTTATTAGCGTCAAGTATTTGAATCCCTCTTCATTTTTTATTACAGAAGCCGAGGATGGCCCTGAGGACGAAGGAACCTACCTACTGGAAGACGAGGACATGCCGTCAGCAACAATCGCGATGGACACCGAACTGATTTCAGGTGGTAGTGGCTCGCTGCCAGTTTTCCTGGCAGAACCACTGGACTCTTTTGTGGTGAAGAGTAAGCCAGCCACTTTGCACTGCAGGGCAGCAAAAGCATTGCAAATTTATTTCCTCTGTAACGGAGAACGAGCCGCTGATTCCCAGCAGTCAGAATTCGTCGATCCTCACACCGGAACGAGAATAGTCGAGGCGGAGCTGAACGTGACGCGAAACCAGGTGGATGAGTACTTCGGCCAGGACAAGTTCAAGTGTGAATGTGTCGCGTGGTCAGGGTCCGGTCAGATCAAGAGTCAACCGGCTACATTGGACGTGGCTTGTAAGTACATAAGTAGTTAATACGATATGTTATGCTGAAGTAGCGCGAAATCGTTTAAATCGGAATCAACGTTTGTGGGTAAGTGAGTGTCAACCGTGACGCTTTGGTTAATGAAATTTGTACGTAACTACTTATAATGTGAACGACGCGGAACCAAGCAACGACTCACTATACTGGAAAGTGGTTCGCATATGTGGGAGAGACGGAGAGATGGCAGACATGAGAAAAGAGAGGGAGCGTTGATCTTCCAGGTTCCGTGCCAGAGGCTCCGGTAGCCGTAATTACAATAATTACCTCGTCGGGCCGATTAAATCCAAGCGCTGCTCTTATCTGCGGACGCGACACAGAAGAGTACGAAGAAATATGGCAGGCGTCGCGCTTTGCTCTCGTATCTAATCACAGTCATTATCGTAATATTCGTGATGACGGGTCACCAGACCGCGCGCCGTGGCCTGCACAGTCATTTTGTAATTATTATACGAGAGGCATGCATTATCCTAATGGTTAACGTTGCCCAGATACTGCACAGAGACTAGTAGAGTCCCAAGGTGCGGTCCACCAAGCCACTGCACTGGCGCGGGCACTCCGATGACGATGCTGAAACGTTAATGCGTCGTTAGACGTTGTAAACGGTTCTGGGTTCAGATAACCATCACGGATTTGAGTTAAGCATCTTAGATTTTTAATGAGCACCAGTTTTGACCACTGATGTACCAGCCGAACTTGAGCTCGCGTGAGATCTGTTCAACTGGCCTACGAACTCTTCTTCAATCTCTTAGAGGGATACTCAAAATATTGTGCCACACTTTGTGAACCGATTCTAAGACAGCAGAGGCTCAATATCAATAAATCGTGCACGGTGCTCTCCCAGAAAGGATGATCATCTTAAACTGGATCATGAATTCAATAAATGGAAGCAATGAACGACAATATTGCCTTCGTGAGCACATTAGACATTGAGGATCGCTTAGGCCCAAAAACTAAAGTTCTACGTGTTACGTTTGTTTCAGTTTTGAAAAAGCAGTTCGAGTCACCACCGTATTCAGTTTCGGTTGAGGCAGGTCAGGGTACGGAGATCCGCTGCGTTCCTCCCGCAGGTGTTCCACCTCCAAGGGTTTACTGGCTCAGAAATGGAGCCACGTTGGATGCGCCGACGGATACTTTACTGATTTCCAGTGAGGGACACCTTCTTCTTGGTCAGGCAAAGCTCAGTCATCAAGCAAACTACACTTGTGTAGCTGAAAACGTTGCCGCCAAGAGGGTGAGCGATCCTGCCAGCCTCACTGTCTACGGTAAGAAACTCTATTTCTTCTGCTGTACTAATTTCAGACCTCCACTCAGCCATTACCAAGGACAGTCTAATACCTAATGGTTTTTAATTAGAGCTTTTGTCATTCTCTTTTTGCGTCGAGTACCAATTGCCTTTAATTACCAGCGTGCTGTTTTTCGTCCTCGCCAGTTCTCTCGGCGACTCTTAGTACGCGTGTGAAAGTCGTTTGGTAACAATTCACACCGTGGCCATTTAGGAAATCCAGAACCGCCTATACTTTTTACGCCCCTCAGAGTAATGAGCATTTTACAAGACCACCTTCAAGTCTGAACCAAATGTTACTTACCGAGCAAGATTCTGTCCGGAACTAATAAGCCAGAAGATTCAAAAGCACAATTAAATATATGACATTCACAAATATCTCATTTTCTATTCCTAGTGAATGGTGGATGGTCTTCGTGGTCAGCCTGGTCAGAATGTAACTCCCGGTGCGGTAAAGGTGGACAAAAAAGGACTCGAACATGCACCAATCCTCCACCACTAAATGGCGGCGACTCCTGCAAAGGTCCACCCGTTTGGACGAATGACTGCAACACTGCATGTCCTGGTGAGTGATTATCTCTCATTTTCAGACTGAGCCCCTTACTATCAATGTCAAACATGACGCGGCTCGATCTGAGAGAATCAATTTCTTTCTTCATGGTCATAATATACTTTGAGAATTTTCTCATCGTTATATCGAATCCCCGTCTTATTGAACATCCGATACATAAGAACTGCCGATAAAACTGCAACTTATTCGCCCGCGGCAAAGGAACAAGAAGTTTGTTAAGCGACTGTATCTTCAGCATCGTAAGCGGCATGTTTCTGGCCACATTCGTGTCCCCCGCGCTGATCGCGATTCTCTTCGTTCATGTTTTGCGGACCGAGTACTGATGGATCGCAGTAAGGCTGTATAAGCGAGGTTTTGTCAAAGGCTGCACGCGGTGATTGCTTCGCTAGTACTTATTGATTTATAGCCAATGCATGTGCACTGATGCTGGGCGAGAACGGCAGGAATTGCCATCATGGTGCTCATGCTGCTCTCTGCACAGTCTCGACGACTCTCGATTGAACGATGCTTCCAGGAAGCGATCCGCAGGCGAGTGTCTGAGCCAACTGAATTCCTTCAGGCTCGAGACGTCGCCCTCGGACACGGTCACCGGCGCTAATAAAATAAGAGGTTCTCTCGCGTACAGGTGTAATTGGACGTTATAACGTCCACTCGCGTATCTGCGTTGCTACCCGCCGACCAACTTCAGCCTTCCGTATCATATTTTACGATCGGTCTATAGAGTTAGCAAAGGAATAAATGGAATCTCCAAGAAAAGGAATAAACACCACTTTATCCTCAGCCGAGATTCTATCGTTTGATGATCATTCGTATATGCTATCTAGTATAAGTAGGCATTATATGACACATACATATAGAGTCGGTATCGAAGTAAGTTGGATCCGGTTTGATAATTAGTTTAGTGGAACCAAAGATGGTACAGTATTTTTTTTTTTTATCGTTATCGTAAGTCACGTCTTTGAATTTGTTTTTTCACACCTTATATCATTCAACATCGAATAATTTCTGCGCATCACAATGTTTGTTTGTCCCATGCTTTCAAAGGAGTCGCTGGAATCATAGAAGAGTTCACCAACACTCTTGGTAAGTGGTCAAACCTAACCCTGGTACAGTTCTGAGATTTCGACGACTTATGGCTAAAAACGAAAGCCTCATGTCTTGAAACAATTTACGTTTTTTTTTCGGTCGATTAAACAGCAATGAATGAAATCCGAGCCTCTTGAACTGTTCACACAAAAGCTTCAGAAAAGCTTCATAATAATGTTACAAGATCTATATGGGCGTCTGGTCAAACAAGACTGATCGTTACGTCAGTTAATCTTACACTAAATGGAATTGGATTGTACGTTAAAAGTTAAAAGTTGAGAGTTGAGGAACTCTTTCGCTACCAGGGAGATGGTAATGGTAGATGCTGGTCTTGCCCAGGCGATATACATTGTCTACGCCGGGAGTGAGCTTTTTTTCCCTTTGTATCCACCGTTTCTTATTACCATCATGATCCATTGACTCGCCGCGCTAACAATAAACACCTGAGACTTACCAGACGCGAGTAATCCCGACGTTTTTGAAGACTTTGGGCGCCGTTTACGAAAATAAATTCCGAATTCCTTTGAACCAGAAAGAAGCTCGGCCAGGGCACTCGATAAAAAAGAAATAACGAATGGCCCAGAGAGTTACAGATAGACACACACACACACACACACACACACACACACCACGCTACTGCTTTAAGGAATTGCTGTAAAAATACTTTCAACATTTCTGTCGACAGCCGTTGACGGGAGATGGTCCATGTGGTCGGCGTGGTCCGTATGTGGAACCGACTGTTCCCATACCAGAAGAAGATTTTGCGACAATCCTCCACCGAGTCATGGAGGAAGGCCTTGTCAAGGAAGAGATATCAGTGCGGCAAACTGTACCGGTGGAATGTGCAACGGTAAGTTTCTCTTCTTCAATTCTCTGAGGGTGGGACTGTTCAGATAACTTGGTTCGTCGAAAGCCTTTTGTTTGATAAATTAACCGATCAGAATCATCTTTCAAAGATTCTTATTTCACCTCGTTCTGTTCTTTTGATTTCAGTCGGTAGTGCCAAAATCGGTGGTGCTCAGTTGGCTGAAGAAGGTGAGTGTTCTTTTTGAGCGAAATTATAATTATTTTTGCGGATAAATTTGATGTTTCGTCTATTCAGAGATAAGGCTCTAGTTGAGAGGGTGAAGCACGGGGTGCTATTTCAGTTTCTGAAATGACATTTAAATTTATGCTACTCTGCCCTCGTGCAGTCCCTGGAGCTTCGTTTGCGCGGTGAATTAGTCGATAAGATAAAATATAATCTTCGTCATATCACCCTTTGCTTGCGTTCAAACCCATAAGGCAACTATAGCCAGGGGAGAAAGGCGTCCGCCTCTTCTGTCACTCGTCATTAGCCTGAATTTGTTCAGATAAATCGTGCACCTCTGTAGAAAATTCATTGTGACGGTAGCCTAAGTATTCGACTGGATTAATATTTGCATTTGATTATCAGAGTGGCTGGCGAAAATAGAGGATGGCACAATTGCTTCACGGTTAAAGTCAATAGGGGGAAATCCGGAATTCTCTTTATCCCACTACCGTATTTACTTTCAATTATAAGGTTTCTACAGCATCGTCCTGATGTGGTCACTTTTTCGTTTTCTGAATAGAACGTTACTTGCGACTTCATTCAGGGATAATAATACATAGTGATTAAATATAAGACGTTAATTTCATAAAAAGTCAAATGAAACAAACACAATTTTTGAACAAACAATAATGAATTAAGTTACGCCACTTTGAACAGATTGGGGGTAATTTTCTCTAAGATTCAACGACCCGCGGCTTTATTCATCAGGGCTCGTTAATAACTGAAGGAAATTTGCTCGCAGATGCACTGCGCCCTCCTGGTTGTTCGGAGGTTGATATTTACTTTTAATTACGGAGCTTGTTAATTATTGAAAATCAGAACGTGAACCGGTCTAATTGTGACGAGACCCCTCCCTGTCAATCCAGGGAATACCATACGCGATAAACAATTGAAACCCTACGTCGACTGTTTCCTGGTGCGGTCGGGACTTTCGCCCTACGTCTAAAAGTCGTCGAAGCTGGTCGCTGGTACACCATGGGGTGTTTTTATCGAGCGGTACACATCAAAGTTGCACGCGATCCGGTATGCCCTGCGGGTAGCTTTAGTATTAAAGAAAATTATGTAATTGGAAGACCGTGGTACTGTCTACCCAACCAACAACCCATCGGACGTACGTGAGGGTTGGTTCTCAGTATGGAACAAGAACCAATGGTCTATGCATAATAATCTGCCATTAAGAATTGTGCATCCGTATAGATCCGTATGGAAGAAAAAAAAGTCATATATTTATGTTTAATAGTCTACTTCGTAGCTTTACCCCTACGGATTATGAAAACCGTGTAATCCTAGCGCAGCTGTTGGCGGAATATAGATAAATAAATAAATTCTCTTAAGCTGGATATAGAAAAAAAAATTCCACGTATACCATCGCATGATAATTTATAGCTGGTCATTAAATTCCAAGAAATAAAGAGCATGACATTTTTTATTTAAATCTAAAAAATTTATATGCGATGGTATAGTTTTATAACCGTGAAAGTTCCTAACTCGCTTAAATAAGATGGGACCTATTGTACTGTGAAAAGTCGCCATATACTTACGTGTGATAAGATCGATGGTATGCAGTGAACGAAAGCCACCATCTCGCACGGTTTCGTTTGAAGAGGGATGTAGTTTCAGGAACGTTCCGGAGCTCGTTTCTTCAAATGGCGGAAAACTCCCTCACCTGATACTAAGCTAGAAAATGCCTTAGCAACCAATGAAACGTTACGAAGACGGTTAGGAAGTTGGCGCGAAAGCTCCCCCTCTGTCGCTTAAGCTCGACAATCCCTTGCGGATAAGATCTGACCTACCGCTTATCGCGTTCTTGAGACATATGTGGCTCCGTTCCCTTCCGTTAGATATAATATCGAGTTAACGGAGCAGAGCACGTTCGGTGGAGGAGTAAGGTATAAGGTATCGTCTTCTGTTTTAGCTAATCGTCAAATGGACGTTGCTCTCTACGTGGGGCTGACGGTGGCTTGCATTGTCATAGGAGGCCTGGCATTTTTCTTGGCGAGATTACTGAGGAGAAAAGGTCGCGATCATTCCTTGTACTCGATGGCGCGAAACGGTAAGTTTAACCAACGAAGAATATCGCGTGTTCTTTTATTTTTTAATTTTTTTTAATTTTTTTTTTTTCTTGAAAACGCGGTAAACGAGATCTTCGTTAAATCAGCGTCAATTTTCACAATTGCAGACTTTCAGCCCGAATTTTTTCCTGATCAGGACAAAAAGTTGAGCTTGCAACCAGACGTGACGGCAACCACGGTACCGGCTTGCTACGAGTATCCTTTCGATCCGAAACTGTCCATGTCTAGGTCCCTATCCGAACACCATTACGACGTTCCCCATCTTTCCATAGCCCCACAACCCTCACCAATGTCACCCACACCGAGCACATCCACCCAGGAGTCTTGCAGCGACAAACAAATACATTCGGACAGCGAGAACAGCGTCACCAGCTCTTATCCCTCCTCTGATTCAACGTATAACGTCGCATCAGATACGGTCAGGTTACCAAAGCTTGAAACTGGCAATGTTGCTAGAGCGATAGTTAATACTCGTGGTGCTTTGCTCGTGCTCCCTGACGCCGGGATCTCGATGTCAGTTCCAGAGGGTTCAGTTCCAAAGTCTTTGCGCGAAGAATTATACCTCGCAGTTCTGAACGAGGATCGTTTTAGACCCAGATTTCCCGGTAAGTATTCCACCGCGAAATGTCGAGACAAAAATTGAAACGCTTGATAGAATTCCAGAACTGATCACATCGTCAACCGATCTTTTTATGCTCGCACGCGAAACGGACTTATATTATAATTATGAGTTCTGGAATTCTGCTGGTTACAAACCCCAGATGACTGACGCGATTTTCTTTAGACGGAGTAACTCAGTTGTCAGCCGTCGTAACGTGCGGACCTTCGTCAGCGTCATTCAACAAGCCAGTCATCCTGCAGTTCGAACATTGCGCTATGCTACACCCTAACACTTGGGAACTAAGCGTCTGGGCGTCTGATATAGACCTCGACGAAGTATCCGGCGACCAAGTGACCTGGACGCGAGTATTAACCCTCGGTAACGAGACCATAAATACGCCGCTTTTCACGCAGTTAGACCATGCTGAAGCTTTTATCGTCACTGAGCAGTTGAAGGGATACGTATTAGCCGGAGAAAGCACCCAAAACACTATAGCTACAAAAAGACTAAGACTTGCTCTGTACGCCAGTCAAGGGAATCAATGCTGTGTCAGGGTTTACGCGATCGAAGATACGAAAGCAGCTATGAAGACGATAACTGACAGAGAGTCGCAGATCCGAGGGTACCTTTTGGACAAACCACGCACGCTACTTTATCAGGATAATGGAGAATCGCTGTGCATCAGTTTGGAAGAAGTTGGGAATGAGTGGCAAAGTAAATCGCCTACCGAGTACCAGGAGATTTCTTTCAAGAATGTGTGGAACTGCCAGGAGAATGGGCAGCATGTTTCTTTCACCCTAGACGGTGCTTTTGGACCTTCAACATCCAGGAGTTACAAGCTACTCGTCTGTCAGGGTAATTCCGACACCCGACAAGTCTTCAGAATTGTTTACGACGGCGCGAAGCAGCTGGTCTCTTCCGGTAGCGTGACCAGACCCCTGAGAGAGGTTACTGTGGTCAGCAGCGGACACGCGAACAACACTACAACGGACTCGGCAGCTCTGAGACCGTTCAGGTTCACTAGATCTCTCCGAAAACAGCTTTGCCAGTGCTTGGATCCACCCAATGCCCTCGGGAATGACTGGAGGATGCTGGCACAGAGGCTTCAGGTCGATAGGTAAGTCCAATTCACTTTACGGGGATATAGAGGACACGTATAAGTAATCTAGAAATTTGTGGCTATTGTGCCTCGTTTTAGAACGCTGGCTAATGGTGACATATAATGTTTGCGCGCGAAACGTGAATGTAAGGAAGAACGAGATAATCTATCGATTCCAAAGACGATACGCGAAGAACATTATTGCGGACAATTTAATCATCATTCTCATTTGAAAGTTAATTTTTTTTTTTTTTCAAAAATCGAGAGTAAAGTATTCGTGGAAACAATCATACCATCCATGGAACAATTAACAAGTGTTTTAAACCCCGCATTGTTATAGCCTGCTTCCAGGAATACTTTTTGCATATAAATTCAAGGAGAATTCAAATGATATTACCGCATCAACAACAGGGAGGCTACTCCATAATGGCCGCCATGCAATAATCGTTGAAAACCGTTCCAATTATGCAAAATACTTTTTCGTTATCAGTTGAAAGATTCAGTAAAATTCATGATTGTTTTTATTTCCTTAAAATGAATGGAATTAACGAGATTATATTCACATCCGAGTTTTAACTCAATTTCTTTTACTTCATCAGAAAAAAGTGTTCAGATTTTTCTTCGTACAAAGATACTTCTGGGGGATATTAGTTGATAGTGGGTTGAAAACTTTGGCGGTGAATTTGAGTGAAGTCAATTTTACGTGGTAGATTATGCGCGGATGCTGATTAAGTATGTTACCTACGTGTAATGATGGCTAACGATAGTTTTCATTTTTTTTTTTTTTTTTTTCTTCTTGTGTTTCAGGTATATTAACTATTTTGCTACCAAGGCAAGCCCTACGGAGCATATATTGGATCTATGGGAGGCAAGACATCGCGAGCCAACGGCAGTAACCGACTTATTGAATCATCTCAGAGTTATGGGTCGGACGGATGCTGCGACCATTCTCGAAGCCCAGCTTGGTCCGTGGTTGTAAGGTGTTCGTGAAACGAGGTGATAAACTGATTCAGTGACATAAGTATAATGCTGTGAAATGACACTAAAAAAAAAAATATATATATATATATATATATATATATATATATATATATATATATATAACTTATATTATATATGTATATATAGCTACGTGATCCTTGAAAGTGAATCCGAAGTGTTTCCGCGTCGAAAAAGTGTTGAAAATTCGTTCGATTATATATATGAAAACTGAAGAGAAAATACTAGATAACGAAGGTGCACATGTGTTATTTGATAACCGGGTGATATGTGGTGAGAGGTGAGACTCTTATATGTTTAAAGCAGGAGGGAGGAATCTCTACTTTCGTAAATCGGTGAAAATGAGATGAAGCGATTGAAGTTAATGGTAAAGAGATTAATTAATTATTATATAAATGTAATTTAGAGCAGATTTATACACGTTTGTGGTGACGTGTAAAATGTAAGAACGTGAATCGAGACTATACGGTATAGAGACTCGATTTAAAACACTGCCTTAAATGTGCGTGATACAATACACACCGCTTGTAAATAGACGAAAGTATAATATACGATATTGGATATTATATAATATTATATTACCATAGTAAAATCAAAACGACATGTTTAGGTCATGAGATGTTATATAACCAAAATGAATAAATATAGAGACAGAACGCATCTAGATGAAAATATTTACAGGAAAACTATTTAATAAATAAAAAGAGGTAATAAAACATAAAACATAAAATATAAAAATATAAAAAAAGCATGAAAAAATTGAAAAAAAAAAAAAAAAAAATGAAATTGAATGATTAGGTATGGTGGAAAAATTATTATGGATTTATTATAGAGTACACTATTATACGTGACGTGGAGGGGGTGTTATTGGTTTGAAAAACGTGCCAAAATTATTTGTTGACTTGCTGACGATATATCATATTCTTTTTCTTAACATCGAGATAATTTTACATTTCCTACTTTTATATTAATTTTTCTTTTTTTTTTTAGGTTTTTTTCTTTTTTTTTTTTACATACATATATGTGTATATATAACATACATACGTGATAGATAGGTAGGACCTATTACCTATCTACGTCGTCGAGAATTCGTTCTAAAACTTTATATTATATATACAAGGAATATTAATTCTGTACGTGTACGATATTAATTTAAACGAACACAGCTGTTTATGATTTAAAAGATTGTATATTTGTTACTTTCGACGAATAAAATATTCTTGTATGCCTAAATTTTTTCGAATCAATTTGTTCATTCATTTCACGTTGTCGTGAAACCTTCGAATAATTTTCAAACAACAAGACCCAGCGTCATTCTGATCTCCGAAGGTGAGTTAAATGATTATCAGTCCAACTACATATAATCGACTACAGGCAATATTTTTAAATACCCATGTATCTTTGATATCGTATAAATTTGGCTCGAAAGTTTCGTAATAAAAATTTCAAATAAACACCGTGACGATACGATGCCAAGAAATTTTTGTAATAATAGAAATAATATAGCGTCACGCCTCTCTGCCTCAGAATATTGTGAGAATTATTATCCAGGTGTTACATCACCGAAGGACACCCCCTTCGAAGTCAATTCGAATTGCCATTCATACAAGGAAAGAGAAAACAAAAATGAAATAAAAGAAAAGGAAAAAAAAAACAGGCTAAGTTATTTCTAATGGCGACATAACACGCGACTCTAGCTGTTCTTTATCCCCATTTATTTCCGTTTATTTTCATGTAGGACAGCGACGAAGCGAGCCGGGGACACTTAATAAATGTAAATTTCATATTTCGTATTCATATTTCCCATGTAGCACTTAGCACCATGTTACGTTAAAGCGTCTCTGGTCATTCTTTACGATGACTCGGCCAAGAGACACACGTAGGTATAAATGTACGTATGCGTATGAAGACAGAGAGTCGGAAAGGTGCGTGTCCTTAAATACACATAAGCCGGTGATGGGTTGTCCTCGGAATCTTTTCTCTCAACCGCGGGGACCTTCTTGTAAGCTTATATCGTTATACGAGAGACTCCAGCGGCGAGTAACACGATACCTACATTTGCGTCCTGCGACTAGAGATGTTCCGACCAGAGTGGAGGTGGATAACTTCTAGATCTTGTACCGAGAAACTCGCGGGTATATGTCCTTCCGTATGACCTTACTTGGACTACAAATGGCACCAGTTAACAGAGAGAACCCCATCCTACGCTGTGCAGTTTGCCGACAAGATTCCCCTGCCCCTCCAGGGTACAAGGTACCTAAAATTTAATAATGGAAGTCGTTTTTGGGTCGTATAACTTCCTGGGCTACGACGTTTTACACGAAAGCACGCGTCCTGACCGAAAATGTTTTGTTAGGACGAGCATAAGCCCAGGGAGCACGTTCCTAGATAATATTTACACTAGGCGCTACCTCCGATCTGGGTTGACGTTGAGTTTATGAAATTTTGAGTTTATAGTTAAAAAATGAATACTTTTTTCTACATGTCAAAACTCGGTTATGGCTCGGAGTTTCATCACGAATTTAACGTCTAACTAAAGACCACAAGGCTTACTTCGAAATGCGCCTCGTTGTATTATGGAAACTTTGCCCCGGGGGAAACGGTAAACAAAGCTTCCTGTTGCGGGTTGAACAAGCGAGGGACAAACTGGGGTTGCGTGAGTGTAATAAGGCGCGGCAGATATGATATCTGACCAACGATTACGTCGTGTGGTGTAGAACAACGGTACGTGGCTTGTTTTGTTAAGGCAAGCTTTAATAAACAAGACTCTTGTACCTAATAATATTTACGTGTCACTTGAATTCTCGTATCAATGTTTGAACTGTGTAGACTCTTGGTAGCAATATGATGAGAGACAAGAGTTTGTCATCTGGATACGCGTTCAATGTTTGTTTCACTTCTGCAACGTGAGTAAGTACTCTCCAAAGTATTCCGTAGCAGTAATTCAAACCGCGATTTGTCAGGCTCGAGAAAATCTCAAACATCAAGGAAGATAGAGGTGAAACTGATTGTAAATCTAATACGAAAATACGTTTCTGCAGTTTCTGTTAAGTCTCTGACGAGTTTCGTAGAGTGATAGAAAGTTCCTCGGAAGACGAATCGATTACTACAATAGATTTCGAATGTTGCAGTTCCCAGATACGATCACGATATCGCTCGCATTTCTCCACAGTATACTTCGTCTAAGAAATTTTCCCCAACCATCCTGCGGTAATTCATTTACGGACTGCAGCGGTATACGAGTGGAGGTTATAAGTTTTCACCTTTGAAAAAACGTCGAACTTTTATTTCGAAGAATAGACGAAGGATATTTCTGAGAAATGTTTCTACTAAGGCTGAATCCAGCCCGTGATTTTTCTGTGTTTTATTTTATTTTTCTAGATGGAAAATAAATACGAGAAAATCGTCGAAGAAAAATGGGGAAAATAAATGGAATAAAGAACGTCGTAGGGTAGAATAAGAATAAAGAAAATAGAAAACGAACGAGGCTGTAAAAGTTGGTGGTGGCAACGCCTAGGCGTCTGAAACGCTTGAAATCGTTGCGTAAACGACGTGGAATGCGCGCAAGTGTTTTTCAAGTGTTTCAGCATGGCAGCAAGTAAAGGCCAAGTGCTATAAAAATAGATACACGCCATTTCCCCAGCGCTTTTTCTCAGCCCCCGAATAACCTCGGGCGTTGTATTTTCACCGAAACACGAATTTCAAGTAGGTATATCATCGTCACGATTTTGCTTTACATGTGATGTTAGCCGTTCGGCTGACTCCTTGCACCCGAATACGACCGCGGGTTCGTCCCTCATTAGGATTGTCGCGAATTTATAGGATCGATGGTTCCACTGAGATTATACTGTACGGATTTTCTGGTCACACTCCCTGACTCCTCGTTCGCGGTTCTTAACTTTTCCCGTTACAGAGATTCCGGCGGGACCGTCAGAGTTTTGCGTGTAACTAATACTCACGTATGTATAACGATTCGTATAGGACGGATCTGGGTTATCCGTGTGTAATTACAGGACGTTGATATAATCCACTACATATAATGCTGAATGACTAGAGTTTGGCTAATGCGGTGTACCTAGGTCGCGAAGGCAAAGCCACTAATGGATAACAACGATCCATTGTAGTCAACGCCGGAAAGCAAATATATGTATGTGTGCGGTTGCAGTGATAGGGAGAGTTTTCCCACAACAGTGAAAAGTTTGCCATCTGCAATACAATAAAATCCTTTTTGTCTGGCACATCATTGTTTAACACTTGATTGACATTGATCGAGGGGTACCGTAGCGTTAAGTGTCACAGACATTTCCCTCGGCTGTACAAAACGGCAGAATCCTATCCTAGCTTTTTGACATCATGGCTTCAACGTGCTGCATTGTGCGCCTCGGATCCTTCGGGTCTTCGTTTAGGGTGCGTCGAGGATGCCAAACTACAGAGATGCACCCGGGGCTCTCAGTGACGCGTGACTGCTCTCCGGGGAGCCTTGGTAGAGCTTTGCTAAATGGAACTCCCATTAGTAACGAATGCTAGTCAGAAAACCACGCCCGTTACTATACGCGTGTGTCTTTCTTATGAGGGCGATTCGCGCCGGTACCGATAACCGGAGCCCCCATCATCATAGCGCCTGGTTCAGCTAAGGGTAAGCTAGTTTTAGGTAAAAACTTACCGGTACCATTAAGATATGTGGCCTGGGTCGCAGGGACTAGCTGTTGACAGGCTCTGGGTGGTCGGGAATTAATGGTGACTAATTAACACCCAACACCGGTGCAAAGTTGACCGTACACTACCGAGCCCTTTAACCGAGGAAGAACCATACACCGACTAATCTTCGTAAGCTGAGACTCCCGTGGGCACACTATAACCACACACCTGCGCCTTCGTCAGATAAAATTGCAATATCGACACCTCCTTCCGATGTGACACGCGCGGGTAATGTCTATCGAATTTTCTCCTGTATCAATATATCGTCTATACGTGTACGCAATGCGAAACCATTCGCGCTATTTTATAGCATAGGGCGGTATCGATGGCACAATGCCGCGGCATAAGGGCCTACCGAAGCCCTACGTTTTGCTTCACCCTTGTACTGCTCCAAAATGATGTTTGTGTGAGTAGTATGAGCTTTTTCACCACAGGATGAAGCATTTTCAATGATGGGCAGGTATAAAATCACACGTATAACTTTTTTTTCCGTAATTAGTTAGTGAGTAGTTAAACATCATAAACGCCATACTCAGACTCTAGAGAAACCCGGAATCTTGCTGAGGGCTCTCAAGTCTGAAGTTACGTCATTATATCAAGGTCTACGTGTCAGAGTGAGATATATATTCATCGCATGAAAATCGTGCTCCAGAGTTGACACTGGATCGCTTTCAGTCCAGGTATCTATGAGCGTGTAGGTTTACACGTAGGTGAATCAGGAGCAGTTCATCTCCAGCGAGGGCGAAATCTTGGAAGTACACCTGG
Organism: Tenthredo scrophulariae; assembly: GCA_963978835.1. NCBI lineage: Eukaryota > Metazoa > Arthropoda > Insecta > Hymenoptera > Tenthredinidae > Tenthredo > Tenthredo scrophulariae. The sequence goes on from OZ022228.1 coordinate 18,554,272, forward strand.
AATTTCAAACGTCAATGCTTTGGCACCTATATATCACCGTGGCTACTTGGAATAAGTTATTTGCTGGTAATGGTTTCGTGACAAACTGATTCTGAGAGGATATCTTTTTTCCTTTTGAACCTCAGACGGTTTCCATTTGACTGACCAACCCAAACTGGTAAAAGCCTATTTTTCTTTCTTGATACGGTAAACCTCACACACTTTTTCATACACGTTTCATTTTGGGTGAAATATGTACTTTTGTGTCCATAATACGAATTCTCGTATACGAAACAGAAAAATTTTTACTTTTCAGATATGAAATTTCTCGCTTTATAATCAAATGTCAAAGAGCATCAGATCCCGTATATGCGGTAGAATGTAAAATAGATAAAAATTGAAACCGCGTCTGCGGGGACGCACGGACCGGTTCGTTGTGGCAAATTGAAAGGTAGTATATGCGTACATTTGGGTGATGTTAATTTTAGCCTTGAGATAGCGTACGTACACCGCGCTCCTGTAATTAACAGAGTTTGTCATCCGAGCAAAAAAAGGCTTGCAGGCTCGGAACGATTGTTGATTGCTATCGTAATTGGCCTAATTGTCTGGTGGTCCAATTAATTTAATTAGAGATAATTGCATATTGAATTTCTTGTCAACGATTCCTACGATTTTTTGTCATACTCTTTTTCTTTTTAACATTTCTGGCGCTTATTTGCCCTCATTTAACCCACCGCACCATAATCGGAGAACTCTACGATTGTTTTCTCAAAGGCGTGGTCGGAAAGACTATTATAACGGCTTATGCTCGTCCTTAAAATTTCCGATTACACGCGAAATACGGACGTATATGAAATAAAAAATGTACGAGCCTGTGGCTACGGAGAAAATATTTGGCAAACTATTTCGCCATGCGCAATACGCGCGGAAGGTAGTGCACCGGCGTAAGAGACTTCGCACTGTTTATTACACCAGCTGTTATATAAGTTTACGGTTTAATCAGTTTTGCTTCCCCTGCAGAGCCTAGTTTATGCAAATTGTATAAGGCTTTAAAGCTCCTTAAAATACTGTGGCAATATTGCTCGCGAGTCCGTGCAACTTGGCGATGTAACGGGATGCAAATCTCGACTAGTTAATTCGAAAGTTTGTTATAACGAGCAGATATTCCGTAAATATAAGCGGGAAGTAAAAAAAATTAAGCTCGATTATTCAGAGCTCTGCATTTGTTACACGACCCTTTCACACGACAAAATTTATCGGCTAATACTTGTTTCACTGCATATTATCAAGCCATTTATTTTCTCTTAAAATGTCTCCTCTAAGATTCTTCTGCAGCAGAATTGAACACATTTGAAATCCGGGAATTGGTGCTCGAAGTCCTTGAATCGGACCAATTTGCTTACCCACTCGCTGCAAGCACCCCATCGCTAAATGTTCCTAGTGGGAGTTCTCTTGGCGCTCAGTGACCTACGTGGCGTAACATTCTCTTAGGAGTAGCGTCATTTCCGGTCGGTTTGACGCGCGGGGCATTTTTATTTCAAGATTAATTTGTTACCCTTTTCATTTCGAGGATCTTAACCATTGCCAGGCGCGTGTGCTCTTCATTGGACCTTTACTCCCTCTAGCCTATTGCGTGGCGGGGAGCCTCGGCGCACCCGCACCCTTCCAATTTTACTCAACGCCGTGGAAAGAGAGAAAGAGTGATAGTGAGAGGAGGAGGGAAGGAGGGTTGACTTCGAAATGGATATTAATAGTTCTGCCTGGTACACCCCATGATCACCGCTGATTACTCCGTTACAGCTGTTATCCTTGATTAAAGCTTAAGTCCTCTCCCGGTGAAAACGGTCTTCCATTTATATAAATTCACCAAAAGTAGCATCCTGGTCCTGGGCAATTGCCATCACTGATGTCAGGGAGATTATGCCTCCTTCATTTACGCTCGGAAATTTTTAATCCATGGTATGGGCTCGAAGGTGGTTGGAAAAGTCATTATCGAGGGTTAAAACAAACGCCTAAAATGTGATAAACTTTCCTTATTATACGCGGTATCAAGACAGGATATTATCATGTCTTCCTTTCGGGCTAATTTAAACGCCAGCGGGTGATCCGCTACAATTAACTGGTAACAAGTCCAATAAAAGTATCGTTAATCCTAACATACGATCATGCAATGTCTCCGGCCAGCAGGAAGTATCAAGTGTAAACTGCAGTGTACCTTGATCTCCGTTGTATAGGAGACTGCAATTTAAAATGGGTGATGGGTTGATAATTATTGAAGTTTTCATCGTTTTTGTCTGTTTATATCCATTTTTGTTTAATTCGTGCACCAAAAAAGCCCTTGGCAAGTGAAAGTCATGGCAGTCGTATAACAGCGTAGAATCAGGAAGCCAATCTTTGTTGTAAGCTTAAGACGCTGCACTGGGTTAACATGAGATAGAAGTCAAAGAACGCCTTCGCATGATTACGTATTTTCATTCTCTCCAATTCTTTCTTGAAGAAATAAGAAAGGGAAGAAAATGGTACTAAAGCTTTTAGTTCATAGTCTGTAGACAGAATCAATCACTGGTGTCATTAGCATATATTAACCGATTGATAAAAATCCAGTTACCTGAAGCTGAAGTGTTGGTCGAAGTGGTCAAGTATGCTTCAGCAGCTGGCACCTGCACTGATAATATCGCAAACCACTGAGAAACAAACAAGTTTAAACGGTTAGCCATTGGTTAACGTTTAACTGGACCTCGAAGCTGGCGTCTGTCTTCGTCCCACGCGTATTTTACGATATTCATCTCGATCTGTTCACGAAGAGCTTGTATGCGTTTCAGCTCCCGTTCGTTTCTTACAGGTCGATGACGCGTGGGAAGAAATTGGAGTTGTTAAAATCACGTTGTTAAAATGCCAACGCATGTACGCCAAGCGTGTTTGATTCTGACCGGTATGAAGTTGGCCCCACAGTCTTCTGTCTCTTTTATTCTCTATGTAACCAGGAAGGATAGAAGGAGATAGAATACTGTGGTGCCAACTTCATACCGGTCAGAATCAAACACGCTAAGCGTACATGGAAAAGGCATATTGATTTTACGAGCAGCCGTCTTCGTGCGGTCATCGCAATAACTTACTCCAAAAGCCGAGGACTTTTTCGGAAGACCTTGCTATATGTATGAATAGACGAGAAGATGTTCTTCTATTTTTCTACTCTCTTCTTAGGGCAAATTAAATTTGTCCCCAATTCGGTTGTTCCCATTCCCTGGCGTTCCGGGTCGCTTTGAGTGCCAATTTAGTAACATCTGGCCGCGGTCTGTTTTTCTTTAGGAGTATTGGAAGTGTGTTCTCTCCTGCTCTCTTGCTCTCTTGCTTATCAGGATAAAGGAACACAGCTCTTTCGACTGACCTTGGCCAATTTTACCTTCATCAAGAAATATTTGGGGCTCACGAAAGCCGCGTAGAGCCTGAGGCGCCGGGTAATCTTTCATCTTCTTCTTCTTGTTTGACGGCATCGCGAACTTACCTCAAAATAATGTAATACCACACAGTCCTGTCTCATATTTCCATTTTTATCAAAAAGTATGTATTTCACGCCCAAAGACATGGCTTTCTCATTAACTGTTTCCGAATTTGGTTTCGTATGGTGTATTTCCTCGATTTCGAGTAATCTTGATTACATATGGCTACAGGCAGCTTAATTACATCGTACGACTCGTTGCGGGGAAAATTGTGAAACAAGGAATAATTAATTTCTTTGTCAGTATATCGTCCTTTACGTTGACAAGACTCGCATAAATCTTAGTTCAATCTGAGTCATCTTCAACCCTCCGAGCTTTCAACGCATCTTTCCCTCGCGCCATAACTCTTGTACCATTAAACTACAATTCCTTGACATCACCGTTGGGTGTAACTGAAGTGCGTTTGGAGATCCCCCAGTTGCAAGGGTAATGACACGTGTTCTTCGACTTGGAAACAGGACAATGACGATGGACCATATATCGTCAGAGCTTAAAAGTTGTAGTTCCGTTTTATCAGCCCCTCTTGAGGACGGCATTCATCTCGTTATTATTTTGAAGATTTTTTTTTCAATCGATAAATTGACGTCTGACCATGAGTCGAGTCGGTTTTCGATCTTCTCACGCAGTCTAGGAGACAAAGAGGTTCTTCGGCGAGGCTGACAGCGAAAATATCGCAAAGTGTGGCGCGAAGGAAGCCGTAGGCTGTGTAGCCATTTACATTATTGAAAATTTATGACTGCACCGGCTCTCCTTGCCCGCCGGAAATGTATTATGCATTATCTTTCCGCCACATAGATCACATTAGACGAACTTCTGAACTTGTATGTTCTTGAGTGGCTGCGATTCCAGAGCTAGGCGTAAGGCAACGATGTTGCCAGCAAGGATAACTTGCAAGATATTACTATCATCTCATTCTTTTTCTCTGTTTTTTTTTTTTTTTTTTCACCTCGGTGGAAAATTTTTAAAAATAATCTTAAGACGTTCGAGCTGAACTAAAATCGCTTTAAAAGATAGCGGAAGTGAAAGGAATGGCCGAAGACATGCCTAACAGAGTTCCGCGACTACCGAGTAACGACTTGTATAATATAGTTTGCGAAATAAATCAATGGAATAAATCGCGAGGCAGTGCACGACGGGTAATGTGGTCGCTTCCAGGAATCCGGTTACTAAACCGAGGGGCATTCGGACCACGAAGGCAGCGACGCTGGCAGCTTGACAAGCCAATCCTACCCGCCTGCCAAGACGCCGTGTTTCTATCTGCACCAAAACGAAACGGTGGGTGTGCAGATTGGATTTGCGAAATTAATAGCCCTGCACCGATAAGAGTATGCGATGATAACTTGCGGTAAACTTCTAACCGGAGATTCGCGCATATAAAAAGGACTTGAAATTTATTTCCCACTTTGCGAATGAAGGAAACTTTTCCATTACGCGCTCGCTCAGTTATCATTTTTATAAAGAGGCGAAATGAATATGAAAAAAAATAAATAAATAAAAAATGTGCAGATTAATTGATAGGTGAAACTTGGCGGATGTGAATAAGTGAAAAGTAGGCGTAGTATTCCAGGAGAAAAAAGATTGCTTGGTTATTATTATAATGGATTAATCAAAATTTGACTGGGAATAGATTGAAGGGTTGCAAGCATGGAATTATCACGTCGCTGGATGACTGTTAAACACCTGTCTTGACTCGGCATGTAATGCGATCATAATTAGGGTGGGAAACGAAAAGCATAATCTGACGCCTTAAACGTTTGCCGGATCCAAGCCGTGCGGAGAAATCAAAGGATCGCCGAAACGCCGCGTCGGTGAACCTTGGTAATAATATAATTACTTAAACAGGTACCTTTGCAGTGAGATAAAAAGTAAAAACGCCGTTTTCTGAACGGTCTGAACGTTTTGCCACCACGAGTTGTGGTGCACCACCAACGTTGCATCCAAGCGTACACAGGTACCATGCGAAACGGTGCAATTGCACGGAGTAATTTGTACCCCAATAATGTGGGCAGCCGCATGCATTCACACCAGGTCTTGGCCTCGCGTGATTACGACCAGCCGACGCACGTGTCCGTGTAATTATCTTACCCTGTGTGTTTGGTGACCCTTAGCAAACCAGGAACTAAAGTGTCCTATACGTATAAGGTTTGGTGCCTTTTCAGTGCAGCAGTTTGACACATGAAATTGAACGAGATCGTTCAAATTCTGGATTATAGTAAAACGCGTTTGGAGAATAGATGGAGAGGATTGTTCTCTCGCTCGTACAAGTTTTTCAATGAAAAATGTGCTGAAATAATTTACAAAATAATGTGTTTTTGATTTATCATTCGCAATATTCATTAAAGTCAGCATACTCTCTAGATCAATTTTCATGAACTACATTTTCAAATGAAATTGAACTTCTTTCTGCATCTGGCTCGAGCCCACTTTCGACGGAAACATAAAGACTATGACTTCAATAGTGGAATAGAACTATTTCGTCGAGGATACGATTCTCATTTATTTCGAATTACTGAGTCGAATCTTGAGTGCTTTTCGAAACTCAACTTCAGGTGTCTGCGACTTGGTCAATAATTACTAGCCTTTGCAGATATATGATGGGTCATACGTGTGTCGTGATGAAGAAAATTCAAGAACGAAAAAACTCTTTTGTCAATATACTTGTAATTACAAGCAGAATTATAAATCAAATTGTGAATCTATTCATACTACGACGTGTTTCTGATGAACTGATGCATCACCGGTAAAATCTCAACATTTTTCCAATAATTATCAATCGAGCTGGTAGACACTTAGAGTTGAGTGTTTGAAAAAGCACTCAAGACATCGTACTTCCTTCCACTCGAATTGTCATAAATAAAAAAACAAAGTATGGAAAGAAAAATAAAATTGAATCTTCGTGAGAAGGAAAAGAACTCTTCAAACTATGGGATATTTCCTTCGCCATATTTTTGCGATCGTTATTCCAATCGGTTATACTTACCTTTGGGGAGCACAAGCGTTCACGACGTTTGACTTCGATAGCAAGTCATGTGCTACCAACTTTTACTATTGAATGATGCTTGATAGTAGCAGATGCGTGATAGAAAAAGGCACCATATCCTGTGCAGAATGTAATAAAGCAAGAGCGAGCATATTACTACTCTTTCTCATAGCGCGAGCGAGGCGGCTGTCATCGTCTCCGCGTACTTATCGCATTCTTAGGCATGTGCAGTCAGGGAGTCGGGATGGGTCTAGAGCAGTCGAAGGGAGGAGTAGATTTCGTTAAATATAGCCTAGAAGCCGTTGGTCCTCGACGAGTCAGTCCGCTCCCGTTAAGCCAGATGTAACGTTTCACTTCCGTTTTGCTGCCACTTCGCTGCCACTTCTCTAGAGCCTCTTTTTTGCCGGTCTTCCGACATGCCAGGCTTGCGGGTGGCAGGACGCGTTGAGTGTTTCCAAAATAATGATTTTAATTAGAAGAGTATGGTGCTTAGGAAATTGCACCCCAAGGACTGGAGGACGAAGCGAGCGCGTATATATTTCTCGCGCGATATGCTCGGAATACGTGCCACCATAGGGATAGGTATTCTACTCGAGAACGTTATTCCTTAATCACGCGCTCCACGTTCGAAGAAGGCATGCGGAGATATTAGATCCCATACTTAATTCTTCGGCCCATATCATGTCGGGAATTCGCTTACGGTGAATAAACATGCGCTGCAGTAATCGGGTGAATAAGTTCCTATTGGCAAAACAGATCACTGCGTCGATGATAAATGTCGTTTTGCTGAAACTGAAAGACAAACTTTGCCGAATGAACAGAGACGAGATATTCTCAAGATAACACAAGCGATATTCCACCAATTAGTCAAACCAATTTTTTTCGCAGATTTATTAAGCCTTCGCGAGGCACAGGTAAAATAATTCGATTGTAGAGTGAGCCACGCGGAATTGGGCGGCAGCTATTCCATCAACGTATCTTATTCGGCCTTGAGGACGAAGTCAAGGTAGCTACACGCAAACATGCGACACGAACACCCCAAGTGCCCAGAGGCGTAGAACGTGTTTGCTTATTTTGTCACAGGGGTTGGTGGAGGTAAGGGTGCACGGTTAAGGGAGGTGCGAGTCGTTTGTCAACGCAGAGGCTATTTATATCGTTCCCGCGGTGGCTCAGGGTGACAAATGGGGCCACCTCGGCTCTGTAGCCCAACCTGGTACTGGCTGTTTACATCTTAGAGTCTCATAAAAACACCGGTGTGAATCCCCCATTCCGGCCGTTCCGTTACTCTTATCAAAGAACTTGAGGCCCTGTTATCGAGTCACTTTGATGCGAGAGAATCGAATAGAGTTGCGAGAAAGGGTTTACTTACCCGGATGAAGATGTTCGGGAAATCTTGAAGCGCGTTATATGTAAGGTAAGAGGAACGTCTCGCGGGAAACACGTGGCTATAATTTCGTATAAATTTGTCTCCCTCGGTGTAAGTAACCCACTTAGTCCTCGATGGCGTACAGGATATGTATATGTATATGTATATGTACACAAGGCATCAGACGCCACGAACGTCCTGGAGTCATGGGTTCCCGTTTGAAGGCGTATTCAAAATACATTAACAGCTACCCGAAAATCTGAAAGCGCCGCAATACGCTCATTAAAATTCCGTCTGTCCCAGACAGCACTACGCCGTCTTTATGGAACCCGCGTGTGTCGTCTCCCGCTCACTGTACCGTAAAGAAAACTCATGTACATATGTACATACCTACATGCGTTGACTGGATAGAACCAACCTTCATTTCTCAGGCAAAAAGGTGTGAGAGACGAGTGTAAAACTTGGAACCGTCACTCATGGGTCACTCTCACACATTATACTGTACTGTGTCATCTTGGAATCGGGAGAAACGAGAATGCGAAGGGTTTTCTGCACAAGTTTTGGAATATTGCACAGTTTTCATCTTCTAAAGTCTCGAAGCTTGTATGGTCTTGTGTGAAGCTCTGCATGCAGGGTAAAACGGGTTGCGTGGTATGCCGTAGAATTTCGTAACTTCCCATGTCTCAAAATAACGATGAAAGATAGGACGCCTGTAATAACAGATGCTCGATACCAAAAATGATGTAAATTGAACCTGTCAACGTCGGCATACCTTTAAGATTTTTTCAGCCCATATTGACGGAGAGGAAGAATTCACCAGGGATCATTTCTTGATCAGGTGAAAAGCTCGTAGAGCCAGAAGCAACGTCTTTGGGCCGTTGATTGATTCCGTCGTTCGTATTTTATCGCTCAGACCTTTCTTGAGAATTTTGACGATGAATCGTGAGTGTTAATCACGGAGATAACCTCGTGGGCGTTGAACTTTGTAGGAACTTTCGTATAGAAAGACTCCTCCAAAGTAATCCAAACTGCTGACCCCTCCAGTTTAATTTCACTACAGTTTACCTATTAAGAGAGGTCTTACGGAGCAAGGTGGCATATTTCTGGTACGCCCCAGAATATTGCTGGCTTAAGCTGCGGCGAGGGGCCCGCGCGCACGTCTTTCATAGCATATCAAGTAGTTCCTCTTTCACTATCCCACTACCTTTACTCTCCTTCGATTCCTCTCTCTTACTCTTCTACCTCGAGAGGAGGATTACCCGATATTACGCGGGTTTGACGCGCCGCGTCGAGTGGAAGGTCGTAAAATGAACGTCAAAAGCTTGGGGTTGCCCCTAACTACAGCCAGGCGCCTACACCCAGAGGAAAGCTGTTAAGTCAGCCTGACGAAGGCATACTTGCAGTTTGGATCTCTGCTGTTTGAAACGAGTACCACTTCCGAAAGGCCCTGTACCAATGGACGGATATACCACCATACATATAGTTGTAGTGGGCACTTTGGTACGTGGGTTGACCCATCTATACAGGCCAGTACCGAGAGAGCGTCAAAACTTGTGGGACCCATAGATAACCATGATGGAAATTGTTTGAAGGATCAATGGCAAAGAAAGCGAGATGGGGCAAGTAGACAAATTAATTGTGATGGAAGATAATTTTTTTTCAACTTGAGATTGCGTAGAAGAATTCTGGGATCTGCAGCTAAACAAGTTCTGGATTAGAAGGTACTCTGTACATACACAAGGGAGTGAGGCTCGTTGATTGCCACGATCCTTAAACGGCGATTCCTTTGAACGAAGAGGTCTAATTCCTTCGCTCTATCTGTATCGCTGTAACAGCCTCGAGCGAGGTTTAATAGGAAGAGGGGTTTCCCCTGCGTGAGGTTTAGTTTAGTGCCGTGAACGTAGGAAGTGGAGTACGAGGATGGATCGAAAGTGGATTGAGGAAAAAAGGGTGAGGAATAGAAACGGAACAATAGGAAGAGAGGATTGATTCTCCAGCTCGAATTGAACGTCCTTCAAAATGACGAAAAAGAAAATCGACGATTTGGAGTCTGCGGAATACCTAAGCTTTATATACGAACCCTGCATGGTCCTTGGGGTCCCGTGGAACTAGACCCGATGACGCACGTGGAAAACGTCTCAATTCGTATTAATATTCATGGCCTAAAGTCACTGGAGTTAGAGGACAGCGACTGAGGCTTGTCGCTTTGACCGCATGTGGCGCGAGGCACCAGCTGTGTAAAAAATGAAAGCGCGGGCAGCCGCGACCGCAAAAAAGGCAAATCGATGCGTAAATACGTTGTTGACTTTACAGAGAGGCTGAAAGCCAAATGGAATTTGGTCATGTGATTTAGTGGCCGGTTCGTTCGCTTTGGTCCTGCTACCGTGCGAGCCGTAGATCCTTAGGATTCACCTTCCAATCCTTTCCGCAAAAGGAATAGGGTCGCTCGTGTGCGTGGGTGGTCGACCCTTACTCGTGCCGTTATAAGTGTTCGAATAAAACACCTGATGAAGAATCATTGTGATTGTTAAAGAAAATTGAACCCTTTCAAGGCAAGGCAATATGTAGGTGGTCGTGATCCATTTACTCGGCTTAAAAATTGGTGTCTGGGAACGCGAACGATTCGCTTCAAAATCTGGTTTAAATGACGGATTGGCTGCCCGTAAATAATTTACTGGTACCGACATTCGGTATACATCTTTGATGAATTGGTCTCATTTATCGAGTCAGTTTTTCGAATGTACAGATCGCTGTTTCGCTGCTAGTCATTTACGGCTGCCACAAATGGGCACCATAAATGACTGGCGTAATACTCTTCAACGATTGCGTTGTTGTTTTCTGACAAGAAGATTATTGAAATCTTGATAAATCGGTACCTACAATGCACAGACTTGGTATGGTCATAAATTTTTACTTTATCCCAACATTTTAGTAAGTTATATTTGAGTGAATGAATAAATTCCTACACCATGACTCCAGTGTACTTACAACTCACTTTTCAAAGGATTACGCAGGTTGTAAAGGAAGCGTTTTCAGCTCCCGACAAATCTTTAAGACATAGTGTAAGTATCTAGGTAAAGAGGAGACAGTACAATTCGCTCTTGTTTGGGTCTCCTGAAAAGTGCTTATAGTCCTAAGCGTCTGATTTGTAGTAAAATGTCTCGCAGTCTACGTAGCAAAGTGAGCCAAAATTCGAATTCGAAATCACTAGCCAGGTGATAGTAAAGAAATTATCTTCTACCAGTATTGAGCCTAAAATAAGTCAAATTGCAAATCTATGAATATCTGGTATTGTCATAAAATTCATATTGGAATTAGCTGTTGTTTGAGTTGTCTGGCAGGACGAAATTATAAAACCACCATGAGATAATGATAATCGTGAAAAAGCGAGGTGTGGTTCAGCTGCTGATATATCGTGTACGTGGTGGATTCATGCATTTTGCAGTGGCTCAGATTCTCCTGGATCATACCTGTACATAGAAATTGTATAAATCCGAAAAATAGTGTCTGCCAACATTTTTGTCTCGATCTTTAATCGCCATTGTTTTTACATGACCCTGTTCGAAGACGACTCATTATTTCTATCCTGTATGGAGATCATAACTATTATCGAAAAGTAACAAATATATTTAGCATTCTACAATCGAAGGCTTGACATATTCCATCCACAAATATGTCTTCTCATTTCCAGTTATCTTGCTGATTGCATAATCGAAATTTTAGAGTTTAGTAATCGCATGAAACTAATGAACGGCAGATAATTTGTCGCGTTAATCAGAAGAAGTATGAATCACACATTCATCACTACATCTTCTGAACTACTTCGCGTTTTGTTAACTCTTTAATTACAAATGGCCGTAGCGTAATGTATAGAAAGATGTCCTAGGTATAGCCAGGTCGTGGTCTCGTCAAAGTTTCGGTCTTTACCCGAACGGACTTGTTACCAGCGTCAAGCTTTCATCAACGACAGGTGATTCGACGGTTGAGTAACCTTTGGGTAAGGTTTACGAAGATGGTCGTTTCAAGTTAATTGTCTAGCCTCAACCGCTTAATCCTAGTATCTATCGAAGTTGCTCAACTTGTCGGCTGCACGTCCGAGCGTTATAGCTACTCGGGTGATGGCTCGCTGCACGAATAGACCGACGACCGCCTAGCCGTCTCTAATACGAGGAACTAATTATACAGTCTAATTAATTGTGCCCAGTGATACACCGCTTTGCTGGGAGCAAAAAGTACTCACGAACCTCGACCACGACCACGGGGCACGTCCATAATTTAGGGATCCTCCCTCCGGTCCCCATCCTGCAAAGGACCTCCAGTGGCCAGGTGCCCTCTGCCTCGATCTTGCCCTCTTCGCGGCACTCGGTCCAGTCGATGGTTGCGTCTGTGAGCCCGGCTACCGTAAATCTCTTCGAACAAGGCACGTCGTCCGTGATTTTGCTGAACCAGTCGCACACAGAGAGATTCTCCAACGGGAACACACCCTCGCTTATAAGAACACACGCGAACTCATGGACACGAAAAGCTCGTGGTTAAAGCCCGGCTGTCTACTCCGGGGGTCTTTCTCTCGTATCGTAGAGAAGTTTCAGTTTTATTTGAAACTTGGTGACGACGTATATTTCACCGTTGGATTTAAACTTGGGTTTGTTTCCTGGAAAGAGTTCGTTGCGACGTGTTTGTAATAAGCGGGATTAGAATCGGATCTTGGCTAACGAGATGTTTTTGTCAAGTTAGACGAGGAATTAACTTCTCTGTACATTGTACAGCTATACCTTGGAAGTTAAACTCGTGGCTATGCTGGTGGAAAGACCGCATTAAATTCTCTAACAACCGTTTTCTCTATACAGATTCTTCTTATATCTCCATCCAATAAGAACTAACTTGCCAGGTATTCGCTGGCTTTGAAAGCTCGAACATCCTGCTGACGTAGAGGAATGCCTCTGTGATCCGCCGTCCGCCGCGAGGACAAACGAACAAACGGACAAACGAACGGCAAGAAGTCACACAGACCCGGTACAAAAGATAAACAGTAGAATAGGATAGGAGACCATGCAGGTTGCGGGGAAGCGCAAGGTAGTCCTGATAATTAATAACCCACTTCTTAGCCCAGTACAAGCCTTTGTTCTGGTCGACTGCTGCAGAGACCTAGAGATGCGGATGGCGAAGACCGCCTCGTGGATGCTGAACCGTTCCTCGCCGGACGCCAGACATACTCCCGTGCGATTCCGCGATGCCAGCCAACAAAAACCGGAGGAGCTGATTCATTAACCAAACAAAACACTAATTGGTTGGCCTCGACGGTATTAATCTGACCGCAAAAACGCTCCCATCGATTCCGCAACATGTTCACGACATTCTAAAACCCTCATTTTAAGATCTAATCGCCACGCTGGCTGCGCTAATTATTGCGAGGAGAATGAAGAGGAAACTCGAAGACGATCATAACCGTTCTGAATTTCCGATTTCCTTGACGTCTGACTAGAAGAGAATTACTGCAGGGTAATTTATCAAGTTTATGTAAGCTTCTGGGGAGGAGTCTTTTATTTTTCATTTTTTCTCTTTTTCGTTTTAGAGATTTTTCCTGACCCCGAAAAGCACGGGTTGAAATTCTACACAGTTTCCCTTTGTACCTGTTTAATATTCATGAATTCTATGTGCTTTGTGAATCATCAGATCAAAAGCCTTCTCTCTAAAGAGCTCTCACGAATCGTTTTACTCCAGTTTCCCTTCGTAAAGCCTACGTTGCATTCGAAATATCCCCAACGATTTTTTATACGTTTTTCATCGAATCGATTCTTATCCATGTATTGGGATCTGTCGAAATACAGATCAAACCCAAAACTCCATCGCAAAATGCGCTTGAAGTTCGTTAAATCGTACCTTTTAAAATTTTTGTTCAAATGAACGTTCGGAACTTCCGGCTCATATCACAAAAGGATCTGTATATCAACATATTTATCATAATAATGAAACAGGTAAGAGATTCCGGATTCCCCTCAACCAATAAAGTATTTTTTGACCAAACAGTTGGACAGCTCAGTTTAATACTTTAGTAATGGCCTTCCGAACGTATCAACATCGAGGCAGTGTATGATGATGGCGAATACCTCGGCCTCTAGTGTCTCAATTATCGACAGATTATCGTCGAATTTCACGTCGAACAGGTATCACCTACCACGGAAATTTTTTTTGTGAATTTAAATGAACCTCTCGTGTCGAATATTTTGTCGATAGAATGAAATTTGTTTGAACATACGGCTTTGGCAATATTTTAATGAAACGATGAAGACCTTTACATATGGTAAATTTTAATCGCTGTGTAATTAATCGAAGTGACGTAACTCCACAAAACACGTCTATCAAAACGTAATTTCAAACCAATCGATAGAGTCAAAGATCAAACGCATTTATCTCGTTTTCCGTACACCTCACCAGACAAATTTTAATTCTGCCTCAAATGATCATCAACAAAAGTTTATCGGAAAATCGTGATGTAATAATTAATAAAACTTACGTCAGGATCAATGCACTTTTTATCTAAAAGCTATTCAATGAAATTCTTTCAGATTATTGGTGGCTGATTACACACGATTTGATTGGATCATTTTTCGTGATAGGATATGATACAGTCTTACATCGTTATTTGAACTGATTGTAAAGTAGGTGAATTGTAACGCACTTATATACGAGGCTCTTAAAGTTGGTCCGAGTTGTTTCCCAACACTGAATTCCTTCGAACCAACAAAGTCGATACAAATTTGACGTAATCTTGTCGGTCGTGTCCGCGGGGTAATCGAGCGAGCAGTTAAATGACCAATTTAAAAAAGACAAGGCTTAACCATTCTCAACGGTCCGAAGGACACTGCTTTGATCCGTCATAAGATACGCTTTTCATAGCATGGGAAATAAAGTGAAAATAACATTGAAACGACAAATTTTGGAATAGGTAAATCTTTTGAATTCGACGATCAGAAAATATGCCTGAAGATGAAAATCGGGAACACGACAGTTGACAGAACGAATAGCAAAGTGTTGAGGGTAAAAAGTAGTAAGAAAGATCTGGAGCAGAGGTAAGAGGGCCTTATCTTTTGTCTGGTTTTCTTGGTCTCCCACGTAGCCGTGTTCAATGAAGTATAATCACTCGATGATACCCCACGGTTCCCAGGTGAGTTATACTCGCTCTATAATCTGATCGCTTGGCTTTAACCATTATGCTATTACGGCATATGACTTAACAATATTAAGGCAATTATCGGCGTGTTATATTTCCAGTCAAAGCTGAACAATAGTTAGTGAAAGGTACATGCTGCTGCCTTGATGTCCCGCGGAGTTGAGCTCGCTGTGAAATCGCATTGTGTCAATTGTTAACGAAAGAGGGGCTGACTAGAAGTTATTTGAACGAAATCAGAATGAAAAAAACAAAAATAGATGAAAAAATTCGTAAAAGATTTTTTCCAAATTTTTCTGTTTCAGATCGTCTGTTCGTTAAACTAGTGCTAAACACGGTATTTGAACAGCATTTTCCTACTTTCAAGTCACTATAGATTTTCGTTCCGTCGAGCTTAACTAATTCAAGTACCTAAAACAGAGATGAAGCTACGGT
Organism: Tenthredo scrophulariae; assembly: GCA_963978835.1. Classification (NCBI taxonomy): domain Eukaryota; kingdom Metazoa; phylum Arthropoda; class Insecta; order Hymenoptera; family Tenthredinidae; genus Tenthredo; species Tenthredo scrophulariae. Next base: position 18,569,700 of record OZ022228.1, read on the forward strand.
CGCAACCACGCTGCGTGGCCTAGCCTGGTGCGGGCGAGTAGTAATTGAAAATTTATCTCCCTCAACTTTTTGCCCTCGCCACCCGCATTTACAATTCCCGTAGGAGGACTCGCCCGAGTCCTCGGTCATTAAGCCGCCCTATTGAAACAATAAATATTTTTAGCGTCCAGCCGAGGCTAGGTGTTCGCTTACCGTCCGCCCCAACAAAAGGTAGTTGTGCTCGTGGCTGAAGGATACAAAACGATCGTCAGATTACAGAGAGATAAAAAAAATATAGTAGGAGTGCAGAGAGTGGGTTCGACGTAGTTATCAGCTACACACAATCAAGTCTCTACTACACACACATGTCCAATAACTTGGTGCAATTCATGTGCAATTCAGATCCAGATCAAAGGTTGGGGCCTGGGGATCGATGCTAGACCCCCGTTACCCTAAGTTACGTTGGACCTCGTATCCGTAATTAAGCGTGTAAGCGAATCAGATACATTAGGTATGCAACGATTCCCTTACCATGTAATGCGTGCGGTTTCGACCATTACGTTCAAGCTATCGCTCTATTCTCTTCTTACTCATTCGATGCATAAAGAGGTGAGTTTCTACAAAGTACAATTTTCCTTATTCGTAATTGGAAATCGATTTTGCGGTATCGGCTGACCGAAATAATTTTATGGCAGTTCATAGCACCTTGATTTATATCCAAGAGTGGACGAATGCATAGAGTCACCCCTCATATGCAGTATGGGTCCAATCTGTTGCGAACCGGTTTTCATTTTGACAAAGAATTTAGCGAGAATGGTAATCGCCGATACTCTCACGTCTAAATCGGGTTCGTTTAAATCGGAACGACGGAGACTGGGCAGGTTGCGATAGCCTGACGGCGCGGCGATGCATTGGGCGAGGTTGGTTCGCCTCGTGTGCTGCACTCCGAATTGATATTCGTACGATCGCGTTTCCCGTTCCGGATACAAACGACTCCCCTGGGCAGGAAAACGAGTTCAGGCGTCCGACTGCGGGAAATTGAATAGTCCCGAGCCCGCCGCACGAGTTCGCCGTTTGTTAATCGTCGCTAAGCAACGGTAAGCGAACGGTTTTAGTAATTACGAGTAGCGGGATCGAGTTGGCAGGGAGTCACACCAATACTCACCGCGACATTCTTGCTATGTGAAATTGACTGACTGATTGACCAACACGTGGACTACCGAACCGATTCATTATGTTTATGCTATCGATATCACGTGCGAAAAATGCTGCGTCAGGATCACGCTGATGCATACATCGTACATTGTACATTGTACACATGTCTACTCTAATCTGCAAGTAGCGTATAATCTTCGTTAGTTCAGACACAGCGTAAATCACATTTCCCTTTCGTTGTCTGTTCATTCTCGGCACCAGTCTCGGGCGGAAGTCGACTGTAATGACCGCGAAAGAGAGCAGTGCACTTGTGGCAATAAAGCATCGCTTGGAATCACTTCTCCCCATCCTTCTCCTGACCTTCTTCTCCACAGGCCTCATTCAGTCTCGACGACAAACCAGACAGGACATTCATTGGACTAAATAATTTACAACTGCGACATAAAGGCGATATCTAAGCATTACCAATTACGTTCGATCGAAAGGCTTTACGGATTTTTCAAACAACCATTTTGGAGCTACCTAAGACTCTGCTAATGAGGGAATTAGCGATCTCTCACATCGCACCGTCGCTGACCACATAGACGGTGCGTTTCCATACGCACACATGTATATCTCTATAGTTTATAAATAGCTATGTTGTAATTAGAGGAATTGCTGGATTAAACTCGGTGGCTTGTCGTGCGAATCTTGAGCCATGTTCTGATCCTCGGCTTACAGCCGTTTATCTGTCAACGGGTTTGAATTTAATCATTATAAATTCCCCTGCATCCGGGCACACAATCAAGGATTTATGGTCGACGGTTCTAAGATTTAGCTGAAACGGGAATTCTCCTTGGTATTTTTACTTTTTATCATCAGAATTATGTTACGTCAGAAAATTGCAGTCGGAAAGGCATATGCGCGAATGAATCTTAACTCGTGACTACCCAACCCCGTAGCGGACAAATTAGTGCAGATTTGACATCAGCTATTTTATACACGACCGAAATGAGCGCTGGGAAAATCTTGAGGATATTGTTTAGACAAAATGACTTTGGTACTACATGACATTGAAGGTAACAGCTGTAAGGAGTCAACACCACAGCCTACTACATAGGTATATATATTATCCGCTCGTCAGCTGACAAGGTGTTCGTTGCCGTCGTACAACGCGACTGTCACGTACAGACTAGGAACCAACCACGTCTCCCTTCCTCCCGAATGCAATTTCCGCTATTTTTACCCGAAAAGCTTCCCGACATAACGTCCTGACACGTTCCTCAAATAAACTCTCGGTTACAGAGTTCCTATGTGTTGTTGGTACTTGCAACTTTTCCAAGTGCCAGGTACTCAACTCTGCAGTTTGTTTCCAATTGGGAGTTCAAGTGGGCAGCATTAAACCCAAGGATTTTATATAATTGTGCGAAAAGATTGAACAAACTAGGGGAAACCAAGGAGATATATTTGGTCAGTCATGCGTTCCAAGGGGGGTCCAGAGAGCTAACAGAGATTTTATTATAGATAAGTATATCAATTTTAAACAGTTAAGGATATGAGGTGAGAAAATTTTTCCGAAACTGCATATTAATGTTGAGCTTTATAATAGCTGCAGAGGGACAAGTCACGATTTTATATTATATTTGATAGATTATCAACTTTTAATGAATTTTTCTTCTTATTTTATTTTCAACCCGTACCACCTGACGCCGAGGAATAGGGATATTATTAATTTCGTACCGGCGCGAATACTTTTTAGTTCGTTTTTTGCTTTTCGATAATTCCACAAAAAGTAATTGATCGGAAAGTTGTCGGAAGATGAGTTACGGCTAGCCACGTTGAACCCGCAGAAAAACGGGTTTGCCGCATAACCGTACCTACCATATACATATACTCATACGCCATGTACAATATCCTGAAAGAGTAATTTCTCCCAGTTATCGAGCTTTTCTACGATGTAAAACAGGCGCCACATGTGAGTAATGTTCTGCATTTTTTATTTCACTATTAATCATAGTTTCGTCCAGGTCTTAATTAAGCCCATCGCCACCATCAAACCTTGATAGGCCTAAGTGCACCGTAAAAGAGGCTGTTTTTCAAGGACCTAAGAGCGAACACATGCACATGTGTGGAAACGTGTCCTTACAGAAGATTGCCGTATACTTAGGAATACCGTAAATCGCGAATCTAATTACATTAATTGGTGACATTCTGGATCAACCAGCGGTTCAGAATGATCATAATTTTGACTCCATGATAATTTCGTGTCGCTGGCAATGCTTGGAAGTTAATTCTCATTAATAATACCTAACCAACCGGGCGTCGTCACGGCAAAGAGTCCCCAGGTCCTGCGATTTCTATCCTTTACTACTGCCCGGTGGACCGTATCAATCAGTGAGTACACTGGAAGGGCGGGCTGGACGGCGTCGCGTCGCCCCAAACACGAAGTGACCCCTGGCTTGCCTGTTCCTTCTCGACTGCACGGAACACCGCCATCAATTGCAGCTGCTCCATAACCTAGTCGATAAATAGAAAAGCAGTTGGACCGATGAAAGGATATTCACCCTTGAAAAAAAGGGAAATAGAAATGCGGGGAGAGAATGAGTAGGGATGGAAAAAAAAAAATACCTGGTCGCTTTTTACCCGACAATTGCAAAGATCGCTTATCAGGTAGGTATAAAAAAAATTGTGGAAAGAACTCAGGACCGACTTGAGCTATATAATGGTACGCGAGGATATAAAATAGAGGTAATGAAAATTACGATCAAACGACTATATTATACCTCGTCCATAAAATAGCTGCAGACCACCGTTATAAAGATGCCCTTAATTCAATGCTTTTCATATCACACTAAATTTCTTAATCGTTTGACTTTTGCAATTAAGAACTTGGCTATTATATTGAAGAATTTTCGTCATTAACACCTTGGTGGGTCGAGACGACGGTTTTACGATTTTTCCAACGATTAAACAAACGGTCTAAATTCGCGTCTTATCATTAATTGCTGAGCTTTGATTTTTCGAATCAATTGTGAACTGCAGTTTAACTTCAAGTTGTTGAGAAGTAAGCAATACGTCGTATGTAAGATATATGATTCCGTGGCTATAGGGGAGAACGACTGACCGTCAAATGACCGAGTGCAGGGAGAATATTCGCGCGAAGACATAGTATTATATATTTTGTATTTTGCAATCCAATTTTTCACGCCCGGGTGAACTTTCGACCTTTTTTTCACGAGCGTCAATGAATTCAGATTTCTTAATCCATAATGCATAAGCCGTTTAAGGATCACTTAGCCATGACAGAAACTAATGTAGCGAGATGACAGGCATTAGAATAAAACGATCGTTTACTCAAGTAGCTGCGTTCAGCTTACCTTACCTTACGCAAGTTGCTTGGAATACAAAAAAAGGTGAGAAAATTTTGCTCCAGACCGATCGTCGTCTCGGGGATTCGACGAAACTGATGAGACAAATGGTCGGTACGAGATCATCGTAATTATGTCAAAAGCGAGAGAAATTTTCATCATATATTGGGGCGTTTGTGTGTGAATTTTTCGAGAAAATCTTGAAGCGACATTGATCCCCTTCAACTTGGTAGTTGACGAATGAATTTTTATAAGCTTCAAGTCCTTCAACCCCATTTTTTCGATTCATTGGAGAAACAAAGTCGTTTGGCAGGCTACAGACTGCCGTTGAGTAATTTCACTAATGGCTGCGAATCACGGTGATCTGGGGTCTTCCGCATCCGGATTTGGTCAGACAAATTCACCGCTAGGTATTCAAAAATTAAATCGGTGCCTTGGGGATTTTAATTCCTTTGACTGCACGATGCGAAAAATTTTCAACTTCGTGGTATCAAAGCGTAATTGAATAAGTACGGGGAATACAATTAAATACAACGAAAATTTCGTCAGGTCCTAAATAATTTTTAATCTGAGCTCTCGAAGCGGTAATTTTTTAAGGGGTATTAAAACCGCACGTTCTTTGATCCCGCATTATTATCTCTAATGGGGAATGGCAAACATTACGAAATCGTGCGAATTTTTCAAAAACGTATCGTTCCTTTCTACAGAATCTAATCAGCTACTAAACTACTTTAAATCATTTTTGACTAGACGAAATAAAAAGTGCAAATAATAGATCGATTGTTTGAATTTCTTTTAAAAACCGTTCGATAGTCCATTAGTTTGTGGAATTGGGTCAAAAAAATACGAAACGATTGCTTGAAAGCTGCCCCGTGGATCGGTAAAAATTAAATCACTGTGCTTCCTAAATGCTGGAGAGAATACTATAATTTAAAATGCTTGATACCTGAAAAATTGTGTATCGGAGATCTGATTTTTTGAAAAGTTTCAGTTTTGGTAAAGCGAGTGATAATTGACTACATATTTATGCGGAGCTATAAACTGATTTAAAAAAAGTGAAGTCGTTTGAAAGTGAATAGGTATAGTGAAGAAGATCGCATTTTTTGAAAATGATTGTGAGAGTGACAAAAATAGCGTCGGTTTTGTACAAAGCCATGGGGTGTGACATTTACAAATGAGTCCCCTCTTCTGAAACGCGTTCCAGGTGACGCGAGAAAATGTTCATTTCATAAAAATTTGTCGCTTCGTCCGTATCCATCCGTTTGCGTCGCTTTAAGTATATCTCTACTAATAGCTGGATCTAGTAGCTGCAGGGCGTATAGCGTCTGCGCATGCATTGTGACATATACGTCGAGTCATATTTTCACGCGGGTTCTGTTCGCCGCACGAAATCCAGTGAAAATAAACATCGAGGCCCTGAAATATTATCGTGGACGACCGCTGAAAAATACCCAAGAGCTTTACTCAGCTCCAGTAATGCTCTGTAGCCGAGATATAAATATGTGGGAATGGAATTACGCGTCATTTCGTAGAAACTATTTGTCTGCGCTCCATACAAGTTTGCAGGAATGGTTGCGCTTGCAGTAAGAATTAAACTGTCCCATGTTGGAGCAAAAAAGGACAACTAATCTTAGTTAAAACTCTGACAGAAAAGAGAGAGAGAGAGAGAGCAAAAAGAAAGGAAGAAAAAAAAAAGGAAAGCTTTTAAATTGAATGCGTCCACGTATTCCATCCTGATTCGCGACTCACGCGAAATTGCTGGTAGTACTTTGATGATTTCTCTTGATTGTCTTTCGCGGAAGTGTATGCAAAATTTTCACCCAACATCCGCGACGTACTACAAGGTAAATAAATCAGAGCAACGTACTAGAGACATTTACAAGTGAGACGACTTACGCTGGTGCAGTGGCCATAAATTGCAATCGGCAGTTGTTGGGGCGTTACATGGCGTTAATTATCGTTCCCTCGATTGAATCCAGTCGATAAAAACTAGTTACTTTTTCACCCTCAGGGGGAAAAAGGGGTTGAACTCCTCATTGGGTGGCCTTACGCCTCTAATTCTCGCAAGTGCCCGTTCCTAATACTGGTAATTTGCTCCGTGACCTATGACACTAAGAAACTTCGTAATCCTCCCTTTCCAAATCAAAGGAAATCCACCCTTCCAGACTCAAGGGAAATCCCCGAGACAAAATTATACCAAACTTGGTATTCTCGTGCCTACTATCGCTCACCAGTTTTTCTCTAAACAAAAATGAGCAGCTCACTCCTTTGGATTGTTCATAATACGTAATGGCGAACCTTAACCAACTTTTCCGACAAAGGAACATTGCCTTATACTTCACCTCGGATATCTAAGAGATGCATTAAGCGCTTCTGCTTTTTTTTTTCTTTTTTTTTTCGTTTTGGTGGGCTGCATTCATTCCAGATAGATTTATTTCCCACTTCCTTAGCAGATACGTACGTTTGTAAGCTCTATGGTGGTTGTAAATATCGCCAAGAGTAAGGGTGCCTTCGACGTTTGGTAGACAAAACTACTTAAGACTTCATCAGCGAGTAGAGGACCAAGACCGTATAAAAGAATCTACATAAAGCTCGGAGTATTTGCTGCGTGAATTCTCTCGTCGAACCGCATTTGCTTATGGTATCTATAAGTAGCCAAAGCTCATTTCACGCGCGGAGGTAATGGCTCTTCAACTTTCTGCACGTGAGCCCTAAACATAGAACATCTCTTCGTGGTATTATGACCGTTGTTGGGGTTAATTACACGTACAAACCTACCGCTAAAAGCGGCTAATCAACCGCACTTCATTTTGCTTAATCCTTCCCGAAACTCGGGTTGCTTCAACCGTTTGAACGATCAATTTTAGAAACAAATGAGAAAAAAATTATAGAACAAATGAAATCGGAAACTAACATGTGTTCAGATAAGTGAGATACCTGTAACGAGTGTCTGGTTAAAACTACATTAAGTATACTTAGACTGTACATGGTTGTTCCCAATCGTATGCAAAGTACCCCGTTACAGGCCAGGTGTAAAATATAATTTGAATAGTTCTCACACTGCCCATTGAACGTGTGAAACCGGAGGTCCGATCTGATAAGACTTATTATACTATCACTCACGTGTCAAAACAGATTCTAGATACGATTATACCACTGTCAGAGGTGGTCCAAACTGATTTTGAGTTTCGTCGAAAGCTTAGGATCCGTTTACCAGTCCAGAGGTTCTGGACCCACCCTTCGCTCCGACATTTCCTACGTGATATATATTACGATACCTATATACATGAGTATATTCCATGTATATCACCGGAATATACGCAATTCTTTGACGTCGATCGCGATTTGTAGCTAGACCCAACAGCACGTGATTGAAAAATCAAACAATTTTATTCAAAGACGTTCTGACGTCGGTATATTTATTTGTTACGGCGGTAGAGTAATGTGCATGTACCAATTATTTTTATAGAGTCGCCTTCAAACGTCGTAAAAGGGGTTAGGCATCAACGGCCTTACCAAAGTGGTCGTATTTATAAGTCAGAGATGAAATCGAGAGCCTCCGAATTCGAAAAGATTTAGCCTCGAATAAGTATATCGCGGAGTGGAACAACTCTGAGGAATTACGTCAATTATGCCAATTACGTAAAAGCAGTGATCTGAACAGAAATTAATCGCATGGTACGACACGGCTAGTTATTAGTATCTGTTCCATGTCAAGGATGTAGAAAGTAAATATGAAGTCGGTTAAATTCGTTTAACGAAGAGCTTGCAAGCCATCACTTTCGACAGTTAATCCGACACCTAATATCAAGACAGGGCAAACCGAGGCAGACCCCTTTTCGGAGCGGCTGAAGCCGTGCCAATTCCGTTGATTGGATGCTCTGAGAAAAAGTTAATTGGTCTGGTCCAGGGACGTATTGGAGTAGATGGACGTGATTCTATTGAAAACAACGGCTTGTTCGATGCTGGAGTCTTGCAAGACGTCCAGATGGATCTCAGCGCTAATTGCAGTGACCAAGGAAGGTATGAAGTCGGCTTAGCATCGAGTTCGATGCCTGGCTTAATTATTACTAGAGATTAATGAAGGCGAGGTATTGGACTAGTAGTTGTTAAGCTTTAGTCCAAAGATGAAATGTCTACAAGTGAAATCTCGTAGTTACAGGTTTTTAAACAACAATGACGATCAGTGAACGTGTATAATTTCGTAGAAAGTAAATACCTACATTGTTTTTAATTAAGAAATTGATACGCCCGGCTAATTAAAAAACTGTCAGTAGCCAGTTAAATATATAATTAGCAGATAAGCATGCGTATTCATTAGCCCAGCTAACGCCTTCGAATAACATTTGCATGCGTAATTATTATATCTCTGTGGGCACACTGCGGACGATTCTACCTCTTACAAACATATAATGACCAATAACTTATTGTAATTTACATCGCTTACTACTTCGAGCTTTCCATATTCCCACGAAATGATGCATCCACTCTCTCTCTATCTCTATATATATCTCTCTCTGAAAATTGTTTAAGCCTCGGGTCGGTGTTCACACGGCTAAAACTGGATAAAGTACGACTGTTTCGAAAATTTCAGCTAGCCACCGTTCCACATGTACATACCTACATGCATGTACATATACTCACAGGCTATATGCATACACCAGCTCGGATCATCCCAACGTATACATAGTCTGTAAAGCTGGTTTATAATAACCCGGCGAACCGGTACGTTTGCGAGCTCGGTGGTCCCTCGTCAGCTCGTCCGGCTGGTCAGCCAGTCAGAGTAAGAGTCGCTCTGCCTGACGCCAAGCGCCGGTGTTTCATTTGATATTTTTATATCAAAAGTCCAATCTATTTGAGGAAGGATAAAAAAATATATCTTCATTTACCTACGGGGTTTAGTACATTTTTGTTTGAGGGTCCGGGAAAATTGAGGTATAGAGATTTGATCTCATTTTTTGAAATTGAAATAATGATCGAGCGCGCCTCGCATGCCTCCGGGGAGTCTGTCGATGACTAAATGTCGTATGGGTACTAAAGTTGGGTCTGAGATTGTTCGAATGACGCAATAGTGGTTTTAAAAGTAACAACTGGCTCCAAACGAGGCCGTGTTTGCCATCAACTTGATTTGAACTTGTTAGTTGATATGTAAATAATAAATGTTACGAGTGGACCCTTGAGTCTTTAAAATGGTCAGAATGACCACTGGATACATTGAATGGAAATTTTCAAAATATTTATTCATACAATTATGTTACACTGAAGTGAGCGTGTCTTTCGTTTTTGTGTATGTTGATTTTTTCATTCAGGTGAACGGGGGAATGTTAGACAGGATACAATGACGCGAAGAGCCCTCGAACAAACCCTCATCCATCTACGTTGAATCTATTATGTACGTAACTTGAAAGGTGACACAATATCGATATTACTCTAACGTAAAGCTTTCCAATATCACTTGAGGCGAAAAAAAAAATTATCCCAATCGCTGCAAGCGATCCGAATCACTTTTTGCCACCATTGACGATTTTTCAAACTGCCTAAGTTAGTTTTCGACGTGTTAAACCAATGTCAAGGATGAAAACACACCTTAAGGGTGTTTAAAAAATAGGAAGAGAGGCTTACGTAATCTCGCTTGTAATCTCAAAGTGAAGGTAACGAGAACGTGGGACGTGAAACGTGCGTGAAAAGTGAGTAAACTGGTAACTTCTTTCTTTTCATTTTTGCGCCTTCCACCCCTGCGGCAGCGAGCGGAAATGAGATTTTTATTCCACGTTATAGTGGTCGGCGGTTCACCTTTGTGCGGCAATTCTTCACGATACATTAAAGTTAAATTTCAATATTGTTTTTTTCACTTAAACGATTCGCTGAGCTTTGTTATACCACGGGTGCAGTAACAAGCACATTTCTGAAGCGTTTCAAACGCTTCTATATTTCAGAGGGTGGTAAAGAGGGACACAGAGACTCGTGAATGTTATGGAAAAAAAAAAATCTCCGTTCAAATTATAAGTATCGAAGTTTCCTTGAAAAATTTTTACACTAAGTCTGGATAGGAATTAAATTTTAATTTTGAACTGAGAATACGTCAAGCTACGGTGTCAAAGAGTTGAGTCGGTCGCCCGCCGTGCCGTAATTAAGAGAAATTTAATTGCCTTAGTTTACGTGTTTGTTTGACTAACTTCACTTCGGTGTTGGATGCTACGAGTTACTCTCGCTCATAACGAAGTAACTCTAACCAACTGACGGACGGATATGCAGGCGAGTGTCGTCGTCACTGTCTAATAGAAAATACAAGACAGTTCGTGTTATACTAGGCGCCCGGGCCAATCAAAGTATAAGCTAATTACTAAGAGCGAAAGATTTCCAAACATTAAATATGCATATGTATGAGACGTATGTATTAGAAGCCTAAATCTGCGATCCATATTGTGTTAAATCACTCGTCGTCGGGTTGGACCCTTTTAAGTGTAGTATAAGATGCCGATGAGCTCGTTAGTGCTTCGTGTATACGTGATAATGACGCCCAAATTTCAGTCTTTTAGCTCTTTGAGAATATTTAATCGCACTATTAAACTGGTCCTCGATAAAAATTAGTCCATCTCGTGACTGGAGTGGCTCAGACGGAAAGCATTCTTGGTTTTATAGTCTCCTAATGCGATGATATATCTACTTTACAACTGTAAGGCTTGAGCGATTGAATATTGAAAAAGGGTTATCTGAAACCATTTTTTAATCAAAGTAAAAAATGGATAGGTACCAGTCACAGTTGCTTGATCCATAGGGTATTGGAAATGAAATTTTCAATTCCTAAAAAAACTGCTGTTTCTCTTACAACTTTTCGGTAATTTCTGCCCGTTACAATCTAGAATGAAATTTATGATGCATCAGAATTTTCGAATCGTAATAAACATGTAAGGAAATAACTCTGCATGCAACAAATCATAGTTGCAAAGGTGAATTGTCGAGATATATTTCAACAGCAGCAGTGGTTACAAACTATCTCTTTCGAGTAGAAACTTTTGAACATATGACGCTGCTACAGAAATATTTTTACGTAACGGTGCTATTGGATAACTGGTTCAATTTATACGGAGTAATTGGTAATTATCGTGAGTCACTCTCGACTGCAGGCGCCAGTGGTCTGGCCATATTCGTCATATTGTCACCATACTCGGTGCTGAAGGTAAACTACATCGATTTACCCGATAAGGGATGTGAATTTCAATCCCTTGCGGGAATCGCCGCTATGTGGGTTGGCGGGAAACCACTTCTCTAACTTCGTGTCATGCCTGTGACAAAGACAAGTCCTGTAATTGAACTTGAAGTAGGTATATACGTATGGTTGAACGGTTTACGGATACAAAGCGATGCCTGCGGATAGGTATACATTATACATCCTATATCGGGAAGTATTTCGTAAACCGGCTTGATCATTGAATCAAACTCTGGTGGGTGGCAGGCTGTAGAGTATGTATTTGTGAATTGTGATTGTCCCAGCGGAGACTGGCAGATCAACGATACCCCACGTTGACGCAGGATACTTGTCCTTGCCGTTTCGAATTTCATCTCGACGTCTTTCAATCAACGTCTGTTCCAATCAACGCCAGGAATCTCGTATATCCTTTTCATCAACGTCGCGTATATACTTCTCAAATATAGTGACCTAACCTTCCACATCGACCGCATATTCTGAGCTCCGCCAATGTAATAAGGTCGCTTACATCACAATCTTCATAAATCGATTTACTTTCCTACATTATAACCTTCCTCCATCCTGAATGTATAGATATAGCCAAAGGTCGCACGAGAGCACCTGCACGGTGGAACATGTTCATTAATTTATTCATTCGATCATTACTTCACGCTCAGTATGTACATTCGATTACAAGATGACGCAGTTTCTCAGCTGTCTTGTTTCTTTTCTTAGACTATTTTTTATCATCGTTTTGTATTTCTCTGTAAATCTCATTACGTTAGACACCAGTAGGTACACAGATATGGATCAGTAGCAACTTTCCTCTTTCGGTATTATATGTATAGAGGTACATGGTATACTGATCGAAGAGTGTTAACTTATACTACTAACCTGTCGCAGGATTAGAGTTGGAGGTGATTTATCTACTGAGGATTGTTTTTCTTTTTTTTTTTTCCTCTTCTTCCATTTCAAACAAGTGGACTTTGAAGAATGAAGGGTTACGGCTTGTGGGAAAAGCATTTAGAGTAGAACACGAGCGCGGGGATGAATGACTATTTGGTACTCGTTAAAGATGCAAGATACTTCGCCTGAGTCTGAGCTCTAGCCTTTGCCTGAGCCTCCATGAGCTTCTCCTTCATTATACGCTCTTGTTGATTCGTTTCGCGGTCAAATTTATCCACTTAACTTTTGTTTAAATAGCCAATCTTACGAAGTTTCACAACTTTAACAACCTATAGCACCAGCCCAAGGGGCAGGGAACATCTCTCTAATTTCGGTGCATGGCATCTCCAGAGTGTAGAATTTCTTATCATTTCATATTCTCATTTATAGAAGAAACAAATTTCAGTATCTCAAGTAATATGCACGAAATCAATCACAACTTAATGGTCAAACCTGTCAAGATTATGCCACTCCTACGATATACTGAAGTACACCAATAAATCTGGACCTTTGCATCATGACGAAGCGCGTATCTCCGTTCATGTATATAAATATAAATATAAATTTGAGTACAGGATGATTCCAATGTTGTAGAAAATTGATTCCTCATCCACGAGGAACAGTTCAAGTTCCTCCTCCCATAATCACACCGTTCCCGTCACTCCCAATATATATAGGCTTTCTTTGGAAAATCAAAGTCTTCGATTTCCACAAGATCGATATGTAATTCGTAATAATTTTATTGTTATCGATTGACAGAGGCTAATTTTTTTTTCTCACTTGGAATTCGACTTTTGAATCATTCGGTATACACAGTGAGTGGTCGGCTACAGAACGAGTTCCAGTGAAGGAAACCAGCTGAGGGCGTGTCGTTCGTATTCTGAATGATAACCACGTATAAATCTCCGTTTCTTTAGCGGTCGCGTGCACTCTCGACTCTATGCGCACGTGGACCATCCGCGTGAATCTTTGCGCTAGTCAGTGCACGACTGTGGTTCAGTCCAGTCCAGTCCAGACCATTGGTGGTATAAACTAAGAGGAATGTCGATTGCTTGGCAAAGAGAGACGAGAGAATGAGAGGAAGAAGAAGAAGTAAAATAAGAATAAGATAGTTCGTTCGGTAAATAGCTTGTGCAGCCGCATGGCTATCGGTCTCTTCCGCGCTCCCTGCCTAATTAACTTTGAAACCTTTCGGATCAGATGGCCTTAGACTCTCAGCCAGCCGATAATATCGAGGAATAACGAGGTATCCGAGACAATGGGCAACTGACAATTAAGAAAATGGCTGCCACGTGTAAATCCGCGTTAAGACGGGCTTAAAAGATCAATGTGCTAAATCCTCTCGCTAGAGAGACACAGCCCAATCATATTAGTAGTTTGTTTCGCTGGCATCATTGCAGACGTAACAAAAGAAGAGGTTGTTGCACTTGACGAGTTATGCAGAGCCGAAGAGTGTGCATTTGACTAAGCCCGAGACGTTTCGAGGAATTTTATACTTTCGGACTGTCTTCGAGCTCCCATTGTCCCCCGTTTCACCAGTCCCAACTCTCTGCAGTTATTTTTTTTTTACTCGTCTGTTTGTGACTTTATCTCGGCAGGGTAGTAGCTCTTTCGACTGGCTGATTACGTATGCCGAGAACATTTCTTGAGCTTATGAAAATTCCGAGGCTTTGTAACTGGTGGCGATAAATAAGATGTACCGAATAGCTGCGACATGTTTCCGTATATTTTACCTTTTTTATCTAGGCTCCTGTAGAAACGGTTTATCTTCTTCCCGGGTAAGATCCATCATCTTCCGTTTCGTACAGCCTAAAATCCGGCCCATTACCCGCGTGGTTGATACACGAACTTCGTTTTGGTTTAAACTTATCCATTCCCAAATATCTTGTTGCGGAAATATAATATCCAAAAACGATCAGACTATATGGCTCCATGGTCCTCAAAATAGACCAAGGTAGTAGGCTAGCCAGACTGCCGTAAAACAGCCTCCCTAGTCTAGTTCTGGGAATGAGAATGACGTCAATTCAACGTATCGATTAACTGGTCCGAAACGTTCTGGAATACGAATAACCGAATGTGAAAATGAAAGGTTAAATAGCTGACAGTTTCGTTGACATCGTAGTAATGACAACGTTTCTTAGTTGGAAACTTGCTCTACTTCCAAAATGTTGACCTGTCCGTACTGAAAGCAAATTCAAAATTTGTCTACATGTCAGCTGAGCCTAAACTCTGAAATTTTCCTTATGTATTTTTATATCGTTAGTTTCATATATGTTTAGTTCCATTTTTACAATCCATGCTGTCTATGGCGCCAATAGAGAACGAGTGTATACACGATATCACGACGGTATGCAGCTTGATGTAGTAGTAGATGAGCTTCTACATTCACATACATATGTATTAGCCATAATCGGGTGATGAGGTTGTGGCGTTGAACACATGGCGCTATCCGGGGCTGATGGGTTTTTGGTCCAAGGGATCGGCGAGAGGGGAAACTTGGTTTATTTTCACTGGGTGCTCGGATCTCTCTCGTAAGTTTCGTTTCAATATTGAATGCACTGAGCTGAGCCGAGCCAAACGGCAGCTAATAATACGTCATATAATTGCTTTGCTTTCTGAACCTACATGCTATTATTATATGAGTATGATTCTGATGATTATTAATAATGCGCAGAGCCAAACAGCTGACTCCTTTGCGATCTCGTATGATCAGCTCACCCCTTGATGCCCTTTCTCATAATTATTTGTCTGCTTCCTTTCCATCGTTGCTCCAGACGTTAAGCGAAAAAGCATGGAAACTGGAAGCGATGAGGCGCAAACTTGCTCAAGGCAAATGTTTGACATTTTTATTCGGATCAGTGAGAGATTCATTCTCCACGAAAGAACCAACGTAGCAACGTTATTTTTCGTCCCCATCGTGGTAAGGTGACCATTTATAAGAGATGAAACCTTTGGACTGGCGAGGTTGGTCCTGTCGATGGTCCAGCGGGAAATGGACGATAAGCGGGGAGATATGTGTACGTATGTATGTGAAGCCACGTCCGGGAAGGATACCGCTGATATAATATAGATGGTTTCGAAAAAAGAGGCAAGAATAGCCGTATACCTAATATACCTATACCCATAGGAAGCGTGATCCATGTGGATAAAAAGCGACCGTTTGGAGTTCATCAGCACACCGTGTCCTGGTCAGAGGTGGAATATTCTATCTCGAGATTAACACCATCCAACTGGCATCCAGAGAGGCATCTGAGGCTGATTCCTATCCTTTTTCCTATCAGGGAAGGTTCCATGTGGTTTTATCTCTGTCCCTCATTGAGTTCCTCCCTACGCCTCAAGTTATGAAGTTATCTTCCCTCTCGGTTCAACACACTGCTATTTATCGTCCCTCAAAGCTTTTCTCTCCCTCTCCCAGGTTATGAGGGCTTGTAGTATGGATAATTAACAGGAGCTACTTCCCGTAGCGTTCTATATTTGCTCAGACGCGCGAAGGCACTATGAGTGGTGCCCTAAGCTGGTTTGAGGTAATGTAGTACTCGGAAAATTAGGGATACCGGATAAGGATATTTAAAAGGGTTAATTAATTATGCACTATGGCATGCGCTAAACTTTCACGGATTCCCATGGATATTCACTTGAAAGACACAATGCAATTAGATAATTGTACAATCTGATAAAAACGGAGCTCTGATATATAATTTTGGTCTTTCTTCTCGGTCTGACCTGTATTTTTCAAAACGAAATAGCGACGCCTCATAGTGGAGCAACATTTTTGCTGAGCGATATTAAAGCGGATACAACAATGATCTGGTATGCGTGTATCCGTTGATAAGATCAAATGAGGTGGTAAAAGAATATACGCTTTAATTTAACGCTTCGTAGCATCATTAAAAGAGGAGATGCTTACCTACGTGCACATGGTTAACTAGCACGTAACAGGGCTTACGCGTAATCATGTGTGCGCAATGGGGTTTTGGGATTTTTGAACTTGCAACATTAAAGCTTAAAGTAGAAAGCATGAATGCATTGAAGACGTTGAATTGGTAGGACAGTGAAGCTAGGTCGACGTGCCACCGGATCTCATTGAAACATAAAACTTAAAATGCACTTCCGTCGTTGCAGTCGACGCCTGCAGTTAGGTAGTAGACGTCGGTTTTAGCCCGCACGTCTAGCGCATCGCGGCTCGTCGGCTCTTTTGAAACGTTTGATCACGTTTCAAAGCATGTTGCATGCTGTGCTCTGACTATTTAGTTTTAATAAACGAAAACAAAGAGGAAGACGACATCACGAGTCCTGGGCGGCGGAATTTATCCTCAAACTGGCCATTAACCTTCCATTATGTCGCTATTATATTAGACTCTGATATTATAATAGACTCAGAAGAATTTGTATCTTTAATTCGCCCCACAATATAATACGGTGCTACGTATAGCCACGAATTTGTACGCCTGTCGTCCATGGATTGTTGATGGTTTCTCACGTTATTTTCAATTATCATGGCCTCATTTCAGATCCGATAATATAGCTACTGTTAACGATTGAAAAAAGTGTTTGTTAACGACGTGGTTGATCATAGTCTCGCGTCATAATCACCTTCCGTTTATCTATCGTGTAATATAATACGGCTGTGCGTACCAAGGAAGCACTATAATTAGTAATTGATTTATTAATCGATAAAATTTTCTAAAGCCATTAATATGTTCCCTTTACTCGCTCGTTCAGTCCACCGAGAAATGATCAATGACGTAATTACTGAATGAAATTCAGTGATAATTCTCTTTCCCGATAATTATGTATTCAATTTCCTTAAGAAGGGTTAAAGTATCGTGTTCTTATTCTCTCTGAATATCTAGTTAACGTGAAAGATCTATGAGAAAATAGAATGAAATAAAAAGGCTACTATTTTGATACAAAAGCGACGTCCAGTAACGTAATGACTTCAGGGTTCGGCTGTAAAACGCAACATCAACTATATCACGTGTGGCGTATGTCGCTCATCCTAGACCGTAGAGCGCACACTCGTAACCGGAAATGCATTGTGACACGGGTCGGTCATAACGTAGAGATATGATATTACGCGTAAAATAGCCATAAAACCTTCTTTGCGACCGTGTCATCTCGCCGAGTGCAAACCTCATCTGGTACCACATGACGAAATCCAGAAGCAGCTTAAAACCGACCATAAGGTAAAAGGTGTGTATGGTTAAAACATCGTGGGTTTGTCATTTCCCGATGTAGCAAATAAGCATTATAAATACCTACTCGCGTTATAATTATGTGTTAGGAGTTAAGGACAGTTAAAGGAATTTTCTCAGGTAACAAACCCCAGACAAATCCATTTCAGTATCGATTCATCAATCCCAACTGACTTTTCCCCCGCAGCCACGTGTTGGTCAGCGTAACTTTATGTGGTCAATGTTCAAACGGATGCCCATTCACGGTGTCGGGTATCACAGGAATAACTATTGTCTTTATTTCCAAAGGCGGAATCAGTGGGCGGTTGTGGAAACGGACAATAGTTTATCGATATTTCTGATTAATCCATCTTATTGTTTGAAAGGGTCAACTCCATGAACAGATGGACGTTCGCGTTAGTCATCTGAGATTGACCGCTCTGTAAGCGAATATTAACCGTTGCCTTTTCATTTTGGCAAAAAAGTTCTGATTCTAAGTTTCCAGAAAAGTTTTACATCATATTTTTCAATTTTATTAAGAGAGATAAGATTCTACCTTCGCGATAGTTGTGTATAATTCTTTTGGCCTGTTCGTCTGTCACGGGTTTATTAATATATGGTTTCGTTCTATTACGGCAACTGTAGAAATAAGGATTCGAAATCCGAGTAACTGAGCCACTCAGTTCGTTGAAGTGTGTTCTTTATTTTATTTTTTTCTGTTTTTCTTTGTTACATCTGCGTAACGCGAGGCGGGTGGTTTTTTTTTTTTTTTTTTTTTTTCATAAAAAAGGAGCCTTTACAGGATTCAATAAAGCACCGATTATAACAGTTGAGTGAGTAAGCGTTTTATCCTGTTTCCCGTCAGTACATACACCTATTGATTGATTTCTCAATTTAATGGATACTTCGGAACAAGGAATAGCCGGCGATCACTGTGTTCGTGAAAATTCATTGACACACACTTAACGGGTTAAATAAACCTATTAGAAGGGTGGAAAATTCTATTTATACTCCTCGGAAGTACTGCACCAAAAGATTGATCCACGTAATAACATTTTTTGACGGGTAATTAGGTGATACGTATATATATATATATATACTGTATAGATATACGACAGATTTCAACGAGAACTAGATATTTTTCTCGCAGAGTGTGAAAGCTTTCAACGTCAATGAGGTAAAGCAAACATTGGTTACAAATAGCTGCTTCCACATTCCCACTGAATTTTGTTGGGACTTTTTTAGTTCCTCGCAATGCTGCAGAGAGTATATATCGTATTTGATAGATTGTAGTTGATAGTTTTCAGTTGGAAAGGTGAATCTATGTACTCAAATAAGAGTCTCGTATTATATCATGGGCTGCTTCAATGAGTGACAGTTTTTTTTTTTTTCTTTTTTCTTTCATTTTTTGTTCACTTCCCTTCTCTCCCTAAACATCGTGCCGTATATAGGAACGTGATATTAACGAACGTTGAAGATGTTAATCCTTCTCCGTTATGAGTGGCATCCTGCGTTTCGGTTTGACGAGGGTGTGAAACGAGAAGCTGAAGCAGCGGGTATTGCGCGCGTAAATATTTCCACGCAATATAGTTCAGTTCATGGATTAACCGTTTTCGATCGTGCGGTATAGCCAGGACGAAGAAGCGCGATTTTCTATTGTGTGCCAAACTGAAAGGATATATGATTATTCAATTTCCTTTAATTTAACTTCAGATATTGCGCGCATGCACCCCGTACTCCATGGGGGTGCCCATTTTCGGGTCCAGCGATAAATTAGGCGGTGGAAATACGTGTATTATCTCCTCCACAGTGGAACATTTCATTACTACTTGGCTCAGTCTTGCGTAAGCCATTTAACTCAAACCGCGGCGGTCGCACTGTAGTCGTAGAACGTAGCCACCGTCGCGTGCTAAATCTGCCGCTAAGTGGGCTCTGTTTTGTATAAAGATTTACGTCTTTGAGGGGGGATTGTTGCTACTCAGACACTCAGTGAACCAGGGAACACTCGCACATGTTTGTAGTGGTGTGTAGGTAGTACTACCTGCAGCTAAGAAGTTAGAAGGGCGAAGACGCGATTTTCCCAACGTAACAGTTATTGCAATTGTCTAACGGCAGCAGTCTATCCCTGCACTGTTTCGAATCTGAATCGTGACCTAATAAAATAATCGCCTTGAAAGCTGAAACGAATTTCATTTCAAACTGTACCTGAATAAGAGCTTTTTTCCAGTCCGTTACGTTTCATCGATTTAATCGAATCCCATAACGGAGAACGTGAGGAGAGACCTCTGATTCATTGCTCAGTGAAAACACTGGCACCAGAAAAAGGGTTTCACAGAACGATTATCACGGTACTTTGAAGAGGTTCAATCTTTGAATCGGTCCATGGTGGCCCTATGAAGCACGGTTATATTTCTGCAAGCTTGTGGAGGAAAAAATTCTAGATTGTTGAATTGATAGAAAAAACTTAGGCCTCACGTTAGTCTTCGGAGTTTGTGAGTCAAAGAGACAGACTTAGCACAGTGATTATAGACTTAGGAAGGTTTAGGTAGTCGAGAAAAATTCGCGAAAGACTTAGCAGGAAGAATCAACCTGATAAGAACACAAGTTAAACAAACATGTTTTGTAAATGGAGAGTCGGGGTGACGTCGAGGCATTCTGAAACGCCCGAGTTACCCGAGACTCCGGGGAGACGACGACGCGACGCCTCGTTGAAATAACAACTCGAGTCAATACCGCGGAATAATGGCACTTCTGCTCGACTCACGCTAAAGCACTGGAAGAGTCCTACTAAAAAATAAAAGAAATGAATCGTTAGATAAAATATTCGCCAAGTGATAAATTCGTACAGTATTACGATTTACGATAGGCGCCAAATATCCCAGAGAGAGAGAGAGTAGAAGGAAGATTACACAAAATTATATTCTCAGGTTAACTCGAGTCGAAAGAAATAAAATAAAAGAGAATTATCGTGAAAATTTTATTGTCTTCAAAACGTGTCTCGATCGACGTTAGCTTTGATAAATTGATACTCGAATACATATCCCGGGTAAAAAAAATTTTGTTTCTCGGAAAGGATGTGGTGCCCGACGGTACGAAGATGGGTTAGGTGGTCGAGGAAGCCAACCACTCGGTGTTTACTCAATGTCAGCATCAGTGTTTGCCGGTGACGCCTAGAATTTCCGAGGCAAGTCTCAGAGTCGGTGATGGGTGTCATCGGGTCAATCTTTCCGAAATAGAATTCTAACAGCTCGAGAGCGAGCTCAGGTGGCAGCGATTTGTTACCCCGGAAAAGTATTTGGATAAAAATCGTACTGGGAAGTGGTTTGTTTTGTCACCTAGGTACTTCGTCTCTGCCAAGATTTTTGATGACATACAACGATGACCGTAGGCTAAGGAATTCAAGGTATTAAAAAAAATACCCATGTGGCTGCAATATCGCTACGGTTTTCAAGCTGCCTGCAAAGATTTCATCCCGAGTATTTGGGGAGCGCTAATTGGTGAACGAGACCATTTTCGTGTACGTAATGACTTTCTCTTGTCCCACTGGGAGGTGGTGCAGGCGGTGTAGGGAAGCTCGCTTACCGGTTACCCATTGTCTTCCGTTACAGAGATTGTTCCAATACCTCGAGCTTCTATTCAACGGTCTCCATTCTTCGCGGTGGGTTTCCCTTCATTTCCGGTTATGAAAGAGATGATTTTACCGAGGTATTCTAACCTGTATATATATACCTATATGTCTTGGGCACACGAATTCATACCGTATGCCGAGGATGTAAGTACAACGGTCTGCGCATTTTTTTTTTTAATAGGAAAATCCTCATATAGGTTCCTCATTGAACCGCAATGAACATGAAAAGTTTTCATGCGATTCGTAGAGCTTCGAATTTAGGCAACGGCTGGAATAGAGGGACCCAGGTCGACTTCAAGGACCTTCAGTTCAAACATCGGCGAGCGATCACCCATCCATGTGAAACTTGAATGATAAATCTGAAGTAGAATTCTAAAACTGTATAATTCTGCGAAAAAATCTTGACAATTTTGTCAATATTGCTTGAAATGACCAAAGAATCGGCTGAATAGCACAGAATGATCGATATTCAGAGGTCGAAAGAGCGGCAAAGAAGCTCATATCAGTTATGAAAAAAAAATATCTTAAGAATTGCTTTGTGTCAAAACAGCTTTTAGCTCACCTGATATGACAGTTTTAAATTATAAATTTGCATGTTACAAGAGGCGCCGTTTACTTGAAGAATATTTATTGTAAAATTATGGGTCTACCGAGGTTTAATCGCTATTGCTCTTGTCCTCATGAGCAACGAATTGTGCAAAAGTTGGAATTGAAGTTAGGACGATATTTAATATAATGGGAAGATTGATATTTAATGTGAAAATATTTCTATCATAAGTTCCGTTAAGC
The DNA here is from genome assembly GCA_963978835.1 of Tenthredo scrophulariae. NCBI lineage: Eukaryota > Metazoa > Arthropoda > Insecta > Hymenoptera > Tenthredinidae > Tenthredo > Tenthredo scrophulariae. Next base: position 18,591,906 of record OZ022228.1, read on the forward strand.
GATGATCGAAGATCTAAGAATGGCGCTAATCGATTACGACGAATTCTTTGTTCAGTATTCTCAATAGGAATCGGAAATTTCAATCCGGTATCAAATATGCTAGGACCTTATCGTCTCAAGTTACGCATTCAAATATTAAGGACTTGAATATTTGAGGACCTACATGTATCAGAAGATATGATTTCGGGTATCTGAAATATTTATGACTACACGAAGTATAAGGGTCCAGGCATATTCAACGATATCTCGACATATTTTCTGTCGAGTTGATTAAAAATGATATTCGAAATGCGGACAAGTACCTTCAATGTTTCGCGCGTAACACGCGCGTAATGCTTTGATTGATTTTCGACTTAGTCCGATTTTTATCTGCCCCCTCAATTATACGACGTACTTATTTTGCGGGAATTCGAAAGCACCCCGTATATGTACCGGTGATACTCTGTTCAATAACGGTGTATTAGCCATTAGTGACTTATCAAGCGGTATAAGTTCTATATCGGGAAAAGATATGAAGATAAATTGGGGGAATCTAGGCTTCACGTATCAGAAGCCAAAAGCTGTGAGTTCGTGGGATCCGGATCTTTCCAACGGCGCTAAAAGCCGTAACCTTAACGGAGAATCGAAGCTGCTTACCATAAAGTCTATCCTAAAGCCGGTAAACCTCGCACAGACCCAGCGTCATGGTCCCATAGCGAAGCTTGCCCAAACAGGATTGAAAAGCTTCGAAGCTCTTGTTTGACCCGCGGGGCAATACCGTTTTATTTTTAGAACCGGATCTAGGAAAGCCTTTGGTAAAACTCTTTTTTCTCCACTGATCTGCGGCCGGAGGATGACGTAACTGTAACCAAACTGTCCCTTACAACCGCAATGCGTTTTCTTCAACCCTTTTTTTCTCAGTCCTTCGTCACTCGAACAGTTTACTCTATATACAAGTTTACCTCATCCGCAGGGTTCTTCTTCTCTTTGACCTGATCTATTCTTACCGCCAGTGATAGAAATAGGGTGAAATTCTTGATTTCAAAGTCGAACGTGTAGCTCATATCCTTGAACGTTGAAAAAGGAGGAGAGCCGCATGAGCTTAATCTGGACTGGCGACTGTTTTGTATGAGATAAGCGCAAGGGAATTGATTCGAGGGAAAATCAGTTGAGTGACAAGTAAGACGTGTGATATTGGCCAGTATTAGTCGGGGGTAAACTATTCTGTGAACAAAGGAGGATTGTCCTTCGCCCAGATAATGCACCCGACGAGTGCTCGAATGTTATTACTGTGCCCTTAGCTCAGGTCTTTGCACGCGTGGCATAATCCCTACATTGAAGCAATATATCGTCAGAAATTTTTCTCCCATTGGTGTTAAGCCAACAACTGTCTGCGTCAAGAGACACAAAGAGCAGGGCTATATACTCGTAACAAATTTGTTACTTATCTGTTAAGAGAGGAAAACAGATACGACGCGTTGAATATAAACTTGGATACTTTTGGAATGGTTAAAAATATCCACACTGTGACTAAAAGCTCGAGTTTCATAAAGTGAAACTCTCTTCGTCCAGTTTTCTAACTACAGGTATACACTGCCTTCGCGAGCTTAACCAATGACAAACAGAACTGTGTACTTTGGGTACGTGTACGCGTAAAGTACACACCGGGTTAGTATAGATATGTACCTGTAATACTTGTGCGTGTGAATATACTTAGAAGACGTGTTTATACCGATCTATATGCATACTACACGCATATGAATATGTGTTGAAGCTCTGATATGCTTGCTCAACTATTTGATGCTTGTTTGGGAGTTGGCTCAAGGATTAAGCCTGAGTTAGCAAAGTTAGTTGACTCTATACATGTATATTCTGGCTTGCAATTTAATCCCTTGTTACACCAAAGGTATACAGTACTACGGGAATGTACTGATGGGTAGAGAGATTAGGTCATTTGTTTTATCAAAATTGTCGAAATTCTGAGGGATGTCATTTGAAAACTTTCACGCTGGCTCGTCGTATCATCAAATTTTCAATACAACCAGCTTTGGAAAATTTTTAAAATACCAATCTATGGTGAAAGGAGACCGATCTATGTATATTGTACAACGTTATATTGAATTTTTATTCATACGTGCCCACTCGCGGATCTGTGTTTGCCAAGCATGCATGCATGCGAGTAGGTATATTTAGGGGTTGTGTTTCTGACGCGTATGAGTTTCGAAATATTATTATGTGTGGCGAGGCTTCGTACAGCTTCTGGCTTTGCCTGAATATGACGGGCGCATGCACTCGGCTTATCGTTATGCATGGAAAATTTAGTTGTCTAGCTTCGTTAGATAACATACCTACGCCCGAATAGCAAATAAACTTTAAGCGAGTTACGTAAGTCCGCCTCATCCCTAAAGCTTCCGACTCATAAATCCAATTTCTTCGCCGATTTTATTCAATCCTTATCAGTTATCACTTTTCAACGAAACTTCAGTTGAAATCGATAATCAAAGGAACGAACTAAGAAAAGAATCATATGTACACCTACTATCCACTTGCCAATAATCGTATTTTCCCTATCCCTGAAGATTGCGTAAAGATATGCAGACACCGAGGTGTGTAAACACTCTCAATGCTATCTCGTGTCCTATTGTCTTCGTGAGTAGAACAGCTACCGCTTCGGGCAAACAGTACGATGCATAAAGCGATATTTAACAATCAAATTTCAATCTACAGTGGAGACAGACCAGACCGCGCTGCGCGTCTAGTTACACAGTTAAACAAGCAACCCTTTCCATTAATATTACAATGGTGTTACGTGCTGTGATGTATTTATCTCCGTTTCAGGTTCCTCCCAACCATGACTACTACCCTTATACTCGTCCTGCGTCCCTACACCAGTTAGACAGTTCTATTTTACGCTGGAAAGCTTTTCCCCTCGTCATATTCACCACCTGAGTTACCAAGGACCGACTTATACTTTGCTTCGCAAAATATTCAACACCCTGTTTCGTAACGGAGGAACTCTGATCCGAGTGTTACATAATGCGATGACGTCATGGCATTGCCTTATCGACAGGGGCTGATCTGCATATTCATCGCCTATAGCTTGCGGTAGTAACCGCGTTCCCGCGTTCCCGCGTTCCCGTTTTCCCGTTTTCCCTCGTATCCTTGTCATGTATGTACATATACATATATACATACAACTACCTGCATATATATACATATGACGTTCAAGTTAACAGAGATACCGGGGAAAAAAAGGCGGCGAAAAACGTCCGGACTATACTGACATTTTCGGGATCTGAGGAATATAAAGAAACACGCTTGGCGTTATGGAAATCCACTGGAATATGTTAGTCCGGGACTTGTCAGCGACTACAGCCTAGCTTTTCGAGGGTTGCGACGCCTTGATGGCCGACGTAAGCGTAAACGTATTCAAGGTCGATATTGTTGCGGAGTCACTTGAAACCTTGCCGAAATAATATACGAAATAAAACTCAAATTTTTCCAAACCGACCCTAAAAATTTTTTAGCCGAATTTTTTCTTTACGAAGAATTGAGTGAAACCGTAATATCCAAGAACACGTAGTATTTGTCTACCCCGTAATTTTGTATTTTGATCGAAATTCAAAATTGCTGTTATCATCATTTTCTATTAACGATATTCGCATGACTGTCAATAGCAGAACTCTCCACTTCTGTCTATACACTGGTGCGATATCAACTGACACGCGGTCGGCGAGAGTGACGCGCGGTTGACGAGACGTCGCGACGCCCTTCGTCGCATTGTAACCGTCGGCGGGCGTCCGCGCCGGATAGCCACGTCGCCGATCGTTGTTGTCCTTGAGTTTCAATAACCTCTATAGAATTTCTGATAGTAACTTCACGCTTTTGCGAAAGAGGCCGTCAACGAGAGACTCAGACCATGTTATAAATGACTAGTCAAAATGAAAGCTCGAATAATGAAAAAAAGAATTTTTTCATCAATTTGTTAGACGGCTCGGCGCTTCTTTCTGAACGAAAAATACTCATACAACCCTTGGAAAAATAAACACCTTGATATTCCTTCATTGACACACATTCATTATTCGAACTGCATAACTTTACATAAAATTTCATAAATATACATAATTCGTGTGCGGTTGAAAGCTCGGCCGTAAGTTAGAGATTGAATTGCCCCATTCCATGTCAAGAGTGGTGTATTAAGAGTTACGAGGTGGTGAGATAAAGATGGGTTAATCAAACGTCGAGATGAAACCGCGAAATGTAAATTTGAGAAAATCCGGTAGCCCGTTGAACCGTTTTACGGAGATGTGGAGATGGCATATCTCGCGGTTAATTCTGTCGAGAAGGTGCATGGCGATTAACTGATCCCAGGATTGGTTTCTTTTTTCTTTCATCCGACCCGTCGAGCCCTTCTTTCTTCTATTTATTTTTTAGCCTCTGCACCAGCAGCAGCTAAACTCTTAGCTTAATGACTTGCAAACAAAACCAGCACCGCGGCTGGCCCGGTAATTACCGGAATACTTTAAACGCTCTTATTTTACATCTCAATGGTTTATTTTCAATTAAGAGCTACCGGCTGAAAAATTTAATCAAAGGTTATAAAACGCCCGAAAATCGTATATGTTTAACTCTTAACGATGCTTTATTATTCCTAATTCGCAGCTGTCGTTAATTGAAATTTCAGGTTGATGTTGTACCAGACATTAATTGCCACAAAAATTGCATCTACATATATATGCCTGCAGCTGTTCTATCCAATTTATAGCCAGTGCAACTACAGGATATAATATCGAACAGGAAAATCCTCGAACAAGGTATACTAAATTTGACCAAGGATGGGCGAGAATTTGTCTGTTCATTATTGCTGTAACCGATAAAGCTCGCGAGAATTTGTATTTCTCTACAGATCTGGTCGTTAATTGAAATTTTACTACCAGCTTTGTCCCTTGTGGGATCGTAGTTTTCAACATTCGATAAAACCGTCAATTGAGCATTGAAACGTTATCAATAGACCCAACGAGTGGTGAAATACCTTCTATGTGTATATGCTTTACGAACCAACGTATGGTTATGTGGTATGCTCTCGAAGCTCGCTGCTGTCGAGTGATTTTCTGTAAAAGAGAGTGGGAGTGATTTTGGAGAAAAAAAAATTTCATCCAAAGCTACAAACGGTGGAAATAGAGAGAGAGAGAGAGGAAAAAGAAGAAAAAAGAAGTACCTATCCACCTACGTCGGTTATGAGAAACGCTCGGGCTGTTGCGAATGGAGGAAAATGTATGCGACTGGAATAAAAATTTCATTCCAACCCGTACGAATGTTGAAACGCACAGATTCCAAGTCCTGGGATACTACTATCGAGGTAGCAGAATTCTGATGCGTTGCAAACGTAGGTAACTGACGAAAAGCATGCTCAGAATGTAGGTGGGTACTCGTCGCAGACGCAGACGTAGATATCGAGTTTTACCACATAAGCGGACTCAACGATACATTATATATGCATCCAGATACCTGACTAAAAAAACTTAAAGAAAACTCTGACCAGAAAATATATTTTTATTTGCAAGCTGTTATAGAGTCGTGTATTATATATATATCGTATATATGCATAGTATATATCCCGGAGAATCTTGAATCTACGTTTATGGACAAGTTATTATATTCCTACTACGATGTATGTACTCATATTTTGGCTCGTTTTCTGAAATAAAATTCCATCCATAAAGGCAATCCAGTGGGAATACTGTATTGAAACACGATGTTTCAGATTCATTGTATATAAGGGGACCAGCTTGGTTGACTGGTTCGATGCTTATGCCAAACAAAGAGAAAGAAATCGTTGATCTGAATCCAATTCTTGATCGATTTCAGACTGTACAATCTGATTATGAAAAGAGACAATTACCATTTGCTAAGAAGAGATCCTGTCCTTATCCGGGTGGTTGGAACCCTGCGAAACTAATTTGTGAAATAATGTCCATCATCCCTTGAAAAATAATGACGGAGGAGAAATAGGTCAGTAATTTGCCCTATAATGCAGAACGCGAGGGGACATATTGAATCGATCGAACTCTAATAAAGGACCAGATATCCCTTAACAAAGCTCCTTTGTTCCGTTGTTATCGTGTAATACGATATTATTTTCTTTCCAAATCCGAGATTACTTCCTATCCTCGAATCCCAGCCAAATATTACATAAAGACGGAAGTCAACCTTACATATTTCCTTCACGCGAATACAGCACAAGCAACCATACTTATATAGATAACTCATGTATTATATACCTATATGACTGTATACATACTCTATTTGTGCGTAACGTAGGATATACTTGAAAAGTTGATATCTCATAGCGTTCACCATGAATGACATCCTTTCCATTTTCATTTCATTTCTCAACTTGGAGTGTATTCTAGTAATGGTCGCGATGCAAGAATTGCGTGTAGATTATAGATACCTATTGTAGGGTTGAGGATTTTCGAAAAATCGTTTTAAAATGTGTTGAACTGTTGAAAAAACGACGAAAACGTGTCTCAATTTGTGAGATAGAGTTATTTTTCAAATTCGATAAAACATGGGAAAAAAATGAAAATGGTTTTCTCAACAAGCGTGATGAGAATTATAATCTTATTTTTCTCAAAAAAGTACGTCTGTATTGAGCCCTGAAATTAACGACCGTTATATCATATAAAAATTTGGTAAAGTATACGAAACATTTTTATAAAATTAAGTGGCTGCATATATACTTATTGGTATCGTTTTAGGTAGACTTCCAGAAATTCATTGTGAGAAAAAAAAAAAAAAAGAGGAATGTAATTTTGGGTCAAAAAATGAATGGTATGAAATTCGTCGTAACTTGATTTTTCGAATGAGTGAAAACTGATGATCATTGAAAAACTATTATACGGAGGGTAATCTTGTTTGGTATAAATGTTCAACTGATTATCGTAGTCGCCGATAAAAAGCGTATAGTATAATAATAACGTGTCATAATACGGTATAAAATGAAGTGTATATCTACTCACATTCACATGGATATAAAGGTGGATACATATATACAATATTTCTATGAAGTGGCATATGGCGTTGACACCAACAGCCTCTTCGAACTAACACCCCAAATCTGATTAATCGTTACACGTGTTGTTGGACCATACACGGTTCTTTCCACATGCGGTGTTATTTTTCGAAACCCGTGGCAGAGGCCCAGTTTTTGTTGTACAAAAAGCTGTGACATGATTCAAGCTCCGAGCTTTAGAGATTCGACCTAAATGCGACTATATAAGTTCATAGTTCGACGATGAATGTCAAATGTATTTAAGGAGAAAATTTTTGGTGCATTATGATACAGCGTTTACGAATATTGGTTTTTAGCCGAAGAAAGTCACGGATTTAAGGGATCAAGGAGCGATCAGGGTGGTGTGGTTTGGCGTCGTTCACGAAACAATAACGTTGACGGACGAAAAATGTAAATTGAAAATGCAATATCAACGCGAGGTTGGGTTCTATCCCTTCATCTCCTATCTGACGTATCGTATCGCGTGTGTGCGAGAATTTCTCTATTCGACGATACCAGGAACTGCGGAGACTGAGGCGTTGTCCTCCTTCAAGAAACTCATAACTTCAAAGGCAGAAGACGCACTCGGTTGACAAGTCTGCTTTATTTTTCGTAAAAATATTGCTGTGCGCGTGGTTGTCGACTCCGGGGTGCATAAATTGGACGAAATTGTTTCTTCGCGCAAGCAGGAAAGACAACAGACTAATATTTTCCCACAAAAACCATCGTATTCTTATGTCTCTTTTACAGGTTTACTCAACAGCTTACAGCCGTTCAAATTAGATTTACTTATTAAATTCTCTTCCTTACCTAACAATTCTCTGCACAAACCTCACCCTGCACTCAAGTACCGGTTACTACCCTCAATTTACACTTTCTCTTTCTCCCTTCGATCAATCTCGCATTAAAAAAAAAAAAAAAAAAATACGTATAAAAGTAAAGGAAAAAAAAAAAACACACGGATAGTTAAATTCGTGTATTTTTTGTCACGCGAAACTGCCCATCCTTAAACCAAATTTGTCCCACAAAAAATGGAAGACTTTCGTTTGCCACGTAGTTAATTCCCTTCGTATTCTGGTTTATGGTCGATATGGGTGGTCAAAGGTTGCAAATCGACGCCTGACTACCAAAATGATAACAACGTAGTGTAGCTCGACCATTGCCTTGGTTATATGTTTGAAGTCCCTTGATCGCCATTAGCGGACCCCTCGACGGCTGAGCACCGCGTTATTGAAAACCCAGAATGATTTTATAACAGTTGACAGGTAATATGCCGAGGCCTTTACAGCTGACCTGTTCAAAACAATGAATATATTTAACGACTGGTACCGTCGTCCCTGGTGTTGTTATTTTATACGTGATATAAACTACGTTATACCGACTGCAGCTTTGCAATAAAACAAGATTTCCACACGACGAGACCATGGCGCGGAATATTTATTAACCATCAATTCAATCTACTCTTATACTTATTTCCAATTATTATTATCGTCTATTCCTCGATCGTTTACCATCTGCATAACGATCAGGTTATATATACATTTTCATTCCGGACTCAAGAATGCTGCCCCTGCACCTTCGTCACGTATGTCTGCATAGTGAATGACGGTAGCAAGAACAGCTCCTCCCTGCTGTAAAAGCCAGCTAAACCACAGGAGCTCTGTGCCCAGCCTCCTGTCCCTATAAATCTTTGATCCAGCGATCTTGTAGCCGATGTATTTGCTTTGATATGGACGTCTCCGGGATGATTAGTTATTCATGTTTGAATAATATGAATTTTGTCGCCAGTGAAGATTAGTTCGTCAAAAACGAAAACGAAAGTGAAAAAGCTTCAGGGTCCAGTTCTAAATCTTGTCTCTGGCGCAGGAAGGATCTTTTGTTCTGAAAAAAAAAGAACTATACGGTATAGCGGGTAGAAAAACGCCTCGGCGAATCTCATTTTAGTGCAAATAGCCGACATGCGTCACTCGGCTCTTCGTTGTATTTACAAAAAAGCTCTGAGCATTTGTCAAAACTCGAAATGATGGTAGAAAAAACATATACAGTAGATGTTTGGCTATTTATCTACCGGCACATCGTATGTAGGGTCCCAAGGAAAGTTTCTTTCCCTCTTCGCGCGCTGTGCGTACCATTGGCGATATTTCAGTCTAGAGCTTCGTTTTTCTAACCCAGAGAGAGAAATACACTTTTGACAAAGAACGTCCCGCTGTTATACTTTCATTCGGAATATTTTATTTCAGCTTTTTATTTTATTTTTATTATCTTCAGGTGCTTGTTTACGAGAAAGTGATTCGTCTGCGTCTTAGAATAAATTTTCTACCCTTAAACCTCGCCGAGAGTACAATAAAGTATAAAAGAACCTCTTAGGAATGAAAATATTTTTCAAACCAATCATTATATCGATCCACGTATAAAAGTTACTTTACCCGGGGCAGTCCATTTCGTCCTACGTATTCGAGTGGTGATGAAATTTTTCTAAAGAACTCATTATTGGAAAAGTTGCTTCACCGGCGAACCACTCACTGGGATATGGTTCAATTAATACTTGATTCGACCAGAAGCGATTCAATTCAATCCTGACTAAGTTTCTATTGAAGTCCCAAGTAGGTACGGCCCTAGTGCTATTTATTAAAGATATTGAGCTTTTAAAAAGTGGAGGCAAATATTTGAATTTTGTCAACGATCAACTTCACCATAATTGCAAGACCGATCGCTTCCGATATGACTTCAAGGGGGGAGTCCAGTGGAAAATTAAAGGACCATATTCACCGGCTAAACTTCGTTCCGAGTTTCATTCTGTCTAAAGAGTCTGCTTAGAAATCCACCCCCCAATGATTTGACATGAGAAATTTCAAGATCGACTTTCTCTCAAATTGGCTATACACTTTGGGTGACCAATTTTTCATGAAAAAATGACGGTATTACGATTGGAGTCTCCCTTGAGTGAAAGCTGGAGTTTAATTCGGTGGTATTTATGTATAAATCGGGATAAAAGTTTGTCCAGGAAAAGGTGAAATCGTTATAAGTCTGTCTTCGGGAAGGTTGGGATTGAAATGAAAGACAACCCCGTAAGAGTGAGGAGGTTTGCCTGGAACGTAGGTCGGAAAAGGTGGCTGTGGATTATTACCTCATTCTTTACACGAGCACCGCAGATGCGGGCAGTCGTCGGTTTCAATTTAATAGGACATTTCTCAAGAATCTAAAAACGCTCAATATTGATTTTCCCTCAGTAGCACATAGCGGCGCGCTTTAGTCTCACCACGTATCGGGTCTCAGGTAACAGAGCTCCAGCCCTCAACCCCCAGCCCTAGATCCAACCTCCAACCTCCAACCCCTAAAACCCTGTAGAGACCACAGCCGGCAGACACCCCTTTGGCTATTACTCTGCCATATAACCCTTCTTTCGCCAGAGCCAGGGTCTACCACGGGGTTATTCTAGTGTGGGGGTTTTCCACGGTGGTTTTTCCTCTTCTCTAGGAAAGCTTTAACGTTTCTCGTTCCGAACGCTCGGTCACGCCCAGCGCTATCTTAACGCCTGTTTTTAGTGTTTCAGTATTTTTAGTGCCTCCAGATAATATACTGGTTTCGTAATCTATGGTCTATGGTCCGCGAGAGAAGGGAGTGTAGTGTGCGGAAGCTCTGCATAAAGATAGGCATCTTTTCCTCCCGATCGTTGCGGCCTCGGAACTTACTCTGTGAATGCTTGATGTACGTATAATTATTATGATGCGTTAGACGCACGCATTTTACCGCGGCCCTTTCTAGACTCGGAAATGAGTCATTCTCTCACTGTTCCAACCTTCAAGCGTCCATTCTACTTTTCACTGTACCTTTAATAGCTCCGACGCGGTGTTTTAGTCTTTACACTTAACAACCGACGGCTCTTATACGCACTTAACATGGCCAACGAACGAGTCAGTTGAGTGACCACTTGACAATTTTCTTCACCGCAGCTTCTAGCTTCATTCACTCCTATGCACATATATCATACTTTAAAGACCATCCAATTCTATAATTTATGCAATTTTTAACACTCCATCGTCTACGATGCAGAAATTTATTGCAATTAATTTCATTCGCTGACATCAATCATTATGGTCGACCATATCTCCGCAAAAAGTCAAGACTATGAGGAGTAAAAAGGGAGCTCAAAGTTCAGCAATACGAAGCCCTCCCTGTTTCTTGGTCTGGTTTATACCCTGAGAAGAACTGACACATAGAGTCAGAGAATTGCAGAGGCCATTCATCTTGTAAGGGTCGAACCTACTCCGGAGACAATTCCGAAGTGCCTAGAAGCGGGTTCGTCGTTCCAACGCATCCCGCTACGTTTATACGCACTTCCGTTGTTATGAAAGGGAGAAATAGTAAGGATATGATACGACAGTCGTGGAAACTTTCGTAATAATTGTAACGACTGAATGTCGGTGCAGGGGATGCTATCCGAAAGTGTTTTTCCTCCCTCTCTATATAAACTTGTCAAGGAAGGAATATGGTTTGATTTATGACTAAGTGCGCCTTCTCGGATAATAAATTTATCTCAAATATAGATGCGACTGAAATTTCGGGGACGAATATGTCGTGTAGGAAACTGGCTGGTGGGTTTCAAAAAAATCGGTTCTACTTGTATATTTTATTGATAGGACCGATTTTTTGGGTTTCCGTGCGGTAAAAGCAGAGGGATATTCGCGTGGGAAGGCTAAAACGAGAACCCCTCTATGGCAGATATTGTAGAGAACGTTTAATGGAAAATGGTTGCTCTTTAGAAGCTCTCGAACGCGGAGTTGAACTTTTTTTTTTGTCGGAAGCAGGGAGGTTTCGGTAACGCCCTTCATTTCAGTTCGAGCTATAAAAACCAAGGGAGCCGGGCTAAGAATTGTGGGAAACAAATAGTGGAACCACTGGCTATATATACAAGGGTGCATTTCGTCGACACCCGAGCTGCAATTTCATTTTACGGTTCCGCAAGACGTCCTATATACGCGGCCGTCTACCGACTACCAACCCTTATTCAAGGCTCATCGTATCTCGAGAGGGATTTTATCCGCACATACTCATGGAAATTTCAATCCACTCGCCTCCTCTGCTCCTTCATAAAGTCCAAATTTCTTTATATTTTTGGGCGTTACTGTCGTATTTCGTATTATTTCAGGGTCCAATATAATCCCCGAGGCTTTGTTATCTGATAAAATTTATTATTAACGAATCATAATTAAGCAATACGTCATTTTAAGTCCATGGGTCACTTGGGTAGCCCACGATCTAAAGGCCAATTAATTAATGGAGGTAAATTAACTCATCCGATGTACTTAGCATTCGTTATTGTCAATCGCGATGAACGTATGTACGACGGGCTGTATATGCTGTGCCTGACGTCCCAGACCTTGGTACGTCTAAACCCGCATGAAATCTGAGACCGTTGGGATTATTTTTTCCATTGCTTATGTGATTTAATTTCTATGTATAGGTATGTCGACACTAGTTCAATCTTTAATACTTTCACAATCGAGACTCTGGCACAGTTTGAGAAACTACAACGAGAAACCATATTGTCTAACCAACGAACAATCAACCGACTAATTCATTCTTTTAAGCAATTAAAACTGCGGATAAAGAGACACGGAATTGATTGCGATCTCTATTGTTGCAGGTTTAATGGCCAGCCCACAATCAACCCGTACCGTATCATACCGTACCGTACCCTTTGACTATACATATAGCTATGGACTGCTAACCGCTAACTTCAGGCGTGTACCCAAAATGTGACGCGACGTCACGTGGTCACGGCTGATTTTGCTACTACGATCGGTTGTGTGTGTTACGTAGGTGTTCCTTGACATCTTGACGTAGATGTCAAGGAACACCTACGTAACACACACAACCATGCGTCACACCGACGTAACACACGCAACCATGCGTCACACCTACGTAACACACGCAACCGATCGTAGTAGCAAAATCAGCCGTTACCTCGTGACGTCGCCTCTGAATTGTTCCCGTTGCGCAGTCAACTGTTTTCGTCAGTTTTACTCGAATATTATTTACGATTATAAGTAACTAACAATTGTATATCTTTCGTGAAAAATCATAATGAGACGTAATGAAAATGAACAGTATCGTAAAATAATTGTGCTAATAGAAAAAAAATACGAGCGAGTGAGTGAGTCGCGTAGACCTTGAGGTGTTTACATTTAGGTAAAATACGAAACAATCAGGTGGCATCTTTGTTTATATATGTACGTAGGTCGTGACCGCGGAACGTTGCTATTCATTGTTAATCCTTTCTAATGAAATAATAATCTGATTATGCAGTTTACTACAGCTGTTCGGAAGTGCGGAGGCCGTTAATAATATAGACTAAATCTCCGATAAATCGAATAAGAGGTAAGCTGCATTAATCGCAAAAATCTTTCTAATTATGTAACATTTTTATTTATACGTTCGGTTGCCGAATACATTTATTATTTCACCAGTATGGGTCGCATTTTCCAGATCGAAAAATACAATTATACTTTTCTTTCTTACGAATTACAACCTCCTTGAATATAATGCGAACTTCGTATCTTATTTAAAAATTTTATCTTTTCATTCAACTTTTATTACGGCAACAAGTGCAACCCGTGGGTATATTATTTTTATTTTTTCGATTTTCCTTTGGAAGAGAAATTGCCTGTATCGAGATAAGACCTGGTATATATTGCGTCAAGTTTTTCGTGAATAATAATAAATTAATATAATACTCGTTTGTTTTTCATCCATAACATTTTATTTTTTGAATCTTCTAAATCACTCATTTCTTTTTCAATGAAGCCGTAAAGGCAATGGGGAGGGAAGGAGTGTCAAAAATCAGGGAAAGAACGAAAATGGTAGTTGCACAATTTGGTTTGCATGGACCAAATCATTCGGACAAATAAAATTTAAGATAAATCGCTGATGATAACACAATCTTGAAGTACGTCCGCTTTCTACTAAGGCTCAACGATTGTGGACGTCTAGTAGATTCTATATATTTGAAATTTTAGCCCGTTCTTTTCAAAGTTTGAATTCGATAGAATGGCATTCTATAAAAAGAAAATTTTCTTTCTGTATAAATATATGTCGCACTAACAATTCAAATGAATGTTCGATTGACGATTCATTTGAGTTCCTTCATGAATTTTTCACAGTGTAAGGAATAGGACTCACCCAGCAAAATTCTGATTCAGAAAATCTAACAAACTCCAAAAACAAATTGGCCTGATTGAAGGATCGGCGAACGAGGAACAAGTGAGCATTATAACGAGATATAATTATATTAATATTCATCATTTATTCATATTCATCATCATCATTATTATTGTTATTATTACAATTCGTTTATCAGGCAGGGGTGTGTACAGAAGTACAAAATAAATTTGTAATTGGTATTTTTCTCTATCGTATCATTAATTACGTGTCGTTATAAGAAAACTGAACCTGAATAAAGGTCCGTATTTATACGTATAGGGACGATATTCGTGCAGATTCCAGGGTTAAATTTGTATTTTTATCGGAATAATTCGTGAATCGAAAATTTGACTTGACCCTAAATACTGCAAAAAAATGCGATCAACAGTAGTGTAGAAACCTCGCCACTATAAATGTGTACTCCGGGTGAAAATCGTAAAATATTCTATAATAAGAATATTCGCTTGAAAATTCATGAAATAACGAGATTTTTTTAGTCTCACTTCGGTCTTATTTCATTTTTTAAACGTTGGCTTTTTCGAGATAAAAATTTTCCAGTCTATTTACTTCTTTATAAACAGATCATTACGATTGTTGTCAAAATTCGAGTTCGAAATTCGCGCCAGGCGTAGCAGCAACTTGACGTACGTTGCCAATGCATGCGCAGAAAACTGCTTCCGCGTTCAGGTCGTACCTCACGCCGGATCGCGGCGACTTCCATCCGTTCAAATTCTCAATCTCAATTTATACGTGATCAGAGTGGCGCCGGTCGACGTCTCGACGCCTTATAGTTTAGGCATGATGCTATGATTCGATGTACGCGTCTTTGTTAAGGTAAGAGATTGTGATCTTGTGATTCAACGATCATTATCTGAGGAAAAAACAACTTATCGCGGTTGACGGTTTAATTTCAATTGCCGTGAAGTTGCATGCCAGTTTGAATTTTTCTCTCGAATTGTCTCGACCGGTGGGTAGTGAATACCTATATAGTATACAGGGTGATTCTTTTTGCCCGCACCATTTGGTAAGGGTAGATTCCTTGGAAAATTGTGAGACTAATTTTTCTTGACCAAAAAGTCCTGGGACTAATATTTTCCGGGCTACAGAAAGTCTTAGTTGACCAATCACAGAGCCTACGGCTGCTCGAGATAGGGCCGGGTCAAAAGTATAAGACTATCAGAGCCCGTGGCGAGTCGATTTCCAGTGAAATAAAAATAAATGATTAAATCTAGTGATAAATTATTTCACCATATGGCATTTAAGTTACAGTTATTGTCGCCAGAAGTCGCCAGGAGTTGTCTTCGTACAACATACACTTTCATTATCTGTGACCGGTACAACCGCTACGTTGGCTTCGCCCTCCGGGTCGACGGCACCGTAGTTTTCTTACTCTAGGTCGACCGAAAAATAGTGAAACGTGGTGAGGAAAGATGATGAAAGACGGTGGAAAACGGCGAAAAACGGTGAAATGATACATGGTTTGGGTATCGTAATAGGAAACTCAAAATCCTCTTGAGGTATCTCCTAACCGGACGGACAGACAGACAGATAGACAGACAGGAAAATAGGAAGAAAAAAAGGCAGACAAAGAGAAGACAGACAGACAGACAGAAAGATAGAAAGACAGACAGACAGACAGAAAGATAGAAAAATAGGAAGATAGGGAGATGGGAAGATGAAAAGATAAAAAGATAGGGGGATAGGAAGATAGGAGGATAGGGAGATAGAAGGGTAGAAAGATAGGAGGATAGAAAGATAGAAGGATAGGAAGATGAAAGGATAGAAAGATGGGAGAATAGAAAGATAGAAGGATAGGAAGATAGGAGGATGGGATGATAGAAGGATAGGAAGATAGTAGGACAGAAAGATAGTAGGATAGGAAGATGGAAGGATAGGAATATAGGAGGATAAAAAAATAGGAGCATAGAAAAATAAGAAGATAGAAGAATAGGAAAATGGGAGGATAGGGAGATTGGAAGATGGAAGGATATGACGATAGTAAGATAGGAAGATACAAAGATAGGAAAATAGGAGGATAGAAGGATAAGGGCATTGGGGGATAGGGGGATAGGGGAATGGGGAGATAGGGAGATAGGGGTATGGGGAAATACGGAGATGGAGAGATACGGGGATAGGGGGATACCGGGGATAGCGAGGATGGCGGAGATGATGGAGATAGTGGGGATAACGGAGATAGTGAAGATAGCGGCGATAGTGGCGATAGCGGCGATAGTGGCGATAGCGGCGATAGTGGCGATAGCGGCGATAGTGGCGATAGCGGCGATAGTGGCGATAATATTATTAATATAATAATATTAGGTAAATTGGAGATAGTGGCGATAGCGGAGATAGTGGCGATAGCAGAGATAGTGGCGATAGCAGAGATAGTGGCGATAGCGGCGATAGTGGCGATAATATTATTAATATAATAATATTAAGTAAATTGGAGATAGTGGCGATAGCGGAGATAGTGGCGATAGCGGCGATAATGGCGATAGCGGCGGTAGCGGCGATAGTGGCGATAGCGGCGATAGTGGCGATAGCGGCGATAGCGGCGATAGCGGCGATAGTGGCGATAGCGGCGATAATATTATTAATATAATAATATTAAGTAAATTGGAGATAGTGGCGATAGCGGAGATAGTGGCGATAGCGGAGATAGTGGCGATAGCGGCGATAGTGGCGATAGCGGCGATAGTGGCGATAGCGGCGATAGTGGCGATAATATTATTAATATAATAATATTAGGTAAATTGGAGATAGTGGCGATAGCGGAGATAGTGGCGATAGCAGAGATAGTGGCGATAGCGGCGATAGTGGCGATAATATTATTAATATAATAATATTAAGTAAATTGGAGATAGTGGCGATAGCGGAGATAGTGGCGATAGCGGCGATAATGGCGATAGCGGCGGTAGCGGCGATAGTGGCGATAGCGGCGATAGTGGCGATAGCGGCGATAGCGGCGATAGCGGCGATAGTGGCGATAGCGGCGATAATATTATTAATATAATAATATTAAGTAAATTGGAGATAGTGGCGATAGCGGAGATAGTGGCGATAGCGGAGATAGTGGCGATAGCGGCGATAGTGGCGATAGCGGCGATAGTGGCGATAGCGGCGATAGTGGCGATAATATTATTAATATAATAATATTAGGTAAATTGGAGATAGTGGCGATAGCGGAGATAGTGGCGATAGCAGAGATAGTGGCGATAGCAGAGATAGTGGCGATAGCGGCGATAGTGGCGATAATATTATTAATATAATAATATTAAGTAAATTGGAGATAGTGGCGATAGCGGAGATAGTGGCGATAGCGGCGATAATGGCGATAGCGGCGGTAGCGGCGATAGTGGCGATAGCGGCGATAGTGGCGATAGCGGCGATAGCGGCGATAGCGGCGATAGTGGCGATAGCGGCGATAATATTATTAATATAATAATATTAAGTAAATTGGAGATAGTGGCGATAGCGGAGATAGTGGCGATAGCGGAGATAGTGGCGATAGCGGCGATAGTGGCGATAGCAGAGATAGTGGCGATAGCGGCGATAGTGGCGATAGCGGCGATAGTGGCGATAGCGGCGATAGCGGCGATAGTGGCGATAGCGTCGATAGTGGCGATAGCGTCGATAGTGGCGATAGCGGCGATAGTGGCGATAGCGGCGATAGTGGCGATAGCGGCGATAGTGGCGATAATATAATTAATATAATAATATTGAGTGAATTGGAGATAGTGGCGATAGCGGAGATGGTGACGATAGTGGCGATAGCGGCGATAGTGGCGATAGCGGCGATAGTGGCGATAGCGGCGATAGTGGCGATAGCGGCGATAGTGGCGATAGCGGCGATAGTGGCGATAATATTATTAATATAATAATATTAAGTAAATTGGAGATAGTGGCGATAGCGGCGATAGTGACGATAGCAGAGATAGTGGCGATGGCGGCGATGGTGGCGATAGCGGCGATAATATTATTAATATGATAATATTAAGTAAATTGGAGATAGTGGCGATAGCGGAGATAGTGACGATAGCGCAGATAGTGGCGATAGCGGAGATAGTGACGATAGCGGCGATAGTGGCGATAGCGGCGATAGTGGCGATAGCGGCGATAGTGGCGATAATATTATTAATATAATAATATTAAGTAAATTGGAGATAGTGGCGA
The DNA here is from genome assembly GCA_963978835.1 of Tenthredo scrophulariae. NCBI lineage: Eukaryota > Metazoa > Arthropoda > Insecta > Hymenoptera > Tenthredinidae > Tenthredo > Tenthredo scrophulariae. Next base: position 18,610,315 of record OZ022228.1, read on the forward strand.
TAGCAGAGATAGTAACGATAGCGCAGATAGTGCCGATAGCGGCGATAGGGGCGATAGCGGCGATAGTGGCGATAGCGGCGATAGTGGCGATAGCGGCGATAGTGGCGATAGCGGCGATAGCGGCGATAGTGGCGATAGCGTCGATAGTGGCGATAGCGTCGATAGTGGCGATAGCGGCGATAGTGGCGATAGCGGCGATAGTGGCGATAGCGGCGATAGTGGCGATAGCGGCGATAGTGGCGATAATATTATTAATATAATAATATTGAGTGAATTGGAGATAGTGGCGATAGCGGAGATGGTGACGATAGTGGCGATAGCGGCGATAGTGGCGATAGCGGCGATAGTGGCGATAGCGGCGATAGTGGCGATAATATTATTAATATAATTAAGTAAATTGGAGATAGTGGCGATAGCGGAGATAGTGACGATAGCGCAGATAGTGGCGATAGCGGAGATAGTGGCGATAGCGGCGATAGTGGCGATAGCAGAGATAGTGGCGATAGCGGCGATAGTGGCGATAGCGGCGATAGTGGCGATAGCGGCGATAGCGGCGATAGCGGCGATAGCGGCGATAGCGGCGATAGCGGCGATAGTGGCGATAGCGGCGATAGTGGCGATAGCGGCGATAGTGGCGATGGCGGCGATAGTGGCGATAGCGGCGATAGTGGCGATAGCGGCGATAGTGGCGATAATATCATTAATATAATGATATTAGGTAAATTGGAGATAGTGGCGATAGCGGAGATAGTGGCGATAGCGGCGATAGTGGCGTTAGTGGCGATAGCGGCGATAGTGACGATAGTGGCGATAGCGGAGATAGTGGCGATGGCGGCGATGGTGGCGATAGTGGCAATAATATTATTAATATAATAATATTAAGTAAATTGGAGATAGTGGCGATAGCGGCGATAGTGACGATAGCAGAGATAGTGGCGATGGCGGCGATGGTGGCGATAGCGGCGATAATATTATTAATATGATAATATTAAGTAAATTGGAGATAGTGGCGATAGCGGAGATAGTGACGATAGCGCAGATAGTGGCGATAGCGGAGATAGTGACGATAGCGGCGATAGTGGCGATAGCGGCGATAGTGGCGATAGCGGCGATAGTGGCGATAATATTATTAATATAATAATATTAAGTAAATTGGAGATAGTGGCGATAGCAGAGATAGTAACGATAGCGCAGATAGTGCCGATAGCGGCGATAGGGGCGATAGCGGCGATAGTGGCGATAGCGGCGATAGTGGCGATAGCGGCGATAGTGGCGATAGCGGCGATAGCGGCGATAGTGGCGATAGCGTCGATAGTGGCGATAGCGTCGATAGTGGCGATAGCGGCGATAGTGGCGATAGCGGCGATAGTGGCGATAGCGGCGATAGTGGCGATAATATTATTAATATAATAATATTGAGTGAATTGGAGATAGTGGCGATAGCGGAGATGGTGACGATAGTGGCGATAGCGGCGATAGTGGCGATAGCGGCGATAGTGGCGATAGCGGCGATAGTGGCGATAGCGGCGATAGTGGCGATAGCGGCGATAGTGGCGATAGCGGCGATAGTGGCGATAGCGGCGATAGTGGCGATAATATTATTAATATAATTAAGTAAATTGGAGATAGTGGCGATAGCGGAGATAGTGACGATAGCGCAGATAGTGGCGATAGCGGAGATAGTGGCGATAGCGGCGATAGTGGCGATACCAGAGATAGTGGCGATAGCGGCGATAGTGGCGATAGCGGCGATAGTGGCGATAGCGGCGATAGTGGCGATAGCGGCGATAGCGGCGATAGCGGCGATAGCGGCGATAGCGGCGATAGCGGCGATAGTGGCGATAGCGGCGATAGTGGCGATGGCGGCGATAGTGGCGATAGCGGCGATAGTGGCGATAGCGGCGATAGTGGCGATAATATCATTAATATAATGATATTAGGTAAATTGGAGATAGTGGCGATAGCGGAGATAGTGGCGATAGCGGCGATAGTGGCGTTAGTGGCGATAGCGGCGATAGTGACGATAGTGGCGATAGCGGAGATAGTGGCGTTAGTGGCGATAGCGGCGATAGTGACGATAGTGGCGATAGCGGAGATAGTGGCGATGGCGGCGATGGTGGCGATAGCGGCGATAATATTATTAATATAATAATATTAAGTAAATTGGAGATAGTGGCGATAGCGAAGATAGTGACGATAGCGCAGATAGTGGCGATAGCGGAGATAGTGACGATAGCGGCGATAGTGGCGATAGCGGCGATAGTGGCGATAGCGGCGATAGTGGCGATAATATTATTAATATAATAATATTAAGTAAATTGGAGATAGTGGCGATAGCGGAGATAGTGGCGATAGTGGCGATAGCGGAGATAGTGGCGATAGCGGCGATAGTGGCGATAGCGGAGATAGTGGCGATAGCGGCGATAGTGGCGATAGCGGCGATAGTGGCGATAGCGGCGATAGTGGCGATAATATAATTAATATAATAATATTGAGTGAATTGGAGATAGTGGCGATAGCGGAGATGGTGACGATAGTGGCGATAGCGGCGATAGTGGCGATAGCGGCGATAGTGGCGATAGCGGCGATAGTGGCGATAGCGGCGATAGTGGCGATAGCGGCGATAGTGGCGATAGCGGCGATAGTGGCGATAATATTATTAATATAATAATATTAAGTAAATTGGAGATAGTGGCGATAGCGGCGATAGTGACGATAGCAGAGATAGTGGCGATGGCGGCGATGGTGGCGATAGCGGCGATAATATTATTAATATGATAATATTAAGTAAATTGGAGATAGTGGCGATAGCGGAGATAGTGACGATAGCGCAGATAGTGGCGATAGCGGAGATAGTGACGATAGCGGCGATAGTGGCGATAGCGGCGATAGTGGCGATAGCGGCGATAGTGGCGATAATATTATTAATATAATAATATTAAGTAAATTGGAGATAGTGGCGATAGCAGAGATAGTAACGATAGCGCAGATAGTGCCGATAGCGGCGATAGGGGCGATAGCGGCGATAGTGGCGATAGCGGCGATAGTGGCGATAGCGGCGATAGTGGCGATAGCGGCGATAGCGGCGATAGTGGCGATAGCGTCGATAGTGGCGATAGCGTCGATAGTGGCGATAGCGGCGATAGTGGCGATAGCGGCGATAGTGGCGATAGCGGCGATAGTGGCGATAATATCATTAATATAATAATATTGAGTGAATTGGAGATAGTGGCGATAGCGGAGATGGTGACGATAGTGGCGATAGCGGCGATAGTGGCGATAGCGGCGATAGTGGCGATAGCGGCGATAGTGGCGATAATATTATTAATATAATTAAGTAAATTGGAGATAGTGGCGATAGCGGAGATAGTGACGATAGCGCAGATAGTGGCGATAGCGGAGATAGTGGCGATAGCGGCGATAGTGGCGATAGCAGAGATAGTGGCGATAGCGGCGATAGTGGCGATAGCGGCGATAGTGGCGATAGCGGCGATAGTGGCGATAGCGGCGATAGCGGCGATAGCGGCGATAGCGGCGATAGCGGCGATAGCGGCGATAGTGGCGATAGCGGCGATAGTGGCGATAGCGGCGATAGTGGCGATGGCGGCGATAGTGGCGATAGCGGCGATAGTGGCGATAGCGGCGATAGTGGCGATAATATCATTAATATAATGATATTAGGTAAATTGGAGATAGTGGCGATAGCGGAGATAGTGGCGATAGCGGCGATAGTGGCGTTAGTGGCGATAGCGGCGATAGTGACGATAGTGGCGATAGCGGAGATAGTGGCGATGGCGGCGATGGTGGCGATAGTGGCAATAATATTATTAATATAATAATATTAAGTAAATTGGAGATAGTGGCGATAGCGGCGATAGTGACGATAGCAGAGATAGTGGCGATGGCGGCGATGGTGGCGATAGCGGCGATAATATTATTAATATGATAATATTAAGTAAATTGGAGATAGTGGCGATAGCGGAGATAGTGACGATAGCGCAGATAGTGGCGATAGCGGAGATAGTGACGATAGCGGCGATAGTGGCGATAGCGGCGATAGTGGCGATAGCGGCGATAGTGGCGATAATATTATTAATATAATAATATTAAGTAAATTGGAGATAGTGGCGATAGCAGAGATAGTAACGATAGCGCAGATAGTGCCGATAGCGGCGATAGGGGCGATAGCGGCGATAGTGGCGATAGCGGCGATAGTGGCGATAGCGGCGATAGTGGCGATAGCGGCGATAGCGGCGATAGTGGCGATAGCGTCGATAGTGGCGATAGCGTCGATAGTGGCGATAGCGGCGATAGTGGCGATAGCGGCGATAGTGGCGATAGCGGCGATAGTGGCGATAATATTATTAATATAATAATATTGAGTGAATTGGAGATAGTGGCGATAGCGGAGATGGTGACGATAGTGGCGATAGCGGCGATAGTGGCGATAGCGGCGATAGTGGCGATAGCGGCGATAGTGGCGATAGCGGCGATAGTGGCGATAGCGGCGATAGTGGCGATAGCGGCGATAGTGGCGATAGCGGCGATAGTGGCGATAATATTATTAATATAATTAAGTAAATTGGAGATAGTGGCGATAGCGGAGATAGTGACGATAGCGCAGATAGTGGCGATAGCGGAGATAGTGGCGATAGCGGCGATAGTGGCGATAGCAGAGATAGTGGCGATAGCGGCGATAGTGGCGATAGCGGCGATAGTGGCGATAGCGGCGATAGTGGCGATAGCGGCGATAGCGGCGATAGCGGCGATAGCGGCGATAGCGGCGATAGTGGCGATAGCGGCGATAGTGGCGATGGCGGCGATAGTGGCGATAGCGGCGATAGTGGCGATAGCGGCGATAGTGGCGATAATATCATTAATATAATGATATTAGGTAAATTGGAGATAGTGGCGATAGCGGAGATAGTGGCGATAGCGGCGATAGTGGCGTTAGTGGCGATAGCGGCGATAGTGACGATAGTGGCGATAGCGGAGATAGTGGCGTTAGTGGCGATAGCGGCGATAGTGACGATAGTGGCGATAGCGGAGATAGTGGCGATGGCGGCGATGGTGGCGATAGCGGCGATAATATTATTAATATAATAATATTAAGTAAATTGGAGATAGTGGCGATAGCGAAGATAGTGACGATAGCGCAGATAGTGGCGATAGCGGAGATAGTGACGATAGCGGCGATAGTGGCGATAGCGGCGATAGCGGCGATAGTGGCGATAGCGGCGATAGTGGCGATAATATTATTAATATAATAATATTAAGTAAATTGGAGATAGTGGCGATAGTGGCGATAGCGGAGATAGTGGCGATAGCGGCGATAGTGGCGATAGCGGAGATAGTGGCGATAGCGGCGATAGTGGCGAAAGCAGAGATAGTGGCGATAGCGGCGATAGCGGCGATAGTGGCGATAGCGGCGATAGTGGCGATAGCGGCGATAGTGACGATAGCGGCGATAGTGGCGATAGCGGCGATGTTGGCGATAGCGGAGATAGTGGCGATAGCGGCGATAGTGGCGATAGCGGCGATAGTGGCGATAGTGGCGATAGCGGCGATAGTGGCGATAGCGGCGATAGTGGCGATAGCGGCGATAGTGGCGATAATATTATTAATATAATAATATTAAGTAAATTGGAGATAGTGGCGATAGCGGCGATAGTGACGATAGCAGAGATAGTGGCGATGGCGGCGATGGTGGCGATAGCGGCGATAATATTATTAATATGATAATATTAAGTAAATTGGAGATAGTGGCGATAGCGGAGATAGTGACGATAGCGCAGATAGTGGCGATAGCGGAGATAGTGACGATAGCGGCGATAGTGGCGATAGCGGCGTTAGTGGCGATAGCGGCGATAGTGGCGATAATATTATTAATATAATAATATTGAGTGAATTGGAGATAGTGGCGATAGCGGAGATGGTGACGATAGTGGCGATAGCGGCGATAGTGGCGATAGCGGCGATAGTGGCGATAGCGGCGATAGTGGCGATAGCGGCGATAGTGGCGATAGCGGCGATAGTGGCGATAATATTATTAATATAATTAAGTAAATTGGAGATAGTGGCGATAGCGGAGATAGTGACGATAGCGCAGATAGTGGCGATAGCGGAGATAGTGGCGATAGCGGCGATGGTGGCGATAGCAGAGATAGTGGCGATAGCGGCGATAGTGGCGATAGCGGCGATAGTGGCGATAGCGGCGATAGTGGCGATAGCGGCGATAGCGGCGATAGCGGCGATAGTGGCGATAGCGGCGATAGTGGCGATAGCGGCGATAGTGGCGATAGCGGCGATAGTGGCGATGGCGGCGATAGTGGCGATAGCGGCGATAGTGGCGATAGCGGCGATAGTGGCGATAATATCATTAATATAATGATATTAGGTAAATTGGAGATAGTGGCGATAGCGGAGATAGTGGCGATAGCGGCGATAGTGGCGTTAGTGGCGATAGCGGCGATAGTGACGATAGTGGCGATAGCGGAGATAGTGGCGATGGCGGCGATGGTGGCGATAGCGGCGATAATATTATTAATATAATAATATTAAGTAAATTGGAGATAGTGGCGATAGCGAAGATAGTGACGATAGCGCAGATAGTGGCGATAGCGGAGATAGTGACGATAGCGACGATAGTGGCGATAGCGGCGATAGCGGCGATAGTGGCGATAGCGGCGATAGTGGCGATAATATTATTAATATAATAATATTAAGTAAATTGGAGATAGTGGCGATAGCGGAGATAGTGGCGATAGTGGCGATAGCGGAGATAGTGGCGATAGCGGCGATAGTGGCGATAGCGGAGATAGTGGCGATAGCGGCGATAGTGGCGAAAGCAGAGATAGTGGCGATAGCGGCGATAGCGGCGATAGTGGCGATAGCGGAGACAGTGGCGATAGCGGAGAAAGTGGCGATAGCGGTGATAGTGGCGATAGCGGCGATAGCGGCGATAGTGGCGATAGTGGCGATAGCGTCGATAGTGCCGATAGCGGCGATAGTGGCGATAGTGGCGATAGCGGCGATAGTGGCGATAGCGGCGATAGTGGCGATAGCAGAGATAGTGGCGATAGCGGCGATAATGGCGATAGCGGCGATAGTGGCGATAGCGGCGATAGTGGCAATAGCGGCGATAGTGGCGATAGCGGCGATAGTGGCGATAGTGGCGATAGTGGCGATAGTGGCGATAGTGGCGATAGCGGCGATAGTGGCGATAATATTATTAATATAATAATATTAAGTGAATTGGAGATAGTGGCGATAGCGGAGATAGTGACGATAGCGGCGATAGTGGCGATAGTAGAGATAGTGGCGATAGCGGCGATAGTGGCGATAGCGGCGATAGTGGCGATAGCGGTGATAGTGGCGATAGCGGCGATAGTGGCGATAATATTATTAATATAATAATATTGAGTAAATTGGAGATAGTGGCGATAGCGGCGATAGTGGCGATAGCGGCGATAGTGGCGATAGCGGAGATAGTGTCGATAGCGGCGATAGTGGCGATAGCGGCGATAGCGGCGATAGCGGCGATAGTGGCGATAATATTATTAATATAATAATATTAGGTAAATTGGAGATAGTGGCGATAGCGGAGATAGTGGCGATAGCGGAGATAGTGGCGATGGCGGCGATGGTGGAGATAGCGGCGATAGCGGCGATAGCGGCGATAGTGGCGATAATATTATTAATATAATAATATTAGGTAAATTGGAGATAGTGGCGATAGCGGAGATAGTGGCGATAGCGGAGATAGTCGCGATGGCGGCGATGGTGGAGATAGCGGCGATAGTGGCGATAGCGGCGAATGTGGCGATAGCGGAGATAGTGGCGATAGCGGAGATAGTGGCGATAGCGGCGATAGTGGCGATAGCGGAGATAGTGGCGATAGCGGAGACAGTGGCGATAGCGGCGATAGTGGCGATAGAGGCGAGAGCGGCGATAGTGGCGATAGCGGAGACAGTGGCGATAGCGGCGATAGTGGCGATAATATTATTAATATAATAATATTAAGTAAATTGGAGATAGTGGCGATAGCGGAGATAGTGGCGATAGCGGAGATAGTGACGATAGCGGCGATAGTGGCGATAGCGGAGATAGTGGCGATAGCGATGATAGTGGCGATAGCAGAGATAAAGGCGATAGCAGCGATAGTGGCGATAGCGGCGATAGTGGCGATAGCGGCGATAGTGACGATAGCGGAGATAGTGGCGATAGCGGCGATAGTGGCGATAGCGGCGATAGTGGCGATAATATTATTAATATAATTTAGTAAATTGGAGATAGTGGCGATAGCGGAGATAGTGATGATAGCGCAGATAGTGGCGATAGCGGAGATAGTGGCGATAGCGGCGATAGTGGCGATAGCAGAGATAGTAGCGATAGCGGCGATAGTGGCGATAGCGGCGATAGTGGCGATAGCGGCGATAGTGGCGATAGCGGCGATAGTGGCGATAGCGACGATAGTGGCGATAGCGGCGATAGTTGCGATAGCCGCGATAGTGGCGATAGCGGCGATAGTGGCGATAGCGGCGATAGTGGCGATAGCGGCGATAGTGGCGATAGCAGTGATAGTGGCGATAGCGGCGATAGCGGCGATAGCGGCGATAGCGGCGATAGCGGCGATAGTGGCGATAATATTATTAATATAATAATATTAGGTAAATTGGAGATAGTGGCGATAGCGGAGATAGTGGCGATGGCGGCGATGGTGGAGATAGCGGCGATAGCGGCGATAGTGGCGATAATATTATTAATATAATAATATTAGGTGAATTGGAGATAGTGGCGATAGCGGAGATAGTGGCGATAGCGGAGATAGTGGCGATGGCGGCGATGGTGGAGATAGCGGCGATAGTGGCGATAGCGGCGAAAGTGGCGATAGCGGAGATAGTGGCGATAGCGGAGATAGTGGCGATAGCGGCGATAGTGGCGATAGCGGAGATAGTGGCGATAGCGGAGACAGTGGCGATAGCGGCGATAGTGGCGATAGAGGCGATAGCGGCGATAGTGGCGATAGCGGAGACAGTGGCGATAGCGGCGATAGTGGCGATAATATTATTAATATAATATTATTAAGTAAATTGGAGATAGTGGCGATAGCGGAGATAGTGGCGATAGCGGAGATAGTGGCGATAGCGGCGATAGTGGCGATAGCGGAGATAGTGGCGATAGTGGCGATAGCAGAGATGAAGGCGATAGCGGCGATAGTGGCGATAGCGGCGATAGTGGCGATAGCGGCGATAGTGACGATAGCGGAGATAGTGGCGATAGCGGCGATAGTGGCGATAGCGGCGATAGTGGCGATAATATTATTAATATAATTTAGTAAATTGGAGATAGTGGCGATAGCGGAGATAGTGACGATAGCGCAGAAAGTGGCGATAGCGGAGATAGTGGCGATAGCGGCGATAGTGGCGATAGCAGAGATAGTGGCGATAGCGGCGATAGTGGCGATAGCGGCGATAGTGGCGATAATATTATTAATATAATAATATTGAGTAAATTGGAGATAGTGGCGATAGCGGAGATAGTGGCGATAGTGGCGATAGCGGAGATAGTGGCGATAGCGGCGATAGTGGCGATAGCGGCGATAGTGGCGATAGCGGCGATAGTGGCGATAGCGGCGATAGTGGCGATAGCGGCGATAGTGGCGATAGCGGCGATAGTGGCGATAGCGGCGATAGTGGCGATAGCGGCGATAGTGGCGATAGCGGAGACAGTGGCGATAGCGGCGATAGTGGCGATAGCGGCGATAGTGGCGATAGCGGAGATAGTGATGATAGCGGCGATAGTGGCGATAGCGGCGATGGTGGCGATAGCGGCGATAGTGGCGATAGCGGCGATAGTGGCGATAATATTATTAATATAATAATATTAAGTAAATTGGAGATAGTGGCGATAGCGGAGATAGTGACGATGGCGGCGATAGTGGCGATAGCAGAGATAGTGGCGATAGCGGCGATAGCGGCGATAGTGGCGATAGCGGCGATAGTGGCGATAGCGGCGATAGTGGCGATAGCGGCGATAGTGGCGATAGCGGCGATAGTGGCGATAATATTATCAATATAATAATATTGAGTAAATTGGAGATAGTGGCGATAGCGGCGATAGTGGCGATAGCGGAGATAGTGGCGATAGCGGCGATAGTGGCGATAGCGGCGATAGCGGCGATAGCGGCGATAGTGGCGATAATATTATTAATATAATAATATTAGGTAAATTGGAGATAGTGGCGATAGCGGGGATAGTGGCGATAGCGGAGATAGTGGCGATAGCGGAGATAGTGGCGATAGCGGCGATAGTGGCGATAGCGGCGATAGTGGCGATAGCGGAGATAGTGGCGATGGCGGCGATGGTGGCGATAGCGGCGATAGTGGCGATAGCGGCGATAGTGGCGATAATATTATTAATATAATAATATTAAGTAAATTGGAGATAGTGGCAATAGCGGAGATAGTGACGATAGCGGAGATAGTGGCGATGGCGGCGATGGTGGCGATAGTGGCGATAGCGGCGATAGTGGCGATTATATTATTGATATAATAATATTAAGTAAATTGGAGATAGTGGCGATAGCGGAGATAGTGACGATAGCGCAGATAGTGGCGATAGCGGAGATGGTGACGATAGCGGCGATAGTGGCGATAGCGGCGATAGCGGCGATAGTGGCGATAGCGGCGAATGTGGCGATAGCGGAGATAGTGGCGATAGCGGCGATAGTGGCGATAGTGGCGATAGCGGCGATAGTGGCGATAGCGGCGATAGTGGCGATAGCGGCGATAGTGGCGATAGCGGCGATAGCGGCGATAGCGGCGATAGCGGCGATAGTGGCGATAGCGGCGATAGTGGCGATAGCGGCGATAGTGGCGATAGCGGCGATAGTGGCGATAGCGGCGACAGTGGCGATAGCGGCGATAGCGGCGATAGCGGCGATAGCTGCGATAGTGGCGATAGCGGTGATAGTGGCGATAGCGGCGATAGTGGCGATAGCGGAGACAGTGGCGATAGCGGCGATAGTCGCGATAATATTATTAATATAATAATATTAAGTAAATTGGAGATAGTGGCGATAGCGGAGATAGTGGCGATAGCGGAGATAGTGGCGATAGCGGCGATAGTGGCGATAGCGGAGATAGTGGCGATAGCGGCGATAGTGGCGATAGCAGAGATAAAGGCGATAGCGGCGATAGTGGCGATAGCGGCGATAGTGGCGATAGCGGCGATAGTGACGATAGCGGAGATAGTGGCGATAGCGGCGATAGTGGCGATAGCGGCGATAGTGGCGATAATATTATCAATATAATTTAGTAAATTGGAGATAGTGGCGATAGCGGAGATAGTGACGATAGCGCAGATAGTGGCGATAGCGGAGATAGTGGCGATAGCGGCGATAGTGGCGATAGCAGAGATAGTGGCGATAGCGGCGATAGTGGCGATAGCGGCGATAGTGGCGATAGCGGCGATAGTGGCGATAGCGGCGATAGTGGCGATAGCGGCGATAGTGGTGATAGCGGCGATAGTGGCGATAGCGGCGATAGTGGCGATAGCGTCGATAGTGGCGATAGCGGCGATAGTGGCGATAGCGGCGATAGCGGCGATAGTGGCGATAGCAGCGATAGTGGCGATAGTGGCGATAGCGGCGATAGCTGCGATAGTGGCGATAGCGGCGATAGTGGCGATAGCGGCGATAGTGGCGATAATATTATTAATATAATAATATTGAGTAAATTAGAGATAGTGGCGATAGCGGCGATAGTGGCGATAGCGGCGATAGTGGCGATAGCGGAGATAGTGATGATAGCGGCGATAGTGGCGATAGCGGCGATAGTGGCAATAGTGGCGATAGCGGCGATAGTGGCGATAGCGGCGATAGCCGCGATAGCGGCGATAGTGGCGATAATATTATTAATATAATAATATTAAGTAAATTGGAGATAGTGGCGATAGCGGAGATAGTGACGATAGCGGCGATAGTGGCGATAGCGGCGATAGTGGCTATAGCGGCGATAGTGGCGATAGCGGCGATAGTGGCGATAGTGGCGATAGCGGCGATAGTGGCGATAGCGTCGATAGTGCCGATAGCGGCGATAGTGGCGATAGCGGCGATAGTGGCGATAGCGGCGATAGTGGCGATAGCAGAGATAGTGGCGATAGCGGCGATAGCGGCGATAGTGGCGATAGTGGCGATAGTGGCGATAGCGGCGATAGTGGCGATAATATTATTAATATAATAATATCAAGTGAATTGGAGATAGTGGCGATAGCGAAGACAGTGACGATAGCGGCGATAGTGGCGATAGCAGAGATAGTGGCGATAGCGGCGATAGCGGCGATAGCGGCGATAGCGGCGATAGCGGCGATAGCGGCGATAGTGGCGATAGCGGCGATAGTGGCGATAATATTATTAATATAATAATATTAAGTAAATTGGAGATAGTGGCGATAGCAGAGATAGTAACGATAGCGCAGATAGTGCCGATAGCGGCGATAGCGGCGATAGTGGCGATAGCGGCGATAGCGGCGATAGTGGCGATAGCGTCGATAGTGGCGATAGCGTCGATAGTGGCGATAGCGGCGATAGTGGCGATAGCGGCGATAGTGGCGATAGCGGCGATAGTGGCGATAATATTATTAATATAATAATATTGAGTGAATTGGAGATAGTGGCGATAGCGGAGATGGTGACGATAGTGGCGATAGCGTGATAGTGGCGATAGCGGCGATAGCGGCGATAGCGGCGATAGCGGCGATAGTGGCGATAGCGGCGATAGTGGCGATAGCGGCGATAGTGGCGATAGTGGCGATAGTGGCGATAGCGGCGATAGTGGCGATAGCGGAGATAGTGGCGATAAAGGCGATAGTGGCGATAGTGGCGATAGCGGCGATAGCGGCGATAGCGGCGATAGCGGCGATAGTGGCGATAATATTATTAATATAATAATATTAGGTAAATTGGAGATAGTGGCGATAGCGGAGATAGTGGCGATAGCGGAGATAGTGGCGATGGCGGCGATGGTGGAGATAGCGGCGATAGCGGCGATAGCGGCGATAGTGGCGATAATATTATTAATATAATAATATTAGGTAAATTGGAAATAGTGGCGATAGCGGAGATAGTGGTGATAGCGGAGATAGTCGCGATGGCGGCGATGGTGGAGATAGCGGCGATAGTGGCGATAGCGGCGAAAGTGGCGATAGCGGAGATAGTGGCGATAGCGGAGATAGTGGCGATAGCGGCGATAGTGGCGATAGCGGAGATAGTGGCGATGGCGGCGATGGTGGAGATAGCGGCGATAGCGGCGATAGCGGCGATAGTGGCGATAATATTATTAATATAATAATATTAGGTAAATTGGAGATAGTGGCGATAGCGGAGATAGTGGTGATAGCGGAGATAGTCGCGATGGCGGCGATGGTGGAGATAGCGGCGATAGTGGCGATAGCGGCGAAAGTGGCGATAGCGGAGATAGTGGCGATAGCGGAGATAGTGGCGATAGCGGCGATAGTGGCGATAGCGGCGATAGTGGCGATAGCGGCGATAGTGGCGATAGCGGCGATAGTGGCGATAGCGGCGATAGTGGTGATAGCGGCGATAGTGGCGATAGCGGCGATAGTGGCGATAGCGGCGATAGTGGCGATAGCGGCGATAGTGGCGATAGCGGCGATAGCGGCGATAGTGGCGATAGCGGCGATAGTGGCGATAGCAGCGATAGTGGCGATAGTGGCGATAGCGGCGATAGCTGCGATAGTGGCGATAGCGGCGATAGTGGCGATAGCGGCGATAGTGGCGATAATATTATTAATATAATAATATTGAGTAAATTAGAGATAGTGGCGATAGCGGCGATAGTGGCGATAGCGGCGATAGTGGCGATAGCGGCGATAGTGGCGATAGCGGAGATAGTGATGATAGCGGCGATAGTGGCGATAGCGGCGATAGTGGCAATAGTGGCGATAGCGGCGATAGTGGCGATAGCGGCGATAGTGGCGATAGCGGAGATAGTGACGATAGCGGAGATAGTGGCGATGGCGGCGATGGTGGCGATAGCGGCGATAATATTATTAATATAATAATATTAAGTAAATTGGAGATAGTGGCGATAGCGGAGATAGTGACGATAGCGCAGATAGTGGCGATAGCGGAGATAGTGACGATAGCGGCGATAGTGGCGATAGCGGCGATAGCCGCGATAGCGGCGATAGTGGCGATAATATTATTAATATAATAATATTAAGTAAATTGGAGATAGTGGCGATAGCGGAGATAGTGACGATAGCGCAGATAGTGCCGATAGCGGCGATAGTGGCGATAGCGGCGATAGTGGCGATAGCGGCGATAGTGGCGATAGCGGCGATAGTGGCGATAGCGGCGATAGTGGCGATAGTGGCGATAGCGGCGATAGTGGCGATAGCGTCGATAGTGCCGATAGCGGCGATAGTGGCGATAGCGGCGATAGTGGCGATAGCGGCGATAGTGGCGATAGCAGAGATAGTGGCGATAGCGGCGATAGCGGCGATAGTGGCGATAGTGGCGATAGTGGCGATAGCGGCGATAGTGGCGATAATATTATTAATATAATAATATCAAGTGAATTGGAGATAGTGGCGATAGCGAAGATAGTGACGATAGCGGCGATAGTGGCGATAGCAGAGATAGTGGCGATAGCGGCGATAGCGGCGATAGCGGCGATAGCGGCGATAGTGGCGATAGCGGCGATAGTGGCGATAGCGGCGATAGTGGCGATAATATTATTAATATAATAATATTAAGTAAATTGGAGATAGTGGCGATAGCAGAGATAGTAACGATAGCGCAGATAGTGCCGATAGCGGCGATAGTGGCGATAGCGGCGATAGTAGCGAGAGCGGCGATAGTGGCGATAGCGGCGATAGTGGCGATAGCGGCGATAGCGGCGATAGTGGCGATAGCGTCGATAGTGGCGATAGCGTCGATAGTGGCGATAGCGGCGATAGTGGCGATAGCGGCGATAGTGGCGATAGCGGCGATAGTGGCGATAATATTATTAATATAATAATATTGAGTAAATTGGAGATAGTGGCGATAGCGGAGATGGTGACGATAGTGGCGATAGCGTGATAGTGGCGATAGCGGCGATAGTGGCGATAGCGGCGATAGCGGCGATAGTGGCGATAGCGGCGATAGTGGCGATAGCGGCGATAGTGGCGATAGCGGCGATAGTGGCGATAGCGGCGATAGTGGCGATAGCGGCGATAGTGGCGATAATATTATTAATATAATCAAGTAAATTGGAGATAGTGGCGATAGCGGAGATAGTGACGATAGCGCCGATAGTGGCGATAGCGGCGATAGCGGCGATAGCGGCGATAGTGGCGATAGCGGCGATAGTGGCGATAATATTATTAATATAATAATATTAGGTAAATTGGAGATAGTGGCGATAGCGGAGATAGTGGCGATAGTGGCGATAGCGGAGATAGTGGCGATAGCGGCGATAGTGGCGATAGCGGAGATAGTGGCGATAGCGGCGATAGTGGCGAAAGCAGAGATAGTGGCGATAGCGGCGATAGCGGCGATAGTGGCGATAGCGGCGATAGTGGCGATAGCGGCGATAGTCGCGATAGCGGCGATAGTGGCGATGGTGGCGATAGCGGCGATAGTGGCGATAGTGGCGATAATATTATTGATATAATAATATTAAGTGAATTGGAGATAGTGGCGATAGCGGAGATGGTGACGATAGCGCAGATAGTGGCGATAGCGGAGAAAGTGGCGATAGCGGCGATAGTGGCGATAGCGGCGATAGCGGCGATAGTGGCGATAGTGGCGATAGCGGCGATAGTGGCGATAGCGTCGATAGTGCCGATAGCGGCGATAGTGGCGATAGTGGCGATAGCGGCGATAGTGGCGATAGCGGCGATAGTGGCGATAGCAGAGATAGTGGCGATAGCGGCGATAATGGCGATAGCGGCGATAGTGGCGATAGCGGCGATAGTGGCAATAGCGGCGATAGTGGCGATAGCGGCGATAGTGGCGATAGTGGCGATAGTGGCGATAGTGGCGATAGTGGCGATAGCGGCGATAGTGGCGATAATATTATTAATATAATAATATTAAGTGAATTGGAGATAGTGGCGATAGCGGAGATAGTGACGATAGCGGCGATAGTGGCGATAGCAGAGATAGTGGCGATAGCGGCGATAGCGGCGATAGTGGCGATAGTGGCGATAGCGGCGATAGTGGCGATAGCGGCGATAGTGGCGATAATATTATTAATATAATAATATTGAGTAAATTGGAGATAGTGGCGATAGCGGCGATAGTGGCGATAGCGGCGATAGTGGCGATAGCGGAGATAGTGGCGATAAAGGCGATAGTGGCGATAGCGGCGATAGCGGCGATAGCGGCGATAGCGGCGATAGCGGCGATAGCGGCGATAGTGGCGATAATATTATTAATATAATAATATTAGGTAAATTGGAGATAGTGGCGATAGCGGAGATAGTGGCGATAGCGGAGATAGTGGCGATGGCGGCGATGGTGGAGATAGCGGCGATAGCGGCGATAGCGGCGATAGTGGCGATAATATTATTAATATAATAATATTAGGTAAATTGGAGATAGTGGCGATAGCGGAGATAGTGGTGATAGCGGAGATAGTCGCGATGGCGGCGATGGTGGAGATAGCGGCGATAGTGGCGATAGCGGCGAAAGTGGCGATAGCGGAGATAGTGGCGATAGCGGAGATAGTGGCGATAGCGGCGATAGTGGCGATAGCGGAGATAGTGGCGATAGCGGAGACAGTGGCGATAGCGGCGATAGTGGCGATAGAGGCGATAGCGGCGATAGTGGCGATAGCGGAGACAGTGGCGATAGCGGCGATAGTGGCGATAATATTATTAATATAATAATATTAAGTAAATTGGAGATAGTGGCGATAGCGGAGATAGTGGCGATAGCGAAGATAGTGGCGATAGCGGCGATAGTGGCGATAGCGGAGATAGTGGCGATAGCGGCGATAGTGGCGATAGCAGAGATAAAGGCGATAGCGGCGATAGTGGCGATAGCGGCGATAGTGGCGATAGCGGCGATAGTGACGATAGCGGAGATAGTGGCGATAGCGGCGATAGTGGCGATAGCGGCGATAGTGGCGATAATATTATTAATATAATTTAGTAAATTGGAGATAGTGGCGATAGCGGAGATAGTGACGATAGCGCAGATAGTGGCGATAGCGGAGATAGTGGCGATAGCGGCGATAGTGGCGATAGCAGAGATAGTGGCGATAGCGGCGATAGTGGCGATAGCGGCGATAGTGGCGATAGCGGCGATAGTGGCGATAGCGGCGATAGTGGCGATAGTGGCGATAGCGGCGATAGTGGCGATAGCGGCGATAGTGGCGATAGCGGCGATAGTGGCGATAGCGGCGATAGTGGCGATAGCAGTGATAGTGGCGATAGCGGCAATAGCGGCGATAGCGGCGATAGCGGCGATAGCGGAGATAGTGGCGATAGCGGCGATAGTGGCGATAGCAGTGATAGTGGCGATAGCGGCAATAGCGGCGATAGCGGCGATAGCGGCGATAGCGGAGATAATATTATTAATATAATTTAGTAAATTGGAGATAGTGGCGATAGCGGCGATAGCGGCGATAGCGGAGATAGTGGCGATAGCGGCGATAGTGGCGATAGCAGTGATAGTGGCGATAGCGGCAATAGCGGCGATAGCGGCGATAGTGGCGATAGCGGCGATAGTGGCGATAATATTATTAATATAATTTAGTAAATTGGAGATAGTGGCGATAGCGGAGATAGTGACGATAGCGCAGATAGTGGCGATAGCGGAGATAGTGGCGATAGCGGCGATAGTGGCGATAGCAGAGATAGTGGCGATAGCGGCGATAGTGGCGATAGCGGCGATAGTGGCGATAGCGGCGATAGTGGCGATAGCGGCGATAGTGGTGATAGCGGCGATAGTGGCGATAGCGGCGATAGTGGCGATAGCGGCGATAGTGGCGATGGTGGCGACAGCGGCGATAGTGGCGATAATATTATTTATATAATAATATTAAGTAAATTGGAGATAGTGGCAAAAGCGGAGATAGTGGCGAAAGCGGCGATAGTGGCGATAGTGGCGATAGCGGCGATAGCGGCGATAGCTGCGATAGTGGCGATAGCGGCGATAGTGGCGATAGCGGAGATATGGGCGATAGCGGCAATAGTGGCGATAGCGGCGATAGTGGCGATAGCGGCGATAGTGGCGATAGCGGCGATAGTGGCGATAATATTATTAATATAATAATATTGAGTAAATTGGAGATAGTGGCGATAGCGGAGATAGTGGCGATAGCGGCGATAGTGGCGATAGCGGAGATAGTGGCGATAGCGGCGATAGTGGCGATAGCGGCGATAGTGGCGATAGCGGCGATAGTGGCGATAGCGGCGATAGCGGC
The DNA here is from genome assembly GCA_963978835.1 of Tenthredo scrophulariae. Classification (NCBI taxonomy): domain Eukaryota; kingdom Metazoa; phylum Arthropoda; class Insecta; order Hymenoptera; family Tenthredinidae; genus Tenthredo; species Tenthredo scrophulariae. Next base: position 18,628,758 of record OZ022228.1, read on the forward strand.
GATAGTGGCGATAGCGGCGATAGTGGCGATAGCGGCGATAGTGGCGATAGCGGCGATAGTGGCGATAGCGGCGATAGTGGCGATAGCGGCGATAGTGGCGATAGCGGAGACAGTGGCGATAGCGGCGATAGTGGCGATAGCGGCGATAGTGGCGATAGCGGCGATAGTGGCGATAGCGGCGATAGTGGCGATAGCGGAGATAGTGATGATAGCGGCGATAGTGGCGATAGCGGCGATAGTGGCGATAGTGGCGATAATATTATTAATATCATAATATTGAGTATATATATAAAAAATATATAAAAAAATAATATTGGAGATAGTGGCGATAGCGGCGATAGTGGCGATAGCGGCGATAGTGGCGATAGCGGAGATAGTGATGATAGCGGCGAAAGTGGCGATAGCGGCGATAGTGGCGATAGCGGCGATAGTGGCGATAGCGGCGATAGTGGCGATAATATTATTAATATAATAATATTAAGTAAATTGGAGATAGTGGCGATAGCGGAGATAGTGACGATGGCGGCGATAGTGGCGATAGCAGAGATAGTGGCGATAGCGGCGATAGCGGCGATAGTGGCGATAGCGGCGATAGTGGCGATAGCGGCGATAGTGGCGATAGCGGCGATAGTGGCGATAGCGGCGATAGTGGCGATAATATTATCAATATAATAATATTGAGTAAATTGGAGATAGTGGCGATAGCGGCGATAGTGGCGATAGCGGCGATAGTGGCGATAGCGGAGATAGTGGCGATAGCGGCGATAGTGGCGATAGCGGCGATAGCGGCGATAGCGGCGATAGTGGCGATAATATTATTAATATAATAATATTAGGTAAATTGGAGATAGTGGCGATAGCGGGGATAGTGGCGATAGCGGAGATAGTGGCGATAGCGGAGATAGTGGCGATAGCGGCGATAGTGGCGATAGCGGCGATAGTGGCGATAGCGGAGATAGTGGCGATGGCGGCGATGGTGGCGATAGCGGCGATAGTGGCGATAGCGGCGATAGTGGCGATAGCGGCGATAGTGGCGATAGCGGCGATAGTGGCGATAGCGGCGATAGTGGCGATAGCGGCGATAGTGGCGATAGCGGCGATAGTGGCGATAGCGGCGATAGTGGCGATAATATTATTAATATAATTTAGTAAATTGGAGATAGTGGCGATAGCGGAGATAGTGACGATAGCGCAGATAGTGGCAATAGCGGAGATAGTGGCGATAGCGGCGATAGTGGCGATAGCGGCGATAGTGGCGATAGCGGCGATAGTGGCGATAGCAGCGATAGTGGCGATAGCGGCGATAGTGGCGATAGCGGCGATAGTGGCGATAGCGGCGATAGTGGCGATAGCGGCGATAGCGGCGATAGTGGCGATAGCGGCGATAGTGGCGATAGCGGCGATAGTGGCGATAGCGGCGATAGTGGCGATAGCAGCGACAGTGGCGATAGCGGCGATAGCGGCGATAGCTGCGATAGTGGCGATAGCGGCGATAGTGGCGATAGCGGAGACAGTGGCGATAGCGGCGATAGTGGCGATAATATTATTAATATAATAATATTAAGTAAATTGGAGATAGTGGCGATAGCGGAGATAGTGGCGATAGCGGAGATAGTGGCGATAGCGGCGATAGTGGCGATAGCGGAGATAGTGGCGATAGCGGCGATAGTGGCGATAGCAGAGATAAAGGCGATAGCGGCGATAGTGGCGATAGCGGCGATAGTGGCGATAGCGGCGATAGTGACGATAGCGGAGATAGTGGCGATAGCGGCGATAGTGGCGATAGCGGCGATAGTGGCGATAATATTATTAATATAATTTAGTAAATTGGAGATAGTGGCGATAGCGGAGATAGCGACGATAGCGCAGATAGTGGCGATAGCGGAGATAGTGGCGATAGCGGCGATAGTGGCGATAGCAGAGATAGTGGCGATAGCGGCGATAGTGGCGATAGCGGCGATAGTGGCGATAGCGGCGATAGTAGCGATAGTGGCGATAGCGGCGATAGTGGCGATAGCGGCGATAGTGACGATAGCGGCGATAGTGGCGATAGCGGCGATAGTGGCGATAGCAGTGATAGTGGCGATAGCGGCAATAGCGGCGATAGCGGAGATAGCGGCGATAGCGGAGATAGTGGCGATAGCGGCGATAGTGGCGATAGCGGAGATAGTGGCGATAGCGGAGACAGTGGCGATAGCGGCGATAGTGGCGATAGAGGCGATAGCGGCGATAGTGGCGATAGCGGAGACAGTGGCGATAGCGGCGATAGTGGCGATAATATTATTAATATAATAATATTAAGTAAATTGGAGATAGTGGCGATAGCGGAGATAGTGGCGATGGCGGCGATGGTGGAGATAGCGGCGATAGTGGCGAAAGCGGCGAAAGTGGCGATAGCGGAGATAGTGGCGATAGCGGCGATAGTGGCGATAGCGGAGATAGTGGCGATAGCGGAGACAGTGGCGATAGCGGCGATAGTGGCGATAGAGGCGATAGCGGCGATAGTGGCGATAGCGGAGACAGTGGCGATAGCGGCGATAGTGGCGATAATATTATTAATATAATAATATTAAGTAAATTGGAGAAAGTGGCGATAGCGGAGATAGTGGCGATAGCGGAGATAGTGGCGATAGCGGCGATAGTGGCGATAGCGGAGATAGTGGCGATAGCGGCGATAGTGGCGATAGCAGAGATAAAGGCGATAGCGGCGATAGTGGCGATAGCGGCGATAGTGGCGATAGCGGCGATAGTGACGATAGCGGAGATAGTGGCGATAGCGGCGATAGTGGCGATAGCGGCGATAGTGGCGATAATATTATTAATATAATTTAGTAAATTGGAGATAGTGGCGATAGCGGAGATAGTGACGATAGCGCAGATAGTGGCGATAGCGGAGATAGTGGCGATAGCGGCGATAGTGGCGATAGCAGAGATAGTGGCGATAGCGGCGATAGTGGCGATAGCGGCGATAGTGGCGATAGCGGCGATAGTGGCGATAGCGGCGATAGTGGTGATAGCGGCGATAGTGGCGATAGCGGCGATAGTGGCGATAGCGGCGATAGTGGCGATGGTGGCGACAGCGGCGATAGTGTCGATAATATTATTTATATAATAATATTAAGTAAATTGGAGATAGTGGCAAAAGCGGAGATAGTGGCGAAAGCGGCGATAGTGGCGATAGTGGCGATAGCGGCGATAGCGGCGATAGCTGCGATAGTGGCGATAGCGGCGATAGTGGCGATAGCGGAGATATGGGCGATAGCGGCAATAGTGGCGATAGCGGCGATAGTGGCGATAGCGGCGATAGTGGCGATAGCGGCGATAGTGGCGATAATATTATTAATATAATAATATTGAGTAAATTGGAGATAGTGGCGATAGCGGAGATAGTGGCGATAGCGGCGATAGTGGCGATAGCGGAGATAGTGGCGATAGCGGCGATAGTGGCGATAGCGGCGATAGTGGCGATAGCGGCGATAGTGGCGATAGCGGCGATAGCGGCGATAGTGGCGATAGCGGCGATAGTGGCGATAGCGGCGATAGTGGCGATAGCGGCGATAGTGGCGATAGCGGCGATAGTGGCGATAGCGGCGATAGTGGCGATAGCGGAGACAGTGGCGATAGCGGCGATAGTGGCGATAGCGGCGATAGTGGCGATAGCGGCGATAGTGGCGATAGCGGAGATAGTGATGATAGCGGCGATAGTGGCGATAGCGGCGATAGTGGCGATAGCGGCGATAGTGGCGATAATATTATTAATATCATAATATTGAGTATATATATAAAAAATATATAAAAAAATAATATTGGAGATAGTGGCGATAGCGGCGATAGTGGCGATAGCGGCGATAGTGGCGATAGCGGAGATAGTGATGATAGCGGCGATAGTGGCGATAGCGGCGATAGTGGCGATAGCGGCGATAGTGGCGATAGCGGCGATAGTGGCGATAATATTATTAATATAATAATATTAAGTAAATTGGAGATAGTGGCGATAGCGGAGATAGTGACGATGGCGGCGATAGTGGCGATAGCAGAGATAGTGGCGATAGCGGCGATAGTGGCGATAGCGGCGATAGTGGCGATAGCGGCGATAGTGGCGATAGCGGCGATAGTGGCGATAATATTATCAATATAATAATATTGAGTAAATTGGAGATAGTGGCGATAGTGGCGATAGCGGCGATAGTGGCGATAGCGGAGATAGTGGCGATAGCGGCGATAGTGGCGATAGCGGCGATAGCGGCGATAGCGGCGATAGTGGCGATAATATTATTAATATAATAATATTAGGTAAATTGGAGATAGTGGCGATAGCGGGGATAGTGGCGATAGCGGAGATAGTGGCGATAGCGGAGATAGTGGCGATAGCGGCGATAGTGGCGATAGCGGCGATAGTGGCGATAGCGGAGATAGTGGCGATGGCGGCGATGGTGGCGATAGCGGCGATAGTGGCGATAGCGGCGATAGTGGCGATAGCGGCGATAGTGGCGATAGCGGCGATAGTGGCGATAGCGGCGATAGCGGCGATAGTGGCGATAGCGGCGATAGTGGCGATAGCGGCGATAGTGGCGATAGCGGCGATAGTGGCGATAGCGGCGATAGTGGCGATAATATTATTAATATAATTTAGTAAATTGGAGATAGTGGCGATAGCGGAGATAGTGACGATAGCGCAGATAGTGGCAATAGCGGAGATAGTGGCGATAGCGGCGATATTGGCGATAGCGGCGATAGTGGCGATAGCGGCGATAGTGGCGATAGCAGCGATATTGGCGATAGCGGCGATAGTGGCGATAGCGGCGATAGTGGCGATAGCGGCGATAGTGGCGATAGCGGCGATAGCGGCGATAGCGGCGATAGCGGCGATAGTGGCGATAGCGGCGATAGTGGCGATAGCGGCGATAGTGGCGATAGCAGCGACAGTGGCGATAGCGGCGATAGCGGCGATAGCTGCGATAGTGGCGATAGCGGCGATAGTGGCGATAGCGGCGATAGTGGCGATAGCGGAGACAGTGGCGATAGCGGCGATAGTGGCGATAATATTATTAATATAATAATATTAAGTAAATTGGAGATAGTGGCGATAGCGGAGATAGTGGCGATAGCGGAGATAGTGGCGATAGCGGCGATAGTGGCGATAGCGGAGATAGTGGCGATAGCGGCGATAGTGGCGATAGCAGAGATAAAGGCGATAGCGGCGATAGTGGCGATAGCGGCGATAGTGGCGATAGCGGCGATAGTGACGATAGCGGAGATAGTGGCGATAGCGGCGATAGTGGCGATAGCGGCGATAGTGGCGATAATATTATTAATATAATTTAGTAAATTGGAGATAGTGGCGATAGCGGAGATAGTGACGATAGCGCAGATAGTGGCGATAGCGGAGATAGTGGCGATAGCGGCGATAGTGGCGATAGCAGAGATAGTGGCGATAGCGGCGATAGTGGCGATAGCGGCGATAGTGGCGATAGCGGCGATAGTGGCGATAGCGGCGATAGTGGCGATAGTGGCGATAGCGGCGATAGTGGCGATAGCGGCGATAGTGACGATAGCGGCGATAGTGGCGATAGCGGCGATAGTGGCGATAGCAGTGATAGTGGCGATAGCGGCAATAGCGGCGATAGCGGCGATAGCGGCGATAGCGGAGATAGTGGCGATAGCGGCGATAGTGGCGATAGCGGAGATAGTGGCGATAGCGGAGACAGTGGCGATAGCGGCGATAGTGGCGATAGAGGCGATAGCGGCGATAGTGGCGATAGCGGAGACAGTGGCGATAGCGGCGATAGTGGCGATAATATTATTAATATAATAATATTAAGTAAATTGGAGATAGTGGCGATAGCGGAGATAGTGGCGATGGCGGCGATGGTGGAGATAGCGGCGATAGTGGCGAAAGCGGCGAAAGTGGCGATAGCGGAGATAGTGGCGATAGCGGCGATAGTGGCGATAGCGGAGATAGTGGCGATAGCGGAGACAGTGGCGATAGCGGCGATAGTGGCGATAGAGGCGATAGCGGCGATAGTGGCGATAGCGGAGACAGTGGCGATAGCGGCGATAGTGGCGATAATATTATTAATATAATAATATTAAGTAAATTGGAGATAGTGGCGATAGCGGAGATAGTGGCGATAGCGGAGATAGTGGCGATAGCGGCGATAGTGGCGATAGCGGAGATAGTGGCGATAGCGGCAATAGTGGCGATAGCAGAGATAAAGGCGATAGCGGCGATAGTGGCGATAGCGGCGATAGTGGCGATAGCGGCGATAGTGACGATAGCGGAGATAGTGGCGATAGCGGCGATAGTGGCGATAGCGGCGATAGTGGCGATAATATTATTAATATAATTTAGTAAATTGGAGATAGTGGCGATAGCGGAGATAGTGACGATAGCGCAGATAGTGGCGATAGCGGAGATAGTGGCGATAGCGGCGATAGTGGCGATAGCAGAGATAGTGGCGATAGCGGCGATAGTGGCGATAGCGGCGATAGTGGCGATAGCGGCGATAGTGGCGATAGCGGCGATAGTGGTGATAGCGGCGATAGTGGCGATAGCGGCGATAGTGGCGATAGCGGCGATAGTGGCGATGGTGGCGACAGCGGCGATAGTGGCGATAATATTATTTATATAATAATATTAAGTAAATTGGAGATAGTGGCAAAAGCGGAGATAGTGGCGAAAGCGGCGATAGTGGCGATAGTGGCGATAGCGGCGATAGCGGCGATAGCTGCGATAGTGGCGATAGCGGCGATAGTGGCGATAGCGGAGATATGGGCGATAGCGGCAATAGTGGCGATAGCGGCGATAGTGGCGATAGCGGCGATAGTGGCGATAGCGGCGATAGTGGCGATAATATTATTAATATAATAATATTGAGTAAATTGGAGATAGTGGCGATAGCGGAGATAGTGGCGATAGCGGCGATAGTGGCGATAGCGGAGATAGTGGCGATAGTGGCGATAGCGGCGATAGTGGCGATAGCGGCGATAGTGGCGATAGCGGCGATAGCGGCGATAGTGGCGATAGCGGCGATAGTGGCGATAGCGGCGATAGTGGCGATAGCGGCGATAGTGGCGATAGCGGCGATAGTGGCGATAGCGGCGATAGTGGCGATAGCGGAGACAGTGGCGATAGCGGCGATAGTGGCGATAGCGGCGATAGTGGCGATAGCGGCGATAGTGGCGATAGCGGAGATAGTGATGATAGCGGCGATAGTGGCGATAGCGGCGATAGTGGCGATAGCGGCGATAGTGGCGATAATATTATTAATATCATAATATTGAGTATATATATAAAAAATATATAAAAAAATAATATTGGAGATAGTGGCGATAGCGGCGATAGTGGCGATAGCGGCGATAGTGGCGATAGCGGAGATAGTGATGATAGCGGCGATAGTGGCGATAGCGGCGATAGTGGCGATAGCGGCGATAGTGGCGATAGCGGCGATAGTGGCGATAATATTATTAATATAATAATATTAAGTAAATTGGAGATAGTGGCGATAGCGGAGATAGTGACGATGGCGGCGATAGTGGCGATAGCAGAGATAGTGGCGATAGCGGCGATAGCGGCGATAGTGGCGATAGCGGCGATAGTGGCGATAGCGGCGATAGTGGCGATAGCGGCGATAGTGGCGATAGCGGCGATAGTGGCGATAATATTATCAATATAATAATATTGAGTAAATTGGAGATAGTGGCGATAGCGGCGATAGTGGCGATAGCGGCGATAGTGGCGATAGCGGAGATAGTGGCGATAGCGGCGATAGTGGCGATAGCGGCGATAGCGGCGATAGCGGCGATAGCGGCGATAGTGGCGATAATATTATTTATATAATAATATTAGGTAAATTGGAGATAGTGGCGATAGCGGGGATAGTGGCGATAGCGGAGATAGTGGCGATAGCGGAGATAGTGGCGATAGCGGCGATAGTGGCGATAGCGGCGATAGTGGCGATAGCGGAGATAGTGGCGATGGCGGCGATGGTGGCGATAGCGGCGATAGTGGCGATAGCGGCGATAGTGGCGATAGCGGCGATAGTGGCGATAATATTATTAATATAATTTAGTAAATTGGAGATAGTGGCGATAGCGGAGATAGTGACGATAGCGCAGATAGTGGCAATAGCGGAGATAGTGGCGATAGCGGCGATAGTGGCGATAGCGGCGATAGTGGCGATAGCGGCGATAGTGGCGATAGCAGCGATAGTGGCGATAGCGGCGATAGTGGCGATAGCGGCGATAGTGGCGATAGCGGCGATAGTGGCGATAGCGGCGATAGCGGCGATAGTGGCGATAGCGGCGATAGTGGCGATAGCGGCGATAGTGGCGATAGCGGCGATAGTGGCGATAGCGGCGACAGTGGCGATAGCGGCGATAGCGGCGATAGCTGCGATAGTGGCGATAGCGGCGATAGTGGCGATAGCGGCGATAGTGGCGATAGCGGAGACAGTGGCGATAGCGGCGATAGTGGCGATAGCAGCGATAGTGGCGATAGCGGCGATAGCGGCGATAGTGGCGATGGCGGCGATAGTGGCGATGGCGGCGATAGTGGCGATAGTGGCGATAGTGGCGATAGTGGCGATAGCGGCGATAATGGCGATAATATTATTATTATAATAATATTAAGTAAATTGGAGATAGTGGCGATAGCGGAGATAGTGACGATAGCGGCGATAGTGGCGATAGCAGAGATAGTGGCGATAGCGGCGATAGTGGCGATAGCGGCGATAGTGGCGATAGCGGCGATAGTGGCGATAGCGGCGATAGTGGCGATAATATTATCAATATAATGATATTGAGTAAATTGGAGATAGTGGCGATAGCGGCGATAGTGGCGATAATATTAATAATATAATAATATCAAGTAAATTGGAGATAGTGGCGATAGCGGAGATAGTGGCGATAGCGGCGATAGTGGCGATAGCGGCGATAGTGGCGATAGCGGCGATAGTGGCGATAGCGGCGATAGTGGCGATAATATTATTGATATAATAATATTAAGTGAATTGGAGATAGTGGCGATAGCGGAGATGGTGACGATAGCGCAGATAGTGGCGATAGAGGAGAAAGTGGCGATAGCGGCGATAGTGGCGATAGCGGCGATAGTGGCGATAGCGGCGATAGTGGCGATAGCGGCGATAGTGGCGATAATATTATCAATATAATTTAGTAAATTGGAGATAGTGGCGATAGCGGAGATAGTGACGATAGCGCAGATAGTGGCGATAGCGGCGATAGTGGCGATAGCGGCGATAGTGGCGATAGCGGCGATAGTGGCGATAGCGGCGATAGTGGCGATAGCGGCGATAGTGGCGATAGCGGCGATAGTGGCGATAGCGGCGATAGTGGCGATAGCGGCGATAGTGGCGATAGCGGCGATAGTGGCGATAGCGGCGATAGTGGCGATAGCGGCGATAGTGGCGATAGCGACGATAGTGGCGATAGCGGCGATAGTGGCGATAGTGGCGATAGCGGCGATAGTGGCGATAGCGGCGATAGTGGCGATAATATTGATAATATAATAATATTGAGTAAATTGGAGATACTGGCGATAGCGGCGATAGTGGCGATAGCGGCGATAGTGGCGATAGCGGCGATAGTGGCGATAGCGGAGATAGTGATGATAGCGGCGATAGTGGCGATAGCGGCGATAGTGGCGATAGTGGCGATAGCGGCGATAGTGGCGATAGCGGCGATAGTGGCGATAGCGGCGATAGTGGCGATAACATTATTAATATAATTTAGTAAATTGGAGATAGTGGCGATAGCGGAGATAGTGACGATAGCGCAGATAGTGGCGATAGCGGAGATAGTGGCGATAGCGGCGATAGTGGCGATAGCGGCGATAGTGGCGATAGCGGCGATAGAGGCGATAGCGGCGATAGTGGCGATAGCGGCGATAGTGGCGATGGCGGCGATAGTGGCGATAGCGGCGATAGTGGCGATAGCGGCGATAGTGGCGATAGCGGCGATAGTGGCGATAGCGGCGATAGTGGCGATAGCGGCGATAGTGTCGATATCGGTGATAGTGGCGATAGCGGCGATAGTGGCGATAGCGGCGATAGTGGCGATAGCGGCGATAGTGGCGATAATATTCATAATATAATAATATTGAGTAAATTGGAGATACTGGCGATAGCGGCGATAGTGGCGATAGCGGCGATAGTGGCGGTAGCGGAGATAGTGATGATAGCGGCGATAGTGGCGATAGCGGCGATAGTGGCGATAGTGGCGATAGCGGCGATAGTGGCGATAGCGGCGATAGTGGCGATAGCGGCGATAGTGGCGATAGCGGCGATAGTGGCGATAGCGGCGATAGTGGCGATAATATTAATAATATAATAATATTGAGTAAATTGGAGATAGTGGCGATAGCGGCGATAGTGGCGATAGTGGCGATAGTGGCGATAGCGGCGATAGTGGCGATAGCGGAGATAGTGATGATAGCGGCGATAGTGGCGATAGCGGTGATAGTGGCGATAGCGGCGATAGTGGCGATAATATTAATAATATAATAATATTAAGTAAATTGGAGATAGTGGCGATAGCGGAGATAGTGACGATAGCGGCGATAGTGGTGATAGCAGAGATAGTGGCGATAGCGGCGATAGTGGCGATAGCGGCGATAGTGGCGATGGCGGCGATAGTGGCGATAGTGGCGATAGTGGCGATAGTGGCGATAGCGGCGATAGCGGCGATAGTGGCGATAGCGGCGATAGTGGCGATAGCGGCGATAGTGGCGATAGCGGCGATAGTGGCGATAGCGGCGATAGTGGCGATAATATTATCAATATAATAATATTGAGTAAATTGGAGATAGTGGCGATAGCGGCGATAGTGGCGATAGCGGAGATGGTGGCGATAGCGGCGATAGTGGCGATAGCGGCGATAGCGGCGATAGCGGCGATAGCGGCGATAGCGGCGATAGCGACGATAGCGGCGATAGTGGCGATAGCAGAGATAGTGGCGATAGCAGCGATAGCGGCGATAGTGGCGATAGCGGCGATAGTGGCGATAGCGGCGATAGTGGCGATAGCGGCGATAGTGGCGATAATATTATCAATATAATAATATTGAGTAAATTGGAGATAGTGGCGATAGCGGCGATAGTGGCGATAGCGGAGATGGTGGCGATAGCGGCGATAGTGGCGATAGCGGCGATAGCGGCGATAGCGGCGATAGCGGCGATAGCGGCGATAGCGGCGATAGCGGCGATAGTGGCGATAATATTATTAATATAATAATATTAGGTAAATTGGAGATAGTGGCGATAGCGGAGATAGTGGCGATAGCGGCGATAGCGGAGATAGTGGCGATAGCGGAGATAGTGGCGATAGCGGAGATAGTGGCGATAGCGGCGATAGTGGCGATAGCGGAGATAGTGGCGATGGCGGCGATGGTGGCGATAGCGAAGATAGTGGCGATAGCGGCGATAGTGGCGATAATATTATTAATATAATAATATTAAGTAAATTGGAGATAGTGGCGATAGCGGAGATAGTGACGATAGCGGAGATAGTGGCGATGGCGGCGATGGTGGCGATAGCGGCGATAGTGGCGATAGCGGCGATAGTGGCGATAATATTATTAATATTGTAATATTAAGTAAATTGGAGATAGTGGCGATAGCGGAGATAGTGACGATAGCGGCGATAGTGGCGATAGCGGCGATAGCGGCGATAGTGTCGATAGCGGCGATAGTGGCGATAGCGGAGATAGTGGCGATAGCGGCGATAGTGAAGATAGCGGCGATAGTGGCGATAGCGGCGATAGTGGCGATAGCGGCGATAGTGGCCATAGTGAAGATAGCGGCGATAGTGGCGATAGCGGCGATAGTGGCGATAGTGGCGATAGCGGCGATAGTGGCGATAATATTATTAATATAATAATATTAAGTAAATTGGAGATAGTGGCGATAGCGGAGATAGTGAGGATACCGGCGATAGTGGCGATAGCGGCGATAGTGGCGATAGCGGCGATAGCGGCGATAGTGGCGATAGCGGCGATAGTGGCGATAGCGGCGATAGTGGCGATAATATGATTAATATATTAATATTGAGTAAATTGGAGATAGTGGCGATAGCGGAGATAGTGGCGATAGCGGCGATAGTGGCGATAGCGGAGATAGTGGCGATAGCGGCGATAGCGGCGATAGCGACAATAGCGGCGATAGCGGCGATAGCGGCGATAGCGGCGATAGCGGCGACAGCGGCGATAGCAGCGATAGCGGCGATAGCGGCGATAGCGGCGATAGCGGCGATAGTGGCGATAGTGGCGATAGCGGCGATAGTGGCGATAATATTATTAATATAATAATATCAAGTAAATTGAAGATAGCGGCGATAGCGGAGATAGTGGCGATAGCGGAGATAGTGGCGATAGCGGCGATAGCGGCGATAGCGGCGATAGCGGCGATAGCGGCGATAGCGGCGATAGCGGCGATAGCGGCGATAGCGGCGATAGCGGCGATAGCGGCGATAGCGGCGATAGCGGCGATAGCGGCGATAGCGGCGATAGCGGCGATAGCGGCGATAGCGGCGATAGCGGCGATAGCGGCGATAGCGGCGATAGCGGCGATAGCTGCGATAGCGGCGATAGCGTCGATAGTGGCGATAGCGGCGATAGTGGCGATAGCGGCGATAGCGGCGATAGTGGCGATAATATTATTGATATAATAATATTAAGTGAATTGGAGATAGTGGCGATAGCGGAGATGGTGACGATAGCGCAGATAGTGGCGATAGCGGAGAAAGTGGCGATAGCGGCGATAGTGGCGATAGCGGCGATAGTGGCGATAGTGGCGATAGCGGCGATAGTGGCGATAATATTATTAATATAATTTAGTAAATTGGAGATAGTGGCGATAGCGGAGATAGTGACGATAGCGGCGATAGTGGCGATAGCGGCGATAGCGGCGATAGCGGCGATAGCGGCGATAGTGTCGATAGCGGCGATAGTGGCGATAGCGGAGATAGTGGCGATAGCGGCGATAGTGAAGATAGCGGCGATAGTGGCGATAGCGGCGATAGTGGCGATAGCGGCGATAGTGGCCATAGTGAAGATAGCGGCGATAGTGGCGATAGCGGCGATAGTGGCGATAGTGGCGATAGCGGCGATAGTGGCGATAATATTATTAATATAATAATATTAAGTAAATTGGAGATAGTGGCGATAGCGGAGATAGTGAGGATACCGGCGATAGTGGCGATAGCGGCGATAGTGGCGATAGCGGCGATAGCGGCGATAGTGGCGATAGCGGCGATAGTGGCGATAGCGGCGATAGTGGCGATAATATGATTAATATATTAATATTGAGTAAATTGGAGATAGTGGCGATAGCGGAGATAGTGGCGATAGCGGCGATAGTGGCGATAGCGGAGATAGTGGCGATAGCGGCGATAGCGGCGATAGCGACAATAGCGGCGATAGCGGCGATAGCGGCGATAGCGGCGATAGCGGCGACAGCGGCGATAGCAGCGATAGCGGCGATAGCGGCGATAGCGGCGATAGCGGCGATAGTGGCGATAGTGGCGATAGCGGCGATAGTGGCGATAATATTATTAATATAATAATATCAAGTAAATTGAAGATAGCGGCGATAGCGGAGATAGTGGCGATAGCGGAGATAGTGGCGATAGCGGCGATAGTGGCGATAGCGGCGATAGCGGCGATAGCGGCGATAGCGGCGATAGCGGCGATAGCGGCGATAGCGGCGATAGCGGCGATAGCGGCGATAGCTGCGATAGCGGCGATAGCGTCGATAGTGGCGATAGCGGCGATAGTGGCTATAGCGGCGATAGTGGCGATAGTGGCGATAGCGGCGATAGTGGCGATAGCGGCGATAGTGACGATAGCGGCGATAGTGGCGATAGAGGCGATAGTAGCGATAGTGGCGATAGCGGCGATAGTGGCGATAATATTATTAATATGATAATATTAGGTAAATTGGAGATAGTGGCGATAGCGAAGATAGTGGCGATAGCGGAGATAGTGGCGATAGCGGCGATAATATTATTAATATAATAATATTAAGTAAATTGGAGATAGTAGCGATAGCGGAGATAGTGACGATAGCGGCGATAGTGGCGATAAAGACGATGTTGGCGATAGCGGCGATAGCGGCGATAGTGGCGATAATATTATTGATATAATAATATTAAGTGAATTGGAGATAGTGGCGATAGCGGAGATGGTGACGATAGCGCAGATAGTGGCGATAGCGGAGAAAGTGGCGATAGCGGCGATAGTGGCGATAGCGGCGATAGTGGCGATAGTGGCGATAGCGGCGATAGTGGCGATAATATTATTAATATAATTTAGTAAATTGGAGATAGTGGCGATAGCAGAGATAGTGACGATAGCGCAGATAGTGGCGATAGCGGAGATAGTGGCGATAGCGGCGATAGTGGCGATAGCAGAGATAGTGGCGACAGCAGCGATAGTGGCGATAGCGGCGATAGTGGCGATAGCGGCGATAGTGTCGATAGCGGCGATAGTGGCGATAGCGGCGATAGTGGCGATAATATTATCAATATAATAATATTGAGTAAATTGGAGATAGTGGCGATAGCGGCGATAGTGGCGATAGCGGAGATAGTGATGATAGTGGCGATAGTGGCGATAGCGGCGATAGTGGCGATAGCGGCGATAGTGGCGATAATATTATTAATATAATAATATTGAGTAAATATATAAAAAATATATAAAAAAATAATATTGGAGATAGTGGCGATAGCGGCGATAGTGGCGATAGCGGCGATAGTGGCGATAGCGGAGATAGTGATGATAGCGGCGATAGTGGCGATAGCGGCAATAGCGGCGATAGCGGCGATAGCGGCGATAGTGGCGATAATATTATCAATATAATAATATTGAGTAAATTGGAGATAGTGGCGATAGCGGCGATAGTGGCGATAATATTATTGATATAATAATATTAGGTAAATTGGAGATAGTGGCGATAGCGGAGATAGTGGCGATAGCGGAGATAGTGGCGATAGCGGAGATAGTGGCGATAGCGGCGATAGTGGCGATAGCGGAGATAGTGGCGATGGCGGCGATGGTGGCGATAGCGGCGATAGTGGCGATAGCGGCGATAGTGGCGATAATATTATTAATATAATAATATTAAGTAAATTGGAGATAGTGGCGATAGCGGAGATAGTGACGATAGCGGAGATAGTGGCGATGGCGTCGATGGTGGCGATAGTGGCGATAGCGGCGATAGTGGCGATAATATTATTAATATAATAATATTAAGTAAATTGGAGATAGTGGCGATAGCGGAGATAGTGACGATAGCGCAGATAGTGGCGATAGCGGAGATGGTGACGATAGCGGCGATAGTGACGATAGCGGCGATAGCGGCGATAGTGGCGATAGCGGTGATAGTGGCGATAGCGTAGATAGTGGCGATAGCGGCGATAGTGGCGATAGTGGCGATAGTGGCGATAGTGGCGATAGCGGCGATAGTGGCGATAGCGGCGATAGTGGCGATAGCGGCGATAGTGGCGATAGCGGCGATAGCGGCGATAGTGGCGATAGCGGCGATAGTGGCGATAGCGTCGATAGTGGCGATAGCGGCGATAGTGGCGATAGCGGCGATAGTGGCGATAGTGGCGATAGCAGCGACGGTGGCGATAGCGGCGATAGTGGCGATAGCGGCGATAGTGGCGATAGCGGCGATAGTGGCGATAATATTATCAATATAATAATATTGAGTAAATTGGAGATAGTGGCGATAGCGGCGATAGTGGCGATAGCGGCGATAGTGGCGATAGCGGAGATAGTGGCGATAGCGGCGATAGTGGCGATAGCGGCGATAGCGGCGATAGCGGCGATAGTGGCGATAATATTATCAATATAATAATATTGAGTAAATTGGAGATAGTGGCGATAGCGGCGATAGTGACGATAGCGGCGATAGTGGCGATAGCGGAGATAGTGGCGATAGCGGCGATAGTGGCGATAGCGGCGATAGCGGCGATAGTGGCGATAGCGGCGATAGTGGCGATAGCGGCGATAGTGGCGATAATATTATCAATATGATAATATTGAGTAAATTGGAGATAGCGATAGTGGCGATAGCGGCGATAGTGGCGATAGCGGCGATAGCGGCGATAGTGGCGATAGCGGCGATAGTGGCGATAGCGGCGATAGTGGCGATAATATTATCAATATAATAATATTGAGTAAATTGGAGATAGTGGCGATAGCGGCGATAGTGGCGATAGCGGCGATAGTGGCGATAGCGGAGATAGTGGCGATAGCGGCGATAGTGGCGATAGCGGCGATAGCGGCGATAGTAGCGATAATATTATTAATATAATAATATTAGGTAAATTGGAGATAGTGGCGATAGCGGGGATAGTGGCGATAGCGGAGATAGTGGCGATAGCGGAGATAGTGGCGATAGCGGCGATAGTGGCGATAGCGGCGATAGTGGCGATAGCGGAGATAGTGGCGATGGCGGTGATGGTGGCGATAGCGGCGATAGTGGCGATAGCGGCGATAGTGGCGATAGCGGCGATAGTGGCGATAGCGGCGATAGCGGCGATAGTGGCGATAGCGGCGATAGTGGCGATAGCGGCGATAGTGGCGATAGCGGCGATAGTGGCGATAGCGGCGATAGTGGCGATAATATTATTAATATAATTTAGTAAATTGGAGATAGTGGCGATAGCGGAGATAGTGACGATAGCGCAGATAGTGGCGATAGCGGAGATAGTGGCGATAGCGGCGATAGTGGCGATAGCGGCGATAGTGGCGATAGCGGCGATAGTGGCGATAGCGGCGATAGTGGCGATAGCGGCGATAGCGGCGATAGCGGCGATAGCGGCGATAGCGGCGATAGTGGCGATAGCGGCGATAGTGGCGATAGCGGCGATAGTGGCGATAGCAGCGACAGTGGCGATAGCGGCGATAGCGGCGATAGCTGCGATAGCGGCGATAGCGGCGATAGTGGCGATAGCGGCGATAGTGGCGATAGCGGAGACAGTGGCGATAGCGGCGATAGTGGCGATAATATTATTAATATAATAATATTAAGTAAATTGGAGATAGTGGCGATAGCGGAGATAGTGGCGATAGCGGAGATAGTGGCGATAGCGGCGATAGTGGCGATAGCGGAGATAGTGGCGATAGCGGCGATAGTGGCGATAGCAGAGATAAAGGCGATAGCGGCGATAGTGGCGATAGCGGCGATAGTGGCGATAGCGGCGATAGTGACGATAGCGGAGATAGTGGCGATAGCGGCGATAGTGGCGATAGCGGCGATAGTGGCGATAATATTATTAATATAATTTAGTAAATTGGAGATAGTGGCGATAGCGGAGATAGTGACAATAGCGCAGATAGTGGCGATAGCGGAGATAGTGGCGATAGCGGCGATAGTGGCGATAGCAGAGATAGTGGCGATAGCGGCGATAGTGGCGATAGCGGCGATAGTGGCGATAGCGGCGATAGTGGCGATAGCGGCGATAGTGGCGATAGCGGCGATAGTGGCGATAGCGGCGATAGCGGTGATAGCGGCGATAGTGGCGATAGCGGCGATAGTGGCGATAGCGGCGATAGTGGCGATAGTGGCGATAGCGGCGATAGCGGCGATAGTGGCGATAGCGGCGATAGTGGCGATAGCAGCGATAGTGGCGATGGTGGCGATAGCGGCGATAGCTGCGATAGTGGCGATAGCGGCGATAGTGGCGATAGCGGCGATAGTGGCGATAATATTATTAATATAATAATATTGAGTAAATTAGAGATAGCGGCGATAGCGGCGATAGTGGCGATAGCGGCGATAGTGGCGATAGCGGAGATAGTGATGATAGCGGCGATAGTGGCGATAGCGGCGATAGTGGCAATAGTGGCGATAGCGGCGATAGTGGCGATAGCGGCGATAGTGGCGATAGCGGAGATAGTGACGATAGCGGAGATAGTGGCGATGGCGGCGGTGGTGGCGATAGCGGCGATAATATTATTAATATAATAATATTAAGTAAATTGGAGATAGTGGCAATAGCGTAGATAGTGACGATAGCGCAGATAGTGGCGAAAGCAGAGATAATGGCGATAGCGGCGATAGCGGCGATAGTGGCGATAGCGGCGATAGTGGCGATGGCGGCGATAGTGGCGATAGTGGCGATAGTGGCGATAGTGGCGATAGCGGCGATAGTGGCGATAATATTATTATTATAATAATATTAAGTAAATTGGAGATGGTGACGATAGCGGCGATAGTGGCGATAGCGGCGATAGTGGCGATAATATTATCAATATAATAATATTGAGTAAATTGGAGATAGTGGCGATAGCGGCGATAGTGGCGATAGCGGAGATAGTGGCGATAGCGGCGATAGTGGCGATAGCGGAGATATGGGCGATAGCGGCAATAGTGGCGATAGCGGCGATAGTGGCGATAGCGGCGATAGCGGCGATAGCGGCGATAGCGGCGATAGCGGCGATAGCGGCGATAGTGGCGATAGCGGCGATAGTGGCGATAGCGGAGATAGTGGCGATAGCGGCGATAGTGGCGATAGCGGCGATAGTGGCGATAGCGTCGATAGTGGCGATAGCGGCGATAGTTGCGATAGCGGCGATAGTGGCGATAGCGGAGATAGTGGCGATAGCGGCGATAGTGGCGATAGTGGCGATAGCCGCGATAGTGGCGATAGCAGCGATAGTGGCGATAGCGGCGATAGTGGCGATAGCAGCGACAGTGGCGATAGCGGCGATAGTGGCGATAGCGGCGATAGTGGCGATGGTGGCGACAGCGGCGATAGTGGCGATAATATTATTTATATAATAATATTAAGTAAATTGGAGATAGTGGCGATAGCGGAGATAGTGACGATAGCGCAGAAAGTGGCAAAAGCGGAAATAGTGGCGAAAGCGGCGATAGTGGCGATAGTGGCGATAGCGGCGATAGCGGCGATAGCTGCGATAGTGGCGATAGCGGCGATAGTGGCGATAGCGGAGATATGGGCGATAGCGGCGATAGCGGTGATAGTCGCGATAGCGGAGATAGTGGCGATAGCGGCGATAGTGGCGATAGTGGCGATAGTGGCGATAGTGGCGATAGCGGCGATAGTGGCGATAGCGGCGATAGTGGCGATAGTGGCGACAGCGGCGATAGTGGCGATAATATTATTAATATAATAATATTAAGTAAATTGGAGATAGTGGCGATAGCGGAGATAGTGACGATAGCGCAGATAGTGGCAAAAGCGGAGATAGTGGCGATAGTGGCGATAGTGGCGATAGCGGCGATAGTGGCGATAGCGGAGATAGTGGCGATAGCGGCGATAGTGGCGATAGCGGCGATAGCGGCGATAGCGGCGATAGTGGCGATAATATTATTGATATAATAATATTAGGTAAATTGGAGATAGTGGCGATAGCGGAGATAGTGGCGATAGCGGAGATAGTGGCGATAGCGGAGACAGTGGCGATAGCGGCGATAGTGGCGATAGCGGAGATAGTGGCGATGGCGGCGATGGTGGCGATAGCGGCGATAGTGGCGATAGCGGCGATAATATTATTAATATAATAATATTAAGTAAATTGGAGATAGTGGCGATAGCGGAGATAGTGACGATAGCGCAGATAGTGGCGATAGCGGAGATGGTGACGATAGCGGCGATAGTGGCGATAGCGGCGATAGCGGCGATAGTGGCGATAGCGGCGATAGTGGCGATAGCGGCGATAGTGGCGATAATATTGATAATATAATAATATTGAGTAAATTGAAGATAGTGGCGATAGTGGCGATAGTGGCGATAGCGGCGATAGTGGCGATAGCGGAGATAGTGATGATAGCGGCGATAGTGGCGATAGCGGCGATAGTGGCGATAGCGGCGATAGTGGCGATAATATTAATAATATAATAATATTAAGTAAATTGGAGATAGTGGCGATAGCGGAGATAGTGACGATAGCGGCGATAGTGGTGATAGCAGAGATAGTGGCGATAGCGGCGATAGCGGCGACAGTGGCGATAGCGGCGATAGTGGCGATGGCGGCGATAGTGGCGATAGTGGCGATAGTGGCGATAGTGGCGATTGCGGCGATAGCGGCGATAGTGGCGATAGCGGCGATAGTGGCGATAGCGGCGATAGTGGCGATAGCGGCGATAGCGGCGACAGTGGCGATAGCGGCGATAGTGGCGATAGCGGCGATAGCGGCGACAGTGGCGATAGTGGCGATAGTGGCGATAGCGGCGATAGCGGCGACAGTGGCGATAGCGGCGATAGTGGCGATGGCGGCGATAGTGGCGATAGTGGCGATAGTGGCGATAGTGGCGATAGCGGCGATAGTGGCGATAATATTATTAATATAATTTAGTAAATTGGAGATAGTGGCGATAGCGGAGATAGTGACGATAGCGCAGATAGTGGCGATAGCGCAGATAGTGGCGATAGCGGCGATAGTGTCGATAGCGGCGATAGTGGCGATAGCAGAGATAGTGGCGATAGCGGCGATAGTGGCGATAGCGGCGATAGTGGCGATAGCGGCGATAGTGGCGATAGCGGCGATAGTGTCGATAGCGGCGATAGTGGCGATAGCGGCGATAGTGGCGATATCGGCGATAGTGGCGATAGCGGCGATAGTGGCGATAGCGGCGATAGTGGCGATAGCGGCGATAGTGGCGATAGCGGCGATAGTGGCGATAGCGGCGATAGTGGCGATAGCGGCGATAGTGGCGATAATATTAATAATATAATTTAGTAAATTGGAGATAGTGGCGATAGCGGAGATAGTGACGATAGCGCAGATAGTGGCGATAGCGCAGATAGTGGCGATAGCGAAGATAGTGGCGATAGCAGCGATAGTGGCGATAGCAGAGATAGTGGCGATAGCGGCGATAGTGGCGATAGCGGCGATAGTGGCGATAGCGGCGATAGTGGCGATAGCGGCGATAGTGTCGATAGCGGCGATAGTGGCGATAGCGGCGATAGTGGCGATATCGGCGATAGTGGCGATAGCGGCGATAGTGGCGATAGCGGCGATAGTGGCGATAGCGGCGATAGTGGCGATAGCGGCGATAGTGGCGATAGCGGCGATAGTGGCGATAGCGGCGATAGTGGCGATAGCGGCGATAGTGGCGATAGCGGCGATAGTGGCGATAGCGGCGATAGTGGCGATAGCGGCGATAGTGGCGATAGCGGCGATAGCGGCGATAGTGGCGATGGCGGCGATAGTGGCGATAGTGGCGATAGTGGCGATAGTGGCGATAGCGGCGATAGTGGCGATAATATTATTATTATAATAATATTAAGTAAATCGGAGATAGTGGCGATAGCGGAGATAGTGACGATAGCGGCGATAGTGGCGATAGCAGAGATAGTGGCGATAGCGGCGATAGTGGCGATAGCGGCGATAGTGGCGATAGCGGCGATAGTGGCGATAGCGGCGATAGTGGCGATAGCGGCGATAGTGGCGATAGCGGCGATAGTGGCGATAGCGGCGATAGTGGCAATAGCGGCGATAGTGGCGATAGCAGAGATAGTGGCGATAGCGGCGATAGTGGCGATAGCGGCGATAGTGGCGATAGCGGCGATAGTGGCGATAATATTATTGATATAATAATATTAAGTGAATTGGAGATAGTGGCGATAGCGGAGATGGTGACGATAGCGCAGATAGTGGCGATAGCGGAGAAAGTGGCGATAGCGGCGATAGTGGCGATAGCGGCGATAGTGGCGATAGCGGCGATAGTGGCGATAGCGGCGATAGTGGCGATAGCGGCGATAGTGGCGATAATATTATTAATATAATTTAGTAAATTGGAGATAGTGGCGATAGCGGAGATAGTGACGATAGCGCAGATAGTGGCGATAGCGGAGATAGTGGCGATAGCGGAGATAGTGACGATAGCGCAGATAGTGGCGATAGCGGAGATAGTGGCGATAGCGGCGATAGTGGCGATAGCGGCGATAGTGGCGATAGCGGCGATAGTGGCGATAGCGGCGATAGTGTCGATAGCGGCGATAGTGGCGATAGCGGCGATAGTGGCGATAGCGGCGGTAGTGGCGATAGCGGCGATAGTGGCGATAGTGGCGATAGCGGCGATAGTGGCGATAGCGGCGATAGTGGCGATAATATTGATAATATAATAATATTGAGTAAATTGGAGATACTGGCGATAGCGGCGATAGTGGCGATAGCGGCGATAGTGGCGATAGCGGCGATAGTGGCGATAATATTATTGATATAATAATATTAAGTGAATTGGAGATAGTGGCGATAGCGGAGATGGTGACGATAGCGCAGATAGTGGCGATAGCGGAGAAAGTGGCGATAGCGGCGATAGTGGCGATAGCGGCGATAGTGGCGATAGTGGCGATAGCGGCGATAGTGGCGATAATATTATTAATATAATTTAGTAAATTGGAGATAGTGGCGATAGCAGAGATAGTGACGATAGCGCAGATAGTGGCGATAGCGGAGATAGTGGCGATAGCGGCGATAGTGGCGATAGCAGAGATAGTGGCGACAGCAGCGATAGTGGCGATAGCGGCGATAGTGGCGATAGCGGCGATAGTGTCGATAGCGGCGATAGTGGCGATAGCGGCGATAGTGGCGATAATATTATCAATATAATAATATTGAGTAAATTGGAGATAGTGGCGATAGCGGCGATAGTGGCGATAGCGGAGATAGTGATGATAGTGGCGATAGTGACGATAGAGGCGATAGTGGCGATAGCGGCGATAGCGGCGATAGTGGCGATAATATTATTAATATAATAATATTAGGTAAATTGGAGATAGTGGCGATAGCGGCGATAGTGGCGATAGCGGCGATAGTGGCGATAGCGGAGATAGTGATGATAGCGGCGATAGTGGCGATAGCGGCGATAGTGGCGATAGCGGCGATAGTGGCGATAATATTATTAATATAATAATATTAAGTAAATTGGAGATAGTGGCGATAGCGGAGATAGTGACGATGGCGGCGATAGTGGCGATAGCAGAGATAGTGGCGATAGCGGCGATAGTGGCGATAGCGGCGATAGTGGCGATAGCGGCGATAGTGGCGATAGCGGCGATAGTGGCGATAGCGGCGATAGTGGCGATAATATTATCAATATAATAATATTGAGTAAATTGGAGATAGTGGCGATAGCGGCGATAGTGGCGATAGTGGCGATAGCGGCGATAGTGGCGATAGCGGCGATAGTGGCGATAGCGGCGATAGTGGCGATATCGGCGATAGTGGCGATAGCGGCGATAGTGGCGATAGCGGCGATAGTGGCGATAGCGGCGATAGTGGCGATAGCGGCGATAGTGGCGATAGCGGCGATAGTGGCGATAGCGGCGATAGTGGCGATAGCGGCGATAGTGGCGATAGCGGCGATAGTGGCGATAGCGGCGATAGTGGCGATAGCGGCGATAGTGGCGATAATATTATTGATATAATAATATTAAGTGAATTGGAGATAGTGGCGATAGCGGAGATGGTGACGATAGCGCAGATAGTGGCGATAGCGGAGAAAGTGGCGATAGCGGCGATAGTGGCGATAGCGGCGATAGTGGCGATAGCGGCGATAGTGGCGATAGCGGCGATAGTGGCGATAATATTATTAATATAATTTAGTAAATTGGAGATAGTGGCGATAGCGGAGATAGTGACGATAGCGCAGATAGTGGCGATAGCGGAGATAGTGGCGATAGCGGAGATAGTGACGATAGCGCAGATAGTGGCGATAGCGGAGATAGTGGCGATAGCGGCGATAGTGGCGATAGCGGCGATAGTGGCGATAGCGGCGATAGTGGCGATAGCGGCGATAGTGTCGATAGCGGCGATAGTGGCGATAGCGGCGATAGTGGCGATAGCGGCGGTAGTGGCGATAGCGGCGATAGTGGCGATAGTGGCGATAGCGGCGATAGTGGCGATAGCGGCGATAGTGGCGATAATATTGATAATATAATAATATTGAGTAAATTGGAGATACTGGCGATAGCGGCGATAGTGGCGATAGCGGCGATAGTGGCGATAGCGGCGATAGTGGCGATAATATTATTGATATAATAATATTAAGTGAATTGGAGATAGTGGCGATAGCGGAGATGGTGACGATAGCGCAGATAGTGGCGATAGCGGAGAAAGTGGCGATAGCGGCGATAGTGGCGATAGCGGCGATAGTGGCGATAGTGGCGATAGCGGCGATAGTGGCGATAATATTATTAATATAATTTAGTAAATTGGAGATAGTGGCGATAGCAGAGATAGTGACGATAGCGCAGATAGTGGCGATAGTGGAGATAGTGGCGATAGCGGCGATAGTGGCGATAGCAGAGATAGTGGCGACAGCAGCGATAGTGGCGATAGCGGCGATAGTGGCGATAGCGGCGATAGTGTCGATAGCGGCGATAGTGGCGATAGCGGCGATAGTGGCGATAATATTATCAATATAATAATATTGAGTAAATTGGAGATAGTGGCGATAGCGGCGATAGTGGCGATAGCGGAGATAGTGATGATAGTGGCGATAGTGACGATAGCGGCGATAGTGGCGATAGCGGCGATAGTGGCGATAATATTATTAATATAATAATATTAGGTAAATTGGAGATAGTGGCGATAGCGGCGATAGTGGCGATAGCGGCGATAGTGGCGATAGCGGAGATAGTGATGATAGCGGCGATAGTGGCGATAGTGGCGATAGCGGCGATAGTGGCGATAATATTATTAATATAATAATATTAAGTAAATTGGAGATAGTGGCGATAGCGGAGATAGTGACGATGGCGGCGATAGTGGCGATAGCAGAGATAGTGGCGATAGCGGCGATAGTGGCAATAGCGGCGATAGTGGCGATAGCGGCGATAGTGGCGATAGCGGCGATAGTGGCGATAATATTATCAATATAATAATATTGAGTAAATTGGAGATAGTGGCGATAGCGGCGATAGTGGCGATAGCGGCGATAGTGGAAATAGCGGAGATAGTGGCGATAGCGGCGATAGTGGCGATAGCGGAGATAGTGGCGATGGCGGCGATGGTGGCGATAGCGGCGATAGTGGCGATAGCGGCGATAGTGGCGATAATATTATTAATATAATAATATTGAGTAAATTGGAGATAGTGGCGATAGCGGAGATAGTGACGATAGCGGAGATAGTGGCGATGGCGGCGATGGTGGCGATAGTGGCGATAGCGGCGATAGTGGCGATAATATTATTAATATAATAATATTAAGTAAATTGGAAATAGTGGCGATAGCGGAGATAGTGACGATAGCGCAGATAGTGGCGATAGCGGAGATGGTGACGATAGCGGCGATAGTGGCGATAGCGGCGATAGTGGCGATAGCGGTGATAGTGGCGATAGCGGAGATAGTGGCGATCGCGGCGATAGTGGCGATAGTGGCGATAGTGGCGATAGTGGCGATAGCGGCGATAGTGGCGATAGCGGCGATAGTGGCGATAGCGGCGATAGTGGCGATAGCGGCGATAGCGGCGATAGTGGCGATAGCGGCGATAGTGGCGATAGCGTCGATAGTGGCAATAGCGGCGATAGTGGCGATAGCGGCGATAGTGGCGATAGCGGCGATAGTGGCGATAGCAGCGACGGTGGCGATAGCGGCGATAGTGGCGATAGTGGCGATAGTGGCGATAGTGGCGACAGCGGCGATAGTGGCGATAATATTATTAATATAATAATATTAAGTAAATTGGAGATAGTGGCGATAGCGGAGATAGTGACGATAGCGCAGATAGTGGCAAAAGCGGAGATAGTGGCGAAAGCGGCGATAGTGGCGATAGTGGCGATAGCGGCGATAGCGGCGATAGCTGCAATAGTGGCGATAGCAGCGATAGTGGCGATAGCGGAGATATGGGCGATAGCGGCAATAGTGGCGATAGCGGCGATAGTGGCGATAGCGGCGATAGTGGCGATAGCGGCGATAGTGGCGATAGCGGCGATAGTGGCGATAGCGGCGATAGTGGCGATAATATTGATAATATAATAATATTGAGTAAATTGGAGATAGTGGCGATAGCGGCGATAGTGGCGATAGTGGCGATAGCGGCGATAGTGGCAATAGCGGAGATAGTGATGATAGCGGCGATAGTGGCGATAGCGGCGATAGTGGCGATAGCGGCGATAGTGGCGATAATATTAATAATATAATAATATTAAGTAAATTGGAGATAGTGGCGATAGCGGAGATAGTGACGATAGCGGCGATAGTGGTGATAGAGGAGATAGTGGCGATAGCGGCGATAGCGGCGATAGTGGCGATAGCGGCGATAGTGGCGATGGCGGCGATAGTGGCGATAGTGGCGATAGTGGCGATAGTGGCGATAGCGGCGATAGCGGCGATAGTGGCGATAGCGGCGATAGTGGCGATAGCGGCGATAGTGGCGATAGCGGCGATAGTGGCGATAATATTATCAATATAATAATATTGAGTAAATTGGAGATAGTGGCGATAGCGGCGATAGTGGCGATAGCGGAGATGGTGGCGATAGCGGCGATAGTGGCGATAGCGGCGATAGCGGCGATAGCGGCGATAGCGGCGATAGCGGCGATAGCGGCGATAGCGGCGATAGCGGCGATAGCGGCGATAGTGGCGATAGCAGAGATAGTGGCGATAGCGGCGATAGCGTCGATAGCGGCGATAGCGGCGATAGCGGCGATAGCGGCGATAGCGGCGATAGCGGCGATAGCGGCGATAGCGGCGATAGCGGCGATAGTGGCGATAGCGGCGATAGTGGCGATAGCGGCGATAGTGGCGATAGCGGCGATAGTGGCGATAATATTATCAATATAATAATATTGAGTAAATTGAAGATAGTGGCGATAGCGGCGATAGTGGCGATAGCGGCGATAGTGGCGATAATATTATTAATATAATAATATTAAGTAAATTGGAGATAGTGGCGATAGCGGAGATAGTGACGATAGCGCAGATAGCGGCGATAGCGGCGATAGCGGCGATAGCGGCGATAGTGGCGATAGCGGAGATAGTGGCGATAGCGGCGATAGCGGAGATAGTGGCGATAGCGGAGATAGTGGCGATAGCGGCGATAGTGGCGATAGTGGCGATAGCGGCGATAGTGGCGATAGCGGCGATAGTGGCGATAGCGGCGATAGTGGCGATAGTGAAGATAGCGGCGATAGTGGCGATAGCGGCGATAGTGGCGATAGTGGCGATAGCAGCGATAGTGGCGATAATATTATTAATATAATAATATTAAGTAAATTGGAGATAGTGGCGATAGCGGAGATAGTGAGGATACCGGCGATAGTGGCGATAGCGGCGATAGTGGCGATAGCGGCGATAGCGGCGATAGTGGCGATAGCGGCGATAGTGGCGATAGCGGCGATAGTGGCGATAATATGATTAATATAATAATATTGAGTAAATTGGAGATAGTGGCGATAGCGGAGATAGTGGCGATAGCGGCGATAGTGGCGATAGCGGAGATAGTGGCGATAGCGATGATAGCGGCGATAGCGGCGATAGCGGCGATAGCGGCGATAGCGGCGATAGTGGCGATAGCGGCGATAGTGGCTATAGCGGCGATAGTGGCGATAGCGGCGATAGCGGCGATAGTGGCGATAGCGGCGATAGTGGCGATAGCGTCGATAGTGGCGATAGCGGCGATAGTGGCGATAGCGGCGATAGTGGCGATAGCGGCGATAGTGGCGATAGCAGCGACGGTGGCGATAGCGGCGATAGTGGCGATAGTGGCGATAGTGGCGATAGTGGCGACAGCGGCGATAGTGGCGATAATATTATTAATATAATAATATTAAGTAAATTGGAGATAGTGGCGATAGCGGAGATAGTGACGATAGCGCAGATAGTGGCAAAAGCGGAGATAGTGGCGAAAGCGGCGATAGTGGCGATAGTGGCGATAGCGGCGATAGCGGCGATAGCTGCAATAGTGGCGATAGCAGCGATAGTGGCGATAGCGGAGATATGGGCGATAGCGGCAATAGTGGCGATAGCGGCGATAGTGGCGATAGCGGCGATAGTGGCGATAGCGGCGATAGTGGCGATAGCGGCGATAGTGGCGATAGCGGCGATAGTGGCGATAATATTGATAATATAATAATATTCAGTAAATTGGAGATAGTGGCGATAGCGGCGATAGTGGCGATAGTGGCGATAGCGGCGATAGTGGCGATAGCGGAGATAGTGATGATAGCGGCGATAGTGGCGATAGCGGCGATAGTGGCGATAGCGGCGATAGTGGCGATAGCGGCGATAGTGGCGATAATATTAATAATATAATAATATTAAGTAAATTGGAGATAGTGGCGATAGCGGAGATAGTGACGATAGCGGCGATAGTGGTGATAGCAGAGATAGTGGCGATTGCGGCGATAGCGGCGATAGTGGCGATAGCGGCGATAGTGGCGATGGCGGCGATAGTGGCGATAGTGGCGATAGTGGCGATAGTGGCGATAGCGGCGATAGCGGCGATAGTGGCGATAGCGGCGATAGTGGCGATAGCGGCGATAGTGGCGATAGCGGCGATAGTGGCGATAATATTATCAATATAATAATATTGAGTAAATTGGAGATAGTGGCGATAGCGGCGATAGTGGCGATAGCGGTGATGGTGGCGATAGCGGCGATAGTGGCGATAGCGGCGATAGCGGCGATAGCGGCGATAGCGGCGATAGCGGCGATAGCGGCGATAGCGGCGATAGCGACGATAGCGGCGATAGTTGCGATAGCAGAGATAGTGGCGATAGCGGCGATAGCGGCGATAGCGGCGATAGCGGCGATAGCGGCGATAGCGGCGATAGTGGCGATAGCGGCGATAGTGGCGATAGCGGCGATAGTGGCGATAGCGGCGATAGTGGCGATAATATTATCAATATAATAATATTGAGTAAATTGGAGATAGTGGCGATAGCGGCGATAGTGGCGATAGCGGCGATAGTGGCGATAATATTATTAATATAATAATATTAAGTAAATTGGAGATAGTGGCGATAGCGGAGATAGTGACGATAGCGCAGATAGCGGCGATAGCGGCGATAGCGGCGATAGCGGCGATAGTGGCGATAGCGGAGATAGTGGCGATAGCGGCGATAGCGGAGATAGTGGCGATAGCGGAGATAGTGGCGATAGCGGCGATAGTGGCGATAGTGGCGATAGCGGCGATAGTGGCGATAGCGGCGATAGTGGCGATAGCGGCGATAGTGGCGATAGTGAAGATAGCGGCGATAGTGGCGATAGCGGCGATAGTGGCGATAGTGGCGATAGCAGCGATAGTGGCGATAATATTATTAATATAATAATATTAAGTAAATTGGAGATAGTGGCGATAGCGGAGATAGTGAGGATACCGGCGATAGTGGCGATAGCGGCGATAGTGGCGATAGCGGCGATAGCGGCGATAGTGGCGATAGCGGCGATAGTGGCGATAGCGGCGATAGTGGCGATAATATGATTAATATAATAATATTGAGTAAATTGGAGATAGTGGCGATAGCGGAGATAGTGGCGATAGCGGCGATAGTGGCGATAGCGGAGATAGTGGCGATAGCGATGATAGCGGCGATAGCGGCGATAGCGGCGATAGCGGCGATAGCGGCGATAGCGGCGATAGCGGCGATAGCGGCGATAGCGGCGATAGCGGCGATAGCGGCGATAGCGGCGATAGCGGCGATAGCGGCGATAGCGGCGATAGCGGCGATAGCGGCGATGGCGGCGATAGCTGCGATAGCGGCGATAGCGTCGATAGTGGCGATAGCGGCGATAGTGGCGATAGCGGCGATAGTGGCGATAGCGGCGATAGTGGCGATAGCGGCGATAGTGACGATAGCGGCGATAGTGGCGATAGCGGCGATAGTGGCGATAGCGGCGATAGTGGCGATAGCAGCGATAGTGGCGATAGTGGCGATAGCGGCGATAGTGACGATAGCGGCGATAGTGGCGATAGCGGCGATAGTGGCGATAGCGGCGATAGTGGCGATAGCGGCGATAGTGGCGATAGAGGCGATAGTAGCGATAGTGGCGATAGCGGCGATAGTGGCGATAATATTATTAATATAATAATATTAGGTAAATTGGAGATAGTGGCGATAGCGAAGATAGTGGCGATAGCGGAGATAGTGGCGATAGCGGCGATAATATTATTAATATAATAATATTAAGTAAATTGGAGATAGTAGCGATAGCGGAGATAGTGACGATAGCGGCGATAGTGGCGATAAAGGCGATGTTGGCGATAGCGGCGATAGCGGCGATAGTGGCGATAATATTATTGATATAATAATATTAAGTGAATTGGAGATAGTGGCGATAGCGGAAATGGTGACGATAGCGCAGATAGTGGCGATAGCGGAGAAAGTGGCGATAGCGGCGATAGTGGCAATAGCGGCGATAGTGGCGATAGTGGCGATAGCGGCGATAGTGGCGATAATATTATTAATATAATTTAGTAAATTGGAGATAGTGGCGATAGCAGAGATAGTGACGATAGCGCAGATAGTGGCGATAGCGGAGATAGTGGCGATAGCGGCGATAGTGGCGATAGCAGAGATAGTGACGATAGCGCAGATAGTGGCGATAGCGGAGATAGTGACGATAGCGCAGATAGTGGCGATAGCGGCGATAGTGGCGATAGCGGCGATAGTGGCAATAGCGGCGATAGTGGCGATAATATTATCAATATAATAATATTGAGTAAATTGGAGATAGTGGCGATAGCGGCGATAGTGGCAATAGCGGCGATAGTGGCGATAGCGGAGATAGTGGCGATAGCGGCGATAGTGGCGATAGCGGCGATAGCGGCGATAGTGGCGATAATATTATTAATATAATAATATTAGGTAAATTGGAGATAGTGGCGATAGCGGAGATAGTGGCGATAGCGGAGATAGTGGCGATAGCGGAGATAGTGGCGATAGCGGCGATAGTGGCGATAGCGGAGATAGTGATGATAGTGGCGATAGCGGAGATAGTGGCGATAGCGGAGATAGTGACGATAGCGCAGATAGTGGCGATAGCGGAGATGGTGACGATAGCGGCGATAGTGGCGATAGCGGCGATAGTGGCGATAGCGGTGATAGTGGCGATAGCGGATATAGTGGCAATAGCGGCGATAGTGGCGATAGTGGCGATAGTGGCGATAGTGGCGATAGCGGCGATAGTGGCGATAGCGGCGATAGTGGCGATAGCGGCGATAGTGGCGATAGCGGCGATAGCGGCGATAGTGACGATAGCGGCGATAGTGGCGATAGCGTCGATAGTGGCGATAGCGGCGATAGTGGCGATAGCGGCGATAGTGGCGATAGCGGCGATAGTGGCGATAGCAGCGACGGTGGCGATAGCGGCGATAGTGGCGATAGCGGCGATAGTGGCGATAGTGGCGACAGCGGCGATAGTGGCGATAATATTATTAATATAATAATATTAAGTAAATTGGAGATAGTGGCGATAGCGGAGATAGTGACGATAGCGCAGATAGTGGCAAAAGCGGAGATAGTGGCGAAAGCGGCGATAGTGGCGATAGTGGCGATAGCGGCGATAGCGGCGATAGCTGCGATAGTGGCGATAGCAGCGATAGTGGCGATAGCGGAGATATGGGCGATAGCGGCAATAGTGGCGATAGCGGCGATAGTGGCGATAGCGGCGATAGTGGCGATAGCGGCGATAGTGGCGATAGCGGCGATAGTGGCGATAGCGGCGATAGTGGCGACAGCGGCGATAGTGGCGATAATATTGATAATATAATAATATTGAGTAAATTGGAGATAGTGGCGATAGCGGCGATAGTGGCGATAGTGGCGATAGCGGCGATAGTGGCGATAGCGGAGATAGTGATGATAGCGGCGATAGTGGCGATAGCGGCGATAGTGGCGATAGCGGCGATAGTGGCGATAGCGGCGATAGCGGCGATAGCGGCGATAGCGGCGATAGCGGCGATAGCGGCGATAGCGGCGATAGCGGCGATAGCGGCGATAGCGGCGATAGCGGCGATAGCGGCGATAGCGGCGATAGCGGCGATAGCGGCGATAGCGGCGATAGCGGCGATAGCGGCGATAGCGGCGATAGCGGCGATAGCGGCGATAGCGGCGATAGCGTCGATAGCGGCGATAGCGTCGATAGCGGCGATAGCGGCGATAGCGGCGATAGCGGCGATAGCGGCGATAGTGGCGATAGCGGCGATAGTGGCGATAGTGGCGATAGCGGCGATAGTGACGATAGCGGCGATAGTGGCGATAGCGGCGATAGTGGCGATAGCGGCGATAGTGGCGATAGAGGCGATAGTAGCGATAGTGGCGATAGCGGCGATAGTGGCGATAATATTATTAATATAATAATATGAGGTAAATTGGAGATAGTGGCGATAGCGAAGATAGTGGCGATAGTGGCGATAGCGGCGATAGTGGCGATAGCGGCGATAGTGGCGATAATATTATTAATATAATAATATTAAGTAAATTGGAGATAGCGGCGATAGCGGAGATAGTGACGATGGCGGCGATAGTGGCGATAGCAGAGATAGTGGCGATAGCGGCGATAGTGGCGATAGTGGCGATAGCGGCGATAGTGGCGATAGCGGCGATAGTGGCGATAGCGGCGATAGTGGCGATAGCGGCGATAGTGGCGATAGCGGCGATAGTGGCGATAGCGGCGATAGTGGCGATAATATTATCAATATAATAATATTGAGTAAATTGGAGATAGTGGCGATAGCGGCGATAGTGGCGATAGCGGCGATAGTGGCGATAGCGGAGATAGTGGCGATAGCGGAGATAGTGACGATAGCGCAGATAGTGGCGATAGCGGAGATGGTGACGATAGCGGCGATAGTGGCGATAGCGGCGATAGTGGCGATAGCGGTGATAGTGGCGATAGCGGATATAGTGGCAATAGCGGCGATAGTGGCGATAGTGGCGATAGTGGCGATAGTGGCGATAGCGGCGATAGTGGCGATAGCGGCGATAGTGGCGATAGCGGCGATAGTGGCGATAGCGGCGATAGCGGCGATAGTGACGATAGCGGCGATAGTGGCGATAGCGGCGATAGTGGCGATAGCGGCGATAGTGGCGATAGCGGCGATAGTGGCGATAGCGGCGATAGCGGCGATAGTGACGATAGCGGCGATAGTGGCGATAGCGTCGATAGTGGCGATAGCGGCGATAGTGGCGATAGCGGCGATAGTGGCGATAGCGGCGATAGTGGCGATAGCAGCGACGGTGGCGATAGCGGCGATAGTGGCGATAGCGGCGATAGTGGCGATAGTGGCGACAGCGGCGATAGTGGCGATAATATTATTAATATAATAATATTAAGTAAATTGGAGATAGTGGCGATAGCGGAGATAGTGACGATAGCGCAGATAGTGGCAAAAGCGGAGATAGTGGCGAAAGCGGCGATAGTGGCGATAGTGGCGATAGCGGCGATAGCGGCGATAGCTGCGATAGTGGCGATAGCAGCGATAGTGGCGATAGCGGAGATATGGGCGATAGCGGCAATAGTGGCGATAGCGGCGATAGTGGCGATAGCGGCGATAGTGGCGATAGCGGCGATAGTGGCGATAGCGGCGATAGTGGCGACAGCGGCGATAGTGGCGATAATATTGATAATATAATAATATTGAGTAAATTGGAGATAGTGGCGATAGCGGCGATAGTGGCGATAGTGGCGATAGCGGCGATAGTGGCGATAGCGGAGATAGTGATGATAGCGGCGATAGTGGCGATAGCGGCGATAGTGGCGATAGCGGCGATAGTGGCGATAGCGGCGATAGCGGCGATAGCGGCGATAGCGGCGATAGCGGCGATAGCGGCGATAGCGGCGATAGCGGCGATAGCGGCGATAGCGGCGATAGCGGCGATAGCGGCGATAGCGGCGATAGCGGCGATAGCGTCGATAGCGGCGATAGCGGCGATAGTGGCGATAGCGGCGATAGCGGCGATAGTGGCGATAGCGGCGATAGTGGCGATAGTGGCGATAGCGGCGATAGTGACGATAGCGGCGATAGTGGCGATAGCGGCGATAGTGGCGATAGCGGCGATAGTGGCGATAGAGGCGATAGTAGCGATAGTGGCGATAGCGGCGATAGTGGCGATAATATTATTAATATAATAATATGAGGTAAATTGGAGATAGTGGCGATAGCGAAGATAGTGGCGATAGTGGCGATAGCGGCGATAGTGGCGATAGCGGCGATAGTGGCGATAATATTATTAATATAATAATATTAAGTAAATTGGAGATAGTGGCGATAGCGGAGATAGTGACGATGGCGGCGATAGTGGCGATAGCAGAGATAGTGGCGATAGCGGCGATAGTGGCGATAGTGGCGATAGCGGCGATAGTGGCGATAGCGGCGATAGTGGCGATAGCGGCGATAGTGGCGATAGCGGCGATAGTGGCGATAGCGGCGATAGTGGCGATAATATTATCAATATAATAATATTGAGTAAATTGGAGATAGTGGCGATAGCGGCGATAGTGGCGATAGCGGCGATAGTGGCGATAGCGGAGATAGTGGCGATAGCGGCGATAGTGGCGATAGCGGCGATAGCGGCGATAGCGGCGATAGTGGCGATAATATTATTAATATAATAATATTAGGTAAATTGGAGATAGTGGCGATAGCGGAGATAGTGACGATAGCGGAGATAGTGGCGATAGCGGCGATAGTGGCGATAGCGGAGATAGTGGCGATGGCGGCGATGGTGGCGATAGCGGCGATAGTGGCGATAGCGGCGATAGTGGCGATAATATTATTAATATAATAATATTAAGTAAATTGGAGATAGTGGCGATAGCGGAGATAGTGACGATAGCGGAGATAGTGGCGATGGCGGCGATGGTGGCGATAGTGGCGATAGCGGCGATAGTGGCGATAATATTATTAATATAATAATATTAAGTAAATTGGAGATAGTGGCGATAGCGGAGATAGTGACGATAGCGCAGATAGTGGCGATAGCGGAGATGGTGACGATAGCGGCGATAGTGGCGATAGCGGCGATAGCGGCGATAGTGGCGATAGCGGTGATAGTGGCGATAGCGGAGATAGTGGCGATAGCGGCGATAGTGGCGATAGTGGCGACAGCGGCGATAGTGGCGATAATATTATTAATATAATAATATTAAGTAAATTGGAGATAGTGGCGATAGCGGAGATAGTGACGATAGCGCAGATAGTGGCAAAAGCGGAGATAGTGGCGGAAGCGGCGATAGTGGCGATAGTGGCGATAGCGGCGATAGCGGCGATAGCTGCGATAGTGGCGATAGCAGCGATAGTGGCGATAGCGGAGATATGGGCGATAGCGGCAATAGTGGCGATAGCGGCGATAGTGGAGATAGCGGCGATAGTGGCGATAGCGGCGATAGTGGCGATAGAGGCGATAGTAGCGATAGTGGCGATAGCGGCGATAGTGGCGATAATATTATTAATATAATAATATGAGGTAAATTGGAGATAGTGGCGATAGCGAAGATAGTGGCGATAGCGGACATAGTGGCGATAGCGGCGATAATATTAATAATATAATAATATTAAGTAAATTGGAGATAGTAGCGATAGCGGAGATAGTGACGATAGCGGCGATAGTGGCGATAAAGGCGATGTTGGCGATAGCGGCGATAGTGGCGATAGTGGCGACAGCGGCGATAGTGGCGATAATATTATTAATATAATAATATTAAGTAAATTGGAGATAGTGGCGATAGCGGAGATAGTGACGATAGCGCAGATAGTGGCAAAAGCGGAGATAGTGGCGATAGTGGCGATAGTGGCGATAGCGGCGATAGTGGCGATAGCGGAGATAGTGGCGATAGCGGCGATAGTGGCGATAGCGGCGATAGCGGCGATAGCGGCGATAGTGGCGATAATATTATTGATATAATAATATTAGGTAAATTGGAGATAGTGGCGATAGCGGAGATAGTGGCGATAGCGGAGATAGTGGCGATAGCGGAGACAGTGGCGATAGCGGCGATAGTGGCGATAGCGGAGATAGTGGCGATGGCGGCGATGGTGGCGATAGCGGCGATAGTGGCGATAGCGGCGATAATATTATTAATATAATAATATTAAGTAAATTGGAGATAGTGGCGATAGCGGAGATAGTGACGATAGCGCAGATAGTGGCGATAGCGGAGATGGTGACGATAGCGGCGATAGTGGCGATAGCGGCGATAGCGGCGATAGTGGCGATAGCGGCGATAGTGGCGATAGCGGCGATAGTGGCGATAATATTGATAATATAATAATATTGAGTAAATTGAAGATAGTGGCGATAGTGGCGATAGTGGCGATAGCGGCGATAGTGGCGATAGCGGAGATAGTGATGATAGCGGCGATAGTGGCGATAGCGGCGATAGTGGCGATAGCGGCGATAGTGGCGATAATATTAATAATATAATAATATTAAGTAAATTGGAGATAGTGGCGATAGCGGAGATAGTGACGATAGCGGCGATAGTGGTGATAGCAGAGATAGTGGCGATAGCGGCGATAGCGGCGACAGTGGCGATAGCGGCGATAGTGGCGATGGCGGCGATAGTGGCGATAGTGGCGATAGTGGCGATAGTGGCGATTGCGGCGATAGCGGCGATAGTGGCGATAGCGGCGATAGTGGCGATAGCGGCGATAGTGGCGATAGCGGCGATAGCGGCGACAGTGGCGATAGCGGCGATAGTGGCGATAGCGGCGATAGCGGCGACAGTGGCGATAGTGGCGATAGTGGCGATAGCGGCGATAGCGGCGACAGTGGCGATAGCGGCGATAGTGGCGATGGCGGCGATAGTGGCGATAGTGGCGATAGTGGCGATAGTGGCGATAGCGGCGATAGTGGCGATAATATTATTAATATAATTTAGTAAATTGGAGATAGTGGCGATAGCGGAGATAGTGACGATAGCGCAGATAGTGGCGATAGCGCAGATAGTGGCGATAGCGGCGATAGTGTCGATAGCGGCGATAGTGGCGATAGCAGAGATAGTGGCGATAGCGGCGATAGTGGCGATAGCGGCGATAGTGGCGATAGCGGCGATAGTGGCGATAGCGGCGATAGTGTCGATAGCGGCGATAGTGGCGATAGCGGCGATAGTGGCGATATCGGCGATAGTGGCGATAGCGGCGATAGTGGCGATAGCGGCGATAGTGGCGATAGCGGCGATAGTGGCGATAGCGGCGATAGTGGCGATAGCGGCGATAGTGGCGATAGCGGCGATAGTGGCGATAATATTAATAATATAATTTAGTAAATTGGAGATAGTGGCGATAGCGGAGATAGTGACGATAGCGCAGATAGTGGCGATAGCGCAGATAGTGGCGATAGCGAAGATAGTGGCGATAGCAGCGATAGTGGCGATAGCAGAGATAGTGGCGATAGCGGCGATAGTGGCGATAGCGGCGATAGTGGCGATAGCGGCGATAGTGGCGATAGCGGCGATAGTGTCGATAGCGGCGATAGTGGCGATAGCGGCGATAGTGGCGATATCGGCGATAGTGGCGATAGCGGCGATAGTGGCGATAGCGGCGATAGTGGCGATAGCGGCGATAGTGGCGATAGCGGCGATAGTGGCGATAGCGGCGATAGTGGCGATAGCGGCGATAGTGGCGATAGCGGCGATAGTGGCGATAGCGGCGATAGTGGCGATAGCGGCGATAGTGGCGATAGCGGCGATAGTGGCGATAGCGGCGATAGCGGCGATAGTGGCGATGGCGGCGATAGTGGCGATAGTGGCGATAGTGGCGATAGTGGCGATAGCGGCGATAGTGGCGATAATATTATTATTATAATAATATTAAGTAAATCGGAGATAGTGGCGATAGCGGAGATAGTGACGATAGCGGCGATAGTGGCGATAGCAGAGATAGTGGCGATAGCGGCGATAGTGGCGATAGCGGCGATAGTGGCGATAGCGGCGATAGTGGCGATAGCGGCGATAGTGGCGATAGCGGCGATAGTGGCGATAGCGGCGATAGTGGCGATAGCGGCGATAGTGGCAATAGCGGCGATAGTGGCGATAGCAGAGATAGTGGCGATAGCGGCGATAGTGGCGATAGCGGCGATAGTGGCGATAGCGGCGATAGTGGCGATAATATTATTGATATAATAATATTAAGTGAATTGGAGATAGTGGCGATAGCGGAGATGGTGACGATAGCGCAGATAGTGGCGATAGCGGAGAAAGTGGCGATAGCGGCGATAGTGGCGATAGCGGCGATAGTGGCGATAGCGGCGATAGTGGCGATAGCGGCGATAGTGGCGATAGCGGCGATAGTGGCGATAATATTATTAATATAATTTAGTAAATTGGAGATAGTGGCGATAGCGGAGATAGTGACGATAGCGCAGATAGTGGCGATAGCGGAGATAGTGGCGATAGCGGAGATAGTGACGATAGCGCAGATAGTGGCGATAGCGGAGATAGTGGCGATAGCGGCGATAGTGGCGATAGCGGCGATAGTGGCGATAGCGGCGATAGTGGCGATAGCGGCGATAGTGTCGATAGCGGCGATAGTGGCGATAGCGGCGATAGTGGCGATAGCGGCGGTAGTGGCGATAGCGGCGATAGTGGCGATAGTGGCGATAGCGGCGATAGTGGCGATAGCGGCGATAGTGGCGATAATATTGATAATATAATAATATTGAGTAAATTGGAGATACTGGCGATAGCGGCGATAGTGGCGATAGCGGCGATAGTGGCGATAGCGGCGATAGTGGCGATAATATTATTGATATAATAATATTAAGTGAATTGGAGATAGTGGCGATAGCGGAGATGGTGACGATAGCGCAGATAGTGGCGATAGCGGAGAAAGTGGCGATAGCGGCGATAGTGGCGATAGCGGCGATAGTGGCGATAGTGGCGATAGCGGCGATAGTGGCGATAATATTATTAATATAATTTAGTAAATTGGAGATAGTGGCGATAGCAGAGATAGTGACGATAGCGCAGATAGTGGCGATAGCGGAGATAGTGGCGATAGCGGCGATAGTGGCGATAGCAGAGATAGTGGCGACAGCAGCGATAGTGGCGATAGCGGCGATAGTGGCGATAGCGGCGATAGTGTCGATAGCGGCGATAGTGGCGATAGCGGCGATAGTGGCGATAATATTATCAATATAATAATATTGAGTAAATTGGAGATAGTGGCGATAGCGGCGATAGTGGCGATAGCGGAGATAGTGATGATAGTGGCGATAGTGACGATAGAGGCGATAGTGGCGATAGCGGCGATAGCGGCGATAGTGGCGATAATATTATTAATATAATAATATTAGGTAAATTGGAGATAGTGGCGATAGCGGCGATAGTGGCGATAGCGGCGATAGTGGCGATAGCGGAGATAGTGATGATAGCGGCGATAGTGGCGATAGCGGCGATAGTGGCGATAGCGGCGATAGTGGCGATAATATTATTAATATAATAATATTAAGTAAATTGGAGATAGTGGCGATAGCGGAGATAGTGACGATGGCGGCGATAGTGGCGATAGCAGAGATAGTGGCGATAGCGGCGATAGTGGCGATAGCGGCGATAGTGGCGATAGCGGCGATAGTGGCGATAGCGGCGATAGTGGCGATAGCGGCGATAGTGGCGATAATATTATCAATATAATAATATTGAGTAAATTGGAGATAGTGGCGATAGCGGCGATAGTGGCGATAGTGGCGATAGCGGCGATAGTGGCGATAGCGGCGATAGTGGCGATAGCGGCGATAGTGGCGATATCGGCGATAGTGGCGATAGCGGCGATAGTGGCGATAGCGGCGATAGTGGCGATAGCGGCGATAGTGGCGATAGCGGCGATAGTGGCGATAGCGGCGATAGTGGCGATAGCGGCGATAGTGGCGATAGCGGCGATAGTGGCGATAGCGGCGATAGTGGCGATAGCGGCGATAGTGGCGATAGCGGCGATAGTGGCGATAATATTATTGATATAATAATATTAAGTGAATTGGAGATAGTGGCGATAGCGGAGATGGTGACGATAGCGCAGATAGTGGCGATAGCGGAGAAAGTGGCGATAGCGGCGATAGTGGCGATAGCGGCGATAGTGGCGATAGCGGCGATAGTGGCGATAGCGGCGATAGTGGCGATAATATTATTAATATAATTTAGTAAATTGGAGATAGTGGCGATAGCGGAGATAGTGACGATAGCGCAGATAGTGGCGATAGCGGAGATAGTGGCGATAGCGGAGATAGTGACGATAGCGCAGATAGTGGCGATAGCGGAGATAGTGGCGATAGCGGCGATAGTGGCGATAGCGGCGATAGTGGCGATAGCGGCGATAGTGGCGATAGCGGCGATAGTGTCGATAGCGGCGATAGTGGCGATAGCGGCGATAGTGGCGATAGCGGCGGTAGTGGCGATAGCGGCGATAGTGGCGATAGTGGCGATAGCGGCGATAGTGGCGATAGCGGCGATAGTGGCGATAATATTGATAATATAATAATATTGAGTAAATTGGAGATACTGGCGATAGCGGCGATAGTGGCGATAGCGGCGATAGTGGCGATAGCGGCGATAGTGGCGATAATATTATTGATATAATAATATTAAGTGAATTGGAGATAGTGGCGATAGCGGAGATGGTGACGATAGCGCAGATAGTGGCGATAGCGGAGAAAGTGGCGATAGCGGCGATAGTGGCGATAGCGGCGATAGTGGCGATAGTGGCGATAGCGGCGATAGTGGCGATAATATTATTAATATAATTTAGTAAATTGGAGATAGTGGCGATAGCAGAGATAGTGACGATAGCGCAGATAGTGGCGATAGTGGAGATAGTGGCGATAGCGGCGATAGTGGCGATAGCAGAGATAGTGGCGACAGCAGCGATAGTGGCGATAGCGGCGATAGTGGCGATAGCGGCGATAGTGTCGATAGCGGCGATAGTGGCGATAGCGGCGATAGTGGCGATAATATTATCAATATAATAATATTGAGTAAATTGGAGATAGTGGCGATAGCGGCGATAGTGGCGATAGCGGAGATAGTGATGATAGTGGCGATAGTGACGATAGCGGCGATAGTGGCGATAGCGGCGATAGTGGCGATAATATTATTAATATAATAATATTAGGTAAATTGGAGATAGTGGCGATAGCGGCGATAGTGGCGATAGCGGCGATAGTGGCGATAGCGGAGATAGTGATGATAGCGGCGATAGTGGCGATAGTGGCGATAGCGGCGATAGTGGCGATAATATTATTAATATAATAATATTAAGTAAATTGGAGAT
Organism: Tenthredo scrophulariae; assembly: GCA_963978835.1. Classification (NCBI taxonomy): domain Eukaryota; kingdom Metazoa; phylum Arthropoda; class Insecta; order Hymenoptera; family Tenthredinidae; genus Tenthredo; species Tenthredo scrophulariae. The sequence goes on from OZ022228.1 coordinate 18,669,959, forward strand.
AGTGGCGATAGCGGAGATAGTGACGATGGCGGCGATAGTGGCGATAGCAGAGATAGTGGCGATAGCGGCGATAGTGGCAATAGCGGCGATAGTGGCGATAGCGGCGATAGTGGCGATAGCGGCGATAGTGGCGATAATATTATCAATATAATAATATTGAGTAAATTGGAGATAGTGGCGATAGCGGCGATAGTGGCGATAGCGGCGATAGTGGAAATAGCGGAGATAGTGGCGATAGCGGCGATAGTGGCGATAGCGGAGATAGTGGCGATGGCGGCGATGGTGGCGATAGCGGCGATAGTGGCGATAGCGGCGATAGTGGCGATAATATTATTAATATAATAATATTGAGTAAATTGGAGATAGTGGCGATAGCGGAGATAGTGACGATAGCGGAGATAGTGGCGATGGCGGCGATGGTGGCGATAGTGGCGATAGCGGCGATAGTGGCGATAATATTATTAATATAATAATATTAAGTAAATTGGAAATAGTGGCGATAGCGGAGATAGTGACGATAGCGCAGATAGTGGCGATAGCGGAGATGGTGACGATAGCGGCGATAGTGGCGATAGCGGCGATAGTGGCGATAGCGGTGATAGTGGCGATAGCGGAGATAGTGGCGATCGCGGCGATAGTGGCGATAGTGGCGATAGTGGCGATAGTGGCGATAGCGGCGATAGTGGCGATAGCGGCGATAGTGGCGATAGCGGCGATAGTGGCGATAGCGGCGATAGCGGCGATAGTGGCGATAGCGGCGATAGTGGCGATAGCGTCGATAGTGGCAATAGCGGCGATAGTGGCGATAGCGGCGATAGTGGCGATAGCGGCGATAGTGGCGATAGCAGCGACGGTGGCGATAGCGGCGATAGTGGCGATAGTGGCGATAGTGGCGATAGTGGCGACAGCGGCGATAGTGGCGATAATATTATTAATATAATAATATTAAGTAAATTGGAGATAGTGGCGATAGCGGAGATAGTGACGATAGCGCAGATAGTGGCAAAAGCGGAGATAGTGGCGAAAGCGGCGATAGTGGCGATAGTGGCGATAGCGGCGATAGCGGCGATAGCTGCAATAGTGGCGATAGCAGCGATAGTGGCGATAGCGGAGATATGGGCGATAGCGGCAATAGTGGCGATAGCGGCGATAGTGGCGATAGCGGCGATAGTGGCGATAGCGGCGATAGTGGCGATAGCGGCGATAGTGGCGATAGCGGCGATAGTGGCGATAATATTGATAATATAATAATATTGAGTAAATTGGAGATAGTGGCGATAGCGGCGATAGTGGCGATAGTGGCGATAGCGGCGATAGTGGCAATAGCGGAGATAGTGATGATAGCGGCGATAGTGGCGATAGCGGCGATAGTGGCGATAGCGGCGATAGTGGCGATAATATTAATAATATAATAATATTAAGTAAATTGGAGATAGTGGCGATAGCGGAGATAGTGACGATAGCGGCGATAGTGGTGATAGAGGAGATAGTGGCGATAGCGGCGATAGCGGCGATAGTGGCGATAGCGGCGATAGTGGCGATGGCGGCGATAGTGGCGATAGTGGCGATAGTGGCGATAGTGGCGATAGCGGCGATAGCGGCGATAGTGGCGATAGCGGCGATAGTGGCGATAGCGGCGATAGTGGCGATAGCGGCGATAGTGGCGATAATATTATCAATATAATAATATTGAGTAAATTGGAGATAGTGGCGATAGCGGCGATAGTGGCGATAGCGGAGATGGTGGCGATAGCGGCGATAGTGGCGATAGCGGCGATAGCGGCGATAGCGGCGATAGCGGCGATAGCGGCGATAGCGGCGATAGCGGCGATAGCGGCGATAGCGGCGATAGTGGCGATAGCAGAGATAGTGGCGATAGCGGCGATAGCGTCGATAGCGGCGATAGCGGCGATAGCGGCGATAGCGGCGATAGCGGCGATAGCGGCGATAGCGGCGATAGCGGCGATAGCGGCGATAGTGGCGATAGCGGCGATAGTGGCGATAGCGGCGATAGTGGCGATAGCGGCGATAGTGGCGATAATATTATCAATATAATAATATTGAGTAAATTGAAGATAGTGGCGATAGCGGCGATAGTGGCGATAGCGGCGATAGTGGCGATAATATTATTAATATAATAATATTAAGTAAATTGGAGATAGTGGCGATAGCGGAGATAGTGACGATAGCGCAGATAGCGGCGATAGCGGCGATAGCGGCGATAGCGGCGATAGTGGCGATAGCGGAGATAGTGGCGATAGCGGCGATAGCGGAGATAGTGGCGATAGCGGAGATAGTGGCGATAGCGGCGATAGTGGCGATAGTGGCGATAGCGGCGATAGTGGCGATAGCGGCGATAGTGGCGATAGCGGCGATAGTGGCGATAGTGAAGATAGCGGCGATAGTGGCGATAGCGGCGATAGTGGCGATAGTGGCGATAGCAGCGATAGTGGCGATAATATTATTAATATAATAATATTAAGTAAATTGGAGATAGTGGCGATAGCGGAGATAGTGAGGATACCGGCGATAGTGGCGATAGCGGCGATAGTGGCGATAGCGGCGATAGCGGCGATAGTGGCGATAGCGGCGATAGTGGCGATAGCGGCGATAGTGGCGATAATATGATTAATATAATAATATTGAGTAAATTGGAGATAGTGGCGATAGCGGAGATAGTGGCGATAGCGGCGATAGTGGCGATAGCGGAGATAGTGGCGATAGCGATGATAGCGGCGATAGCGGCGATAGCGGCGATAGCGGCGATAGCGGCGATAGTGGCGATAGCGGCGATAGTGGCTATAGCGGCGATAGTGGCGATAGCGGCGATAGCGGCGATAGTGGCGATAGCGGCGATAGTGGCGATAGCGTCGATAGTGGCGATAGCGGCGATAGTGGCGATAGCGGCGATAGTGGCGATAGCGGCGATAGTGGCGATAGCAGCGACGGTGGCGATAGCGGCGATAGTGGCGATAGTGGCGATAGTGGCGATAGTGGCGACAGCGGCGATAGTGGCGATAATATTATTAATATAATAATATTAAGTAAATTGGAGATAGTGGCGATAGCGGAGATAGTGACGATAGCGCAGATAGTGGCAAAAGCGGAGATAGTGGCGAAAGCGGCGATAGTGGCGATAGTGGCGATAGCGGCGATAGCGGCGATAGCTGCAATAGTGGCGATAGCAGCGATAGTGGCGATAGCGGAGATATGGGCGATAGCGGCAATAGTGGCGATAGCGGCGATAGTGGCGATAGCGGCGATAGTGGCGATAGCGGCGATAGTGGCGATAGCGGCGATAGTGGCGATAGCGGCGATAGTGGCGATAATATTGATAATATAATAATATTCAGTAAATTGGAGATAGTGGCGATAGCGGCGATAGTGGCGATAGTGGCGATAGCGGCGATAGTGGCGATAGCGGAGATAGTGATGATAGCGGCGATAGTGGCGATAGCGGCGATAGTGGCGATAGCGGCGATAGTGGCGATAGCGGCGATAGTGGCGATAATATTAATAATATAATAATATTAAGTAAATTGGAGATAGTGGCGATAGCGGAGATAGTGACGATAGCGGCGATAGTGGTGATAGCAGAGATAGTGGCGATTGCGGCGATAGCGGCGATAGTGGCGATAGCGGCGATAGTGGCGATGGCGGCGATAGTGGCGATAGTGGCGATAGTGGCGATAGTGGCGATAGCGGCGATAGCGGCGATAGTGGCGATAGCGGCGATAGTGGCGATAGCGGCGATAGTGGCGATAGCGGCGATAGTGGCGATAATATTATCAATATAATAATATTGAGTAAATTGGAGATAGTGGCGATAGCGGCGATAGTGGCGATAGCGGTGATGGTGGCGATAGCGGCGATAGTGGCGATAGCGGCGATAGCGGCGATAGCGGCGATAGCGGCGATAGCGGCGATAGCGGCGATAGCGGCGATAGCGACGATAGCGGCGATAGTTGCGATAGCAGAGATAGTGGCGATAGCGGCGATAGCGGCGATAGCGGCGATAGCGGCGATAGCGGCGATAGCGGCGATAGTGGCGATAGCGGCGATAGTGGCGATAGCGGCGATAGTGGCGATAGCGGCGATAGTGGCGATAATATTATCAATATAATAATATTGAGTAAATTGGAGATAGTGGCGATAGCGGCGATAGTGGCGATAGCGGCGATAGTGGCGATAATATTATTAATATAATAATATTAAGTAAATTGGAGATAGTGGCGATAGCGGAGATAGTGACGATAGCGCAGATAGCGGCGATAGCGGCGATAGCGGCGATAGCGGCGATAGTGGCGATAGCGGAGATAGTGGCGATAGCGGCGATAGCGGAGATAGTGGCGATAGCGGAGATAGTGGCGATAGCGGCGATAGTGGCGATAGTGGCGATAGCGGCGATAGTGGCGATAGCGGCGATAGTGGCGATAGCGGCGATAGTGGCGATAGTGAAGATAGCGGCGATAGTGGCGATAGCGGCGATAGTGGCGATAGTGGCGATAGCAGCGATAGTGGCGATAATATTATTAATATAATAATATTAAGTAAATTGGAGATAGTGGCGATAGCGGAGATAGTGAGGATACCGGCGATAGTGGCGATAGCGGCGATAGTGGCGATAGCGGCGATAGCGGCGATAGTGGCGATAGCGGCGATAGTGGCGATAGCGGCGATAGTGGCGATAATATGATTAATATAATAATATTGAGTAAATTGGAGATAGTGGCGATAGCGGAGATAGTGGCGATAGCGGCGATAGTGGCGATAGCGGAGATAGTGGCGATAGCGATGATAGCGGCGATAGCGGCGATAGCGGCGATAGCGGCGATAGCGGCGATAGCGGCGATAGCGGCGATAGCGGCGATAGCGGCGATAGCGGCGATAGCGGCGATAGCGGCGATAGCGGCGATAGCGGCGATAGCGGCGATAGCGGCGATAGCGGCGATGGCGGCGATAGCTGCGATAGCGGCGATAGCGTCGATAGTGGCGATAGCGGCGATAGTGGCGATAGCGGCGATAGTGGCGATAGCGGCGATAGTGGCGATAGCGGCGATAGTGACGATAGCGGCGATAGTGGCGATAGCGGCGATAGTGGCGATAGCGGCGATAGTGGCGATAGCAGCGATAGTGGCGATAGTGGCGATAGCGGCGATAGTGACGATAGCGGCGATAGTGGCGATAGCGGCGATAGTGGCGATAGCGGCGATAGTGGCGATAGCGGCGATAGTGGCGATAGAGGCGATAGTAGCGATAGTGGCGATAGCGGCGATAGTGGCGATAATATTATTAATATAATAATATTAGGTAAATTGGAGATAGTGGCGATAGCGAAGATAGTGGCGATAGCGGAGATAGTGGCGATAGCGGCGATAATATTATTAATATAATAATATTAAGTAAATTGGAGATAGTAGCGATAGCGGAGATAGTGACGATAGCGGCGATAGTGGCGATAAAGGCGATGTTGGCGATAGCGGCGATAGCGGCGATAGTGGCGATAATATTATTGATATAATAATATTAAGTGAATTGGAGATAGTGGCGATAGCGGAAATGGTGACGATAGCGCAGATAGTGGCGATAGCGGAGAAAGTGGCGATAGCGGCGATAGTGGCAATAGCGGCGATAGTGGCGATAGTGGCGATAGCGGCGATAGTGGCGATAATATTATTAATATAATTTAGTAAATTGGAGATAGTGGCGATAGCAGAGATAGTGACGATAGCGCAGATAGTGGCGATAGCGGAGATAGTGGCGATAGCGGCGATAGTGGCGATAGCAGAGATAGTGACGATAGCGCAGATAGTGGCGATAGCGGAGATAGTGACGATAGCGCAGATAGTGGCGATAGCGGCGATAGTGGCGATAGCGGCGATAGTGGCAATAGCGGCGATAGTGGCGATAATATTATCAATATAATAATATTGAGTAAATTGGAGATAGTGGCGATAGCGGCGATAGTGGCAATAGCGGCGATAGTGGCGATAGCGGAGATAGTGGCGATAGCGGCGATAGTGGCGATAGCGGCGATAGCGGCGATAGTGGCGATAATATTATTAATATAATAATATTAGGTAAATTGGAGATAGTGGCGATAGCGGAGATAGTGGCGATAGCGGAGATAGTGGCGATAGCGGAGATAGTGGCGATAGCGGCGATAGTGGCGATAGCGGAGATAGTGATGATAGTGGCGATAGCGGAGATAGTGGCGATAGCGGAGATAGTGACGATAGCGCAGATAGTGGCGATAGCGGAGATGGTGACGATAGCGGCGATAGTGGCGATAGCGGCGATAGTGGCGATAGCGGTGATAGTGGCGATAGCGGATATAGTGGCAATAGCGGCGATAGTGGCGATAGTGGCGATAGTGGCGATAGTGGCGATAGCGGCGATAGTGGCGATAGCGGCGATAGTGGCGATAGCGGCGATAGTGGCGATAGCGGCGATAGCGGCGATAGTGACGATAGCGGCGATAGTGGCGATAGCGTCGATAGTGGCGATAGCGGCGATAGTGGCGATAGCGGCGATAGTGGCGATAGCGGCGATAGTGGCGATAGCAGCGACGGTGGCGATAGCGGCGATAGTGGCGATAGCGGCGATAGTGGCGATAGTGGCGACAGCGGCGATAGTGGCGATAATATTATTAATATAATAATATTAAGTAAATTGGAGATAGTGGCGATAGCGGAGATAGTGACGATAGCGCAGATAGTGGCAAAAGCGGAGATAGTGGCGAAAGCGGCGATAGTGGCGATAGTGGCGATAGCGGCGATAGCGGCGATAGCTGCGATAGTGGCGATAGCAGCGATAGTGGCGATAGCGGAGATATGGGCGATAGCGGCAATAGTGGCGATAGCGGCGATAGTGGCGATAGCGGCGATAGTGGCGATAGCGGCGATAGTGGCGATAGCGGCGATAGTGGCGATAGCGGCGATAGTGGCGACAGCGGCGATAGTGGCGATAATATTGATAATATAATAATATTGAGTAAATTGGAGATAGTGGCGATAGCGGCGATAGTGGCGATAGTGGCGATAGCGGCGATAGTGGCGATAGCGGAGATAGTGATGATAGCGGCGATAGTGGCGATAGCGGCGATAGTGGCGATAGCGGCGATAGTGGCGATAGCGGCGATAGCGGCGATAGCGGCGATAGCGGCGATAGCGGCGATAGCGGCGATAGCGGCGATAGCGGCGATAGCGGCGATAGCGGCGATAGCGGCGATAGCGGCGATAGCGGCGATAGCGGCGATAGCGGCGATAGCGGCGATAGCGGCGATAGCGGCGATAGCGGCGATAGCGGCGATAGCGGCGATAGCGGCGATAGCGTCGATAGCGGCGATAGCGTCGATAGCGGCGATAGCGGCGATAGCGGCGATAGCGGCGATAGCGGCGATAGTGGCGATAGCGGCGATAGTGGCGATAGTGGCGATAGCGGCGATAGTGACGATAGCGGCGATAGTGGCGATAGCGGCGATAGTGGCGATAGCGGCGATAGTGGCGATAGAGGCGATAGTAGCGATAGTGGCGATAGCGGCGATAGTGGCGATAATATTATTAATATAATAATATGAGGTAAATTGGAGATAGTGGCGATAGCGAAGATAGTGGCGATAGTGGCGATAGCGGCGATAGTGGCGATAGCGGCGATAGTGGCGATAATATTATTAATATAATAATATTAAGTAAATTGGAGATAGCGGCGATAGCGGAGATAGTGACGATGGCGGCGATAGTGGCGATAGCAGAGATAGTGGCGATAGCGGCGATAGTGGCGATAGTGGCGATAGCGGCGATAGTGGCGATAGCGGCGATAGTGGCGATAGCGGCGATAGTGGCGATAGCGGCGATAGTGGCGATAGCGGCGATAGTGGCGATAGCGGCGATAGTGGCGATAATATTATCAATATAATAATATTGAGTAAATTGGAGATAGTGGCGATAGCGGCGATAGTGGCGATAGCGGCGATAGTGGCGATAGCGGAGATAGTGGCGATAGCGGAGATAGTGACGATAGCGCAGATAGTGGCGATAGCGGAGATGGTGACGATAGCGGCGATAGTGGCGATAGCGGCGATAGTGGCGATAGCGGTGATAGTGGCGATAGCGGATATAGTGGCAATAGCGGCGATAGTGGCGATAGTGGCGATAGTGGCGATAGTGGCGATAGCGGCGATAGTGGCGATAGCGGCGATAGTGGCGATAGCGGCGATAGTGGCGATAGCGGCGATAGCGGCGATAGTGACGATAGCGGCGATAGTGGCGATAGCGGCGATAGTGGCGATAGCGGCGATAGTGGCGATAGCGGCGATAGTGGCGATAGCGGCGATAGCGGCGATAGTGACGATAGCGGCGATAGTGGCGATAGCGTCGATAGTGGCGATAGCGGCGATAGTGGCGATAGCGGCGATAGTGGCGATAGCGGCGATAGTGGCGATAGCAGCGACGGTGGCGATAGCGGCGATAGTGGCGATAGCGGCGATAGTGGCGATAGTGGCGACAGCGGCGATAGTGGCGATAATATTATTAATATAATAATATTAAGTAAATTGGAGATAGTGGCGATAGCGGAGATAGTGACGATAGCGCAGATAGTGGCAAAAGCGGAGATAGTGGCGAAAGCGGCGATAGTGGCGATAGTGGCGATAGCGGCGATAGCGGCGATAGCTGCGATAGTGGCGATAGCAGCGATAGTGGCGATAGCGGAGATATGGGCGATAGCGGCAATAGTGGCGATAGCGGCGATAGTGGCGATAGCGGCGATAGTGGCGATAGCGGCGATAGTGGCGATAGCGGCGATAGTGGCGACAGCGGCGATAGTGGCGATAATATTGATAATATAATAATATTGAGTAAATTGGAGATAGTGGCGATAGCGGCGATAGTGGCGATAGTGGCGATAGCGGCGATAGTGGCGATAGCGGAGATAGTGATGATAGCGGCGATAGTGGCGATAGCGGCGATAGTGGCGATAGCGGCGATAGTGGCGATAGCGGCGATAGCGGCGATAGCGGCGATAGCGGCGATAGCGGCGATAGCGGCGATAGCGGCGATAGCGGCGATAGCGGCGATAGCGGCGATAGCGGCGATAGCGGCGATAGCGGCGATAGCGGCGATAGCGTCGATAGCGGCGATAGCGGCGATAGTGGCGATAGCGGCGATAGCGGCGATAGTGGCGATAGCGGCGATAGTGGCGATAGTGGCGATAGCGGCGATAGTGACGATAGCGGCGATAGTGGCGATAGCGGCGATAGTGGCGATAGCGGCGATAGTGGCGATAGAGGCGATAGTAGCGATAGTGGCGATAGCGGCGATAGTGGCGATAATATTATTAATATAATAATATGAGGTAAATTGGAGATAGTGGCGATAGCGAAGATAGTGGCGATAGTGGCGATAGCGGCGATAGTGGCGATAGCGGCGATAGTGGCGATAATATTATTAATATAATAATATTAAGTAAATTGGAGATAGTGGCGATAGCGGAGATAGTGACGATGGCGGCGATAGTGGCGATAGCAGAGATAGTGGCGATAGCGGCGATAGTGGCGATAGTGGCGATAGCGGCGATAGTGGCGATAGCGGCGATAGTGGCGATAGCGGCGATAGTGGCGATAGCGGCGATAGTGGCGATAGCGGCGATAGTGGCGATAATATTATCAATATAATAATATTGAGTAAATTGGAGATAGTGGCGATAGCGGCGATAGTGGCGATAGCGGCGATAGTGGCGATAGCGGAGATAGTGGCGATAGCGGCGATAGTGGCGATAGCGGCGATAGCGGCGATAGCGGCGATAGTGGCGATAATATTATTAATATAATAATATTAGGTAAATTGGAGATAGTGGCGATAGCGGAGATAGTGACGATAGCGGAGATAGTGGCGATAGCGGCGATAGTGGCGATAGCGGAGATAGTGGCGATGGCGGCGATGGTGGCGATAGCGGCGATAGTGGCGATAGCGGCGATAGTGGCGATAATATTATTAATATAATAATATTAAGTAAATTGGAGATAGTGGCGATAGCGGAGATAGTGACGATAGCGGAGATAGTGGCGATGGCGGCGATGGTGGCGATAGTGGCGATAGCGGCGATAGTGGCGATAATATTATTAATATAATAATATTAAGTAAATTGGAGATAGTGGCGATAGCGGAGATAGTGACGATAGCGCAGATAGTGGCGATAGCGGAGATGGTGACGATAGCGGCGATAGTGGCGATAGCGGCGATAGCGGCGATAGTGGCGATAGCGGTGATAGTGGCGATAGCGGAGATAGTGGCGATAGCGGCGATAGTGGCGATAGTGGCGACAGCGGCGATAGTGGCGATAATATTATTAATATAATAATATTAAGTAAATTGGAGATAGTGGCGATAGCGGAGATAGTGACGATAGCGCAGATAGTGGCAAAAGCGGAGATAGTGGCGGAAGCGGCGATAGTGGCGATAGTGGCGATAGCGGCGATAGCGGCGATAGCTGCGATAGTGGCGATAGCAGCGATAGTGGCGATAGCGGAGATATGGGCGATAGCGGCAATAGTGGCGATAGCGGCGATAGTGGAGATAGCGGCGATAGTGGCGATAGCGGCGATAGTGGCGATAGAGGCGATAGTAGCGATAGTGGCGATAGCGGCGATAGTGGCGATAATATTATTAATATAATAATATGAGGTAAATTGGAGATAGTGGCGATAGCGAAGATAGTGGCGATAGCGGACATAGTGGCGATAGCGGCGATAATATTAATAATATAATAATATTAAGTAAATTGGAGATAGTAGCGATAGCGGAGATAGTGACGATAGCGGCGATAGTGGCGATAAAGGCGATGTTGGCGATAGCGGCGATAGCGGCGATAGTGGCGATAATATTATTGATATAATAATATTAAGTGAATTGGAGATAGTGGCGATAGCGGAGATGGTGACGATAGCGCAGATAGTGGCGATAGCGGAGAAAGTGGCGATAGCGGCGATAGTGGCGATAAAGGCGATGTTGGCGATAGCGGCGATAGCGGCGATAGTGGCGATAATATTATTGATATAATAATATTAAGTGAATTGGAGATAGTGGCGATAGCGGAGATGGTGACGATAGCGCAGATAGTGGCGATAGCGGAGATAGTGGCGATAGCGGCGATAGTGGCGATAGCGGCGATAGTGGCGATAAAGGCGATGTTGGCGATAGCGGCGATAGCGGCGATAGTGGCGATAATATTATTAATATAATAATATTAGGTAAATTGGAGATAGTGGCGATAGCGGAGATAGTGGCGATAGCGGAGATAGTGGCGATAGCGGAGATAGTGGCGATAGCGGCGATAGTGGCGATAGCGGAGATAGTGATGATAGCGGCGATAGTGGCGATAGCGGCGATAGTGGCGATAGCGGCGATAGTGGCGATAATATTATTAATATAATAATATTAAGTAAATTGGAGATAGTGGCGATAGCGGAGATAGTGACGATGGCGGCGATAGTGGCGATAGCGGCGATAGTGGCGATAATATTATTGATATAATAATATTAAGTGAATTGGAGATAGTGGCGATAGCGGAGATGGTGACGATAGCGGCGATAGTGGCGATAAAGGCGATGTTGGCGATAGCGGCGATAGCGGCGATAGTGGCGATAATATTATTGATATAATAATATTAAGTGAATTGGAGATAGTGGCGATAGCGGAGATGGTGACGATAGCGCAGATAGTGGCGATAGCGGAGATAGTGGCGATAGCGGCGATAGTGGCGATAGCGGAGATAGTGGCGATAGCGGCGATAGTGGCGATAGCGGCGATAGCGGCGATAGTGGCGATAATATTATTAATATAATAATATTAGGTAAATTGGAGATAGTGGCGATAGCGGAGATAGTGGCGATAGCGGAGATAGTGGCGATAGCGGAGATAGTGGCGATAGCGGCGATAGTGGCGATAGCGGAGATAGTGATGATAGCGGCGATAGTGGCGATAGCGGCGATAGTGGCGATAGCGGCGATAGTGGCGATAATATTATTAATATAATAATATTAAGTAAATTGGAGATAGTGGCGATAGCGGAGATAGTGACGATGGCGGCGATAGTGGCGATAGCAGAGATAGTGGCGATAGCGGCGATAGTGGCGATAGTGGCGATAGCGGCGATAGTGGCGATAGCGGCGATAGTGGCGATAGCGGCGATAGTGGCGATAATATTATTAATATAATAATATTAAGTAAATTGGAGATAGTGGCGATAGCGGAGATAGTGACGATGGCGGCGATAGTGGCGATAGCAGAGATAGTGGCGATAGCGGCGATAGTGGCGATAGTGGCGATAGCGGCGATAGTGGCGATAGCGGCGATAGTGGCGATAGCGGCGATAGTGGCGATAGCGGCGATAGTGGCGATAATATTATCAATATAATAATATTGAGTAAATTGGAGATAGTGGCGATAGCGGCGATAGTGGCGATAGCGGCGATAGTGGCGATAGCGGAGATAGTGGCGATAGCGGCGATAGTGGCGATAGCGGCGATAGCGGCGATAGCGGCGATAGCGGCGATAGTGGCGATAATATTATTAATATAATAATATTAGGTAAATTGGAGATAGTGGCGATAGCGGAAATAGTGACGATAGCGCAGATAGTGGCGATAGCGGAGATGGTGACGATAGCGGCGATAGTGGCGATAGCGGCGATAGCGGCGATAGTGGCGATAGCGGTGATAGTGGCGATAGCGGAGATAGTGGCGATAGCGGCGATAGTGGCGATAGTGGCGACAACGGCGATAGTGGCGATAATATTATTAATATAATAATATTAAGTAAATTGGAGATAGTGGCGATAGCGGAGATAGTGACGATAGCGCAGATAGTGGCAAAAGCGGAGATAGTGGCGAAAGCGGCGATAGTGGCGATAGTGGCGATAGCGGCGATAGCTGCGATAGTGGCGATAGCAGCGATAGTGGCGATAGCGGAGATATAGGCGATAGCGGCAATAGTGGCGATAGCGGCGATAGTGGCGATAGCGGAGATAGTGGCGATAGCGGCGATAGTGGCGATAGCGGCGATAGTGGCGATAATATTATTAATATAATAATATTGATTAAATTGGAGATAGTGGCGATAGCGGAGATAGTGGCGATAGCGGCGATAGTGGCGATAGCGAAGATAGTGGCGATAGCGGCGATAGTGGTGATAGCGGCGATAGTGGCGATAGCGGCGATAGTGGCGATAGCGGCGATAGCGGCGATAGCGGCGATAGTGGCGATAGCGGCGATAGTGGCGATAGCGAAGATAGTGGCGATAGTGGCGATAGCGGCGATAGTGGCGATAGCGGCGATAGTGGCGATAGCGGCGATAGTGGCGATAGCGGCGATAGTGGCGATAGCGGCGATAGTGGCGATAGCGGAGACAGTGGCGATAGCGGCGATAGTGGCGATAGCGGCGATAGTGGCGATAGCAGCGACGGTGGCGATAGCGGCGATAGTGGCGATAGCGGCGATAGTGGCGATAGTGGCGACAGCGGCGATAGTGGCGATAATATTATTAATATAATAATATTAAGTAAATTGGAGATAGTGGCGATAGCGGAGATAGTGACGATAGCGCAGATAGTGGCAAAAGCGGAGATAGTGGCGAAAGCGGCGATAGTGGCGATAGTGGCGATAGCGGCGATAGCGGCGATAGCTGCGATAGTGGCGATAGCAGCGATAGTGGCGATAGCGGAGATATGGGCGATAGCGGCAATAGTGGCGATAGCGGCGATAGTGGCGATAGCGGCGATAGTGGCGATAGCGGCGATAGTGGCGATAGCGGCGATAGTGGCGACAGCGGCGATAGTGGCGATAATATTGATAATATAATAATATTGAGTAAATTGGAGATAGTGGCGATAGCGGCGATAGTGGCGATAGTGGCGATAGCGGCGATAGTGGCGATAGCGGAGATAGTGATGATAGCGGCGATAGTGGCGATAGCGGCGATAGTGGCGATAGCGGCGATAGTGGCGATAGCGGCGATAGGTGCGATAGCGGCGATAGTGGCGATAGCGGCGATAGTGGCGATAATATTATTAATATTGTAATATTGAGTAAATTGGAGATAGTGGCGATAGCGGAGATAGTGACGATAGCGCAGATAGTGGCGATAGCGGAGATAGTGACGATAGCGGCGATAGTGGCGATAGCGGCGATAGCGGCGATAGTGGCGATAGCGGAGATAGTGGCGATAGCGGCGATAGTGGCGATAGTGGCAATAGCGGCGATAGTGGCGATAGCGGCGATAGTGGCGATAGCGGCGATAGTGGCGATAGTGAAGATAGCGGCGATAGTGGCGATAGCGGCGATAGTGGCGATAGTGGCGATAGTGGCGATAGCGGCGATAGTGGCGATAGCGGCGATAGTGGCGATAGCGGCGATAGTGGCGATAATATTATTAATATAATAATATCAAGTAAATTGGAGATAGTGGCGATAGCGGAGATAGTGGCGATAGCAGCGATAGTGGCGATAGCGGCGATAGCGGCGATAGCGGCGATAGCGGCGATAGCGGCGATAGCGGCGATAGCGGCGATAGCGGCGATAGCGGCGATAGCGGCGATAGCGGCGATAGCGGCGATAGCGGCGATAGCGGCGATAGCGGCGATAGCGGCGATAGCGGCGATAGCGGCGATAGCGGCGATAGCGGCGATAGCGGCGATAGCGGCGATAGCGGCGATAGCGGCGATAGCGGCGATAGCGGCGATAGCGGCGATAGCGGCGATAGCGGCGATAGCGGCGATAGCGGCGATAGCGGCGATAGCGGCGATAGCGGCGATAGCGGCGATAGCGGCGATAGCGGCGATAGCGGCGATAGCGGCGATAGCGGCGATAGCGGCGATAGCGGCGATAGCGGCGATAGCGTCGATAGCGGCGATAGCGGCGATAGCGGCGATAGCGGCGATAGCGGCGATAGCGGCGATAGTGGCGATAGCGGCGATAGTGGCGATAGCGGCGATAGTGGCGATAGTGGCGATAGCGGCGATAGTGACGATAGCGGCGATAGTGGCGATAGCGGCGATAGTGGCGATAGCGGCGATAGTGGCGATAGAGGCGATAGTAGCGATAGTGGCGATAGCGGCGATAGTGGCGATAATATTATTAATATAATAATATGAGGTAAATTGGAGATAGTGGCGATAGCGAAGATAGTGGCGATAGTGGCGATAGCGGCGATAGTGGCGATAGCGGCGATAGTGGCGATAATATTATTAATATAATAATATTAAGTAAATTGGAGATAGTGGCGATAGCGGAGATAGTGACGATGGCGGCGATAGTGGCGATAGCAGAGATAGTGGCGATAGCGGCGATAGTGGCGATAGCGGCGATAGTGGCGATAGCGGCGATAGTGGCGATAGCGGCGATAGTGGCGATAGCAGCGATAGTGGCGATAGCGGCGATAGTGGCGATAGCGGCGATAGTGGCGATAGCGGCGATAGTGGCGATAGCGGCGATAGTGGCGATAATATTATCAATATAATAATATTGAGTAAATTGGAGATAGTGGCGATAGCGGCGATAGTGGCGATAGCGGAGATAGTGGCGATAGCGGCGATAGTGGCGATAGCGGCGATAGCGGCGATAGCGGCGATAGTGGCGATAATATTATTAATATAATAATATTAGGTAAATTGGAGATAGTGGCGATAGCGGAGATAGTGACGATAGCGGAGATAGTGGCGATAGCGGCGATAGTGGCGATAGCGGAGATAGTGGCGATGGCGGCGATGGTGGCGATAGCGGCGATAGTGGCGATAGCGGCGATAGTGGCGATAATATTATTAATATAATAATATTAAGTAAATTGGAGATAGTGGCGATAGCGGAGATAGTGACGATAGCGGAGATAGTGGCGATGGCGGCGATGGTGGCGATAGTGGCGATAGCGGCGATAGTGGCGATAATATTATTAATATAATAATATTAAGTAAATTGGAGATAGTGGCGATAGCGGAGATAGTGACGATAGCGCAGATAGTGGCGATAGCGGAGATGGTGACGATAGCGGCGATAGTGGCGATAGCGGCGATAGCGGCGATAGTGGCGATAGCGGTGATAGTGGCGATAGCGGAGATAGTGGCGATAGCGGCGATAGTGGCGATAGTGGCGACAGCGGCGATAGTGGCGATAATATTATTAATATAATAATATTAAGTAAATTGGAGATAGTGGCGATAGCGGAGATAGTGACGATAGCGCAGATAGTGGCAAAAGCGGAGATAGTGGCGGAAGCGGCGATAGTGGCGATAGTGGCGATAGCGGCGATAGCGGCGATAGCTGCGATAGTGGCGATAGCAGCGATAGTGGCGATAGCGGAGATATGGGCGATAGCGGCAATAGTGGCGATAGCGGCGATAGTGGAGATAGCGGCGATAGTGGCGATAGCGGCGATAGTGGCGATAGAGGCGATAGTAGCGATAGTGGCGATAGCGGCGATAGTGGCGATAATATTATTAATATAATAATATGAGGTAAATTGGAGATAGTGGCGATAGCGAAGATAGTGGCGATAGCGGACATAGTGGCGATAGCGGAGAAAGTGGCGATAGCGGCGATAGTGGCGATAGTGGCGACAGCGGCGATAGTGGCGATAATATTATTAATATAATAATATTAAGTAAATTGGAGATAGTGGCGATAGCGGAGATAGTGACGATAGCGCAGATAGTGGCAAAAGCGGAGATAGTGGCGAAAGCGGCGATAGTGGCGATAGTGGCGATAGCGGCGATAGCGGCGATAGCTGCGATAGTGGCGATAGCAGCGATAGTGGCGATAGCGGAGATATGGGCGATAGCGGCAATAGTGGCGATAGCGGCGATAGTGGCGATAGCGGCGATAGTGGCGATAGCGGCGATAGTGGCGATAGCGGCGATAGTGGCGATAGCGGCGATAGTGGCGACAGCGGCGATAGTGGCGATAATATTGATAATATAATAATATTGAGTAAATTGGAGATAGTGGCGATAGCGGCGATAGTGGCGATAGTGGCGATAGCGGCGATAGTGGCGATAGCGGAGATAGTGATGATAGCGGCGATAGTGGCGATAGCGGCGATAGTGGCGATAGCGGCGATAGTGGCGATAGCGGCGATAGGTGCGATAGCGGCGATAGTGGCGATAGCGGCGATAGTGGCGATAATATTATTAATATTGTAATATTAAGTAAATTGGAGATAGTGGCGATAGCGGAGATAGTGACGATAGCGCAGATAGTGGCGATAGCGGAGATAGTGACGATAGCGGCGATAGTGGCGATAGCGGCGATAGCGGCGATAGTGGCGATAGCGGAGATAGTGGCGATAGCGGCGATAGTGGCGATAGTGGCAATAGCGGCGATAGTGGCGATAGCGGCGATAGTGGCGATAGCGGCGATAGTGGCGATAGTGAAGATAGCGGCGATAGTGGCGATAGCGGCGATAGTGGCGATAGTGGCGATAGTGGCGATAGCGGCGATAGTGGCGATAGCGGCGATAGTGGCGATAGCGGCGATAGTGGCGATAATATTATTAATATAATAATATCAAGTAAATTGGAGATAGTGGCGATAGCGGAGATAGTGGCGATAGCAGCGATAGTGGCGATAGCGGCGATAGCGGCGATAGCGGCGATAGCGGCGATAGCGGCGATAGCGGCGATAGCGGCGATAGCGGCGATAGCGGCGATAGCGGCGATAGCGGCGATAGCGGCGATAGCGGCGATAGCGGCGATAGCGGCGATAGCGGCGATAGCGGCGATAGCGGCGATAGCGGCGATAGCGGCGATAGCGGCGATAGCGGCGATAGCGGCGATGGCGGCGATAGCGGCGATAGCGGCGATAGCGGCGATAGCGGCGATAGCGGCGATAGCGGCGATAGCGGCGATAGCGGCGATAGCGGCGATAGCGGCGATAGCGGCGATAGCGGCGATAGCGGCGATAGCGGCGATAGCGGCGATAGCGGCGATAGCGGCGATAGCGGCGATAGCGGCGATAGCGGCGATAGCGTCGATAGCGGCGATAGCGGCGATAGCGGCGATAGCGGCGATAGCGGCGATAGCGGCGATAGTGGCGATAGCGGCGATAGTGGCGATAGCGGCGATAGTGGCGATAGTGGCGATAGCGGCGATAGTGACGATAGCGGCGATAGTGGCGATAGCGGCGATAGTGGCGATAGCGGCGATAGTGGCGATAGAGGCGATAGTAGCGATAGTGGCGATAGCGGCGATAGTGGCGATAATATTATTAATATAATAATATGAGGTAAATTGGAGATAGTGGCGATAGCGAAGATAGTGGCGATAGTGGCGATAGCGGCGATAGTGGCGATAGCGGCGATAGTGGCGATAATATTATTAATATAATAATATTAAGTAAATTGGAGATAGTGGCGATAGCGGAGATAGTGACGATGGCGGCGATAGTGGCGATAGCAGAGATAGTGGCGATAGCGGCGATAGTGGCGATAGCGGCGATAGTGGCGATAGCGGCGATAGTGGCGATAGCGGCGATAGTGGCGATAGCAGCGATAGTGGCGATAGCGGCGATAGTGGCGATAGCGGCGATAGTGGCGATAGCGGCGATAGTGGCGATAGCGGCGATAGTGGCGATAATATTATCAATATAATAATATTGAGTAAATTGGAGATAGTGGCGATAGCGGCGATAGTGGCGATAGCGGAGATAGTGGCGATAGCGGCGATAGTGGCGATAGCGGCGATAGCGGCGATAGCGGCGATAGTGGCGATAATATTATTAATATAATAATATTAGGTAAATTGGAGATAGTGGCGATAGCGGAGATAGTGACGATAGCGGAGATAGTGGCGATAGCGGCGATAGTGGCGATAGCGGAGATAGTGGCGATGGCGGCGATGGTGGCGATAGCGGCGATAGTGGCGATAGCGGCGATAGTGGCGATAATATTATTAATATAATAATATTAAGTAAATTGGAGATAGTGGCGATAGCGGAGATAGTGACGATAGCGGAGATAGTGGCGATGGCGGCGATGGTGGCGATAGTGGCGATAGCGGCGATAGTGGCGATAATATTATTAATATAATAATATTAAGTAAATTGGAGATAGTGGCGATAGCGGAGATAGTGACGATAGCGCAGATAGTGGCGATAGCGGAGATGGTGACGATAGCGGCGATAGTGGCGATAGCGGCGATAGCGGCGATAGTGGCGATAGCGGTGATAGTGGCGATAGCGGAGATAGTGGCGATAGCGGCGATAGTGGCGATAGTGGCGACAGCGGCGATAGTGGCGATAATATTATTAATATAATAATATTAAGTAAATTGGAGATAGTGGCGATAGCGGAGATAGTGACGATAGCGCAGATAGTGGCAAAAGCGGAGATAGTGGCGGAAGCGGCGATAGTGGCGATAGTGGCGATAGCGGCGATAGCGGCGATAGCTGCGATAGTGGCGATAGCAGCGATAGTGGCGATAGCGGAGATATGGGCGATAGCGGCAATAGTGGCGATAGCGGCGATAGTGGAGATAGCGGCGATAGTGGCGATAGCGGCGATAGTGGCGATAGAGGCGATAGTAGCGATAGTGGCGATAGCGGCGATAGTGGCGATAATATTATTAATATAATAATATGAGGTAAATTGGAGATAGTGGCGATAGCGAAGATAGTGGCGATAGCGGACATAGTGGCGATAGCGGCGATAATATTAATAATATAATAATATTAAGTAAATTGGAGATAGTAGCGATAGCGGAGATAGTGACGATAGCGGCGATAGTGGCGATAAAGGCGATGTTGGCGATAGCGGCGATAGTGGCGATAATATTATTGATATAATAATATTAAGTGAATTGGAGATAGTGGCGATAGCGGAGATGGTGACGATAGCGCAGATAGTTGCGATAGCGGAGAAAGTGGCGATAGCGGCGATAGTGGCGATAGCGGCGATAGTGGCGATAGTGGCGATAGCGGCGATAGTGGCGATAATATTATTAATATAATTTAGTAAATTAGAGATAGTGGCGATAGCAGAGATAGTGACGATAGCGCAGATAGTGGCGATAGCGGAGATAGTGGCGATAGCGGCGATAGTGGCGATAATATTATCAATATAATAATATTGAGTAAATTGGAGATAGTGGCGATAGCGGCGATAGTGGCGATAGCGGCGATAGTGGCGATAGCGGCGAAAGTGGCGATAGCGGAGATAGTGATGATAGTGGCGATAGTGGCGATAGCGGCGATAGTGGCGATAGCGGCGATAGTAGCGATAATATTATTAATATAATAATATTGAGTAAATATATAAAAAATATATAAAAAAATAATATTGGAGATAGTGGCGATAGCGGCGATAGTGGCGATAGCGGCGATAGTGGCGATAGCGGAGATAGTGATGATAGCGGCGATAGTGGCGATAGCGGCGATAGTGGCGATAGCGGCGATAGTGGCGATAATATTATTAATATAATAATATTAAGTAAATTGGAGATAGTGGCGATAGCGGAGATAGTGACGATGGCGGCGATAGTGGCGATAGCAGAGATAGTGGCGATAGCGGCGATAGTGGCGATAGTGGCGATAGCGGCGATAGTGGCGATAGCGGCGATAGTGGCGATAGCGGCGATAGTGGCGATAATATTATCAATATAATAATATTGAGTAAATTAGAGATAGTGGCGATAGCGGCGATAGTGGCGATAGCGGCGATAGTGGCGATAGCGGAGATAGTGGCGATAGCGGCGATAGTGGCGATAGCGGCAATAGCGGCGATAGCGGCGATAGCGGCGATAGCGGCGATAGCGGCGATAGCGGCGATAGTGGCGATAATATTATTAATATAATAATATTAGGTAAATTGGAGATAGTGGCGATAGCGGAGATAGTGGCGATAGCGGAGATAGTGGCGATAGCGGAGATAGTGGCGATAGCGGCGATAGTGGCGATAGCGGAGATAGTGGCGATGGCGGCGATGGTGGCGATAGCGGCGATAGTGGCGATAGCGGCGATAGTGGCGATAATATTATTAATATAATAATATTAAGTAAATTGGAGATAGTGGCGATAGCGGAGATAGTGACGATAGCGGAGATAGTGGCGATGGCGGCGATGGTGGCGATAGTGGCGATAACGGCGATAGTGGCGATAATATTATTAATATAATAATATCAAGTAAATTGGAGATAGTGGCGATAGCGGAAATAGTGACGATAGCGCAGATAGTGGCGATAGCGGAGATGGTGACGATAGCGGCGATAGTGGCGATAGCGGCGATAGCGGCGATAGTGGCGATAGCGGTGATAGTGGCGATAGCGGAGATAGTGGCGATAGCGGCGATAGTGGCGATAGTGGCGACAACGGCGATAGTGGCGATAATATTATTAATATAATAATATTAAGTAAATTGGAGATAGTGGCGATAGCGGAGATAGTGACGATAGCGCAGATAGTGGCAAAAGCGGAGATAGTGGCGAAAGCGGCGATAGTGGCGATAGTGGCGATAGCGGCGATAGCTGCGATAGTGGCGATAGCAGCGATAGTGGCGATAGCGGAGATATGGGCGATAGCGGCAATAGTGGCGATAGCGGCGATAGTGGCGATAGCGGAGATAGTGGCGATAGCGGCGATAGTGGCGATAGCGGCGATAGTGGCGATAATATTATTAATATAATAATATTGAGTAAATTGGAGATAGTGGCGATAGCGGAGATAGTGGCGATAGCGGCGATAGTGGCGATAGCGGAGATAGTGGCGATAGCGGCGATAGTGGTGATAGCGGCGATAGTGGCGATAGCGGCGATAGTGGCGATAGCGGCGATAGCGGCGATAGCGGCGATAGTGGCGATAGCGGCGATAGTGGCGATAGCGAAGATAGTGGCGATAGTGGCGATAGCGGCGATAGTGGCGATAGCGGCGATAGTGGCGATAGCGGCGATAGTGGCGATAGCGGCGATAGTGGCGATAGCGGCGATAGTGGCGATAGCGGAGACAGTGGCGATAGCGGCGATAGTGGCGATAGCGGCGATAGTGGCGATAGCGGCGATAGTGGCGATAGCGGAGACAGTGGCGATAGCGGCGATAGTGGCGATAATATTATTAATATAATAATAATGAGTAAATTGGAGATAGTGGCGATAGCGGAGATAGTGGCGATAGCGGAGATAGTAGCGATAGCGGCGATAGTGGCGATAGCAGAGATAGTGGCGATAGCGGCGATATTGGCGATAGCGGCGATAGTGGCGATAGCGGCGATAGTGGCGATAATATTATTAATATAATAATATTAAGTAAATTGGAGATAGTGGCGATAGCGGAGAAAGTGGCCATAGCGGAGATAGTGACGATAGCGGCGATAGTGGCGATAGCAGAGATAGTGGCGATAGCGGCGATAGTGGCGATAGCGGCGATAGCGGCGATAGCGGCGATAGTGGCGATAATATTATTAATATAATAATATTAGGTAAATTGGAGATAGTGGCGATAGCGGAGATAGTGGCGATAGCGGCGATAGTGGCGATAGCGGCGATAGTGGCGATAGCGGCGATAGTGGCGATAGCGGAGACAGTGGCGATAGCGGCGATAGTGGCGATAATATTATTAATATAATAATAATGAGTAAATTGGAGATAGTGGCGATAGCGGAGATAGTGGCGATAGCGGAGATAGTAGCGATAGCGGCGATAGTGGCGATAGCAGAGATAGTGGCGATAGCGGCGATATTGGCGATAGCGGCGATAGTGGCGATAGCGGCGATAGTGGCGATAATATTATTAATATAATAATATTAAGTAAATTGGAGATAGTGGCGATAGCGGAGAAAGTGGCCATAGCGGAGATAGTGACGATAGCGGCGATAGTGGCGATAGCAGAGATAGTGGCGATAGCGGCGATAGTGGCGACAGTGGCGATAGCGGCGATAGTGGCGATAGCGGCGATAGTGGCGATAATATTATTAATATAATAATATTGAGTCAATTGGAGATAGTGGCGATAGCGGAGATAGTGGCGATAGCGGCGATAGTGGCGATAGCGGAGATAGTGGCGATAGCGGAGATAGTGGCGATAGCGGCGATAGTGGCGATAGCGGCGATAGCGGCGATAGTGGCGATAGCGGCGATAGCGGCGATAGTAGCGATAGCGGCGATAGTTGCGATAGCGGCGAAAGTGGCGATAGCGGAGATAGTGGCGATAGCGGAGATAGTGGCGATAGCGGCGATAATATTATCAATATAATAATATTAAGTAAATTGGAGATAGTGGCGATAGCGGAGATAGTGACGATAGCGGCGATAGTGGCGATAGCGGAGATAGTGGCGATAGCGGCGATAGTGGCGATAGCGGCGATAGTGGCGATAGCGGCGATAGTGGCGATAGCGGCGATAGTGGCGATAGCGGCGATAGTGGCGATAGCGGCGATAGTGGCGATAGCGGCGATAGTGGCGATAATATTATCAATATAATAATATTGAGTAAATTGGAGATAGTGGCGATAGCGGCGATAGTGACGATAGCGGCGATAGTGGCGATAGCGGAGATAGTGGCGATAGCGGCGATAGTGGCGATAGCGGCGATAGCGGCGATAGCGGCGATAGTGGCGATAATATTATTAATATAATAATATTAGGTAAATTGGAGATCGTGGCGATAGCGGAGATAGTGACGATAGCGGAGATAGTGGCGATAGCGGCGATAGTGGCGATAGCGGAGATAGTGGCGATGGCGGCGATGGTGGCGATAGCGGCGATAGTGGCGATAGCGGCGATAGTGGCGATAATATTATTAATATAATAATATTAAGTAAATTGGAGATAGTGGCGATAGCGGAGATAGTGACGATAGCGGAGATAGTGGCGATGGCGGCGATGGTGGCGATAGTGGCGATAGCGGCGATAGTGGCGATAATATTATTAACATAATAATATTAAGTAAATTGGAGATAGTGGCGATAGCGGAGATAGTGACGATAGCGCAGATAGTGGCGATAGCGGAGATGGTGACGATAGCGGCGATAGTGGCGATAGCGGCGATAGCGGCGATAGTGGCGATAGCGGTGATAGTGGCGATAGCGGAGATAGTGGCGATAGCGGCGATAGTGGCGATAGTGGCGACAGCGGCGATAGTGGCGATAATATTATTAATATAATAATATTAAGTAAATTGGAGATAGTGGCGATAGCGGAGATAGTGACGATAGCGCAGATAGTGGCAAAAGCGGAGATAGTGGCGGAAGCGGCGATAGTGGCGATAGTGGCGATAGCGGCGATAGCGGCGATAGCTGCGATAGTGGCGATAGCAGCGATAGTGGCGATAGCGGAGATATGGGCGATAGCGGCAATAGTGGCGATAGCGGCGATAGTGGAGATAGCGGCGATAGTGGCGATAGCGGCGATAGTGGCGATAGAGGCGATAGTAGCAATAGTGGCGATAGCGGCGATAGTGGCGATAATATTATTAATATAATAATATGAGGTAAATTGGAGATAGTGGCGATAGCGAAGATAGTGGCGATAGCGGACATAGTGGCGATAGCGGCGATAATATTAATAATATAATAATATTAAGTAAATTGGAGATAGTAGCGATAGCGGAGATAGTGACGATAGCGGCGATAGTGGCGATAAAGGCGATGTTGGCGATAGCGGCGATAGCGGCGATAGTGGCGATAATATTATTGATATAATAATATTAAGTGAATTGGAGATAGTGGCGATAGCGGAGATGGTGACGATAGCGCAGATAGTGGCGATAGCGGAGAAAGTGGCGATAGCGGCGATAGTGGCGATAGCGGCGATAGTGGCGATAGTGGCGATAGCGGCGATAGTGGCGATAATATTATTAATATAATTTAGTAAATTAGAGATAGTGGCGATAGCAGAGATAGTGACGATAGCGCAGATAGTGGCGATAGCGGAGATAGTGGCGATAGCGGCGATAGTGGCGATAATATTATCAATATAATAATATTGAGTAAATTGGAGATAGTGGCGATAGCGGCGATAGTGGCGATAGCGGCGATAGTGGCGATAGCGGCGAAAGTGGCGATAGCGGAGATAGTGATGATAGTGGCGATAGTGGCGATAGCGGCGATAGTGGCGATAGCGGCGATAGTAGCGATAATATTATTAATATAATAATATTGAGTAAATATATAAAAAATATATAAAAAAATAATATTGGAGATAGTGGCGATAGCGGCGATAGTGGCGATAGCGGCGATAGTGGCGATAGCGGCGATAGTGGCGATAGCGGAGATAGTGATGATAGCGGCGATAGTGGCGATAGCGGCGATAGTGGCGATAGCGGCGATAGTGGCGATAATATTATTAATATAATAATATTAAGTAAATTGGAGATAGTGGCGATAGCGGAGATAGTGACGATGGCGGCGATAGTGGCGATAGCAGAGATAGTGGCGATAGCGGCGATAGTGGCGATAGTGGCGATAGCGGCGATAGTGGCGATAGCGGCGATAGTGGCGATAGCGGCGATAGTGGCGATAATATTATCAATATAATAATATTGAGTAAATTGGAGATAGTGGCGATAGCGGCGATAGTGGCGATAGCGGCGATAGTGGCGATAGCGGAGATAGTGGCGATAGCGGCGATAGTGGCGATAGCGGCGATAGCGGCGATAGCGGCGATAGCGGCGATAGCGGCGATAGTGGCGATAATATTATTAATATAATAATATTAGGTAAATTGGAGATAGTGGCGATAGCGGAGATAGTGGCGATAGCGGAGATAGTGGCGATAGCGGAGATAGTGGCGATAGCGGCGATAGTGGCGATAGCGGAGATAGTGGCGATGGCGGCGATGGTGGCGATAGCGGCGATAGTGGCGATAGCGGCGATAGTGGCGATAATATTATTAATATAATAATATTAAGTAAATTGGAGATAGTGGCGATAGCGGAGATAGTGACGATAGCGGAGATAGTGGCGATGGCGGCGATGGTGGCGATAGTGGCGATAACGGCGATAGTGGCGATAATATTATTAATATAATAATATCAAGTAAATTGGAGATAGTGGCGATAGCGGAAATAGTGACGATAGCGCAGATAGTGGCGATAGCGGAGATGGTGACGATAGCGGCGATAGTGGCGATAGCGGCGATAGCGGCGATAGTGGCGATAGCGGTGATAGTGGCGATAGCGGAGATAGTGGCGATAGCGGCGATAGTGGCGATAGTGGCGACAACGGCGATAGTGGCGATAATATTATTAATATAATAATATTAAGTAAATTGGAGATAGTGGCGATAGCGGAGATAGTGACGATAGCGCAGATAGTGGCAAAAGCGGAGATAGTGGCGAAAGCGGCGATAGTGGCGATAGTGGCGATAGCGGCGATAGCTGCGATAGTGGCGATAGCAGCGATAGTGGCGATAGCGGAGATATGGGCGATAGCGGCGATAGTGGCGATAGCGGCGATAGTGGCGATAGCGGAGATAGTGGCGATAGCGGCGATAGTGGCGATAGCGGCGATAGTGGCGATAATATTATTAATATAATAATATTGAGTAAATTGGAGATAGTGGCGATAGCGGAGATAGTGGCGATAGCGGCGATAGTGGCGATAGCGGAGATAGTGGCGATAGCGGCGATAGTGGTGATAGCGGCGATAGTGGCGATAGCGGCGATAGTGGCGATAGCGGCGATAGCGGCGATAGCGGCGATAGCGGCGATAGTGGCGATAGCGAAGATAGTGGCGATAGTGGCGATAGCGGCGATAGTGGCGATAGCGGCGATAGTGGCGATAGCGGCGATAGTGGCGATAGCGGCGATAGTGGCGATAGCGGCGATAGTGGCGATAGCGGCGATAGTGGCGATAGCGGAGACAGTGGCGATAGCGGCGATAGTGGCGATAATATTATTAATATAATAATAATGAGTAAATTGGAGATAGTGGCGATAGCGGAGATAGTGGCGATAGCGGAGATAGTAGCGATAGCGGCGATAGTGGCGATAGCAGAGATAGTGGCGATAGCGGCGATATTGGCGATAGCGGCGATAGTGGCGATAGCGGCGATAGTGGCGATAATATTATTAATATAATAATATTAAGTAAATTGGAGATAGTGGCGATAGCGGAGAAAGTGGCCATAGCGGAGATAGTGACGATAGCGGCGATAGTGGCGATAGCAGAGATAGTGGCGATAGCGGCGATAGTGGCGACAGTGGCGATAGCGGCGATAGTGGCGATAGCGGCGATAGTGGCGATAGCGGCGATAGTGGCGATAATATTATCAATATAATAATATTGAGTAAATTGGAGATAGTGGCGATAGCGGCGATAGTGGCGATAGCGGCGATAGTGGCGATAGCGGAGATAGTGGCGATAGCGGCGATAGTGGCGATAGCGGCGATAGCGGCGATAGCGGCGATAGTGGCGATAATATTATTAATATAATAATATTAGGTAAATTGGAGATCGTGGCGATAGCGGAGATAGTGACGATAGCGGAGATAGTGGCGATAGCGGCGATAGTGGCGATAGCGGAGATAGTGGCGATGGCGGCGATGGTGGCGATAGCGGCGATAGTGGCGATAGCGGCGATAGTGGCGATAATATTATTAATATAATAATATTAAGTAAATTGGAGATAGTGGCGATAGCGGAGATAGTGACGATGGCGGCGATAGTGGCGATAGCAGAGATAGTGGCGATAGCGGCGATAGTGGCGATAGTGGCGATAGCGGCGATAGTGGCGATAGCGGCGATAGTGGCGATAGCGGCGATAGTGGCGATAATATTATCAATATAATAATATTGAGTAAATTGGAGATAGTGGCGATAGCGGCGATAGTGGCGATAGCGGCGATAGTGGCGATAGCGGAGATAGTGGCGATAGCGGCGATAGTGGCGATAGCGGCGATAGCGGCGATAGCGGCGATAGCGGCGATAGCGGCGATAGCGGCGATAGTGGCGATAATATTATTAATATAATAATATTAGGTAAATTGGAGATAGTGGCGATAGCGGAGATAGTGGCGATAGCGGAGATAGTGGCGATAGCGGAGATAGTGGCGATAGCGGCGATAGTGGCGATAGCGGAGATAGTGGCGATGGCGGCGATGGTGGCGATAGCGGCGATAGTGGCGATAGCGGCGATAGTGGCGATAATATTATTAATATAATAATATTAAGTAAATTGGAGATAGTGGCGATAGCGGAGATAGTGACGATAGCGGAGATAGTGGCGATGGCGGCGATGGTGGCGATAGTGGCGATAACGGCGATAGTGGCGATAATATTATTAATATAATAATATCAAGTAAATTGGAGATAGTGGCGATAGCGGAAATAGTGACGATAGCGCAGATAGTGGCGATAGCGGAGATGGTGACGATAGCGGCGATAGTGGCGATAGCGGCGATAGCGGCGATAGTGGCGATAGCGGTGATAGTGGCGATAGCGGAGATAGTGGCGATAGCGGCGATAGTGGCGATAGTGGCGATAATATTATTAATATAATAATATTAAGTAAATTGGAGATAGTGGCGATAGCGGAGATAGAGACGATAGCGCAGATAGTGGCAAAAGCGGAGATAGTGGCGAAAGCGGCGATAGTGGCGATAGTGGCGATAGCGGCGATAGCTGCGATAGTGGCGATAGCAGCGATAGTGGCGATAGCGGAGATATGGGCGATAGCGGCAATAGTGGCGATAGCGGCGATAGTGGCGATAGCGGAGATAGTGGCGATAGCGGCGATAGTGGCGATAGCGGCGATAGTGGCGATAATATTATTAATATAATAATATTGAGTAAATTGGAGATAGTGGCGATAGCGGAGATAGTGGCGATAGCGGCGATAGTGGCGATAGCGGAGATAGTGGCGATAGCGGCGATAGTGGTGATAGCGGCGATAGTGGCGATAGCGGCGATAGTGGCGATAGCGGCGATAGCGGCGATAGCGGCGATAGCGGCGATAGCGGCGATAGTGGCGATAGCGGCGATAGTGGCGATAGCGAAGATAGTGGCGATAGTGGCGATAGCGGCGATAGTGGCGATAGCGGCGATAGTGGCGATAGCGGCGATAGTGGCGATAGCGGCGATAGTGGCGATAGCGGCGATAGTGGCGATAGCGGCGATAGTGGCGATAGCGGAGACAGTGGCGATAGCGGCGATAGTGGCGATAGCGGCGATAGTGGCGATAGCGGCGATAGTGGCGATAGCGGAGACAGTGGCGATAGCGGCGATAGTGGCGATAATATTATTAATATAATAATAATGAGTAAATTGGAGATAGTGGCGATAGCGGAGATAGTGGCGATAGCGGAGATAGTAGCGATAGCGGCGATAGTGGCGATAGCAGAGATAGTGGCGATAGCGGCGATATTGGCGATAGCGGCGATAGTGGCGATAGCGGCGATAGTGGCGATAATATTATTAATATAATAATATTAAGTAAATTGGAGATAGTGGCGATAGCGGAGAAAGTGGCCATAGCGGAGATAGTGACGATAGCGGCGATAGTGGCGATAGCAGAGATAGTGGCGATAGCGGCGATAGTGGCGACAGTGGCGATAGCGGCGATAGTGGCGATAGCGGCGATAGTGGCGATAATATTATTAATATAATAATATTGAGTCAATTGGAGATAGTGGCGATAGCGGAGATAGTGGCGATAGCGGCGATAGTGGCGATAGCGGAGATAGTGGCGATAGCGGAGATAGTGGCGATAGCGGCGATAGTGGCGATAGCGGCGATAGCGGCGATAGTGGCGATAGCGGCGATAGCGGCGATAGTGGCGATAGCGGCGATAGTTGCGATAGCGGCGAAAGTGGCGATAGCGGAGATAGTGGCGATAGCGGAGATAGTGGCGATAGCGGCGATAATATTATCAATATAATAATATTAAGTAAATTGGAGATAGTGGCGATAGCGGAGATAGTGACGATAGCGGCGATAGTGGCGATAGCGGTGATGTTGGCGATAGCGGCGATAGTGGCGATAATATTATTAATATAATAATATTGAGTCAATTGGAGATAGTGGCGATAGCGGAGATAGTGGCGATAGCGGCGATAGTGGCGATAGCGGCGATAGTGGCGATAGCGGCGATAGTGGCTATAGCGGCGATGGCGGCGATAGTGGCGATAGTGGCGATAGTGGCGATAGCGGCGATAGTGGCGATAGCGGCGATAGTGGCGATAGCGGCGATAGTGGCGATAGCGGCGATAGTGGCGATAGCGGCGATAGTGGCGATAGTGGCGATAGCGGCGATAGTGGCGATAGCGGAGATAGTGGCGATAGCAGCGATAGTGGCGATAGCGGCGATAGTGGCGATAGCGGCGATAGTGGCGATAGCGGCGATAGTGGCGATAATATTATTAATATAATAATATTAAGTAAATTGGAGATAGTGGCGATAGCGGCGATATGGCAATAATATTATGATTATAATAATATTGAGTAAATTGGAGATAGTGGCGATAGCGAAGATAGTGGCGATAGCGGAGATAGTGGCGATAGCGGAGATAGTGGCGATAGCGGCGATAGTGGCGATAGCGGCGATGGTGGCGATAGCGGCGATAGTGGCGATAGTGGCGATAGCGGCGATAGTGGCGATAGCGGAGATAGTGGCGATAGCAGCGATAGCAGTGATAGTGGCGATAGTGGCGATAGCGGCGATAGTGGCGATAATATTATTAATATAATTTAGTAAATTGGAGATAGTGGCGATAGCAGAGATAGTGACGATAGCGCAGATAGTGGCGATAGCGGAGATAGTGGCGATAGCGGCGATAGTGGCGATAGCAGAGATAGTGGCGACAGCAGCGATAGTGGCGATAGCGGCGATAGTGGCGATAGCGGCGATAGTGGCGATAGTGGCGATAGTGGCGATAGCGGCGATAGTGGCGATAATATTATCAATATAATAATATTGAGTAAATTGGAGATAGTGGCGATAGCGGCGATAGCGGCGATAGCGGCGATAGCGGCGATAGCGGCGATAGTGGCGATAGCGGAGATAGTGATGATAGTGGCGATAGTGGCGATAGCGGCGATAGTGGCGATAGCGGCGATAGTGGCGATAATATTATTAATATAATAATATTGAGTAAATATATAAAAAATATATAAAAAAATAATATTGGAGATAGTGGCGATAGCGGCAATAGTGGCGATAGCGGCGATAGTGGCGATAGCGGCGATAGTGGCGATAATATTATTAATATAATAATATTAAGTAAATTGGAGATAGTGGCGATAGCGGAGATAGTGACGATGGCGGCGATAGTGGCGATAGCAGAGATAGTGGCGATAGCGGCGATAGTGGCGATAGCGGCGATAGTGGCGATAATATTATCAATATAATAATATTGAGTAAATTGGAGATAGTGGCGATAGCGGCGATAGTGGCGATAGCGGCGATAGTGGCGATAGCGGCGATAGTGGCGATAGCGGAGATAGTGGCGATAGCGGCGATAGTGGCGATAGCGGCGATAGCGGCGATAGTGGCGATAATATTATTAATATAATAATATTAGGTAAATTGTAGATAGTGGCGATAGCAGAGATAGTGGCGATAGCGGAGATAGTGGCGATAGCGGAGATAGTGGCGATAGCGACGATAGTGGCGATAGCGGAGATAGTGGCGATGGCGGCGATGGTGGCGATAGCGGCGATAGTGGCGATAGCGGCGATAGTGGCGATAATATTATTAATATAATAATATTAAGTAAATTGGAGATAGTGGCGATAGCGGAGATAGTGACGATAGCGGAGATAGTGGCGATGGCGGCGATGGTGGCGATAGTGGCGATAGCGGCGATAGTGGCGATAATATTATTAATATAATAATATTAAGTAAATTGGAGATAGTGGCGATAGCGGAGATAGTGACGATAGCGGCGATAGTGGCGATAGCGGTGATGTTGGCGATAGCGGCGATAAGGGCGATAATATTATTAATATAATAATATTGAGTCAATTGGAGATAGTGGCGATAGCGGAGATAGTGGCGATAGCGGCGATAGTGGCGATAGCGGCGATAGTCGCGATAGCGGCGATAGTGGCGATAGCGGCGATAGTGGCTATAGCGGCGATGGCGGCGATAGTGGCGATAGTGGCGATAGTGGCGATAGCGGCGATAGTGGCGATAGCGGCGATAGTAGCGATAGCGGCGATAGTGGCGATAGCGGCGATAGTGGCGATAGCGGCGATAGTGGCGATAGTGGCGATAGCGGCGATAGTGGCGATAGCGAAGATAGTGGCGATAGCAGCGATAGTGGCGATAGCGGCGATAGTGGCGATAGCGGCGATAGTGGCGATAGCGGCGATAGTGGCGATAGCGGCGATAGTGGCGATAGCGGCGATAGTGGCGATAGCGGCGATAGTGGCGATAGCGGCGATAGTGGCGATAGTGGCGATAGCGGCGATAGTGGCGATAGCGGAGATAGTGGCGATAGCAGTGATAGTGGCGATAGCGGCGATAGTGGCGATAGCGGCGATAGTGGCGATAGCGGCGATAGCGGCGATAGTGGCGATAGCGGCGATAGTGGCGATAATATTATTAATATAATTTAGTAAATTGGAGATAGTGGCGATAGCAGAGATAGTGACGATAGCGCAGATAGTGGCGATAGCGGAGATAGTGGCGATAGCGGCGATAGTGGCGATAGCAGAGATAGTGGCGACAGCAGCGATAGTGGCGATAGCGGCGATAGTGGCGATAGCGGCGATAGTGGCGATAGCGGCGATAGTGGCGATAGCGGCGATAGTGGCGATAATATTATCAATATAATAATATTGAGTAAATTGGAGATAGTGGCGATAGCGGCGATAGCGGCGATAGTGGCGATAGCGGAGATAGTGATGATAGTGGCGATAGTGGCGATAGCGGCGATAGTGGCGATAGCGGCGATAGTGGCGATAATATTATTAATATAATAATATTGAGTAAATATATAAAAAATATATAAAAAAATAATATTGGAGATAGTGGCGATAGCGGCGATAGTGGCGATAGCGGCGATAGTGGCGATAGCGGCGATAGTGGCGATAATATTATTAATATAATAATATTAAGTAAATTGGAGATAGTGGCGATAGCGGAGATAGTGACAATGGCGGCGATAGTGGCGATAGCAGAGATAGTGGCGATAGCGGCGATAGTGGCGATAGCGGCGATAGTGGCGATAATATTATCAATATAATAATATTGAGTAAATTGGAGATAGTGGCGATAGCGGAGATAGTGACGATAGCGGAGATAGTGGCGATGGCGGCGATGGTGGCGATAGTGGCGATAGCGGCGATAGTGGCGATAATATTATTAATATAATAATATTAAGTAAATTGGAGATAGTGGCGATAGCGGAGATAGTGACGATAGCGGCGATAGTGGCGATAGCGGTGATGTTGGCGATAGCGGCGATAGTGGCGATAATATTATTAATATAATAATATTGAGTCAATTGGAGATAGTGGCGATAGCGGAGATAGTGGCGATAGCGGCGATAGTGGCGATAGCGGCGATAGTGGCGATAGCGGCGATAGTGGCGATAATATTATTAATATAATAATATTAAGTAAATTGGAGATAGTGGCGATAGCGGAGATAGTGACGATGGCGGCGATAGTGGCGATAGCAGAGATAGTGGCGATAGCGGCGATAGTGGCGATAGCGGCGATAGTGGCGATAATATTATCAATATAATAATATTGAGTAAATTGGAGATAGTGGCGATAGCGGCGATAGTGGCGATAGCGGCGATAGTGGCGATAGCGGCGATAGTGGCGATAGCGGCGATAGTGGCGATAGCGGAGATAGTGGCGATAGCGGCGATAGTGGCGATAGCGGCGATAGCAGCGATAGCGGCGATAGTGGCGATAATATTATTAATATAATAATATTAGGTAAATTGTAGATAGTGGCGATAGCAGAGATAGTGGCGATAGCGGAGATAGTGGCGATAGCGGAGATAGTGGCGATAGCGGCGATAGTGGCGAAAGCGGAGATAGTGGCGATGGCGGCGATGGTGGCGATAGCGGCGATAGTGGCGATAGCGGCGATAGTGGCGATAATATTATTAATATAATAATATTAAGTAAATTGGAGATAGTGGCGATAGCGGAGATAGTGACGATAGCGGAGATAGTGGCGATGGCGGCGATGGTGGCGATAGTGGCGATAGCGGCGATAGTGGCGATAATATTATTAATATAATAATATTAAGTAAATTGGAGATAGTGGCGATAGCGGAGATAGTGACGATAGCGCAGATAGTGGCGATAGCGGAGATGGTGACGATAGCGGCGATAGTGGCGATAGCGGCGATAGTGGCGATAGCGGTGATAGTGGCGATAGCGGAGATAGTGGCGATAGCGGCGATAGTGGCGATAGTGGCGATAGTGGCGATAGTGGCGATAGCGGCGATAGTGGCGATAGCGGCGATAGTGGCGATAGCGGCGATAGCGGCGATAGCGGCGATAGCGGCGATAGTGGCGATAGCGGCGATAGTGGCGATAGCGTCGATAGTGGCGATAGCGGCGATAGTGGCGATAGCGGCGATAGTGGCGATAGCGGCGATAGTGGCGATAGCGGCGATAGTGGCGATAGCAGCGACGGTGGCGATAGCGGCGATAGTGGCGATAGCGGCGATAGTGGCGATAGTGGCGACAGCGGCGATAGTGGCGATAATATTATTAATATAATAATATTAAGTAAATTGGAGATAGTGGCGATAGCGGAGATAGTGACGATAGCGCAGATAGTGGCAAAAGCGGAGATAGTGGCGAAAGCGGCGATAGTGGCGATAGTGGCGATAGCGGCGATAGCGGCGATAGCTGCGATAGTGGCGATAGCAGCGATAGTGGCGATAGCGGAGATATGGGCGATAGCGGCAATAGTGGCGATAGCGGCGATAGTGGCGATAGCGGCGATAGTGGCGATAGCGGCGATAGTGGCGATAGCGGCGATAGTGGCGATAGCGGCGATAGTGGCGATAATATCATTAATATAATAATATTAAGTAAATTGGAGATAGTGGCGATAGCGGAGAAAGTGGCGATAGCGGAGATAGTGACGATAGCGGCGATAGTGGCGATAGCAGAGATGGTGGCGATAGCGGCGATAGTGGCGACAGTGGCGATAGCGGCGATAGTGGCGATAGCGGCGATAGTGGCGATAATATTATTAATATAATAATATTGAGTCAATTGGAGATAGTGGCGATAGCGGAGATAGTGGCGATAGCGGCGATAGTGGCGATAGCGGAGATAGTGGCGATAGCGGCGATAGTGGCGATAGCGGCGATAGCGGCGATAGTGGCGATAGCGGCGATAGCGGCGATAGTGGCGATAGCGGCGATAGTGGCGATAGCGGCGATAGTGGCGATAGCGGCGATAGTGGCGATAGCGGCGATAGTGGCGATAGTGGCGATAGCGGCGATAGTGGCGATAGCGGAGATAGTGGCGATAGCAGCGATAGTGGCGATAGCGGCGATAGTGGCGATAGCGGCGATAGTGGCGATAGCGGCGATAGTGGCGATAGCGGCGATAGTGGCGCCAGCGGCGATAGTGGCGATAGCGGCGATAGTGGCGATAGCGGCGATAGTGGCGATAGTGGCGACAGCGGCGATAGTGGCGATAATATTATTAATATAATAATATTAAGTAAATTGGAGATAGTGGCGATAGCGGAGATGGTGACGATAGCGCAGATAGTGGCAAAAGCGGAGATAGTGGCGAAAGCGGCGGTAGTGGCGATAGTGGCGATAGCGGCGATAGCGGCGATAGCTGCGATAGTGGCGATAGCAGCGATAGTGGCGATAGCGGCGATAGTGGCGATAGCGGCGATAGTGGCGATAATATTATTAATATAATAATATCAAGTAAATTGGAGATAGTGGCGATAGCGGAGATAGTGGCGATAGCAGCGATAGCGTCGATTGCGGCGATAGCGGCGATAGTGGCGATAGCGGCGATAGTGGCGATAGCGGCGATAGTGGCGATAGCGGCGATAGTGGCGATAGTGGCGATAGCGGCGATAGTGACGATAGCGGCGATAGTGGCGATAGCGGCGATAGTGGCGATAGCGGCGATAGTGGCGATAGAGGCGATAGTAGCGATAGTGGCGATAGCGGCGATAGTGGCGATAATATTATTAATATAATAATATGAGGTAAATTGGAGATAGTGGCGATAGCGAAGATAGTGGCGATAGTGGCGATAGCGGCGATAGTGGCGATAGCGGCGATAGTGGCGATAATATTATTAATATAATAATATTAAGTAAATTGGAGATAGTGGCGATAGCGGAGATAGTGACGATGGCGGCGATAGTGGCGATAGCAGAGATAGTGGCGATAGCGGCGATAGTGGCGATAGCGGCGATAGTGGCGATAGCGGCGATAGTGATGATAGCGGCGATAGTGGC
Source organism: Tenthredo scrophulariae (assembly GCA_963978835.1). NCBI lineage: Eukaryota > Metazoa > Arthropoda > Insecta > Hymenoptera > Tenthredinidae > Tenthredo > Tenthredo scrophulariae. The sequence continues at coordinate 18,706,337 of OZ022228.1, forward strand.
GATAGCGGCGATAGTGGCGATAGCGGCGATAGTGGCGATAATATTATCAATATAATAATATTGAGTAAATTGGAGATAGTGGCGATAGCGGCGATAGTGGCGATAGCGGCGATAGTGGCGATAGCGGAGATAGTGGCGATAGCGGCGATAGTGGCGATAGCGGCGATAGCGGCGATAGCGGCGATAGTGGCGATAATATTATTAATATAATAATATTAGGTAAATTGGAGATAGTGGCGATAGCGGAGATAGTGACGATAGCGGAGATAGTGGCGATAGCGGCGATAGTGGCGATAGCGGAGATAGTGGCGATGGCGGCGATGGTGGCGATAGCGGCGATAGTGGCGATAGCGGCGATAGTGGCGATAATATTATTAATATAATAATATTAAGTAAATTGGAGATAGTGGCGATAGCGGAGATAGTGACGATAGCGCAGATAGTGGCAAAAGCGGAGATAGTGGCGATAGCGGAGATAGTGACGATAGCGCAGATAGTGGCAAAAGCGGAGATAGTGGCGGAAGCGGCGATAGTGGCGATAGTGGCGATAGCGGCGATAGCGGCGATAGCTGCGATAGTGGCGATAGCAGCGATAGCAGCGATAGTGGCGATAGCGGAGATATGGGCGATAGCGGCAATAGTGGCGATAGCGGCGATAGTGGAGATAGCGGCGATAGTGGCGATAGCGGCGATAGTGGCGATAGCGGCGATAGTGGCGATAGCGGCGATAGTGGCGATAATATTATTAATATAATAATATTGAGTAAATTGGAGATAGTGGCGATAGCGGAGATAGTGGCGATAGCGGCGATAGTGGCGATAGCGGAGATAGTGGCGATAGCGGCGATAGTGGTGATAGCGGCGATAGTGGCGATAGCGGCGATAGTGGCGATAGCGGCGATAGCGGCGATAGTGGCGATAGCGGCGATAGTGGCGATAGCGAAGATAGTGGCGATAGCGGCGATAGTGGCGATAGCGGCGATAGTGGCGATAGCGGCGATAGTGGCGATAGCGGCGATAGTGGCGATAGCGGCGATAGTGGCGATAGCGGCGATAGTGGCGATAGCGGCGATAGTGGCGATAGCGGAGACAGTGGCGATAGCGGCGATAGTGGCGATAGCGGCGATAGTGGCGATAGCGGAGACAGTGGCGATAGCGGCGATAGTGGCGATAATATTATTAATATAATAATAATGAGTAAATTGGAGATAGTGGCGATAGCGGAGATAGTGGCGATAGCGGAGATAGTAGCGATAGCGGCGATAGTGGCGATAATATTATCAATATAATAATATTGAGTAAATTGGAGATAGTGGCGATAGCGGCGATAGTGGCGATAGCGGCGATAGTGGCGATAGCGGCGATAGTGGCGATAGCGGAGATAGTGGCGATAGCGGCGATAGTGGCGATAGCGGCGATAGCGGCGATAGCGGCGATAGCGGCGATAGTGGCGATAATATTATTAATATAATAATATTAGGTAAATTGTAGATAGTGGCGATAGCAGAGATAGTGGCGATAGCGGAGATAGTGGCGATAGCGGCGATAGTGGCGATAGCGGCGATAGTGGCGATAATATTATTAATATAATAATATTAAGTAAATTGGAGATAGTGGCGATAGCGGAGATAGTGACGATGGCGGCGATAGTGGCGATAGCAGAGATAGTGTCGATAGCGGCGATAGTGGCGATAGCGGCGATAGTGGCGATAATATTATCAATATAATAATATTGAGTAAATTGGAGATAGTGGCGATAGCGGCGATAGTGGCGATAGCGGCGATAGTGGCGATAGCGGCGATAGTGGCGATAGCGGAGATAGTGGCGATAGCGGCGATAGTGGCGATAGCGGCGATAGCGGCGATAGCGGCGATAGCGGCGATAGTGGCGATAATATTATTAATATAATAATATTAGGTAAATTGTAGATAGTGGCGATAGCAGAGATAGTGGCGATAGCGGAGATAGTGGCGATAGCGGAGATAGTGGCGATAGCGGCGATAGTGGCGATAGCAGAGATAGTGGCGATGGCGGCGATGGTGGCGATAGCGGCGATAGTGGCGATAGCGGCGATAGTGGCGATAATATTATTAATATAATAATATTAAGTAAATTGGAGATAGTGGCGATAGCGGAGATAGTGACGATAGCGGAGATAGTGGCGATGGCGGCGATGGTGGCGATAGTGGCGATAGCGGCGATAGTGGCGATAATATTATTAATATAATAATATTGAGTAAATTGGAGATAGTGGCGATAGCGGAGATAGTGACGATAGCGGCGATAGTGGCGATAGCGGTGATGTTGGCGATAGCGGCGATAGTGGCGATAATATTATTATTATAATAATATTGAGTCAATTGGAGATAGTGGCGATAGCGGAGATAGTGGCGATAGCGGCGATAGTGGCGATAGCGGCGATAGTCGCGATAGCGGCGATAGTGGCGATAGCGGCGATAGTGGCTATAGCGGCGATGGCGGCGATAGTGGCGATAGTGGCGATAGTGGCGATAGCGGCGATAGTGGCGATAGCGGCGATAGTAGCGATAGCGGCGATAGTGGCGATAGCGGCGATAGTGGCGATAGCGGCGATAGTGGCGATAGTGGCGATAGCGGCGATAGTGGCGATAGCGGAGATAGTGGCGATAGCGGCGATAGTGGCGATAGCGGCGATAGTGGCGATAGCGGCGATAGTGGCGATAGCGGCGATAGTGGCGATAGCGGCGATAGTGGCGATAGCGGCGATAGTGGCGATAGCGGCGATAGTGGCGATAGTGGCGATAGTGGCGATAGCGGCGATAGTGGCGATAGCGGAGATAGTGGCGATAGCAGTGATAGTGGCGATAGCGGCGATAGTGGCGATAGCGGCGATAGTGGCGATAGCGGCGATAGTGGCGATAGTGGCGATAGCGGCGATAGTGGCGATAATATTATTAATATAATTTAGTAAATTGGAGATAGTGGCGATAGCAGAGATGGTGACGATAGCGCAGATAGTGGCGATAGCGGAGATAGTGGCGATAGCGGCGATAGTGGCGATAGCAGAGATAGTGGCGACAGCAGCGATAGTGGCGATAGCGGCGATAGTGGCGATAGCGGCGATAGTGGCGATAGCGGCGATAGTGGCGATAATATTATCAATATAATAATATTGAGTAAATTGGAGATAGTGGCGATAGCGGCGATAGCGGCGATAGCGGCGATAGTGGCGATAGCGGAGATAGTGATGATAGTGGCGATAGTGGCGATAGCGGCGATAGTGGCGATAGCGGCGATAGTGGCGATAATATTATTAATATAATAATATTGAGTAAATATATAAAAAATATATAAAAAAATAATATTGGAGATAGTGGCGATAGCGGCGATAGTGGCGATAGCGGCGATAGTGGCGATAGCGGCGATAGTGGCGATAATATTATTAATATAATAATATTAAGTAAATTGGAGATAGTGGCGATAGCGGAGATAGTGACGATGGCGGCGATAGTGGCGATAGCAGAGATAGTGGCGATAGCGGCGATAGTGGCGATAGCGGCGATAGTGGCGATAATATTATCAATATAATAATATTGAGTAAATTGGAGATAGTGGCGATAGCGGCGATAGTGGCGATAGCGGCGATAGTGGCGATAGCGGCGATAGTGGCGATAGCGGCGATAGTGGCGATAGCGGAGATAGTGGCGATAGCGGCGATAGCGGCGATAGCGGCGATAGCGGCGATAGTGGCGATAATATTATTAATATAATAATATTAGGTAAATTGTAGATAGTGGCGATAGCAGAGATAGTGGCGATAGCGGAGATAGTGGCGATAGCGGAGATAGAGGCGATAGCGGAGATAGTGGCGATAGCGGCGATAGTGGCGATAGCGGAGATAGTGGCGATGGCGGCGATGGTGGCGATAGCGGCGATAGTGGCGATAGCGGCGATAGTGGCGATAATATTATTAATATAATAATATTAAGTAAATTGGAGATAGTGGCGATAGCGGAGATAGTGACGATAGCGGAGATAGTGGCGATGGCGGCGATGGTGGCGATAGTGGCGATAGCGGCGATAGTGTCGATAATATTATTAATATAATAATATTAAGTAAATTGGAGATAGTGGCGATAGCGGAGATAGTGACGATAGCGCAGATAGTGGCGATAGCGGAGATGGTGACGATAGCGGCGATAGTGGCGATAGCGGCGATAGTGGCGATAGCGGTGATAGTGGCGATAGCGGAGATAGTGGCGATAGCGGCGATAGTGGCGATAGTGGCGATAGTGGCGATAGTGGCGATAGCGGCGATAGTGGCGATAGCGGCGATAGTGGCGATAGCGGCGATAGTGGCGTTAGCGGCGATAGTGGCGATAGCGTCGATGGTGGCGATAGCGGCGATAGTGGCGATAGCGGCGATAGTGGCGATAGCGGCGATAGTGGCGATAGCGGCGATAGTGGCGATAGCAGCGACGGTGGCGATAGCGGCGATAGTGGCGATAGCGGCGATAGTGGCGATAGTGGCGACAGCGGCGATAGTGGCGATAATATTATTAATATAATAATATTAAGTAAATTGGAGATAGTGGCGATAGCGGAGATAGTGACGATAGCGCAGATAGTGGCGAAAGCGGAGATAGTGGCGAAAGCGGCGATAGTGGCGATAGTGGCGATAGCGGCGATAGCGGCGATAGCTGCGATAGTGGCGATAGCAGCGATAGTGGCGATAGCGGAGATATGGGCGATAGCGGCAATAGTGGCGATAGCGGCGATAGTGGCGATAGCGGCGATAGTGGCGATAGCGGCGATAGTGGCGATAGCGGCGATAGTGGCGATAGCGGAGATAGTGGCGATAGCGGCGATAGTGGCGATAATATTATTAATATAATAATATTGAGTAAATTAGAGATAGTGGCGATAGCGGAGATAGTGGCGATAGCGGCGATAGTGGCGATAGCGGAGATAGTGGCGATAGCGGCGATAGTGGTGATAGCGGCGATAGTGGCGATAGCGGAGATAGTGGCGATAGCGGCGATAGTGGTGATAGCGGCGATAGTGGCGATAGCGGCGATAGTGGCGATAGCGGAGACAGTGGCGATAGCGGCGATAGTGGCGATAATATTATTAATATAATAATAATGAGTAAATTGGAGATAGTGGCGATAGCGGAGATAGTGGCGATAGCGGAGATAGTAGCGATAGCGGCGATAGTGGCGATAGCAGAGATAGTGGCGATAGCGGCGATATTGGCGATAGCGGCGATAGTGGCGATAGCGGCGATAGTGGCGATAATATCATTAATATAATAATATTAAGTAAATTGGAGATAGTGGCGATAGCGGAGAAAGTGGCGATAGCGGAGATAGTGACGATAGCGGCGATAGTGGCGATAGCAGAGATGGTGGCGATAGCGGCGATAGTGGCGACAGTGGCGATAGCGGCGATAGTGGCGATAGCGGCGATAGTGGCGATAATATTATTAATATAATAATATTGAGTCAATTGGAGATAGTGGCGATAGCGGAGATAGTGGCGATAGCGGCGATAGTGGCGATAGCGGAGATAGTGGCGATAGCGGCGATAGTGGCGATAGCGGCGATAGTGGCGATAGCGGCGATAGCGGCGATAGTGGCGATAGCGGCGATAGCGGCGATAGTGGCGATAGCGGCGATAGTGGCGATAGCGGCGATAGTGGCGATAGCGGCGATAGTGGCGATAGCGGCGATAGTGGCGATAGTGGCGATAGCGGCGATAGTGGCGATAGCGGAGATAGTGGCGATAGCAGCGATAGTGGCGATAGCGGCGATAGTGGCGATAGCGGCGATAGTGGCGATAGCGGCGATAGTGGCGATATCGGCGATAGTGGCGATAGCGGCGATAGTGGCGATAGCGGCGATAGTGGCGATAGCGGCGATAGTGGCGCCAGCGGCGATAGTGGCGATAGCGGCGATAGTGGCGATAGCGGCGATAGTGGCGATAGTGGCGACAGCGGCGATAGTGGCGATAATATTATTAATATAATAATATTAAGTATATTGGAGATAGTGGCGATAGCGGAGATGGTGACGATAGCGCAGATAGTGGCAAAAGCGGAGATAGTGGCGAAAGCGGCGGTAGTGGCGAAAGTGGCGATAGCGGCGATAGCGGCGATAGCTGCGATAGTGGCGATAGCAGCGATAGTGGCGATAGCGGAGATATGGGCGATAGCGGCAATAGTGGCGATAGCGGCGATAGTGGCGATAGCGGCGATAGTGGCGATAGCGGCGATAGTGGCGATAATATTATTAATATAATAATATTGAGTAAATTGGAGATAGTGGCAATAGCGGAGATAGTGGCGATAATATTATTATTATAATAATATTAAGTAAATTGGAGATAGTGGCGATAGCGGAGATAGTGACGATAGCGGCGATAGTGGCGATAGCAGGGATAGTGGCGATAGCTGCGATAGTGGCGATAGCAGCGATAGTGGCGATAGCGGAGATATGGGCGATAGCGGCAATAGTGGCGATAGCGGCGATAGTGGCGATAGCGGCGATAGTGGCGATAGCGGCGATAGTGGCGATAGCGGCGATAGTGGCGATAATATTATTATTATAATAATATTGAGTAAATTGGAGATAGTGGCGATAGCGGAGATAGTGGCGATAATATTATTATTATAATAATATTAAGTAAATTGGAGATAGTGGCGATAGCGGAGATAGTGACGATAGCGGCGATAGTGGCGATAGCAGAGATAGTGGCGATAGCGGAGATAGTGGCGATAGCGGCGATAGTGGCGATAGTGGCGACAGCGGCGATAGTGGCGATAATATTATTAATATAATAATATTAAGTAAATTGGAGATAGTGGCGATAGCGGAGATGGTGACGATAGCGCAGATAGTGGCAAAAGCGGAGATAGTGGCGAAAGCGGCGGTACTGGCGATAGTGGCGATAGCGGCGATAGCGGCGATAGCTGCGATAGTGGCGATAGCAGCGATAGTGGCGATAGCGGAGATATGGGCGATAGCGGCAATAGTGGCGATAGCGGCGATAGTGGCGATAGCGGCGATAGTGGCGATAGCGGCGATAGTGGCGATAGCGGCGATAGTGGCGATAATATTATTAATATAATAATATTGAGTAAATTGGAGATAGTGGCGATAGCGGAGATAGTGGCGATAATATTATTATTATAATAATATTAAGTAAATTGGAGATAGTGGCGATAGCGGAGATAGTGACGATAGCGGCGATAGCGGCGATAGTGGCGATAGCGGCGATAGCGGCGATAGTGGCGATAGCGGCGATAGTGGCGATAGCGGCGATAGTGGCGATAGCGGCGATAGTGGCGATAGCGGCGATAGTGGCGATAGTGGCGATAGCGGCGATAGTGGCGATAGCGGAGATAGTGGCGATAGCAGCGATAGTGGCGATAGTGGCGATAGCGGCGATAGTGGCGATAGCGGCGATAGTGGCGATAGCGGCGATAGTGGCGATATCGGCGATAGTGGCGATAGCGGCGATAGTGGCGATAGCGGCGATAGTGGCGATAGCGGCGATAGTGGCGCCAGCGGCGATAGTGGCGATAGCGGCGATAGTGGCGATAGCGGCGATAGTGGCGATAGTGGCGACAGCGGCGATAGTGGCGATAATATTATCAATATAATAATATTAAGTAAATTGGAGATAGTGGCGATAGCGGAGATGGTGACGATAGCGCAGATAGTGGCAAAAGCGGAGATAGTGGCGAAAGCGGCGGTAGTGGCGATAGTGGCGATAGCGGCGATAGCGGCGATAGCTGCGATAGTGGCGATAGCAGCGATAGTGGCGATAGCGGAGATATGGGCGATAGCGGCAATAGTGGCGATAGCGGCGATAGTGGCGATAGCGGCGATAGTGGCGATAGCGGCGATAGTGGCGATAGCGGCGATAGTGGCGATAATATTATTAATATAATAATATTGAGTAAATTGGAGATAGTGGCGATAGCGGAGATAGTGGCGATAATATTATTATTATAATAATATTAAGTAAATTGGAGATAGTGGCGATAGCGGAGATAGTGACGATAGCGGCGATAGTGGCGATAGCAGAGATAGTGGCGATAGCGGCGATAGCGGCGATAGTGGCGATAGCGGCGATAGTGGCGATAGCGGCGATAGTGGCGATAGCGGCGATAGTGGCGATAGCGGCGATAGTGGCGATAATATTATTGATATAATAATATTAAGTGAATTGGAGATAGTGGCGATAGCGGAGATGGTGACGATAGCGCAGATATTGGCGATAGCGGAGAAAGTGGCGATAGCGGCGATAGTGGCGATAGCGGCGATAGTGGCGATAGCGGCGATAGTGGCGATAATATTATTAATATAATTTAGTAAATTGGAGATAGTGGCGATAGCGGAGATAGTGACGATAGCGCAGATAGTGGCGATAGCGGAGATAGTGTCGATAGCGGCGATAGTGGCGATAGCGGCGATAGTGGCGATAATATTATTAATATAATAATATTAAGTAAATTGGAGATAGTGGCGATAGCGGAGAAAGTGGCGATAGCGGAGATAGTGACGATAGCGGCGATAGTGGCGATAGCAGAGATAGTGGCGATAGCGGCGATAGTGGCGACAGTGGCGATAGCGGCGATAGTGGCGATAGCGGCGATAGTGGCGATAATATTATTAATATAATAATATTGAGTCAATTGGAGATAGTGGCGATAGCGGAGATAGTGGCGATAGCGGCGATCGTGGCGATAGCGGAGATAGTGGCGATAGCGGAGATAGTAGCGATAGCGGCGATAGTGGCGATAGCGGCGATAGTGGCGATAGCGGCGATAGCGGCGATAGTGGCGATAGCGGCGATAGTGGCGATAGCGGCGATAGTGGCGATAGCGGCGATGGTGGCGATAGCGGCGATAGTGGCGATAGTGGCGATAGCGGCGATAGTGGCGATAGCGGAGATAGTAGCGATAGCAGCGATAGTGGCGATAGCGGCGATAGTGGCGATAGCGGCGATAGTGGCGATAGCGGCGATAGTGGCAATATCGGCGATAGTGGCGATAGCGGCGATAGTGGCGATAGCGGCGATAGTGGCGATAGCGGCGATAGTGGCGCCAGCGGCGATAGTGGCGATAGCGGCGATAGCGGCGATAGTGGCGATAGCGGAGACAGTGGCGATAGCGGCGATAGTGGCGATAATATTATTAATATAATAATAATAAGTAAATTGGAGATAAAGGCGATAGCGGAGATAGTGGCGATAGCGGAGATAGTAGCGATAGCGGCGATAGTGGCGATAGCAGAGATAGTGGCGATAGCGGCGATATTGGCGATAGCGGCGATAGTGGCGATAGCGGCGATAGTGGCGATAATATTATTAATATAATAATATTAAGTAATTCGGAGATAGTGGCGATAGCGGAGAAAGTGGCGATAGCGGAGATAGTGACGATAGCGGCGATAGTGGCGATAGCAGAGATAGTGGCGATAGCGGCGATAGTGGCGATAGTGGCGATAGCGGCGATAGTGGCGATAGCGGCGATAGTGGCGATAATATTATTAATATAATAATATTGAGTCAATTGGAGATAGTGGCGATAGCGGAGATAGTGGCGATAGCGGCGATAATATTATCAATATAATAATATTAAGTAAATTGGAGATAGTGGCGATAGCGGAGATAGTGACGATAGCGGCGATAGTGGCGATAGCGGTGATGTTGGCGATAGCGGCGATAGCGGCGATAGTGGCGATAATATTATTGATATAATAATATTAGGTGAATTGGAGATAGTGGCGATAGCGGAGATGGTGACGATAGCGCAGATAGTGGCGATAGCGGAGAAAGTGGCGATAGCGGCGATAGTGGCGATAGCGGCGATAGTGGCGATAGTGGCGATAGTGGCGATAGCAGAGATAGTGGCGACAGCGGCGATAGTGGCGATAGCGGCGATAGTGGCGATAGCGGCGATAGCGGCGATAGTGGCGATAGCGGCGATAGTGGCGATAGCGGCGATAGTCGCGATAGCGGCGATAGTGGCTATAGCGGCGATGGCGGCGATAGTGGCGATAGTGGCGATAGCGGCAATAGCGGCGATAGTGGCGATAGCGGCGATAGTGGCGATAGCGGCGATAGTGGCGATAGCGGCGATAGTGGCGATAATATCATTAATATAATAATATAAGGTAAATTGGAGATAGTGGCGATAGCGGAGATAGTGGCGATAGCGGCGATAGTGGCGATAGCGGCGATAGTGGCGATAGCGGCGATAGTGGCGCCAGCGGCAATAGTGGCGATAGCGGCGATAGTGGCGATAGCGGCGATAGCGGCGATAGTGGCGATAGCGGCGATAGTGGCGATAGCGGAGATAGTGGCGATAGCGGCGATAGTGGCAATAATATTATGATTATAATAATATTAAGTAAATTGGAGATAGTGGCGATAGCGGAGATAGTGGCGATAGCGGAGATAGTGGCGATAGCAGCGATAGCGGAGATAGTGGCGATAGCGGCGATAGTGGCGATAGCGGCGATAGTGGCGATAGCGGCGATAGTGGCGATAGCGGCGATAGTGGCGATAGCGGCGATAGTGGCGATAGCGGCGATAGTGGCGATAGCGGCGATAGTGGCGATAGCGGCGATAGTGGCGATAATATTATTAATATAATAATATTAAGTAAATTGGAGATAGTGGCGATAGCGGCGATAGTGGCAATAATATTATGATTATAATAATATTGAGTAAATTGGAGATAGTGGCGATAGCGAAGATAGTGGCGATAGCGGAGATAGTGGCGATAGCGGAGATAGTGGCGATAGCGGCGATAGTGGCGATAGCGGCGATAGTGGCGATAGCGGCGATAGTGGCGATAGTGGCGATAGCGGCGATAGTGGCGATAGCGGAGATAGTGGCGATAGCAGCGATAGTGGCGATAGCGGCGATAGTGGCGATAGCGGCGATAGTGGCGATAGCGGCGATAGCGGCGATAGTGGCGATATCGGCGATAGTGGCGATAGCGGCGATAGTGGCGATAGCGGCGATAGTGGCGATAGCGGCGATAGTGGCGCCAGCGGCGATAGTGGCGATAGCGGCGATAGTGGCGATAGCGGCGATAGTGGCGATAGCGGCGATAGTGGCGATAGCGGCGATAGTGGCGATAATATTATTAATATAATGATATTAAGTAAATTGGAGATAGTGGCGATAGCGGAGATAGTGGCGATAGCGGCGATAGTGGCGATAGCGGCGATAGTGGCGATAATATTATTAATATAATAATATTAAGTAAATTGGAGATAGTGGCGATAGCGGAGATAGTGGCGATAGCGGCGATAGTGGCGATAGTGGCGATAATATTATTAATATAATAATATTAAGTAAATTGGAGATAGCGGCGATAGCGGCGATAGTGGCGATAGCGGCGATAGTGGCGATAGCGGCGATAGCGGCGATAGCGGCGATAGCGGCGATAGCGGCGATAGCGGCGATAGCGGCGATAGCGGCGATAGCGGCGATAGCGGCGATAGCGGCGATAGCGGCGATAGCGGCGATAGTGGCGATAGCGGCGATAGTGGCGATAGCGGCGATAGTGGCGATAGCGGCGATAGTGGCGATAGCGGCGATAGTGGCGATAATATTATTAATATAATAATATTAAGTAAATTGGAGATAGTGGCGATAGCGGAGATAGTGGCGATAGCGGAGATAGTGGCGATAGCGGCGATAGTGTCGATAGCGGAGATAGTGGCGATAATATTATTAATATAATAATATTAAGTAAATTGGAGATAGTGGCGATAGCGGAGATAGTGACAATAGCGCAGATAGTGGCGATAGCGGAGATAGTGGCGATAGCGGCGATAGTGGCGATAGCGGCGATAGTGGCGATAGCGGCGATAGTGGCGATAGCGGAGATAGTGGCGATAGCGGCGATAGTGGCGATAGCGGCGATAGTGGCGATAGCGGCGATAGTGGCGATAGCGGCGATAGTGGCGATAGCGGCGATAGTGGAGATAGCGGCGATAGTGGCGATAGCGGCGATAGTGGCGATAGCGGCGATAGTGGCGATAGCGGCGATAGTGGCGATAGCGGCGATAGTGGCGATAGCGGCGATAGTGGCGATAATATTATCAATATAATAATATTAAGTAAATTGGAGATAGTTGCGATAGCGGAGATAGTGGCGATAGCGGCGATAGTGGCGATAGCAGAGATAGTGGCGATAGCGGCGATAGTGGCGATAGCGGCGATAGTGGCGATAATATTATTAATATAATAATATTAAGTAAATTGGAGATAGTGGCGATAGCGGAGATAGTGACGATAGCGCAGATAGTGGCGATAGCGGAGATAGTGGCGATAGCGGCGATAGTGGCGATAGCGGCGATAGTGGCGATAGCGGAGATAGTGGCGATAGCGGCGATAGTGGCGATAGCGGCGATAGTGGCGATAGCGGCGATAGTGGCGATAGCGGCGATAGTGGCGATAGCGGCGATAGTGGCGATAGCGGCGATAGTGGCGATAGCGGCGATAGTGGCGATAATATTATTAATATAATAATATTAAGTAAATTGGAGATAGTGGCGATAGCGGAGATAGTGGCGATAGCGGCGATAGTGGCGATAGTGGCGATAATATTATTAATATAATAATAGTAAGTAAATTGGAGATAGTGGCGATAGCGGAGATAGTGGCGATAGCGGCGATAGTGGCGATAATATTAATAATATAATAATATTAAGTAAATTGGAGATAGTGGCGATAGCGGAGATAGTGGCGATAGCGGCGATAGTGGCGATAATATTATTAATATAATAATATTAAGTAAATTGGAGATAGTGGCGATAGCGGCGATAGTGGCGATAGTGGCGATAGCGGAGATAGTGGCGATAGCGGCGATAGTGGCGATAGCGGCGATAGTGGCGATAGCGGCGATAGTGGCGATAGCGGAGATAGTGGCGATAGCGGAGATAGTGGCGATAGCGGCGATACTGGCGATAGCGGCGATAGTGGCGATAGTGGCGATAGCGGCGATAGTGGCGATAGCGGCGATAGTGGCGATAGCGGCGATAGCGGAGATAGTGGCGATAGCGGCGATAGTGGCGATAATATTATTAATATAATAATAATAATATTAAGTAAATTGGAGATAGTGGCGATAGCGGAGATAGTGACGATAGCGCAGATAGTGGCGATAGCGGAGATAGTGGAGATAGCGGCGATAGTGGAGATAGCGGCGATAGTGGAGATAGCGGCGATAGTGGAGACAGCGGCGATAGTGGAGATGGCGGCGATAGTGGAGATAGCGGCGATAGTGGAGATAGCGGAGATAGTGGAGATAGCGGAGATAGTGGAGATAACGGTGATATCGGGATTAGATGGTTAGGCGGCCAGGAGGATAGGGAGTTAAGAGGATAGGGGAATAGGAGGATAGGAAGATAGGAATACAGATGCACAGGAAGTAAGGAAGACAGACAGACAGCCAGAAAGATAGGAAGACAGTCATACAGACAGACGAACCTCCGTCCGTCTGACTGTCTGCCTGTCTGTCTGTCTGTCTGAAAAACGGTGGAAGGCGGAGGAAAACGGTGAAAGGCGCTGGAGAAAAACGGCGGAAAACGGTGAAAGACGGTGGGGATAAATGGCGGAAGACGGTGGAAAACGGTGAAAAACGGTGAAAGGTGGTGGAGAAAACGGTGGAAGGTAGTGGAAAACAGTTTAATAAAATTCAATTAATTGAATATTAATAATAATAAAAATAATAACAAAAATATTCAATCAGTTTAATACCACTACGATGCGGTCCTTCTGGAGGACGAAAACGACATAGGGGTCGACCTGGAGGACAAACTACGTAGCGGTCTACCCGGAGGACGAAGCCAACGTAGCGGTTGTCCTGGTCACAGATAATGCAAGTGTATGTTGTACGAAGAGAACTCCTGGCGACTCCTGGCGACAATAACTGTAACTCAAATGCCATATGGTGAAATAATTTATCACTAGATTTAATCATTCATTTTTATTTCACTGGAAATCGACTCGCCACGGGCTCTGCTAGTCTTATACTTTTGACCCGGCCCTATCTCGAGCAGCCGTAGGCTCTGTGATTGGTCAACTAAGACTTTCTGTAGCCCGGAAAATATTAGTCCCAGGACTTTTTGGTCAAGAAAAATTAGTCTCACAATTTTCCAAGGAATCTACCCTTACCAAATGGTGCGGGCAAAAAGAATCACCCTGTATACGGTAAAACTCTAGGGGGGTGACGGGAAAAAAAAATCAACATACGGCCATCTTTGTCGAAGCAATAAGCGGGGTAATAATCATCTCGTGTATATATTAATGTTTTTGGGGTAATAAACGGACGTTGACATGATGAAAAAAGGTGAGAATAGTTTTATATTTGTATTCCGCGACCGTTAGAAGTAAAATTCAAGTCCGAGCTCGCAATTTATTGACAATAAAACGTTTTACAATGATACATTTTCGGATAAATTTTTTTTCCCGTTGCGCGGTCAACTGTTCGCGGCAGTTATACGTTATAATTATTAATTCTACTTGTAAGTAGCTAACAATTGCGTATCTTTCGAATCAGTTATCATATTACGATAGCCCATTACATTTAGAAGTATCGTGTAGAAGTTGATCTGCGTATAATCGTATCTAAAACGGTAAGTAGTCTAATAACGGATATACAATATAGATACGAGCGAGTTGAAGATGCACAAATCGCAAGTTGTTTACATTCGGACAAAGTTCGACAATCTTTAGATCGGTTTCTTACTCATTTTCGCGGCTTGACCGACCCTCCCAATAAATAATGCGAATCCTTATTAACGAAACAATGATTTTGTTACAGAGACAAACTGTAGTATAGGTGAAAGATGCAGATCTCAAGTTCTGAAGCTGTTTATACAGATAAAATGCATCTTACCGATCAATGAAATGAGAGGTGAGCCACTAATTGAAATGTTATTGATCTCTTCAGTCTCATTTCTAGATCGACATTGAGAATGGTGAAAAAAAGAGATGATAACATGAATAGTGATAGAAATATGTATCCGAAATTTATTCCTCATTCATATCATTACTCTAATTTGTTTTAATCTTTTCTCCGGAGAAAGTTGAATCTGGAGATCCCAAAAATCTGATGGGCTGATGAAAATTGCGAATGAGACTCCATTTCGGGATATGGGGCCCAAAGTGTTGGAAATTGGGGTGAGAATTGATTTACTTTGCCAGCAATCTTCCTCCTTATCACGTAATACTGACTCGTGAATCCTCCGATGATAGACGGAATTTATTGTCATTTTTATTCACAAGAATTATCCAAGTTCAATCGAGCAAAGAAATAAAATCGGATACACATCCTCGAGTTTCTCACGAATATTAATTGATCATAGTTTACTTGCTTGATTTTCGATTCATATTTCATCAACGCAATTTTCCGAATCATTTCTTTCTATTTCAAGGAAGAGGAAAGAAGATAATGAGGAAAGAAAACATCGAAGATAGCATCAAAACAAATATCCGAGTACGAAAATTCTATAGATGCTGCTGAAATGCATGGGGACAGATGTCGAAGGCCGATTATGAAAATCGAATCTCACTGATGAATTGATTAGAAGGTAAACAGCATTTTCAATTTCATTTTGCCTTTTTGATAAAGTTTAATCATTGTCCGACTCAAATCGGTACCTACATTCACGATTTCCAACGGTTTTTTTTTTTCATGTGAAAATATCGCTATGAAAATTATATGAATGCGTTCGGAAAATAAATTTTCTGCTTCTCTTTTGTGTTTCTATCAGACTGCAATGGACCGGATGTGGTCAGGACCGATTATGGGAGAATTATGCAGAGAATTAGAGATAGAAAGCCGATACCAAGTCGATAGGAACCGATTGGAATCCCAGTAGGAGCGATGGTATGAGGGTGGATATGACAGCAAGGAAGCAATTGCGAAAGAGGTGAGAACGATATACCTCCTTGCCAATCTCTACTTTACCAAAGATAGCTATTAGCTTTCATTTTTTCGTCCAACATATTGTGACAAACGATTTTCTAACTCATTTCTTTCCTCTCTGTTTTCTCTCATGCGCCGACAGCCAAGCAGATACATCCGAGTGCAATTGCTCTCCCCCTACTCGGCAGCGTCGGTGAGTCGCATGATTTTTGGTTACTGGCTTCCTTTCCCTGGTACTCTCTTTTCTCTATCGCGTGGCGTGGCGGTAACATTGCACGATCTCCGATTTCTTAGCTCAATTCAGATAGTCTCACCCGCGACCGCAACGGAGCTCGCTTCCATAATCATAGATTCCTCTGCAGACGGCAATGTAACATCATACTTGTTACTGCGCGGTCATATCACAGATATACATAGATGAATGCTTAAACTCACTTTCACGGCCCTTACGGCCCTCATCCGTTGCGAATCGCGGTGAGCATCGCGGCAGGAGGACATCCATCACTCAATCGGTTTCCGCGATTATCATTTCCCTTGCTCGATTTGCTTGAATTCTTTCCGATTAAGTAGTGGATCCTCCTGAGGTTCGCTTCATTCTTTACAAAGTCTAGGGGCGGGTCCGACATAAGAATGAACGACCCCCTAGCAAGATGTTCAAGTAGTCAATTCAAATATCAATCATATCAAAACATGAAAATATAAAAATATCGAGATATTGGGATATAACGATTATCAGGACTCGAGTAATATTACTATAGTAGTATGTGTCCGAGTATCTGAACATCAGGGTATATGAATATCAGCTTATGTAGCGTATCAAGATACTAGATTTCGGAATGTCGGATCCTCAGCTATGAGTGTATCAGTGTTTCAGCATATCACCTTATCACAATATCGGAATATCTGAACATCAGGGTATATGAATATCAGCCCATGCCAGTCATGTCAGCATATCAAGATACTAGATTTCAGATATCAAAATATCAAAATTCAGTTTCAATTAGTCCGCTTAGAAGAAAAAGTTTGCAAACTTTGTCCAGGATGTATCTAACCCGTTCTTTCCCTACAGCAAATGAAACGGTAAGTCTCCGACCACGATGTGTGCAATGATTTTTATGTTTGTGTTGGAGAGAATCCGATGCCGGTAATTATTAGCTTTCCGTACAGGTGAATCGGGAAGGTAGGGCAACCCGAGGGAGGGTGGTTACGAGTCTGTGTGTACGTGCCTATATTATATAATATATGTAATATGCAACTCCGTTGGGTGGGTCTTGGGAACCAGGCGAGAGCAGGAAGGGTCGCGCAATGGGACGGTGGTGGACTAATATTTCATTCTCCACAGCAAATTCAAGCGGTCGCAATATAAGAAAAAAAAGTAGCCTCTCTGATGTAGTTTCTTTGAAATATAACTCGCCTGTAAAAAATAATTAAAATCGAACAATTTTCATACTCGCAGAAAAAAAAAAAAAAATTAATAAAACTCACAATGAAATGAAGGAATTAACATCAGTTTCTATGATATTTGCCATCTGAAATGTTCTCAACTCATTCAAATCCTGGCCCCAGTTCTTTTGTCAGTCTTTCCGGAATCAGTCGAATAATCTCCATGTATATCGAATATGAACTGCGATCGCTTGAATGGGCAAAACGCATCTCTTTGTTTCCGCGCTTACGTGGGGCGCGGAGACGAGTGAGGCTGAGCCTGAAGACTTCACGTTGAAGAGGACGCCGACCGTCACGCCACCAAAAAAATTCTATGCTTGCCTTGAAATCCTTACACCTTCCTTACTTGACGACTATCTGCCAATAACTATTTGCCACTTTTGAATATCTAGCCGATTTCTATCTAATACCCAACAGCAGATAGCGTCAAGTCTTCCTTTCCTTGCATGCCTTTCTTCTTATGCCTACTTTCATTCTTATGCATAAATGCTTACGAATTACAGGACATTTTATCGAGTAAGAAAAAACATTGGAGCTGAACTAACGAAAAAACTTGATTTCAAAAATAGTTACGCCGGTATAGATTCAAATATTTCGACTTCCAGCTTTAATCATTTTTGATGGCACATTAATTTTGGAACCACGCTTTCTTTTGTTTTTTGTAAAGCTATCTGGACGTGGAATCCGAATTTCAACTTTGAGATTCCTCAAAAAGTTATAAACAAAAAAGTAGAAGAAATGTAAACGACCAAAAATGAAGTATCGCTATTGCGCGTGCGCCCGTTCTACGGTACGGTACGGTACGGTACGGGACGGGACGGGACGGTTGATTATGGACTGGCCATAAATGCCTCAAGTGTTTCTCTGTTCCGTATGACCGCATACGTCATCCGTTAACGTGATACACGCACTGCTTTCGGAGGCACAAAAATCAAGATCAGAATTGATCGTCATTTTTCAAACGAATTTTTTTCATCAAGGACGCGGTATACAGATGACCAATACCGATTGAAGACCTTACCAATACTGTGAAATAATTTCGACTATGAGAAGGCATGAATTGATTCAAAGAAATCCAAGTCAATCCCTTCAAATTATATCCAAAAATGAGCTCGAAGAGTCTAGCCTGATGAATTTAGAATTTGTGGAAGTGTAATCGTAATGCTCCTTGCGTCACAGATATCGAGATTTTCGATTTGAACTCTTTTGGCTTGTCTATTGATGTAATTTGAAGTTTTTTTTAATCCAGAAGCTTCATCCACGTTTTCAAATCCTTGATCCGTGGTTAGGATGTATGAAGAAAATGAATTGTAAATGGCGGCTTGAATCTTACTGAATGATAATGAAATCAGTATTGGAAATGATCGGTTGTCGAGTCGCCACGTATCGGGGTGGTCTGTGGTCGGACAAACAGTAGCTGTAGAGTATGGCAAGGCTCTGGTTACAGATGGCATAACAAGTTGCAGGTTTGCATTAGCTTCGTTAATGGTGTACGTGCTCGGGCGCTTAATGCGCCCCGGAAAAGACCCCTTTTGATTCCAAGGACCACGATACGAGCCAGGCTCCCCAGAAGAGTGGCAAAGTTTTCAGCTATAGCCTTACAGGTCGAGCTTTAAATTGACTGGGGGTAGGGCGTCAAGTGTTCCGCCGCATTATCGAGAAAGCTTTTATTATTTCTACCATTTATTTTCATATTAATTCTCGCCGTTTCGTTAGACATTGATTTTCGAAGCGGATATGGATTATGTGGCGGGTGAATTTCTACTGCAGAGAGTTGGATTCGTTTTAAACTTTGAAATCGAGTAGACCATGTTGTTTGCGACCGGAGCTTTTCAATGTTTGCAAACTTTATATACCTATATCCGGGGCTGGATAGCTGGGGAGTTGGAAAAGGAGGAAAAAATTGATTTTTCCAATCACGATTATTATTTACGAGATCCGTATTTTTTCGTTTTGCCTTGCTTATCCGTTTCCCGTTAAATGAAAAGATCGAAAGCCCCGAACTTTGAATGTTGATAATTTACAGGAATTTGTCAGTTAGTATAAATACAACGGCATATCCTCCCTTTCCTCTCGCATTCAATCGCAAAGAAACAGAGTGACAGACGAACGAGTAGGCGAGTAGATGCTTCCCCAGCAAATGCCTGAGCAAGGATAAAAGGGACAATTGTCCTGAAAGGAATATTTTCAGGGACTAAGTGAGTAAACGCGATGAGTTAATCCGGAATGTTTAAAGCCCAGCAACTGCCGGCGTCGTATTCCAAAACCAAACGAAGTCGCGAGCTGCAAACGACTTTAAATCGAAATAGCCAATTTACTGTTGGGGGTTGTGCCCTTTGCTTCGCGAATATCCTGAAGTTGGAATGAAATTTGGTGTTTAGAGCGTACGGCGAGGGTCGCGGTTGCTGGTAGGAGTAAAAAGAGGAGGAAAACACCCCCATGCCTCCTCTTATAATTGAGTTAGCAGTGCCATATCATGGTACAGGGTTTCCACCCCGTACGGTGCGGGGAAACGCCGATAAAACACAAACATTTAATTAAAAGATAATCAACTGGATTGCCCGCTGCCCGCTAATGTTGCAAAACGAGAGATAGTAGATATTTTCACTCCCTATATGTATAGGTATATGCGTACCTCTATCTAAAAGACATATATACACCCGCTCAGACAATCACTTTTTTATGTATATGAGGGCTAGAATCGCTCCGCATACAATTTCATTTTACGTTCACGTCCAGCTATTTATCACGTAAGCCGTGACTTTCAGGATTTGGCGAAATCGTTATATGTACCAGCCATCGCGTAGGTACGGCAATTTTAAAAGCGTACCTATATACTATGGCCACTTGATTTCAAGAGCAACCGCGCGATTCTATTTCCTGTAATTGCAGTGAACGACTCGATGCTCCAATTGCAACGTTCTATTCAAATCGTGGCTCGATCCGCTAAGCTGCGACAGTAAATTGGTTCTCACTTTACCACCGGGGGATAAACCACCCCTAAACAGTACGCGAAACTTTGAAAGCTGCTGCCCTATTTACGTGGGAAAAAGGACAGAGGAAGAATTCAAAACCATCATTCTCAACATTTTATGCAATTGAAATTATCTTTTTTAATAACAGCCATCGCATTTGCAGGGAATAAACCTACTCTTCTTATCTTTGATGAACAACTTTAAATATAAGATTGGTATAATTCGGCGGGTAGACGCGGTGTGCAAAATACGGTATGTTCAAGCTATGCATAAGTGAGTGAAATAAGAAAGACATAAAGTTGGACCGAAACGTCATAAACAAGTCGTAGGTGAATCGGAATTGATATTTCATGTCAGTTATGCCCTGAAACCCCCTGCTCACCGCCATTTCAGTGCTTCCCGTGTCTCACCCTCGCCAATAAACATATCTTTGAAATATATACTCTAAACCTTTAGAGTAAAGCTAAGAAATGCACTTCTCGATTTGATCCGGTATATATACCTATATAAACCAATGAAATGATGTTCAAGAGTTTATAGCTACTATTATCGATGCATCCCGTATCGGGCATTCGTTTTCTACTTTGATCGTAAATCCTGAGTTTACGAGTTTTAACTGTCTATAGCCACCAAACGGCTTACCGTATCTCGCCTGTTTTAAACAGACCGAAATTTATCTAGGAGATCCGATATTCCGCAAGTTTTACTTCCACATTCGTACCTGCATGGCTGAATCATAT
The DNA here is from genome assembly GCA_963978835.1 of Tenthredo scrophulariae. NCBI lineage: Eukaryota > Metazoa > Arthropoda > Insecta > Hymenoptera > Tenthredinidae > Tenthredo > Tenthredo scrophulariae. Next base: position 18,727,436 of record OZ022228.1, read on the forward strand.
CGAATAAATTGGTTTTTCACTTCCGCTAAATCAACGCCAAGAAACGGTTTCTGCTTTTAAATAAAATCTCGCCCAAAGTTGAATTTTGAAATCTCATTTTTTCGTCGGAAACGTGCAGTCCTGCCATTATTTCATGGTTTGTTTCCTATAAAGGTCGGAATTTCTGTGTTTTTTTTGTTGTTATTTTTGTATTTTTATTTTTTGGTTTTTGTGAATCAGATGGTAGAACGAGTTTATAATTTCAATTTTAATTTGAAAAATTTACCAAACCTCTCTGAACGAATGCGTAGATATATCTTCGAGTTATCAGGAGACGTATATTGAGCCGGTGAAATGTTTCAATTAAAAATTTTCTCAGCCGCAATGCAGAAGGTCTGCAGGATCGTGAGCCAGAGGTAAGCGGACTCGTAAAAAGTATCCTTGCCGACGAAAATAAATAATTACTAAGACACATTATGTTAACCAGAGGAAGCGAGCCCGTGCAGGGATCGTTAGGAGTTTTTTTTTTTTTTTTTCTTTCTCTTCTCCTCTTTAGTTTTTTTCTTTTTTTAATATGTTTTTGTGGCGTTCTGAAGCTGTGCCGTTATACGACATTGTGCAGCGTTTTCCATAAATGGAAGCAATACAATAAACCAAGTACAGCTACGCTTACAGGCGGTGTCTTTCAACTTATGAGTCTCCGAAACGTTCTAAGGGCACGTTGAAATATTCAAATAATCGTTGCTCAGCCCGTTTTTAGTATAATAACTGTTTTTCATTTTTCTATTACCGAAAGCTGTAGCGAAGGAATCTTCCTAGGCCGTTACCGGACCAAAATTAGGCCCCCAAAAACTTTGAATGGTGGAATATGAAATATATGTACCACAGTATAAAGCGTTACTTTATTGAAACTGCGTTCAGAACCCTTACAATATATTTTTTTTATTTTTTTAGTAGGTACGCTGTGGTATGTATATGGTCGTATAATACCTATAATAGTGCCACGCCTCTTCCTGATCCTTTTCACTCTCTCCTGTTCTCTCTGCAGTAGAACGTATCGAGTTATCGAAGTTTGATCAACAGTTTGGTATTATGTTATAGCTTTTCGAATCAAGAGAGAAAAAAAATGTGACTGTTTATTATTAAAATCTATACCCTGCGCCGGAAATTTGCATACTGATAAAACTTAATTAATTCTGAACCGCCTAGCATCGTAAAATTATGAAAAAGTTTTTAATTAAACAATTTTCTTCCTTCAATTACAATTCATGTTTAATTAACGGGCGCGGGGTCCAAAAGTTGGGTGATTTTTCTTCACCTAATAACTATGCGCACCGTGTGAACCCACATTTCATCGCAATATAGGTAATTATTATCGAGGATATTAAGGAAAAACTATTCCATCATATATCTTATCGCTTGCCGAGAGGAGCGCACTTACATAATCTATGCATAGGTAAAACTATGCGATTATTCGGAATGTCGACGGGTCTGAGAACAGAACAATCTCAAACTTCAAAATTACAAGATTCTCGGGCGCATAATCTGCGCCGTTTCACGCTTAAAGTTCAGCTTCTGTTCCACCTTGAATCAGAATAGTATTCGTGCTTTCTCAGTTCTTAGTCGTTTCAAGAATTTGCGGTGCTGTCGAACCGTGATAAACGTCGCTTTTATCTCGGCAATTCCGGGATCAAGGTCAGCAAAGATGGCGGCGTTGTTTCACGCGCGGAATTAACAATTGGCGAGGACTTCGATCTCTGAATCGCTGCTTTTCCTAATGATAATAAAATAAATTGATTTAAAAATGAACTAAAATTTTTCTCAACCACCCGACATGATACGCAAACTTTAATTGGCTATCATTGATCAAAACCCGATATCAAATAATTATGTCTGAGAAAATTGAATTATATCCGATAAGGAACCAATTTAATGTTAACGCATTTGGTCTTAGGTTTTTTTTGGCTCATTATTTGGAGCACTCATAAAGGTTTTATCAACATACGTGATACAGATCCACGATCCCTAGTCAAGGAATATAGATAACTAACCATCCGTACCGTTGAGCCCGAGTTCGAGGTCTGCCGATGAATTATTAATCGGAAACCCTTCCATCTAATGAAGCTATAAAACGGGAAAGCCTAAAGGGAAAAAAAGCAAAATAAAAGTAAAAGTAGCGTGGCGCTCGAGTTGAATTCCAATTGGGTTACTGGTTCAAAACTCTGTCGTAGACTGTTTCGTAGACTATTCATTGGAATTAGAGTTAAGTGGCTATGAACGACATTCAAGTAACCAATAATTTCCGAAAACGTGTTTAAGCGGTTGATTACGGCGATCGTTCGTCACTGTCGGAAGATCTGCCAAACTTAGAGAAGAGTAGATATACATTCTCTTTAGAACGTATAAATTTTGTCTCTGAAGGGATAGGAAATGCGAGATATCGTATCGCGTTGATTAATTATTTTTTTTAAAACTACATTCATGAGCATTATTCGGCTATTCAGCTGTCTGAAACTTTCTGAATTCTGGTTTTATAGTTCGACCAGCTAGTACTTAGAACGCGGAGGCGTTGGGTCGGTAAATTCCAGTAATTTGATTTGGTGAAGTTAACGAACTGTGTCTCCTGCAACATTCGTAGTTCAACTTAGCCGAACAAAGGTCCATTAGGTATGCTAATGTACCATGAGGAGTCTGGAGCTCTTGAAATAAACGCGCCCGAAGAATATTTCAAATTACTAGATAAGATCGCGTCTAGAGGCTTACGTATTGTAAAGAACTCAGCGGGTCCACTATTCCGGTGAATTAATACCTTGTGTAGGCACTGATCAAATCATTACACATTATTTAATCGATTAGCGAAGCTTGAAGAATGCATTTTTTCATCGATTATTCGCTCTCGTATTTCCTCACGTCTCTATACATCAGCTTCAATCTGATTTTTATCACATCGAACAGTAAAAAAAAAAATATAAAAAAATCAAAAAATTTCAGCGAACAGAAGATTCTTTGACGCTGGCAGAGTCAGAATGGTCACTCCGTGAAATTTCGCGAAAAGTCGAGATAAACGGGTTTAGAAATTTAGTAAATTGAATAACAACAAATTATTATGTCTCAGATTTAAGATTGTTGTTTGATTTTTTTTTTTTTTTTTTTTGAAAAATGCTTCTGTTTTCGTTGAGCAAGAATCGGACACCCCTTAATGATTTTCTCGTTGAAACTACGTGACGGTTAAAAGTTTTATAACTCGTCTCATTTAGCACCTAATTTGTTCTCAAGATTCCTAGAAGGCTTTTTTCCTGTGCATGAAATTTTCAGGAAAAGGGCAATCTCGCCACCCCCTTGTGCTCGTTATGTTCTTTGATGTAGCCTCGGGCTACGTAGACAAGTATGATAATAATGCTTCTCAAGTTTAACGTCGCACGACCTCCCGATGCAATGCACCGGTCTTTTATCCCAAAGGAATCACAATTCACTTACCATGACTTCTGCATGTCTGGAAGGGTCGTTATCGATTTCAAATCATCACAACATTAAGTGCGGAGGGAGACACAGCTCCCCCTAGGATAATGTTAATTTTTCAGGGGCTCCTGGGGATGCTGCGTTACGGGGGTACTAAGGGTATTTCAATTGTTCCCATTATCCACGGAATTATTCATCACTACTTCCTGCCTCGCGATTGTACAATGGAAAATTATTGTCCCGAGGCATTCCCCGCAGTCCGACTGGACCATGCTTCATAAAATTACTCATTAACTGGAGGAATCGTATCAATTTACAGTTCCAAATATATCACATCTAATAATTTGACAAAAAATTGTCCCCGACATGAGCTGAATTGATTATAAAATTCATAAATCATATCATCATCTGATTTCGACTCTCCGAATGTCCCATGGGGTGTCCTGTACACGGAATTCATCAATGTCTAAAAAATGTTTTGATTTTTTTCTTACCATTTCAACCGCGCGAGTTGACAGCTCAATCTGTCTGTCACGTCTGAACATGTGCCCGGATTTTTACACTCCTCTAAGGTTTTTACTTGCCGTTTTGTTCGCGTCATTCAAGACCCATGTCACCGAAGAAAGAAATGAAACAAAACATAGCATCGTCTATACTATGCGGTGTACATGCGTTCGAATCGCGATCCATTACCGGTCTCTCGCGTTCTCTTTGTACGTAACCTGCACCTTGATTTCCCTTTTTCGTGCACGACAACCATTACTCCTTCTTTAGAGATTGAGCCAAGCAATCTTGGCTCAGGTTTGGTGACACCAGCTGATTTATGCGTCTTAAAAATTTGTCTCGGCTTCCGAAAATGCCGGGGTAATGCAATTCACGGAAACTTATACAGGACCTGGTACATTCATTCGCGGTGTACAATAAATGGAAGCAGTATATAATCAAGCGAGGTGAAATAGCTGTGACATGGAATATCTGTGACTCGTGTGAGCCGAAATATCGTCTCATCTATATTAAAGATGAAAATAAGAAAAAAAATATTACAGTAAAAAGGAAATACTCAACGTTAATAATAAATTTCCACCTTAACCCAGGTATTACACGAAACCTGGCGCAACTAGGGTGGCCCATAACTCAGACCCGTTGATTATAATTGTGATTTATTCCGGTTTCCCAAAGTTCCTCGCGAGTCCCTTCAACATTGTGAAGTGTTGCTACCGGCGAGACTTCAGTTGGTGATAAAACATGCATTAAGACGCTGTCACGTTGTTGGAACTTGGAATTAGCAACAAATACGAAGTAATTTTTTAACCAGAAGGTAAAACCGCTGTACCTTATTCAGGCTCAGTTGGTTTTGGATATCCGACCGCCTGAGGCGAGGCTTCATGTAAATATTAAAAAGTATTACATAATACATTACATCGAAGTTTTTCTGGGCTTAAGAGAAAATATAAAACTTTTCAAATTAATTATCGTTTTAATTTCACTTACTCAAGATTAATGTCACTGGGGTCAAACACTTTGCCCAAAGAGAAGTAAAAAAATAATTTCATAATCAACTTCCCAAAATATATTCATACTTAAATCAGAATTACTGTGTTTGGACATAACACCATATAAAGTGAAATGAAATAATGCATAAACTCTTATCAGCGGATTCATTATCATCCGTGTTTCCATTATTCAAGAATAAAGTCCGGGAAGCTCGTCCCTTTCAGTGAATAAAGACATTCAATGAATGTCACAATGTTGAAGCAGTTAATTAGAATTCATAGAATTGAACGTCAGAAGAATTTTCTCAAATTTTGAAACATTTTTTTCTAGCCTTTTTTTGATAGAGTTTGTATAGTGGTACGTTGTCAGGCAGCTATAGGTAGAAAAGATTGATGATCATTGTGACTGAAGAAAATATGCTCAATAAATATTCGGTTCTATCAAGCATCGGAGTACGACATGATTTTCGATGTATCTCACGCACATCTGAATTTACTTGGAATAATTAGGATCTTGAGGTCAAACGAGTTAATTAACAGCCAATCAACGTTAATCTTAAAGGCCAGGAACCAGATATTAGGATAGGTAGGGTAGTGATATCATAGCTCCAGCTATCCGATTTATCAAGGGCTACAACCACACCTTTGATCTCCTGTGAAATTACCTAATTTCTTTAATATCAGGGATACGAAAAGAGCGGATAATTCTAATCGGAAGTGAATGCCGTTTTTAAGGTAGTGCGAACTTTGCCTTTCCATCGAACCTGGAATCTTACTGCAACATTTGGCCGAGGTGTCAGCCGTCACGTTGTCTCCTCACCATGGTCGTCACCCCAAAGTGTCATGGCGTGAGGTCCCTTCGCGAGGTCTAGCAACCATGAGATTGGGGTGAGATTTCTACCCACCGTCTACACACCCCTCAAGCCGCGCGACTATAACACACTCCCACAGAAGCGTCATCCGTTCCGTCCACCCTGTCTGTCACTCAAGCTACCCAGGGTGGTATACAACCAGTGCAGGGGATGTATTGTCTGTTGGAAATAGGATGAGGGATGCTGCGAGCCAAGTTCTAGCTGATAATCCTGAGGAAGAAAGACTTAGTAAAGAACTTTCCGGATTTATTTCAGATTTTTTGTCTTCCAGATTTTCTTACGCTCGTTTCGTCCTCGAAGAATAACTCGTGTGAAAAAACTACCGACTTGATGTTTTTCACGTTTCTGTTAAAATCTCATTAATGTATAAATCGTACAGATATATTTTTGCCACAAAATATTTCCACTGATTTAGGAAATTGTAAGTGTAATTTTTTTCCAGGCATATGCACGACGTTGATTTATTGATCAATATTTGAGATTTTATAATAGATTTTTCAAACACGGCGCTCATGGGCCGCGTTTAAATGGAAAACAAGCCTTACTATGCAGACGTTGCATTACGATGCACTATGCTAAGCGAAGTCAATTTTATTCTAAGCGGACAAGAGTTTGGCTTGGCGTGGAACGTGACTCCGTTTAGCATAGCGTTGGAGGAATTGTCGCCCCGGCCACTTCACCCCACTACTCTTCACTTCACTTCACTTCACTTCACTTCACTTCACTTCACTTCACTTCGCTTCACTTCTCCCTTGATTGAGGTACATGCGAGCAACTTGACTAGTCCGTGCTACTCGAACGCAGCATCCTGCTAGCGCTAGTCATCTTGTTGCACGCAGATTATAATTGAAGGTACAAGGACGACAAACATCGTCTGGTGCCAGAGGTCAACGTGTACCTGTAGTCAGAAGATTGAAGGAGAAGAAGAAGAAGAAGAAGAAGAAAAACTGATTCATTTCTGGTAGGGATTGAGCATTGTGCAGGCTAACCGATCCCAGCGATTCTTCTTTCCACAAATACGTATAAAACTCGAGTTTTTCATTTTTACCCATAGAATACATTCAACATTGGGTCAGCAAAAAGAAATATATCTGAAGCGAATGTTTCCAATATTATTCCCAAGGCTGTGTGTCAGTCTATGACAAATGTTGAAAAAAAGAAGACCACTGGGCGGCGGAAGAGCAAGCCGGAAGAAGAAACGAACTCTAAACCAACTTGCATTTTTCAACGTCCAAAGTTTTTCCCTTGCCACAGGGGAAGGCGAAAGCTCATGATGCAAGCTTTAAAGGGGAGCATCTCGTGTCTCGGAACAAAGTTCGCTTGCGAAACGTACGTGGGGAATAGGGTTTTCACCGAGTGATACAGATATGTAGATAAAAGGCCCGGCTCACTCCATGGATTTAATAGATCAGGGAATTATAGAATTAGAATGGTACACGTATATTCTGTTATCGGCGTAACGCAGAGTAGCTATTTTTAAACCGTTTTTTAGATCATGGGGGTTGATTTCTCCGTACGGGATGAACCCGGCTAAAATAAATTCAGACGTATCCTAGTACACTACCCCATGGGATTTCCATAATTTGAATTGTAAAAGTATTCAGCGCCTACAATTGCAAACCCCTTTCCTCAACAGAATTATACATTCCGCCCCCATGCCGACGATGTTACACAATAATTCAAACTACCCAACCATGTCCTCGCTGCTTAATAAATCTTCAACTCTTTATGCCAATAGAATGAGATTCTACAACAATAGTCCTTGGAACGCATCACCTTATGATTTTAGCAAGGATTCCCTGCTTCAAAATATCACAATCAGATATGCCCCCCATGAAACTTTCCTTAAGCTACGCAGCGAGGGAAGGATCGGGGAAAGGAATAGGTCATAAAATAAGCAATTTCCAGTACCTAACCGACGCTCAGCTCTTCTGAATAGATGCTATTGCATCGATTTTTACCTATAACTTGCGTGTACTCATAGTTCAGTGTATAGGATAAGGATAGTGTTGGTGAGTATTCATATTACACGAATACATGTATACGTGTATATACTTACAGTTATGCCAATACCATACACGCGTGACGTTGAAGCCTGTAATGAGCTGGTGTCCGGCGGTCTGTACAAGTTAATTAATCCTCCGGAGACCAGACATGTACGTGAGAAGGTGATTATACAGCGCTGCGCACGCGTCTCGCACTATTTGCGCCACCTACGCTAAACAGCTACTGGTCATCCGCAACACACAATCATCAAACCGCATTTAAATACGCGTTTTAATCACACAATAAACACTCACAGTCACGCATCGTTTTAGGAGAAATTAGACAGACCATAAACCATGACCCGTACTTTCCCCGCTACGCACTGACCCTTCACTGAATATCTTAATCATATCTTAGTTACGTCAAAATCGATCTTTTCCGTACGTTTTTGGATTGATCTCTGCGATATATGGACTGGAGTCGTCCAACTTGCTAAATTATGAAGAGTTGTATCTGGGAAAGATACCGAATAGAGTAAATGCAGATAAAAAGATGGACCACGTCTTTGCTGTCGAAGGATGGGCTTGACCGATGTTTTTTAATGACTTGACGGAGAATATTTCCATATCATTTCAATCCAAATTTCGAAACTTACGAGACTCACAAAATGCTGTGACTTTGGTTAAAAATGTTGGAACTAGATTGCGTCTTTCTCAGCTTTCGGATGCGACCGAATATTGATAATGTCTGAGATTTCGAAGTTTTATGAAGTTGCGCCTGAATTAAACCTGATCAGGGCAACCGAGGAAGACCCGCTAATATTTGTTCATGAACAGCTTATAGTAGCAGTGACAGCTAAACGCCATTCGGCTAAAATGTTCTGGCTCAAAATGTCACTCCGGATGACGTCGCTTTGATATCATTTACGGGGCCGAGATTAGAGCTATGCAAATCCGGAACTGGAGTACCGAAAAAATCAGAAAAAGTCCGAGAATTTAATTAAATACCTAGAATTCAGAATTTGGAAATAACGTATGCGGTCCTTCATCGTAATTGCCGTCATCACAATTGAAAAAAAGTATTTTACACCGAAGTTCAGATCAAAGTTATGAAGTGTAATAATGGAACAAGGAACGATAATCGCAATGACCGCCAAGACCGCGAATTATCGATGAAAGTAATGACTAGCCCTGATACATCTCCAGGGTCCTCAAAACCACACAAGCATCGCACACACTCATCCAGACAGAGTAGACAGCCTCTTGAGTCTGTCCCTTTAGCTCCCAATTAGTCTCTGTGTCTAAATTCGCTGAGCTTTACCGTACGTTGCTTACAGAGCAAAATTCTTTCAAGCGTTGCAGGGCCCATATCGTAAACCCTTTGTGTAAGGTGTTTTATGCTACAATCTGTAGTATACTATATAGTATAAATTATATCGTGGAAAGGCAATGGCAGATCATTTAGTGGGCTTTTCAAGAGGCTAGTCGTAATCGCAGCAACATGAAAATGGTAATATCGCTGAAGAAATTATCCGGCTTTGAAATTTTAGTACCATGGTGTATAGGCACTACCCTGTCGAGTGGGCTCGGTGGAATTGGCGTAAAGCAAAGGAACGGAAATCCAGAACCTCCGGGGTAATTACCTCTAAAACGGAAGCGTACCCTAATCCTTACCCTCCTAGTTTGCCCCTGCCCCTTCTCAGCAAACCTACCGCTCCTGGCACGCACATTAGCGGCATGTGTGCCGACTGCGTGCGACGTGATTGATTCGCTTGGCGTGTGGCGGAGGCTTTCGCTTTGCTCTCCTCTGTACAGACCTGTATTTACGTCGCTTCTGCCTGCAAGCTGAGGCCTCTGAATAGCTGCGGTCGCAAAGCAATATTGGCCACATTTTCATGTCTCATCAGTGCAGTAGTTCGTTATATACTCGTATGTGTACATATAATGCAGAACCGCAATCCCTGTGCAGTATAGAAATATATACATACCATGTGAAGTGGGAACGAAGTACAAAGTAGAAAAGATTTTTAAAGAGAATTTAGGATCTGGTTTTCGTCGAGCATGGACCTCCGGAGAGGCAATATAAGTCGGGAGTCATGCGAACGGATATCTATAAATTACTGTGGGTGACGGACACGCAAATCTTTTGCTTACCATCCCCTTCTCGAGTGCTACGGAGTAGGTATATACATATAGAATCCATCTGTTTCTGTTCGCGCCTTCAGAGTCCGATAGGAATTTCAGAGACTTAACACACACCCAAAAGGAACGGGGAAAAGAATTCAGGCAGAAATTTACACGTTTATTCGACTGGTCATCTCGTCCAAAAGTTGACGAAAGAATTTGGTAATAAGATTATGATAATGAATGATTGACTTTGAGAGGATTCAATATGAAAAAAAATGTATCATGTTAAATAGCTGTTTCACGATTTTTCTGGCTTATTTTTTTGCCTTCCTCTGGTTAATATCCGATTCCATTTACTTTTCATCATTTGTCAAAATGCTGAGCTTGAAATTACAAGACGTTAGAAATTATAATGGATCGAAGTAGGGTACCTAAACATGGGATATCAAAACACGCGTGATTTACAGCTGGTATAAATCTGGCGTTTATCTTCTTTGTTTCTTCCAAGAAAAAATGAAAAGATTAATAAGATTCGGGAGAAAAAGCCATGCAGTAATTATACGTCCTGAACGTTAGGAAATTCCTATCTCTGCACGAAGGTTCGTTCATTTTATTTTGTATAAATAATGAGCACTTGCTCTTCGACATTGATTAAATTTATTGCTTTGATACGTAGCCGTTTGTGCACCCTTGTATATTACCATAACCGTATGAAGGCGAAAAAGCTTCGCTTTGAAAATAAAGTTAACTAAATTTTTTTGCTTCATCAACAAAGTTTACAAAATCTGAAGCTTTATTGATACCACTCTGAAATCAAAGTGGTAAAAGACTATCGATAAAAGAGGCCACACGACACAACGCAGCATCCATAGGTGATTCTGTTTCAGCACGATACCTTTGCTACCATCCTAGAACATTATAGGATGGGATACAATCCGCCAAAGATCATGTACCAGCGAACAGCTTCCACTGATGCTGGTAGAAATAGCCGAAATCTGTTACATCGACGTCATAGTACCGACGCTCCCATATACCTCCAGCCCATATTATACACAGCAGCAGAAGATGAATGGTCCATATTACTCTGATGGTAAGGCTGGTGCTCTGTAAAATTATCGAGCTTGCACAAAACGGCTTACCCATTTGTACCAGCAATGCATAGGGGTGGTGTTTCGGGTTCGCTGATTCCATCGGTGAATAACTCTTCGTGAAAAATTTTGGGACCAAAAAAAGCTGAAATGCATTACTTGTTGAATTATTATACGTAAGTAGACCTACAATCCTGACAATAGAACTGTGATGAACGAGGAAAATTTTGGACTGCGTATACCATCAGTATTAGTGGGTCCCCAGAAATCCAGAATTATTCTTTATTGACGGCCAATACCTGGGCTGTACGAATGTTGAAGATCGTAGTCAATAAAGTTTCGACTATTCGTTGACCCTCGAAATGAAATCCAGGATATTGTGGAAAAGAACTTCTCCAAAATCTCTTTTTGGAATAAAAAAATCACGAGGAAAATTGCAAAGCGTGGTCAGACGTAATTGTGCGGCCGGAAGTGTGGCTTTGGTTTTCCTTCAAACGCATACGTAATCGAGAAGGGCAGGACATCAAAGGCTGGACATACACCCTGAGATAACGCTTTTCAGTTTTTGGACAACGACCATATAACCCAACAACTATCTACCGTATTTCCTATCGTAGTTCCGAAAAGTATAAAAATATTCAAAAGTCAAAGGGACTGGATGCTGGCTGGTTGAATCGATTCGTAATTTTAAAAATGCTCCTCCATATACCCTAACACAAATTTCGGTATATAGACTTCAGCTTCGACTATCGACATACCTAAATTTCGGTCGTTCGGTTGATACATCAGTTCGGAAATTCGAAAGGATTCAAAGAGAGGTATGGTATAAGTAACTCGAGATCCCGGACAAATGGGGCTGATTGACTCGGGGTTTCTTCTGACATTCAAATAGGCTTCACACATGAAAGGTGTCTGCCTCTTTTCACCCTCCTCTCAATTTCTCTGCCACCTTCCTCCCACGCGAACCGAGGCGCCCACCCTCACAGTCGTCTATTCATTCAACGTTAGCCATTCAAAGGAACCATTTATCAACATATTTGATATGCTCCTGCGTTATGCCAAGAAACGGCGAAGCCAGCTCAGACTCCATTGAAATAATATGCTAATCCCGAGTGGTAGAGTTTAAAAAGTGCGCCGATAAATTCTCGGGACTTTTGACGTAATTTTTCCCTTCTTAGAGAACTTCTGAAAAATTCTTTTTGTGCGGTTTCCGTCTTAGAGACTTTACTTACGAGCTTTACAAGTTTGATATGCTTTATAGGCTGAATTTATTATTGCATTAACCTTCCGGATCGTCAGTAGAAAATAAAAAAAAAAAATCGATACCAAGTAATATCGCAGGATATCCCTTAGAGCCAGCTACGGAACTTTGGATCATCAAAAATTAGGGCTAGCATACCGGAAACGGAACGATTAAATTGAGCTTTTAAATTTCATTGAATATCTTCTAATTTTCCTCAATACCCGCCACGCGAACACCATGTATGCTATAATTGAGAAGTCATCAGTGAACTCCACGAGATGATTGACGATAAAAATCTTGTTCAGCACTTATTCGTGTCGTTAATCGTTCGCATTAAATTAACATTCGATTATATGTATGTATGCTCGATGTATATCTGATAAGTGATTGGATCTCGATGCTCAACGTTGGATGTCATCTTATAAATATCTCTACTATATATAGTTATGTTCGGGGTGACGCATACCCACATATTTATGCACCCCCGCGGCATATACACCCAGTGAAAACCCAACCTCATACATATATCGGTTCTATTAGCTGAACCGCAACCACACTAATAGGGGAACCGCAAAGTTAAGCACAGTTTGCCCTCGATCACGGGTGTACCTTCGACTTATAGATCCTACGTGGCTCTGTATGCTTGCAGGTGATCCCTGAGCCTCTATATTGGGCTGTGTAATTCAGCAGGTGTCACTTTCTTACGTGAATTCTGAATCTAGCTTTGAGTTGTCGTTAAAAAGAGCATTAGACTAATCCGGGTCATTCAATTTTGAAATGCTACGTCAGCCAGACATTTTCAAGCATATTGGGTGGTGCTTCCATTTACTTAAGCCTACTTTCCCCTAAATTTTGAACCCCCTCTACAGCCTCATCTTTATCGTCACCAAACCAAAGCACACTCCTTCATTATAGCCACTTGAGCTTTTCCAGTTAAGATTACGACTTCTTCTTACGCCGACCATCCCTGATGGGTTCGGTTATTAGGATCAGAGTGCAGATTGCCTCCGCGTGGAGCCAAATTTATGGATGACGGTAATGGTTTGGGCTTATTGAATGGTCTCTTATATTCTTTGAGCCTTCATCTATACCCAGTAGAAAGTGAACTTTCTCATTGACCAGCCGCTGACCTTTTTTTTGTCTTCCGTTACATGATATCTACCTCAAATCACTTACTCTTCTCAACAAGAAGGTATCATCAGTGACGAAACATTCCTTTTCCAAATCTTAACGATCTTCTAGCTCCTTTCGATTCTGTAACATGTCTGGAAATTTCGAAAATCGATGATGTATTTTGAGAATCCTCATGCTTCTGACGAATTATTTTGTCTCTCGTACTTTGGGAAACTTTTGGAATCGAGATGTGAAGGTTTGTTCGAAAAATTTATCCTTCCGTCCGATTTCTCTTACAATCAGACTCGCTATTCGCGATATTGTTTATAAAGTATTTCTTATAGCATCGCGAGACTGAATGGCCAAGATGTATTCATCCATGTATGAATATATTAATACATATATCCTGCGTATATCTATACTTAGTGTTTAGATGTAAGTGTATTTTTATGTAACGATATACGAACAATACCATATACGTGTGTATATAGGCGCGAGTCAAGGCGTGGGCGAAGGAAAGCAATCGAGGCATACGCCCCGCGATTTAAGTCGTCAACTTTTATGGGGGTAGTTTTCTTGGAGATGGCCCACAGCCACATAAAAGGGGGCAGTGAAAGGGGGCTAGAGGAGAGGAGTTTGTGGTAATATGGCGGCTTCCAGGGGAATATGGCGGCAAGTGTATACAAGAGATAGCGACAATATTGAAGCTCGGTGGCAAAGAAAACTCGACAGCGTTTTGCTTTTTCCGTGCAGCCGACGAGCACGCGGTTCTATCCAGCTATGATAGTATTTTTATTAGCGATTCAAAACTGCGTTGCCAAAATATGTCAGAACTTTTACAATTCTTGCAACGTCGGGTATCAAGCGGAGTGATTGGTTCACCGCCCGATTTTCAACCCCTTTCAATTAGAACAGGGTTTTCTTTTTGTCCTCCTTTTTTTTCTGATACCTTTGTAAACTCAAAAAATAAATTTATCCGAATGTGGTATCGCGGATTTGGGCAAAGATATGTGCCTAAGTCAGAGCGCACTTAACGCCCTTTTATACTTCCGCTGATTGCATCTCGCATTTGTGTCACGCCCTCAGAGTGTCCAGTCGATATGCCTGCCTGACAAAGTGGAACTTGGTATTCCGAACACTTCCCAAACGTCGGCAGACGGATTTGTGAAGGACTGCTGGAAGTCTGACTGTGTCTGTATGTTAAAGTTGGTCAAATCGCTTTCGGACGATTGCTGCGACCCGGAATACTAAAACCACAGGGAAGATCTGCTCCCAGGTCCCGAAACTCTGGGCCCCTAGGCAGACATAAGACGAAATAAACGTTCCACTGTTGGTACATGCTGCACCATGTATCGTCATCGACTAGCTTTTACATAAAAGTGCTTAAGAGCTTGATTACTTTTTGTAGTACCAAAATCAAGATTCATCAGAAATTGACAGCATTTCATTCGACATGAATAAACTAAATCGGCATAAAATTATCCAGATACTATGTCGATCGTGCAGCCCTGTACGAAAAGTAAGGAAGGTGGCGAGAAGCGGTACCACCTTTTTGTTATCAGCTCGACACAGCACGCGAGTTTTATACCAATGACACCCGGGTGCCTGTCGATATCTTATTCAATACGTATTCTTGGGACTCTCACGATCTTAGGACTCGAACCCGCATAAAAACTTACGAGCTGTATTTCGAGTTGTCACGAAAGTGTTTCCCCGCAGATATCTACTCGGCTCAAGATCTGTCTGTGACGCACTGCCTGCCAATTTTTTTTTTCTTTTCATTTCATATCATCTTATTCGTAACGAGAGTTTTTCAACCGTTGAACACTCGTAAAAAAAAAAAAATAATAAATTTGTTTCTCTTCACTTGAATTTTGGATTTAACTAATTTGATTCGAAATCTGGCATAGGATTTTTGAAATTATTTATAATGATTTATATTTGACGAATTTGTATATACGCGTTGAATAGAGTTGAAATACTTTTAACAGCGAGTGTACCTGCTCTGATTTACTTCCAACCGATTCGCTAGGAAATTGAATTACCCCTGCGGTGAGTGGCGAGGTACCCCGAATTAAGAAACACTGAGATTTGCGGGAAATATCGGCGAGATATAAATCAGGGCTGCTAGAAACTTTTTTATAACTATTTTCCATTCGTTACAGTGGAAATCAATATTATCGCTGTGTACGAGAAACGCGTGAACCAACGACCGAGAGGTATTGCAAATGAAATAGAGAAGAAAGAGGGAGATGGGAAAAACGTACAACTTTGAATTCGCATGTTCTAAATCCAAACCCATCAGATATATTGCCGAAATGATAAAATCACATGAAAACCCACAAAACACCGTCGATAAAGAGGAAAAAAAAAAAACACCACATACATAGGCTATTACGTGAACTATGGACGTCCAGAAAATATGGAATATCTAGACAGTTAAAACTTCCTTTGAGCGCCCATAAAAGACTAGCTCGGCATTCTGTTACCAAACACTTATACAGATCTTTATTTCTCTAACTTTATTATAACAGTATTGCCAATTAAAAATCGTGGAACATAAAATGATATATCTACCAATAATAATGGAGTTCTGTGGATTTTGACCAGTCCTCCGTCTTCCTTATCCGGCGATATTAGAATGTAGATTCTTCGGTAAAATCGCGTTTCATATAATCGGTATTAATCGACAACCAGTATCTAATCTGAGGACGTTCTCCATCCGAACAAAGTCTGAATGCATCTAGGAAGTTGTGGTTAATGGGGCTGAATCACAGATTGCGTAGCCCCTAAATTTGAATTTATTATCAACCCTTTCCTAGTGGTTCTGCACTTAGGGATAATGATTCTGCTTGGTTGACTAAAATATTTATACCCACGCACGGAGTCGGGAAGGAGACAAATTTATATCGTCGTTGCGGAGTGGATTCCGTTAACTGCAAAATTTCCACAAAGATTTTCTTACGGCCCTTTAGATATCGGGAATCGTATCAACTCGAATCAAATAGGTAATAATAGTTTTACGAGCTGGTCGTTGGACGATTATCGCGAACGTTAACAAGAAGGTGTTGATAGTGGCGTTAGTCAAACGACCCACTGTAAAATCGAACATGGTCGAATATAAAGGTCCTTCGCAGACACGAGGACATCCTCGTTTCGTGGGGGAATCCCGGTATCCCCGACTCCGGACGTGAGGACGGACGTACAATATTCAAGAGCATTATTTGGCACGGTGGTGTTCGCAAAATGTGCGAACCTGATATCGGAGTAATAAATCAATTATAATATTCCACGCTTGGCTTCGGGTATCGGTTATTAGTAAAACCCGTCGGCACTCCGGAAGGTGGCCATATATCCATTTCGTGTTTCTCTCTATTACAAATTTCACATTTTCCCTCTCCTTTTCGACGAAGCTTCGTCTGCTGGCTCACTACGTAACCCGGGGATTCCCACTTCGGCGAACCCCCGACGTACATTAGTCACTCACTTTATTCGATTTGCCGATTTTCACCAAGATCGAGAGTGACGTCGTGCAGCCCAAAAACCTGAACCCCATACCAGCCACGAATCCTTTCATCTCACCTTCTCGAGGCTAATGCGTTCATTTGGACAATCCCATTTTCTACAAATCGTGGAAAGTATAAAGAGTTCTCACAACGTGGATTGAACTTATACATTTTCTAATGTGGGAAGCGTGCTTCTGTGATCAGTAATAATTGATATTTTTATACCGGACGAGGGAAATTTCGAAATTTCAAACACAAAGGGAAAGGTATTTTTATCAAGAGCGTTGCATATTGGTGTTGAGATATTCGATGCTTTAACGTTCGGCGTGGTTACTGAAGGATGCTTTTCACGATGTCCAGTATTATCTTCTCAGAATCGTGAATTTTTTCTGACCATCCGTCCAGTCATCGAGTTATTGTAGAACAGGAATTTGGAATAAAAGCAAGCCTCTTTTGCATAGTCTAAAAATTCCGATGCCTTTTCTCATTCCCTTTAGTTTCCCTCTGGTTCAAACTGCGAACCAGCCTCGGTCGCTTCCATCCCCGCTTCCGATGCAAATTACAATATTTCCGAGCTGTTCGTTCGGATATGAAAATATATGCGCCTCTTGATCAAAATAAAAATTATTTCAAAGTGATAGAAACTACGGAATTCTCTAGGCGGATATACCTACACTTATATAGACACGCTGCGTGTACGTCCAAAAAATTGTGTTGTAATTATCATAACCATTTCTTTTTTTGTTTTGTATTCTTTTTTTCATACGCGATTTCTCTTTACATGAAACCCGTAAAACTAATTCCCCGAACATCGCAAATCCGTTGTTACGAGTTGCGGAGCAGAAAAACGAAATGTTAGCGGTGGTGGCGGTGAAATCAGCTTAGCTGGTAGAGATGACACCAGGGCGCAGATCTCGCTCCTGCATTTTCGAGTTATGTTTCCCACGCGGCCGATACATCCCTTCAGCCAGTTTTCTGTGTTTTTTATACTTCATGTTTTTCATTTTACGCATTTTAGCCTTTCTGCGTTTGCCTCCGTCTCCTCGTTCCGTAATCCGCTCTTTTCTCTGATCCCCAGGCAATATTTAGATAAAAACGCGGACGTGCTGCGACTATGAAACGAAGAGATACAAAACGTGATCAAGTCTCATTTCGTAATTAATTACAACCAGCGATTATACGAGTCTGAACTCTGGGCTGCATATTACATGTGTGGTCGTTATTACAACGGTTTCTATAATTTCAAAGATTTTTACTAACCTCAGTATTTTGTGAAACTATATATTTTCACTCAAGAATATTTCCTGCCAAAAGTCTTCCATTTTTTTTATAAACGTCTCCGTTTTTACGCCCACTTTCAACGCGTCTCTCTGAATCGAGATAAGTGCCTGCGAAATCTTTTCAAATGAGCTTCTTTAAATATTCTTGAAGCATGAAGACCGCAGGAATACGCCGTGATTGATAAGATAATTATTTACCGTCTTTTGTTATTAAGACTTGAGGAAATGTACGCGTCAGATTTTTCATACAAATCGTCGGCCTTAGGCACCGCGTCCTATCTAAATAACCAACTAGATTTTGTTACACGCGGAATCTTGATATGAAATAAATCGCGAAGTGACTTTTTTCCTGATTTCAAACTTGAGAATTTGTGGGCAAAATTTACTCCCAGTAAAGTTCATCAAATATTAATTTCCTCAAGATAGTGTAGGCGAATGAAATTGATTCTTTTTCATTTTTCCTGTTTATGATATTATAGAGGATCTCGATGGCAGTCGCCATTGTAACCGGTTGGCAAAGTACTTTGAGTACTTTGATTTTGTTTTGAAAATAAATAGGAGTCCTGCACAACGGTGGGACAGCGTTATTTTCCGGCGTGTTGCACTTGAGCCGCTTTCGTTCGCTTTCGTCCAACCTCGAAGTTCGCGATTGCCTCGCCAGCTATAACCACGGCGTATTTTAATCTGATGAAACAGATTATATCACCCTCCGAGAGATGTAAGTAAAAAACCGCAATATGAGGCATCAGCGAATATATCGCTTCGTAGAATCACTCACGCCGTAAATAACGCGAACCTATCGCACCTATCAGATCTACAGCTCTCGCATTTTGTGAATCATTTTTAGCGCTCAATTCTGAACTCAGTGGTCGAACTTTGTTCAAAAAATTATCTAAAAAAAAAATTCGAAAATCACTAAACGAAGGCATCGTTATAATCTCAAGTCAAATTCTCTCGTAACCAGTCAACGCATTTGATGACTTCCTCGGTGAAACTGCTCCAGTATATGATTATTGTTTTTTTCCTTTCCACGGGATTCTGCTTCTCAGACGTGGCGGTTTTTGGACCAGGGCAGGAGGGCTTCCCTCAGCTCGGGTCAGGCAGTTGAGTCGGCTCCCTGTCGCACCGCATGAGCGTCTCTTCGCTTTGCCTTATTCTAGCGGCTACTGTCCCCTTCCATAGATTCCCTAGGGCACTTTTTACGTCACTGAGCCGCGTCAAATGTCTCAGCAGTATTATCTGTTAACATGATCCCTTGGGTGCTCATCCCGCCTGTGGACATCTTCATCCTATTTAATGCAGCGTCTCGTTCAATACTGGAATCGATATTTTTGATAATTCGCTTGAATTCGGATGAAGTGTCTGCAGAAATTTGGTAGAAATGATTTTTTTTTTAATCGAGAGTTTGCAGTTATGACGATTATAACAACGTTTACCGAGTCTTGTCGATATTTTTATTTTTCTAAACTATTTTCCAACGTAAATTCACCGGCGACCCAACACCCCATACCCAATGGCAATTGGGAACCGCTTTTGAACCGCCCGGTCACCTCGCTCTGGCGAGATCGTCTCTTTGTCGCTTATTGCCGGGATGATGGAGTCTCCGTAACTCGATTCTGGGTTCCATCTGAGATAGTGAAAATCTCTCGCCTTCCCACTCTGCCAGTCAATAAGGCAATTCACTGACCCAAATTGACCTATTGCTCCGAAAGAATAGCTTTTAAAGAAGGATATTTTCGTGGGCTGCTACCAGAGTTCGATATCTTTCTTTCCCTCTCGACCTTTCATATTCGCCCCTCTGCCCTCACTCACTTTCCGAGTCTTTTTTAAATTCCATTTAAAACTCTCACTCCGAGAACTTCCAGAGTTTATTGAAGGTTCGTTTCCGGAGCGTCAGACTTAGGGAATCCTTTTTATTGTAACAAGTATCGGTTTTTATCACTGGAAATAATAGAATAGGGAGCTTTAATAATCCGCACGCATTGCAGTAGCCCGATGTTTTGACACGCCCGCAATTATTGCAAAGTTGATTCCGACAGCCCCTTATAGATCAAGATCCTTATCCGTCCGTAAAACTAATCCTATCGGAGCTTTCCGAACCTAAAAAATATTTTATGAGCTGCTTATACGTTCCACTGGTCACCCTGCAGGCCGAATCCAATTTTGAAGATATCATCTTTAGTATAGGGATCAGGTGTTGTCCGTTTATCATCTTTCCTGCAAGTGGCCATTCTCACCAGAGGACCACTCCTGACTTAACTTTCGGGAAACAGCATCGAATTTATATTTGATATTCAAATGTCCGCGAGGATGAGAAGACTCAGATAATAACTCGGGCATTTCAACGCTCCTATAGTAATTATAATGAATCATTTCTAAGACAATGACGCCCAGTGTCAACTGATAACTTCCGTTCAAGAGTTATTACCATATTTAGTATTTTCCTTGCTTCCTTATACAGATAAAATACTTTATAGCAGGGAGGAATTAACCCTTGATTTCTGAGCATTATTCTTCCCGAGCCTCTTAAGATAAAGGGGTTCGTATCTTAAACACATAATGGCTGCTGAAGAAGGGCACTACGCTCTTTACAAAATGGAACAAGGGAACAGCGTGCCATCCAGTACGTACGATTTATGATTTTTTTTATTAAAACAACAAAAACAAAAAAATTTCAAATAAAAATCCCCCACAAAATTAACGCCATGAGTATTGCAGGAAAAATCCATATCTCTTTTTCTCATTCAAGAAGACACACAGAAATCTGGAATAACTTTCTCTGTACCCGCGTACACGGATACTTTGCAGACCAAGGATTATGGCACCTTGTACTTCTCACAGATAAATTCTATATACGACAATGTGCGAGAGTATTTCAGAGAGAGAGAGAGAGAAAGAGAGAGAGAGAGAGAGAGAAGGAGTATCCATATTCATCAAGCTTCTATGTTCGGTTAGCTCAAATTCGAGGATTAGCTCGAAACCTCGCGCTTGACACAACCGCGGCCCGCCGTATTCTAATCCGGGCATCGTGACGTCATATTGCATAACAATTAATCAACGAGCGATAACCCAACCGCCACGCTAGGCACCACGGTACTGTCGAGTTGTCGGAGTGGGAAGCTGTGATAATCATTTCACGGGGCAGCTTAAAGTGCCACTAGTTAACGGTAAGCCGATTTAAAACCGATTTAATATCCAGGATAATATATACTAGATCTCATACTGGTCGAGATGTTCGTTATATTATGTAGGTGCGTCTACCATCCTCAGTTTGGGCCCTAAGGAAGCATGTGACCCTACCAGTTCGAAGACATCAGAAGATGTGTCTTTGATGAATTGTGAAAATCGGAAAACGATCCTTTGCCATGTATCTGGTTGAAGATGACACAAAATAAATCGTACTACTCATTCATCGACTATTATGAGCGTAACTAATCCTTCTTTTCTACGGGGTGATATGAGTCATGCATGTAGTATAATCCACACTTCGGAAAAATCTCCGCGAGTCAAGATCACTCGACGAAAATCCTCTTTGTACTCGTTTCAGCGGGTGGAATCGCAAATCCTAGCAAATAAGTTTTCCTGGTTTGTACCGCAGCAGCTAACCCTTGGTCTCGTACTAGGGGGTCCTTTGGTTACTTTTACGCATATGACCCCACCTCTACTTTCGCGACCACCGATACCAGCTTCCTACATCTCTCTGTAGTTCTAATAGGCGGTGGCACCCGCCACATGCTAATGCGTAATGCCGATCAAACAACTGTTTAAGCAACCTCGAGTTAAGTGCGCCTATTCTTCGAGGGACCTGTTCTATCCGGGCCAATATGGGGGTGGTGGACATAGTTTTGTCCACTCTCTACGTATCACGTTGCACATATATCCACACGTTCATTTTCATCCGTGAAAATATCGCTTGCGATTTTATCTCAGCTGTTGCAAATTTTCCCTAATAATTACCTCCGTATGTCGGCAATGAGAATGAAAATGGAAAATTTGAAAGTGATTATTCATCGACTACATTCAGTCGGTGGTGGACAAAAGTTCTTCGTCGGTGGAAGCGTATATTCCATTTTCAGAGTACGCTGATTGGGGACAGATGCACCAGGAGGGGCAGCGTCGGTGCACGTCGACGAGGGCGACCCCATATCGCGGATGGGGTACCGTCACAATAACCTAGCAGTACAATACCGCACTGGCTCTCTAACTCCGGGGTACCTCTACGATGTCCAAACCCCGAAACGGGCAAGCCTCGAGGTCGATGGTGCGTAACAAAGCGCGGTGTTCGCACTCCCGCAAATATGTTGTTAACGTTCATGATGCCCACACCGGCGCTGATTCAATGCCGATTTTCAGCCGATAGTTTGAAGTTAATAATCGCTACGATAGCGCGAATAAATTTTTTCGATTCCGCTGAAACGAGTTTACTTATAACTAAAAAATTTCTAATGCAGTTCTAGTATTTTTATTGGCAATTTTTATCGCGGAAATGAATGAAGAGTGAAACTTGAAGTAACGAGAGGGTTGATCGGCGTGGATCTGAATGTGTAGGATGGTTGATGAGTTTGTATTTCCATAAAATCTGTTACACGCATGATCGCTTGAAATTCTAATTAAATGGCAGATTCGAGAGCTGCATCCGCGAATCGTACCTATATGCAAGCCTAAGCCAGGAGATAGCAATAATATCGACCGGCGAGGAAGTTAATTAAATTAAAATACTGGTATAATAGCGTGGCAGATGGCCTGGCCAGAAATACAACTTGCATGGGGGGGTTTCGGGGGTGAAACCCTCGACTATGTACCCCCTCCAACACGCCATAATACGTAACTCGTTTAGTGCTGCAGGTTGACAAGAACGCGCGACCCATGAAGGGAAAGGGGAGCGATTCAGCAAGGTTGGTCTGGGTTGGGTTAGGATAGCCAAAAGGTTTAAAGCCCTTCTTTCATTTTTTTGCCATCTCTCTTCCTCTCAAATACGGAAGTCGTAAGGGTTGACTACGAATTGAAAATGAACTCGCCTGACAGCGTTTGTAATAATTGTTCATTTCGGGATAGAGTTTGGTCCAAGATTGTTCACTTTCGTAGCATTTTGAGCCACATGATCCGTACGTAAGTTAGGCGTAAAATTCGCGCAAGATTTTTCAAAGCTTTTTGTCCCGGTTTACAAAACTTCCAAAACTTTGCTAAACACGATAGATTTATCGGCCATAACTCATTCTGGTATGGCAAGTTTTTTTTATCTGCGTCAACTCTGCAGGCCACATGGAAAAAGAAAAAATTTAGTAAAACTTATAAGCGATCTAGAAAGTTCGACATTTCAGCAGCCCCGACTGTTTTTTCTTGAATATTTTTGTAATTAAAGTTTTTCCTAGAGTTATATAGACGTCGTTCTTTTCCGTATTGAGTCTTCTATCATCACGATTTGTGCAGAATGAAACTTCAGTCTCAATATATTAGTTATTTACCGAAGGCAATCGAATGGCTATTTACTTGGTTGGGGTGGGAACCAGTGAACGCGTAGACCGCAGTTTAGCGTTTCAGAAGACCAGAACTCCTCGTTAGCGACGTTGTAGCAACATATGCGCTGGGCAGACTCCATATGGGCTCCGCGAACCCAAATCCGAACCCATTGAAGTCTATACTACCATGGATCGATACGATTTCGTTTCGTAATCAGCCTATACTTCCAGTTCATTATCCACGCTACTTATCACAAATTCTATAATAATAATCTCAGATTGATAATGAAAGTAGAATTCTCATCAAAAGTGGTTTCCGATCGTCCAATTAACAATCTCATGCTATCGTCGTCAGTTATATTTCCAGGTAACTCGTCATCTTCATCAGATAGTGCAGCATCATTTTCTACAAGGTCCGATCGTTCTGCTGTTCTGTGATTCGACGGTGTTTAATTTTAAAGCAATCCGAAGTGACTGTCTCGCGAAACTTTTAATAATGACAAAATTTGGGCTATCATATGGACGTTGGTATTTGACGATGGTTAATATCGGTATGAAAATTGGTCTTGGTTTACCTCCTTGAATATAAATGTGAAGTGTATACACCTAACCGCTTCATAAATGTAAAATGGAAATAATACCAGGGTAGCTACCATACGAAATGCATACGAGTCGCCATAAGCGATGCGGTCAATGGTGACTTTAAATGCAACCATATGATGCAGAGGGTAAAAAACTTGCGTGTTCCATTCACACGTACATATATAGCGTATATACGTTCTGGCGTCAATATCGTCTGCGCTTAGGGTATATACGCTGCACGCATGACACGGCAAGTGTACGTAAAGCACTATATCCCGCACTAGAGCTACAGCCCACGAAGTTCGAGCAGGTTGACTAGCTTTGTCCATGGTCGATGATGACGATGCCGGGGTCGCCCCTAGCACAGATGGGCCGCTAATCTCATTGAAAACTCATGAGGACTCCGGGGGCCTATGGGGTGCTGGCGTATGGGTCTACGAAGGCATCACCGACGGGTCTCTTCATGGTACTTATATAGGTGTATATATATGTATACATATGTGTGCGTATACCTCCATGGGGGCCAGCCACCATATGCCTTGGCATACAAGACACATACGGGGGCCCTGTTTTCCTTGAGGGCGAGAGAACCAGAACGTGTGGGCACCTCGGCGTAACTCGGTAACGCATGTATATATGTATATTTTCGAAAAGAGCCTATCCCATGCAGGCGACAAAAGGTCTTCATAATTAACTCGTTAAATTTCAATAAATAATTATTTCACTCATATTATAACATACATATGTACATATTTAAGAGCTTGGACAATCAGCGTAGCATAACTCGGTTCATACATATTCCCCGACCACTGTCCGGGCGTCTACCTCTTGGCTCACGTTTAACAAACACAATTCGCAACGTTCGCGGCACGCCGCATGCCATACGGGGACTCTTAACGAGCGGACAACTAAGGTATGCTGCGAGGTAACTATACTATGGCTCTTTTCCCCTCACGGGGTACCAAGGGGTTCAAAACTCTCGCCGGATGCTCACGGAATTTCTATACTACGTGGGGTTTTATGCTCGTCGACCTCCAGAGTGCATCCTCCGTGTCGGAGGGAGGATCGTCGCACCTCGTGATCCCATGTCCTCAGCGGTTCCAGGGGCTGGAGTAACTTTACTCGTAAATATCCATTCCATATATCCATCTGCAGGGTAGGTATAAGTGTATTCATATTCTTCGAGTTGACGATCGTCGAGGTACCAGAGCTATATCTCGTCAAACTTTACGCTGCCGATGCACATTCAGCGGAATATATTCCCCGGGGTGGTTAAAGGGTTGTGTACACGTGACTCCGAAAGCCTATTTCAATATTTACGAACATCGTTGCTTATATTCCGAGTGATCTAGACCAGGACTCAGTCCCGTCAACCCCAAAGATACGCAGATAACGCATGGGGTCAGAGATGGGAAAGATTGTTTTCTACACTGTACTTATGGGGTGGCCCAATTGGTCGATTGAAAGATACAGTGAAACCGGATACCTTCGACCTTATGCTTCGTATAAAATCTCAAGAACTCCAGTTTTCACGTACAGTCGTACAGAAACAGTTTCGTATTGAATACGAATCAGCACATTAGCTTCTCTCTTGCCCTTTGGATAGAGCTGTAACGCGAGTTAGACATTTTGAACGCACGTTGAGATAAAATATTCAGAATTAAATACGCAGAGCCATAATGCGAACTGCACCGTAACTACCGCAAATAAATCCGAGGTCCTATAGCTATAAATTCAGCATGGGGTACCAGGAGCGAGAACGATATATAGAGAGAAAGAGGTGGACGTACCTGCGCCCGGCAAACCCCCTAGACACCACGTATCGACCATGATACCTCCATATTGTCATATGATAGATGTACTCGCATTGGGGCATATGTGAGATGAACCTGACATACTGCGAGAGTATTGTCAGCTGAGACAGGGGGCCGTGTGTTGCCATTGATGTCCCAAACTGGGCTTAACTCTGTCGAATACAGAGTTTAGCTTCTGGATTCCCTCCACGCTAGCTAGTACGCCTACACCGCAGTCAGCTTATCCGTGTCCACAATGTGCACATGTATTATACATATACGAAGTCCGTATAATAGCTGTACTCGACAACTGGCCTCTGAACCCGTCGTTATATATGTTTAAACAGGATTAACAAGTTCGGGGCATATTATAGAATTGAGGGAACCCAAAATCTGCATAATTATACGTTAGAGTCGCCTGTGAAGGAAAGCAAAATAATGCGACGGAATAAGGAACTGTTTTGGATAGATCCGCTGTTTTAGGGAGTCCATCAATCTGAAAGAAGAACCCAGGTGGTTGGTCCAGATCTATTCTGAATATGTCGACCTTGGACGACGTGGTTCGACTTGGACAAATTACCAGAAAATTCTAGCGACTAGCAGTTCTGGTTTCTCCAGGGAACATGGGAGAAAATCAAAGTCGCATCTGTGACTACTAGGCGTTGCTTTGCTCGCGGTAGTGGAACGGAGAAGGAACCGAGATGAGAAGATTGATGAAGCGAGTCTCACGAATCCTGCGTTGGTTCTCTTACATTTTCCCTGGATCTCGCAGTAGGGGTGTAAATGAGACGTTCTGTCCAGAATAAGTGGAAAATTTGTTCTAGTTGATTCCTGAACTCTCTGACTTTTGGCAAACGGTGTAGCTGACAAATGCCACGAAACGTCAACCACGTTTATAGCCCAGTGGCTCTTCTTGAACTCGTATCTCCTCGCTCACTCTTTCTCTATTTCTCTCTGATATTATCTCGCTCTGTCCTGGCTACGTTCACAGTTCTGTACGATAAATCTAAAATTTCTCGGTGTTATCGCAACCAAAACTTTCTCTACTTTCGCACCGCGCTCGTGCCGCTACCGCGACGTAGCAGTCTTGTTTTACGTAATATTTCCCTGGCGCCGTACCCGCGCACAACCTCGTTGGCAAAGAAACCAAATATGCTTCCGAGAGAATATTGTCGTTAGCATGTCTGGGGTTCTAAGTGCAATCTGGAATACCGCGGCGTTCTTTAACGGCCGACGTATATCAGAACGCTACTAATGGATCTGTTTGCCAGAAATTAAGCGATTAATCCACAACCTAGTCTCTCCGTAACATTCTGCGGGGATACAGTTAGCCAAGTATTATTTTCAAGTTCATTTCCCATCCAGGATATTTGAGGAAATCAAAAAATGCGATTCGCGTATTCAAATTTTATGAAGAATCGTAATGAGTACATTTTTATCAACGAGTATTACTGGTCAAAGCTATGCGATATTTGAACATCAATCTCTATCATTGGTTTGCATCCTGTTTTCGAATTCAGATCCGGTGAGGATCCAAGCTGTCCTTTATCAACAAGCTCCGAATAAAGATCCTGCGAATTGTAATATTCGGCATGGTAGAGAAGATCGTATAAAGGTAAGGTGGAGACGTCGTGTATTTTCCCATCGACTAGGAAATAAGAACTTTCACGTAAGACGTAAATTCTTACGGAATAGGATTCCTCTATATCTACCCTGCAGTCGCGTTATTCCGTTAGGAGGAATAGCGCACGAAGATACTTTCGCCGATGTCCTGGCGAAGGTTACGGTCCGCGACACACCGTTCATCACTAGAACCAGGGGTCCCAAACTCACGACGAAGAGGACGCCGACGAAAGTCCAGGATCCCTGAATTCTCGAGTCTCACGACTCCTGGCGCAGATCTGCATAGCCGTACTGGCATCTCGGGACGGGCGAGCTAAGTGCTGGATTATGCAAAGCAGCGGCCATACAGTATAAAAATACGGAGCGACTCCGCGCCATCTTTTCCGGACCATTCTAATAACTTCCCCACGCTTCTTGCCGCTCTTCCCTCTTCCCCATTTCCAGGTCCCTCTTCCCTGTATTCCATGCTTACCATGCTAGGGCTTCGTGGGTGCCGGTAGGGAATAAGAATTCCGCAAAAATAACCATAAAGCTGTCGGAAAACCAAAGCAGCGCAGAGTCTGGCTTGGATTATTCTATTATCCTCGAATAAAAGAGAGGCGCTCTTGAACTTTTCAGCGATATCGTTACCAAGAGGGCAACCAAAGCTTAGACATTTTTCGGACGTTCTTATTAATCGAATACCTGAAAGGCCTATTCTTCTGTTTCAATGCGGTATATGTGACACTCGTGAGATTCGAAAATTCGAAAGTTAAATTTCAGAATTTTCATAAAGATTTTCCCTTTTGGCTTCAAGCATATCTAGTAGCTTGCTAAAATCCAATTGAAAAATATCTGCCAAAGTAGCATCGAGTGTGGGTATAATCATTAATAAAAATGAAACAGGCGTTAGCGCAACACTTTTGACGCTGCAACGAAGCACATGGCCGAGGCCCTAAAGCCTAGACTTTCGCCAGTCATCGGCAACGATTAATGACGTATGAATATTTAGACATGTCGTTAACTGAACTCAACTTCCCTCGAACGAAGTCAGGCGTGAATCTACTAAGTTTCAATTACAAAGTGACAAAATGCCTCAACCAGACGGGCTGGCTCTGTACTGAATGTCAGAGTGTCACATGTGAGCGTACGATGCGTACATGGGGTTCCATATATGTTGAACCATTCTTGAGATAACACTGCGAACCGTTAAAATATGCTCATGAATGTGCACTAGTTGAGGAATGATTAATCTATCTAGATCTAAAAGCGCAGCGTGATCAAGTCTGATTTGCTCGTTTCATTCTGCCTCGTTAAGTCGTAATCTTCTTAGGCACGAATTTACAATCTTCTCGTCGACTCAACTCACGTTTTCCGCGGCTAAGAACAAGGCGGAGATAACGCTACGAGATTGCTATATAGTAGCGGGACATTAATTTCAACGTAACCTGCCCACCCACCTACCTACCCACCTATCTTCCCCACCGCGAATTTCCACGAAGGTATAGGTAGAGGTACGTACTCCGCACCGAACTACCCCTGTCGAGTGTACTTTGGTAAGGTGTTCACGTTTCGAGTTTCGCATTTCGTGTTTCGCGTCTCACGTTTCACATAAGCAAAACTACACGCAGCCACCGTGTGCACAGAGATAAGGCCGATAGCTGGAGCATCTTACCGCGGTAAGATCTGAATTACGTATCTAATTCACCCTGACGCCCCTCCAGGCTCTTGTACAGTTAAACCCGCGTTTCAAATTACGCCTCGCTACCCTTTGGTTAACTTTTGTTGCTCAAACAAAGCGGCGTAGAGATCTCTTTGCCGAAAATTAGATACCACGAAGAAAACAAAAAATATAATCAGCAGCGGTTAAAATATGGCTTTTATACCTATTTTACCTATGATTCCGTAAACTTTGATTTGAAGCTTTTTCACGGGGTGAAATCGGGGAAATTAAACCCCCTAGTTGTCCTAAATATGCAAACTGGATATACTGTTCTCATTTTATATGCAAGAGACTTGCAAGAAGTCGAGAAATTGCTCAAACGGCTGTGAAATCTAAATCCCTTCTACTCATCTCGAATTCTCTTCTTTCCCTATCTTATCCTAACGGTTTGTGTAGGTCGTCACACATTATTCAATTTTGCAACAAATTCATACACTGAGTAGTGACTAATTAGACGATGCCATACGCGCGTTACGCGTATGATATATTAGCACGTGGAAGGGGAGTGATATAGATTCGTATTTGAAATTGAAAGAACCATCAATAACCCCCCTGATAAATATGTACATCGTGAACTTTTAAGACAAAGGATCGTTTATCAATCGCAGATTAATGCTTTTCTCCGCAACGTAATCGTCCGATTTACTGAGCAGAACATTCCGGTGAACTTTTTAAAACTCAACGAAGATTGATAAGTGTCGATCGAAGCCCCGTACGCATGACTCTTAATCATATACAGAGTTTTATTTGCAAGTTAAGCTGCATTCGGATTTCAAGATGACTCACACTTCTTCATCTAACAAAGAGTCATTATAAGACATCGGATGTATCTTATCGAGCCTTTTCTAAGATTCAAAGCAAATATTTTCGAAAAAAATTATCATCTCCACGTGAACAATCTATCGCAAAAATTTTGAATGAACAATCATTTATTTCTCCATACCACAAGGGTGCAGATCACGTAGTTATATAAGGTGCCTTTCCCGGTGAACTTGTTGGATATAGTGGAAATCTATCCTTTGTGGTGAATGACGCGTGTTTAACTGCCAACGCGTGCCAGTCACGTGTGAGGAGTCCGTTACCCTTTCTAGCGTTTAGTTTCAACGAGCTAGTCAATCGCGTGAACTACAACCTGGCGGTGTGACATCTATCGCGAAATAACAGAGACAGATGGCTTTGAATTTGAGGAAGAAGAACGGTATTCTGCTTTAGAAATTTGAACGAGTTATCAACCAACTAGATTACTTACTCCAAGGAATTGAATTATCAGTTTCTAATGGCATTCAAGAATCAAAGAACCAGTTAAATATAATCCGGAATTGGTTCATACCGAATTGTCTCTCGAGGGTCAAGAGATGCACGTCACCGCCATAAATACCTATTAGCTGTCCTAATCCCAGGATGGTTCAACGAGATATAAAGATGTTCCCACTGCCCCGCGGTGCGACGCGTGCCGTAGATTTTTCACAGGGGAATCCACACAGTCTTGTGGGACTTTGTTATCGGTGAAAATAATATGATGATGATTTAAAATAATACAGCTAAGCCAAGTTTATTTGCTTATGGGTACGAACAGATAAGTTCACGGATGGTTGCCGATAGGAATAATATGTATTATTGTAAGTAAAATATACCTAGGTATATGTCATTTTCACACGTCAATTAATCTAAGGGTTGAAAAAATATTCAAGCTGTTAGATCATCGTTCGAATCAGGTGTATTCCATTACAATAATAAAGTATATCAATGGTTTTATGTACATTCATATACGCATAGATTAGTTCCTCGACTTTTGCCCCTATGCCAGAAAAGACCCTCATTTCTGAAATCATCGAACATTCATTCGGGGCAATCGTCCGTCTCGCATTTAAGTGCGAATGTGCGCCGCAGGGTGAATGTGAATTTATTATTTCTCGAGTGTAGGACCACTGTACATACATATACACCGATTCCACAGAAACCAATAAATACCAATAAATATTGAGCTGTTGAATAATTTCTTACTTATGTGGCTATGAAGTGTAATCGACATTTGGCCTGGGCGCAGGGATGCTCCCCGGTTTTTTTCAAGGTACGAGACTGAAAGAAAGACTCAAGTGTGCTTGAAATCGCTAGAATATAGACAAAAGTTGAAGTAATCATGGCTAAGCAAGATCCAATCAAAAACTCATTACAAGTTTTTGCAGACTTAATCAAGAAGTTAATGTCCTTCAACCTTTTGGGATTCCCGAAGGATTCTGGAACCCGAGTAGATATCGAGGAGAGGCAAGAAGTCGACAGCTCTCACATGTCTGGAAAAATGGATTGCTGGCTTATGATTGATCGCCTATTGGTTTCGTGGTGAGGGAGAATTTTTTACTAACCGAATGTTTTCAGCTTACTTCGTCCCACAGCAAAAATTGCACCTATACCTACTGATACAACTGCATTCTGAGGAATGACTAAATGAATTCCTACATCGTCTGAGGAAACGTACAGAATAAAAAAGCGAGAGAAATATTTGAGGGAAAAAAGGCGAAAAGAAAAAGCTGGAACTCGGACAATCTGAAAAATTACTATCCTAGGACGCTCAGCTGGACCTTCTGTCCTCCGCGGTCCATTTGGCACGTCACATTACTCTTTGCTGATGACCACTCATTTCGCAAGATGACCCCTGCTCGAAACGCACGTCTGTCGAGCTGCAGATATACTTTTGAAATATTCCTACTCCCAGAAATCTGTACAACGAGTCTCAAATTTTTCATCCCTTATGCGAAACTGTGGGGATTATTGTGTATATATAAATGAATACGAGTTTACAAGCAAGCTCGTAAAAAAGATTTTTACTCTGATTTCAATTCCAAAAACTGAGTGATGGACATTTGAAAATTTGCGGTAAAACAAATCTAATGTTATTACGCAACTGTTGACAATGTCCCAGCCCGGTTTTTTCGCTATCGCGATATTTACGGTGTGGCCTCCACTCCGTCCTTCAGTGATACAATAAACACCGTGCAGTAACAGCGGCGTTGAAAATATTCCAAATCGTTCATCACACTGAAATATAGCGATCACGTTCGCCAGGGCTGCAGCCACACTTGTTCACGGCGTGGTACCGCGCGCATAGCACATGTGTCGAACCTGAAATATGTGGGCGTGGTTTGAAAGGGGTGCTAGCAGACACGTCCCGACGACCGAATATGTTCACCCCTTGGTCGCTCCACCCTCAAACGAGATCTCGACGGTTCTCATTGGCCAGAAACACCCCAACCGCCCCCGCCAGTCGTCGTAGTCTAGAAATTCTATCCCCTAAATACGGGGATGCTGGAACGCGATCCTCATTTGAACCTGGACCACCGTAGAGAGTCGCGTGTCATCTAGTTCCAGAGAAAAGTGACAGATGGTCCGAACTGCCAGATCGTCACTTCGAGCCTGACGCAGCATTTTAGTGTGTTTCATCCTCAGACCGAGGAGACGGTGTGCTGTGCTTTGGATTTTATTACTCGGTAAGTTCTTCTACTTACCCTTATCCAGCTTGATAATTCTTTGGGCTCAATATCACCGTGACAGTGCAAACTAATTTCTTTCTTCAAACCTCGGGAACAACTCCTAAATTACGATATTCGTTACGTCGAGTGACGTTTGTTCAAGAAATTCGCACTGCGTTGACATTGGGATGCACTTAGGGTTAGGATATCGGAGAATTCTGAGTTCCGAAATTAAAGAACGAAATATGTCCTTTTTTGAACGTCGTGTAATGACGGATACTCGATATTTCAGGTTCGACATAATCACTGACCGACGCCACCGGGCACGATGACAATGGAAGATCGCTCCGGAGGGATGGAGCGCGCGGCCCCTGCAACGGTGAATAACGTGACCTCTTCGTCGCCCTCCGACGCTTCGTACCCTCTTCAGCGTTCGGTGAAGCGTTCCTTCGACGTTGCGTTTCTGGTAGCTCCTGATGAAAACCTGGCCCGACGTCAGAACGAAAAGCTGAGGTTAGTCTCGACGGAAAAACTAACAGAGAAAAAAATTCACCGAGCTCCAGAGGTCAATGTTACGACAGACCACGAAGCCGATAAGATGCCGCAAAATTTAACGATAAAACACTACGATACGGAGAGAAAAATTCTTCAAAGTCAGATCAGTCCACCGTACATTTCTCCGCGTCTGCATATTACCAATCCACCAAAAGTCTCGCCTGAATCTGCCGAGCCGACGGGGAGGTACAGCTTACCACAGATTCACAAAACACCGAGTCCTCCGATATTCCTGAACCAAACGAACTTGAACAAAAGTCTGGATTCAGCTGAGCTGATGATCGCCAAGGGTTACGACCCGATTCCATCGCCGGATAAGAACGAATCCAGAAGTGCCTTCACCAAGGTCGCCTTTGCGGGGCAAAAAAATGGATTTGATAGTAGCCAGGTGTCGCCCAGGTCCTCTGTGTCACCTGATCAACTGAGCTATCAGAGCAGCATCAGTCCTCCTGTGAATCTGTCGAATCCACCGTCGTACAAGTACGCTTCGTTTCCGGGAAAGGTGGCCTATCCCTTCTTGATGAACCACGAAGCTCAGCAGAATAGTATTCTGGATAACCTGAAGATGCCGCAGATATCTCAGCCGCCAAAAGACTTTTCTAACCAGATACCGAGTCCCAAGGTCCCGGGTTTCAGACCAGAGCTTTCTCCGGTTTATCCCAATCTTCCCTACAACCCGATCTCCGTTTTTCCTCCGATGGCCGAAGCCCTGGCCAGACCCCGGTTCCTTGCAACGGCAGGAGTCACCGGTTTGCTGCCACCGTCTTTTGCCGCATTGACTTTACCCGCACAAAATGTTTGCGCAAAGTGTAATCTCTCCTTCAGAATGACGTCTGACCTCGTTTACCACATGCGATCACATCACAAGAGTGAAAACGCTGGTGAAGCTGCGCGGAGACGACGTGAAGAAAAACTTCGGTGTCCTGTCTGCGACGAAAGTTTTCGAGAGCGACATCATCTGACCAGGCATATGACGGCGCACCAGGATAAGGAGAGCGACGCTATCGTTGATCAGGTCGAGATCAAGAGACGTGCCACGGCGGTGCACGGAAAATGACATCGCAAGGTTAGAGACGATGCCAATATATTAGGATATGGTTATGGAAACTGATGGGAGCGAGTTGATATTCCCACGATTTAGTTATTCAAATTTGTGGAACCTTTTAGGACGTGATGATCAGTGGTTTTCATTGGAAAGGGGCGTTGTATATCACGCAGTAACATGTGATTTAGTTTATCATTACGACGTGCGCGACTTTTTATTAACTTGTTACATGAGAAAAGAAAAAAAAATCAATCGAAAATATTCAATAATCGTAATTTATCTGTATATCTTATAAGAAAACGAGATACATTCCCTGTATGGTCAATATTAGATAGGTAGGTAAATTTGTACATATTCTATATAGCAATGTAATTTCATTATACACATAGCCCACATACTCATACTCAATACTACTTTTAGGAAATTAAAACGAAGCCTCGGTCTCATTATTCGAGCTACTGTCACTATTGATCAATTAATTTCAAGCAACGTGGAATCAATCCTTATCAAAATTGAATGACAATCTCCTATGAGTCTTGCGTGGCGTAACCCGTGAATTACCTTTCGAAAAGAACAATACCAATTTCTTTGCTCTACTTCAAACCCATTTTGAATATGTATGAACAATCAAAAGCATCTGGAACGATCATGTTCACTTTCCTTGAAATGCATTTGAACTAGTCAAATAGTATTAATTATTGACATGGCTAATGAGAACGAGGCGTAACAGTATCTACTATTTGTAATTTTTCTATTCTAGACTTCGATGAGACGAAAGCTTTCAAAAAATAAAATAATTTTGATATTTGGTTCCCGGAATAATCGCTCAGGTGAAAATAACGAGGTGAAGCTTGTAACGCCTAGTTGTACCATATCACCAAGCCGTAATCCTTCAGATCCTCGGCCAGTGGTTACTAGCCACGATGATATGTACGGAGCAATAAATAGATCGTAAACTGTAGCACGTCACATATAAACCTTTGGAGTGCGCATAATGGTGGGAAACAATGAATACCGTAATCGGAAACAGTGCTGGTTTGTTATCTGGCGTTTACACTCCATTTAACTTGAAACACCGAATCGCCTGGCGTGCGCATTCGCGTTTTAAATACACGCGACCTACACCCACCTACATCCACCCACACCCACACCCACACTCACACTCATCTCAACCCCCTCCGTACACACCTACGCTTCGCGGCTTAACATAGGGTTAAACACGAGCTACAAATGGTTTAATATTGTCCGAAATTACGTAATTTATCGTCCGTGTGCACTTTGCGCCCTTATGATTTCAAGCAAGGGTAGTTGTGTTCGGTTGCAACTGATGCATACGCTAGACGCACTGAACCTGTATGCATTGCATATTGGACAGGTTTGGTGACAAATAGAAAACGTTGTGGGAGAAGTTTAATTAGCTATCCCATTTCTTATGATTCAGTAGGCACTACTATCATTAACTCACGGATTTTATTTTCATAGAATCGATTATGTCGATGAGTTTTCGGGATCGTATATGAAACCGGATTATAAATAGCGTGTTAAAAAAAATGTGAAAATCGAACGACTAAATACGCATAGGATTATCCGTTCGTTAAAATTATGTGATTCTGTGTATATTTGAAACACTACAGTATTCTGTACAGCAATAACTGAAAAGTAGCTTGTATATATATATACGGTTAGAAAATTCGTCAATAGTTAATAATTATATATCTAAGAACGTGAAAGGTAACACTTTGAATAGCTTGATAAAAATTTGGCTTATGTGAAAATGTTCATAGTTTTCAAACCCAACAGAGCTAACCACGGCGTATCGAATAGCGCAATGAACAGTAGCTGAAAAATGCATAAGGTCTACCTAGATCTGGACAAAATATAATCCTAAGAACGGTATCGTTTGATTTTCGGCAAAACGAGAGGTGAATCGATAAAAAATAATGCTCGATAATCGAGCAGTGTACTGTGGCTTGAGCGATATAGGGGGGCTGTTTCGTGGAGATCTGTTTTTGATTGCTTTAAAATTACGATTTACTTTTTATGGAAATTCATGATTTATTTAATCACGGTTACACGCAAAGTGAGTATCGAGCTGGTTGGTCAGTGATCACCTGGGGATCTTTACCCTCGGATTAAGTTATCTCGGGTTTTAATGCGACCTGAATTTATTACCTCTCGTTGCGTGTACAACAGCAGATGCCCCGCGGTGTCCCATATGGATTTTGAAAAATCACTATTCAGCCAATAAATTTTTAGGCTGGGTTGTGAGACCTAAAATTATTTTTACCCTGTTGTATTCAGATGTCATATTTAGACTAAAGAATTATATACGACATCGATTTGTTATACTAATTTTATATAAAATATATTTAAGTTATTATTTATTCACCTATTTTATTTTATTCAATGTAAATTATTTATCATTTTCAATGTATAAATGAATCGTTGTACTATAATTTTTATGTAAATATTATTATGTAAATATAAATATTGTATATGTATCTTAAATCATTGTTAATTAATAAAAGAATATCCGTACAATTAAAAGAAAATAGA
The DNA here is from genome assembly GCA_963978835.1 of Tenthredo scrophulariae. Taxonomy (NCBI): domain Eukaryota; kingdom Metazoa; phylum Arthropoda; class Insecta; order Hymenoptera; family Tenthredinidae; genus Tenthredo; species Tenthredo scrophulariae. The sequence goes on from OZ022228.1 coordinate 18,764,363, forward strand.
AACGGTTCTGACTCTATCGATATACCAAATCTTCCCAATTTCCCATTACGTCGAATCAACGTGCATTAATTATTTCGCAAAAATACGAACTTGCTCCTAATGAATAACGTCAAAGTCAAGACTCATTGCACCCTCAGTAACTCATGAAGATCTTTTCTCAGAGCCCCAAGGCTCAATAATTTGATAGTATAACTTGAGTCTTTTCAACTCACCTAAGCCACCGTAAAAGTGAAGGAAAATGCTGCAGACCTGCGGATGAAATATTTCACATCCAGCTTAAAGCTTTTTTCGTAATTCGCAAACAAGGACTCAAGTGTTCCATTCTGGACTTGGACATACGCTGTTATGTCTCTTAGTGAACCACTCGACAGTATGGCCGAGCTCCGATAGCATTTTATAAGAACCGAATTGATTCTTGGTGAGAGATTTTAGCCGTCTCTATTCACTCCGTGCTTCGCCCTCGGCTTCTTTCTTCCTCGCACTCAGCCGTAAATCATGGAAAGCCGATTACACGGCAACAGATTAATTTGTGGCCATTTCAACCCAAACTGGGAGACGAGAGACTAAATTAATTATTGTTTGGAATTAGAGTTACACCGTCAGGAGGATTACGCCGCGGGTTTCAGGTGAGATGCCGAAAGGTAAACCATATTCTGTATCCTTTTTTTTTTTATATTCAACATACACGGTTATTGAAACACCTAATCCTACGTAACTGAATTCAATACAATTCAAATTACGAATAAAAATTTAGGGACCAGAAATTATTTTTCGGACAGAAAACAATCCTTAGATTCTAGCGTTGCGAAGAGTTTGAAAATTAGAAATCAATTCGTATTCGAGAATGATGTTCAACTCTCACTCCCATTTCTCATCAAATCCTGAGATTTATCATTTCAAAAAACGTCAGATCGGAAAAATTTGATTTTTTACTTGAAAGCACATCTCGAGTCAGTCACATCATCATGTTCAAGCATTTTCCGGGCATTATTGATGGAGTCAGTGCGTCGCAAGACCTCCCAGACTGTCATTCACAGAGTTAGAATTTCGAAAATAGGGTCACAGCTGATAAGTTTTGGGAAAATTTATGGATTTGCGATTCTTGATTAATCTTGGCGGAATTTTTCACTCAATCTTCAGAACTTCCAGATTCTCGTTAATACGTGAACCAATGGTTTCAAGCCAGTTAACAGGGTTTTTTCATTGTGTCAATGTTCGTAGCTCATCATGATGTGTGTGGTATGTAGTGACGACAGATCCTCACATAACACGCGTCTCTATTAGCAGCCCTTGTATTTGTATCACTATAATGTGATCAAAAAATCTTTCTGCTAATAGTAAGCCTCAAACCGCAACGAAATACGACAAACAATCTCTTACCACCCTCAACGGCTTAAGTTCACCCCCTCCTCAAGTAAGTGTACTTACCCTCTGCCCGAGGTCCATAAAGATAAATAACACCGAGGTTTTTCCCCCTCACCCCGCTATTCAGTTTCCTCTTTCTTTCCTTTCTCATCCCGTTCCGCAGCCACCCTTCGGAGTTCCACCTCCACGTAGTCATCGTTCGTCCTTTGGGCTTGAGCTTCCCACCCTTGTTAGCGATACTTTCCGCAGCGGCCGTAGCGAATTTCGCGCATGCTTGTTCTGTCACTGAAATAATGACGACGTCATAGCCCGGGGCCGATTCGCCACAGTGCGCGGGCCGCGTGGCCCACGTGGGTCACGATTGGAGCCGATTGGACGCGGCTATGCTAATATGGCGACCGTTCCGGAACATTTACCCTCAAATATGGATCTTCCGAGGAGCGTATCTTGACAAATATTAAACCAATTTCAATCCAACTCACCGACAGGATCTTCAGCGTCTTACCACACTCGTCACAAGGCCTGAAACATTCTCTCGCAGCTTTATCGGGGACGCTTTTTTCCCTGGTCATAGATGATCGTTATACCGATCAGCCGATTCGAACACGCGCTCAACTTATAGGAGAAAGTCCGTCTTAAGGATTCTTCGAATTCGACGATGTGGTCCATCTGAGGGGCCTTAGCTTTCATTTTCTCAAAATGTACCCCAAAGTTGCACCCCGTAATTAATTTTTGAATCGCGAAGTACAATTTTTTCTGGAAGAGGATGTCGGAGCGAAGGAATTTGATAAGCTGGTTTTATATTTTGGAGCTAGCAGAGACTGGGTTGTTATTATTATTATTATTATTATTATTATCTTTTGTAATTTGGTGGTCCATCTTCGCACACTCTACCCTGTATACGAGATTCAAATGAGATCGAGACTGACTCTGAATTTTGAATCGTTAAAACTCGAGGATGAACTATGATGGACGTAAGCTTTTGCTGAACACACTTTGGTCTTGTCAAAACATATTCTATAGCAAGAAAAAATCGATACAACCACCGTACCAGCCACCCTGTTCTCAATTCGTCGCGGTCTTTTGACATGATTATATAACTTGACTGCGAACACGAAGCTTACAGAAGTCTCACGGTAATCCCTGAACCAGATTTCGAACACAACAAGCATTACTAAACGATTTCATGAAAGTTAATTCGTCCCAAACTACCCGGGATTCGAGGGCATATGTTTTAAAAGTCCTGCGTGGGAATCCGTTTGTTTTACATGGAAGGAGTTCAGCATCCTGAAAAGCACAAGCAATAACTCGCCTTTCAGAAAGTTGCGAAAATTTTATCCATCTCTGCAACTACCTCATCGAAACGAGACGAGTCGTGTAAAGAATGAATCAAACGTCATATGATTGTCTCCAAATCCTTTTTTTTTTTTTTCTCTGTCCCTCTCCATTTATATGAATGGAACGGTTTTTCTCTGCGCACACCTTGATTTACTGTGCAATATTTTGTGACTTTAGTTGGCGCCTATGTGCCAACCACAATAGCACTGGTTGACAGTTCGTTTCAAATTATCGCTGCAGTGAGGACGTCATAGCTTCCTATTTTTTCCGAAAGTCCTTTGTTGTAATGCCGGTTGTTTCGTGTGGTACACTAATATATTCATGTTGAATTTGGTAGACAACGTGACAGTGGCTGAATTAATTTATACGGCAACAAACCTCCACAGTGGTTTTTTTTGCTGTTTTTTTTTTTTTTCATCGGTACCATATAAACCAGAATAAGATGTGAGTGACTGATTCTTTTAGCAAGAAGTTCATTCTACCATTCATGACAAACCGACGTACAAAAATTCTTCGGACATTGCAGAGAAAAGTCGACCAAAAATATATCTCAATTATAACTTTCTTCGCAATTTTCTTCATGGATGTGTGCATTGATTGACATGTCGATAGAGCACTGAGCTATACATATAAGCTCGAGAATCGCGTATGATTCAAGAGAAATAAATTTATATTTGCGAGGAATTCTTCGGTGAATTTTAATCGATGAATGGATCTGCGATTCTGTCATGTCGACAAACTCTATCAGACATATTTTCAGAAAGTGTGATATTTTTTGAATCGCGGTTAACCTTCACGTTTTAGCTCATACTTGTGGATAATTAAGGGTGTAGGACCCTGCTTAAATATGTCCCACGCACAAAGCAATAAAATATCTTTATCTTATACGTGCCATTACTCCCTTGATTCGGAGGGGCTCAATTTACATTCCTATCGGAGCTTTGGAAAGATAACCCATTTAAATAAATTAGTAATGCTATCTCGCGCCAAAGGAAGGTTAAATATTGAATCAATTTTTGTTGTGGTTGTTGCACACAAAGAGACAAACAGTTCTTCTTCGCTCTATATAATACAGATACTTCCTTCATCGACCTAAAAAATGGAGAAAACTGTTTGAGGAATTTACGAATAGGTTTAAGTCTTCTGGATCCTTTTTCGAACCTGAATGACTTATTCTTATTTCCGGTTTCAGACGACGAGAAAGAAGTTTCGGGGACTCAGATTTGCACAAATCTGTTCTCATGGATAAGATTGGGTTCGAAAAAATTGAAGATACTTTGAAAAATCGTCTGAGAATAATCCTAGGACAAAGTTTCTCTCCTCGGAGATTCGCACTTCCGTAATACAAGTAAATTTCGCACGTACAATGGGACGATGTAGTAAGGTGGTCACATTAATTCCTAGTAATTATCAGAGATGTAATTCATCCGAGGGTCCCGGGTCGCGTCCGGGGTCACCCGCTGCGTGTTAACGCCGTTGTTATGCCCCATTATTACCCCACCTTGGTAACAAACGTACAGGGACCACGCGTGAAAAATTTACGAATTTAAAATAACCTACTATAAAAAATTTTTGCGAAAAAATAAAAGAATGGTAAATTCAGTAATTCCGAACTGAGGACATTGATCTTTTTCTTCTTCCGATCTATACCTACAATAATTAAAACTAGACAGAAGTTTCATGACTCGGTGAATTGGTGCTCGTCTTACGAGGTCTAGATTCCTGGAGTTATTAAATTAATGCAATCACTTCGAGGCGTCTGGAACGTAAAATTAAACGAGCCGCCTCAGCGTGGCTCGGTAGCCGGCTTTGAACAGATAGTTTAATGTGGATTTATTGCGATCAAGATAGCCATGAAAGCAGAGTACATAGTCACGTGGTTGGAACGCATGCCGTCAACTGATAGCTAGCGGCTGGGTATTGTGTGGAGGTCGTCGATTCTAAACTGTTCCGTTGTGTGGGGGGTAGCGCAATGTTTTAAACCGATGGGGTGTCTCTCGTACCGTAGTCAAACACCCCAACAAAATAGTTTGAAACGTTGATCAAAACCGAGATATCCTTCCGCTTTTCATTCGAGGACAGTCAGATCCAAGGGAGATTAAACGATATTTTCTATTCTTTTTCCTGACAAATTTGTTCTGCTCTGGCCTTGGGTGGAGGCACAAAAAAGCGAGTGGGATAAGATATAACTACCCCGACCACAAAGCATAGTGAATTACATAGTTGGCCTATAAAGTGACTATGGGAAAATTATTCATTTTTCATTGCACTTTTTTTTTTTTTTTATATCAGGGAAGGGTTGATTGGAAAGATCTAAGATGAGAGTGTAAATCTGAGTGGTAAGACTTGGGATGATATCCGGTGTGATATATCTACATGACTATCTCTTCGAAAGTAGAAATGGAGACGCGCGACACGGTCCTAAACCATATTTCACGTTATTTAATTCATATGGTAATGTGGCGGAGGAGCGCGGGTTAGTGAAAACTTTCGGGACAATGGAAGCACAATACACTAGCGTTGCAAACGGTGCAAACGTGGTTATCGAATTCACTTTGGCGACGCGCCTGTTATCGACAATGTCCGCGACCGCTGGCCCGGAAGCCATTCACATAGCCCCGTGACGAAATTTATTTAACTTTCGAAGGCCACGGAATAATAAAGCCTCGCCTCGTTGATTCTGACATATATATGCCAGATTATACCAATAATATATATATATACACATATATCTATATGTACCAAACGAGATACTCGGAACATCACTCAGAACGGACCTTAATCATTAGACCCGTGCGTCAAAAGTCGTACAGGAGATATTGTCACAGTGATATTTGGCAACGGGACTCGTTTCGGATGAAATTCCCATTTCACTACGAAGCCGCGAGGCAATCTGCAAATTCACATATGCCGAAGAGCACTCCAATCTGCCACTGGCCATAACGTAATAAGCGTATAGTATATTCTCAGCATGCTCGATGTCGCTGTGGGCTTTCAGATTGTTTTCAATTTGTGCCCAAAAAGACCTTAGATGTTATATAAAAATAATGCAAATCGTTTAAATCAAAGCTTCGATGCTGTTTTTCTCGTAATTTCTGCCTGCTGTGAACTTGGTCAATTTTACGGTCCGACTATTCCAACTGCAGATACGCATCATTGCTTTTTCCTGAGCCACGCGAATACCAAATGGAAAAAATTGTATCAAAGATAAAAAATTAATCAGCTCGTAATTTGGAGTTATTTGAGTTTAGAGAGTTTCGATCGAAGAAAAAACAGAGGCAAGCAAAGTGGCTAGTCCATCGGGCATATGTGTCCTTTCTAGCTCGGCGAACTAGTTCGAGGGAGGACGTACTTCGCGTGGACCGCATTACAAATTTAATCTTACAAATGGATCCGAAAACTTGGAAACAATGGAATATATGATATGCGGCCGCGTATATCACGGCACAAGACTCTCTTCGTCTGGGGGTGAGGCTGCAGGGTGAGGCGGGTGAAGGGAGTCCAGCGGCAATATTGCACGGACAATCCATATTCTCCGCTGCCTGGCTGTTTGCTCTGGAATTGCAAAACACTTGCTGGCCAATACCGGCAAGAAATTTCATCGCGGATAAGCTAAGCACAATAGCCATGGCTAGCTGCTTACCAAAACCGTCATACATGGGTTCTATGAATTGCAATCGAGTTTCTCAAACGATTCCGATTCGCATTGAAAATTTTTTAAAAGCTTTCATGGTTTTTAAAATTTTTTTTTCCCAAAGTTCAAACTAGTAATTAATACATCCCTTTCATATTCAGGGTCGCACACCTATGAGCTATTTGTTCTCGTATGGAAATCGGTAAGTTGCAGAGACTCGGATGGGACGAAGGACGGGGGAGGGATGAAACTAGAAAGGAAAGGGGGTGAGTCTCTAGGCAGATTAGCATAAATATGCCGTCTTAGAGCGGGTCGTTTGTCATCGTTAGCAAAGCACACGCTTCCTGGGACTGGCGGAGTCACACTCCTACGAATTGCCGAGCTGTTCTATTCCCTGCGGGGTCTCCGGGAGTCCCACAGGAAGGAAGTTCTGATATAGTAAACCCACCACGGTGTTTCAGGAACAAGTAGCCAGAGCTTTTGAGAGAAAACGATATATTCACTACACGGTACAGCCTATCCCGTCAGAAATACACCGAATTAAACTCTCCAGGTTACCCTTATTAAGGGGTGCGATTTTGTCAGTCTTAAAACTGAATATTTGATTGTTTATAGCCATTATTCATTATGTGCTGAAAGTAGCATTTGAAAAACAGCATTTTTATTTGTTTGAAGATTTAAATTCAGAAAATAATTCAAGCACGCAAGATTTCATACAGTTTTTGGAAATTCGAAGACGATTTTACTTAGGAGCAATTTATTAATGAATATCATATCTTATTACTTAAACGCGCCGATCCTGCTGGTACATACGCGCTTGTTTGCGATTGAATAAATTTCGCCCACGATACAATCTGCGTTATTGGTATTGGTACGGTATTGGTCCCAATCTGGTAAAATGTATGGCAATACTTCTTCATATAAACACCCTCGCCACTTACTCGCTCAGTTATATTAATACGTATATATCTATAGATTCGTTGACAGTCCTTTTAGGGATGACATTACTTTTCTATTACCGTGATTGAATTATTCACCACGGGGCACAGTTCAATTCGGCCAAAAACTTTCTTCCCAAAATAAACTAGAAGCTATAATCTCTTCGCTAGAGCGTGGGCCGAATTCCCACCTCGAACTTAAAAAATCGGTTCCAAACTTACACTGGGGAATTTGAATATGTCTGATTCTGTCTATAAGACCCACACCCTACTTCTGCAGTTGTAGAGATCGTTTACTGGACAATCCATATTTATGGCTAGCCGCTTTATCAGCCTTCCTTACCCCTCTTGTTCGCGCCCCTATATGTTTCCTTGTATTCGTTTAATTGAGACGTCCGCGCACGCGAATGCTACTATTCCGTGGATAAGGGTCCTGAAGCGGGGGCGAGATCCTCTCGGGGGTGAAGAGACAATGCTTCGCAGTCGATAGACTTTCTAAACGAGCTCGAAAACCGATTGCTCGAAAGATGCGAAACGGTGGACATTGCCCATCGGCCATCGGACACACGTTAAACCATAGGCTGACTGTAAATAATCTATTGTCGGTAGAAGAAAGAGACCATATTTCATTCGATGGAACCTGAAACTCAAAATCGAACGGAGCTGCAATGATCACATACACAAAATGACCGTAGCACATCTATCGATTGCAATTAATAACATCAGATCGATATATGAGTGTCGAGTGATTCCACATACATGTATGTAAAATCCACATTATACACCCATAATATATTTATGTTTTTTTTTTTTTTTTGATAGTGAATCGGAGGTAGATATATAACTTGTAGACTAGTGCGGGTATCGTGATGCATTTCGGACCACCCTATGTATATCCACTTAGTTTTTACAAGACCCTCGGCAGAGCACCCCTAACTATTAAATACTAATTCCATTAAAGCGCGAGGAAGGGTTGCGCTTATATATCTGACCCATATTTCATAACGAAAGCTTTTCAATCTGAGAAAATACTTATGGACCCTAGTGCGAAAATATGGCCGCCACTCTGCTGTAGGAAACTAGATTTGATGGGGAAATTATAGCTGAAAGTTTTTGTTTGTCCGTTTCCCCGCCGCTCAAGTTTGTGGGAGAAAAAGAGAAGAAAAGGAAGAAGAAGAAGAAATTACTCCCAGCCAAGAAACCTAATCATTTTTTCGCGTCGCGGTTTTAGATTAACTATTTTATTTACTCACACGCTTTTTGAACTGTATTTCTACCATGATCAACAAATTTTCTTACATCGTATATATGGACTGAAATTATTTTGATTAAACCCTGTATTCGTCCCAGCATCGTGGAAAACAAACACATAAAAATTACACTGGAGGAAAGAAAGTTCGTTGAATATAGTATTCTATAAAACACTTCTTGCAAGAAAACCGCGCTCCGTAATTGAAGAGATATCTACTTGCTGGTTCCCCGGAAAATCTCAGCCTTGGTTTTATATTTTTGGCAATAATAAAACAAGGCTATACCTTATACCTATAGCAGTTACATAAAATCAACTAGATCATTCACAAGCATCATAAAATAGGATCGACCTAACCCGTGTATTTCGGGTCAAGTTATAAATTATGAAAAATCGCAATCTCATCTGCAATCGGGAAGGAAAAATCATGTGACCAGACTTATACACCTTCACCAAATACATAGTATAATATCATTCCAAAAGTTGGCATTAAGTTTTTGTTACAATATATGTGCAGGTTCCAGTTATGTGATGCAATGACGTAGAATGGCGATAACGAAAATTCAATTATAACTTGTTCGGTCGTGTTATAATAGATTTGGAAAGCCTTAATGAGGAATTAAAATTATTTCAGCTCCTAAAATCAGCTAACCGCAGAATTTCTCACGATCAGATCTCGCAAGTATTATATACGGTTTATAAAATTCTGATTCATATTTTTAAGTTCAGGAACACTGCAGGTATATCCGTTGGGTATGCAGACGTATATTCCTTAAATATTTCTCTAGTAGCTATAGAAACCCTTTGTTAAACTTTTATATAGGATATCTAACTGTCGGTGCAATTCATAAAACTGTCAGGTTTTTCATTCAAAAACTATTTTCATGGCGACAATTTTGATCGAGCGCCACTTTCTTGAACAAACTTTTACTTCAATTACTCCACGAGCTATCAAACTATCGCGAGATAACTCAACGGTCGCTTTCCGGATGTGGATAATACATAGCTTCAATCGCTAAAAGGTCTCCGATCTTCACGATGACATGTGATGCCAGAAAACTTTCCTATATCTATAATAGAAGGCATTTAATCATCCTGAGGTTTAGGAATATGCTCAATACTGTACAGCGTATGCGAATCAGACAATTGTCTATACTTTGCATATAATACTTTGAAAAGAACAAAATGCTCTTTCCAATATCAACGTACTGCGTAAGATATCGACGCTTCAACTCGAAAAGTAGAAACGGACGAAAACCCCGTTCGCAACTTTATAAAATGCTGCATAGTTTGCAATGAATCGCCGATATGAAATTTACGTCGAAAAATTCTGAGAAATTTCTGGAAATGAATTTGAGAGGAAGGGATCATTCATTAAGATAGCAATCAGTACCTGCTTTTAATTCGCGCATAGGAAACATCGGATCAGCTTAAAATTCTGGATTTTTGAAATCGCAAGAGACTATCGAGTGGGAAATAAGCGCTATTCCGAAGCTCAACCCGGAGCATCGATTTGACCACCCTTCGACCAAGGCACTGAAATGACGGATTGCCCTGTGGTACGTTTCGCGTCGCCTGGTGAGGTCACCCGAGGTCCTGCCGTCGGAACATCGCAGACTCCTATCTAGCCCCTTTAGCTTATTCGATTCTTTCATCCGTCGTTTAAGGATCTTTGTTGAACCATCGAATACCAAAGAAATATCGAGCTTGGATATCAGTGAAGAATTATCTTCTTGGCTAAACGCCATCAAACAGATTTATTAGTCCGAAACCCATGTAAAAGTTTTGAGGATTTCTTCGACCCTCAGATGAAAATTGGAAAAGCGATTATATCAAATTGATCAAACTACTTTCAGGTTTCTGTGATGAAAATGTCTAAGTGGCACCCATATTCACCGTTGGATTATTTTCTAAATTTTTTCACCCCCTTTGCGGAGCATCTTTCGAATGATTTATACAGAATCCTTTATTTTACAGGATGGGAGTACCTGCGCCAATAGAAGAGGTATTCATTGGTTGATTCTGTGCAGAAAGATGGAGGGCGGAGTTCTCCGTGGCATGAGCTTATCGCGAGGTTGTCTTGGTTCCCTCGGGGGTGCCGCCACCCACCACACCATTACCCCAAGTCCTCGCTTAACCAAGCATGTGCGTTAAACGGCCTCTAGGGACAAATTTCATAATCCTTCGTACGTTAAATTATCTTTGGTTTAATTTTAACGCGCCAAACGTCATACCACCGTTTCCTTTTTAACGTCACTCGAAACTACCCTGGATCGTTTAATTGCTCACTCCCTCAGGAGACGGGTATACGATCATCGATGTCATCCTATACTCGTTCGAATTTCTCGGGCAAATAATAAAAGTCAACGAATTAAAAAAAAACTGAAAAAAATCAGGAATGCACAATTCTTCAAACTTGGGACATCTTTCATACATTTTATTATTCATATATTTAGGGACCATCCCTTATCTCCAAGGAATGAAATAGCTAGACGAACAAATTGTTGGATAACAGCAGTAGGTACACCTGGATGATGTTTTGGGATTTCCATATTGGTGAAGGAGTGAAGGAAATCGGGATGGTCGCGACTCGTAATAGTCTAGGACGACTTCTGTCCCCGAAGCCCTCAGACATCCCCACCTCCGGCCAATCAACGCCATAAACTCATTCGGCGGTTTACTGCGAATCGCTTTACAACTGGCGGTTACGATGTCACCTAGCGACGGAAACAAGAGAACTAGTTACCGAAACTGCGCTAGTTTAAATTACGAGGAAGATTTTTACGATTTATTTTTCAGGGATGGAAAACCGCTGCCTACTTATACGAACAGAGATACTCACTATTCAGGATGTATGGAACCGAAACGACTTGGGATTAACACCCCACGATTCTAACGTTTTATCTCAGCTCGTCAATCTAACAATTATTGGACAATGGAAATAGGTATCGGTTATTCTCTGGGTGCTTCATTTTCGTATACTAGAAACAACAATCGCATGCAACTCTATTGCTGATCGTGATTTCTCCGCTTTCTCGACTACTGCCAAGAGATACCCGAGTCGTAGACACCGGTGGTTATTTTCAGTCGTAAATATATAGGGCAAGAAGGTATACCTTCGAAGGGTGACGAATTTGAGTTTCAACGATTGAAAAGTTTGAAAGGTACATCAGTCTCCGAACATTAAAGGGTTGAAATAATGCCACTTAAAGTTCAATCGCTGGGAAAATTTTCAAAAAAATTTCTAAACCAACTTATTTTAGTGTCGAGAAAATTGCTCCTCAGGTTTTATAACATTTAGAAATCTCATTTCTGGGTAAATAAAATTTCAAACTCGTTACGATGCACTCGAAGATGGTTCTCTTCCATAAGAATACATTGAGCTTTTTTAAACCTCTTATAACTTCTGAACGAGCTTCCTAAATTACTCGAACTTTTTACGGTCATTTCATAACACTCGTATTATCCAACACTTTTGAGGATTTCGGTTATTTATTTTTTTTTTTCGAATAGGCAGTTAATTATTATCAGCGAATCGATGGATTTGATTTTTGCCTCCCGCCAAAGATTCGTGAACATTCGATACTGCATGAATTTTTTCAGTTCCAAAAAGTCGTCTCTTCATCTAGTAGAAATTTTTATCTTGAACAGTAAGAGGATCTAGGTCCACGCTATGATTGGTCTGTGGTGGCCCTTGTCTCACGACAACTGCAGTTTTCACTTTGACTGAATTTTGAAGTAACTAAATAATGCAATAAAAACTATTGTTACGCAGTTGTAAGTTTTCCAAAAATTGTTATCTCGAATCTCATGACAATTTTTTGTTTCATCCGAAAAATCGGATGTAGAAATTTATGAGAGAGATTATCGCGTCGTCTTCAGAATCCAATCAACAAATTTTTGTTTTGGAATTAGTTTGAAGAATATACCTCAACGTTTCAGGAAGCTGTCGTACCCCCGTTAAGCCTCTGCGGGGGCGTCTCCAGGTCGTTCTATTTATACGTGGCAATCGCTGGGTGCCTGAGGCCAGAATCGAAACCACCTCATTACTACCAGGGCGTGTTCCCGGAGAATCCGTTTTGGGAATATTGAAGGTAATGTCACGACGGTTTTATGCAACACCCGCCCGAGGCTGTCGTTAACCTGCGGTTACGAAGCTCTGATGAAAAATGTAAATTCGTGGTTTTTTTTTCCCAAATTTTTATTTCCACCCCGCGATCATTGCGGGAGAATTAAAAATGTAACGAAGCTCGTACTTCAGCAAGCTTCTGCATATTACTTCTGGCACATCCGCTGCATAGCGATATCACATCCTTCGGACATCATCCCGCGGAAAAAAAAAACTCTCCATCCGTTCCTATGGGGATATGTCTTGGAAGTTGAACCCAAGGAGCAGATGACACGTTTGCCCCAGAGCGATAAGAAAATGGAGTCTCATAACGCGCCCTGCGAAGATGCCTGCATTACAAACCACAAAACAGGAGCCACGGCGTAATACAGAGGCGCAATCGCTTTTACGACGCCATGATACGCCTGGCGTCTCGGAGTCAGAGACGTTCCTCGAATACCAAGAACAACCGTATTAAGCAGCAAGGGGTTGGCGGTTTTTTGACATGACGGGTAAGGAAAGGAGGGAGTAGAGAAAAGGGTAAGGGAACACGGTTACAACTTTAATTAAATGTTTGTCGTTATTATACCTACGCCTGGAACTACCACTTCCAGGGTGCTACCAAGAACCGCCTTTTAGATTTCACTTTTAGCACCGATCCCTTGATAACGCAGTGGCTCCTGTTTCGCCAGTTTCACCTCTCTTTGAATCCCTCATTTTCCCTCTAAGCAGACCACCTCTTTTGTATCAATGATAAGAAGGTTCAAACAATGGCTGCAGGACTTTGGTTAAATAATTGACAAACTTGAATTCCCATCGGTTTGGAACTAAATTCAGAATTTTTCTCGGACATTTATTTTATCGATACGTCTCGAATTCACCAAACGCTTTAACCGTGGTTCAAAGTATCGGAACTGGATTGAATTTTGTTAAGTTTTTAGGTAATACCGAATGTAGACGTTGCAGAGAATTTCAGAATTTTTCATCGGCTATACATATACATACACTTTCGAAAATGGCGTGATCGGATTTTCTGAACTGGTCCATCTTCGAGGACTTTACCCTGTAATACGTGTAGATATAAATAGAAGCAAACCCGTGTGTCCATGCATCTGTGTAAAGGCGAAGGCTTCTCTTCGTCGGCATATTGGCAATCTCGACCGCGGGCAATCTCGCAGGAAGGAAATATCGTGGGCTGACGAAGGCGCTACCGTGGTCAAGATGGCGTAGGTATATACCTAGTAGCCATATACTCACGTGTATGTGATATACAAACACAGTGTGCTGCTCTACCTTATATTAGCATATAAACTCGCAGCCCCAAGCGACGCCCTCGTAGCTTGATTTATGTACTAAATATGCCTTCCCAGCTCTCCGGATCCGCGAGAGAAATAGTTGTTTGTTTGGAAACTGTTGGGATGCTAAGACGCTGGCATGCTAAGCAACCACCGAAAGGCAAAGGCTTGGCTCCCTTTCTTTCAACCGATCTTTATACCACTTTTGAAACGCACAGATTCCAGAGACAAAACAGAATCCATAAGGGACCATTTTCCAGATTCGTTTCGCCGCGTAGTTTCGAACTAGTTTAAAAATAAAAGGAATTAAACTGTTCTGGAAATAAACTGAAGGAGAAAATATCAAGTCCGGAGTAAATTTCGGGTGGATATGTGTTTCTGGAAAAAAGAAATGCGTATTATATATATATTTGAGCATATAAATCAATTCGCTGATAATATGGTAATATGTTGGAATTAAAACGTGTAATCCAGCAATAATTCAAGCTCTGTAGGTATATCAAACGGAATAAGCATAAATGAATAACTGCGAAATAGATTACTTAACGAGGTGGTAGCTGCATAAATCCACTAGCCCAATCTTGGGGATGCCATTTTTAAGAATATTGATGACATATGGGGATTCAGGAAATTTCTATAAGGATTCGATTACCTCCAGGAAATATTTTTTTTAGTGATTTAGGTTTCTTCAAACACTCTGTACCTATAAATCGCAATTCCTAATTTTTGAGGAAATACGAAAAACAGAACATTGGGAAACGACAAGCGTAGCTTTATTTTCAGGAGGGTATTCATGGTCCCGTTTTGTGTATAGCAACGTGTAGCGGTTAAACTGAATTTTAGTCGACATTTGCATTACGAATATCGGTTTAACTCAGTTTCCGAGGCGTTTATGCAGATCAGGCAATTTTCTTGTGGTTTTGCCGGTGTTAAAATATGTATGGAATCGAGTTAAGCTACTCGCGGTGTCACCCGACGCGCCCGCGTCCTGCTGCCGACGCTCAGGACTGCCTACACCACCAGGGAAACAGGGAAGCTGTTACCAGCCTATTTGCATCGCATCACCAACCGTTTCATTAAAATCACTATTTTGTCATCGCACAATGAAAATATGCATTCAACTCTCATTCCCGATCAGCCGAGGGACAAAATCACTCAACAATTTTTCAAAACCGAAAACAACTAACGACGATTTTCCCAATCGTAAATATTTTCCGCAAATCATTTTCTATGGCCCATTTTTATTTTCTACACATAGCTACCTTCACGGAATAAAACTCTGAAACTTTTGGTTCGTCATTGAAATCATCGTTAAACTTACTTCAAATTTCAGGGTAGACTCTCAACTTCAAGGTTCACTCCCTAAAAAAATTCAGATAATAATGTTGGGCGTTTTTTCGAGAGGAATGTAATCGCGTTACTGCATTGTGGATCGAGTTAATACCTCCTAGTTTCATTGCACGTATAACGTTTCTTTACGTCTGCATTTTGACTTGATAAAATTCGAAGCTTGCAGTTAAGGAAAAGCTCCATTTATAAGAAAGAGGAGTTGCCATTGTCTCTACGACGTAATATTCCGTCGACAATATTTTTCATTTCCCAGAGACATATGCAGCAGAACGTGTGGAATCGCCGCATATCTCGTATATCGGCGCCTATCGCCAAGAGTTATAGACGAGAGCAGCAAGCATAGAAGCGGGGCGTCGCGACGGGCGCCGCCTGCAGACTTTTGTTTCCGAAGAATCATAAAAATCACTGGCAGCGTAAAGTCGCGAAAGCTCAGACCGCACCAGACACTTTTATGTCTCTCACGTTAATTTGCATAATCGAATATAAAATTTGAATACCACGCACATTTCTTTGTCAGTTCTTATGTCGTATGTCACAGCCTCCCATGACTCGTCTATAGGTCTCAGCGCCCTCCCCAACAGTCCTCAAAATTATTACCAAATCGATTCCTCCCATTTATCATTTCTTATAAAATCTTTGATATTTGCTCTCACCTTCATTGGACTGAGATCGCTCGTTATGATGTTTTTCACCTTAAAATCAAGCCTGTCAACACGCCTCAGAAAAAAAAAAAAATACGAACTGACGCGAGGCATCAGAATTTCAGCCCATGAAACGACAAACTTTCAAGTTAAATTTTGACGAGAATTTGAATAGATTGCCATCTCTCTAGTCATCATAGCTAAGTACACTCCTTATTGCTTAGTGTACAAAACAATTGATTCCAGCCTCCCGGAGCTTTTTCGTCAAATTTTACAATTCATGCATAAATCTGCAGCCACCTGTCATATTCCATCTTATAAAATCAGTTCGGTGAATAATTTTCAAGCATAAGATCAAAAGCCTGACGACTGATTTGTTTTTTGGAATAAGATATCAACATTATGGGACAAAAAACTGCTTTTCTTCATAAGTCAATGAGTTCTGTACAGGAGAACCGACTAGTTCAAATGACTCCGGCGTCATTATATCAAGTCAAAATTTCTTCCCGAATCGAAGTACCTCAGGGTAACAATAATCTTGTGCTTATTCTGAATTGCTGAATTGTTACCCACAAAGAGGTTCTATTCTAGACCAACTTACCAACTGTTCGTATCGAATTCATTGATTAATCAAAGCTAGTCGGTGTTGGATACTTTATGAGGGTAATGGTAGCCATATCGATCGGTTTGACCATCGTGAGACCGAATTGAACCGTGCAAAGGTACTTTCAACGGTTGGTAAGGCTGGAGACCATGGACCATGGATGGTGGATAAAACTGTTTTACCAAGATCTGAAGTTCGATTCAGGACCAGTTCGGCCATGACCATTTATTGGTCACGAATTTCCATCTCCGCATGATCATGCAAGCAGCAAACAGATGAATTCTTCGATCGAGACAGTCGACAAGTTGGACACCTGAAATAAGTTACCCCAAAGGTGGAATAAGTCATCGTAACAATCCGCTTATGGTAATTAGGGCCATTTCAGGAATGAGACATTGTGTTACTGCAAACATCCGATTGTCGGTAAATGTTTCCTGATTGAAGGATAACAAGCTTAAATATTCCATTCTGTAATCTGAAATATCTATCATTCAAATTAATTCCTATGTACTTTCGTTCTTTCTTTAGCTTTATTTCTCCTCTTATCGCTGTAAAAATAAATGTAGGACGGAAATAACAGATTCATAACAATATACGTTAGGGAATTAATTTCTATTACCGCAGGTTGTATGATTTATGAAATAATTAGAGATGTTTAATTAATTGGTTCGTTTTCCTTTCATCTTTCGCCACATAATGGCCACTAATTTCACAAATTAATCAGGCACATTACCGTTCGCTGATTTTCTAAATTTCTATTTTTATTGTTATTAAATTCATGAAATAATTGCAGCATTACTCGCAGAACTTATTGGCAGACACGAATGCGAATTTTGTAAGACGTCTTCGGCTTTCATTTAATCACATAGAATTAATGTTAAAACATCAGAAATTTGATATATCGGGTAATCAACTTTAGCGGCTAAAGATAACCGGTACGCGTAAGGATTAACCGAGAGCTTTTCTACAAGGTGATGAGAGGTAATTTGGTATCGATTGGCCATAAATTTTGTTAAAAATAGATTGATAATGGGAAACTATTACATCCCTCGTAAAACTCGCGGTTTTATTAGGTTTCGCGGCAGCGTTTTGAGGCGGGTAGGTTGGTGAATAGAAAAAAGTGATGCTTTTACTGTTGCGAAGAAAAAATGTTGCCTCATTCTCATTAACGTCTTTCAACGAACGACGTGGCCAATAATTATCGAAATTGCCAATAGGTTGGAAAAAAAAAGTATAAAAAATGTCGATAACTAGGCGATGCTAATTTTCAAGTAACATCGTTTCGCAGAAGTTAATTTCTTTGCGGCGACAAGTTCGAGAGTCAAAAGCAGAATTCATATTTACAAGAACACTCGACGACTCAACATAGGAGCAAAATGAAATGAAATGAAACGAAATGAAATGGAATAAAACGAAATGAAACAAAACGAAATGCAATGTAATGTAATGTAATGTAATGTAATGTAAAGAAATAAAATGAGGAGAAATTTATTAACTTTGAACGAATTGTGACTAGAAAAGATTGAAATCTCAATCTTGAATGGCTAATTGCCAATCAAATCAATTTTTTTCAGCTGTTGAAAGCACTGCAGATGATAGACGCGGCGCCAGTCTCACTGAAAGCTCGATAAAGACAGATTTTTCGCCCAGGTCATGGCCACGTTGCGATTATCCACATAGATATTGATGCAGAGTCGTTTCGTTTCCTCGATTCCTTATACCACATAATAGAGTAAGTTCGTGTTTTAACCAACCATATATCTCCAAAAGTACCACTGAATTTTGGTTCGACTGAGAGTACGCGGTGGTTATTATTGATCGCCAACAGTTCTCATAAGAAAAGTGGAAGGTAGTTGGGTTGGATTTGAAAGAGCCGGTGGAAAAGAGACCGTAGAAAGAGAGGCGATCAGAGAAGTATAGAGAAAACCGGGCGGCGGTGGGAAATTGGCAAATTGCCTATCAACACGAATCGCGCGCCATTCAATATGTGAGATATTGGCTAGGATTTCGCAGACCCCTTAACACCCCGAAAGCCCCACAACGCCGCAGGAGGCCTCGTGGATACCGACAGTGTATAGAATCAGCCGGAGGCACCCGGAGAGAGAATTTGCCCAGAATTTAGCGACACGTTCTTTGTGGCAGGCGCCATGTGCAAAGGAATCTCACGAAACTGTCAGTATTGTCTTTCGCTCAGGTTCCAAAACTATCTTTACAAAAATGAGACCTACAAGTCTCCCTTTTTGCGCTTCACGATCAATTCGACAAGCCCTGTCACCCTCAGGTGTTACATTTTATGATACGATTTCATACATACATGCACAGCATAAACTCAACGAAAATGGACCACGCCAAGAATTCTGAAATTGCACGAATTGTACTGACACTAAAAAAAATTTGACGACGTCGATACAACCAAATTGCAATACGGTGTTTTTCTATTTTGGTGTTACGGAAGACTGAAACTAGATTTTCGAAACTCGGTCATCCATCTTTGTAGACTTCAGCCTGTATAGTTATATATATCCACGGTACACTAACGTACTATACAATATGTAGAATACAATGAATATAGATACATATGTATAACTATATGTGTGTGTGTGTGTGTGTTTCTAGTAGTAGCCCGGAGGAAACTATCTCCTCGATATTTAGGGGCTGTATAATTGCGCTCTGCAGTGCCTTGTTTCTTGAGTCGGGGATAGGTGAGTCGTAAACTAACTCGTTATGGCTGTTAACGGTACCCAAGCAAGTCCGTGATGTCTTCCAGAAACGAGCCAACTAGCGAACTAACTACGAGTTTAAATCTTAATAATGGCTTAATCAGAGGCAAGCTAAGAGATTATCTGGGGTATATTCGTTGCAACCCCCGCATTGGTTACTTTCTTATGCTTTCTGGTGTTTCCGGCCGATTCTATACGCGTATACACCTACATACGTGCGTCTATTTGATTCTTTATATGTTCCGTCATACAGGAGCAGTGAATATCGATTATTCTGTAGCTCGTTACAATTTTCTTGAAACAAAACCGAAACCGTTGAATTCGCCAATTTATTAGATCAACATACCTACCAACCCCCACAGTTTGCACCGACTTTCAGTTCCCACGGGCCTCTTGAAGGAAACGTGTTATTGTTTTTACCATCAACAATCACCCCTTATACCTATTGATTTTAACAGGACTACGCATACACCCCAACCACACAGCTCCCCTGTGTACCA
Source organism: Tenthredo scrophulariae (assembly GCA_963978835.1). Lineage (NCBI taxonomy): Eukaryota > Metazoa > Arthropoda > Insecta > Hymenoptera > Tenthredinidae > Tenthredo > Tenthredo scrophulariae. The sequence goes on from OZ022228.1 coordinate 18,784,105, forward strand.
GACTTAGGGAATCGTTGTTGGGCAGACCGCCCTGACTTTCGCGGGTCGGGAAACGAGATTAATCGACGAAATGCCAAACGCTACTCGGTCCGTATAACGCAGACATCCTACTTATCCACCTCGATGGTGGCTACCCTCGTAATTCGTTCGTCTTATTCCCTGAGAACGCAGTCAGCCAACCAGCCAGCAATTCTCTCCAACCCTCCCGCCTCTACGATATCAGCCGTTTTTCTCATCCCTTAAAACCTGGCGCTAAGAAAGTGTGCACTGGCATTGCGTTGCACGGTAGTTGGTACATCTTCCTGGGCGAGAGCCAACTTTATACAGGAATGAAGATGAAGACGAGAAGAGAAGATATAAGAGGGTCGAGGAGAAGTGAAGAGGAGAGAAGAGAATAGAAGAGTCGAAAGGCAAAGAAGAAGAAGATGGAGATGAAGAAGAGGAAGAAGAAGAAAGAGCAAGCAGGCAGGCAGGCAGACAGGCAGGCATGGAGCGTGGAATGAGAAAGTCAACGAGCCCCGGTATTCAAATGTGGTGCCCTTTGCGGCGCCTTCAAATATAATATATGGCGAGACAATGTTGTGTCGTATGTATGTATACGTATACATACCAATGTATACGGTAGAAAACTCGACAAAACGTATACGTTCACGGATCTATATGTTTGTATTACTCGTATTACACCTATTTCCTCTAAATCGCCGGAAACGATCGGATTATCACATGGCAGGCGATTACGAGCCGGCGCTCCTAAGCCACCTTATATGGTTCACCATAGTTCACGTAACTGGTGGGTCACGCAGTGATGTTGACCCGAATAAGTTCGCAAATGACTTGATATCGGATGATAAAGATCTCGTGAAAAATTGCTATTTTCTTGGCCGGAAAACAATTCTGTAAATTGTCCTCGCTTTTCCACGCTACGTTCGGCAACCACCCCGATGATTCTACCCCTATAAATATTTATAAAAAACCTTTACTTTATTGTTTCAATACGGTATATATGAATGATAATATAATACAATTTGAAGAAAGGCTCGAAATTAATCAGAAACTATTTAAACCTTTATTAAATGCAAATTAGAAGCTCGGAGACGTTGCTTCGATAACATTTCAACTCTAGATGAATAAATGAAAACCAGGTGGAACGAACCTTACGTATTTAGATCGTCAGACGTTGTCAGGTTAAACCCCATCTGAGAACGGGCAAAAGGTCGCCGGGGTGCATATGCAACAGGACTCAGGTATATATAAATGATAGATTTCCAATTGAATTTTAATTCTCATTCGTTATAGTATTGATTATTTGAACAGCGAATGAATATTTCAAATTTGGAGAGTCCGTCAACGAGTATATTAGATAGTGAAAATCGACGGTGTCAGTTATATTAGAACTGATTGACAAAAACGATCCAATATGTGGCTAAACACGAAACTAAAATAAATGGAATTGAAGTAGATTGCGAAAAAATTGTGATAAAAATCTTTTTAGTCGAAAATTTTGTTATATAGCTACGTCGTGTACGAAAAGGATACAGACGAATTCAGGAGGGGTAGATCCGGTATTGAGAAAAACGGAAAGTACTTTTTGTAAAAACAAATTGAAACAGATCAAAATATACGACGCGCAGGACTTTTTTGTTCCGCCAAAGTTAAGAGTCATTTTCATCAAAAGAACCAAGAGTCTGGCCCATCAGTACAGTTGTCTATTTCGAACGTAGGTTGAAAAAGTCACGAAAAGATTGGTAGATTTTGTATTCCATACTCTCGTGAGATTTCTAGTATATATGCGTAAAATATTTATGTGTATAGGTAGACAGCAGACCGATAATAATTCTCTTTGATCTGGTTTTAATTAAGTTTGTTATTGGTACGTGAAGTTTTCTCCGCGGCTTCATAGACTGTTGAAAACAGATCTGGTCGATGCTGTGAAATTAATTTCTACTTTCAGCTCAGCCCATACAACGAAGAGAACTCTCAATTTTCAATTTTAATCTTCACCGCCCCCTACGCAAGCCAGTGGGTAGGTACTACCTATGTACCCTACCTCATACCGGATTTAAATATTCCATACAGAATCCACGACTTTACCAAAGTTCTCGACTTTAAGTAGCGAGCGATGGCTTTGGATGTATATTAACGCCCTTCTCTTACATCTCATCAGTTTCGTAAGTATAATGTGGTTAAAATATTCGAGAGAACCCCTTAACTCAAATTCGACTCATTGCCTTATTCCATATCGAAAAACGGGGCAGCAACTCCTTTCGATGTAAGCGGGCGTTCGAGCGCAAAAACAATGGCTGTAAACAAAGGGCCGTCTATGGGCCTGACGTGGGCCTATATACCTCAGGACCACCTCTCGTCCACCTCTCGTGTAGACCAAATAAGCCGAGCTCGCGACCACCTGGACGCCAAGACTTTTGGAGACGAGAAGCGGTTTTTCAAGCCAATCCTCCTCCTAAACGGGAAGAGCCAAGGCTATCTCTAAATGGAGCGGCAAGGCACGGGCCAATACTACGATGTGCATTCTCCCGGGGTTTCAGTACGGTTGAGCGAATTAGATAATCTGTAAAAACGAGCCCATATTCATCATCAACCCTAGGAAACGTGAGATGATGATCGCTGACCGCAGGTATTTGTAAAAATAATGTTAAAGTCGTAAATGGGACTGATCAAGAAACTCGGCATATATTCCACCCTTGTAAATGTTCGGTGGGAGTAAACGAGCGACTAGATCTTGTTGTCACGTATTTATTCGCCCCTACATCAACGCCCGGGCCTTGATCTTAGCTTTCGAGTGCTATACGTGACTGCTCACATCTTCCAATAACGAGGGAGAGAGTGATAGAGATAGATATGGGGACAAAGGAGAGGAGGACAAGTCGCACAGCGGCTGAGAACGGAGAGGGTTTTCCTGGTGGATGCCAGGAGGGTGACTGACTACACGGAGGAGTCCCCGAATGGAAACCTTTACGACGGCTTATTCAAACAGCGGTACTAATACGGGAATTATTTGAGTAAACACTCCCGAGTTTCGAGTTGCTCCTTCGAACGGTACCGGCGCTTCTGATGGGACGTGGGAACAGCCATTGGCCCCGATAGGCAAACTCGTCTTTGATTTTCTCCACTGCTTCTTCGCCTTAAATTTCGCCGTTCTGTACTCGTTTGTCGAATTTATTGCAGCATTCGCAAACAACATGAGAATTGATCTATTTCAGGGGATGAAAATACATACGCATACCGTCAATCATCGTCGGGTATGTAGCCTTAGGAATCTTATACCGATAATAATTGAATGATCACGGTCAATTTTCAACCTCCTTATTCATGGACAAATTTACCCCAATTGTCCTGAACAAACAGCCGCCCCATTGGATGGGATGTACTTATGATTTATTGTGGTCAATATTGCGTTGGTCGCTTTTGCCGTGCGCGTGTGCGTTCAATCAGACCGGATGGACGTTCCATTTGCTCCTATTCATCGTAAACAAACCACTGGCACCGATGACACCTGGGAGCCGTCAAACAGGTGACGTGTACCCAGTCATCGGTCGACCGGTCGATAGATGGATCGAACTTACAGCGTCACCCCAAACGACGCGATGTGGCGTCGCATGGAGTAGCGGAGAAACTCGATTCTTATACGTGGAGGCTGACTGAAAATCGTTTGCAGCATGCAAGAAGCAAAGTGCATACTCGGTAATTTCGCGGTTAAATATTCGAAAGTACGAAGTGCAACGATGCACGTTCGGCTCTAACCGCAAAAGGTGATTTCACCGAACGTAATTCGACTATATTGGACACTGAACCCATTATCTGGAAACAAAAACAAACGAAATTCATGGGGCCTTTACACGAATGATGTACATGTAGGAGGAAGGTTGGGAATAGGACCAGCGACCTGATTAGACCCGTTAAACGGTGTCTATCAGTACTGCTGTTCAGGGGGTGTTTTCCCTTCTAATTTTCCTGTTACATGAACTTCCGATTACGATAGACTATGAAAATCGAATTTTCCACCTCCCACCAGAATGCGCGATGTACTAGATGAAGACAATCGACGAGGAACTCTACACCACCGCATGAGCTCGCCGTCTCGATTAACGAAGTCACAATATTTGATAAACACGTCGGCTCATAAGACCCGTCTTTAGTTCAGGTTGATTTACCAGGCGTGGACTCCCCGTGGACCCCATGGTGGTTCTTGTTGGCTCTTGTGAGCCAGTTTGTCGGTGAGCGCGTGAAGGCACATATATAATATCGTGAACGAGGTGGCAAGGCGGGCGGGCGGGTAGGCCTGCACACAGAAGGATCTGGCAAGGACTATGACGAAGACCTCGGTAGGACGCGGGCGGGGAGATCGGTCCGGGGTGCCGAAGGCCAGGGTAAACAACGGGGTGGCCGGTGGCCCCGAGACTAATCGCTGTTCGTCCTGGGTTAAGGTTCCCACAAAGGCTCCCGTAGCACTATGGGACCCGGTGTTCTCTCACGCCCCCGCCACCCCCGGGCCACCCTGAACTAGCCTAGTCCGCCCTAGGTTAGCCAAGCCTAGCGGATAGATAGCATGTATGTACGTATACACGTGAGTATACAGTGTATGTGTATATGAACGTATCCACACCAGTGCATATACATTCGAAATAGTCAATATTGGCGTGAAAATCGAAATGTTTGCTCCCAGCCTAAAGAGTTTCGGTTTGTTTTAGTTTGGACTTTGAATTTGTACCAATTATTCGACTGTGTTGTACCTCGCATTGTCACCACGAGCACAAATCGTTGTCTACAGGGATAAGATATCAAACTTATCTTTCTTAGATTAAAAGCTTCGTCAGGATTAAATCCAGCGCGTTAAGACAGGAGAATACTGCAGATTGTTATCGTCAACCGCGGAAGTGAAGCCGAGTAAAATTAACTTGGATCACCATCCCGGAACTTTTATGTTGATGAATTGCGTTTCTGGTAATATTAATGTTAGAGTTGTCTCGATGACTTTTGTTGGGGGCAATATAAGTGACTTTCATATCGTGGGCAGATAGGGCCAAGTTAAGGGTTCACAGGTGTACACAAGTCGGGAACCGTAAATCTACCGAACCATAGATTATTCCCCGTAAGCCGAAACGGTTCTGGGCTCCCGTTTGCGATTCCGATCACGGTTTCCTTATGGTATTGTAATTGGGAGTTTTGTCGACAACACGAGGGGCTGGCTTACTTAGTTCATTGACTGCGAGGCGAGGCTTTAATGTATTCCCTGAGTAAGTACGGTATATGTTTCATCTGCTTTACCCCAACTCATACCTCTCTCTTTCTATATATGTACCATTTATGTATATTCATAAACCGTGAGAAAGTTACACCGCCCTGATGCAACAATTTTTTTTCTTACTTTTTCCGTTAATGAAAAATAAAAATGACTGAAAAAAAAGAAACAAACCCCCCATAGAAAACCTCGACTTCCTTTGATGGCAAAGTTGGCATTAACTTTTGTCAAGTAAAGTTACGTTCAATTACTTTCGACGTCTTCAAACACGATAGATCCGAAGTGTATAATACTCACCGCTAACTTCGCAACTTTAATCATGCAAAATGAATTTTTAAAATCATCCAGCTCCACCCTGCAGGAAAGAAAACAGTCCGATTAGGATACGGACCCCTCAAAGTGCGCTGAAGTTTACACTTCCAATTGGGCACCTATCCGCTTCTGGAATATCAAAGCAATTTTTTATTTTTTTCCTTACTTCTTAAATAATTGAGCTCGAACGTGGGTTGAAAAAGTAAGAAAAGCATGAGGACTTTTCGAATCTTACGGTGGTCCGAATCTCGCAAGGTGTGTGGGCAGCGTTGGTGACCCCCGTCGTGCGTCGGGGCCTCTGTGAGCCGCCGCCCCGCCGCCCTGGCGCGAGGCCCAGCGTGAGGAGGTCTCAATCTCACGAAACGCGAGGCCCTTTACTTTGGGCCCTAGTACCCAATATCTCTCGGCTTAACGTCATGATTAATCGGCACCGCCTACTTATTGTGTCAGAGTTAGATGGGGGCCTGACGGGGTCGGATGAAGAAGTACCAAGGACCGAAGGCTCATGATGAACTGTGTTTGAACGTTTACAACATGATTAGACACGGCTGTGAGGGATCCTCGTAAAAAAGTATAAGATCATTAATACTAGAGTACGGGGCTCGGATCGTGGATGAAACTCGCTAGACATAGGTACAACGTGGGTATATTCTAAGTCTAACTATGTATACGTGGGTTACGAACTTCGGTTAGTTGACTGATTAAGTTATCTAACGATTAGCTTCATCAAACTCAGAGAATGACGGTTTGACGAAAGCTAAGGTAATTTCGACGATGTACTCAGACATGAAATAAGTTTGGAGCTTTGACGTTGGCGTTCGCGTTTGCGTTAGCGTTGGCGTTTTTACAGGCGTGAAAGTAATATTGGTTGGTGCGGAGGAAGCGGGATAAATATTGACCAGAATCTACGACGCGGTATTCACGTGTTTCGATATATATCCCTTGATATTCTTCTGGATATATATCATGGAAATAGATAAAAGGAATATCGAATAAAGGTATAGTCGTAACAAAACTAAAATCCGAGCTCGCGTCAAGCCATTAATCACGCCAAGGTACCTTTATGTTAGGCTAGTCTCCGTCGACCCTTGGAGAAGTGACTTAGAGTGATAGCTCAGAAGATGATGTAGGTCGAGAAGCGCGTGTGGCATTTGTTTCAATCGTCCAAGACCCCCTACAAAATAGAAGAGAAAATTGATACGGAACCCGCTTTTCTATCACAAACGTGTGACTATTCACTCACCCGTTAAGTTTATATCACCCGAATTATACCTAAAAGTAACGCAAAGAATTTTGAACGATTTGCTGATTGGGTTAATAAAATTCCGTACTATTTGATCATCTGACTGATTACGGATCGTAGAATACGGTGCAGTTAGGAACAACGCTGCGCATCGGCCATCATTAACGCCGAACGTGCGAACCTGCGGCATCTGGATTCTGGATCGATCTGTCATCTATCAATAGTTGACAAGTTGCGATAACATTTTAATGGTCGCCTCGATAATCACCGTGAGCAACTATATATCCATGCGTTTCCGTATAAAGAGAAAAAATGTTTAGAATAAAAATTCCACAACTGCGAGCAAAGAGCCTTCGTTAAAAACTTGACTAGTCACTTGATAAGTCGAGGAGTGTATGAAACGCTTGTGGAAAATCTATAATTTATTAGTATTAATCCAATAACGTTGGGCTTGATACCTGAAATTATTTCAGCGGTCAGAATCTGAGAATAAGTCATTTTCACGTGGAGGTATGTAAAGAAACAATACAAAACGAGGCATGGGTAATCGAGAGATGGTAATCATGCGAAATGCCAAGAGTCGTAGATGAAGTATACCAAAGAAAAGTAAAAAAGATAAACGAGATTACGTCTTATCTTCCGGTTTCATTAAACGCGCCAACACATTTTTACCGCAGTCTTAAATCGTGGTGAAATTTTACTGACATCAAACAAAAGCGCTGTGAAATGGTGAATTGGATGCCAACTAACACGGACGCGTAAACGGCTGTGATAGAGAAGACTTCTCGGTAAACCGAGATCTCGTTTACTCCTAAGGGACGACAGTTTCATTAAGTTTTACTTCCATCCCTAAAGCTTGTGGTCCGTTGTATTTACACGTAAAACAGAATCAGGCAACCAGCAAAACGATCGTCTTTGTTCGACTTAAAATCTTCTTTCCTCACTTACTTTAGCTCGACTGAGTTTTTGCGGCGCTGTCTTTAACTTCGAGGAACAAATCTGAGATACTTGAACACTTCCTTAATTAAATGTAATCAGATTAGCGAAGGGAGGTAATAAGCGGAAATCTTTGACTCTTAGGGATTATATCGAGTGGAGGGATCAGTTGAATTTGCTATGGTACCAAATTCTTATGTTTGCATCCTTTCATCTTAAAGAACACGTCAAATGGTGGTGGTGGGGGGGGGGGGGGGGGGGGGGGTAGCGATAGTGCGGAAAAAATATGATATACAATTTCAATGCTAATTTTCATCAAATTTTTCGAGTAGAAATGCTCTTCATATTGAGTTTTGAATACCATTGGTCCGCAGAGCCGTTTCATGAAAAATAATAATTAAGAGGAATCCAGTATATTCCATTTGTTCTAACAGGTAAGCATCTCATCCGTTTGTGGATGATTTCGCGATGTGATGATGCGAGTTTTTTTTTTTTGTTTTTACCGACTAATGCGTTTTTTGTCAATTCTGGTCTAAAGGTTCGGCGCTCCGTCATGATGGTTGGAATTGAATGATGAGATCGGTGAAGAGCATAAATATGATATCGAATTATAAAACTACCATAGCGGGGAAGTAACCTCCAGCCCGTCCTACCCTTATCTTATTGTGACTCGTCCCTAAGAAGTAATACAACTTGTTTGCGACTAGCGCTTACTTGGATAGCTGCTGTAAGAAGGTTATGGATGGATATAAGAGGTTAACTTGTTATGTCGTTTAGATGCAATTTCCTGGCAATGCCGTTCTTCGTCTTCCGTTTCCCGTCTTTCGTCTTTCGTCTATCATCTTCCCATCTCCACTGTCTCTCTCCTCAGCTCATCGCTTCTTTATTTACGAGTTGGACCCCAAGCGAAGTAGCCTCTCTCATTCCTCCTCTGAAGGGCTTATTAGTAAACTTTGATAATATGGACTGGTTCCGAAATTGTTTAGCCCAGTCTCTACCATCAAATGCAAAGGTTTTCTCTCGTCGATTTTCCCATATCAAACTCGAAAAGGCAACCGAGTGAAGAGGGTCTCCGTGTAAACGTACGTCGGATCACATCCCACTGAGAAACCCCAAGAGAATCTATAATGCTTTAAGAGGAGAGAGATGAGGGGACGATGTGACCAGTAGAATTGGTCTAATACATTTCGCTTTGAGCAATCTCGTTGATCAACGAAACTGTTCTATGAATGACGATCACCGCATCATCCGATCTTACGTTACGTCAGCCTCTATTAGCTTATTTCTAAGGTATTAGGCAATCTAATCGATTACGGATGCGGCTTGTGGCTCTCGAAGGTGTGTCGATACACTCTGGTTGACGGAATAATCATTTCTTCGAGAAGATTGTTCGTGTTCACAATGTCGTTCCATTTGACGCTACCAACTTGTTCCGAAGTCTGATGGGCGTTGTGAACTACATATAGATATGTAGTCGCTTTTCCGAGGGTAGTATCATACGTTGTGCGATGACTGTGCAATACGTGTACACATGCACGTATGGGTCTGAGACAGCGTATTGTGAAGGCTGTAGAGTGCTACATCTGTGCATAATGTGATCCTGGCCTTACTTAAGCCAGGTTTAACTCTCAACAACTACGTCTACGATTTGAATTCGCAACTGTTGGGAGCGAGATTCGAAGGTTGCGCGCAGAGCCCCGTTGGGAAACTAAATCTTTGCATCGCGGAATGGCTAGCGTATATCCGCCTGCCTAGGTGCTTTGCTTGTGCTAAATAAATAAAGCGACGCTCAGCGTCGGGGCTCACCCTCGTTTTCCGGAGTTTTCAATTTTTCACTTCGTAAGTTAGTCAACTGAATTACGCGCGCATGCACCAGTATACTATACCAGGTAAATCGCCGCATTCAAAACTTGGAGGCTTCTCTAGTTGACGCAAGTAATTGAAGTCTGAACTTAAGATAATATTTGTTATTAATTAAGTTACATAATAACGTTTGTACACCGGAAAAACACTCGCGAGATTCGATTGCTTTCTCCTAACACCACGGGGATACCGATGGGGTGTTAATTGATGGGGTAAAACCTGTCCCTACGTTAGAGAGTCGATGGAAGGGTGGAATAAACGAGAATAAACCTCATGTATGTATGCGTAGGTCAAAGATTAGCCCAGGATAGGGGGTCAAGCACGGTAACGCAAAAGCGTTGATATAAAACGTCGAGGGAAGGTGCTCCAATTAATAAGTTCTGATGACAATTTTCCATTCACAGCGACTTATTCATTTCTGAAACGCCACGTGCGGAAAGTTTGAAGTTGTTGAGACATAAAAAATTGCAATTCTGGTTGCTTCCGGGATCTGTTGGTGGAGACGTCGCCAGGCGAACATTTCACGGAGATATTATAAAACGGTCTAATCTCCGGAAGGTGGAGGTAGGAATTTCAAAATTCTCGATGCGAAAAGTTGAACAAGCCTAAAGGGTTGTATTTTGCGCGTAAAGTGTTCGAGAGAGGTTTTTAATGGGTCGTTTTAGGGGTCTAATTATTTGTAGGTGTTACAGACCATGCCAGGCGTAAAGGCTGGACGTGCCTTGTGTACGAAATCGTTTGAATTCAATGAGGGTTGCGAATTTGTTAATACTGTCCGGACCGGTACTGCTTATAGGTCTCCAAAGTCCACCTTTAATTCCAAGCGTGCTTCTACGGATCCGTTTTTATTCGCTTTAACGATCAAAAGCCGATTGCCTCTGTACGTTACCGTCTGTCCACGTCGCCGTAAAATATCAAAAATTCGTTATTCGTGGAACCGTAAAACAAACAGTTTGAAATCCTAATTAATTTCAGACCATAAATGTGACTACCTCTGGCATACACCCATAGCGACAATAAACCCAGGAACACAATGGAAACATGAAATGGCCAGATAGATGTTTAGATCAAATACAAAGACAATCAGGAATGAATACGCCCTGGGCGATTCCTTACCCACTAAAACCTACTCGCGCCTACATCCTCGTTGTATAAATGTTGAGAATTAATCTGGTATACCTATCGCATCCCTTTGGCTAACGTAGTTGGATACATAAATACATATATGCACTATTCATCAAAGCGGACCCCCCGGGTTGTACTGAATTATATTATATCATATCATATCATATTATATTATATTATATTATATTATATCATATCATATTATATTATAGTATATTATATGCAAAATCTCCTTCCTCCTCAATCTACCGGCTAGTGGTTCAGTTGACGAGATCGCTCGGCTGACGCCATGACACCGTTGGTCTGGAGCTCGAAGGGAGAGGATGAGCTTATGAAGTTTATGCTTCGATAAACGTGCTTAAGGTGAGGCCCAGTCACTTATCCACCAACACTCTGACCTTATATCTTACCTGAACCTGAATGGTTCAAAACTGTGATGGATAGATTGAAAAAGTAATCGGCTTCTATGAGGCATCGGGAAACGCAAGGAAAAAATAAATTATTCCAAGAGCGGTTGAGTTTCTTATCGTTTGATTGAAATTTTTATAAGGAATTTCCCCGTCACGGATGTAATGCACTATTTTACTATTTATTGTTACCGCAGGGGTTGGTTTATACAGATCGATGCAAAATGGGTACAAATACTATTGCCGTCCTGCCAGCGAGGCAATGCCACCCGCAAGTAACTGGCTACTAGCACGATGTATTTTGCATAATATCAGCATGAAATAACTTATCTAAATAGCTGCTTACAGTCTACACTGTAATAATTTACTTCCGTCAGAATCGATGCGAGAATCGAAAGAAACGGGTCAGCTCCTTCGTTTGCCAGCCCATCCTCGGCCTAAGTCTGGACTTAGTTTTCACCTGAGCCCCGGACCTCGGAATTCCCTGGTGGCACGTTGATCGGCTTTCCAAGTCTTCAAGCCGGTCGAAGGGGACGTTGTATCAGGTAATCCGCTACGCTTTTGCTAAGCTAACCGCGCGGTATAGCGAACAAGTTTTTAGAACATTTGTCAAAATTGTTTCTCCACCTTTCCCCAAATGGCTTTTCGCCACTTTATTCCGATTCTCTAAGGATTTCTATCATTAATAATAAACCACCACTTTGCAGTGGAGCTGACCTGATTATCCTTGCGACATATTGGAACTTGGGTAAATATAGGAGCAATGCCCGATATAAGCGAGAAAAAAGATGTTTCTATTATTTTCTCTAAATATATAGTTTCAATACTTCCGAATTTAATCTAGAGTATTTCCAGACCGAATATAATTGCTATGAAGTCAAATTGTTTAAAAAAAGAAAGAGTGAAAATCTCTGTGCTTTTTATTCAACGGTGATAGTAGATAGATTCTGAATAAAGATTTCAGCAATTATGTGCTCCTTAAATCGAGTAAGTCATTATCGTTGATACCGTCATACCGATATTAGAATATTGGAGAACTCTTGATCGCTAAATCGAATTTAATCCAACATGGCATCTGCATTTCGGTGTTTGTGTTAATCGGAAATGCGACCGATGAAATACGTCTCTCTGAGAGGTAGTTGAGCAATGCCATCGAACGACCACTTCCCGAGAGCACAACCCAGGGTAATTGTAATTGTAATTGTAATTGTAATTGTAATTGCGATTGCAATTGCAATTGCGAGTGCCGTCACGCGGCGTCTCCTAGCTTCGCTGAGTGCTTCTGGCTCTTAAGACCAAGACGGATTTTGCTGACGAGTCGAATCCACGTGTCTCCTGTAAGGTAGGTAGCTAGGTACGTAGTGTAGTAGAAAGTTCAAATGGTTCGTTCGGTGGCTTTTTAGCTGTACGTTTTAGCACTATCCATCTTCCATGTGTTTCTTTTTTTTCCCCCATTTAACCTCACCTGTGCAACCCGTAGCGAAATCATCGCTCCATTTTCTTTCAGGATACGATCCTGGTGCTGGGATTGACGACATATACCACAGGATGGAAAATGTGACGAATAACAGCGGGATATCGCTAGGAATTTATCATCTACATTCAAATATATGTGTCAATTGCCGGATGTGAACTAACCCGCGTGAAAGACGAATCTGTTATAAAGAAAAGCACGAAAAAAGCTTACGATTTTCTGATATGAAAGTGAGACGAAACGCGTAAGGTACGAAATCTTCGCACATCGCCGGCCCGTTGATACTCTAGAAAGTAATCAGTTATTTTTTTCAATTTTATGCTCGATTTATCATGAGGGGATCTCGCATACCTCAATGTAAATGAAGTCACGAACTGGCTTATCGAAATGTTTGTGAAATGAAGTTATTCGTCTCGCTTGCCTCTAAATTCTAAAACAGCCAGACGCGGATGAAATGAAACTTCAAGTAAACGCGCCACGCTAATCCCAGCTATATTTTACAAGAAAAAAAAACTGCCAACGACAGCGATTTCCAGGTCAGCACTGGAGTACCTACAACCCTCTACAACGCAGTTATGCCGCATACTGACGCGTATCGGTATGTGGGTAAGTTGAACTCGATTGAACGCGGTTCAAACGGCACTCGGAACTGAATGACAATGATTCCCAATCTACCGGATCAGCTTGTATTTGAGAGAGTTCCTGTCAGGCCTTTCGGAGAAGCAATTCCGTCGTTATGACGTACGACCGAGGTTTCTGGTAGTTTATTTTCCCTAAGATTGGTACACGGTGGTGTATTGGTCGGATATCTATAAATCTGCTCGAGGCAGAGGCAACCCTTATCAACTGGCTCGGCAGATCGATATCATGCTCACCCTATCTAGTTAACAAGGCAATCAGGGGTAGTTTCTCGATGCTGTACTACTCGGGTTAACTTAATTAAGGGATGTTCTACGTTCGTTGAAAGCAATAGTGAGCCTGTTACCGATGATACACACAATTTAACCAGTTTAAAATATAGTTGATATATGATAAAGTTGGAAAGTTCGACTCGCGAATATAATCCATGTAATTTCACCATATTGCAAGCTCCTGAACGTTTTTTTATTTCATTTTTGTGAATTAGTTACAATTGCCGATCTCAAGGACTGGATAAGAGAACTAAACTCACCTACCACGATAAAGTATGGTTGATATTGAGAAGTGACGAATTTAAACGCTTTGTCCCTATGATAAAACCCGACTTTAGTTAAATCCACTGAAGTAATCGGCAATTAATCCCAAATCGAGAGTTAAAGCCGATGAGTTTTGCACTCATTCCTTACAGATGGAAGTGTTCTCCGTTCGGGTATCGATACGAGTTTCAACATTTTCACCAATTACCAATTTATTGACCAGAGACAAGGAAATTAGACAATAGTTTCAGTGTAAGCGTTGTTTTCTTCGAGTAGTTCAACAACTGCATTATTTCGACCAGAGAGCATCGCTTGACTGAAGAGACTATATACAACAGACAGCTGGAAGCACAGAGCGTTAATTGGTTCCCTCAAAGAGGATTGATCTAAAATTACTCACTAATTACAGAAGTAATCAAAATGTTGAATTAAGCTCATATTCTTTTCAAATCAACTAACGTAGGGTATTTTTTGTTCAATTAAATATCATCCGATTATTATCGTAGAGATGGTATATCCCCCTCACAAGTGGTTAGCCTGTTAATTATTTGTTCTTTTTCCTTTTTTTTTTTTCTTTTTCTTTTCACCTTCACGTAGCGATACAAGCATCACAAAATTAATTAAACGACGAACCGTGCGGTAAATAAAAGTTTTTCTCTCGCGTGTCTCTACCTACAGTTTACCCCAACCCTATATCCCTGTATTTTGCGTGTGCCTGCATGCACTGCAATTTTATAGTTAATAAATAAGGGTTCGTTGAATCTCCTCTATCGTCGTCGACTGTTATCTCGAGTCACGTGCCTCCAAATTAACTGAAAAATCTGCTAACTCACAGGATTTTGTTTTAATCCTAAAGCCCTCCCCAATTGAGTTGCAGTGAAACAACCGTTATACGGTCATTTTGCTTTGAATGTTATTATAACGAGTATAATATCGAATGATAGCCGCTAATCTGTAAGCGGATTGCGAACTCTGTTTATTAAATTAAGTAATTAGTAATTAATATAGGACATTATCGCTGATTATCCTGAACAAGAACCGGCTACGTCGGGCTGAACGTGCCAACGTACCCTCAACATATTCTCACAGCGTTTGGGACCCTAGCACGTCTATGCACACTTATCTTATACTCAACGAAGTAGGGCTTGAACAAATTAGCTAACCATGGTTACGTCTTGCGGGAAGCGAGAGCTTCGGGCGAAGGTGATCTGAAAAATTACTTGGCTTAATTAACTCTGATATAATTAACGTTTATACCAAATGAGCCAGAGAGTTAATATCGTCCGTATCCTACGGCCAGTGCATACTACTACCACTATATCCATGGACTTATACATTTAGCATAAGCCGAGTAAACAGTAAGGTACAAACATGAAACAAGCGGTACGTAAATAACAGTCGCTGAACTATATCTACTGTTATTATTTGCACCGGAGGGTAGAGAACCTATATACAGCATTTACCTGTAATAACTTTACGTTGCATGAGCGTTATACGTACATATACATGTACGTATACATACAGATATTCAGAGTATGGTTGTGTGATAATATTTGCGTGTTTAGTGTCAAATCAATCTTTGAAGTCTTACGGCATATATGTTATTACGTTTAACGTCGGTAGGTCATTTTTATAGTAGTTTATTAAAAATTGTATGGTAGGTAGTCAGATAGGGAAGGCAGTAGTTTAAATCTCAAACGCTCTTAACTAGGCTAATTGTTCCTCGATAAAACATGAGGCTTTATATGTTTTCAGTACCCAAAGGTACGTGGTACGTAGACCATTGAGCCATAAAAAAAAAAACAGGAAGAAAAGAACGAAAAAATGATTTAATGAGAAAATATAACACGGGGCAGGTGATTCACGGAATGAACAATTATAAAAAGTAATAAAGATGCCATAACACCTCGGGTTGTCGCCTGCGTAATGTTATTACTCCGCGGAATGTTATTAAAATAAAAGCAAAAGCTACTTCTTCTTCTTCTTCTTCTTCGTCTTCGTCTACCTCTTCACAAAGCTAATTCTTCAAGTTCTGAGGGCCCATTCGCGATCAGCCGTTGATGAGATGATAAACTTTGTACGAGATATACGGAAGAGCACTGCAGAACAGAGTAAAAGAAAAAAAAAAAAAAAAAGAAGGAGAACACATGGTTCGTGAGTCCAGCTTGAAACTCCAACCATAATACGGAGAGCTACCATAGGTCGTATAGTTTAAGAAGGTAGAAGAAACTAGAGAAAATCTTTCGTGAGCCAAAACTGCCAGCAACTTACGGAGTAACGCGAAATCCCGTGGGACACTACTTGGCAAAAGTTACGCGGAAGAGTCGGAGAGCCGCTTCGAAAGTTTTCAAAAACGTTAAACAGTTTTTCCAATAAATCAGTGTGCCGTACTTTCTGTTATTCAAAAGTTCAAGTCCGCGTCCACATCTGGAGAATACCCAAAAGTATTCTACGTTTAATCGACTCCTATACTCAAAAGTTGAATACCAAGACAATTATATGGCCAAGACAAATATGTGGCAATCAGCTAGGAATGAATGACCTATTCTTAAAGTATAGTGAGAGAGAATTCATTTACCTTGTCTTGGAAACTCAGAGTTGTATACCAATTTTTTTTTTTTTTTTTTAATTTTTTTGAGTTTCCGAAAGTCGCGGATTTCTACAATTGGAACAATTGGGCGGGTGGCTAGAGGAATTTAGTAACACAAAGGCATTTACTCGGCAACGACGACCGACTTGTGTCGCGCTACATGACAGTAAGCTGGTGAAATTACCGGCAACTAGTTGGCATCCGTATAGCAGCGAGGAAGCACTGCTATGTCGCTGCCCGGATGATGCCACCGTAATGCCGTTTGATTCTTGAAATTTCCAACAACTGATTTCTCCGTTTCTGATCCATACTGCTCATCTCTCAAATTTCCGTTTACGTATTTTGGAGTGAATTCGGTCATGATTACGGCTCATATGTTACTCGAGCAGTGATACACGCGTTTCTCTGCTTTAGCGGGAGAATGTGAAAACGCAAAGGCTATACCGTTTACGGTCTACCGACTTCCGCAAATGTAATCGCGAGAAACAAATTGCGTTATGTTGTAACTCCCGAAATGAAAACAGATTTACATTCCAACGTAAACTGAATCACGACCTCTAACGAATGGCCAGTAAACCGGAACGTCGTGGTGAACAGCGTTCGCGGCGCAGCCCTTAGCCGTAAATTTTAATGGATTTCTCATTTCTGGGATTATCATACCGTTCCATAACTTTTTACACTCGCCACAGTTTATTCGCCTCTTAACGAAATTAATCATAAACTCAGAAGAGTACCTATACCTACCCGCGTCAGAGATTATGGTAGACAGGAGTCAGGGCTACCCAGATCTTGAGGTGAACTCTTCCATGGTTGACGGTTAGCGGTTCGTGGTAAGTCCGGACTTATACCTCCGGGTAAGAGAACACAGCAGTGATATGGTTCCGTAGAGACAAGATATAACCGTGCGATGGCTGTTGCGCCATTAGACGTAACATTGCGTTGTTACCTCGACTTCGAGGGGCGCCGAGGGTTGTAAAATGTGGACCAGAAGCCGCCAGGTCATGAAATTCGGATGGTCTTTCTCTTAGTTCTACGCGTGTTTTCGCCAAGCCAACTGCACAACGGTATATAACCTACCTTTGAAATTAAATTTGAATCTCCTGACATTCTCCTAAGCTGCCTACAGGGGTAGCCGTACATATCCACTGGGAATAGAAAAGATTCGAGCATACGTGGGCCCCGGAAATTATAGCCACTAAAACTTAGACTCACGTGCAGGGCGCAACTGTGTTGTAGCGTATTAGGGAAGTTTCATGCCAACCTGGACAGCCTCTGACCCTGACCCCCCTCGATTCTTTTCATTTTATAGTCATTCTTCATAATTGGTTTGATAGATCGAAAAATACAAGCGTCTTAACATCTGAGGGTCGTCAGATATTCGAAATTTTTAAAATTATGTAACTCAAAAAGCAGTTGAGATGAAAAATTGAAAAAAAATCACAAGGACTTCTTTCAGTCTGCCGAATATCATAAAGAAATATGAGAAAAATCAAGAGTCGTCACGGTCAAAGGCTGCTCAGGTTGGCGCGGACCCCCCCATAAGTATAACGTGAATGCGGTTAAAACTAGCGGCCGGGAAGTTTGGATCTTTGAAGTTATCGCATCTGCAATGCTCTCCTTCGGCGAAGCTTCGTTCGCCCGTTTGTTCAACGCGACTTTAATCACGGCTCATTCTCTGCACCCCGAGAACGAGGGTAGTGCTCTATGTAAAGGGTTGGTTAGAGGCTATATACCTTCTCGAAGGCGACTTATCTTCAAATAACAACTTAATAAGCGGGCAAAGCGCTCAACACTGTTTACTACACGCCAGGGTCTACGATCTGCCCTTCAAGTTATCGTAAGAGGTACCTACGTTGAGGTCCTTTAGGTGCAGCCCGCGGTGTTTTGTTTCATAAATAACCGGTAGGAAGCTCGTACGTTAGACTTTAAAGCACCGCTTGTCTTCCCACTGCCATAGCTTAGTCTAGCCGCAGGATAGAAATATTGTCTCGACTTTCCCGCGGGTCCGATTCCTGCGGAGCTTGCGCAAGAATAGCGAATATAGATCCCGTAGAGATTTCCGCGGTGCAGTTTGTTCTGACTGTGCAAATGTTCGATCGTTCGAATAAGGAGTAGAGAACAGTCCTCAAGATTTATTTCCATTTTTTATTTTAGTCGCGAGAGAATTGGGCTAAAAAATTTTTCATTTTATAATCGAAAAATGAAAAATATAATCTTAAACGCGATGAAAAAAGTGTTCGATAGCTGTTGAGCATATACAAAGCAATTCGTTTAGCGAATACTTCCTTTGCCCTCTCTCATGCTTTGCCTTGTCACCCACTTCTCCCCGGAAAGCAATTTCAGGACCTCCGGGTCTTTGGCTCGCGCTTCCAAGCGGCAAGTTTCAAAGTCCTTGCGCGTAATTAGGTAAAACGCGAACACGAAGCTTCGGGATCTTGGCCTGGCGTACACACAAACAAAAGGCCGAACGTTATACCTTGCGTTAGCTCACGCACGAGGAGATACCGGTTTCGATACAATCCAAGAGACGATCACGCGTACTTGCGGTTTGCACCTGCTACCATCAGATCCCGAGTAACAAAACCACGCCCATTTCTCGTTGACCTCTAAAGGACGACCGCCTGACCACTTTACTACCGCATTTACTACGCCGGTACCCACGCGTTGACGGAGTTCCCCTTTAAATCGAGTCATTGCCTACGGCATTCTATGTATATATGTGCAGGTGTATTATATATATATATATGTACACACAAACGTAGGTACCTGCGTATACTCTGCACTGACCACCTACAGATCCAAGACATGTTGGCGTAGTATAGCGCGAGGTAAACTTGCCAGAGAATTGATCGAGACCGGGAATAATTTCACTTGTGGTATATCATACCACGCTGTATTATGAATGTGTTTCCTAGGCACAAACTTGATTGATGAGTTATCAGCTAGATTTGTATAAGTCTATTCGCTATTCGAGCACGATATTGGCACGCGCGACTGAGGTGGTTGAACAGCGGAATTGAAGGTGGGTGGAAAAGCATACGAATGATGCCCGAGGTTCTCAGGTTTGAAACGAGTCGCCAAAGAGCATCTCATGAATCTTTATATAAAATGCTTTGAGTATGGGAGGGAGACGGGCAGTCTAGAGCCGACGAAACAGGTATTGGCTATTGGTCCTGGGAACGTATGTACGGCGCCACAAACGAATACGGGATTCCGTTGTTAAAGGATTTACGCAAGAAGTGGCTCGGATTTCCTGCGGCGAGCCGGAGCTACCCGCGGGGGAATCCCCGCTCGAAAAGCGAGCCAGACTGCCGCGCGCCGTTATATCCGTTCGGTGGCAAGTCTATTGGCCAAGCTCGGGTAAAATACTGATTTTATTACGAAGTATAAGAAAAGCTCGAGCTATACTCGCGATCAACGTTGAATAATACAGAAGGGGCAGGGGGATAGGGGCAGAGGGGGCAAGGGGGCGAGGATCAGTGGCGGTTCAAACAACCCACGAAAAAGCCAAACTTCTTTTTGACAAGCGTTTTACGTTTTTCGCGACGTGAGCTCCTGCACGCGAACCGTTCCTACCGTAAACCCTGATTAGTTTAGTGAAGTGGTTTAGTGGTCCCTTGGGTCCAGGTGGTCGTAAAGCGTCCAGTGCTTGGTGCCTCGGTTTCATGCACCCTGCTACCGCCTCGAAAACTCGCGACGGATCCTCTCTCATCCTGCGATAGTCCAGCTTTCACCTTTATATACCTACATAACTTGGTACACGCATTACTCAACTTGATGAGCTATCGCCCATTTCATCTACCCATGTACCTGAAGGATCAACGTATGCCCATATCGGACTACCTCCTAAATCGTATACCCCGATTCGTTTTCAGCACGCCGTTCGTTTAGTGCGGTTATAGTTAAACTAATCGTAAAAAAAGAAGATCCTAACCAGCAAGCTTCTTTTTCTTTGAAAGCTGTAACATATGGTAGCATATACCTGCCTATATACCTCTGCAGTAACTATTAGCAGAAGTTACAATGGATGGTTTTAGTCGTCTTGTATTCGGAGCATATTCTTTGCAATCGGTAACGAACTTTCGTCGAAAAGTGACTTTGAGGAAATTGAAAATGATGAGCTGCTTATAAACTTTTCGCGGATAAGTCTATCATTTCTTTTCACATAGTTCAATATATGTATTATTCTTAAATAGGATACTAATAGTCGGAACGAGAAGAAAAAATATTCGACATACACAGGATCAAAGAAAATCTCTACAATTGCATAGAAAAATGATGTGTTATCAAAAGATACTCATGCATGCACGGAAGTATGCTTAAGAAGCACTTTTATATATACATTATTTATGTACAATGTTAAAGATCTCTGGTCTCACGACAAAACGAAATTTTTATCCCTAGAGATCCTGAAGACATTGCATGATGTTTTGTGAGAGTAACACGATATGGTCATCTCTGGCTGAGTATCTATTTTTCACTTCAATTTCGGGTGGCTTAACATCAATGACGGGCCTTCTATAAGATCATCAGAACAAGCCCTGAGCTCTACATGGGTTTAACATAGTCGCGAGACTAATTACTCTGATGTAATTTACCGCACGCTATCAGGTTATAGAGAGCTACAGACTCCTTTACCTATAGTTGTCTCAACTATTTGCACCGCACCCCGACGGGTTGTCAGACCCTTCGATGGGTCTTGACCCTTGGGGCTAAACAGGGACCAAAACTCTGCGTTGCTTTGGATCCTAGAAGCGGAACTCGGTCTCGCTGTCCACTGATCCTATCTGTTTAGTGTTTAGCCTAGTATTCCAGGACCATTATAAGCCGAGAATAGAGACCCGTTATGTGTAATGTACTCCGTATAACGTGTCTGAGTAATGAGTTATGGGTTGAAATTTAAATTAGGAAGTTGACGACATGTGTCAAAACCGCTTCTCGTCACTTGAGCGAAAGTCCAAACTCCTAACTCTGTCGGAAAACTCTGATACGATATAAATTCAAACCCTGGAGCATTCTGACTTCAATAATTTTCCTGTTATTTGAATACAGTAGGAAATAGATATTGCAGTTCAAAATCCCATTTCAACCTGATACCGAAGAAAGGTTCTCGGTCGAATGAGTCAATAGGAAAAAGGAAATAAAATCGCTGATTCGAGAACCATTCATGGGGCTTTGCCCATTCACTTCACTGTGTGAATAATATGGAATCATCTCACGAATCTTCAGCCTTTGAATTCTCGGCGAATGCGTTAACTTGCGGAAATCCGATTGATGTGTTCCTTTGGCAGTATTTTACACGTATGTTACTCGCGTTGTATCTCCCTTGTTTATGGCCGTTGATGTGTTAACGCGATTCCATTCCCAAGCATTTTGAAGCTAACTAAGATGTTTCTAATGCCGTATGATCATGGCGGATAAAGCAGGGGTGTGAATCAGGTTGTAATTCATCATTTTGAAACGTAAGCGTAATTCTGACTCTTAATTTATTGAATGTTGAATATTTAGCGTAGTAAGTTCGCAGACCGTCGAAATTGCAATTCAACTTAGGCTGCAGTGGGGTTGAACATCTCTACCATTTCTTGCCAAGAACAAAACTTTCGTAAACAAAACTAAGAGCTCCGAATATTCCTTGGACAAGAAGTGCAGGGTACGAGACTCGCGCTTTGCCCGCGATCTCCCCTTACAACTTCTTGCCTCTTTAACTCATCTCCCTTTATCTCTGTCTCTCTTTGTTTCCGTATTTTCCTTCTCTACCGTGGGACGCACGTTTCAAACTTGACTACCAAGCCTAGGCATGTAGTACCTTACGTCAAGGCATCCCAACTCCATGGCAACCCCTGGCAACATCCCTCAGGAGCTTTATCGTTACAAAGCGTAGAATGTATGCTAAATTATTAAGTGTTCCCAGTCGGCCAATTACTGTTTCCGTATTTCTGTCTATGTACCTGATACTCGTACAAGAAAATAGTCTGCAGTTAACCCACCCACACACACACACACACACACATATTAGCTATAATGTCGGCTTTTTCATATCCTTTGGCCCGATGGTATTTACCTTACCTAAGCTCGCTGCAGACTGAGAAGAATGCTGACCCCCAGATATAAATAAGCTGTGCTCTACATAAATTGATTATTTTTTAGCCCACCATATATATCTGCATAGTTTTTTTTTTTTTTTCACTTTTTGCAGTAATTGAATGTTCGCATTGAGTCTTATTCTAAACGCAGTTAGCTGTAGTCGAATGCAATTACACTTTCATCTGTTCGAATCAATTTTTGTGAGAACATTTTCCAACTTCATTCATCATTCAGCCCGACGTGTATCATTGGTCATCAGCTTATCATTAATCGGTGGGGTGCGATCAATTGCCTATAAATGTTTTGCATGAAATCATTACCAATGCGTAATAGATCGTACTCGTGTAATATTGGAAGGTGGAAAATCATGTAAGGGTACCGAATTCTGCCTTGTGTCGCACTGAAATTAGTTCAGCAAGACGTCGAGCCATTTGTGCTCGTAGTTACTTATTTAGTAATTTCTAGAGACTACAAGTTTCTGTGCGAAACTGCTTCAAGTGGTATTATCGTTACATTACACCACGGCGCGTGTGGAAATTTAATTAGCATAATTCACGTAGTCTGTTATAAAGGTACAGAACACAAGTCTAATTGCTTAGCGAATCGTGACAAATTCGGTTTGACTGTTTGATCTGCATGAAAGTTGTGGTAAAACTAAAAATCGTGGATCGTAGATCGCGTGCCGAACGGCGGATCAGGAAGAGGACGCGGTGACCCGCGCAACGCTGCATCCTTCCGTTCTAAACGTCATCCTCTTATCACGAGCCGCATCTATGAACAAATGCGAACCACCAGACTGCAACGTGCACATCTGGAGAAACGATTTGCCATGTACAAAAGTGTAAATTGTACCATGAAACAACTGCTGTGCGCTTTGTCGGTTAGGAAATCAAATTTTCTTTTATTCTTTCGGTATACAGAACGATTTTACAGCCTTCATTAGCCGATCAAACTGGAGATAAGGATTTTCTCTTGCTGATGACGTTGTGCATTTAGGTTTACTTTTGGTCATCATTTCTATCGTATTTTATAATTGGTGGAGGATCATCGACGATGTTATAGCCTACCCACAAAGCTTTCAACGGAATTAATCGAACCACTTTCTACCTTTTTCTCCCTCTTCTTCTTTGTAGCCGTTAAAATTTCAAGATCAACCTAAAGTTCTAAGTGAAACAGTGACACAAAAATATTGTTCCATATATCGGATTCTGTTGTTCTCGAGTTTCACTCGGAGTCAGAATAAACGAGGGAAAAAAAATCTTCAATGCTTATAGTACAAATCCTGCAAGTTCGTTGATAAATAACAAGTAACTCAACGGAACCGGAATTTTATACAATGGTGTGCGATAATCATCCGTAGGCCGCAGATTGAATGACTGATGTCTGGCGTACACCGACTACTCGATGGCAGCATGCGTGTCATTGCGGCCACTGTTCGACCGTCATTCAAAACGTCCATCCGTTAGCTACGATGGAATCAAATTTGGAAAAAAATTGATAAAAATTAAAATCTTAACGCAGGTCACTATCTATTAGCATTGACTAACGACATGGAAATATTTTTGAATAATGCTTAGTTGGTAATTGGAGAGGACGAATTCTAGATTTGCTAACTCTGAGAAGGGTCCGAGGGTTATTCGTTAACGATAGGAAGATGAAAATGGACACATACTTAACAGTAGAGAAATTATTTAGTGTTTTAATGAAACTCATCGGATCCAAATATCAAATTTTCTAAATCTTAAGGCTACATCGGTGATGGATTCTATATTTTGCAGTTTCTACCACACATCGTCACGCTTACGATTTATATCGCCCCATTGAAACTATAAATATGAAAGATTACACGAGATTGAATGTTAATCTATTTCAATTTTTATGTCCAGGATATACTATTTAGACCACAAAAAATCACTCTCTGTCCTCCTTAGTCCGTTTCTCGCAATCTATTCATTTTCGTAGATGATTCCTATCAAAAGTGCCTCATTCGACGCATAACTTGAAATTGTTTGTAGCAGGTAGGACTTTACAGGGAGTCCACTGTAATCCAGGCATCCACCTGTCACCCAATGCAAAGAATGAACAGATACTTAGTAGATAACAGAGACCGGCTCTTTTCATAAAGCACCTGCTTCGGGACGCGTGCCAAAATTTGAACACCGGTATTGTCGGAGGATAAACGAAGCCGTTTGTAGATATAATATAATATTTTCTTAACATAGCCGAGTTCTAACACCAGGCTATCGGTTATCACAGAGTAATTATTTGACTGGTACACAGCGATACGTGAATTTGGTTTACCACATATGGGGGTGTGTGTAATATCTGTAGGGGGACACGCCGAAGGTGGAATCCGGCACTCTAGCCGAGGGATATTGGCCCTGGGCCATAACTCATTTTTTGGGGATTAAAGTATCTTTTAAATTGGCGCTATTTCTCAAACTCGCATGTTGAGGGAAGATTTAGCGAATGATAACGACGGTACTGGCTTCATCTTCCATAAATTTATGAGAAAGATGAAAACCGCCGCGGTGCAGACTTCCCACTGAATTTTTCATCATTTTTGCTTTCACTGCCAGTTGAATTTTTCATTCTACTAAAGGCAAAGGTTGACATGCTTACTTACGCTTTTTCATTTCTATACTATTTTCTCGTCTCCAATACGGTTCTCAGTTCTTTGAATTCGATGAAAGTTCAATGGAAATTGCGTCGCCCAATACAAACTAATTTAGCATCTTCATTGCTGGAAAGAAAATTCATTTTCAACCACTTCCTACTACTTCGCCCTCCAGGTTCAATCTACTCAAATAATCGGCCAGTTCAAATGAAATTTCGTTCAACTTGGAAGTTTCTTTCGGTATTTGCGAGCAACTTAAACGCAAGTAACAAGACGGAAATTATTTCGCAGTCGATTCATATTGCGTTTCGGGATATATAAATGACTTTCTTATATATGAAGAACGCTCTGACCATTCTCGTGGCTTGGCGCACATCTTTATCCACCAGAGGGATCTCTGCGACTCGCGCTTTATCTCCAAGAATAATGGCTCGAGATAAGGGAAGGGGGCTCTTAATCGAAAATCAAAACTACTGTAAGCAGAAGCGACAAACTTTTCCCGTCGATTCGGCCTTTATAGCTTCGGTTCATTGCAGGGCAACGAGAAACGGTCAACCGGGATAATACAATTCCAGATCCTACGAGCATCGATTGAATCTTATGGTTATCCCTACGACATAGGTGGCTCGGTTTGTTGTGGCAGCGTCGATTAGCCGGTAGGTATCAGATTTACCGCAATTAATCATACGTACACTTCCACAGCTCGATAATATCAGGTGCAGGTAATGAGCGGAAAATCAGTTTCAAAGATATCCATATCACTTCTTGAGAGCCGGGCGAAATGAGGGGGCAGAATAAATGCTTAAAGACTTAAGAATATGACGTAAAATGTGATTTTTCAGCGTTTTAAAACGATGAATGACAAAAGAGATTGGGATGATTTTTGCTTCAGCGATTTCGTTTCCTTTAAAAATCACGTTTCCCGTATCCTAGAACAGGCGAGACTTGAAATACGAAGAGCACGCCTCGTAGCAACTGTGCAATGTTTTAGAGGATTGGGCGCAGACGTGGCGAGAATAGATAAACATTTTCAACTACACGGAGCTTTGAATTTAGCGTTCCAATTTGAATACAGTCCGCCAAACAAGTGACTCTGCCACTTTCTTTACGTGAGAATTGGAAATCGCGATCACGGCAAGGCTGGGACTTGAGCTTGGAAACTTTTCACTTTGGAAAACTACTCCCAAGTAGAAACCTTGCATTTCCTCGACTAGCTACAGCTAATTTATAACATTCTAGGAGTCTGTATTAACTCGTCAAATTATTAACGTTTTGCGCTTGCTTTTGGCCTGGCACTTCACGAGTCGTTGCTTCTCAGCTCTGTATAAATTGGACGCATTTCTTCTCGAGTGCACGCAATTGCGAGGCGCTGTATCCACCAGCTCAGAAGTAATATGACTAGAGGTATACGAGGTGTTTTGCAAGGTAGCAAATTTATGAATCTACTTCTAAGTAGACTCGTGAATATAAAAAAGTGTTCATCATGCGAATTGTCTAGCTTCCATATACCAAGGTCATCAGACACCAATTTCAATAGAAATGAGGCAGAAAATACAGTTTTTCAAGATACTTTTCATCGCCCTACAAACCCATGTCATTACCAGAGTCACTACATAAAATACCATTGGAACATAGGTTGACAAAATTAGAAGTGAAATTCTATTCCTCGTAGAAGGAATCGCCGAAATTTAACAAAATTCAACTAACCCAAATCCTGCATCACTCGAACGTAGAGTAAGTCCAGACCTCCCGATCTGGCCGTTCATGAAATCATTCGGTGAGTTTGTCGGACAGGCCGACATCTGTTTCTCGGATGCTGAAGGCTCGAAAACGTGAAAATTCGTTGAAATTAGCGAGAGTGATTTTCGACCGAAAGCAATACTTTTCTTACGTCGATTGGTCCTAATGAAACTGCGCTATCTCACCGTGCAGGTCAGAAAAGCGCGATCTCTTTAATTAGGACCCGTCGATATCACCCAGGTGATAAAGAGTAAAAAGGATTCCCACCAATTTAATTTACGTCGGTATGGAATGTCCGCTCATCTAAAACGAACCATGTGCTAAAAGGAACGTGGGTGGCGAATCGAAGTGGTTAGATTTCGCCGTTTGATCCCATCTCTGGATTACATTGGTTCAGCAAATCGAAGGTAAATACGAAGAAGAAGAGGCCTGAAATTGCCCATTGCAATAACAGTGAGAAATTCAAAAATAACACTCTCGTTACATCCTTGACCTCTCTGGCCAAAGGATTTGAGAACCAACCACACGATTCACGGTATTGGATATTGTATTAAATGTGAACGTAGAGATAACTTGAAAATCTGCATATTCTGCATCCAACTTATGACATATTCACCTCTCGCTCAGACTCAAGTCCAAAATACTGGTCAACTAGTATGTATGATTGATTATAAATTCATTTCAAATCAGCTCAACGGCGTGAGAATCCTCTCTATTCTGTGGGGACTTTGGTTAATCCAATTTCCATATGAAAATTTCATATCATATTACCAAACGATTTCGAAATCTTTTTTACGACCAAAAAATGTCAGGCTCTCAAATGTGCGTCCAATTGTAAAGCATCAGTAGGATTGGCTGGTCTCCGAAGTATTGTAGAAATAGTAGAACAGGCGGGCGCGAGACGATATTTGTACGTTTTTCAACTGCTGGGCTGGCCAGATTGGTTGCCGTTGGCGTTTCACCGCTTTTCAATAGATACCTATACCTACCCCGCTCGCGAAAATCGAATTCGCTTGTCGTCGGGAAGTCGGAAGCTTTTGACACGTGCGTATAATTTACCGGTTCTTATTTCCGCGATCGCAGACTCACCGCCTGCGCCAGCAGGAAGAGAAGGCAAGGGAAAGGATTCGAACCAGGACTCACAGAAAATTGTATTCTATAATTCAAGCTGCTCGTCTGATTCATTTTTAACGGATCGTGGCCGACCCTCTGGACCTGTGGAACGTCCAGAACGATTCGTCAATTGACCCTAACTGACTTGTAACCTTCAAACTTTTCAAGGAGGACCTTTTCGACCTATTTGCTATCCGAGTATCCGACAGCACAGAGTGCTTTGTACCCGGTAAAACACCCCATCAATTCAGGAACCGAGAACCAACTTTCTACGTAACAATTTAACCCCTGTACACTTTCTCGAAACTTCTATGTTTAGTACCTATTATAAAACGCCCTATATTTTTCCCTTTTTCTATTTTTTGTTGTTGTTGTTTTTCTTTACCATTCTAACTGTCGTTTTTAACAATATACCCTCATCGTCGAAGATGTGTTTTCTCCAATCTACTACGGATGGTGTATTGAGAGACACTCGAAAATATCACCAGCTACACCCACGCCCCTTCAGTTCAGTCTACTTTTATAAACGCCTTGGTTTCACGGAATGCTCGAGGTATTAAATTTTTACAACCTGTTGGCTTTCACGAAATTAGAAGTGAAAAATTATATGCCTGTTGATATATTACTGACCCTATGTACTCCCCAAGCATTACCACTCGCGGATAGAGAGTCCAGGCAAGTAGTAACGGTATTACTATACATGTATTTTTTCACCTTTTACCTTCCAGGGTGTAAAAACGTTGAGAAACACGATCGGGGTATGAAGAGAAAAAATTGCGTGACATTACGCGAGTCGGGGTCACTAAAATTAACACAGTAAACCACCCACAAAACTCACGCAATTAAAGCTGTACTCGTATACTTGAGTTCATAACCAGTCCTTCGCATAAAATCATATTATTTTTTTTTTTTTTTCTACCTCTCTGGAGGAAATTCAGCTACTGCAGAGAGTATATCAGTTATAAATATGGAAGGATTCGGTCGAGCCTTATTTCAAGTGTTACAATTAAGGGGGGGAATAAATTAGGTAACTCGTAATCAATACTTCAGAATGACAAACAGCCAGATATTATATCCTACGATTTCTCCATGCTGTGTGATCACTGAATTAAAGTCTAAACTCGCACGAAATAAATGAAACTGTGATAAAGCAGAAATTTCATAAATGCGGGTCGTGACGACTCCCGAGTCCCAATGTCCTCAGACTTAATCAACGCGATAACACTCGTCACAATTCAGATCTCGGATAAAACCTCGCTGATACTGAATTAGAGAAATAATTTATACCACGATAAATAAACTAAATGTGCTAAAATCACAAGAGGGTGATATTTTACTTGGATATCAGCTCTGTAGCTAGTGGAAAAACTCTCTGTGCTACTAAACTTCCTATTGTACCTCTCGTCAGCGCTGCATACTATATATATATATATGTATAGTAGATATATGGGCGTAGGATTAACGTAAGAGACCCAGATTCACATAACTCATTGAATCGTTTTCCGATATTTTCGCATGCATAAAGCAGTTGAAGAAGTCAATAAATACGTGCTCAGCATTATCGGCTTATTCTAGAAAAGCATATTCTCGGTACTGTTTGCCGATTCCGCTGTATTAACTGTCGGAAAGGATTCTGCACGTGACAATATCTTCTCGTTTTTAAACTTTCAGAGGGAGACCGTTTTTCCGCGTGGCTTTACTCCGCAATTTCATAACTTATATAGTTATATACATGCCGGAATTGAATATTCCGATTCTATAAAAACGAGGCAATCAAATTCACTGTACATATAACTCACGATTTCAAAATCATGACTCGAAAATAAAAACTATCTCCAAGAATCCTGCGGGTTATTTATCGAGAGGCTTATCGAAGTTGTGTTAAAAATGTATTATAAGCACATAGAGAGGACATAAATCGTGGATTGACCACCGCTTGATCACAGCTTGACCACCGCTTGTCCATCGCCGTCGTGGCCTTTACAAGGGCCGTTGCTTCACTCGACGGCATGATCTCCTTTCGTTGTCACCGGTGCGTTTCTGTTTCTGCTACTGCATTTCTGTTGATGTACAGTACAGGGACGTAGCTAGCTTAGGGATAAATGGGCAAACTCTCTTCCGGTATGTATATGACAAAATTAGCAGTTTACGCTCCACGTTAACTCGACCAATCCCATGGGGTGGAGAAATGGCAATGGAGCTACTGGCACAGGTGACGTCACCGACACCCCAAAACTACAGGGGTGTTATAGTTGCCGCCGCACCGCGCTGGTGCAGCTGCATAACTTTACCACGGACAAAACTTGTCGACTGATATTAATTTCCAGGAAAGTGCACAACAGGCGTTGGCAGAAATTCGCTTAAAGTTAACCACAGATTTATGTATGTGATTGTGCAGATATTTTGATCCCGTATTAGCGACCGCCAGATCAAACCCACAGCGTTATTTCAATGCTTCTAAATAAACTGCAGCAGCTGGAAGAGAGTTGACATTATTTTATCGAAATACCTCACCATATACTGCTCCACGTACTAGCTGGTACAGAACGTTGACACTTATTCCGGATCGGACGAAGCGTAGAATGAAATGGTCGCACGGCTTAGCTCGGCTTAACTTGGCCGCGTTTTGCCATGAGTAAGCATCATTCAATGACCCGTGGATAAGGATTATCGTCAATTTAATATGTATAACGAGCAATCATAGCCATACTGTGCTCTTAATGCTGTCACTCCTGCATATCGTGGACAATTATTCTGTTCGTATTAATTATTCACGGACAGCTCTGCGGAGTTACCGCGATATCATATTGTAACCAAATCCGTCCTATTGTCGATCATCAAGGTATTACATTGACCATTGCGATATGCGATTGAATCGCTGACATTGAGGTACAAAGTGAAATTCTTATTAGAAATATTCGTTGTTACTTTGAAGCCAATCGAAGTGGCCAGATGACGCTACTGGAAATCTTCTTGAATAAGAGGCAAGTATAGGTACCCACGACGGTATGCGGTCCATGGAAGGCACTGAACCTTAAAAGGATATTTGTCTCTTTATATGGAGGAATCGGATACCAAATACATCGCGTGAGAGCAAAAACAAAAGAACATCGGGTTTCAATGCCCGGCTGGGTGACACCAGTTCAAAATGACGGCGTTCCTCGATGAAATTACGATCGCTGTCTCAAGACGAGGGTGTCGCGCTGAGAGCGCTTTGCCATTATTTTTTCCATCTCGCTCTCCTCGTTTATACCGAACCTGCAGCCTTGCTCTATAAGGAGGGAACGCCTTGCGACAAAATATTGTATCCACTTGTAATAAAAATCATATTTTCAGTCGAGTACGAGGACTCGGCGAGTCCTCGAGTCCGAGGACTGGTGTCACTCGAGCTACATAGAGCACAGCACTCTCTACGGAACCCACTACGAGGATCTACCAACTTTCGGATTGAATTCAGGGAAAAAGTTGCGAAATGTGATCTTAATCGAATTTCATCAAACCCTTAGCTGACGCAGCTCAACCCCGACCGAAGTACCTGTACGGCTTTCGTTAAATTACTGCAGTCGTTGATAATGTTGGAGTAGGTACATTTCGCGAGATATACCTACACAGGCATACACACATATATATTATGTGCGTCGGGTCGTGTTGGAAAACATTTAAGTATTTTATGTCATAGATAAAATTAATGAACGGAACCAATGTTCGCACAGTTGGTCTCTATAGGTATAAACTCCGTATATAGGAGGGAGTACTTGGGTTACGGGCCCTTCGGGATCGGCTCACCGCTTGCCGGGGATTCCCAGGAAATCGTTGAACAAAAACGGTTCTCGCTAACCCTACACGGACTTATGTCCACGACTGTACATAGGTACGTCGTAATACCTACGTGGTTCATGGTTAGTGGATCGTCGATCGTGGATCGTGGATCGTGGATCGTGTGCACGCGTCTGCTTTCTGCTAGAGTAGCTATGTCCAACTTCTCTCCCCTTTACAATTAACAAGAGTGGCTCACTCTGCTAACAATCGCGTCAAGTAAAAACGGTCAAACCCGAGCGAATATCGAACGTACGCTACTTCTCGCGATACTCTTCAACTATTCATACGAACCCTTGCCACGAAACACACAGTACTGAATTCCATGAGTAACTTTTTTTATTTATTTATTTTTTTTCGTTCAGTTCTTATGGCTGATTGACCAAGATGATTTAATGAAAAGAACTCCATTCTTCGAACGATCTCAAATATATGTTGCGTTCTACGAATTTCTCTGTACACAATCGATCGATCGATGAAAACGTATGATTTTGCAAAATATATGCAGGTGTGATTGCACGGCTGGCTTTGCTTCGTGAACTATATGTAGATGAAATGATTCTGATATTTAATCAATCGATACGTAGGTAAAGGTACAAAGCAATATGCGAAGGGTGAACCGGAATTTTTACATGGATAAAAGGGTCTGCCTTTGATAGTAAATACATTTTATTTACTCAAATTGATAATATTCTCGGCAATATTACAAACATTTTTGTTCACAGGACGTCGTGACTTCGTCTGCAATACTAGGGTTTGAAGAGGGTCAGAATTTCGAGCAAGGAACTCACTCCTCGTGAACGATATTGACTATCTAAAAGCTCAGAGAAGCGTGAATACTATTGATCAGCTAGATTCGTATAGCGATCTATTGTCATCCGCATGACCCTGAAGTTTTATAGCTAATTATCTGTTGATCATGAACGACAGTAGCTGCAGCTTACCTCAATTAAGACAATTTGTTCATTAAATGGAATCGGGATTTTATGTAATTATTTTGGCGAAAATTCTTTCTTGTTGAGTAATTGGTCGTCCCCAAAATTAACGTCTGTGTGAATGAACGGGGTGGTGTGAGGAAAAAAATTACTTTTACTCAAAAGCTGCTCATTTACGCGCCGGAGGAGCGAACCGTTCTTGATTTGCGACTCGTTATACCGACCCAAGTCTGAGCACTAAACTCCACCGCACTTAATATCAGCCCTCTATCGGCCAAGGGTGGTCAGGGAGGCATAACGGATCCGAGGCCACGAATCCTATTAATTAATGAATTAACGGACATGGGTGATGGAACGCCATTGTTCTAATCTTACGCACCCTTGGCTCCTATCTAGCCAGCCTCGCTTATTTTCACCCTCGCGATACTTTAATTGATCCTTGTTTGCGCACCAAACAACGTGAGCGGAGGATTTCAGATCGCGAAAATATTTTCATTGCATGAAACTTGTTTGCGACGAAAAAAAACGGTCAAAATAATGAGGAAATGAAGAAAAAAAGTCCAGCTTTTTCATCCTCATCCATGAACTCATTGCGGTAACGTGACCCAGAAAAAATCCATGTTCCGGGATTCCGCGTAGAGCGATATTTGGACCGTGTCCTCGTAGCTGGATTGGCGAAAACAAATGTAACGTGGCGGGTGGCCTACCGAATTCGGTTGGATGAATCTGGACAGTTAATGGTACGCTACGTGCGATATGTGTCGTAACGCCAATTGACAGGATCCATTCCGATTGAAATATCCAACTTCCTCAATAAATCTATGTGGAAAAGAATTCCGCCGAGGTGTCGGAGACGATAGTATTTAGCGCAAGAATGCAGTTGACTGTTGCCGTCAATGGTTAGGCATCAGGACTGACCCGAGCCTAGCCCGGGGGTGTGGTGCCGATGGACAAGCAATACGGTGAGGGAATCATAGAAGAAATCTTCGATTACAGTATAGCTACCACTGGCAATCGAAGATGCAAAAAGTAGCACACTTAGTGAAACATATTTCCCCAACTGTAAAACCAACCCTTTTTATTTTATTTCATATGCATTCCGCGTTCAGTGACAGGACGTGGACGTTGAGTTGTGATAAAAGCACCATGAATCGGATAACTATTCCGAACTTCTATAATATTGGCGTAAATTCAACATTTTCGAGTCTCGTACATCAAAATAAAAGACTATACCGATTCAAGCCATCATCTATACTTGTATTAGGAAATAAGGAAACGTCCCTCTAGGGTATAACCCACCGAGGTTTGAACCCCCTTTGACAAGGTAGTAGGTACAAGGTTGAAGTTCTACTTTTCCATAGGTCGGGTGTTAAAGCTTATAGGAAAATTGTAAATAATCGCATATTCCGGACGTATAATATACTGAAAACTCATTATCAAATCACCCGAAGGTACCATTTTGTAATGTTTGAATCCTCATGGATCTCGGATCTCGTGATTAATTCGGTAGGGTGTTACGTTATAATCGTCGATTTAGGAGAACTCGTGAGGGATCAAGGGGGCTTACTGTAAAGTGATTTCGGATGGAGGAGCCCCCTACGATCTATTTGGGTCTAAATATAATCGTATTTCGTTGACTCCTGGCGCAAAGACGACAGGAAGAAGCCAGGGCAAGGATCCTTTCTTTTGGCACTCGAGTCTGGCAGTGACTAATTATTTGCGGAGCATCCATGATCTCTGCGCCTCACCATGGCACGGCCTCTTTTTCTTTATTTCCCTCGACTGCATTTCTCCGGAGGCAACGAAACACTTATATGGTCTTCGTCACCGGGCTGCGCTCGGCTGGGTTATACCAATGTATAGCTATACTATATATCCTACCACTATACCGCTATGCAGCCATTGTTTTGTAAGGTAGGCCGAACGAAACGCATTAGCAATTCAAATTGGCGGCAATTTTTTGAGCGCATTTTTGACCTCCTGTATCGGACTCTGCTTTGTCCTTCCGCCGCGCCGAAACTCCGGCCTTATTAAGCCCGCCCTCGCCATATTAAGGCCAACTATAATTGGTCACCATGGTCAAAGAGAGCCTCGTATCTTGCCTGTAAGAACTTTACTTTGTCCACTGTACGTACATCGAGGGCAGAAATTGTCCTTGGGAAAGACGGATGACCATGCGACCCACTGACACACCCTCGCTAAATATTCTCAAATTATAACAAGCTCGTTCCCCATTGCTCATATCGCGGAGTAAATATTCCTGAACTATTGTGCCCTGGTGTTAAATCATATGGTAAAAGACTCGAGTTGTCTTCGGCTAAAATCATCACCAATTATGGTACTCGCAATACCTGTAACTAGGAGCCCCAAAAATCAATGCTCCATCATATGTGATGAAGAGAAAATGGAACAGGGGTAAGTAGAGTTGTTCCTGACAGGAATACGAGATAACATAGGTCGAACAAAATTGGAAATGGTAATGGTCAGAGACTGGTGGTGAAAACGGATGGGATTCTACGTATCCATTAGGGTGAAATGCTAATTGTTCGATGCTGGTTAGATACAAGTATAATGTTTGTATTTATAATTGTGATGAGGTGGTTTCCATGGGCGAATGTTTGAGTAGGAGAATAATTTACCTCTTGAAGTTTGTACTTCAGTTCAGTTTGTACTTGATTTTGTCAAGAGTTTCTTCACCCCTTTGCTTTTGAGTTCATTAATTAAGGGTGCTGTTTGAAAGCGGCGTAGTCCATCAAGCGCATCTCAGAGCAGAATCTGTCAGATGAAGCGTGACCTGAATCAATGAATTGTAAACATAAGATCAAAGACTATTCTCGAGAAACGGATGTGTGCAACTAACTTGTGAGTACTCTAAGGAAAGAACTAGAGGACTAAGATTCTCACATTTATTAACAAAAGTTTTTTTCTTCAAATAAGTACGTCAAGTCTTGGAAAGGTTTTCAGAGCAATACCAGCCTCAGGTGTGTTTGGAGAGACGTTGATGACATAAAATTTGTCAATGCAGATCCGGCCTGCTTTGTAAATTTTATTCACACCAGTACACGTGTAGCTTCTTTTCTGCATGAATTCCGTACGTAGTCTCATCTCTGCTCATTTAATACTCTATGAATACGCGCATCTGTTACTTCGGAATAATTACATCACATAATTACGTCACCAACCTCGCAGTGCTATATCGTTATGTTATTGAAAGACAAGGAGATTGTCAATTTAAAATCATGACACAAAATGATGTTAAACGATGGATTAGAATACCGCGTTAAAAATGATGAAGATCTGTCATTTTTTTCTGGTTGATATTTCTGTCAATTTCAGTATTACTTTGACGTCTTCCATTTCAAAGCCCAAAAATAAGCAACTAGTAACTTTCAGGACCCAGTTTCACCCCCCACGTTCTCTTCCAAATTTTAGTGATTCATTTTTTTATTCCTTCATTCCAAAAAGCAACGAATTTTTTTTTTTTTTATAGTATTACTGTGACGATGTGTTAACACGAGTGAGAGCACATCACCGGAAATATTCAAGGTACCAATCGATTGACCTGTGCTTCGGTTTCTATCGGTATCATGTAGTGGCCATGGATAATGGTAATTTTGCCGGTGAATTGGGGTGGCAAAGTTTCTCTACCCGCCTGATCGCCGCTCGTGGCTAAAGCGTCTGGTTTCTATGTTATTAATGAGAGGCTCGCGCGATGCCTACCAATCAGCTAATTACTAGTGACCTCACCAGACCCGGTATCGAGCTTCGATTTTCACGCCACTCTGAACCCGATCGAAGAGTTTCCGGGTACTGTGAACTCTTCGGACATTTTTCAATTGACAACATTTTTCTTTATCTGGTTCGCTAAATAAACGTTCGAAGCTATACTGCGAAGCAATCAGTTTATGTGATAACGTTGACATACACCTTCTTATATTTGACGATTCCATTACACATCTCGTGAAGGATGGTCTGACAGTAATTTAGAACCTAATAACCACTGTTCAATTTCACTTCACCTCCCGTGGTGAAAGAATGACCTCTCAAAATCTCTGACCATTCATCCGGTAAAAATCCGAAAAATATTTCGCATTTTGGAAAACGTTTGAAACAGAGTTGAAAATTGTTTTGTACAAATTTCTATACCTGAAACTTTTCGCGTAAAGAGTTATCCAGAGAAAATATTTGCCGAGATGTTTGTTCAAACACTTTTGAAGCTCTTTTATACAAAAGCTCCGAATCGGAACTTATTTTCTTGCGCTAAAATAACTTGGTGTAGATTCAACGAACGTTCAATTACTGATAGTGATCATCATTGAACATCATTGAAATATCGTTCCACAATCAAACTTTTTCCGAAAATTTTTAAATGAGAAAAATTTCACCAGAGAAAGTATTATATTATATTTTTTTCAGTTGCTGGATTTTTGTGGAAAATTCTCCGAGATATTTATAAATTTGCTTCACCGGAGTAACTAGAAGTATATTGTTACAAGGGGCAACTCAAGTTCTGATTTTCATAATTCGCTCCGCACCCCCAACCTACGTCGTCTTGAATTAATTTTCGATCTCCACAAGTGTGGTGCTCTAATGTCGTCGGATATCTGAATTTTAATTTTTGGATCGGTTTGCAGTCCACGGTTGCGTTATTATTATACAAATTATGCACGCTCAGGAATACACGGACCCATCGCATCGCAACATGTACGGAAACAAATATTTTCCGCTCATAAAATGAGGAATACTATGCAGTTGGCTGGACAAGGAATATATATTTCTGTTATAGCTGCATATTCGATAAGAGTACACTGCTCAGTGAACCGACCGTTGTAATTATTACCGTGCAAATAACTTCGAACAATATTTTAATCGAAAAAACTATCGATTCGAAACAGTATCCACAGTTCGTTATCAAAATCTTTTTACACCTCAGGGTTAATAGGCACTTTCCCAAAAGCGAGCGTGTGCGTGTAGCACGCTACGATTGGGTAAACCGTTGGAAATTTAAAAATAACAATTAAAACCTGTATTTTTTCGTTTATTAACAGGTTCGAATAGTTCAGGCGAACCTGATCTGTAGGAAAAATTTCATTGCATTTTTCGTTGCTGCAGGGGGTGGAGCATAGGCACCTACCTCATTAGGAGAGTTTGCGAATTATGCAGACTTTTCGGCGGCTATAATTTTGAAAGAATTTTTTATCGCGGTGATTTTTATCAGACGTTTTATCGATGAGAAAAAAATACGGTAGGTATGCGAATATCCATTATTTATAACATACATGTGGATGTGAATATTTTATTTTATCAGCTTTCAAGCCCGAAGGCTAGGCTGTTTATTTACCCTACTTCTTTGTTGGAAGTAAGCAAATGCAATTGATCTTACCCAATAACGATGCGAAATATTTATTGATAAATATGCCAAGAGGTAGGTGATTTCCTGAATGTATTATAGAATATATAGTACCCCCGTGTTCCTGCATACGTCAATTTAAATAGAAACAGCCTGTTGAGGAACGGTTGATTTCGTTTTGATAGATCAATTATCAAACATCAAAACTGTAACAAGCTGTCAAGCCTGCCTGCGGGCTCCACCACCCGTGTAGCAATTCGTTCCGTAAATTTGCGTGCAAAACGTGACAATCAAAGTCAATGAAATAACTCGATTTTAGAATGTATGCTCTAAATTTTTACCCCAATTTTGGCCATGTATATATTGATAATTAACAATTCCATATAGCTACTCAATGATCCATCAATTTTCAACGAACGTATGTAGTACCTGCTACGTAAATACATTCATCGAATTACCCTTCATGTATATTGTCATCCATAAAAGATACCGCGTTTCATCATTAAAGTTGAAAAATGACCGGAAAAATTCTGAAGCACGTGTCACACATAAGAATTCTTTTAAATAAAATTCCATTCTGATTAGGGAGTTCGGTAAGATATAAATTTCATTTCGATTTAATGAGATCTCTTCTCAATAGATAGATGGAATGTCAATTGGCAAAGACACGTGAGGTTCTTTGAAGTGCTTCCTAAAATATCACACGGAATGTCATTTCTCGATATCGCAATATAGAATATATATCTATAGATATGGAAGAAACAAAAAAAAAAAAATGAAAAAAAACGGAGATCCAAGATCTTACGAATGTGCGTGAGACACGCCTCGCACGGAGTGGCACGGGTGTGCCATAAGGGTGGAGAAGGTTGAATGAGGGAAAAGTGAGGGTAGTGTTTAGCTCGACACGAATGCCGCGTCAGGGTACGTCTGCAAATGTTAATTTAAATGTCCGACAAATATGCATATTATACAACGGCCGCGTAACTCCCCGATGTGAATTTATTTACGCTATACTATACTTTCAAGATCATTATATTCAGCCCCGTGTAGTACCCGCGCACTTATCACAAAGAATATCTATACATAGGGTACGTATAAATTTAATGTAAAAACGTAACTTTTACAAAAAATAATACTCGTAGGCGCATTTCAACTCAATTTATTCATTATTCTGGTGAAGTAATTGAGAAAATTGACGAGTGATTATAAGGTGTTACCCAAAGTGATTGCACCGCGTTAATTTACTGGTACCTTCATTTGCCTTCACTCGATATTAATTACTAGCTTGTCATGCCTCTGTCTACACAGCCTAGGTTCAGCAGGTTTTGAACAGGCAAATAAATCTACCTATATACGTATGTAGGTTGTGCACTCGCGTCCAATCCTATGGCCCAATATATTGAGAGGGTAAATGATGAAATTTTACATGTCATGCGATAAAAGATTAATTTTCATGTCATGAATTTTTTATTTTTTTATTTTTCTAATTTCATTTTTATGAAGTATTGTGGCATACCGTCAATTCCCGTGGTGTCGGTCCGTATGTAATCATCAGTGGGCAGTGATTTTGCCCACATTGCATCCAGTAACCGCAAATTTGAAACATATTTCCAGATCACAGCTGGGGATGACGTTCACAACGTGTCTGGTAACCGCGAATATTTCATGAGAAATATTTTGTGGACCAAGCCAAGCCCTCCAGCGACGAGATTCCAATTTCGGAAGGTAGAAATCACGAGGTGAATCCTATTGAACGAAAAAAGTACGCGAAAGTCCACCACAGCTCCGATCATACTTACAATACAGTGATACCGTTCAATCGTTATAACTTTGAAATATCGATACTGATAATTGAACCTGGCTTACGGTATGATTGTGAAAAAATAAAGAACCACCTGTGTCAAGAAAACGTTATTCAAATTACGTGCGGGTACAATATTGCATATTGGAGAAAGTCCTATATCTTTGAAATCTATTAGAAATCTATTATTTTATCAGTACCTATACCCACATAGCCTTGCTCTCAACGATAGCAATTTATATTTCAAGATGGATTAATCCCGTGGTAAAAGTTCTCTTCCTTCAGGATTTCGTGTAGCGATGCGGTGCAGTGATGGGGTAAATCCTTGCGCAGGCTCTGCGGGAGTTGAGTGTGTGCCTTGACTACAGTCGATTTATAGAATGACACCAATTGCAACATAAAATCCTATCTTTGTTGCGGATGGAAGAAGGCTAACGCAGAAACGAGGAACGACGCGACTCGGAGTTGCCTGAGAAATGGTCGTACTCAAGATTACAAATGGCAGTGTTCAGTGCCAGCGATAGAGAGAAAACAAAATAAAAGCAGGCAGACCACGTGTGGGTCTTCCGCGATCCTCCGCATCTCCACTAGGTTCGGAGGGAACCTTGCGAGTATGAAAAACCCCGAGACTTCCGGTAATTTCCACCTCT
Source organism: Tenthredo scrophulariae (assembly GCA_963978835.1). NCBI lineage: Eukaryota > Metazoa > Arthropoda > Insecta > Hymenoptera > Tenthredinidae > Tenthredo > Tenthredo scrophulariae. Next base: position 18,824,593 of record OZ022228.1, read on the forward strand.
TTTCCTCGAATACCGGAATACGTCTGGGGCGGCAAAAACTTTCCCGCTTCAAATTGCTCCGGAAACTGCAGCAGCAAGATCTTTTCAACGATTCTTCTCCTACCACCTAAGTATATATACCATTCTCCGCTAGCTCTCTGCTCGTCTACTATATTGTAGGAGCCGTCAGGATTTTAAGTGTTTCAAGCATCGATCAGCGGTGAACCGTGAAAACGGTCTTTACCAACCCCTTTCGCCAAATTGCAATTCGCTCGCGCCCGCCACTAAAAATACAATAAAAATAAAAGACATATAACTGTACAATAAGCGAGGGAATTTCAATTGTTTCCCATTAAACTTTCCCGAATCCCAATGGATTTGAAATTTTAGAGTCATAACCGCAACTTCGTCCTGTTGTTACGCATATCCCCTTTCTACCCCCTTGCCCTTGCCATCCGTGGTCATTTATTTAAAATTGACGACTCAATTTGTTGGTAAACTCCATTGGTACCAGACCTCGACTGCAAAATGACAGTTGATAAAAATATCCGTAACATATAATAATTTAATTAAAGTTTTTTCAAAGTTCAATAGAGTTCAGCTTACGTTGAACAATAACCCTCGCGAAAAAAAATGGGAAAAATTTAATCCCATAATGTACGAAATCGATTTACATGAGTTACATATATGCACGATCAATTACAAATACCTCAACCACGTCTTACAACCGGCGCTAGAAGTCTCCGAAAGAGAATAGACCACGGAACCAAAAAAATGTCGCCTAAAACGGAGGGAATTTTAATTCGATGACGTTTTTCTTGAACACGGTTAAGATACAGTCGAGACAATCGTGTGACTAAGGTTCAGACGCATTCCTGGTAAATAGTTTAGCTGGTTGCTATTTCGTATCTGAGAGATCGGAGGCGTCGATTTTGTTCGTAAGGCGTTGCGGCGGTCGTAAAGTTGCGAGGTAATCAAACAAGGCTTAATTCGCGAGCCTATCTGATCAGAATGACTTCAAGTCACGTGATCGTAGTAAAACGAAATTGGCTGGTCTTGACTTCTCGATAAAAGATAGAATTAATTAGAACTAATTGGAGTACGAAAAGCGAGACAACGACACTCCAGGAACTAATTTCGTCCTACGGAAAAACTATTTTTCCAATATTTTCACTAAAATATCGACGCAGTCATTCCCTACTGTCAACTTCGGATAAGACCTGCCCATAGTTGTGCTAAGGAAATGAAAATTCTTTCACGATTTATTGGAAGTCGCGTAGGCAGTGCGACGAATTGATCAAAAGGATATTATAATCTTTTCCGGTCTCAGAAGTGCGAACAACTACTACGGGTATTGAATAGTTATTAAATTCTGTTCCGTAAGTATGGATATAGCAATCTCGAGGTAAAAGAGCTTCAGAAAAATTTCTGAACATCTTGGAGTTTGAACCATAGATGCAGCGCCAACTGCGATCAAGGGTCGCACGTTGGAGGAATTTAAAGGTGTTTATCGCCCTGAAATTTGACGGTTTACAAAACTCTGAATAATAACTTATCGCGAATTTATTTACCTTGAAAATATAATAATTATGTCGTGAGGCTGGCCAACAAGAAGCTATTGAAGATGGGTAAGGACCTGACGCTGCAGGAAGATCGTGCGAAAGAATTCCTTAATATTCAACGTTCGAAATTCTTGCATAATAATATTCCGCGAAAGACGTTGGAGCAAAAATGTTAGACGAAAAAAGACGTTAAAAATGTGCAAAAAAAAAAAAGTAGTAACAAATGAAAAATGAAACAGAAATCAAAAGAAACGCATTCGAACGCCAAAGCATGTCCTGGCAGCGTCTTCGGATAAGATGGCCCTCTGTCTTGTTTTGTTTTAGCGTCGATCCAGCATAGCGCCGCGACGCAAACCTCGTCTTAACGTGGCAATTTCAAATCCAGGCAGGTGTCTAACACCTCCGAAGGGGTGTCGTGCTCGTATCCCGTAGCAACGGTTCGCAACATCGCGGTAAAACGACGCTTCGTGCAATTCCTTGGAGAGCTGATCTTACCGTCGTTGACGTTCAACTTTTCAACTTTACGTCTATCAATCTATATATATCTTGAATACGTATTCATCTGTTCATACACCGATGGTATAGGTGTGTTAGCATATGCTCTATTCCAATTACAGAAGCATTCTTCTGTAAACGTCGAATAATATCTCGCTCTTATTCATACCTTTCGAAATAGATAACTGCAGCCGATCGCGAATTGTGGTTAAGCTCTAGCCACCTATGAAGTTTGGGTAAGTTAAATCGGGATTGAGGTTCATTGGACTGTCCAATAGTTCGGAGAATCGGTGGCAGAATACGTTTGACGTCTACCTAAATGGAAATTGTGGATTGTTATGAGATGTATAAAGTGACGAGGTCTCCGACAGACCAACTGTTCGACTATTCACCCAGCTGTGACAGGAATTCGGAGCATGCTGAGTAATCTTGCGTTTCCGAAGTCTGATAAGATCGACGTTAAATCTGAGTTCTGAATTCTAACGCTTGAGTGATATGCTTTGTTCGTGCACCATCATAATTCCAATATCATTTATTATTCTTGTCTCAAACGTTCGAATTCCCATTTTATAAAATACGATTCAGGAAGAGCGATTAATTCTCCAAAGAGCAGTTCTGCATACTACAAAATGAAATTGAAACTTTCACCAACCGAGTCAAGACAACATTTGTGACATACCCGAGGATGCCTGGTCATGTTCAACGAAATTCTTATATCTGAGTAAAGAAATTTAACTGACCGATACGTTCAAGCAGATATTTTCATCATATGCTCCTGACTAGATCTGGAACTGGTTTTCTTTCGCTATACTTCAGCATTGCGATTCATAATGAGTATCGCATGTTTGATTATATAGAACGTGCGACAGGCACGAAAATTTTAAGACGTGAAATGAGCCGATTGAAAAGAGGGTCGATATGGAAGCCCTGAAATCTCTTCGACCGTTTACTTATTCGAGTCACGAGTCACGAGTATCAGTATCCAAGCCAACATTTAATATCGGGACACTTAATGAAATTCTACCCCAGGATGCGCACTAAAGTTCCGATACATTAACCACCTGACCAGTCACAGCGAGCCACTACGGTTACCGCATTTCGCTTGTGTCTCCGTTCCCAGTGTAAGCCGAGAACACACATATATACTATACATGGGAAAATACTTCTATACATAATAATACGTATATGGTATACGTAGGTATATAGGTATATAGCCGCGACACAACGCTCGGTTGAATAGAGGTACGATTTGCCACCCCAACGCGACCTCGCTGTACACAAACGCTGCAACCTACTAATCGATTCCATTTATCTATGCTTTACCTTGCTAAGTACATATATACATACACATTCACACAATATATGCGTTCAACTCACCGTGGACATAAATTAAATTGTCAAAGCAGAGGTTGTTAGCTGATCAATTTTGCCAAAAAAGAGTTAACACCGATTACAGTCAGCTACCTCACTGGGACCTGTGCCTTTGTCACGAGCTGTTTTATAATGAATTTTTCCACACTGATATATCCTGAGTATATAATAATCGATGAAATTTTCGTTTATTTGATCAAATTGCCTCACGCTTGGACCATTGAAATTCAATTGAACAGAAGAGAATAATTCTTGCCAGAAATCCATTATATTATGTAACTTGGGGTAAGATAGTCTTTCATAGCTTGTTCCATTTTACGGTGAGACTTTTGCGGTTGCAAAATGGTAAGTTGAGGTTGGAGACAAAGGAGAGGACATTCTGCCCCTGAAATGGCCTCACGTATGTTTAGATATGAATGGAAAACCCATTGGTGGAAAAAATCATGGTCATTCGTCTAACAAATCGTCCTCGGTCGAATATCCCTTCTGCCCTTTCCCTCTTTCCGTTTCCCTTACCTACCTACCTATCCGAGATAAGGTTTTCCATTTTCCTTAGCGGGGCTTCCTTCGCTCCTTTTGCTTCATGCATAGGTCTACCAGGATACAGAGGAGGGTCTCGTACCGCGCGCACTGAATTATGGGGCGCAGATATCCTGCGGTTATACTTACGACTAGAACGAGGCAAGCGCAGGACTGTTTCCGGGGAGGCTTTTTCGTAGCTTGGGATTGCTATGTTTTATCATATTTTATTATACATGAGAGGCAACGCGTTCTTTCGTCGACATCCTTCTCGCTCCCCTCTAAACGGAAAAACCAATTTAAATCCGGAATTTTGTGTACGTCGCGTCGGCTCAATTAATCCTGACTTCGAAGGGTGGGTGAGTACCTTATAATAACGAGGGGATGGACGGAAATTAGGAACTTCGAAGTCTTTCTACAAGATTGGGGAATCTCTAATAAGCACTCGGAAGATGCTGCGCGAACAGATCACGGCCTTGGGCTCTTCAACGGAAGCTCTAGTATACAGACTTGGTTCGAAAGTCATTCAGGTAAGCGTGTAACAGGGAAAGATACAGTTAGCTTATTTCTAACAACAGACATTTTCCGTAAGCTTGACAATAGCTAAAAATTCAGCGTTCAAAGATATAGAGAAATTTCTTTAAACAATATGAGCAGAAATTTTCCTCCGAAATTATACTTAAGCGGAGCGTGTTACACGTGTATTAATGTATACTATGGGTATGGGGCGTATACACTTCGGTACCCCGATTGTTATTCTGTCAGGTAAGCAGAGGAAATCTAACGGCGTAACCTAACTGGATGACTGGCGGCACTGCTCTAATAAAGGGATAATACCGTGCGTTGAAATAGACGAAGTTTGCATGGCAGATCCGACAGACCCTAATTACTAATAATCCTGACGGCCTACTCTACTTAATTAACTGAAACCCAACTACGCTGAAGGTACTGAGTTACGGTAGGTACCTTTACTATGAAAATGCGAAAGAATTTCACGGTGTAAAGCATGAGGTTCTTTTTACCAAATCCCCGAACAAAGTTTGGGTGTAGGATTCTGTGTGCAACATACATAGGTACGTTTATATATATATATATATATATATATTATAGGAGGTTTTTACGCACCAAGTATTCCACTAGCTGAAGGCACGAAAGTAAAACGAGAAAATTGATATACTCAGCGGAAAATCTCGGCGAAGCTAAAGAGTCGACGGCATGAGCAGAGGGGATGGAAATCCCCGAGATTACCAATCTTCGTTAGAGGTAAACAGCTACGGGGTGATCGATTGTGACAGGTTAACTACGAGGTGGTTGCCGTTTGTTTTTAGCGAGGAATACGATAGGATGTATTTCTCGGATTTTACAGAGGTGGTCCATTAGCGGTATAAATTGTTACGAATCGTTACAGTCGCGTTTAGATAGAAACGCATCAATGTATACATACCTACTGTGAAGAATTTATCTAGGAAAATAGAGTGGCAAAAATATCACAGCTGTAAAGAAGTCAATGTATGGTTTCGTGCAGTGAATCAACTTGAAAAGGACACTTTTGTTTGTGCCAGTCTCTTGGCCGTCGCGATAGCCTTATTCTTCGACTTCTCCAACGAAATACACTCTCGCTGTCTTTCTGTATTTGGTAGGATTCTGAAGCTAAGCGGTCCGCCGACTTGTCGCCGCTGAAGAAATAATGGTTCCATCCAGAGTCGCGCCAAAATAAGACTCTCCAGGCTGGTCAGAGCTCTCTTTATTTTCTGGGTACGTATTCACTATATACTCTATCCTGAAAGGATGAATTCTTTTTCGCTTTATACAAACTCTGCACCATGGTACACTCTTCATCCATGAGTTATAGTGGGCAAGGTACGCATTCGAAAAGCACCTAGATAGCAGATAGAAAACTCCAAAGGCGAACTTTCTACACTCTGTCATTTCAATTTTAACCAGTTTTGAAAAGTGCGTGAAATTCTGCGGGGGTATAACGCGCCTTAGAAGAAAGTAACTCCAAGAAGTTTTCCAACCACTAGGTTTTATTCGAAAATTTCACTAGTCTATGTAAAAGCCTAATTAAGTAAAGCAAGATCCTTGCTTGGATTTTGGACTTCTAGGTCCTGAATTATTCAAAAAACTAAACCTTCATAAGCTTTTCTTTCATAAATTTTGTCCATTTTCTAGATGATTTGATTATGCTTCCAAATACTAGTGAACTTCTATTATGTCTTATCAGCCCGTCGAAAACACGCCGCTCAACCGTGTGTATACTCCCTTGATAGTATATCCTCGTTGTCAGACGCATGGGGATTTCGAACTCCTGAAACCGTATTAAACCTAAACTCTTCGTAATGGAGTCTTAATCTTTTTTTGTGAACAGATTATCATGTATAAATGTGGTCATAACAAGTAAACCATAAAATGGCCTCATCATCTCTATACCCACTCCGATCTCCTCTCATCAGCTGTCTACTTATGTTCGAGAGTCCTGACTGGCCTCTTTGAACCCCACCTCATCGGCGAGCACAATCTTGTCAGGCAATCTGCTACTCCAAGCCCTTAACCCAGCCTCCGCAATCCCCATCGCCCTCAGGCTTGAGCTGAACCTCCACCGTTATACCTATTCCTCTCGCAGAGCGTACTCCTTATAAGATAGAGCCTCTAATTGAATCACGAGTTATTACATCATGTAGAATCACGTGAGTCTTCGCGCTCGCGATCTCAGACTTTACGTTAGTATCATAAAGGCAGAGACAGAATGAAGAGACTTACAGCATGCGGTACAGACTGAGAGCTCAAGTCAAGGGGTTGATTGAATGGATAACGGTGCCCTACTCGACCGTATTTTATACTGCCACCAACCATCCTGATCCTTTTCACGGCGGCATGTCAACCAGTCGTTTGCAATAACCCGAGAATCTCACCTGGTTGATTTAAGGACTAACGATATAGCAGCAGAGATTTGTGAATTGCTCTGTAACTCGTGTATGTCGTTAATTCCCGCATTTCCCTGTTGTTCAGGACCCGTTTTATTGAGCGATATGTTATCACGGGTCTCATGCAAGCAGACGTATGTGATTCATGTTGTGTTATACCTATATATGCGATAATCAACATTAGCCTCATATTCGATCGAGTTCCATTCCGATTGTGTAGCCAAATTGATTATTGAATTTCGTCCTAATTGACGATATTGAGTCAAATTATTAAACATTCATAATAATCCGATAACGTTTCACGTTTTGAGTGAGAAAAATTATTTGGCTATCACCGGTGATTAGTTTGGCTTCCGGATTCCAGTAATTTGCTTTGCATATTGTTCGAGTGATGAAATAGCATTTTGTTCATATTCCGCCTCATCACTACATATTCTCTACATCTATTATTCTGATCTGGAAAGAAGATAATACGTTTTTGTACTGATGATTAATAATTACCTGCAATTATATCTTCATTCATAAACTACCCTGAATGCACCACGACTCCGACTTCAATGGAATATCTAATGCAGCTTTTGAAGCGTAAAAGTGGCCACATATTATCTCTGTAAATGTTGAGGCTTCAGGGTAGAGAATCAATGAACGGTTATGAAGTGGAATAACCATCTATTTAGCACAGGTTTGATCACTGGCTCTACAGTGGTCAAAGCATTAGATATATCTGGTTAGCTCGTATTCATGGATGGGAATGGGATCCACTTTCTGGTGATTAAACATACTCCGATCGTACCTCCCTGATTTGCTACCGTAATTCAAAACTCTTCGTTATTCAAGGAAGGACATAGTTTTTTTTTTTTTCAAAATCTGACGAGTGCTGGGGTATGGCAGTTTAATTTTTCCTCTGCATGTCTTTTCTTAATTATTATAAAAGTATGAACATTCTTAGAAAAGATCCAGGGAACGTCAAGACCGCTTGTATGTTCATCTTGCCTTTGTACCATGTATAACTTGGTACTTTAGTTACTCCCTTTCATTTTTCTTGCCTGAAGGAAGAGCGCATTATTCGTTGTGACAAAATACCTATTTACTAGGTACATACCTACTCACATCCCACGCGTAACCGCAACTACAGAAGATTGTTTGTTATTTATGATATGCTATGCATCGCTCAGTTTTACGTCGTAAAATGCATGCATACAAAATACGGTCTAGAAATCTCAGGCAAGACGAACACGCCACTTGACGCCGCACCGCGTTATTCAACAACCCTTTGATCGTACCTTGATCATAGTACGTGTCTACCCACACGCCCACGCATACTGAGTGAGGTGTTTAAATTCGTCCGAATAAATGTTTCGTCAACATTTCGAAGTGTGGAATAATATTTCGATCTCACAATACCGGTATTACTTTAATGAGCAGAGCCTTAGTTTGAATCGTTAAATTCACTGCCAACTTCCTTGCAATTAGTGTTTTAAGAATGCGTCGTTTTATTTAAAAGTATGCTCGTATGACCTCGAGGAATAAATCTTGGAAAAATAACCCCTGCGTACCAATATAATAATCACCCCTGTTAGATCGAACAAGTATCGGTGAAAGGCCAAAACCTTGGCTTTAATCGGGCTGGGCGATTAGAAAATAGTACAGGAGATAGAAGAGAAGATATTTTCTGGTACAGCATAACTGGAGTCGAATGTTTATAAGCAATACAGATGTGGAAAGGTTTGCAGAAAAGAGGGTAAAGTTGTGCTTTGTCTCAATACTGGGATGGTTTTTTTTTTTCTTTTAGTCGATAAGGCTTGAAACTCTGCCAAACTGATAACTGGAAGAATATTAAATGACATAGATGCTATACGGAGAAAGATTCGAGGCTTCTTTGAATTTCTCCTCCATTAGACTGATTGAAAATACCGAGAGATGGCTCGTGCTTCGTTCAAGGGATTGACAAAGAACCTCTTTGTACTCTATAAGCAATGCGAGAATTTTCAATAATAACCCTACAACAAAATTGAACGCGAACTTAATCATTTCAAGATAAATAAAGTTTTTTAAACAGTTTATAAAACTCGCGGTATCAAACAGAATCAATTTTTCCTTGTAAAACATCTTTACAGGTATAGCTTGTAGTTTGTTAACGAGCGATAACTTCGTGTTCCCAGAGAAACTTTACTCCTCTTGACTCGCCTCCCAATTATCAAGTCACTGAGGTGTTAAGCTACTTTGAAAAGAATAATTATTATTTGATTTCGTAACGAGTTCAGCGATACTTATAAAACGAAAATTAACATTCAAACCATACGAAATTATCTCAAGTTGGGTTTGATAAGTAAATAAATAGATCGGGATTGATCCTGGTTTCTGAATCGCTTAATCAATTAGCACCCCATGTATTTCTTGCTCTTTTCTTTTTCACATTTTTTTCTCATTATAAACGCATGTTCCTTCCTGGCTATTAAATTTTACGTTATTTTAATCGGTGAAGTCTATTATTCTTCGTTCGACTTTTCAATCTGGATTAATTTTCTTCTATGAAAATTAGCCAACTACTTAAAACTTCACCCTTTTCGAGATTTTTCTCACGTGCCCACTTTAAAGTGAATCTAATTATTTTAATTATTCCGCGCCACTTTACTTCCGCGGTTAAAGTTTGCTTGCTTAAACCACCTGCAACTAACGCCCTGCCTCGACAACTTCCTCTTAAATTCAGCTCCATTTTTAACTAGGAGTTTTTCATAAGCCCCAGAAGCCAGAACGTAACGTCAAGTGATTTTTCCGTGATATTCTCACAGCTTCGCATATACCTACTCTTTCTCCATATTCCCACATCCTCAAGGCTATACACCTCCAATTAGCTGCAAAGCTAATGCAGCTGCCCAGGTGGATCTTATCTTTATACCCATTCGCAAAGTTAGTTTTAGCATCACAAAGTATAAAATCTAGTGAAAAGACTGTGCGAACGAAACAAGCTGAATTAGGAAAACGAGGCTGAATAAAAACCTGATGAATTCCACCCATAATAGCTAATGAGGTAATTTGCTACCTCGCAAAATCAGTCAGCGATAAAATTATTCCGGTTATCCAATACGCCTAGAAACAGAATTTACTTTGTACAAAGCACAGTTCTTCCTGCTTCGTATGAGCTGCACGCAGCTGCGAAAAAAAACAATGCGAATATCTCCAAAATCCGTAACTTTAGAATTCGACTACGTCAAAGAAAATCGCGTTGATATGCTGTCCGCAGTGAGAGGGACTCATCACAGAGGAGGAAGGTAGATGGTAGAAAGAGATGACAGAGATGCCAGCGTTAAACATGCACCTGAAATACCTGACCGGCGGCCTGGACCTTCTAGGAGTCATTACGCCAATTCGCCATGCAAATTTATGATGATTTAATATTAAACCGACTGGGTTGGGAGCTACGGTCCCGCATGCCACTACGCGAACTTCGTTTTTGCGTTGCCTTCTTGCACTTCACTGGTAGACGTACACAGCTCTATACACGGTTCGATTCCCTCAGCTCTATAGGTATAGGCAAGCTTGCCTGAAGCTACCTCATACCTCTCCAACCTATACGTCCGTGTGTTTCCCTCTCTCTCTCTCTCTCTCTTTCGCTCTCTGTTTCTCTATTTACCTCCGCTGCGAGAATTTTTCGTTTTTTCTTCTTTTTTGTTCTTACCTACATTTTTCATTTTTCATTTTTATCGTCTTATTTTATATATCACGTGGAGGTCCCGGAAGCAACTTGCTTTGCTTATTGCTAGGGAAAGGTTCAAAGGGGTTTTCTCAAGCAGGACTGAGGCGGCAGGAAATAAGAAAAAGAAGATACTGCAAAAACAACGTGATCCATAGGTAGAGTAGACCCATGCAAATACTTCGAAATATTTACATACATGGGTATATTCTTATACTACCTGGATTCATAAATAAAACCTGTCTTTTCTTAATCAGCTTTCGACAATCCTATTTTCTTTTTCTATCTATAATATCATCTTCTCTTCTTTTTTGCTCACTGCTGGTAATTGTTTTGCAATTGTAAAGAGGATTACGACCGGTGCAGCCAATTGATTTGCAACAACTGTCCGCCGGAAGTTGATAACGGATGAGGTAATCGCATCGCAAGACTTTAATCAAGGCCACTACCATGGTCAGTATAACCGCATGAAAAATAGGTAGTTTAAAACATTCAAAGCGATGGATCGTTCCACGTGTATAATACAATTACGCATTTCGTCATTCAGAGTTTATGAGTTTAACAGCTGATTAAATTATTAATGCTTGTGATTATTTAGCTGGGCTCATCTAAGCAATGAAATTTAAACCATCATTAGCAAAAATATATAACCACTCTAATTATCCAGTAATAGAATGAATCCGTATATTTGAAAATTTGAAATTTTGGTTCATGTACCAAATTGTTCTAGCCGCCCATACATTCATACCGTTTCGAAAAAATCCCCAGCTCCAATGCGACCCTCGAGAACTACAAAAAAGCTCTTGATACCAGGTAGCGACTGGACGTGTGAAACATCTTCGGAAGCTACATCGGTTAGCCTGATTATTGCTATAGCAGAAACCCATATTGGAGCGATATTGCTGTCACATCGTTATCGAACCTCGACCTTTGATATGGTCTACCGATACTATTACCATGCTAATGCCATGTGACATTAGTGTGGGATGTGGGCTGGCCATGTAGAATTTCGTTGTAATTGATAGAAAGCTTTGAAATTTCTAACTTTTCTTCTATCATATGGATTTTCCTCGTATTATTCACTCGTATTTTTTTCTTCCTTGAATGAATTCTGAATGTTGCGAACGTCCGAGGTTATATTCAACGCTTGGAGTGGGAAATCTGAGAATCATGTCCGTCATAGACGAGATAAGAAAACCGAAGTGCGAATAACACGTTCGCTACAGCGAAACGTGGGCCATTGGCTTGTCCCCACGAGAATAAGGTAGACCATTATTAACCCACCTACTCTTTTTCGCTGGTGCAGACGTCTTTCAACACTGATCACTCAAGCAGATTTTGCAAAACGTCTCGTGACCCTCAGAGTGCTATGTGCTGACTAGGAAGAATCAATCCTCGCTTCGCTACTAAGGAAATGTCAGGATGCCGATACAAATAATTTTGCCAGACTAGCAACTTAGCAAGTTTAGAACAGCAAGTTTAGCGTGATGATTTTTCAAAATTTAAAGGCATACAATCTTCGCTCCCTTCGATATCTTCAGCCCATACTTTATCAGCTTTGAGAGAAGCTTGATTTTCTAAAAACTGCATTTTTACGTATTCAAAAATTTCCTTACGCTGCAATTCTCGATGAATGATGAGAATTTTTTTGTTTCGGCAGTTCAATTTGATTCAAAAAATTTCTCAAATATTCCGTAAGGTAGGTAGCAGAGTGACTGCAGGTGAATATATAAGGCTATGAAATTACAGGAAGGGGAGAAGAATCAGATTACGGTGCGTACCCAGCGTACCTATATGCATTCTAACAATACTATATGACCCAGATATTCCCGGGTTCATGTACCGCTAGCGACAATTTAACCCCTGCAATACTGCGAAGCCAACCACCTCCCAATGCTTGCATTACGGGGTATACTAAACGCGATGGAATTTGATAGCTGTTCTCGGTACATAGCTAATGCCAAAGCAGATTCAATCTCCTGTGCATTTGTCTAGAACCCGCAAGGAAATAATGAAATTAATTTGGTCTTCGTAGGTGGGTAGAATTGATCATAACTAATACTAGGGGTGTGCTAACTGTGTGAGCGGATCGTAGCAGTGGATCAGCGCAAACCCCTCCCAGGGGTCAAGGAGGACAGTGGTTATCGTCTCGAGGGAAGAAAAGAGCAAAAAAATTCTGTGCAATTGAGAAAACACGTGTATTCATCGTAGATATGAAAAGAAAAAAAGCGGTTGGCAGCTTCGCTAACATTTTCAGAATCTTGAGTCGAAATCTCGTTCGTCGAAAATAGAACCGTTAGGTGAATGAACAAATTTTTACACACTTCCGTTAAAATACAAAAAGGTGTGGGCCAGGACTACGTAGGTAGACACAGGCGTGTCTCGTTAGTAATTATCTTTTACCACCGTCTGTTATATTCCGGCGAAAGATAAAAACTGAATATTAAGACTGGCCTAGAAAGAAGATAATTTCTACTGCCCCAACCCTCGTAGGTACCTGATCGAAGAATAGAGCTGCCTGCTTTTTTTCATCCCTTCACTTCTTACTCTTGTATTCTCAACTATTTTCGTAAGAGATTCTTGGATGCGAGAAGTTCATGCTGGGCTGTTTTGATGAACTTATGAAGAAATTAAATATAAAAGAAATTCAATTTTCTTTTACTTCTAGCGGGATAAGATCTGCGAAACTTTGAAATTCAAAAATACTTCGATCTGATTTCCCTTCTTCCTTCGTTTGACGCAAACAATGATATATATTTAACTTTCGGGTGTCGTAAATTTCTCATAACAGAACACATCTCTTTCAACAAAGATCTTTCAGATGCTTCAGAGATGGCTTCGTCGTCCGGTTGATAGGTGATGAATGGAGTCTTGTACTATTAAACTGTTATAGCTATAATCGATTATCATATGATTTAACTGAAATAACATTTCATTATTTTTAACCATAGACATGTGATCGACGTTTCTTTGGAATTCTGACAAAAGCATCGACGTCGACTAAGTGCTAACAGACGTGACGATCTTCGAGCTTTTCTTAGATATACTTTCATTCGGATGAACGAAAGACTGCCGAAGCTGGATGGCGTATAATTGTAAAGAAACGGCGAGTTCTGCTCTTCATCTCCGACGGCGTCGACACACCTTCAATTACTCAAGTAACGAAGAACTCCAGTCGCCAAGGTTGATCTTCAGGCAATTCTGTATTGACGTTCAATAGACGCTCCAATTCGAACGAGCATCAGAGAAAGGTTTGGCAAATATCGATCCGATGTAAAATTAAATTATTACCATTTTATCAGCACTCATCGTTAGACCATAACGTCGTAAAAATGACAGATCTGGGATTATTAGCCTCTCAAAGAAACCTTCCTGCCCGTTGGAATAACATTTCTTGTATTTTGTCCAACGAACAATATTCCAGGCTGGTACAGAAATCTGTAATGGGCTTTATTCCCGCCAGGGCCGGAGTTATTTGAGATCGAATTACGATGAATGAAACGAAGAAGCTTCAGAAAAATGATATCAATAACAAGTAGATGGTTAGCTTATTATGATTGGGATTGTGGCATCGAAAGGGCCGAAGTGCTTGAGCTCTTGTGGCCACCGCAAGACCTTAGCCTCAATAAATTGATTCAACTTTATTTTCCTTCGATTAAAAAAATCTCCGTTTCCTCATTAATCATGATTACTTTATTCGCTTCTATACAACTTTAAAGTTATTCTCATAAGTGGCGATTAATAAATTCGCAGAGTCCATCAGCCTAATTTACTTCGCTTTGATGTCAAAATTCAAGGACTCGTCGAAACACGGCTTCGGATTATCACACTGAATCTTTACCAAAGAAACATCCTTTCCCATAAATATAAAATCGGCATTCAGCATACCGTCGTTACTTTGCTTTGTTATCAGATTCAAGGTGGATTCAAATCCTGGCTCCTAGCTTCTGAAGTCTGGGGGTTAATGGTATCAGAACTGGCCCAGTGCTGGATCATTTGTCAAAATCTACATGGGACTTTTCGATAACGAGGCAGCGGCCCACATTATCGGCAGGGTCATAAAACAGGTTGAATATCGGTACGAAAGAGAGACCAATGAAGGGATGGGGTAGATTAATGGGGTGAATTAGTATTCGTCGGCGTATGCTCGAATTACACAAAGTTATCCGAGTGTCTGAATATCTGACATTTCTTTTCCCACGATCTATATTCTTACTTGAATAATACGGCAATTTATTTCTCTTTGTAATCAGAGGGTGCACGAGCTACGTGTGCGAGGGGGTAGCAGGTACTATAAGGGCCATACATACTATATACGTACGTGTATAGGAACGAGAAGAATTGAAGAAAAAGAGGAAAAGCAGAAAATGAGGAGATTGGACAAACCCTGAGAATAGAATCATCCTATATTAGAAGCACCCACTCAAACTTTTATACATATTTATTATACACAAGGATCCCGAAGGAACGAAGTGAAATACATGTACCTGAAATATCGAAGAATATTTTTTACCGTTCGTAAAATAAGTCGCAGAGATAATGGTCACCGATAAAAGGAGCAGTAAAATGTAACATGTATTCTCAACCCCCCGTTGCGACCTTTATTATAATGTAATGGTATTTTTTTGTCCCCTCAAGATTTTTCCTCGGTTAAAAAAATAAGGATATATTAAGAGCGTCTTTTGTCAAGAGTACCGGCTGCCTGTCTTGAGGCTAGCATTTAATTAATATCCGTTTCCTTCGATATTTATTTACGTCTTCGTTACACGAACGACGGCGTCGACTGACAATTAGCTAATTAGCGAGCTCCCGGCAATGTTTCAGCTTTGTTGAAGGCTTCCTGAGCCCGGGCCACAGCTTCCTCTGCCATCCTCTGCCAGAGAGTTTGTCGAAGGGTTACACGACTGCCTTTTCCACCACAATTAGCAGACGAGTCAAGTCAGTCTGAGTCGCAAACCGAAGCGCTATTTTATTGTTAAACTAATTCAAACTACGAAGAGAATAGAGTATAGGGTGAGTCTTGCGACTTGCATTCAAGCACTTTCGAGAGGTTGTATGACAAGCAGCTATGATATTATACGAAAGAGTTTTTCGTCAAAGATTCACGTTTGTGAGAATGAAAACAAGCAGTTTTATCGGGTTAACATTGCTGCCATAGAAGAGGAGTGGCCGAAAGTGGTCAAACTGACAAGAAAAAAAAAAACCAGCTCAAGAGTCACGAAAATATTGACCGAATTAGAGAAGCTCTTTTGGGCAATGATCGTTACTGTTAAACTAGCCGTTAAGCCTTATACACCGATACACAGCAAAAGCGGACAGTCGATAATTATACGCCAGGTCCCACTTAATACCCCATCGACTGACCCTAATCGGAAACCCTCCAACGTAACCTCACCCTAGCAAAAACACAACATCCCGGACGATTTATACCGCAGTTCGGAAAACCGTATCGTGTTTCACAACCCAGACGGTGTCTGGTCTCTCTCTACTTAGCCCTAAGTTAGACATCGCTAATTGCCATTGACACCGGTGCAGCTATACATCAGTCATTAAGAATCCCGCAGAGCTATAAGTATGAGATATTAATATAGGTATGTATGTACAAATACATGTATGATGCATCTGTTGGGTGTCTGATCTGTGAGGCAATTGAACGACGGGGGATCGCAGGAGCAATTATCGTCGAAGACCTGATTCCGCGGCGTTCAAATTGGCGAGTCAATGACTAAACGTGGGCTGCAATACGATTTTATATGTATAGGTATGTATGGGTTCATATATGGGAACTCTGGAATGGCAAGAAGTGAAATCGTTATTTGCAATGCAGCGGGCAGCGGGTCGTTTGATAGGACCGCCCGCGGAGAATAACATTTTAATCTGACCAGCAACCGCGAGCTCTGGCTACCCGGAGGACCCGAAGAACCTTTCTTCCATACGACGTCGACGCTAAGGACCTCGCGTAGCTCGTCATGCAGTTTCACCTGTACATTACGCCGTGTGCAGGGTCTAAAAATATTTATGCATACCTTTATACATATATAAAAATAAAAGACTTTACGAGTGTGCTAGGAATTAAAGATAATCATATTGCTGTTTGAAACCACCTTGTTCTCATTTTTCGTTGAAATTTTCTTTGTAATTAAAATGTTGAAGGACTTATAATTATTCTAATCGTCGTAAGAACGTGTTACCGTTTACACGGTTGAGAAAGACGGCTGCCAAGGTTGGTTAAAGTTGTTTTTTTTTTTTTTTGTCAAATTAGCAAGATTTCTTTTTTTTTTTTATATCTTTTGCTTTCTTCGCAACAATGTTAATTTGTTTGCTAAATTGTTAATCCCTGAGGAAACAAATCTGTTGAAGCAAAGGTAAGTAAGAGTGGGATTAAAAGCAGATAGCCCCGAGGAAGACCAAGAATGAAATGGTTTAATCAGGTTGGGAAAATTCTCAACGAAAATCTCGAGGGATCCAAAGACAAAATGTATTCACGTGACGTAGATAGAGATCTCGCGAGAAAACTACGAGAATAAGAAGAGCAGCTAGGCTTCCAGGCTGCCAATCCCCTCTATAAAAGGATCAATTTCCATATATTACGCCTCCTGGTGCAAAGTGACCGGGGCTAAAAGTATCTCCGATCTGACAATCAGCTTTCACCTCTTCAAGACTCGACTATACACACTCAAGTTCGAGTCATCGAAAGATTATTAAATTGAGGACAGTCAATGAAAACGTCAAACTGGAAGAATAATAAAGCATTCTGTAAGCTTCCAAGTACGTCAGAACCCGTAATGGAAACACATCAACCAGCAGTATCAATTTACGGTGTCCAGTTTCTTTGCGTAGTCGCGTAGTTGTCGAGAAACATCATTTGTATCGCAGTTAAGAGGGTATACATCTTAATGGCCTCTAAATTATACGCGTTTCTATAAGAACCGGGCACAAAGAAACGCGACCAATTTTTTATCCTTGGACGAATTCAAAATTTTTTTGTATCCAACTGTCAAAAATTGATATTACAAAATTTCATAGTGCTTAAACTTCTATTATGAGATGATTTTTAAACAATTTTGCAACGCGATAAGGGTGAAATTCTGTCTTTTAAGTAATAAGTCAAACGTCATAAACATCGCTATACTCGAATCGCAGATTTTTTTCGAAAACGAAAACTTCCAGCAGTATTTCGGTTTCCAGTTTGCTTGTGCATTTTTTGAAAATTCTGGCATCATTTTCATCTCACAGGTCCATCTCTCTAAAGACTTTCAAGACGATTCTATAACTCCGTGAGAAATGGCGAAACTGTTGCAGGCCTTTTCTGTTTGAAAAAAGAGATATTCTCAGAAATGATCCTCTTGATTCATGTTCTGGAGAATTAGGCGTTTATCAAAGGAACCAAATAGCTTGTAGTAATAATGTTTGTAAATGACAATCGAAACTGAGCGTGAAGCTTGCAGGCCGTATAGCGTGTGTCCAGGAGTCAGAACCGAGAGTATGCCAATTGGCAATATCGATCGTTAAGGTTTCCAGTTTCGTTTTGGCTGTTGGTATCAAGGCGGCGTCTTTGGTTGACGGTGACCCGACATCGAGATCAAAACACAACAGGGTTACAACTCAATTGAATCGAGCCAACCTGGCTGGCTCTCAGGCGCACACTTGAGACTGCGAGAGTTCCAGCCTCCCAGTTGAGATTGGACCGTCTTAAAATCCGGGCCTTGGAGGTTTCTAAGACATCTCGTAAAAGACGAAGAAATGCCGTAGAAATGAGGTAGATTCTAAGGTTATAGTTAAGAGGGTGTAGAGACTGGTGTCGTTCAGAAGTTGGAGGAACACCGCGTGTAGGTACCTGAAATATTATTCTCCGTGCGAATCTGTCGCATGCCTTGGTACAGAGTTAATAACACGGTCCTACGAGTATGCGGGTAGATGCAGGATACGGCACGGGCAAATAATAACACTTTTACGAGGACTCCGTCCAACTCTCTTGACACCTGAGCGCACCGCCGACGTGGGGGAGCCCCACCATGCTGCACATTGTTGTGCATTCTTCGTACAATGCCTACGCCACGACACCAGAAGACGTACAAGAGTTACCGAATGCGGGGGCGTTAGGGTTCACTGATATATAAATCATTTTTTCTTTTCTTTTTTTTTTCTTTTTCTTTTTCAGTTGGTGATTTACAACGCGAAACTCTTCATGGTAGGTAATCAACATCCGTTTACGTAATAATAATAAGGACTCATGAAGAAGTGACATAATTCAAATTTCATACCAGTTTAACCGACGTTCGGTTAATCACGATCTCGGGATTCGATACGTAAAAGAGATGTCGATCTGAAAAAATGAGTGGTTGAATTTTGGAGTCTATACACGTGGCTACTGAAATTTTAAGTGTAAAAACTGTCATATTTCGTTCGATTTGAACGGCTGCTTCTAGGAGAAAAGAAATATAGGATTTCAATTTTTTACTGTAAACCTATATTATCCATTCAATTAATAGTAGTTTCGGTAACTACATGGGTGTGATGAAAATAGTAATTAAATAAAGTTTGATAAAAATGTAGAAGATATAGGTCAAAAATTTGATCAATGTGATGAATTTTGGTGAAAACATTATGATTTATTAAAAATTAATATTATAATATAGACGTAAAGTATACGATTAAAATTTGAATCACCTTTGCACTATGATAGAAGAATGCAAACTGAAACTCTTTCATATCAATCCATGATAATTGATGAATCAGTGATATTTCTACCTTTTGCAGCGGTTGAATGTAATATATACGTATATATTGATCATCTGCGTATATTATCATATGTGATAAATTTCTTTTCATTTTTTTCAATGGGTTTGAAGGGTTCGACAGCTATACACTCCTCGAATATTTTTTGAAATTGAAGTTCAAGTATTTTATAAGATCTAAATACATCGAGTTCCAAGTTCTGATAGCCAACTCTGTGCTCTGATTTTTGTTACGTATTAAGAAATCTTTTTTCACTTCATTGATTTTACAAATATTTGATAACCTCCGACTTTAGGCCACCAGCTGATACGACCCCTTCATATAAATGGGCTGAGTTCTTCTATCGGAGAAGAATTTCTCCCTCTTCCTCTCGCAGTTCCAAATTTGAATTAATACCGAGTAGTTTTAGTGAGGTGCTGACGCTGCACTTGAAAAGAAATCCTTTGTCTTCCGATGGTAGACTCGGTTCTTCGGAATTTCGAGAAACTGTCAACGCATATTTAATGACCCAGAATTGTCTACCGACGAACGGGAACACACCATTGTATTCCTTTGAGCGATTAAACACCGCAAAGGTGCGAACTTGACTATACCTATATATCTTTTATACATATATATATATGTATATATATATATAGAGAGAGAGAGAGAGAGAGAGAGAGAGAAATATTAAACATAGATCGATATGAAGCTGCAAAGTCTGTAGTCTTCATAGATGAATGTGTCGGAAACTAATACTTCATTGCATTCACCATGGTCACTTTCAATCGAAATAAAATTCACCCTGTTTCTGTATGGATCGTCTAGGGCTGGAAACGCGGTGTCAGAGAGGTACCGTGTCATGCATAAAAGATTCCAACCGTTAAAATCCTACGACCACTTTCATTGCCCAAGTTTATTCGGTAAATGTTTCGTTATATACGAATTCAAAGACTAGCTGACTGCAGGGTGCCCCATAGGAACGTCTGAATTCGAGAATCTATTATGGTTTCTTTATACGAGCCATTAACCCTAGAATTTTCCTCCTCCATCCTTCGTCCTAATTTCAGGTCGCGTACACGCCGGTTTGTCAACAACACGCGAACGAGCAATGTCGACCTACGTAAACACATGCTGATTTTAGGGTGATAACGTTTCGGAAAAGCTTTCATAAATTCATTCTGAAATAAAACGAAAACAAGGAATAATATTCCTCGAGATTTCTAGTGGATGTACAATTCACCCCCTGAACCAGACGCAGGAGTAGCGATCCATTGAAAAATTTTCTTGAAATATGTGAACGCACAAACATATTATAGTCGCATCATCTTTATGCACTGGTTTTCAGTGAAAAGCGTAATTCTTGACTGATAAGTCAAATTCTCCGTGAGTCCTTGCTCAAAAAAGTTAAATAACAATTTGGAAACTATACCCGCAAGTCTTAGGTTGTTTGTGAAACGAGATCTTACGATCTAACGACACGGTGTGATGGTTCATGGCGTATTCTGTATGGAATATCCGGATGCTCCCGACCATGGGGAGCCTGCACACGGCTGTGAAACAAAATTCATAAAACTCTAATCTTATTGCTCACTTTTAGCGCACCTTGGCCTGGTGGCGTTAAGCGATACCATCTTTATCTTTGGTCGTATAAGTTTTATGGAATATCGTGTATCCCCAAGAAGAACCAAAACGAGGATGAAACTACTGATTGCTTCATTTGTTACTGGAGCCCTTGGCCTCTGAATAAAAATGTTGTATTTTTAATTCACTTGGTTTTTCTTCTTGTTTGACTTTTGGCCCTTCATTTCAGCCTACAAACAACAAGCTTAGTCCCAGTTAATTTGAAATTCCGTTGTTATCAATTTTAAATCATTTCGCTAACTCACCCTGTATTTACAACAACTGTCTTGACGTCTTCCCGAGAACAAACAGCTTCGAAATATCGTCGAGTTTCATCTCGATCGATAAAATTACAGAAGACAGAGATTGTCAAGTTTCGAAAAGCACCAGTAATTAATCGTCTCTGCTTTATTCGCTGAAGAACCTGCAGCTAAGAAGAATTTTAGCTCCGGCATAGAGTCTATTTGATTAATGATTAGCTATGCAAATTTTCGCCAAGAATCAAACTGTACTAGTAATATAAATTCTATCGTAATAGAACCGATACCAAAGTCTTGGTACTGGTTCTTCAGTTTTATTTCAATCGTATCCTTATCAGACCCCAAGTTTCCACAACCGTAAGAAATCTCTGAAAAATTAATACAGTTGAAAACATGGAGTAAGCTTCCACTTCAGTACCCCCATTTCTAGCGTCTCGTCGCCTGTTATGAGTCAAAATGTAATCTTGTACAGAATTCGTAGCACGACTTGAGCATAAGCTTCAGGGTCTAACGGGGTAGCAGCAAGCAACATGCCGAGAAGAGTTTGACCATAAAATAGAAGTTTGGTTGGTCTACGTCTAGCCGCAACGCCAAGACGCCTAAGGGTAAGGCTGCAGTGTTTACACACCCCAAGGAAATCCCCACATATCGGCTTATATACTTTCAAATCTTAATACAGTGGTATAATATTTATGGAAGTACATGAACGGCCAGCAAGTTTCAGATTGAGAAACTCAACCGCTTTGCCACTGCGCCAGTAAACGTGCTTCTGCATCGTCTCTGGTTACCCAAAAACTGTTTCAGTAGACAAAATTTTAGCAACATTACAGTCTGTCCTTCTCTCTCTTTTTCCCTCTCAGAATATATGGTTCAATATTTGACGGTGGTTGGAAGTCAGAAATACCATCCTTAAGTAAGCCTCCTGGGGCTTTCAGTTCCTTTCCGTATTTTCCAAATCCCGAATACCATACTTTCATATAAGGGTAGCATCAGCATCAAAAGGATTCAATTCACTCCACTGAGCTAGATTAAATTTATGTATTAATGGTCGAAAATTATGAATATGAGGTCCTTTGTGCATCTCATAATTATCCGCCGAGTGAAGACTGCTCATATCTCTCGGCAAACTTTTTGTAATTGAATGCATCTAATATAGCGAAATGTTTGAAAATTTTGCGAGTAAGTATGATGCGTATAGCTCGTCCGGGGATAAGTTCAACGCAATTCGTCGACCCTGAAAATGTTAGGGAAGCGCGTGGAGTCAGAGGGAACATTGGCAAAGTTTGGGGTATTAGGTCAGCTTGAACTTTGGCCGAGCGTTAACACTTTGTCGATTAGAGTACACCCTCTCTCACTCGACCCTACGCATTGTCTCGCTTTAACTGAGCTTCGGCGTTGGTACTTTGGCACAACACGTTCGCGAATCGCGTGTAAAGTTCCTCCTGAATAGAGATTGGATGGCATACGAATGAAGAAAGTAAACGGTTTCCCACTCTGTTTCTGAATATTTTCACCCCTTGACAACTTGGCGTCTGTAATTGAGCGCTAACCATTGAAAGAGTCGTTTCAACGGCAGTGCTCGACTACCCCTGTGCACCTTCTTCTTCATGGCACCCTTTCCTTCCTAGTTCTACTCGCAATCTCGGCAGCGCTAAGAGTCGCGGCGTTCTACTCCCATCACCGCGAATATTCGCGAGGCCAACGAGACTCCCTTGGGCCTGAATTAAGCCGCTTGTTGACACAGCTTCTGTTGGTTCCCATATTCTTTCGCACAACCAGCCCCCTTCTCATCTTCCTGGCAAAACCAACGGTGGATCTCCCTATCTTTGGTTTATTCAGACTACGCTATGATCCTTCGCCTCGGTGGAATCACCTCGTACAATAATAAACTCTTTTAATCTAGCTGAACCGATCTACAAAGGTGTAGATATCCAGGTGTGTTAAAATTTTACTTATCAACAAAAAAGTGTTATAGTCTATATTTCTATAAGTCACATCTCTATAATTGAGACTCTATAATTCAAATCTATTAATTGCTAAAACAAATAGAATCATGACACCCAATTATAATTTTCTAAAATCATAATCCCACGATGTAGCATCAAACTGTAATCACAGCTTGAACTCAAACGATTCCCGAATCGTTATAGTAAGTTGGATGCGCTCATTCACGTAGTTTTTTGATTTTATTTTTTTCGGAATCCTCTTTCGCTCTGACTCCAGATTGTTGAGGCCACCAATTTTACCGTTTTAATGAATTTTCGTGAGAATTTAATTTTCACATGAATATCTAGAACCTTGAGTCAAACGCCATGCCTCATAGCACCTGCGATTTCTGGGTAAGTCCTTAATGTATTTGCAAAAATACGTCTTGCTCACCATATATGTTGGAACTTTTGATGAATAAGTCTTATTCCGAATAATTTGATGATATTTTAATATGAATAAATTCGGGTATCGTAATAATTGAGTCGTTATTTTTTGCAATTTTAATATACATCTTTGCTTCGAGATATTTAATAAAATTTCATAATTTTTTTCCAGAATTTTTTAAGTTTGTAACAGCTGCCTGGGTATTCTCAGCGAAATTATCGGATGTTAATATTAAAGTCGGTAATTGAGCATTTTTTTTCAATTTTCAGACCCCCGTATATTTTTCGAAGCACAGTAAAGCAAACAATACAGCTCGCCCATTATCCGACGAAGAATAAAACTTGAAAATGCGAATCGTGAACTTCTATTGGCAGATCGAGAGTCTTAATATCAAGCAGTATTAGTCTTTGGAAAAAAAGTTCACAAGAATACATGAACCACCGAATAAAAATCTATCTCTATAGTAAAATTTGGATAAAATTTATCCAGTCATTTTTCAATGAGTAACCGTAATCCCAATCTGAATATCAGCTCGCTTCTTCATTGCGCTAATTTTCTTGATTGGATTTTTCGTACGATAAAAGAAGACGCGGTTATGAACCAAAAAATCTGTATCGGGTGTGGATAAATCTATTATACGTGCGCCACGGTAGAACGGACTTAAGGTGATAGGGAAAGGGGGCAACAATGGTTTTATATTCTCAGGCGCGTTAATATCAAGTGATCTATGACACCTGCGAACCGCTCCTTCGTCATTTTCCCAAGAATTTTTTCTTGGGGGCTTTTAATATCGCTGACAGTTTTTTTTTTTCCATTTTTTTTCATCCCTCTCTCTCACTTTTTTTCCCAACGTTCAAGGTGGGTCACATTGCAGCCTAATGGGCGGGGAGGGATATCCCCGTGCTCTGACGATGTTTGAATTTTCTGAACCTTTTTTCAATGCGGCAACACTCTATTTTAGAACGGGTACGCGCTGCTATTCAGCAAAAAGCTGTGGACGATGTTCAAGGCTTATATGGAGAGGCCCCAGTGGTGTGAAAGGGATGATAAGAGAGATAACTCACCCTAAGAAACGGGAGGAGCAGTGTTTTTTTTTTTTTTTCTTTTTCTTCTTACCAACCTGCAGCTAGGGACGAATTTGAAAAAGTTTCAAGTGGAAATCATTTTATTGACCAGACTCTCAACCTTATACCGCAAGAGGCTAGAAAAGGCTGAAGCAACTCGCCGCGTTAAAGGTAACAGGTATACAGTATATATACAACTGTTTTCCGATAGTTTATCGGCATGGAAACGTGAAGCGTTTTAGTTTTATTTTATTTATTTTTTGTCTTCTGAAGTTGAAAACAATTGAATTCGAAAAACGTACGACAGATACGATACTGCAGAGGTACCCAATCAGGTTCCAATTTATTTTCCTCCCCCTATATAAATAACACCCATAAATAACCATTACCGTAGACTTCGAATGGCACTAGAGAAAAAAAAAATAAAAAAAAAAAAAAAAAGGAAGAAGAAAATTTCCAGGAAACTATTTAGCATTAGGAAACGATGAGTGTGATATTTTTCATAGTCTCGGTATAAGAAGAGGTAAATAGCGAACAGCTGTAATGACAGAGAGAAAATGAGGAACTAGATGGGGGGAGAAAAGGAAGAGAATAGTTGCGTAGGTGGGAATAACAACCCTGTTTCGAGAAAGTCCTTCTAAGGGCATCGGAATCTACGCGATCCCTTCGCGTTCGGTAAGAAAGTGGCAATGATCGATGGGAAGAGCTGCAGCGTTATACGCGCGCGGCTTGCATACCGCTTTTGTTTTCGTTCTATTTTTGAATGCGTCTGCAGCAGGGAGACACGCGGGTGGCCTCCGTGTTTTCCTAAGCCGGCGCAAAATTACACACCACCCCGTCCAGGGGCCCCGCGGGACCCCGCGAGATCCTGTATATAAGACCCCGGAGGAGTCCTGCACCACCGTGGTTCGCGGTTGGTCCGCCACTTTTGGCAGTCTTATTTTTCGGCGTTCCTTTATAGGCTCCCTCCTCGCCCCTCGCCAATCAAAAGCGAGTAAAACGTAAAAAATCAGGGGCCAGAAACTCGTGGAGGGTCCTGCGGTAAGCAGACCCAAACACGAACGAAAATATATTGACCGAAGACCCAGAAGACCCTGCAAAAGTTCGTACATGCATGAAGCCTACCAAAAAAATTACCCACGCCTCACCAAGCGTTAAACAAAAATTTGACAAAAAATATGAATAGTCATCATTTTTAATTACGCAGTGACCGATACGCGAATATGAATACAGATTTTTCAAAGTATGTGTGCGAAGGCTTAGACAGCGGGGGAAATTTTCTGAATGATTAGAAGTACTCTTCGAATAATCGAGCGTTATTAGAATGTAAAGTAAAAAATCACGGTCAGAGGGTCAGCGTCTGTTAAGACCATCCGTTTGTCTGCAGCGAAGCGGCAGCGATTGAGTTAAATCGGTTAACGAGACGGAAGATATGTTGACTTCCAGAATGCCAGCTGTGGGTATACCGGGCAACGAAATGATTATTATAGTTTACAACCAAAGAACTGCCCATTGTAGAGCCTGTGGAAGCCGCCATGTAATTTTCTACCTACTAAAATAGCCATTGTCTCCTTTCTCCGTCCCCCTTTCTCGTTTTCTCGCTCTCTCAAGTATTCTTATCCTATCCTCTTGTGATTCTCGACAAATAAGGTACAGTTCAGTGGAAAAATTCAGCAGTCAAGTTTACTTCTGGACTTTATACGAGGGGACCAAAAGTCTGAAATTTCAACTTTGAACTTTGTATCGACGCAGGTATATGTATTACATATAAATAGGTGTGCGAGGTATCTCAGTTAAAATTTAACTTTGTCAGCACAGTGAAATTACGATCAAATAAACTCGTACCACAAGGTTACAAGACTCGGTTTGGTAAAGCCAATGTTACGGAAACCCGCTAAATTTCATTCGTCATATAGTTTATCAGAATGTTTGATATTTGTTAAGAGATAATATACGTATTCGGTGCGGTGCGGTGTGGCGTTCAGAAAGTTCATAAAATATAATTGGCTAATTATAATTACGCTATTGTTCAATGCGTACGTAAATAGTTTAATTCCACTGTGCAACGGATGAAAACTGCTCTTCCATTGTAAAAAAGTCGATACAACTGTGCAGGCTGATACAATTAAAAACTTCTTCAGTTCTGTAATGACTGTGCCATTACCATATTCATATTTCCTATCTCAGTGCATCTAGAATCTCGTGATATTGCATAAATAATTCCATCAATTTCCCACGTATATTGTCTGAGCAAATCATCTCCTAGTGGAATAAGTCAGTCAAGTCTATCAACCTAATGGAGGTATGAACTTTAAAGCGTTTCATTACATTTAAAGGTACACGTACACGAGAACTTGAAATTAACTCGACTTTTCGTAAAAGTTCATTCTATAGCCTCGTTCCATTGGAATGTGACGACGCGTAATTGCGCGTGACTAAGCCGAGACGAAATATAAGGTTTCCCAGTCCGTTAAATGATCTATTTATCGTTGAAACGAGACATCTTGTAATCAAACGACAAACGCTATCACATCGTGTATAAATATGCCCTAAAACTTTGTCAAAAGTTCCGTGAATACCATCAAACCTTCGCACTTTGAAGCAACAACTCACACAAACGTTTAAAGGCAAAAGTTTAGCGAGGTAATTTTCCCTTTTATTCGTATTTCTTCAAAAGCTAAACGTTCAGCTCACCTTT
Organism: Tenthredo scrophulariae; assembly: GCA_963978835.1. Classification (NCBI taxonomy): domain Eukaryota; kingdom Metazoa; phylum Arthropoda; class Insecta; order Hymenoptera; family Tenthredinidae; genus Tenthredo; species Tenthredo scrophulariae. Next base: position 18,851,873 of record OZ022228.1, read on the forward strand.
GCATAATAATTGGTCTTAAATAATGACCGTAGTCAAAGAAAATTGTAATTTCAGACTCCGATTCGCAAGTTCTTCTTTTTTCTTTCTTTTTTTTTTTCCATTTATTTTTATTAGACATACTTTTCTTTATCACAGCTGGCTTACACCGTCATTAATAAATAAGTAATGATTTTACCAGCACCTATTCGGATCTTTTATTCTGATCGGCTATAGTATAACAATATATACCGTGCACATACGGGTACATATATATATCCGAACAACATTCATCTTTCTGCAGAAATCGCAAAGTCGTCAGTCAATAAATCGTCGGGACACGCAAAGTAGCCCTCAATCTCTATCAGTGTAGTAAAAAAACTAGTAATTTCATTGATTTATTGTACTTTTTCCACCTCGTATCTACTTTTCATTGCTGTGAGCACCAGCTGGCATTTTCCCAGTGAAAAGGACTCCTCTTTCCTACTCGTAAGCCTCTGATGATGCGCAATTTGCTTGAACAATCCCACTGTTTGTTCGATTACTTATCTACCATACACCCCGACGTTTATCGGGTGCAAGCGCAAGTCTGACGAAATAAATGGGATAAGAATTCGCCGATTTATTTCAATTAATGAATCCTCATATGCCCGGAGGCTGGTCGTAAATAATTTTGAAAATTTGACATTTGTTTCGATCTTTGGGCTTTTAGGACCTAACTTAGCCTAACTGATCCTTTGATCTAAGACCGCGATCGGCACCTAAGGAATAAGGAAAGTTTGAATTCCGAAAGTGAGACGGTTTCGCGTTCCTGAAATACCCGCGACTATATATATATATATATATATATATATATACATAATACATACCTATACTATACGCAAGAGCCTTTGTCCAGCGGTGTTACCGGCTTGGTTAGCATTGGCTTAGCCCCGTACCTATTTAAGATTGTGTTTAGTAAGACCCTATAAGCTATAGGTAACACGATTCAGCGTGGTGTAGGTCAGATTTAAGCCGCCTTTGATATTTAAATCGACCGCGAGACCCGACCGACCGACCACACATGTATCTGCATACTCCGCACCTTGAACAGAACCGCATGATGCATATAAGAAAAACATGTAAAAGAAGAGAACCGCGGGAGAAAAAGAAAAAGAGAAAGAAAAACTAAAATCGCTATAAATTTATTGACCCACCATACCCCATTTTGACTTTCGTTTATTTCAGCTAGTTATTCAATCATTCATTAATTCGTTCTTTCATTCGTGTGATCATTTCACGTGCACTGCAGGACAAAACGGTGTGTATTGAAGTGTTAAAAAATTCACCTTGCTCTTATGATTCTGATTGCTACAGTGCAGGGGCGAGGGGGATGCCTGCTTCGAGTTACGCGAGATATATTATAACACCGGTCGTAACTCGAGTCACGACTCACGACTCGAGTTGCCGAACGAGTTGTCTGGCCAAGTACCAAAACGCAGCGCCAACTTGTCCGAGAGAAGTTAGTCTGTTAAATGACTGGGAATCTCGCGGCTGCAGAGGTGAGGAGGTGTCCGTAATGAAGTTCTCTGTAGCATCGTTAACTCCTGCAGGTTTTTACTGCGACTAACACACCAGGTTCATTTGTCGCCGCACCTACATGCGACTTTATTACCAATACAACACATACATATATGTGTAGGTATAGATATTCACACGAATACACATACCGAGTGAATACCCATACATAAAAAATCTTTAGTAGTCTCACGCGAGGACATATCCCCCTTCAGACCGGGCAGGACACCGCGTGGCGCCCCCCCAGGAGTTAAATGACTTGGTGGCACACACGCACGGTCGTCAAATAGTTTTTATAATTTAGGTTCAGAATCCGTGCTGTTCACCAGGCAAACAAATGGCGCGTTTTCCGGGTGTCAGAGGAGCCATTGTGACTCACCTGTCTACTTTGATCATTATTTTCTCATCCTAGTTTAGCCAACAATGAAAGGAGGAGAAACAAACGCTAACGAATTTATAACCGAAGTTATGAAGACTATAGACATCAATTAACAAGATTTAGGTGTATGTGCATCATGCGCGACACAGAAACACCGACTACGGGGCTGTCTACGAACATCATAAAATTACAAATTTATCGTATTTCTCTTCGGGCAAGTTTTCATTCCCCGAAGACGTGCAGCTCCGAGAGATTCCCGCAGCTGATGGCAAAAGTTGAAGACATCAAATAATGGTTCCTCCCCCGGTCTTCCCGGGGTAGAACGACAGTGATCTATTTTACTTCTTTTCGGTGTTGTACTTCTTCTTTTCCAATTATTGATTCATTCAAATACCTCCTATTTCGTACTCGTTGCAGGTTAATCAGAGAATCTTCAGATCTGAAGGTGGAACAAACGCGAAATTTTCATTTAAACTATAGCTTCGTTCCATCAGTCGAATATCTTCTATCCATTTATTACACCGATGGATGCCGTGTCTGCGGAACATTTCCTACCGCATAGTAAGAAAAATAAATAAATAAATAAACGTGGAGCAAAAACAAGAAAAAAAATAAAATGAGTAAGGCGAAGAAAAAAGAGATAAACTAAAAAACGTAACGGTCTAAACTTTTCGAACAGATAAATTAGAAAGAAACTTCTCTACCCTTACAACCCGGGAACAATGCACTTGCAATTATTATCACGCGGCGGAGTGTTCTTATAGTTAACTGCGGTTACCTTGCACACCGAAGTAGCTCTATGCTTCCAATTTTTCCATTCTCATATCCGCTCCGATTTCCAATTGCTAGAAAAATAGACGGAATAATGGCATGGCGGTCGGCGCGAACTGAGGGTACGTAGAGCAAATTCGCTGGAAACAGCTTCGAGTGCATTTACTCCGAAATTCACTTTAGATTACACTGGCCTGCTGGCCTGCCACGAGTCGTTGCAGTTTTCTCTTTCGGTCGTTAACCCCGAAGGTATAAATGCGATGGAAACTTGTAATAGAAATCTAGTAGAATACCGACAGAATTCATCTAGCGGTCCATGCATGAGTGCACCACGTCTATAAACTAACAATGTAGCAATTACCTCAGTATCAAATGTTATAGCCATCGATATGCGAGTCATTTGATCTATACACGTACAATATGCTCGTTAAACGAGCTGATCCTGATCAGTCTCGATTCCATTTCCAGAATTCTTAAGGAAGTAAGGAACGTTGAGGAAGCGCACAACCGGAACGAGATAGAACTTCCCGAGCGTACCGGTACTCGCAATAACGCAGAGCACTCCGTTATTCGGTCCGAAGTGGGCGAGAATCGTTACAGAGCTTTTCGAGAGTAGAGTAAATTTTATTTGCCGTGCCTGAAATATATTGCAGATTTAGTTTCCACTGTTCCATCTCGATTCCAACCGAGGCAAGATAATATCAGTGCCTTTGAAACTCGGGCGAAAAATGGATAGTCTTTGTGTATACTATACACACATTTTGAAATATTTTTGCCATTAATAATGTCGTTGCAGCGGACCGGTTTTCGATTTTACGGTTCATTCCATGCTGTGGATTTTGACGGGCTAACTTGGGTAAGGTCAGGAAAGGTTAAAGGAAAGGTTAGCCAACCGAGTTTTAACATGGCAGAGAAAGATGGATGATGCCGCAGTGCGGAATTGCCAAATATTGCCACCTTGCACTCAACAGTAAACAGTAACGAAGGGTATTTCCTAATTTGAGTAAACTTACGTCAAGAAATATGTGCCTTTCGATCCCAAGACTCGGAGTATTTTGCAAACTTAATGAATTATTGCGATCTTCCCTCTGCGATAGAATTCAGACCATAATTGCGTACGACGCAGATGCCTCAATAAAGTCCGCGAAATGTCTGATACGAAGACATACAAACGTATTGATACGGAGTTTACAATCAAGTCTATACACTCTCACTGAAATGTCTATCATGGTCGCGTTAATACGTACCTACGTGAAGCTTTCGAAACTTGTGTATCAGACCTTCCAAATTGCTAGCAGACAAAAAGGCAGTCGATAAACCTTAATCGTTATTTGAAAGCTTGATTCTCACGCCAACGTGCGTGCCCAATATCCCATCATTACTTAATGTAATAATATTTGACGTTGGTATATCTGTATACTTCGTAACTACAGTTCACATATGAATTTGCTCCTCAGGATTTGCCAAAGCGATAGTACAATCATGGGAACGGTCTAACCATGGACGAAGAGCCATTTGAATTCTGGAAAGGATGCAAAAGACGGAATTGCGTGAATTGACCGAGTTAGCTTTTTGTTTCTTTATCGTGAATTGAGGTGATGTCATGTAATACCAGATCTGGGTTGAAATTCCGAATTTTAAAAGTTCCAAACGGTCAAAGTTCGATCTCGTTTGAAGCAACTTAGAATTTTCGGTAAAGTTGAAATTCAGAACATAAACATTCCGAAAAGTCGGAACGCAGACAGTTCCAAACTTCAAAAGTCCAGAAAAATTTTGGTCTATTTCTCAGAACGTGAATACAAAAAATAGTTCATTCTAATCGAGACCCTCGTTACGTAAACCGATTTCATGTACTCCGATCGATAACTCTGATGTCATAAGCAATTGATAGGATTTTGGAAAGTTTTTTTTTTTCGGAAAATAGATCTTCAGACGAATAATCTGATCACTTATTGGTTTCGATACGATCAATACAGCCCGAGTTATTGAACACTGAATGAATACACGCGTGAATTTCCAGTCTCGGAGGTTTGGCCTTTCGAATCTTCAGCATTCGAGATTTTGAATTGTTGTTGTTTTTCGTTTGGAATTTTCTAAAATCATCCTTCCTAAAATCTGTGATTCGGTAACACTCAAAATCCGAATTTCGACTCTTAAAGATTTCAAAAATTGTACACACCTACTCCTGATTTTTTATCAAATTCTAAAATCATGCCACGGTAAGAATATTCATCAGAACGAATTTTCCTGCGATGAATCGCTTCGGTTTAATCAAATTTATCCCCGAATGCGATACAAAATCACGAGTACAAAGTCTCTTCAACAGCTGTGATAACTCAGTTTGAACTTGATTCTTGATTAACACATCACAGCACCGACCCCGACTGCCTTTTCGCATTGACTGTATCGCTAATAAGACACAGGTAGTTAGTGCCGGCAAGCGGGAGTAAGGAAGGGGCCCAGTAGGGGGCCCAAAGGGTGGAGGATGGCCGGAGGAAAAGAGGAGGAAGCAGTTGGGCCTGCTCGCGCGCGCACCGTATACAAACCACGGACCCCACGGTGGACCACCCGAGTTCTGAGGTGAGCGCTGGTACCCTGTAATCACGGGTCCAGCCGCGAGCCGACAAACCGAACCAAAAGAGATAAAGATAAACAGAGATTCAAGCCTAAGAGTTGATGGGGGAAAGTATAAGAAGTGAACCGGGCCTTGTTAAGTATGATGTGCGACGTTCCTACACAGACATACTCTACATCTATACACATCACACTCATAAATACTCATACAGGACGATATCCTTGCAGGCCCGCACGAGGATTTGAGAAGAATCAATGGTATATGTACGGTGTATGATACTTCTTGCGAATTTCACCTCGATAGAAGGTGAAACGGTGATCGTGACTCGATATCAATGAATTATATGATTTATACGCGGTGCTACGTGATCGTGTAAGATTTATCATACGTCGAATTATTTTATGATAAGAATGAAAACGCATCATTCAGATACCCACCTACGCAAAGAACGATCAACTAATACGTTTCGTTTTATCAGCGTGACGTGGTCGGCCAGATTACGTTTAGCAGTAATTATTTTCTAGCGCTTAAAGAGTGACGGAAAACGATATATACCTACTCTTTGGATTCTTCAACACTGATGTGTCGTGGAAAGATATCGAACTAGGTACTACCTATACCTGCATTTACACGCCTTGGTCATTGTGACTAATGCAATAGGCGGCGTGAATCAAGATACGATTTTTGTCTCGTCGTTAATTGACGAGTTGATTTACGTCGAAAGTAGCCGCTAGTTCTTTCGTGTATTCCTTTTTGTCGCAATATCACATTCTTTGCGAACGATTTCTTTCGTTATTTTTTCACTTTTTTCTTTCTTTTTCATTTTCTTGTTTCCTCACCTTCCTCGAAACATGCACAACCCGGCGGAGGGATCTCGAGTGGAGACTTGACTCATTCTAATTATTTTTCCATAGCTTTTAGTGTGATATAGCCGAATGAATTCAAGCCAAAGAGAGGATGAAGAAGCGAAATGTAGAAGGCGCAAAACAAAACTGAGTAAAGGAGTAGGTATTCTAAGTTATCTTGAATATATAATTAAAAAGTAAATTTAATCGACAAGTATCGACATTTTTCATCAATACTCTATACCTACAATCAACTCGACTCTTCTAAACCCTCTCAATTTCAGACGATGAGGTAAATCAGCCGAAAATAAACCAACAAGAACGAAAAAAACGGAGAATAAAAGTAGCGGTACGTTTTCAAAATCGAATAATCAACATGGCTAAATTTCTGAAGGAGAGGTAAAACAAGAAGAAAAATAATGATGACAAGTCTAACGGAAAGCCAATTGAGGAGAACTGCAGGGCTGCTGCGGGGGCGGGGGCGGGAGCGGCGATGAAGCTAAAGGTGGAGGTGGAGGTGGAGGCAGGTTGCGCCCGCGAGCACCACATGGCGCGTCAAGAAGGAGATGTTCGCCAAGCCGTCGGTCGAAGGCGCGGAGGCATCCTTACCACGTGGTCGCCAGTCTACCGGTCTGTCGGTCGGACGGTCCGGTTCGCCGGTCGTACGGTCGGTCGGATGAGACCACCGTGCTCGCGACAGGTGCGACTAGCCACCGCGCTCGATGCAGAGGCCAACACCATTATTATGCCCCGGTTGATGTCTCTATTCCGTCTGGCTCGTTGTTGGCTTCACGGAGATCCAGGTTCGTTCAAAGGCAGTATAGAGACAGAGCAGCGATACGGATGATCTGACCAAGTCAATTGTACCATAAGGGGTGGATGGGGGCCTTCGATAACGTGCCGACAGATACCACTTGATATTCTCGAAGAGACGATACAAACTGATCTGTCCAATTTTCACATTTCATCCTCGTGAGCTGCACCGATACATGTATCCAAGGGTATTCGACGAGAATCGTCCATTCTTCATCACCATTTCGAAGATAGTATTAGCAAGCTTCGAAGTTTCTCTTCGAAACGGTTTTTTTCTTTCCTAATATGGTCTGGGAATTTTTTTCGTTCTGGAAATCGTTCGATCTTGAATTTTGTGGGTTCAGTTCCAAAGCACTCAGTAACTCTCGAAGGAATCCTGACGGCCGTACAGTGCTCGTGTTCTATAGTTCCGTGTGCTTTTCTTTGGAAGTCACTGTTCTGATGAAATACGGAAAATTCCAAAATTTACAAACAAACTGAACTGTAAATAGAAGCGCGTTGTTCCACGCGTTGTGTTAAATGGAAAAAAGCGACAAGTCAACCGAAACACCTCTTACATATTTTTGTCAAACCGTAGATCTTCGGTGGTTTAACGATGCGCTGAAAACAATAGATTCAAGGGATGAGAGGTGAGAATAAACAATACCCGTTCTCAGTGAAGTTTAAAGCCCCATAAGCCCATTCGGGAATACGAAAGGAAGAAAACTGAAACAGTTTACTCGCAATTAATTACTCAGCTCTTTAATTACGTGGTACTTTGGACTCGGAAGACAGTACCTATAGTTTTAGAAACGAGATCTTCGATTCTACGGATTAGGGTCGTTCTGGGTTGATCCGGAATTATTACTTCCCCGTTATATATCACGAGGGCCAATCGTAGGCTTGCGTAGAAAGTATACCGACGTCGTAAAAGGTTAATGAGATTAAAGTAAGATTCTGGTGAGACGTTGTTTCTCGGTAAAACTCGATCGATTCGAAGCTTTAAAAGCTTTTCCTTTATCTTCTTGTATTTTCGATGACCATGAAGATAACAGTCTTCAATTATGGATACGTGACAAGCTTAGATTATTGGATGGTTAACAACTGGCTTTACACTACGGTTGATTATGAGGTTTCTTCAACGCGTGAAACTCGGAAATTGAGCGAAATTACCAACCTCGTCTAGGAAGGCACTCACACCGCGTGTGCGGCATATAATGTCCCATAAAAGACGTAATGGCTTTCTAGGCCTATGGCTAAGCCATGACTACTTAACTATAGCCAATGACTGAAGACTTGGTCGAAGTGAGACTTTGTAGCCCAATCAAGTTAGATGCCAAAAACAATAAAAATGAATTATCTATCATTTGACACTGATTTTAAGTCACATCCAAAGAATCAACCACTCATTTCAAGATCACAAAATATATCATAGAAAGGTGTACATCAGATTTTAAGATCGGACTCCTTCATCTAATGAAAAAAGCTTTTGACGTAAGGCAAAAGGAATAATGGTATAACCAATACGGAATGTAAAAAGGAAGCTGAGCCCTGCAGTCAACAGGACCACCGAGTCCCAAAAGGGCAAAAGAAGGCTATAAATAAATGGTTTCGTTGACGCACATAGCCATACATAGAATGTAGAATAAGGGTTGGTTTTTTTGATTACCAAACGGGATATGACTTTCAAGGGTGGTAATGGCGTGGTTGTGAAAAATATCAACAATGTATTTTTTGCGTTAGTACCCTGTGTTCTTCCCTCGAGTCTAGTCTTGGTGGAAATTGGCTTTCAAGAAGGGGCAAGAGCGAGTTCTTCGCGTCATTGAATGAAAATGATATGATACACTAACAATAGAAAACGCCGACCCAAATCGCGAGAAACGCGATATCTAACTGCGTCAAAGGCCTTCGGGATTCGACCTAGCTTCCATCATCATTTAATCCCCAAAGCCTCGCTTTCTCCTCATACGACGTATTCCCACCTACAACACACAACTGGGACCGATACAGCGCAGGCGATCTGTTATTGAATACCATAACTATGCATAAGTGATGAAATATAACTACAGAGATGGCCGACTAAATGAGAGACTGAGAGACACGCGCACAGAGGGTTGTAAGGTTGGAGTGGGAGAACCGTAACTTTACTCAACAACTCTTAACTAGCTTAGGCTCGCTTCGCTTTCAAGTGGTGTTAGCTATACAGTTTAGAGCAGCTGCTTAAGCGCGTGCTCGTCGGGCAGTGACGCTGGCCAGAAAACAGGGAAGAGGGAAGAGGGAAGAGGTTTCGAGGGATGGGAACTGGAAACTGGGAAGGAAGAACCTACTGCAGGCACGAGCCATATGCCGCGTATTCTGACCGATTTTTTGTCGCCCCGATTGCTATTAGGTCCTCAAATTTATCCTGCAGGTCCTACCTACGCGTGGCTCTCCGAGTCCTAAGAACAAGGTAGTCAATGTAGAGGCCGTGATCTTTGGAAGCTCTCTTTGGAGATCTCGTCACCTTTCGTCGGTGTATTAAATCGGCAAAATTTGCTAATTGGTAATTCGATTGGTTTCTGATTAGCTCGGTGTTGATTCCAATTTTATGTAGATCATTTCCATGACGAATACGTGGAGTGATTCAAATCGTATAGGTATACCTACGTGTGTGTGGAGTATAGAGGCTGATAAATTCGGCAAATCCGTAATCGGCTTAGCCACGTCCCTCCTGAATTTTTTCCCTGTGTCTGTCTCTTTTTCTCTTGCGGGACGTCGCCGCATAGCTACGGTACGTTGATTTTGACGTGAATTCGGACGCCGGGCTATAAATTTGGAGAAAATTTATTCAAACGACTTTTATCTACCTTACCAAACGCGTCCGAGGATCGGCAATGTATAAAGAAGAGCTCAAAAATTATCCCTATATACCTCGCCCGTACCCCCTCTTGGCAACCTTTACCTTTTTCCACCATACCGAGACGTCGAACGTCACCGCCACCAACGAAGCTATCAGCTGCCAACACAGGCAAGCTTACCTATTCAACGGTATTCCCGGTCGACGGGGCGGTGGAGCATTAAGCACACGGTATATCAGTGCGCGTAACAGGCCAGCAATTATCACCCTAACCTGAATGCAGCCCAACGTCCCTGCGGAATATATATCGCATGCCACCGTGTGCGTGTCGCGGTGATCACGGTAAACCTAGAGCATGGAAAACCAAGAGGGATGGAGATAGGGAAGGAGAGAATAGCGATCGGAATAGAATAGGTACCTCTAACGTAGTACCGATTGTCGAATTGAGAGATGTCAGAGGGATTTGGACAATGGGAGTGTTTACTCCTCTGAGCTATTTGAAATAAGACGCTTTTCACTGTCACTGCTTTAAACTGCAGATTGGATAGCAGAGGAAGAGAGGATCTTTTTTCGTCGATAAAATTATAACCATTGCATCGATCATTTGGGATGGAAATAAACGGTTACATGCAGATTTGGACTGCTCTTACATGTGTTAAGTGCATCATTGAAACTATTCTGCACAATTAATTAACGGACGGCCAATTAATTCCGCTATGATTTCTGTCGCGGTATGAAATATAACATCGTCCTCGTTAAGGTGCGAAAAATGTCTGCTTTCACAGCGTTGTGTCAGAAGTTTTAGACATTTTTTTGTTTTTTTTTTTTTCTTCAACGAAATTATCAGACTGAAATAGCCTCTTCATACCGAAAATAAAATGAACGTATATTGTGATATGCAGCTGTTTGACAAATTTGGCAAAAATTTGTTAATTCATCAAATTTGTGATTTATAAAAGAGCGAAAAAGTATATTCCCAGAGGATTTCGTGGGAAAGAAAGTTTCTTTGGAGTATGGCTCTTTGCAGCGTGACTGGTTTTGTGTTTTTCGCTAGTCAGTGTGATTTGTCACGTGGTGGGTGGCGCGCGATTACCTTGCATTTGCAATTTCACGCACTCCCCATCTCGCTCATCTTCTCCCAAACTCTGCTACCTAATACAGAATCTTTACGCTTCTCGTATCCACTCGTCATTAGCAGACTTTATTTTATCACTTTTCTTTATCCAGTCGAGAAGAATATAATTTCAGAAAATATCGTCTCACTGTCAATCTGGGATATCTGAATTAGTTATCATCGATGATAGTCGACCAATTCGGTATAATAGGTCGGTGACGGGGCTGGCATGGATAGCCGAAGGGTCCAGGCTTGACTAATCGTCTTGAAAACAATCCTCACCCGCTGTGAAACAACCCAGTCTCGTTTACAGGAGAGTCACACGGCGGGGGTAGGTATAACCGACAAGGCCCATTGCCGAAAACCTCGTTAATAAATTTCGCCTCGTTGACTCGTTGAATTTTCTCAACAAAATTGTTCGGCTCTACGGGGTACTCGATATTTATATATCGTTGGAAGACTAGGGATCCCCATCTGCTTGTTGATAAAAGTCTTATTCGTCGGACTACACCACGTTCTCCCGCCCCTATAGAACAACCCAAATCCGTTTTCCGGTCAGATGGAATCGAAGCTAAATCTGTTAGCCATTATTGACTCAGCTGACAATGAGCCCGAATACCAATTCGGGTCCATGAAATGAGTAAATCGAAAATAAAGAATAAGTAAACTAGTGTATTTCGGTGACCATAATAACGTATAAGATAGAATCCTCCCGTCTTGAGAAGGATTCTGCGACTCGTACGTATATCTAGGTGTCACTTACCGTTGTTGGAATACCCTGAAGAATCGAGGTAAGATTGATAACTCCCAGTGTAATAAATGTCACGAGTGACGAATAGGCGTCGCCCATATATATTTTATAAAATGTGAAAAATCCGTGCAGCTAAGGTAATTGCAGCACGATATAAACAGATGTAATAGCATAGCTCGGCGTTTTATATGAAGTTCTATTATTCTTCTGCGGGTATTATCAGAGGCATTCTCTGCGCTCCAGGTTTAATTAGATTTTCATAATAAAAGTCAGTTTTGTTTTATCCCTCGTCTATAATAAAAATCGTTCGATATCAGTACAATTATTAACGCGAGAGACATAATACGTCGATAAATATTTAAAGTTGACGAGTTGACATCGTTCCATGTGCAGGCATTTGATATAAATGAATTCTCATGACAAAGAGCTGTAATTAATCAGAACGCGTCATGGTTTTACGGGTAGGTTGGATGTTTTGAAATGGGGTAAAGGAAAGTATAGGTATATATCAAGCTATAAAAAATTCAACGTCGAGAGAACCGCGCATCTACTAGTTAGGTACTACATATGTGCACACGATGTGTGTACATATCTCGGTATACATAGACCGGCATATATACATACGTATATATATTCGCAGGGTTTCGCAAGTAGTAGAGAAACGGGCTAGCCTTTAATACGTGGGGTCACTTCGAATCGATGAACCGAAAACGAAAAATGGGAATAAATCAACAAGTGTTCACTTCGGGGAGAGACCTTTCTCACACTCTCTCTCTCTCTCTCTCTCTCTCTCTCTCTCCCTACGAAGGGAGAAAGAAAAGCAAAAGTTATAAAGGCGGAAAATGGAATAAAAAAAGAAAAGAAAGAAAAAACTCGTCGTTCCATTGAAAGGAAATGAACTGATGCGTCAAAAATGAGTCTATTGATACAGAAATTTATTTAACTATGTTGATCCCGGTCAATCCGTTCTTTTTGAGTTTGCTTTCATATTCAGTAATCACAGAGTTATACTCTCCACTGACAGAAAAAAAAAAATATATAGTCAGAGAATCACTCGTTGAGACACAATCTGTATTCATAGACATACGTGGCTCTGGATCCAACCACACCGGGGTTTTACCTACATACGTTTTTGACCGTGCCCACAAAGGATGGATATGGAAAATATGACTCGTTAACAATATTCTTTGATAGTCAGAACTTTAATAGTATTCTGTTCGTTAGAGGTTCGGTAAGGGTTAGGATATAGTGACGTGAAATATTTTAGCTGATATTTGATCAATAGCTGTGTAAGTAAGGAGTAGATAGCCATCATTGGTCAATGGTATGATACAAGAGCCAAGCCTGCAGACAGTGGGTTTTATCAGTATCGTAAAAATACCAGTGACATATCGTAGTATTATTATCTACCGTGATTCACTCAATTTAGCTTATCAATGAATTGCGTGTGATTAAAAAATGTCATTACATAAACCCGCGTATGACGGTTTCGACCTGAACTCCGGATTTCGCTTGTCACCGATGCAAACAAGATGTTTTTCACTTCGAATCATGCTTTCATGAAATGAACACGAAATTTATAACGTTACTATGCTTTCAATTCATCGTTCAAACAATAAATAATTCACCCCTCCCCGCGCATATACGCTTCTGAAACATGCAGGATTCGTAAGCCTTCCCTAGTGACGTTAAAATATTGCTTTTGGTTCGAGCTAATCCTGATAGGTTATAGTCATTAATTTATAGCCTTTCAACAAATTATAATCCACATCCGTCAACCCACTCTACACCGAAAATTTTCCAGTACAAAACGTTCGTTGAAAATTTCAAAAATATCACAAAAACCTGCACAGTAGCATATTAGAACAAAAGAAATGTGTTTTACATGATCTTGAAGGCTTTGTTCAATTTTTTGAAAGAGTCCTGTTCATGTAGATATTCGAAGAACCGAGTTATTTTTACAAATTGTATGTGAATACTTCTTTTCTTTCCTTCGTGGTTGTGTTTTTTTTTTTTTTTTTTTTTTGTATAATATATATTTTTTTGTTTACCCGTAGAAAAGCCACGTCCCGAGCCCCTGTTTTACGAGGGTTTGCGAAACGCGTTTAAACGAAAATTAAAATATTAACGCAAGCCCGGTAGTATTTCGTGCGTGTTAGAATTGACAATCGCAAAGGTTTCGAGCTAGGACGACTCCTTGGAGAAAAGAAAGGACAAGCTGGGGCTAAACAGTATTTTGAAAGTGACGAAGACTGGACATACACCAGGAGTCAAAGTGAGAGAGAAAAGGGAATAGAGAAGGCGTGTTTTGACAGTCAAAACAGACGCGTGGCAGCAACTGGGATCATATTATGTCTGTAGCCAAGGGATTATGAGCTACCCCTAAAACCTATCTTGAAAATAAAAAAAAAAAGCCTTAGGCGTAACGTCATACATTATAAATTTTCGATTTGGAATTTCGAATTGGAGATGCCGAATCCTACCACGACATCTTGCACCGACGTTAACTCAGGACTAAAGTACACGGGGTTGAAAATATCTCTTCAATAAAGCTATAGTCTGAGAGGCTGCGAGCTACAGTGATGATCTCACTGAATGATCAAGGGAACCAATTCTACAACGAATTCGTGAAAGCAACAAAATGCCGAATATAGAACGCAGGTCGGAGTCGATTACGAGGGTAAATTCTTTGGAGGACCCTCCCTCGACATTTCCCCAAGGGTAGGGACGCGTTAAGAGCTGGGCACGCGCTCGGAAGGCTCGTTTCAAAACATGCCAACAGGCAGAGTCGGATACTGAGCACCAGGTGCACCAGCCACAATGCGTCTCTGTCTAGTTGGGGACGTCGACAGGGTCCATTCACAAGACCGGAAGTCGACAAACGTGCGAGCGCTCTTTCTACCCGAAACACAGGCGCGCGGGTGGATGAGGGAGCCAGAGAAAGGAAGAAATAAAGAGAGAAAGAAAAACGGGAAAAAATGAAGGAAAAACGAAAGACTAGACGAGATATCAGCCTGGAAACCATGCAGCAACAAAAAAAAAGGGAGTGTTTTGAAAAATGTTCTAACTTAGCTAGGGAACACATGGTGTGACGTCACCGAAGATGACTGGCCAGGCGTATATCCACCCCCATTATACACGTGGTCCAAGAGGCGACGATAATTCTGACACTCGATCCATGAGGGAGGCAAACGAGCTGCTTTATAAACGTATCCAAACGTATGTGTAGGGGAGGGGGTAGGAGTAGAAGTGTTCATTTTGTTCCAATTTGGTTGGCTTGTCAACGTTTTTGACTCCACTTTATTATTCTCACAATTTTATTTCACATGAGTACATTTATTTCCCCGGAAGCTGAGTGGGTGGGCGTATAGAGGGACACAGTGTGGACATGTTAAAATGAGCCACGTAACGAGCTCTCCATTGAATTTCCCATCTTGTATCTGAAATTTTTTTATCCAATTATATGAATTGAAAGAGAAAAATGCAAAAACGAAACAAGAAAAAAAGTAAAAAAAAAAAGAATTTTATTTCTTATACATAAAAATAAATCCTCAGGGAAGAAGATAACAAGATTGCCAAGTATATATACAGGGTTACTCAAAGAAATCAACACCCTTGAGCATGTTCAATAAAATTGAAGAAATTCTTCAAGAGATTTCTCATACGAAGAGAAAAACATTTTAACTGGAATGTTATTGCTCTTACTCTATCTACAGGAATTGTGAGAAAAACGGCATAAGTTACTGCAATTACTTACGTGGCTACCTAATTATCCCTGATAGCCCTCATGTGGCGACGTGAAGTAACGCATTCACTCCAGATTTGTTAACCGCGGTGATTTCTCTACAGACATATCATGACGGTGAAATTAAGCATCTCAATTTTTCACAAAAAACTTTGTCTGAGGTTTATGTTCGAAAAAAATGTATAGATATTATCGAAATTCCAAAGAAGCTCAGGTGAAAATGTCAAAAATGCAGATATTTTTAGGATCATTGAAAAGGTTTAATTCGCAACGGATCACACGACTTGTGGCAGGCAAAGATCATGGTTAGGTAAGCCACGGGCAGGGCTAGTATAAAGCAAGGACCCAGGTCAGTGTAAGGGTGCGGCTTGCTGGTCGCGTGCCGGCATCGTCAGCCCCTCTGTAGCTCCGGGTGTCCTCTCTCAAATCCAACCCTCGTCGTCCTACTGCCGCGAGGCGCCTGGTGGCCAATCCGTAAATACCCTAATGGGGCTAAACTGTCGCTTCTCTTTCCTCTCGGTTAGTGCAGCAGGACTACCGAGTCCTCGAAGGGTCCCTACCAAAGCTACTCTACTGATCGTCAGCTACTAGGGTCTCTGGAGAAAAGCGTGAGCCCGACAAACGCCCGTTGGCAAATTGCTACCTTTGTCAATGAAATAAAAGTGGGATATATCGGCTTTAAAATTGGGTTTCATTCACCATTCGTCCTGGAACAACCTCACACCCTCCAACAAGAGGTATTCAGTTAACGACAGACCCGGCCATTCGGAAGGGAAAATCGACTGCGTTTCAGTTTCGGTTTCCCCAGGTCAACGATGCCACTTGCGTTACTATCGGACACGAAACAGACCGGGTTTGCAATTCAAATGAGAAATAAGGCGAAGGTGTATAGGCGGATCCGTTTTATTGGAATTGATGAGAGCAAATTTATCATACAAAACATTGTCTATCATCTAGAGATTGACAAACGACTGAGTAATTATTGTTATTTTCATTCGTTTCATCTGAAGAAAAAAAAATGTCTATAGGAAATGACCAGCCGCGATGAAGTGCTTCCAAATTTCAAACGGAAGGGACTGAAAACTCTTCTCTCTCCCCATAGCCATGGTAAATTGATTGTCAGCTGTTCCGACTGTGTAATTATAGATCCAACGATTGGGACAAATTATATACCGAAGGATACAACACGATAGTTTAACCAGATACCAGGAGTAACTCCTGAATCTATTGTTTCAAAAATCCCCTGCACGCATATTTTACCATCATCTGTAAAACCCTGTGCAAAAGTGTTATTCCTTTGCCACCTGCAAGATAACATTGACGACACCCCCACTCGTACATATACACGTCAGTTTTGTTTGCTAAATAAAAGCCACGCTATAACCGTGGGCTATGGTTACTAATAAACCCCGGAAATAAGAATAAACCTTTATGGTGAAAATCGCGTACCCATTTACGTCTAATAAAAGCGAATCGTCGCGATAGGGTTTTGTTTGTGGGTCCATATACACAGACATTCGTATGGCAATGAAACTGTACGCATATCTCACACTCTCGTGCACATATGCTCAATTTTAGGGTAGCGTTTACCGCGTTTTAACCCTCCATATATACATCCTCCATACGTGCATACATGTTTCATTATTTTCGAGCCTGCAGAACCTTTGAGCTGCGAGATGCTGTGAAATTGACGACTCGACATCAAATTTACTACCGTCAGAAAGTGCTAGGGTACGTAGACGTTGAGCTGACTTACTTCGATGGAGCTATCAAGTGCAGGATGACACTTGGTGAAGTTCTTCTTCATTTATTCAACCCGTCAATGTTCCTAGGAGACCCGATTCTATCCCTCTCACTCTACGGCCTTACAGCATACGTTGAAAATCGATCATTCTCTCCATTTTTCATCGAAATTTCGGATATAATGTCATGGTTATTATACATCCAGCCTCATTACGGTTCTGACGAATCTCTTGGAATAAGAGTTCATCATACTTTTATGCAATAATGTGGAAGGTAATCACGAAGTAAGACCAAGCTGGTTGAAATTATCCAGCCGCTTTCAGGTCATCTCTATTTCATAATATCTGAAAATTTTACTGCTTCGAAATACATGTGTCGTGTTTGTATACGTCATATCACTAATTCACAATATCTGGTTAACTTTGATCTCGTTTTTGTATACCTTTCTACGTTATTCCACTCTATTCGTACACAATCGCGAGTTAGTTCAGTCTGAATAATCCAACTGACGAACACTGCAGGTGATTGCAGCCAAAGCTTCGTTCCCAACTCTCGTTGGTTAAACTTGTAGTACCCACCGTTCCTGAAAAAGCAAATCAAATGGAAACAAATTCAAGAGAGTCGAGACTCGGAAAACCAACGTAGGGTACGTACAATTCTTTGTCAAACTTTTTCCTCTTGTTTTATCTTCGCAGAATGAAGATGGACAAAGGAAAGGAAACCATTACCTCGAGGTGCACCAGAAGTCTGCGACCTCTACGAAATTCAATTGTCAACATCCATTCGAGTGCATGTTACTTTGCAATAGTCATTTTCATATCACCCTAAGTAATACTCATGCGGTTATACCTGAAATGAAAAATAATCATTCATTGATATTTTATACCTGGATGAATATTATATGTTTAACTTCGATAATTTTTGCATTCGTAAAACGCAACTTGTCATTCCCACGTTCTATATATCACCCGCAGGTAATAACACGTAATATTCGCTAACCTCGAAGGTTCAGCTTCGGTCTACCGCCAACGAAGAACACCTTCGAGGCTATATCACCGTAATTTCATTTACGCATTCGAGACTGCTAAAAAGTGGTACTTTCCGAAATAGGAGTCACTCCAACGTAACTCTCTCTCTCTCTCTCTCCATCCCTCCCACTCTTTCACCATCTGCCCCTGCTCTCACATCTCCCCTCTTCATCAGATATTTTTCGCAATTTTTGCCACCGCTGATGCTGATATGCGTTCCCACATTCACGTCAGGACCGAGTCTATTTAATATTGAAATTTTCAGAGACTTTATACCACGAGCAGACGTATCGCGTTCTATTACTCCATGCAAGGTGTGTGTAGGTGAGACATTTACACTCCGACATTTTTTTTGCATAAATAAGCCAATTTATTATAATTGATACGTGCTTGTGGCATACTGCGGTTTTCTGGTACCCGAAGATCAACCCTGGGTCAACCAATAGTCGCATTGATTTATAGAACATCAGAGTTCGCGGCAAAGTTCTTTCGCTTGGAGTTTCTTCTTGACTTGCAGTTACGAGATTCGATTTAACTTGGCCTCCAGCGACCAGCCTGAGGGGTACACACAACCGACGTCCTCGTCATATGCTACCTCCTTGTACCGCAAGTTCTACCTTCAAACTATCGCGGGCTGGCGACGTAATTCCCGATATTGAAAGTGTTTACCGATAAGCTCGGCGCTAGACTTCATTGCTGGCTTCTGGGTATACCTAACATATTTTATTGTTAGTTTTTAGGTTCAATTCTAACTTACAACATTGACAGTAATACTGCGAAACTTTTATACAGCTGTTATATTTTATTTCACCTTTTACACTAAATTTTCTATTTCTATTCAGATCCTCGCTTTTCACAGGACACGAGAAAAGCTAAGATAATCCAGGTACCAGTACCTCTTTCCTCAACAACGAAAAACTTTATCCCCCTTGGGTTTGACCCGCTGACAGACGTAATTGTTGAAAACCACACCCTGTAGCCACGGCGCCGGGGTCTATCAAAACTTTAATCTATCAGTATAACGTGAAGTGATTTAATTTAATCGGTTATTTTGATGACAAGGTAAAGTCCTGCAACTTTATAGCTACGGATATGAGTTTGGTCTCGTTTGAATAATTTAATTCTCAACATAACTCGTTGAAATTTTTTTTCTTTTTTTTTTTTTTTCATTAGCTGTCTGTATATTTATACATATATACTTTTACGCATATGCTATACATCAGTGCAGCAAAATTCCAGCACAGTGGTTGTTTACAGCGATATTGCGATATGGAACAATTGATTAGGAGATTACGCAAACCGCGACGTGAAAAGTACGGCGCCTAAGCGGGGTCTAGACAGTTAGTTTGTACGATAAATAAATAGAAATAATTTCTATGTCAACCGACATAAATGGTATTCCAGCAATCAGATCATACAGGAGGATTACGCGAAATTCATCGATCAAGAATTATTACAGTATACGAGTTATATCTTATCTTTGCTATCTCATTGAACTCTTCAATATCTTTTCAAACTTTACCGGGACTTTCATATACGCGATCGGGACCGAGGAAATCTAACAATTTTCCTTAATCTTTCGATTCGTTTGATCCCCTATTTCTAGTTATGTCACACAAAAAGATGCTCGATGAACGAGAGATCATACGGTATTATGAGCACAGCCCCAATAAATAGAAGAAAAATGGATGTGTACATCATTCCGACCCGATCAAATCCCTATATAATTGGCTTGATCAATGTAGGTATAGAATTATTTTATCCCCCGAAATCTTAACGGGTCAAAAAATGCTGTTAATTTTCTTGGATCCATACACGTCTTCGATACTTTCATATCTTCAACGAAATCCAGGGCCAATTTTTAATCAAGTTCGTGTGATCTGAACTGTCGAGAAGCTGTCAAAGTCTCGTCTTCATCTGTACAATGTTCACGGCTTGAGTAGTAACTCGAGTTTTCAAACCGTAGATAATATTCAAGATACTGACCTAGCCACCGCGCGAACGGGAAAATATATGTACTACACACATATATGAAGTACTGTGATAACGCGAAGTTCCGCGAGATGTGGACGCCGTTTCCTGTTTATGACTACATCGCGAACCGCGAGATTTCACCTAAAATGAAATGATCGTTGGGATGTGAAGCCTTTTCGCGTTTTACATATACGTCAAGGATAGAGAAGATGTATGTATAAAAATAAAAAAATAAAAATAAAAAAAATTCAAAATTCATTGGAGAACGACGAACGAAATCTGAGATCAAGTTTGAAGAGAATTTGTAAAACTGTATAGTATTGAACGTGAAATTGTAATTTATGAGAGAAAGTACGCGAAAATCAACTGTCTCTAGTAAATGTCTTCCTTGTTCTCTGGGGACAAGGGAGAAAAACAAGGTAATTAAGGGTCGTTATTGTCGGTGAAGAAACGTCGATTCTATAAGGGATACCGACGGATTCATCGCTCCGTCGAATCCTCTCAATTGGCAATTACTCCCAGATGAACGCGTTTGCCATTCCCTATAAGTAAACGGACAAACGAATAATAATTATATAAGAACAAAAGAACAAACATTCAATTCGCCAAATTACCCCAAAACGAGTCTTATCGTACTAATGAAGATCAATATCACTTAACAAATAATAATCACTAAGCAAAACTGTATGTTATACTTCATCGCCCACAATATATATGCTCATTGCTCAATGATAATCTCCGACCACTTAGTACTCCTAATCTTTAATAAGAACCGCGACTGCAATCGCAAGACAAATAAAATACCGTAAGCAATATAAAGCCGATAATATTCTCAATCATCGATTTGGCGGAAAATCGGGTTTTCTTTTCTTATCATCAGCTGAATTTCAAAAATATGCATGAAGAAGATAGTAAATAGCGGGACATTCGGAAATCGGAATCGTATACATTACGAGCACAACTTTCGAACTGATAAATGATGGGAAATTTTCATTTCTTAATAAACGAGAAGCTGCAATGACTCGTCTACGGGAGAGACAATTGCTCTTGATCCCTTTCTCCCTCTCTAGGTCTTTCTCTCTCTTTCTGTCTCTCTCTCTCTCTCTCTCTCTCTCTCTGATTCTCCTTTTACATCATTCTCTCCCTCTTTATCTGGCGAACTGTATTTTCGCGCGTCAAAGAACTCAGGGCGGCAGAGCGACACCGAAAAGAAGCGAATCGAGCGAGAGACAACGATAGTAAGCAAAGAGCAACTGTGCAGCGGAGGCGACAGCGACGGCGACGGCGTGCGCGCGCAGTGCCTCGACCGGCGTCCGCGAGGAGTCGCTGCCTCTGTGGCCGGCCTCGCTCGCGTACGCGGCCTGCTCAGTCTAATTTGAACCGCCGCGAGTGTCCGACTTACGGGGCCACCAATCTTTTTGCTGTTGTCGCACGCACTCGGGCACCCACGCACACGGACACCTCGTGCAACGATCGAACTACCAGTTTACATTATATGCCCGGTTTAAAAAAGTGTTTGAAAAAATAAATGAAAACCTACTGGGAGAAAGGGAAAAAAAATTAACAAAAAAAAAACAAAACAAAACAAAACAAAACAAGAACAAGGCGAACATACATACATGTATATATAGATATATAAATATATATAGGTATATAAATATATGGATATATATGCATATGTATATAGGTACATATATACTATATATATATATATATATATACACAGAATCCGAAAATAATTCACACTGATTTCTAGTCCGGCGAAAGAGAGAGAGAGAGAGAGAGAGAGAAAGTAAAACTACATAACTACGTACTATAAATTACTGTCGTCTGCTAACCCCGCATCGGCTTCAGTAATACTTTACTTGCTTTCATTTTTACTTCAACTTGAAAATTAACGAGTCTCGTTTTTTAATCAGTGTCAGACTCATTCGCGCTCTCATCGCTCTCGCCTATCTATCTTTCCCTATTTCTCTGTCCTTTTATTTATTTCGATCTCTATGTCTATCGATCTCGCTCTTTATCCATGTACCATATACGCACTGTCACGTAAAACTGCCCCATATGAAATGAGTAGACACTCCGATGGATTGTAATCGGTTCGAATTGACCGCAAGCTTGATAAGAAATTTGAAAATTTCTTCTCTGATCACGAGCACTGACGATTGAAGAAAAAAAAAATATATAAAAAATAAATAAAAAATCCTCAATCGTAGTATAATAATCTGCACACGTATACGTGTGCATATACGTCGAAGTTTAATCGCTTCTTATTTTGTCCGTCTCGATAACAGCATCAACGACCGCGACAGACAACGACGACGGACTATATCTATGTAGTGACAACGACAAATGCAATAATTTCCTTATAGTAAGGAAAGGTTTAAATAAAGAAATAAATTAATGAATAATTGACTGAAATAAATGATAATAATATAGTGTCCGCTATTATAGATATAACTGCGCTTATAAGCCCGTGAGAATACGAAAGAGGGTTTGCTCCGATTTTCCACTAGGCAGACGGTGATATTTAAATAGTAACGCTAGCGAAGGGTGACACAGCTCCTCCTAAGTGCAACGTGATATCCGAGGCGACAGTGACATCTGATGAACGCGTGCGTGCTACTGTGCGCCTTCCAGTGCGTGCTTGTTACATTCATGCCTAAGCAGAGGGAATATCTGATCCTTCAATAAGAAAGAGTCAAGTTTTGTATCGATAATAAATAAATGAAAGATTAAGAATTTTGTCAATCGGGAGTTATAATTAGTCTTGTTATTCGTCGATCGTATGAGACATTCGATATTGTTTTTCCGATACTCCGATCGCGAATAAGACTAACGAATACAAGATAAGAAAAAGTGTCGATAACCATCGGTAACGAGATAGGAATGCATCGTGCGAATAACTGCAGTTTTCGATAATCGCGAATAACCATTTTCGTCGTTGTAACATCGATTCGAGTCAGTCAGTCGGTCAGTTAGTCAGTGATTCATTGATTCATTGATTCATTCATTCGGTCAGGTGGTTAATTCGAATATAATATCGTACGTACGTGATAGGAAGGGGTTGATAAAATAAAAGTAAAGAGATAAATAATCGAAAATATATAATCTCACAATGAAGAACACGGTACTACGTAAGATAAAAATAAAAAATCCTCAAGTCTGCTTGGAAATCCTGACCACCTACCAGTGGTACAACACGTCGTGAGCGAGATCAATTGGATAACGACAGTGTGTGAGAGTGTGTATGTGTGTGAATTTTCGTGAGGCGACACATGTGAGCCGACGCAATCGGATACCGAGGCTAAGAGTGTGGAAACTAAAATTGTGCGATCGTGCGAGAAAAAAAGAAGAAGGAGAGGAAGAAGACGAAGACGAAGGAGGAGAAGGAAACGAAGAAAACGAAGAGGAAGCAAAAGTATAGGGAAAAAGAAAATAATTAAAATAAAGTAAAATTGATAAATTTCGTGGCAAATTTCGGGGGCATAGAGGCAGACCCCCCGTCGAGTAATCAGATTGGATAATGTGGGCATTTCTGTTTTTGGCGGGTCTATTTAGCGGTTGGTGGGGCGCTCTGTCGTTCGCTGCGCCCCCCGCGCCAAACGAAATCCCGTCTATATCATCGAGTTCGAAAAATTCACCAATGACGTCGTTAAACAGTCGTACCCAAACCAGCAGGACATTGCCATTCGCCATAACGATTGGCAGGCGATACTCCGAAACAAATTCAAACTCTGCAGTGGCGACCCAGAATCATTTAGAACCGTATCGATACAATAGCAAACGTTTTCATCAGGGTTCGTCCCGATCAACGCGTACATACTCAGGCACATCTTCGAGGAGAAGATCGACTCGTGAGACGGATACCGATCACTTAGAGTCGGTCAGAAATCTCTATAAAAGTTATCGAGTCGACGATGACGACGCCGATGAGCTGAATGACGTCTCATCAATGTTCAAACACGATAGTTTGCCCAGGTTACGATACGGCAACGATATCGTCGACGACGAAGCTTCGGTCTTTGAAGAAAGTCGGGATGTTTCCGGTTCCAATATCGGGGATAGAGAGATCATCCCTTACGCGTTAAGAAGTCGTCTACAGGAATCAAACAGTCGAGTGAACGACGTGGCGAAGTTTACCGAGTCTCAAGACCCGCCCGATTTATATCAAGACGGAAATCTTGAGCTGGATAACTTCATGAACTACCAGGTGACTCCTACTAGTATAAGGAACTCAGGTTTTGACCAGAATCTCGGTATTGAAAGGGTCCAAGTATCCCGGTATGGGGATAACGCGAATGGGGAGGAGTTTGAGGATCGGAAACGCGTCGTTAACAACTATCGAATAATGTTGGAAAATGTTCGGGACTATCGACGAAGGCATAAGATCACTACGGATCCGGTTTATACCGATAATTATGAGCCGAGGACTGAAGAGGACATTGGCTACCACCCGGATAGTACCGCGTTAGCAATGTACCCCTCAGTAGAGAAGCCGAATTTAGCGCCTAATCCATACCACACTACGCAGCATTCGGATATTTTCGAGTCGTGGGATGATGCAGTATCGTCATCTGAATCCGCGATGGAAAGACCTAGGGTTACCAGGGCTGCTATTAGCCATAATAATCCGAATAATCAGAAGAATAGAAACCGTACGAAGGCGAATTCCCCTAGGGAACAACGCCGTCAGGGTAGAAACAAGGAGAGAAGAGGTCAGAACTGGTGTCCTGATGCGGATATCGGTAACAGGGCTTACCTCGCGCCTACTGTATTCGAGGGTAAGGTGAGGAGCATGTCTTCGGTAAGGAACCCAGGGTCAAACTACGCGGTAACATTCGAGGTTAAACAGGTATACAAAAGTCAACCGGGGTTTCAACCGTTGGTTAAAAACGACAGTGTGCGATTACACTTTACAGATAAACTGCCTGGTAAATCAACATTGTGTGGTAGCACAGAGGCGAGTGCACAGGACAGTCGAAGTGGTATTGTAAGGGCAAATATAAAGCGAGGAAAAGTGTATCTAGTTTTTGTGAGCCGCGTGGGACCGAGGAACTTCACTATCCTAGGCGAACCAATGATTCGCAGCAAAAAGAACGCCCAGGCGGTTCAAGCCGTCATTCGACCAGACTATGGTAAGTCCTTAACCATCACTTCTTGCCCCACTTCTTCATCTTCTTCTACTTCTCTACACTTTTACTCTTTCAAACTCCCCCTTTCAGAGTTCTTTTTACCAAAAAAAAAAGAAACAAAAAAAAAAGGAACGCGGTTCGACGTATGTAGTACATATACATTATATTATATACATATATCGCCTTGAAACTGTGTTCAAGACATAAACATTTTTCTATGGCAACTTGTCCTGTTCAAACTGCAGGCACATTGCTGCGACTACACCTTGTATAAAGATATAAGGCACAGTCATATCCAAAGGCGAATCAATTAGCGTATAAAAGAATCAACTTTGTATCAGACAGGTAGCGGAGAGCGGAGTGAGCGTATAAATATACGTTTATCCACTGGTACGTTGATCTGGTGCAAAAGCGGGTCCGCGGACGCTTCCAGTTGGTGACTAAGCCAGCCAAAGGAAGAGGGGTATGGTGGGGTTCGAGACGTCAATTATAAGGCCTTAATCGGAAACTCGTTGTTACTTCTGTTAGCTTATATATACTTGTTGTGTATGTACCTTACGGACTCCGACAAGCCGCCTTGCAGTATTCGCGCTCCCATAACTATTCGCGTATTGCTTTCTTCTGCGATACTCTGTATGGCCATACGCTGCAACGCGACTCAGGCTGTACTGTACTGCGCGGATTGTCTCTTATTGCTTAGAAGTAGGTTGTTTCTCTTCTCATCTTTCGATTCTATGAATTATTTTTTCGAAAAATCTATCAAAATTATCGCGGCCAGGGGTGAAGTAAACCGAAGAGTGGTCTCTGAGCCGTACCTTATACTGTGTTAAATTTGTATCATGATTTCCAACGAAACTGTGTGAATTCAACTGAGCGACGCATAACACGTTAGTAAAATAAAATTCTTATCCATATACGATCGTCGTAGGGTTGAATGCGTGGGGACTGGACCTAATCTGACCAAACCTCGGCGTGCCGAATGGTTAAGGTGAATTTTGCGCCGGACCATTTTGCTGCGAATGCAAAATTAACCGCACGTTCATTTATAGAGGATCTGGGCTATGGCGGCGGCGGTCGAAGCAATCAAACCGATATTCCAAGTTTCCGGAAACAAATTGCTCCGTGTGTTTTAGCTCTGATTGGTTTACGTCGCCGTTCTATTACGGCGGCGTCAAATTACTATGAAAATTAATTGGTACCAATTATTATTTGTGGCCCTACCTAGGTACCTACCTACTATAACTTGTACATGAATTACACATGTTCAACATCACCGAGGCACGATATATACATAAATATAGATATGTGTGTGTACATTAGTCTGTTACGTCCTGTGAACCCAGGGCGTGGAGCCAACGTTTCAATCGTTCGAATGTTCTTGTTGTTTCATTTTTTTTTTTTTTCCTTTTTCTGCCTTTATTTTGGCTTTTTTGTCTTTTTTTTTCTGTACTTCTTCTGCTTCCTCTTTTTTTCTCTCCCTGGTTTTTGTATAACTTTTATTTACTTTTTGTTCTGTTTTTTTTTTTTTTGTATTTTATTTTATTTTTTTTTTTTTTTTTATGCCGCAATCGCGTTTTTCCACGTATGCTCGGGAGGTGAAAAGTTACGTGAGGGTGAAACCTCCTGCAGAGAAGTACCCCAGCGATAACGGTAGGAAATCAAATTTTCCCTCTTTCGAGGCAACAACCGCCACCACCACCGTGGCCAGAGATAGGAGGAAAATTACTTGCGCTTTGTGAACCGCGTTTCAATTAGACAAGACTGACCCAATTAGCTCAGTCTTTCGATCAAACGAGCCGGAAACATAAATAACGCAACATTTATTCGAGCATATATCTTATAGTGTGCGTATGATATCTCGAATTTATTTAACAAACTCCCTAGCTACTCGCTACATTCATTATTCTGATTACATAAATTTCTCTAGACGTAAATTAGATTAACAATAAACAATAGCGGATGAGTTACGAAATCTGACTAACGACTTTGATATCCTGTCGAATTTTTTTTACCAATCAGCTTTTACGTGTTATGGGGATACGGAGGAAGGTATCATATATTATACCCCTGCACATAAAAATACACTCGCGGAATACACAGATTATAGTACCGGTGACAAACAGGAGCGAAACAGTCGAGTGTAATAAAAATTTTCTCCATGTGTGCATGGCTGTGTATATGCGCATATGCAATTTCAGTCCTAACCATCATATGAAAATAATTAAGAAACTTATCTCGCGGAATTAGTCGCGGGTTAGGCTCCTCGCCGAAAATTTCATATTGCCAAAAAATAATCTAATATTCTCTATCTTCATCTCTGATTCTACCGTATCACACTTTAAAGCTTAATTCCCTCCTTATGCTAAAATCCTATTTTATACCAACCCGCATACAGTGAGGTTAGTCGAAATCGGTTTTGTACGGCCACCACCCAGCTATGCCGCAATGAAATTTCAAATTCCTACCCTCGCCGCACACTCAACCGAAAAGTTACGTCATTATACCCTTGGAGAAAAATCTTGGCACCGCATGGAAAGTAACAAGCAAAAAGATTTTCCTGAAAATTATAAAAACGTTTAATTGTCTGAAACCATGCAGACTGTTTTTGATAAATACGAATTTTTTGCTCTTTGAAATACGTTCAATATTTTCAAAGTTATTCGACGTATTGATGTACGGAATCTAAAAGTACGTAATGAAAAAAGCACGTGTCGCTTATCGCGGTATAGGCATACGGGATGAGGCGTATAATTTATTTGCCGAAAGGATCTGCGGGCTTGCATTTCGAACGGGTATAATCGAGAGCCAAGAGAATTCCCTCTATATACCCTCGAGCAATGGGGAAGGGATACGCGGCCGTAAGACAGGTACGCGACAGGTAGACTGGTGGACGACTCTGGGTCGAGTAGCCTACTCCAATCTATAACCGATACAACCTGTCCAAGCGGTAAATTATTGATTTCTAGAAAATGAATTGAATTTTGATAAAATTGCGTCGATTTTTTTATTTGTTCTTTTCTTTTTTTTTTTTCGCTTATATTTTCTTACGCAAATGAAAAGCAGGATATTTTGCTGTCGCACCTCGTCCACGTACCTACCTATGATATAATTGAAGTAGGTACTGTTCAAGTAACACGAAAAGAGCCCGGAGTAAAATGTCAAAAATCAAAGCCCAGGGCGCACACCCTCAACCCTCGTTACTTGAATTTCGATTTCGTTTATATTTCTTTCAATTAGAGCGACAGACGAAACGAGTGAGTAAAATAAGGAAAATGACTACTCTGCCCCTTGACATTGGGGGGTAGTTGAAGTCTTTTGAAAACCAGTTCTTTTTACAAACGCGTCGTGGACACACGAAGGAGCATTGAAATAACGAACAATTAGCCAAGACTTGATATGAAAAATAAATCTAGATATATTATACACATAAAATGGAAATGAAATTTTTTTAATTCTGTTCTCTTTACGGTCGAAAGAATCTCTTCACAGCTCGAAAGTTTTCGTATTCATTCAGGAATTATTTTGAAGAACAGATGAGTTTCACACAAAAAATTATATTCCAGGTATAATAGGCACCACATATATATACTTTCACCTATAGGTCAATTCGTACCTGTATAGATACATTTTTCAAAATATATTTAAATCTTCGGTAAAACCGCAGATTTTATTCAAAAAAAAAAAACGTTTTTTAATACGTTCCTACCAGAAATCGATTAAAAAAAATTGCTAAATTGAACCGGATTTTGTGATCTGTTATTCGTCTACCCAACCTTGACATTTGATCACATTTATTACTCTGCATTCTGGAGTCGTTCCATAATGTATCGACAAATCGAAGTCTGGAAGGAACGGTGGAGAAAAATTTATCAAGATTGGAAAATACGTGAAACTTTGAAAGTTATTTTTATACCTTATATACAGCCAGGAAATAGAACTTTACTATATCGCGTTATTATCTTGTATTGACCAGGATTTTGAATCTATAGTAAATTTACTCGAAATTAATATTATGCAATATTTTAAAATAATCGAAAATTTTTTATATTCAATCCCCTCAACACACGAACGAGAATTGAAATTGTTTTGCGTAGGTTATAACGCAAAATGGCTACTACCCCGTGGTTAATTTTCCCGGAATTGTGCGAGTCCCGGTAATCAAAGTAGGCACTTGATTGCAGAATAATATTTGAGTAACAAAAATCCTGAGGCTCAATTCGGGCAGGTTTGGCGTCTCATTATAAACTCGGCAAAAAAAAGTTCGAAACTCATCCTTGGGCGAAAAAACCTTTGCTTGTCAATAACATGTGTTTCCCAGTTATATATATGCCTCTCCTCTCTCCTCTCTTACCTCAATTTCACTCTTCATTCCTTAAGGGGGAATGAATAAGTTTAAAAGATTTTAAACCGGATATCGCCCTCCAAAACTACACAACGATCACTTCCAATTTATCTTTCAAAGCTGAAAGAAAATTTCCATTAAAAATCTTCTACTCAAAAATAAAAAATTTCTACCTCCCCTAAAGTCATTAGAATTTCCTTTCTACGTTAGCCTTAGAAAAGTACAGAAACAATGTTCAATTTTCAACGCAATTTAACTTCCATATTTTTGTATACACCTTAACTTCGTCTGGTGCGGGGTTAGATTCTAGTTAGTTAGTTAACCGAATGCACTTAATTCAAACTTAGTAATTTTCCTCGTCGAAACTTGTGTCATAATAATTATGCAAAATGAAACAGTTTCCAATCTCTTTACTCGCGAGTTCGTGTATTTGCATACGGAATTACGCGCTCATTGTCATAGGTCTACGTACGTACATACATCCATCCTCGAACAACCAACTCCACTACCTTCACCTACTCCCACGTAATTCCTTATAGAAAAGTCGTTGATTAACCGATGCATTGATTACTAAAACTCGGGGTAATTACCCCACCATGCTAATTGTAAAGTCGCGTAACCGGTGTCACAGATCTAATCTATAAACACGCAATTCTCACAACCTGCCAGAACCACCTTTCTGTATTTATTACCTATATATCAAACCGCAAACTTTATTAAATTATAATTTATTATTATAGGTGCGTGCAGTGTATCCTCGTAAAAAATACGTCAACCTGAATTCCTCAAGTGAAGAAATTCCTCCGCTATAAAAACAAAAACAAAAAAAATAAACAAAAATTAAAATCTTGTGAAACTGCGCGCTCAACTATTTCGCATAAATATTTCAACTTGCTACTGAATCGTTGAAAAATAATTAAATTAGAAAAGAGCAAAAATAAAAAAAAAAAAACAAAAATCCATTTGCAGGGTGAAATAAATTCTTGAACCTATACATATATTTATATATACCTAGGTATATGATACTCTTTATTGTAGGAATAAATATTTCGTCACGACCACCCGTTATAATCTCCTAATTAGTAGCGAGTGCTGCATCACCCACCCGTGGAATAATTTCTCAACCGAATCCGAATGTCTTTGACGACCCGTATTTGCTTAGTTCGCTTTGTACGCCGTCCCATCTGCCCCGAGCACCCTCTTCGCCGTACCAACCACCCATCCAACCAACCAACCAACCAACCAGCCATCCAACCAACCAACGATCTTACCAGGGTTTCGTTTTTGCCCTGCTGACAGAGTGGAACAAATAATCCGTTTAACAAATCCCTAAGAAAATGGGACGTCAATTGTTTTTCAAGGGTAAACTTTACAGCCCCCTTTAATACCTCGAAAATAAGGACGAAACAAAAAAAGAATAAAAATTATGTAAAATGGATAAAATTGTCAAGTTGATGAAAAGAAGAGAAAATAAAAAAAATAAATAAAAAAATCAGGATCAAATATCCTTCTGATTTCGTATAGGTGTGTATGTATGAATGGATGTGTGCATACGTGAGAATGAAAAATTATGCGAGTTGAACGTTGTCCAAGTATAACTAAGGGGCTAAATGCCAAAAAGTAAATCTCGAAGGATTCTCTGTACCATCTGTCAGAGGGTTAACAACGAGTAATATCTCCAGTCTTTTTGCAAAAAAGAAAAAAAAAAAAAAAAATACGAAAAGAAATTCGCCACCACCGAGTCTCTGCATTTGACAAAAATACATTTTCTTGCTGGCGAAGATATCACAGTTCCGTTTCAACAGTTTCCTCAAATTTCAACCTGAGCGTATATACTTGCAAATGAATTAAACGGCTATCAAACCTAAAGGAGATCAGATTCTGACTCCGAGGTTGTGGATAAGTGAAACAAAAATAAACGCGCAAAATTTCATCTATCATCGACGAGGATCGATAAATTCCAATTAACTCTCACGACCCTCGCGGCCTCGACCTTCCCGATGCGAACGACTAGCGGTCTAGCGCAGCCTCCCGGTCTCGCATCGTCTAGTCACAACAACCTCGAGTTATTGTCGGCGCTACCGGTATCTTGAGATTCGCTTAATTCCTCTGATTCGCGGGTGAAATAAGAAAGAAAAAAAAATCAAGAAAGGATAAAAAAAAGGAAAAAAAAAAAGAAAGAAAAAAATTGGATGAGTCTCCAATCCTCGCGGTCGTATAGAGAGTTGAAGCGTGCGTGCGAATGAGGATAAGTAAAGATATAGAAACAGAGAGAGAAAAAATGGAATAAATAAAGAAAGAGGAGAATCAGAGGAAGACGGAGGCGTCGAGCTAGTCAAAACAATAACTATATTGCAGAGCAGAGATAGAGTCGTCGTCGTCGGTCTGTCTGCGCCGGCCTGAGTCTCGTTCAATTAAGCGTAATGCGCCGCGCGCGAGCCGCGCTGACCGCAATCAGCCTAAAGGCGACTTGAACGACGCCGATGGCGACGGAGGTCAGGAATGTCACGCGCGTAAACGGTCACTGTCCCTGACCAAAGAAGAGTCCTGAATCATTAATACCGGCAATATACATCCTTGCTTTGTTATTCGCGATCGATTTTTTAATCCAGACTGGAGTAACAAGTTTGAGAAAGTGCCGCGCAGGATTAGACACGGTCCCATGAATAAATCAGGATCCATATTCCATCGTTCATTTATATACATATATTATTCCGAGGTTGTACGTGCGTGTAAAGGATGCAGCTACGTACAGAAGCTCCAAATCTGGGGCTTGCTGTATTCCTTCCGGGAGCAAAAGTTCTTCCAATGCGTAAACCCCTCTTCGACTGATCTCCGAAGTACTTTTTGGATCCATTTTAAATATTAAACCTGTCCGGTTGGCTTTCATGAATGATTAGGGTTCGCTTACCCTCTTTCGAGTGCTAACGGTCGTCATGAATTTACGTAAAATTTTAGTCTATTATTATATCTGCTAATGTGCTTTACATACATCAGTCTCGGCCGATTTATTCACATCATTCGTATATATGGATTAGTGACCAGTCCAATGGTAGAAAATTTTCCAATAACTGGGTCCAGTAGCAGAGTGATGATAATGTACAATAATAACCTGTACCTGCCTATCTACACGTATATAGGCTTTGAATAATATAAAGTATAATTATCGTTGAACATCATGCTGAAATTTTGAAATCGGAGATTCCTGGATATACCAATGTTGCGAACCTTTTAGGAGTTTAATACATTGCTAGAAAGTTTCATCGCGTTTCTATCATACGTTTAGAATTCGATTTTGTCGTCGTTTTTCTGTCTTTTCGATACATTCATTCATAAACGATCGTTTCAATCGATCAACGCGTTCAGATACAGACTGAGGAAAATTTCTTTTTCTTTCATCGTCGTTTATCTCAATGTTAACGAAACCGTTCACGGATAATGCAATCCTGATGCTCGTGATCAACACAATTTGAAAAAAAAAAATCGATTTTCGATGATAATTTTTTTTCCTAATTCTAATCCTCATTTTGACCAAATCATTTTGGAGACAGGCGAATTAGTTCAAAAAATATCTGGCAAAGAAAAGCTCAATTTTTCAACATCCAAATATGCCTGTTGCAAGATGCCACAATGGCACCAGGGTTGAGAAATCGGTTCGAATCATTAATCGGTACTTATTCCACAATTAATCACTTCGAATAACTTGAAATCAAATAAATTATCGATAGTGAGTCCGGCGAAAGTCCATATCGTGTGAATATCAAATTATGAACCGACTCCACATACATCAATGTTCATATCGCATCGGCGATATGGGTAATAGCACGACGGTGACGAATCCTTACGATTCTCTATCGAAAACGAATCAATTTGCGATAAAATTTACGTATAAAGTGATTGACATGAGTTTGTCTGAACTTTCTTCACGTCATACATATACGCCGTATAGTATAGACTATAAACTATATATTACTAGCCACCGTTGTTTATGGCGCGTAAACGTATATGGACAGACGACCGGCCCCCAGCGTCGAGTGCACTGCGGTCTTCGTCCGACTAGACTAGGAGACCAGGAGAATTGCCGGTTTGGAATGATGCTCGGTTTTCTGCAGCAGGGAACTTTTCGAACGGTTGGTTAATACGGCCTCGTGTCTTCTGCACGGTACTATCGGCATGCGCCTGCGGAGTCTCTCGACCAAGGAATAGAGTATACTGACCATATGTATCGTCTCGGACTGCACCGGGGCCGTGAGCATAACTCGCTACTACGGTATAACGTCCGCATAGAAAACAAACTTGTTTACGTCCGAGGCAAACGAATGTACTGCAGCACTGCGAAGGGAATGGAATAGAACGAAATGAAATGAAATGAAATGAAATGAGACAAAACGAAACGAAACGAAACGAAATTAAATTGCGCTTAATTTTGAGATATCTGAACATGTGACGAACAAAGTTGAGTAAACTTGCGATAATCCTGTTTCTGAGCTTTAAGCTGCACATTGCTTTGGCCCTTGGCGAGCGAGAAGCACCCCGATGCAACGGCTCGCAACGATCGCTCGTGAGCCAGCGCGGTGGCGCAAATGCCCGCCGACGAAAATATTGGGTCTATTTCGAAATTCTATTTCGGTTTGTCGGCTTCGAGCTGCGCGTATGGCACCAGCGCCTACCAATTCACGATGCGACTACGCGCTTGCTGTGCTGTACGTTTTCAGCTATCTGCACTATGGCTGCGGTCTGAGTCTAACAAACGATAGACTGCAAGAAGAACGACGTGCGCCCTTCCGTGACTTACGGAGTGACTAAGTTTCCCTCATTTATCAAATTATCGCAAAGATATTAAATTGCAAAAAATATGAAGATTTCTTAGTTTCTTACGAAATCCTGCTAATGTAATGTACGAGATAGAGATGAAGATTCAATACCTATAATAAAATGCGAAAAAAATCATCATCTATATTTTTTTCTTTTTTATTCTTTCTCGTCTCCAATTTCATATCTTTCTCGACTTTCATCACTTTTTTTGGCATAGAATCCCCTTTGCGATCCTTTCAAAAGAAACGAAGTCTTTGACTTGAATAAAAGTCCTTCGCGCCTTATTGAAAATCTAAATCTAACTGTGAGTAGGGGGTGAGTTTAATCTCTGCTATGACATGCAGCTTTCGTCCGATAATAATCTTTACCTGAAATTATTAGGAGTGAATAATCCTTCATCTACGTCTGAATGTGGTATGGGTGTATTAAATTTTTCCTTTTTTTTTTAGCTATAGAACCGCGTGTTGGTCTAGAATTATATCGGCGATAAATTATTGAAGGTGTTTCCAATACGTTGGGCGAGATTAATAGCTAAATTTTCCCCCTGTTGCATAGAAAGAGTGGCTCCCGCGCGTATACGTCGAGAACGAAACACGAGCACTCGACGTCAACGGCGCGATGTTCGACGCCCGGACACAAAAGCACATCACAGCAACAACAACGCATGATCCCTTCTCCCGGGAGCGATATCTTTTGTATCCTCGAACATATACGTATGTGCGTTCGTGATATTCGATATTGTAAATCAATAGAACTAGCGCACGTAGAGTTATTGTGGTTCATGCAAGAGCAGTCCAATGTCCCAGGGTTCCCATTAGAATAGACGACGCGACGGCTTGCCGCCAGCACATTCTAGCCAGAGTATATATCTACGAGGGGTGGAAGTGGGTTCTATTTGTGATCAGATGTTCCACAATCAGCGTTCGTCCATGACAGATTCCCAATCACCGCGAGATATGGAGTTCAATCTGCGGTCGCATATTCATTTCAACGTTTCCAAACGATTATTGTTAGTACCTGCATATATATATATATATACATAGGTATATCTACAACCGCATCTTCCGTGCTGCGATTGACAGGATTGAAGGCTTAACAATTATTACACGATATTCATTCTATCGCAATCGTTTTTGATAATTGAGACATCAATTGGACACACTAGTCAGGTTTTGTCCGCATGGCATATAATAAACTCGACTTCAACTTATTCTTTTCCCTGTTCTGTCACTGTTTTTTTTTTTTTTTCTTATTTTTCGAATATCGACTTAGCCATTCGAAAAATACTCGGATTGAAATGAATAAGAGGAATTTTATCCGAGTTTCGTCGACGCGACGTTATTGCATTTTCGAGTATACCTTGAAATACTTCAACGTTCAACTTTAGATACATTTATCTGGAAAGCTATTGCCGAGATAATATGTTGCATTCTTCATGTTTACGATGTCACCAAATCGT
The DNA here is from genome assembly GCA_963978835.1 of Tenthredo scrophulariae. Lineage (NCBI taxonomy): Eukaryota > Metazoa > Arthropoda > Insecta > Hymenoptera > Tenthredinidae > Tenthredo > Tenthredo scrophulariae. The sequence goes on from OZ022228.1 coordinate 18,887,710, forward strand.
CGCAAGTATAGAGTTGAATATTCAAAAATTTTCTAAAATAGAACGTAGCTAGTTTTTTACTACTTCATTTATGTTTCAAATACCTTTTTTCGAAACTGTGATATGAAGTAAAGCAATCATTAGTACCGTTCGATCCTAATGGTATTTTCTATCGATTGATTTTAAGAACGTATTCCCATCTTCTACAGCTTTCGAAAAAAAAAAAGTTTCCCTGAAGTTGAGGTGTGTTCATAAAAATGACATTTTTTTTTTCTACCTTCGCCTCAAAATTCAATAATATAACATAGCTATTAATAATTCAATGAAAATTTCGTCGTCCTCTTAGCGTTTTATACACGAAGAAACACTTCCTCGAGTGGTCTCAATCAAATTCAAAGAAATACACGAAAACAGATGAGAAAATATATTTGAATATATATCCGGGTTTTCCGTCGACTTTCACACTCGCATTTTATCCATAGCTTTTATCTTGTATACGGTGACGATCCAAGGTCCGTTCGTTTTCCTCATTTTCTCTATACCATATGCATACAAGTTACATCTGATGACGTGACGGAAAAGCGTAAACTTCATACCCAATCAGAAGAGAGAGAGAAAAAAAAATAGTGATCCTCCTGCATCGGTGAATAAAATTTGATAGCGTTCTGCACGCATCTATCTACTCCTATTGTCATGATAAAAAATATTTCTGACGCATGGAACGATCCCATAATCGCTCCATAGACACGAACCAGCTACTACCAGATCTGTATTTTATGATTTCCAGCGGAGGATAATTGCAGGTATTTCACGATACATTTAATTTCTAATTAAACGTAGGTATACCTACAATCTACGAAACCAGCTCCGACCGGACGTACGGCCAACCATTGCCAAACTCCGCACAATACAGAGCGTGTAAAATGTAAAGAAAAGGTCGGTTAAATAATCGGCGTCATACATAATGCCGACATTTTACTCGTCTACCCCCGCTGCTGCAGCTGTTCATCAGAATCACCGGAGACTGATTTGTCAGCAGGAAACTATTGATTCGTCTCTAATGAGGCGTGCAAATGTGCAGCGCGCCCCGCTTTGCTCGTATCACGTATATACATATAATATGTATATATGTAAGGCTATATATATATGTGTGTGTTATACACTTCTACCTAGTTGAATGCAGTATGGTGTTCAAAGTGCATTGGTAGCGCATTATATGTACAGACATGTCTCTATACTCTCGTGGGTCGTGACAATTGCAAGAGAAACCACTTGGCTATCGTATCGTATACGTAAATGCACGTATAGGTACTTGCATGATATATACATCTGTATTATATCGTACAATGATCCGTATACGGTACGGAAATTCTGAGACTTTGATTGCAGAACGAATCGCATAAAAAAGTAACGTAAATTTTTCCCCAACGCCATTTCCCCCTTGGGATAAGAGGCGTATAGGAATTCGCGGCGGCGGTGGTGGTGACGACAGACCAAGATTTACATCGCACGTACGATGTGTAATTTTTCATCGTCAAAGAATCGTGAAAATATGTTGCGAAAAATCTGCTTTTTTCTTTCGTTCTTTTTTTTTCCTTTTTTTTTTTTGCGAATTTTATCCCGCTCTGGTTCCTTGTTCCCTTCGCTGTCAAACTGGGGACGCAGATCACTTAGGAAGAAATCTGAAAAGTAGAGAAAAAAAATTTCTGATCGATTTATAGTATATCTGTGTCCTGTGACTTGGCTGGCCCAAAGCTGGCTGTGACACTAAGTCAGCAATTCCTATTGCGAGAAATCTCTTCAAGTTTTGTCTCCTGCGTCACACTAACGAAAAGTTTTGAGTCCCTCGATACAAGGACAAGAAAGTTCTTGTTACGATCCGGGGATCCCGAATCTCTGTACCTACCTACCTACCTACGCCTCTGCAGTCTTGCCCTGAGGAAAGCGAGCGTTTTGTGTTATGAATATCAAACGGAAACTTCTTATAGATTGCCTCAGGGATTCCAGAGGCTCACTTAGATTTGTTTTGCGCTTCTGCGGATTGCATTATACAGATATACTTTTTTTTTCTTACCCGCAACCCCTCTTTCCACCATACAGCCAAAAGATTCGCCTCAGAGTTTCACGACAAATCTTGGCCTAACCGTCGTAAAAAAAAAAAAAAACAAGAATCTTTATATCCAACCGACGCATAGAATATTATTTCGTCCGTCACGACCACTACCAATAATTTTCTACACATGTATACATAGATACATGTACAATATACATACGTATCTGAAAGCGAAATAAGAAATTATCTGATCGATTGGCAAGTTCATTGGCAAATTGTTACCTTCATATATAGGTATACATATATGTATGGTTCCGTAGTAAGCAGACGAATATCTGTTTGAATTTGACATGGAAATTCTTTTTGATAATCGAAAATATGGACAAAGGCCCGATTTGAATCAAAAATCAAAGGATAAAATCGCTCAGTAGGATCGTGCAAGGTAGCCAGTATTTGCCCACCCTCGACATCCCTCTGCGCCACGCCATCGTCAATAACGGGATGCTTTTATCTACCCCCGTTCGAAACATCCTGGCGCAGAAAAAAATGAAATAATAAATATAGAAAAAAAGACCTTCGCTTGTATCCATGCAGCACACGAATCCATGATGTGTTTTTTAATCGGAATTCAGTTTTGCAACATGATGTATTTTAATAAATATATAACGTCGGGTACGAATGCAGGCAGTAGACTAAAACAAATAAAGAAAAATTTATTGATTCTAGCCAGGATGTATGCTCCTCTAGCAATATCTTTTCATTAAATAGGACACAGTTATATATAACTTATTTTATTTATTGTGGACACAGTATCGTTAGCACAATCCCGTACCACATTGTCACAAGATCTATACTCATATATCTCTAGATTGAATTGACCATGCGATTGGATAGACCATAGAAGGAGAAAGAAAATCATCCGAAAAACTCCTGCCAATGCAAATGAGAAAAAAACAATGAAAAAGAAACAAGATAAAAAGATGAAATAATTTACAAGAAAAAAATTTGAATAATTTAAATTTAATTTAATTTTTTATCTTAATCCATTTCATTTTTTTTCATCTTTCATGCCTAGATTACCAACACTTTTCTAAATGAAAGAGACACACGTTTCCGATCTAACGCATGTAACTGGTTTACAGAAGAACCGTATTGCCTTAAAATCTTGAATAATTTTCGTCAGTTCAAGAAGTGGGCGTAAGAAGAACTGACAAAGTTCGTAGGTTGTACATCAGGGTTTTACAAAATCGTTGCCACTTTTCGATAAACCCACTCAAAAGCTGTAGGATCTTGTATAAAAATTCAATTATAAACTTGTAATCCAAAATAATCCGATTCGTCGGTTATGGCTCAGCAGGTCAGGGGTGGTGGGCGGCGGCATTGTTTTTTATAATCCTGATGAATATTAATGAATTCGTAAAACATTTCGGTGTTTCTGTATTCTTTTCGCGTGTGGCTTACTCACCGCGTCTGCGGGGGCCCAGAATCCACCAACGTGGGTATTCAAATTTCAAGAATGTGCCTCGAATGAAAAGTTTAAAGACAGTTTAACGTCATTCTCTCTTAACTAACTCCAACAGAGCCACCCGCGCCATTATAAACCACAGAGTTTTCGTTTTACTATACCAAATGTCAACCTGTCTGTATATGCTTACTTGCGTTTATACATCTGAACACACTTGTCAATTCCCACTTATCCTCGAAAAAAACGAACATGAAAAGCCCAAACCAGCCCAAATAACTTCCTGGGACGAGATCACCACCTCTATCACAGATCTGCTCTTCATAATCACAACGCATAGCACAACTATTCTAAGACTTGGACCCCGCCTGGTCTCGACTTTCAATGCATGGTGCCCTTCACCTAGAGTCCTGGTCCAATCTCCAAGGCGATGAAAAAGTCCTGACTTCAATTTCGCATGCGATTTCTGGACAATCGTAAATACTTAGTATGTCTAGGGTGAAAAAGTTGGGCTTTTCTTTTCTTCCTTAGAAATTGTGATGGTGCTTCGTTACTCCGTCTAGACTCTAGACTTTCTAGGCCATTCCCATGCGGCATGATCGTTTGTTTGCTAGGATATATATAAATATTTTTTTTTCCCTGTTTTATTTTATTTAAATTTTCTTCTTTTTTTCCTCATCTTCTTGTCGTGGGGCATCAAGGATGAGTGTAACAAAGTGCATTCCGTGGACTGTCACGTACGGGAATAACTTCACGCAGAGGCACTGCACGCGCAGCTCCCAAGCGACACCCAACCAATTAATTCGCAGCGTAACACTCGCTCGCGCGAAACAGCATTCCTTGCATAACCTTTTATCAGTGCCCGACTTGACAGCTAACTCCAGTATACTGTCTACATACCTTTTACTTCGAATATCTTACATTCTACGTGTATATTATCTTACTTGGCTTTCGTACAGTAATCTAATAGTCCATACCCAGCCTTGGCAAAGTACACCTCTTTTTCATCTGCACCCGCGCTAACACGGCTCGCTATTATACCGCCGCAGGAACTATCCAGCTACCATACCCACACATCCATATAATAATTATCGGCTTTAGGCAGGAAGAATAGTCGAAGGATGCGTAATTATCATCAAAGAGTAACAGGACCCATAAGAGGAATCAATTCACCGTTATCCAATCATATAATACAATCAGCGAAGGTAGACAAGACTGGTATCCATTATTTACTTCAATAGTATTCAATTAGACTATTTGCCAATCAGTCGATACCTTGGATCCTTTATTTACTAGAAATGTTCCCAGAGTACTCCATGCAAAATCTGTTCATCTGGTTTTCGGCTGAACACTCAGTATCGAGTTGATATATATAAATGCTCGTTCGGGTAATGCGGGAGACAGAGGAGTTTTTTTTTTTTTTTCTTTTTTTTTACAGAGATGAATTTACTCAGAAGTATGAGATACATCTTCCTTGAAGTTGGTAGACAGTTATAAGCAGGGGATGCGAGAGGAGGAAAAAGGAGCTACCATGGCACCATCAAAATGGGTATTCTAGGGCACTGTATTCGGCTTAGAATAACGCAGCTTATTTAAGCATGACGAGCATGCATATCAGTCTTAGCAAAGGAGAGCCGACGATCCGATCTACCCAGTGGCCAGAAATAATTGTCATTCTGTGGGCGCGCTTGACCAAGGTCTTGTGTACGTCGTCAGATGTATGTATGTACACGCGATGTGCACACACGCACAAAGACACGTATGGTGTACATAGCGGACCTCCATAGTGGTCATCGCAATAGCGAATGCTCGATGGTTGATGAACCTCTTGAATCTTACCCAGGTAGGTCATCACCTATAGCGTAATACTATCCCTGCGTCTTCCTTTAGACGGTAAATGATCCGAAACGGCAATTCAACCTTGGCACGCTGTCATAGCTTCGTCATTTTACCAACAAGACTTGCATATGATTGTATTAACGCGGTAAACCTATAACTAAATTTGATTCCATTTACTTCCATGAAGCGAAGACGATCGATCGATATCTTCGAATATCTATCGCTGACCTCCCGAAGCCAGAGCAATTTGCAATCCAAATATTTGTCTATCGCGACGAGATGACTCACGAAAGTATAACGATATCGTTTTTATATTAGTATGTATGGACAATCGTGCCGCGTACTTTTATCGGCAAATTTCAATATCTTTTTCTCACGATTATCACCGGTTGTGTTTTGACTTCGTCCTTTCATCCGGTGTTCGGTTACTCTATACTTATCACGGATAGCTTCGTTATTTGCATAACATTCCATTGTCCGATAGACAGTTAGGCTGATTCGGTATGAACCAGAGCGTAGAAATCGAACCTAGTAGCCGGTGTCTCCAATTAATCTCAATTGCAATTGGCACTGAGATAGGAACGGGGTTGTCACTCCTCTTAATTGAATTAGCAAATGCTTCTAGAGCATTTGATTTCTACGACGATAATAAGTTAGTAGCCAAGATAACGAAATAAATCTCATAGCTATATTTCTCAATGAAATTATTCTGAACTACGGAGATTCGTCGACGCGACGTTGGCAATCACTTCTTCCCTTTGAGAGAAGGAAATTTTCCACTCAAAGGGGTCTTCTCATTCCCGCAGGACGGTTTAAAATGTGAAGAGTTTTTTGAGGAGCTGCTCATTCCAAATGAAATCGCACAAAGACATGTTAATTCATATTCAATTATGAAACTACTCGAGCTACTCAACCTACCAGAAATAAATTTGGTCACTTTCGAACTTCAACCACGATAAACAGAAACTACGATTATTATTACCTACTGATAGAGATATCAGTCAGTTCTTAAACATCGAATATTGATATCATTTCCCAAAGCTTTTCGAGATAGCTGTTCATTTCGGAAATCATCGCGATATTCAACCACCCTTAAAAGTTGAGCCTGATTGATTCGCTGATCCTTTCTATATCAGCGTCAAGCTGTCTGCGAATAAATATCAACCACACGTCCCTCTATTCTTCGTGAATGAAATAAGCTCTCAAATTAATTCATTTATGGTTCTATTCGTGTCTGAACTGTCATTCAATAAATTGATATTATCATTTTTGTTTATCCGTGCTGTCGGGCATTGCCGGTTTTGTATTGATCGGGATTTTTGATCGTACCATCGTTTGTCAAGCCTGCTCATTATCCGAACTATTAATAGGCGAAGGTCCGCATGTATACGTACTAGTGCATAGGTACATACCCGCCTGTAGGCACATCGCCCATCGTATCGGTTTCAAATGCGGCAGAGTTGCGATTAAAGCACGTACATCGTTCCCCGAGGGATCTAGCGTGGATGTGGAATAGATAAATACTGGAATCCTGTCTCATACTCGGATGCTACCTGCCTAGCACTGCTAGCACAGCACTACGAACCATTGGATTTCATACCATCCTACAATAATTTTATGACGCTAGGAACGCCCTAGAGAAATCACAGCGGGCGTCAACCGTTTTCATACTTTATGTAGTACCTTGTTTTCTAGTGCGCTTTTTACTCTCTATTGTAAGAAAACTTTTCATTTGCTGCAACGGGACAATTGATACTGTTCATCGTTGATTATCATTTCCTTTCTTGTTTTTTCACAATCATTTTACTTCGCATTTCATTCCACGATATCACTAACCCCCTTAGACTTAGGGGTAATGCGACTGACACTCTTAATCCCGGTTTTTCTCGACTAGCTCATTTGTTTATTCGATAGGATGGGTGTACGTCTAACTCAAGCAAAGTTTCGAGTCCTCCTGGGTCCGAGTAAGGGTAAAAAACTACCACCTCTGCTCGTAAATTTGCACCACCTTTAGCCAGACAGTTTCGATTGTTTTTGCCGGGCTAAACCGAGTCTGAGTTATCAAGCTGGTTTCGGGAAATTTCCCTCACAGCTTTGCACACTGTGAAGCCGTTCCGACATGACAAGGTCTCGGCTTCTCCAGGTATAAATAGATGAAAATGTTGAAAATTGAGTGAACTGAAAACGGAAGTAAGGTCTATTGGAGCCTGAAGTAAATTCATGTGCCGCGTCGCCGTTCCCCTAAACTCATGGATCACAATGTCATCAGCACGGTTCATCGGGCAGCCCATACCTCGCAATTGCGGTCGTTCAATGTTGGATGTCCACAGCTTTAACCGAGACCAATCAGGCCTCAAATATTTGCCAAAATATTCTACCTATCTAACGTTTAATGCGATTCCGCTAGTTTACTAAGCCCATTTTCTTTACCGCGGTACAAGCTCGGAGCAATGAATAAGCGGGAGCTCGACCACGCTGTAATAATGCTAATTCCAAGCACCGGTAATCGCGGAGTGCTAGTATTGCTGTAATTTTTCCATGCAACTTGGCACACGCTTACGATGTATACGAAGCGAGTGCACAAGGTAGCTAGGTATATACCTACTAACGTTTCTCATTTATGACCGAGCTGGAGTCGCGTCTAGTGGAGATGGAGTGAAAATCATGATCCGTATTTTGCGCGTCATGATACTTAAACTTTTTGTTTTATTTCTTTGGAACTCTAATTGTAACATAGCTGTGTGATTGCTTATTGTTAGGTGACTATCGTGAACACGGAATCGTGATAAAATATTATTTCCGCATGCGGTTTTCTCAATTCTTGAAATTCTTCGCTCACACTTTTTACCCAATAATTTTAGCGAAGAACTGAGTGAAAATTAACGATACAGTCAGAGTCAAACTACCCCTGGAGCTCTAATCTATACGAACCAATAATTCGCGAATGGGGACAAAAATACCGGCCACCTCTCCAGACGGAATTACGTTTTCGCGGACAGCAAAGGGGGCAAGAAAAGAGCCAATTTAAAAGATAATACGGAAGAGGAAGTGGAAATGGAAGCGGAAGACGGTCAAGCAAGCAGCTTTGGTATTTTATACAGGAACTGAAGAATTGTCGTGACTTTGTGCAGCCCTCTCAAGATATTCCCTGAAAATCCGTAGCTGTAGGTAGACATCAACAACTGGATTGATAAAAGGAGATCTTGGGCTTTGATATAAAGCTCTAATTAATTAGCTAGAATCGATACCTTCTTCATTAAGCAACCGAATCAACGTGAATAGTAGAAAAAAGTCGTATCGTATATTCGAGGATAAATATCTATGTGAGTGTGTGAGGGTTAAATGTATGTCTGCTGATTGTATAACACGAGAAGTGTTTGTAACGAACTACGAGCAAATTGTAAATTGTAGTCAAGATACGTTATCTGTAATAACGGATAATTGCAATAGGTACTGAATGGCGCTTCACGCCATGTGCTAGTTATATATGTGGAGCTGAATAGATACGGACGTGCTTCTGCCAGTCGTTATTTATCTATCTACGAGTCTATTTTACCCTCTGACTTACGTTGCCTCTAGCCCTATGGCCTCTGCAATGCCCCGCTATCCCCACGATTCCTTTAGGTAAGCTAATTGCGCTGAGTTACCTACCTCGTTATTAATTGCAATTCATAACGAACTAACTTCATTGTTTGCAATAACAAACGACTACCCAGGGCTGGTGCAGTCCTAATAAGAACAGGCCGTTACTACTGTTGTACAAATAAACCGAAATTTAATTTACGCCTTGGAAAATTATCTACTTACTAACAGCACGACTACCAGGGAAACAGCTAATGTAAATAACGGATTTTCCCAACTCTACTATACGAACATCTCTTGAAATTTCATTTCTCGAGCTAAAACACGTATACCTATACTCATACGGTCAGCGTGGAGTATAAAAGCTCCCTTTAAAACGTGCCACAGGTGACACGGGTGCCTGACGGCTGACATTAACAAGCACTTTAAATCATTCGAATTTGCCATTACGCGACTACTTTACAACCGAAAAAAGTCTAATCGAATTAGCCGAGATCAACATCAACAGATTATAGCTAAACTTCAATTTTGTACAAATAATCGATCCGGTTATCCAATTCTACGATATACTTAACTCTTTTAACGATTTTAATACCGAGGAGTACACTGCAACGATCTACAGAATTCTTGTTTTTTTTTATTTTTTTTTTTCCATTTGGATAATATCGCGGATTCGAATTCGATTTTATTCGATTCGAGAATTTCCTGCGTCTCAACTCGAGGTCAATAATTGAGAGAGCATCTCTTTTGTCCGTAATAAGATTGGACGCCCCTTCATAACTGACATCTAAAGAAATTACTGTTCTCCTGACGTTTTCTCATTCGCCAATTCTCGACAAGAGTCAAAGTTGATGCGGGTCCCCCCGAGGGAAAAGAATCTTAAAGTGATCTTCTATTCACTTCTCGAAGTGCTCATATTGCAAGGTTTGGTACAAACCGTTGCGGACGTATCGGAACGAGCTCTAAGACGATAAATCATTATTATAAAAAAATTTCACTTGAAGAAAATTTACCCAAATTGCATGTGGCAGCGTGTCAAAACTTTAATATTTTTAAAAACGAGAATCATGGTATATGTTTCGGAAGCACCATCTTGCCTCTGATAAAATAATCCCCGTCTCTTTCCCTAGCTGTTCAATGATCTTAGCTTGGATCGAGTTTATTGAACGCGCCGGAGAATACGCTTCCCATAATTTAAGCTATACATAAAACTTTCATCCTCGTATAAAATTATCAGGATCTCAGTACCGGCAAACTCGTGATATAATTATCCAGCCCCTCGTCTTGCACAGATTTTGCGAACTCCATTTCATATAAATTTCAAGCAATTCTACGACTCGTCAGATTGACAGATATGATCCAGTTTTACCACAAATCTATTATACAATTCATTATTCGTGAGAAGTGAAATTTTATTCATAATAAATGCCTCGATAGCAATGATAAATTATTAGCTTTTCATATTTATTTGAAGCAAGTTAAATTAGAGCAGTTTCCCCGAATGCAGAATTTTTCGATCCGCATTAATCTATGGGAATATCTTCGATCGAATTCATTTTGCAACTCTAATTGTCCTCGGAAATGTCAGTTACTCGTATGGTATAATAATTAAACTGAGCTCTGGTTTTGGCAACAATTGTGTGACACTTGGGCTGCATACTCGAGGCGTTCTAACTGGAAATTCCAGTAGCAGCGCCTGTTTAACGCAGCACTTTCACAGGTAAGCAATGCGCAACGGCTAGACATAGCTGACGGTCCGAAATACCCAGAACGCTTTGAAACAGTACCAAACTCCGCATATGGGGCTATAAAATATCTCCACATATGTATAATACGTTCATACATACCTCGTATAGCTACTGTTAATCCCTGTACCAGACACATACGTATTACGACTATTAATTATTGCCCAAAACTAGCAAAAAGAGTATTGTCTACAATGAAAGAGGAGATTCTCACCTCGCCGCACAATTAGTCTTTACAAAGCTCGGGATGATACGATTAATGACACCATCAGCGTTGGACTGCAGTACAATAATATATGATTTTACACCGATATCCATACATCTCAACTTTGCACGCTATCCGATGATTAAGATAGGAAATTGGGGCTTGCCACCTCATCCAACAATGGCTAATGACATAAAGAATAGGTAGTTGTACATATCTATACGTCTGAAGGACCTGTGTGTGCGGTTTGCTGGAGGATTATCATCTACGTGTGTGTGCTTCGCGTTTCTTTTTGTTTTTTCTATTATTCTCCATTCTATTTTTGGTATGTCGCGTGATTTGTTGGTCCGTGGTGGCCAATAGGTGGATTAACCACCTCTGGTGAAAAGTAAAGACAGGAATAACTAGAATAGTTGAAATAGCTGTGGTGGAAGACCGAAAAACTGATAAAGAAATCTATGAGACTGTGATGAGCAATTTCCACAACTTGAGAATTAATGCTTTGGCGAAAACGAAGGGAGAATTATTTTGTGATATCGGTAACGGATAAAGTAATGAAAAGTCCACGTGTGCACGATTTGAGAATGCTCTGGAAAATTGATATGTAATGCGGTTTACAACCGCCATCAAATATTTGTGTTAAAATTAGGGAAATTTTGCAGAGTGATTAATGCTTACCGATCAAATTTGTATCGTGATTTTGTGAACAATTTCATATCGTGTGTGGATGAGAGTTGTTTTAATTTTATAATTATACTCAACGTTATTCAGATTGAACATCAAATGAAACGAGCTTCTCGTTGTGTGGGTTATGAGAATTATCATGATTTGAAAATTTCAGGTAAATTGATATTGATTTGAAATATTGCTGTACCCATATAGTGCTTCTGTAACCGTAGTAATATGGTACTGCAGATACGTGTTCGGAATCGTTACAAGCCGAGCACTCATTGATGAAATGAAAATCACGTGATCGTTGTAATTAATTCAATGAAATACGAGTTAGTGAATTTTTTGCGGTTTATTCTTTTTTTCTTTTATTTGAATTTTTTTTTTTTTTTTACCAAATTCATTTTTTTGTGGATATAAAACGTGCCGACCCCACTTGTGAAACAGATCTCGAAGTAAAATACAAAATCCAGCCCCAAGCGTACTCTTTTATAATGCTTTCATTGTTTTATACTGGAATTCCCTGAAGCGTCAACAAATCCGTAAGCAAACGCTGGTCGTCCACCCTAGTACCAAACCCGTAGCGAAAATGTCAAATTATAAACCCCCGCGTTTAATTTTCATTCAATTATTCGTTATCTTTATTCATGTACCTCTTACTTATGCAAATGTGTTTGTTGTACTCGCGGTAGATACACTAATTATATCGAACAGTTTATTTTTTTCTTTATTTTCAGAAAATCTTGCCGAACACGTATATATACCCTCGTTCATTCATTCACGAACCTATATCTTCCTTCTTGAGAAGTAGGTACTGTGTGAAAACGGACTGGGATGATACTAGTAATGTCACATCTTGACTTTCCCATTTGAAAAATTTACTCGCGAAATTAAAAAGGTGAATTCTTAAGGTATATCATCGAATTAATAATCCGCAATTTTTTTACCTCGTGTATAGTTACGTAAAGAAAAGGAATTGCAAACGCATGCAAAGTGGCCCAAGCATCCCCATGGGTGAAATACTTGGTCTACTGTTTGAAATAGAAATGAGATACTCCCTCCATGTGGAATAAAATTTAAGCATCGTACGTAGGTATTACGTTTCGTATAAAATGAAATTTAAATTATTTCTACTAAAAGATACATGTATAGTATTTTGACAAGCGAATGGTGGCATTTAACAGTAAAATCACAGTACGTCGTTACTTTATACTGCCATACTGTACCATCGCACGGTCCTGGATTCAAATTTTACCATAAACTCAAGATCAGTTTTCTTATCTCGATGAAATGAGGAGAATTTTTTAATATAACAAAAATGTAGTACCTATCTCGTTAATTGAACCCAAGTATGTCGTTGAAACATTAAATTGAGTGCAAACATCATATTCTTATGGCTGAGGGTTTGATCACAGGTGAAATTCGTTATCCTGAAGAGGTAATTCAGTTTTTCAACCCTCACTCGACGAGAATATCGCAATTGAAAAGACTGTACGTTTAATAATATGGTTTAAGAAAGTACACAGTACGCGTTATTCGAGTAGAGGTAGAATTGCAAATGAATAAGAAATAGTACCATGGACCAAGCATCCTCCCTGCGGACGGGTATCCTATTTTTCTTCCATACAGACATGCACACCTACGTGTATTCGTAAGCGTTGCGAATGAAATTCGCTCCTTACACATAAATTATAAGTTTAAACTGTAAAAGCTGTTATTAAAATAACAGGTTTAATGGTATCTCATACATCGTTAATTAACGACAATGTGTTACGCCTGGGTCCATCCTCACCGGATTTCAAAGAGAACCGCGTGTTGATAATTCATCAATCCGGTATGTACTATACCGGTCATTCGTGAGGCAAGCTTTCGATATTTTAGTAGGGTTTTGGGTATATACATACATAAACTATCATGACCTATATGAACAATTGGCCTCGCAATTGGCTTTAAGCTCTGTAAATTGATAAGTATAGAATTCACGTGACAAAAATTGTTCCGTAATTGTTCCGAAATGATTTTGTGCATTTTCAAAAGTTAGTAGAATCGGACAAACTTTCTCCTTTCGTTTGCATTGCGTGTAATTATTTGCTTGAATGATTACACCGGTGTTAATTTTACACGGCGAAACGATCTTGTATCCGAAATTTTGTTTTCATCAGTTTTTAGGTAATAGGAGATCAATTACGCGCCTGCACTATCCCCTGTATACATGGACGTATGAATTAATTTTCGATCTATGCTTACGCATTTAATATCCTTCCTTCTCGATTATATCCATCAACCTTTGTGTAAAGTTATTAACGACGTTCTGCAATACTTATTTATGGTAGTTATTAAACGAGGCAAGTCACGCCCGACATAAAACCGTGTATGCATTATTGTGGCATAAGAACAACTGGGACAATCGTCAATGCTGTTATGATCGGTGATCTTTCAGAGAAACTATTCAACTGCGTGGGCGAATGTCGTACGAATGCAGCTATGAAAAATATTTTCTTAAATAGAGTAAACGTCCCATGTTGGAAATTTTGGCTTTACCGATTTTTTGAGAATCCATTTTCTCTTATCAGGTTATACTCCAGAATCTTCGACAGATTTTATTGCACATCGAAGATTAGGTTTGAAAAATGATTATTTCAGTAAATTTCGTAACCTCTAAAGAGGATATAGCCGTAACGGTATAGGTAGAAGAAAAAATACCACCCTGATGATTGATAAGTACCCTTAATCGTGTCACAGAATCCCCAGTTGGTTACCCAGGCAGAATTTAAAAACGACCGTACAGAAAATATTGTTCAAGCAAATCTGAATTCTTTTTTTTTTTTTTATTATTATATATGTAATATCGCTATAGCTGTCCGTGCGATTTGTCATTCAAATGGTCTGACTTTTTGGGTACTTTACCTTAAGCCACCTTTGATCGATTGAAATTTCACCCTACAGTCTTATCTATTGAAGATTACTACTACTGCCGTAGTGAGGACTAATCGCTACACCGAATTCAGGGAATTAAAAAGCCTCACCCTTAACTAATAAAGCGTTATTTAATAACCTTTAGCAGCTCTAATCATCTAAACTGCCGACCTGATAATTGAACTAACGGAAAGTCTCACCCATTACAAAAGTTACCCGACGATCATTCGTTTTGTTGAAGAAAAATTCAAGCTTAGATATAATTCGACGAGCTCGATAAATTCACTCTACTTCGAGTGTAGAAGATAATTGGCTCAATTTATTTCGATGAGTATTTAGCTTTATGTGAGATTAATCTCGACGAGATATTATGATGATACGATTGAACGTTAGGCAAACGTGTATTTTTAAGATCTGAATTGATTGTGAAAAGAAATTTGGAATTATTGTGAAAGGGTGAAAATCTTAGCAGCCCTTGGTCGATGTAGAGAATCCTGTTTGAATGCAAACCGACTATGATGCTGGGATAATAATTGAACCGTGCAGCGGTAAAGGAAGCCGGACTAAGCCAATTTACCCTCAGATGAAAGGCTCTGGGTTGAAATTAACTTTACCCGGGTGACGTAAAACTAACCCTTATTAGATGCGGAACGTTAGGGTGCCAATTGTACCGAGGTTTCGTCTCGGTAAGGTTCAATCGTCTCGGGCTTGTTTTCCCTCGGTGTATTTCACGCAGCCCGAATCTATTATCCAACAATTTAAAACGCGTTCAAACTCAGAATTCAAGGAACCTTTCACGCATCCCGTACTACTACAAGATAAACTATGCGAAAGGGGAAAATTCCTCCTCTTCTCATGCCCTCGTACCAAGTAGGTAATAAGTCAGGATCGTGTGTTGGCGTAACAATGTTTGCTTGCATGCGATTTGCAATCCTCGTAAACTACATAAATTTCCAACTATATTTAGAAAATGACGCTAACATCTGCATCATAATTACGTGTTACACAGATCACATCATAGAATATCTGCGCAAATACTTTCGAGATATAGGTCAGATTTTAATCACGTATTCTAACGCTATAATATTTCTTCTATACGATTGAAATATATTCATTTTATCAATATATTTACCAGAAACAAAATCATATTCAAATTACATAGAATATTACCGACCGTTTTTTTCCGTATTTTAGAAAAAAAAAAAAAACATTTTATCAATAATTTTATCTTTGCTCTACCAGCAAATTATTCGCCGTTAAGATTAAGGAACCAGTTCTGTATGATCCAATTTTGAGATAAAAATCTATCGTTTGAGTAATTCGTGATATAATTGAGTGGTAATTAAAGCTATGCCGAGTACCTTATACCCTTATTCCGGTTTTGCGAGATCTAATTTTGGTTGAAAAGATTTCGTTTAAGATAAGTCAAAAGGCTGCCAATGTAAAATACACTTTTTTCATTTAAAACTTTTCCCTTTTCTTATCTCGGGAGTATTTAAGTTTTCATTATAATTGCCCGGAGCTTCGTGCAGTACTACCATGATTTTATACTACATATACCTACGCAACGTCCCACTTGATGTTAAGTCAAGTAAAGTAGCTAATTACTGCTATACTGACGAATACCAAAAACAGGAGCGTACGCTGTAGAGTGTATTCAAAAAATAGTCCATGTCATATATTACGTGAAATGAATTTCTACCCTGGGCCAAAAATTTTCGTAACAAATATCGAACGGCAAATTTTTCAAATAATATGAGTCTATTACTGGTCGAGTGAATTCGAATAAACGTAAAATTACCACAAGCACACGTCCCTGGCTCTCAAGTGCCATTATTCCAAAAGTTTTGAACGTTTAATAGCTTTTAGGAAGGCGCACAGGGCGCGACCAAAAAGTCGTTACAACTTTTGGCTGGCACAAGAGGGGGCATTCTGGGCCGGCGACTGTCCTTGACAATTACAACGTCCAATTTATATTTTAAAATATATCACGTGGAGCTCTGTTTCAATTTATAACTCGGTCGTTCGAATGAGGTATATACGCCGTTGTACTTTTACCCAATCGATTTCGCTGACCAACGTAGATATCTTTGAATCGTAGATTCCGAGTGCCACGTATATTTCTGTCTCGAAACGATTCGAATAAAACCGGAAGTGGTATTGCCGATATCGTCAATCTTTGAAGATCTCGAGTTGGATCGGGTGAATGGCTGAAAAGATGTCTTAGGGGAGGAATAGCTATAATCTACATATACCTACCCCCCCCCCCCCCGCCCCACGTAATATTGCTTCACGATTTTCCGGATTTATATTTCTCAATTTTCGTTCGAAATTGCAGAATTTAATTCAAGACGTGATTCTGGGTCTTTTCATTTGCCTATAAGGGGGTCCTTCCCGGGCAGCATGTGCGTCTATATGTGTGTTCTGTTAAATATCTTCTACTAGCACTATAAATCTTTCGATAGTTGCCAGCTATACTACAGAGGAATAGTGGTACCGCTCTTAAAATCTTTGAATAATAAATAAATAAATATACATAACATATATTCCGGCAAAGAGTTTCAACCCCCGTTTCCAGGAATCAATGAAGAAAAAAAGAAATTATATCAAGCTGTTCGTTGGCTTCATATAAATATTAATCCAGAGTTATGTGGCAGGGTAATTAATAGATCAAAAACAGTAGTGATATGGTTTTTGAAAATCGACAAATTTTATGCTGGAAAGAACTTTATTTACAATTTTCGTAGGTTCATTGAATTATTGAATATTATTAAACATTCTTCAACGATATACGTTCTGAAAAAATAAAAATAAAAATTAGAGGAAAAAAAAAACAAATAATTGCTTCCAGTTGATGAACTAAACAATGAAAACTGGATATTGTGAAATAAAAATAATTGTAAACGAGCTGCAGTTGGTTATTAAATCTGCTGGATGAACCGAATAGAGTTCGAAGCTTTGAGTTTGAAAAAGAAAAAATGAAAAAATAATAATAATTCGTACGTAGTGAAAAATTTTGCATCTATATTGTGCACGCATGAGAAATCAAACATTTTGAATTTGTAGCTTTAATTATAAACCCAAGCTGTACAACGTTAGCGAAATAACATAAATCGAACCTGCTAATTAATTCCGGCTTTGGCAAATAACAGGTAAAAAAATATTTCTGATCTAGTAGAGCGTGTCTGACAAAATCGGTCCCTTTGCTTTGGCATTCGATTTCTCGTTTCCTTGCTAATTAAATTCTCGGCTTTTATTGAATATGCGTTCGTATATCATTTCTGAAAATATTTGTTCGCCATTGGTTCAGAAAAATCTGAACCGTGATATTAAATTTGACCTAATAAAATAGAAAACCTTGTTTTCCAGCTTGTTTAGCGTAGTTTCCTACGTCGATTGAAAAATAATAAAATATATGAACTCTTTGTACTGTAAGATATTATATATGTTCTTATATAATATATCCATCCATCCACATACGCATCGAATCTGAAACGCTAAGAGTAAAGTGGTGGCAGCCAATAAGTCGCCTTTGTCGGATCTTCCGGTCGGACGAGCCTTAGCTTCCGGTTGGCCGAGCGTGGAAAGTATGGAATACTCAATCCAGTACACCCAATATGACCCATCCAGTAGCCCAGGAAACCTGCTTTGCTATTCGAGCCACGAAATTTTCTGTAGCAAGAGATTGTGTGCCGAATCCATCGTGTATTGTCCACGCTTCTTTCGTCCTTTAGATATATGGTAGGTACTATCTCCGCGTGGAGTTTGTCGGTAGTAGGAAACTCCAAGCACGGGACATGGAACTTTGCGAAACACTCTGATCTCTACTCTGTTGTTTTTTTTTTTTTTTTCCCCTTCCTCTGCGTCTTTCTCTTGCTTCTTTTCGTTTATTTGAAACCTTTTTTCTCGGCTAGTTACAGACATATGTGTACATTTTCCTTTCTTTCATACTCGCACAAGCAACGTGCTATATTGTGTATGTACCATTTGTAATTTATCATACTTTCCGTCAGTGTGTGGAAAGATTAGAAAATCTTTGTTTTTAGTTATTGGCTAAGTGGCAATTGCAATTATACCTATGTTAATGTCGTTGAATTTGCAAGAGTTAAGCAGACCCGACATGCTTTGAGAACGGTGGAACAGATTAACCTCTAGGCAGCGCCATTTTGTCAGTAAAAGTATAATAAATAAACACTTTCAACTAGCCTAAACACTGAATGTTTCATTTCGGAATTACAGCCCGTCAAAATCCATGAAAAATGTCCGACGTTAAAAGAGGCCAACTCACGTAAGAGAAGGTTCCTAACCCGGATTTGATTGAAAGATTTTTTTAAACATAATTTTGGGTCAGAAAAGAATTATTTCCCAATTAGCTGTTTGCCTGAAAATTTAAATTTCAAAAAGATACAGAAAATTTCAATTTTCTGGTTCAAAAACTTGGACGCCCTGTATCTCTGGGTTTACTGAACGTGACGTAACGAGGGTATCCGGGACAGGGAATCACTGATACGTAAAGCGCTTTAAATTGATATAATAATGATCATTATAATTTTTTTCCAATTATCTTCAAATCGGATGAATTTATAAAATACCTTCCCTATGCTGCAGCGAAATTCGATATCTTCCGTTTCGTTCTCCGTTCAGTCATGGTAGACTTTTGAAATGGAGAATTTTAAAAATGTATAACTTTCGAAAACCTCAATTTTCAGAAAAACGGTTTGGGGATTCGTATTTTACAACTGGAGACTATACTTTAAGAAAATATTTTCCAACTTATTGGATTGAGAGGCCGAAGACCTTCCCTTAACAGATACATCCCATTGAAATTCAAATTTATCATAACACTTGGTGTCAAAAACTACATTAATATCTGATAGGCGAGTCGTATGCATAAACGATAATGTATATATAATTTTTGATAAAAAACATAGTAGGACTATCTCGGAGGTTCTTTTCTCGATTTTATATGAATACAAAATTCTTGATCCTTGGCAAGAAGAACAAATGAAATTGCATAATGGTTATAATATTACTGGCCAGCAGTAACGGGGCATTGGATATCTAGATGATATTTACGATAGGCCGTCGCAAGACTGCGTTATTATTCCATGCATTTAAATGCAGAAACCAAGCGCTGGATAACTCCGAATAATCCGTAATTTTCCCCGCTTGGCTGCGTTAAGATTTCCCAACGGCAGGGGCTTCCCCGGCTTAATTTTAACACTCCTGGGAATGATACCATGTGTCGCGTTATATTTCACCTTTACCCACTAGTGACTAGGCTATATCTACCTGAGAGCCGTAACGCTTCAGCTGCATTGCCACTCCAGACTTTCCTCTGCCTTTCTTCCCCTAACCCCTCATCCCTCATCCCTCGTCCCTCGTCCCTCGTCCCTCTTGCCTCTTGCCTCTTCCCTTTTTCCTTATTCCTCTTCCCAGTTTCACACTGTATGAGTTGCCATATAGTTGCCCGGAAGCTTGGAGATAAAAATATTTAATATTTCCTCGCAGTTACCACCTTATATACTTATACCTCTCTGTATATACACAATTTTGTGGAAACTGCAAGGTTCTCAGAAACTACGGTGTGAAAACTTCAAAGTATCAGAAGTTGAGTGGCGGAAAAGGAGCTTACACTTACTCACAAGTGCTGTTACATCGCGATACATAAGAGGGTTGAAAACTGATATATTTATAGATCGAGGCTTTCCTTCATGCACCAAGAAAACCGCCATTTTCCGAGTGTTGTCTCACTTTCACATTGTCTAATTATCTGCCTCCAAGGCACGATATCTCTAATTAATTGCTTCACGGAACCTTTTCCCGGACCCTTTACTACAAAGGGAAAATATACCCAGAGTAAGTTGTTCTCCTCTCCTCTTGTCACGCAGCTCAACGCTCTTGAGATGAACCCGGACGAACTTAATTCCTTGTCAACGTGAGAGTGTCGAAATACTTGTCAGCCAACGGCGGCCACGTAGCAATTAATCCTCAAATTCAAAGTATAAGTGCACAAGCCTTCAGCCTCGAGCAAACCTTGTAAGAATTTTCGAATATTACCCATAAATTAGGGTGAAATGAAATGGGGCTTTTTCAAAAAAAGTTTACTTCCATCTCACTGGGTTAACCCTCGAATACATTTTTTAGCTGTATAATCAGATAATGAACCACGAAGACCGTAGAGAAACGGAATAGCAGGTGAAATGATATTCGAAGAAGCTCTGATTTTTTGAGTCTTTTTTTTTTTGTATCTTTTTTTTAATTTATCTTTAGTCACCCAGTTGACAAGTGGATCGCGTTATTTTCTAACGTGATGCATAGCGATGATATAATAGGATGGGATATATTTAAGATTTGGCAGTAGGCAAAATGACATTGGCAACCGCATTTCGCGAGCGCAAGTCGTATGGCTTTTACAGGACTCGGGAGGCCCGGAGAAACGCAATACGGTTCTCTGTCGCTTTTATTCTCGAGATAAAGAGAGAGTAAGAGTTTTAGTTCTGGTGACGATTTTCATCGGATATATACTCGAACGAAATGAGAAATTGGGGCAGGGAGTTCCCAGTAACAACGGTAACCACGCGGTGTTACCTCGGTACCTATCGGCGACTATTCTTAGGTCCAATGCCCGCGGGCTCCTCCTAGGAGGTTCAACGTGAATTCCAAGTACGAGAAATTTCATTTCAACATTACAATTGTTCGACGTAAGACTCACTCGCCGTATATATAGAAGCATGGATATATATTCTTTGTTCTATAAAACCCAACTGCGACAAAGTTTTCGCCAATTTCGCAGCGGCTCGCTAAGAGAGAACCCGTTGATTCCAGACCACGCGTAAAAGTTTGACTAATTGCTGTAAGTACAATTACTAGAATTAGCGGCAATTAGCAGGGGTTAATTCGCAAGCTGTTACGTGTAATTGGCGAACATTAGTGGGTCAGTGCTAAGACGTTATGGAGGAAATTTGAATATTGGATTGTCCCACCACTTTTGCACTAAACTCAAACCCTGGGCGGACCGAGAAGCAATAAGTGACGAATTATCGCCCCAATACTCAAAAACTTATTTCTATTAGTAGAGACAGGAATTATACAGACAATCTACACTAGTCAAGTCTGAAAATCAAAAATCTATCTTCAACCGACTTATCCGACGGATAGACGAAATCAACGTGTCAAAAATTGATCCACTATCAACAGACTTCGACTTAACGTCGTTTTGCTGAATTCCCAGTTCCAATATTTACGCTAGACGAGGTCTCTTTCATCTTCGAAACTTTTTGAGCTTATTTTGTTTCCCGGGTATCATCTTTTGTCCAACATTGCGAAATTCGTCTATCTGTTTCTACGATCATGAGGTAAGCTTCCAGCTACGCTGTTGCAAGCTATGCGGGACTGACACGATGGATTTATTGCATAGCTGAGACGTGAGCCCGCTAACCGAACGCTTCCGTAGCTAACACTTCGGATTTGAAAGGAGGTTTATTTGAGAAGTGATTTCAGCCGCTGCTCGGAACCAAGATTGATTTACTCCGTCAGCGAAAAGTTATTTACTGTGGCAAACCAGGATCAGCTTTGTACTTGTCTCCTATTATCGCCCTTCCGAATGGAGCTGCAATTTAATATCGAAATTTTTGTGAAAAACGAGGGAAAAAATTGACTCATTTCTACGTGATAAATCGAATCTCAAAACCACATTAATAAATAACTTTAGAAAACTTATTTGCAAAGTGGCACGTGGTGCAAAAACACACAAAGCAAAGCTTATAAATAATAACGAAGAAATGATAATTACAGAAATGATAATCGACCGCAAAATAACGGAGAGAAATTACAAGATTTATTTTTAGTTGCATACTTGGTTGCTCGCAGGACCCTGATCACCAGTGTAAAGTGGTGTAAATTGGTCGAAAAGATATAACGATATATCTCACTTACACTGGAAATACTCATAATACAGTAATCAGCCGATGACATCGCATCTTCTGCCAACAACTTTTAACCGGTTCTCCCACGCGTAATAAGAGATGACGTGTCCTCCAGATACGAAATGAAACATCATTCTCATAGGAGAATTAATTTAACGCGATCACTCAATTTTGATTTTGAATCCCTCCAGAGGGTGAAATGAGCTGATTATCCAACAATCGTGAAAACTTTTGGATTCATTTCTGAAAACGTTGAGAATGTCTACTTCTCACCCCGTAAAATATTAGAGTTATAAAATATTCAACTCATTACACTTTAGATGGGCGTTTCGATTTTATCTCGCCATTTTTTCAGTCATACTTTCCCTCACTTCACCCTGTGCTTCATTCCAGATAAAAATTACCCAGCGTCCAGTTTTACCATTCATAGAAAAACTTGACCTTTCACTAGCCAATTTTGTCTCGTCATGAACCCCGAGCAAGGAAGAATTGTTATTGATTACTGAATATTTATCTATATCACGGATTAATCCTCCCATGCGAGGAGTGCAGTGTAAAAATGCATTCAATGGCGATGAAAGGATGTGCTAACCTGTTCACAATACTGTATAAGCCTAGGCATAAGCCGTACACTGAACACGATTTAACGTTCATATATACGTTCAGGCTGATAAAAAAGCTTTGATAGAGAAGCGAAAGCGTATGATATCGGATATTCGTTTATGAAATTTTAATCTGTGCGTGATTTCTACTAAATTTAAATCAGCGTTACGGATTACCATCATTCAACAAACTCCGATTTTCGTGAACAAACTCCCCAATTCGCAAACCAGAAGACGGTTTTGGTTTTTAAATATTTTTATTTCATTTTCCATTTTTCGTGAAACATAACTGACGTCATATTACAGCAGAAAAAAGCTCATAACTTAAAGATATCGCAATTCTTAATGAAACATCATTAGCGTTTGGTAGTTGAATTCAATTTTTTCTAAGTCTCAGGTCTTGAAAAAATGAAACATCATTTCTATCCAAGAGAAATCATCGCAATAATCTTCATCGGTATCAATTTAAACCAATTTGGCAAGTTTCTTTCCAACAAGCAGCGTCCAAATTGCTCCGAGAGGGAACGGTCATATTGCGAAAATAGTATTCTTCATAAGTGATGAAGTAGAATTAATCAATTACCTACCTACCTACCTAACTCGTAGCACAGGAATTATCGTCAAAGGCTTTTGCGCATAACGAACTAGCTGATCGCGTAGCGTTAATTCCATTTGAGAATCTACACACCAGACACGACGTGGTTGAATACATCTCACCAACATATCAACGCCAACTCCAAGCTTCTAGTATCTACTATGTACTAAATTAAACTTTCCACCAAGTTTCGTCTCAATGTGCTATTGCCGTGTTCAACGGACATTCGTCGGTATCTATTGCCAGACTACGGCTGTGGACAAGGAAGCTGGACCCACCACCAATCCACCTACAAACTTACCAGTCTCTATTTCTCCGCCCAATAGTTACTTGCTCTCTTACCATAGTTCATCAAAAAGTTTGCTACAATTTGAATACCAATTTCTGCCTAAGTTACAGCTGATTGCGTCTATTATACGTTCCGGATGGTGGTCGAATATATTGTTATACAGATCGTTATGAGCCACCTTCACGAAACGGTGATAGGTATAGACGTGCTAATGATTACTACTTTAGAATTGTATAATTAGTCGAAACTTATTGGATAGTAAGAATGAAGGTACGTACTGTGAATATATAGGAAGATGAAAAGTATGAGAAATATTTTGCCACAGACTGTAGGTCCGAGTTTGAGCGTTGAAACAGTGGGTTTGTTAATTGGAGTACGCTGCAGGGTGCCATAACTGTCTGAAGAACCGTGAACCGCTTCTTTGAGTGTCAACGTCACTGTAGTCAGACTGTGGTGCAATTAATTCCTGCAATTAGCTGTTATGAAAAGACAATATTTGCCAGAAAAGTAAGAAAGGGCGGAAGGAAGGGGGGAATGTGTTACGTGTGGGTGTAGGAAAATGATGTCGAATAAATCAATCTAAATAGTATAATATGACGTTTTGTGCGAAAACTATGCACGTTGAGGTGAATATATTCCTTGGGTATTATTCCGGTTGCTTGAAACGTAGTTTAAGCCATGCTGTAGCATAACGTTTTAGCAACGTAGAAGCGCAAAACGGTCATTTCAGCAAACAGGCTTAATACTCCCAACAAAGTCAGACAGGTGTTCCGTGTCTCAGGGTACGCTCATTATTCAAATGAGAGATTAAGCACGACTCAACTTTGGCTTTAACCTCATCCCCTACCTCATCCTCACCACCGCCTATTCACCCTCTCGTCGTTCCCCGTTGCAAAGGACACAAGGCTTCGGGTTTACAGTCTTGGGGGCAAGTTTAATAACGTCATCCATCCGTCACGAAATCATTAATATCAACTTACGTTTCGCATTTGAATTACAAAGCGTTACATTTCCGAACTATGCGGATGTAGGTATAGTGGCCCGCAACGAACCCACGCTCAGGTTGAACAAATAAGCCTTGAATTCAATCCTCATATCTCGCTACCAGCTGAGCTTATTTCATCTTCCCTTAGGGCTTACCAGAAGATCCTTGTCAAGTACGAGAGATCCACATACATTAACCATGAATATACTTTCAAATATTAAATAACGATATTTATTCCTCTGCTTTATTTGCATTCATTTTTTTACTAGTAACAGTGATAAAGGTAGGTATAATATAATAGTGATCTAGTTAAATGAGGTGTACGTGAATCTGGGTCAGTACTTTCATCGAATTACTTGTCGGTGTTAATTAAAGTTGTGACCCAAAGTATAAGTACACGTGTGCAAAGTTCTCTGTACTTTACCTGGTTCCTTTTGCTTTTCCCTTTTTTCCTCTTCTTCT
The DNA here is from genome assembly GCA_963978835.1 of Tenthredo scrophulariae. Taxonomy (NCBI): domain Eukaryota; kingdom Metazoa; phylum Arthropoda; class Insecta; order Hymenoptera; family Tenthredinidae; genus Tenthredo; species Tenthredo scrophulariae. The sequence goes on from OZ022228.1 coordinate 18,913,021, forward strand.
TGTTTTCTTTCTCGAAGGAGCTGTTGTGCAGTTAGGGAGACGGTTACGCAACCTCTGTATAAACGTAGTGATCGATCGATGTTGGAACAAAGTATGGATACTTGCGATCATATAACTAGCATCTAACTTATGCAGGGAGAATTATACGGTAGATGTAATGTCTGCAGATATACCTAGCGTTGGCATAATGTTTTTCAATCAAACAACCTTCAGTCGCTGGGTCCAATCATCCGTCATTTTCAAGTTATAAATATAATCGAAGTAATCGATACACCAAGTTACGTAATTCAGTAGGTACTTCCGTTCACGGTAGTCTCGAGCTAACATATATCCAATATAGTCCAGACAACAGCAGTTCGCAAGCACCCTTGCGACATTTGCCCTTAACGACTGCTATCACTGCTATCTTGGTACTAACACATCTTAACACACGATGGCCTGGAAATGTTATAAATAACGTGAAACGGCTGTTGGCCGGATAAATACCCAGAAGACTATGTCGAAAACTATTATATGTATACCCAAGGTAACGCCATACTTTGCTGGATTTAGTATACCTATAAGCACAAGGAAATCTGGGGGAAGATAAGCCTGTGTTCGGTCTCGTTCCTCGTTTTCACCGAAAATAAATGAACGGTAAAAGGTTTCGTATAATCTGATGGAGACTGAACTGAAATAGACGTTATCGAAAATGGACGATTACGACGATGACATTAGTTGAAATATTTTTTAATCCATATATATAATATATGGCTTAAGTCCAACGTAAAATTTTGTCATTTCTTCATAAAGTCACGTCGTGGGGTAACTAGGGTAGTCAATTATTGTCAAGGTAAATGAGGTGAGCAGAGGTAACGTATGCAGCCATCAACTCGTTTCCGTAGCAATGCGTTAACCGGAGTTGGTGTATATCAATGCCCTTTGCAGACTTGCAACGATTCCTTGCGACAATCCCCAGGGGAATTTCATATGCAACCTGAAACATAATTGTTGCTAACCACGCACGCCACCCAAAGAAAACCTCTTTGATCGTGACACAGACGGGAATCAACAAAACTCTCAAGTCCGGGCCCTGTACTTTGCCATTTCCGTTTCCCTGCAGAAGTCTTGCAGGTAACGAAGAGATGTCCCGTCTCCGGAGTCATCTTTCTAAAGTCACGTTTCTAAGGAGTCTAATGAAATAGTGCCACTGGTCGGGTGCAGGGGAACGACAAGTTGATGGAGGTACCATCCGGTGAACTAGTTGAGTTTCCTATACCCTGGTTTTCTCAGCTTTTCCAGGGCTCTTTACCTTGGCAAAGATTGTTGCGATGTAGACTCTCGCGTTTCGGGTCGAGTGCTTGTTGAAATAATTCAACCGAGTTGCAGGACTCTTTTCATACAAATATATATGTATGTATGTATGTGTGTATGCATTTTCAGCTCCTCGAGGCAGTGAAATCGTCGATGTATGTATACATATACATATATCTATACATCGACAATGCCTGCAGAGGATATTCGACAAAGAGTATTTACCTCGTTGCCAAACTGTCTTATTCTTGATCAAACTCCGTACAGATACCAATAGACTTGCTGACGGAGGAGTTATTCGTTCGTGAAATATATTTCCAATCGTGAGAACGTAAGTTTCAAACTTTTCTACGAATCAGGTATACCAGGCGCGAGAATTGAGCGTCGTGGTTCACGAGCCAAGACTTCGACCAATGCAGTGAAACTTCGCGGCTGTGTTTGCGGAATTCATGCATTCACATTTTTACAGGTCGGCAGGTATCCGATAAAATTTATCGCAGGACCAATGCTGGGTAGGAAAACTAGGAGTATTCAAGCGCCGGGCCTCACTTTGTTTATTCAGAATTGGAAATCAATTTGAAAAAAGAACCAAACCAAAGATAGCCGCCTGGCTAACTGCGTTATTCGTTGCTAAAGGCATTTCCATACATTCAAACCCTCGTGGGTATCGTACCGTAGCTTTTTCACAGCCGAGAAACTCAGCGTCTCACTGCTCTGAAATTTTCACGCCCCTTAATTACCGTCGAATCGATATAAAGCCACGATGAAAATTCATCTGGTAGTTTGTGGACCGAAATCGACCATGGAAAATTAATAACCTGGCAATCTGCAATTCTGCTTTTCTCTGATCTGACGTATTAGCCGGCCACGTGGGGCTGCAGCTTTTGAAAAGCGATAAAGATCCTCAGTTGCTGCAAGCCGAGGTCTTTCCTATTTAACGCCAGTTGCTACACGAGACCTAAGAATATATGCTGCGAGTAAATGACCTTTGGATATCTGCATCTGAGCGTAGTTTATTGTTTTAACTTTGAGCCTGGTTGCTCCATAACTCCCGGAGCGCCATGTTTGTATTAACAATTCATTAATTTTCAGCTGAGCGGCGCTGTCCTCGCTGCACGAAGACCATAACGAATTACATCTATTTAAACACCTATTTTTAGAAGTGGTACACTTCGGCCAAGTGAGACACTCCACATGCTCCGATGATTTTCAACGTATACAGTTCAACGCTCGAAAATAACTTTATCTCTGTAGACTTTTGGTCACTACCTTCCCCGATACAGGCTAAAATATCTCTCTGTATTCGTAACTGTATCCAACCACGTGAAAATCGCTTTTTCATCATCGTCACGGGGAAAAGCTCAAATCAAGTTTCCGTTCGATCGCCAGTGACGATGTGAAACTTTACCGTTCGTATATACAAATTGTTCAAATTAATTGAAATTTCAGAAACTCCATCGTTCGGGATGTCGAAATAGTATTTCCGGTATAATAACAGGGGAAAACGAATTGTCAACAAGCTGCAACTTCGTCCTCTCATACTCTGATTAATGCTTAGTAACTTATGCTATTAATTTGGACCAGCAAACCAAAATCCCAAACATCGTAATTTTTCACAATTGAAATCCGTTTCCATACTCAACCGGCCAGGAAATGTCTTCAAATTTAATTTGTTCTATAGAAATGATGATTTCTTCATTCTTGCCAGAGGCTGGCATAGTATTACACGCGTATTACATCTCGTGAAATTTCTCATTTAAGTCGCCGATTAGTAATGGCGTAAAGTCGAGTGCAAGCACGATCGTAATAGGTGCCTCGTAGGGTATAAATAAGTCTAAAATAACTTAACTTTTTGCTAACTTAGGCGTGCGAAGCACGAACCCTGTTATCTTTGAACGTGTCGACTTAGTTGGCTAACCAGCCATGTCTGCGCACATGTCTTCACGGTGCAGCATTCGCGGGAAAACTTTTCACTTTACGAGCTAGTTGTTTTTGGACTGGGAAGAAAAATAATTCTATTGCACTAGCGAGCTCGTGGCTTACCCTAAAACACTAAAGTCCGCTAAAGTTTTCTGCGGAGACAATGCGTCTTCTAGCCCCTTGATCTCAACCTTCTACTTCTGCTTTTGTTACTTTTTACTCGTTAATAATTCACCCCATCGTAAAACTATCACCGGAAAAAATAAACTTCATGTTCAATCGTCAATTATAATTCATTCCCATTAGAAGAATCATCAACTGTGTAAACTAACGAGTCGTCCCTTCAAATTCTATCGAGAACCCGTGAAAATTTAATGGTACTTTTTTATGGCCAGGTATTTCTGTTTCATTCCTTTTTTTTTTTTGTTCCTTCAATTTTTTCTTTTTTCTTTCCGTTCCAACGCAGACTAGTAACAAATATTCAAAAATATCGTATCTCCAACAGTGTTCCATTAATACCATTATTTAATGTGCAAACTGCATGAATAACTAACTCTACGGCCTGCCTCCCGTTTCACAACTCGGCGGCTCGAAAACTACATTCGCAACTGTAGTTTTTACAAAAATTAGAATCACCCGTCGAATCTATAACTCTTCCGTAAAATATTTACGCATTTTATACTTAATTAGTTATTTATACTTATAGAAAGTTCAACCTGCGCGAAGAAAAACTGATGTAGAAATCTAAATGTCTCAGGTTTTTCTTGGGGCGAAAAAAAAAAAAAAAAAAAGGTCGGTAAAATTTTTATAAATAAAAATTTCCCCGCGCTTAACGCATTATTTTAGAAACCGACGTTAGTTTGTCTTCGGGGCGCCTGCAGAGTCAGAGTTTCGGTGAACTTAGCCCATCCAACAAATTTTTCAACGCCTCTGGGCCGCGCATCGAAAATAGAAGTGTGCCACGTTGAGTACAATACATCGGTCTCTACTTAAGGCTCATTTGAGGGCTGTTAAAATGCAGTATGTCATGGTAGACCCTACGTGCGTCGTCTAGCCTTCCAGAAATAGAAGCTGCACCCTTCGACCAAAGATCCAGGCCGCTTGCTCCGGAAGATTCTTAACTCCTGAGTTTCGAACGCGCTCTATTATAAGGTGACGAGTTTTCCAAAACTTGAACTTATTTATTGTCAGATAGGTACTAAATACGGTCTGAATTCTGGTTAGTGAATAAGAAAAATGTACAGGAAACGAACCACAAGTCAGTCAGAAAACGTAGACGCGAAATAACGGACATTATAGACGGTGTGTTGCATGGAGTAATTATGCAGTCTCGTTCTAGACGGTACCTACTATGGAAGCTCTCGAGAAAAAATGACTCCAGCCTTCCGGATTTTTTTGCCTTTTCATGGAAAAAGAAACTACGCTTCGTGTCTCGGTATTCATTCATACGGCTACCACCACATTGAAAATAGACGTTATATGTAGGAGAAACCATTCTACGGATTTCATAGTCTAACGCAGTGGTTCTGTCTCCTGTTTTCCGCTTCTTCTTTCCTCAACTTCCTCTGAACTTTCGGGTTCCACAATATCGTGGCAATGTTCCAAAAATCTGACCCCTCAACTTCTATACCGACCTAGAAACGTATGAACTAAAGGGACGAACCTTACTTACTTACCCTTTTAAATCCCCTTTCCACAATCGGAAAGAGCGGAGGTGCAAGTATGCACATATCCAACGACACTAACCTGGTTAGATAGGACATGTGTGCCTCAACTAAAACGTGTTGCGTATTCCAAGTACCTAGTGTGTAGAGGAAACTAATAAGACACATACGAGACTTACGTGCAACGGTGAAACGTGTTGCGCTCAGGACTCTGTGTGAGAAGCCAATCACCTTAATGATAATTTACGATGCAGGGCATAAACGTGTCTCGAGCAGAAATTGATTTGTTTACTCTCGAGCGATCCTCACGCAATCCAGCAGCTAGCCTGGGTGGCCCCACGGTGGCCTCTGGGAGATGGAATGAACTTTTTCTACACCATCCCGCGGCTCAAATCTTCATCAACGTGGGATCGTTTCTTGCCAAGCTGACTTTCGCCAGCCCGAACTACTCTCCGCTGCATCATATCACAATCAGAATCCATGGAGTTACTTTTTCAATCTTTCTTGACCTTATATTATTCCTGTAGCGACGTTTCGTGTATGCGATTAAATCCACGGGTCAACTAATCATCGGATGTCTTTGTATACGTAAGAAGAAATTGAAGATCTATTCCTATTTAAAGGTCGTTCATCTGATTCACTCGAGCTAGTTAATTTAATTAACGATGACGCACCAACAGCAGCCCAATTGCTAAGTATAGTACGTCAGGTTGGGAGAGACTTTTAGGTTCGAAATAATTCCTAAGAGCCTTTATACCTTTATTTATAGACACGCATGCGGCAGGACTTTATAATAATTTATAAACCCAGTTTGTAGAAAAAAAAAGAGAAGAAGAAAAAGGAAAAAAAATAGAACTCCAACATTTCCCGTTGAGCATGTTCTTTATGTGGCACCATATCTTGGATAGGGGTACGCCATTCGGTTTGTAACTTACTTTTCTATCACTTTATTTATTTATTTATCTACTTTTTTTTACTTCGGTATCTGGATTTATTCGATACTTACCAAATCGAAAGTTGAGCTTCGAAAGTTTATACCTATAAGAGTCAAGGCTGATATGGTAGTACAATAAATTCAGACGATATTGCGATGGTTTTCCGAGTTTCTAACCAGTGACAAATATGCTTTCACATGCCCCGAATATCCATTTATCTATACGACCTCGTTAGTTTAAAAACAAACACGCGATAATGGATACGAAACCTTTGACCATCATCAATTTTTTCATCTATCATCTATATTTTAGGCCACATCCCATTTTATAGTCAAGCAAATACATTAAAAACAGAATAAAGCATAACGTGTCATGGATAATCGCTTATGAGCTCAAAGGCTCATAGGGGATAACTATACGACTAATTTTTTCAATGGTATAAAACAATCGCGGTAGACATTAGTTGGTTAAAGCCTTAGATAACTAGATTTTTCTTTGTTAATCAGAAAATTTTCAAACTTAAAAGTTTACGCGAACACTCTGGCCTCGTAGGCTTAATGCTATAACAGTTGGAGGTACATTCCGCGAACAAGAACGTCAAACGGTATACTGTTTCGGTGTAATTAAATTAGACCCACGGAGCAAAACTCGTCCCTAAGGCTCGTACAATTTTCGAATAATATGCTGGGAATGTGGGTAACAACAGGAAATCTTAATTTAGTTTGAGTTGTTCCAAGTTTGACATTATTATTACTTGAAACCAAGTAGCGTCGATAATATAGTACCACCGCTGTCACAAGTTACAACCCTTAACGAAACGAATAACTGCTATCTTGTCAGAGTGAAATTTTTTCCTTCCTTATATTTTCTCTTGCTTACTCTCCTCCTCGACTAGATATTCTACTTCGGTAACGATCTATTACCGCTAGATATTATTTACTGCCAACCGTCACGTACCATATAGTTATTGGATAGCTACTTCATATCTGCTTAAAATCTGAAACATTTTGCATGAAGAACCAATAATAAGGTGAAAAAAAAAAGTTGGTGTAAAGTTGTAGATGTTGGTGGTATACAGGCACCTATACCATGAAATATATTCCGCGAAATCTTGCTGCGATCGCCCACCCCAAAAGAATGACGAAAGGTTCTCAGGTGTAAAAACTTCCACATGAATAAATATGTATAATTGTTAGCCAGTACCCAGAAAAAGCTGCGTTTGAAGTTTCTGTTCGCCTGTTGAGTGAATATTGCCGATAAAATATTGAACGATACAGAGCAAAACGAAACGACTATTGAATAAAATGATCGATCCGTCGATTGCGACTCCGTCGAAACCGAACAAAAATAATGTCCGTTGTTTTAATTACTGGCTATAAGAGCGTTTCATGATAGCCAGATATAGGGGTAATCTATATACAAATCTTGTACAGTAATAGGTACAACGTATAAGCAAACGAATGCATTTAAAGGACTTCTAAATTGGCACCACGGGCATTTGGCGAAAATAAATTGGCACCAATGAATACCAATTGCCGGGTGTATTTGTACACGCGGCAAAAAAGGAACGGGGTTCGCAAGTTGCAGTCGCAAGTACTCGAAACTTCGTGTTCACTGCAGCTTCTTGAAGCGCGTTAAGCGATTCTACCTGCTTGCTTAACAGCTATACAAAGCCAATAATTTACTCCTCCCTGTTCTTGTATGCAAATAACGCGAAACATCGATACTTATCCAACTCGGAACTAATTACATTCAATTGAATTTGCTCGAATTAAATTTATTCAAACATCTAAAGCTCAAAAAAAAAACTTGGATACCTGCATGTAATTGTAACAACGAAACTCGGAAATTCCCCGCACGGATATAATAACTATTCGTTATTTCATCATACAGGGAACAAAGACCCGGCTGACTAATTACTCAAAGTGATTCCCCACGTAATTGGTCACGGTAGTTACATGGGGAAAAAGAATACAAAATGTAGGTAAAGCTCTACTGAAATGACACCGAAGAATATGAGATTCAGACTTTATCTCCTCTCGGTTCACCTAGTTTTTGAGATGATAATTACCATTACAAAACCGAAAAAAAAAAAAAAAAAAAAACACTCAGCTTTAATGCTGTCTCACCTTCCATTACTGTCATGGGTATACTTTTCTTCTCTCATTCCTGGTCATATAACGAATTTATTTCGCCTACCCAGTGTCTTCTTCTCCGATTTCTATGTGGATTGAATTTCCACTCAGCCTATAATCAAACGCGAAATACGTGTTTCTATCGAATATGTAACGTTTTATTTTCTTCAAAATTTTTTCATAAAATGAAAGAAAAACCGCCCAACCAGTTTTTCGGAATGATTAAATTGAGACTTGAAGGGTCTTACAGGTCTCCGTTTCAACTTGACAACGTCCCTTTATAATTCTCTAAGTAATTTGCCACTTTACGAGAAATATTCAGAAAATAGAAAAGGGGTACAGAGAATAAAAACGTAGTGGCCTGGCTTTTTAGGGGTAGCTTTTGTGGGGTACAGGAAAGGGGCGTTCTGAGGCCCATCAAAGCCATGAAAGCTCTCAATGGTGCACGGCCAAAGCTCCCACACATTCACATCCACAATCTCGCTCAGAGCGAACCACGAATAGTGTCTGTTGGGCTCGAACCGTAGCTCTGCAAGAAATCGTTAAGGGTAGACTGTACCGTCTCTATTTGCCAAGCTTTTACAATTTTGTAAACCATTCGTCAAAGTAACTCACCATCATCACTCCACCTTTACTCCTGCGCCTTTCTCTCTCGGTGTTAATTTCCGCTCTTCCATGAATACTTCGTAGATCGGTGAACTCCAATGAACATCATCACACCAACGTTTTCATGGACCAGATTGAGTGTAATACGTTTTACCAGACGCATGTGTGTGGAAGTTTAATTCATTCGAAATGTGGACTTGATTTGTGCAGAAAATAAAAATGTACTGTCTGAAAGTAAATTTTTTCAACAAATTTTAAAGAAGATGAGAATACCACCTACCTTTTACTTTTCGAATCCTATTACATAATTACTAGTATTCCAGAATCACGTTATCCCAGAGTGAGCTTATCTCCAGACTGAAATTAAACTAAGAATCAGGTGTAATGTGGAGTCGATGTAATTCCTGCAGAGGCTACCCCATCCAACGATTATAGCCAAGCTTTACCGGATAATACGAGAACCCTCGACGCCTTCTTTCCGGAAAGCAATCGTCATAAAGTGTACAATAAACGAGCAAGAAGACATTTATTCAATACGTACTTTGTCAAACACATTTTTGATAAATTCGTTTCAATTTCACATCTATATCACAGATATCTATCCGTTTAAATAAACTTTAACGCTCGTTCGTCCCCTAAGTTATGGTAACATAGTCCTTTTTCCGTTCATGAAATATACAAGATGAAGCCAATAATTTTTATCACGTAGCACAAATCTTCCTTTTTTTTCCGACTGAAATTGTATCGCGTGTCATGGGATAACGTGATCGAAATATATCAACTTACGAGAGGCGATATACACCGATGCAGAAATAGATGTGAAAATCACCAATAGCAACACACATGCCTAAGTCTATTCCGAAACTTGAAGTTCATTTTCGCAAAGGTGCTACGTTATGGGCATCTTTGAAACTACTTAAGGAAAACCGGCTAGGTATCCCGAATTTGAGTGGTTTGTAAATTGGATTGATTCAGCCGTTAGGTCGCAACGCATTGCAGGATTGTAACCCAATCTCGTGCGTCAAGGTATTGACTCAGCTCGTAGCTCTAACACGGGATTTCATGCAGATGCATCGGCGTCGCGCTGTCTAGCACCCGTATATACTGGATGCGGTTAAGATCCGACGCTGTACGCGTCGCGTTGGATCGCGATGCATCGCGCCGGTACGCCTAGCCGATCCTTAGCTGTACTCATGGATAGCGTATGCAGTTTGTATCAAAGTACTAAAGTCCTTCGTACACACGCAGACTAACGGACCTGTTTCGGAACTCCGTTACGTGTTTCCCGGTCTCCGTACGTGTTCCGTCTAACGTAGCGTTAATGGAAGAGCTTGTTCCGTCTAGGCTGTAATCGGAATGCCGTCCAATAACGTCGTGCGTCGCACCAAGACATTCGGGACATTTGGGACATTCGAACATTCCCCGCGGGCTTTCCTCGGGACTCAAGACACACACACTAACGGAGTCTAACGTTAACTGCCGCGATGCGCCTGCAATCGTAACGACCACCTACAACCTTCTATCTAGGAGACTTTCGACCCCCTTTCTCTTACCAGAACATATTCCCCTCTCTCTCTCTCTCTCTCTCTCTCTCTCTCTCTCTCTCTCTCTCTCTGTCTCTGCTTTTCCGTCTGTCCGCAAACTCGATATGTATAGTCACCCTAAGAGTCTGCAAAAGCTTGCACGACGACGTGAAGGAAATACGTCTCAGAGAATACGGTGCAGTTCTCGGTTCTCGTCGAGTTTCTTTAATTCTCTGCTTCGAACAACATGACAATACATTTCAGATCATCGCATCACTAACCCCTGAGTTTTATGACTCAAAAGTCGAGCTTGAAATCAATTTTTCTAAGAGTTGAGTAGATTTCTTCACCGTAAATGTCGAAAGCTTTTATAAGGTGATAAAGATTGCGAAAAACTGTAGACGGTGAAAATATTTCTGAATAATTTTTTGAAAATTTCATCGACCCATTTTTTCACCACGACCAAGATCGACTCGACGATAGATGGTACTATGGATTTTAAGAGTCTTGTAGAATCCTTTTACTTTGGTTATCTTGTTAGGCGTGTCGCGCATATTAAAGTAACACTGAGTTAACTTGCGTAACATGCCTCTTCGCGAAGACTGCGCACTTCCACAGTTTGCTCTAATTCATATAATATGTAGAATTTCATAGTGAATATGAGAGCAGGATTTATAAGAGTATAGGTCTGTATGCCTAGGTAAGAAAATGTTTTCATTCAAGTCGCGTCGAAATAAAGGTAGGTATAATAATTTTGTTTAACGTCTGAATTGCGCACCTTCTTCACCCACCTTCTAGCTAACGTAATTGAAGTCTCTGTTACCGTAGCTCAGTCATCGTGAAAAACAAAAGGAATGGAATATACAACTACACAGAAATTTAATGCAGCTTCACCCCTGCCATGCTCGTTAGCAACGATCACTCAGCCGTACTCGATTATTTTACTTGGAATCTACGTATTTCCTTACACCTGGATAATCCTCAATACGAACTCATATTTTACGACGCCGTACAAACCCTGATCCGGTAATATTATAACGAGAATTGCATTTGCAATAATAAGATTTCCGCTATCTGCCTCGAAATATGGCGGCGCACAATCTTCGGATGAAATTGCGTTAGAACCAATCGATTGGAAGTTAATATATAAATATATGCACTAATAATGCAACTTCGCCGACTACATAAGGTATCTAAGCAGAACTTCCCGAAATACGCTTCTGCTTAAGATCGCACAACCCAAATTTCTTGGGTCATCATTAAAGCTTACGAACCACAAATGCAAATATACAATATATTACTGCGTATGTGTACAGTACATATGAACCGATCGATAGCACGAGGTAAATATCATTATATAAATATCTCTGAGGTTGAACCCTTGACAAACTACGTATATAGTCTGAATTCAAGGTAGGTATACACGTATAACATGTAGATATCCATTAAAAGCACATTGCTGATGGTGTATATTATTTTAAGAATTTATTACAATTTTGTCTTCGTTTTTTGTTTGTTTTTTTTTTTTTTTTCTAATATTTTTTTACCATCGTCTACCGGTCTACTTTGATAGCTAGTTAAACCTGGCCATATAGAACTGATGACGCGAATAGCCTGCAGTTCTAGTTACAGGTATCTGCTACTTGCCAAAGGGTTAGTTGTCATGCGATCTAAAACTCACAGGAGGTCAGTCGTGTCAGGTCGTACAGTTCTCGGAACTTTACTTGGAATTGGTTCTAGCCGGAAATCGACGCTTTGATTGAAAAGTTTGATAGCAGGAGTGAAGCCGATGCAATACGTATGTCTCCATAATAACCAGTGTCAGATATGTATATATATATATATACCTATCACGGAGTCCTGACAGACTGCAGACTTCGCGAGGAAAATTTTATATTCTCAATTCTTGGAATGACATGTGTAAATATATAGGTATATAATATATATATATATATGTATATATATATATATAGGTACGATGTACGAATCAGTGTGAAGACCTGCACGGGTATTGAACCGAATTATAAGTTTCCACTATTTTCGTAGTCATATAGGCAAGTACCCTACCGTTATCTGCAGAAAGCACCGTGAATTCTGACGGGCAAATTTGTTACTGGGGGCAATTTTCATGATTTACGATTCCCAGGATATCAGAGATAAATCCACAGTCCATATTTAGAGGATTATATTGCACCCCTGGCTAGTGCCGCGTTTATTTTAATTGCTATCGTATAGTTGGTGTATCGCCAATCAATCAGGACATTAATGCAGTGGTTATATAAAATCCTCTAGACATTGTATAATATGCGGTTATAGGATTTGTCTAAAAAAATCTTATCGGTCATGAATAATGTATAATTTTATGAACGAAATAACTGCCCATCGGCAACATAATGTGAATCAGAATCAAAGCAGATATCGCAATGGCCAATGCAGCTAGGAAGCTTACCTACAACGCGGAACAATGATACAATAAATCTCAAGAGAGCCGGAGAGGGAAGCTGGTGCTACGGAGCAATTAAAAAGTGGGGCTCGCCTCGAGAGGGCTTGTTACGACCGCGCCCAAGCATTTATCATTTTTCCACTACCCTGCGCCAACCCCAACTCATGCTTAGTTGAATTCCATTGTTTCTATTTTCCGCTCTTTCCAATAACAAAATCGATTTTTGTTTTTTTTTTTTTTTTTTAATTTCTTTTCTGCAGAAAAATCTGACCACGGAACGGAGATTTCAAATTCGAATAGAAATACGCTACCGCATTTTTCGGAATACAAGAAACGCCCTCAATTTGACATAAATAGAGTTTATGCTCGGTGGCTCTAGACGTTGAACTAAAAAGCCCTACTGTTCCAACGAAAACTTTCGCCTCAATCAAGCTGCGAGCTTTCAGATAGATATTGCTGAAAATGTGAACGGTTTACGAAACTGAATGGAAGAATACGCGGAATCTACTTGATCCTAATCGTAGAGAGCCAAAATAAAATTCAATGGGACTCGGAAGGATTTCACAAAAATAAAATCTGACGAAATGAATTTGTGAAGCTAAACTTATACCTATACGTTTTAAAGTTCATTTGAAACTTGATTCGCTTGTATATGCTATAACCCATGGTCGTCGGTATATTATAGTTGCGTACAAAGTCGCTGGTAATACGCGCACGTGCGGTACTATTATTCGACTATTATTACAACAAAGAAGCACGCTCCAAATATGCCGTCTGGTGGTGCATTCTTGCATTGTGCGTGCCCCATTGTCCCACCCACGCACTGTTACGCGTTCGAGCACGCGAAGCTATTTGAAAACTGGAAGTTTGTTCATAGAAAATTGTCATTTTTTTTTCTTCTTTTTCCCAGAAATGACTCAGAAAAACCCACTCAGTTCTGAGAAAATGTATAAACTGGCACCTCCGTTACCCCAACGTAAGTAGGTAGGTAGGTAGGTAGGTACATATGTATGTACACGTACGTACGTCGGTCCCTCATTCGTTACCTCTGTATGGCATGGCATCGTATCGTCATGTCGTGGCCCAAGATAGGTATACCTACCTCGAAATTGCTTTTGTGCTTTTATTTACCGGCTAGTCAAGCGCAAAACCTTTTTTCATTTGCTCAGTCACTCCGGTCCGAACACTCGAGCGAACAATCCGTTCAATGGTACCCCTACCGTTATTAAACTCGTATTCACGACGCTTTCGTAAATCCTTGTTATAATCAGTAGGGAGCTTTAATTTTCAAATGTATAAATCGTAGCTGAAATCTGCTGGCAGAAATGAAATATAAATCATATAGGGAATAGTGAAAGAATGATACTCCTTATGGTTGCTATATCAATATATTATGTATAACTACTAATGACACGTTGATGAAATTGATTGAATACATAAAAAAAAAAAAAGATTGGCAAAAGATACTCAATTTCCATCCATGGGCTGGTTTCCCGCATAGGCTCGTGCCGTTTACAATAAGTATTCGAAAAATTAATGAAATCACTTATGCAAATCGGTGGTGCTCGCTTTGATAGCGTCCCCCACCTCCGGCTATTACCTTCACCACCAAAGCCTGCGAACCACCGAAGCAAAGTGTTGGGTGAGCAACTGACCGTGTTAACTAGATAAGCGGCCAACCTGAAACTTCACACGCTATTAGGCAAAGCACAGTTTAGATTAAGAGTAACTTACGACCGTTTGGTGTCTGAAAATTAGAATATTTTCACTTCGCCCATATACGTATACTATGTCCAAGGCAACATGTGGAAATTGGAGATATAGTTAGGACAGTGGGGGACAATCAGTCTGATATTCCTGAAAACTTTCATGTGACAGGTACGGGGTAGGTAAATATTACCCTTGCTGAGTGCGACGTTGAGTTCTTGAGGTGATTGTTTCCTGTAAGCTATACGTAGGATAAGAAGATGGTAAATGCAAATCAAGCTGAGTATAGAGGTGGGACGGTCGAAATTTAATTAACTCCAGATTTGTTCAAAGTTCGCGAATATAGGGTAGTTTAATAGTTGAAGACAACGTTGCCGCCTGAAGCGTATAAGATATGTACCTACTTGCTTGCACCGCGCAAATATTGCCGGTATCTTTATCCGCCTTCTATTGGTGTAGGGTGGTATAGGGTAGGGCAAAGGTTGGGCAAATTAATTAAGAAGAATCTCAAGCCTCACCGTTATCAACGGCAGCAAATTTAATCAAAGGGCATTCCTGGTCCAGGAGTTGGAATTTATTCCTATTTCCTACGGCGACCAATCACAAGAGTACAATTCCTACCCTGGCTTTCAAATCAATAAGTAAGCCGTCGCGGGAAGGAGAGAAAATGAATTTTAGAAATTGAAATCTCAATTCAAAATGAAATACTTGACGCGATAGAAAATCGGCGGAACAACGTTCGCGTAAAACCGAGTAGAGGAATCCCGGTTCAAAACTTCGAGCTTACCCCTTCCGGCGGTGGAATGAATCATTTTTACGACTAGGAAGTGATAGGATCTTGGGCACCTTAAGGCACACGTTGTAAATAAAAGTCCGAAGCGGAAGTACGGTGTTTCAATATCCGGTTCGAGTCAGCTGCCGCCGTGAGCAGAAGGGCATGCAATAAAATGAAATAATAAAATGTACGTGATTGGCGAAAACAATGCGCGTGCCACGCAATACTCTTCTTGCCGTACTCGGGGTGTACTCTGAATTGCAACGGGTCAGGTATGGCCAAGAATCCAAGAAATTGCAAAGCATAACAAAATTTTCGCCCTTGTTTTCGCACCCTCGGAGCTTTTTGCTTACGAAAGTGGAAGAAGAACATTTAAAATCAACTTTCCTCCTTGTTTCCTAATTTGTTGGGGTATATATGACAGCCGCCACTACGATCGGGAATCTATTTTACTGAAAATCTAACTTTCTGGAAGATAAATGATTCACGTGAAGCAGATTTTGGCATCATAAATTGAATTTACAACCAAATGGGCTCTACGCGGATGGTAAAGACACCGGCAATCAGGGGGAAACACCCTAAATTTAACATTTCAGGTTGCCCTACGGTACCGCTACGGAAGCGTTGAGTTCTAAGTAACTGTATCACACCTGAGAGAATTTATGGCAAGTGGTAATCTTGATTGAAACGTATAATAGAACGCGGTTTCCTTCTGATAATTTGAAAATATACCCTCATTCAGATCTTATAGTTTCATCGTGTTTTTCAATATTTCTTCCGATAAAATCTGCAAGCATATCTATTTATTTATTCATTTATTTATTCATTCATTTTCTCGCATATTTATCTGATGAACAAGCTTTCATAATCCACTATCATCTTCTTCTCTATACGAAAAAGTGGTACCCACCCACTCGACGAAGTCCTTTGACCCAACGCATCTTCTTGGCGCCTGTTTCCAGCTACCAGACTATCGATTCAGTCTGCAATATCTCAAAATAGTCGAAAGAAAACTCCATCCCATTGCTACGTAGATCTGTCTGGTATACACGTCTACTATTATGGTGACGTATATATACATGTGTATGGTATATATATATGCGGCCTTAGGATTCCATCTCCACGTACAAGTCCTTGGACGAACGCTCACGTCTCACTTTCCACTCTCTTTGCGGAAAGCCATACGTATATTCCGAAGAGTGAGTTTAGGGATGGGTGTGGTAGCTTCTTCATCTAACGAGTCTACGACTATGAGAATAATGTGATTGACGACGAAAGGACCTTACGGGACATGGTAGTCACAAAGTGATGGATGGATTTGCGTGCCGAAATCTTCGGAAAGCATGAACTTATTCCAACCGGACGTTAATTATACCGAGTAAAGTTTGAGACGATCTGATGGACCGAAACGTGACTTGCGGTGGACCGATCCATATACTTATTGGTGTACACATTGGATAAGTATCTATGAGATATAGGTGTATATTCTGCTGTATACTCTAGTAGCAAAGCGTTAGATCGGTCAAATATAAGTTATCGCTTAACTAACTGTCAGAAGTTTGGACTGACAGCCGTTTTGTCCAACCCCCTTCCACCCTCGGTGTGTTTACAATATTCAACGAGTTTTGAACTTATATATTTTAGGGTGTATCAAGTATTGATTCTGTCAGTATTTAATCATCGTGTTTTTTTTTTACTTCTTTTTTTCCCTCCGTTACGTCTACCTTTATTTATGTTACAGGTGAGGCGAAATTACGAGGATTACTTTGTTTCAGACGATATTGCGATTCGCA
Organism: Tenthredo scrophulariae; assembly: GCA_963978835.1. NCBI lineage: Eukaryota > Metazoa > Arthropoda > Insecta > Hymenoptera > Tenthredinidae > Tenthredo > Tenthredo scrophulariae. The sequence continues at coordinate 18,929,815 of OZ022228.1, forward strand.
AATACTATGAACACGAAAGGTGGACTAATAAATATACCGGAAATCGATATGAATGGAAACCTACATCGAATCTCACAATTTTCTCTGTATCGATCGGCTCACGTCGATTTTTTGACGCCGAAAAATGGATTTTAAACACTATTGCCTGATAACAGTGGGAATATTCCCAATTTTTATCGCCCTCTTTTCATGACACATTTGTTATTTCATTGATCCACCTAATAACATCGTAGGTACCAGGAAAAATTCAACCTTTCCAATTAATCAAATAGAATCTCATCAGTGCTGGGTGTATGTTCCAGGAAATCAAACATCAATCTAATGATCATAATGTATGATCAACGTCAAAGGAGCATAAAAAATTCAAGGGATATTCACATTTCTATACATAACGACTGTGAGTTGAGTAAATTCAATCGCTACGACGCAAACAGTGTCCGAATTTTTAGCAAATGACTGTTTACTAATTTTAGTAAAAAGAAGTTTGTAAAAATTCCGTGACATCCGGAAAGCTAGTCGTTTGAAAGTAATTACAACGTTTAGCCATTTACGATACTGATATTATTGGATGTCCATTTTTTCACGAATCCTGTCTCTATTTTTACTCCATTTTTAGAAAGTACTTTGGTCTTCGCAGCGACAATACTTACGGAAATACTCGTACAACGATCAACTCCCCTGAAATAATCATTGTGAGTATAGTTCACCGCGATTATCGGATATACTTTTTCGATGTAAATTTTAATCAGATATTCAGTATTCCATTAATCAGAAAATATTTATGGAGAATCTATTTCTCTCGAAATCTTCTAATTACGCGTACTCGTGTGCACTTAGCACGCGCAGGTAGGTAGGTGGGTATAGGAAAATGAGGAAATGTTCAGTCACTCGAATGGGAAAGCCTGTGAGAGAGACAGAGACAAACCAAGAGCACAGAGATGTAGGAAGAGTGAATTAATGCGAGGATGTAGCGCTCCAGTTACCTTGATGTACGCTCCTAGCGTAGGTACAAGCATATTCTCGTATCCCGACAGTTCCTGAATCTAAATTCCGTCCCGTACGTAAATCCGGAAGTTATGAGTTAGAATTACGTTTGCAATGTGTTTGTATAAAGACTCTCAATTTTCATTGACTGTTATTACATTTTCTGCTTATTTTTCACCTCGCGTAAGACGTACGTGTCCCACGGGAGAAAACTCACCCCTAATACGGGGCGAAAAAAAATTGTGAATGAAGGAAGAAGAGAAGCCAATGGATACGTACGATTGAAATAAATGCAACTAGCATGTATTTTCTGAGAACGAAATGGGAATGAGTAATGGAAACATAAATTTGCGACATCTCTAATTCTAGCCTGTCACTAGTTCAGCCAGATCTAAGATCCGAGTCGTCGGTCGTAAACCAAGAACTGATCGTGTTTTATGAAAATTTTACCCATCTTGGATTCACAGCCAGCTATTCTAGCAGCTTAAAATATTCAGACGACATTTACATCCCAAATTGAAGGAGGAAAACGTCGAGCACAAAGTGTGGAACGAATGTGGGACCCCAAATTGATTTTAAAATGCAACCACCACCGCAACTTTCTTGCTATATTATTACACCGGTTTCGTACGTATATTATTTTGCCTCCGACTTTTCGCCGCAACAAAATTCAATTCAGTTTCATAAAGATTGACGCCCACTCCTGGTACTCGCAGACCTCGCTCGTATCTTGCTGCGGAAGTACTGAAAAACTTTTTCCCCAACCACCACAGACAAAAAGTTACGACAATGAGCCGAACCATGCAGGAGTCTCAACTGTATACAATAAAATAACTTTTCATTTCCGCAAATGAAAAGAACAAAAAATTACATGTTTGTCCGTTCAGCCACCCACACGGAGATACTCACTCGCTTAACCCGTGCATATAGTATCCTATATAGGTATAATTAATATAATTGACCATTATTCAGGTGCACGCCATATGTCACGTTCCGCGAACCCTCGCTAAAATTTTGGGCGATAATTATTGTCAGTATCCAGCCTGGATTTAAATTCCTCGGATAACGAAGGGTGTAACCGAATGCCTTCCGGCCTTGCGAAAAGGTCTTGAGATGCCTATGTGTACTTATAGATGTAGTAACGTGGTGATTAATAATATTAATTATCGCTCAGAGATCCTGTATTGAAAATTTCAATTATTCATTTTAATTGCCGTTCGTCACTACACGAAACGTACAAAAGAGAATATTAAAGTTCGGATAAATGACCGCGAGGATTTGGTATTCTAGGATTTCGAGCTTTCTGAACTATCGAAGAAAATGTGGGGAAGATTGCGAGTTATAAAGTTCTCGAGCTAATAATTTTCTTTTTTTTTTTTTTCTTCGAGTATTAAAACGGACGTAGGTAGGTGGGTACCTACTATCCTCATAATCTTCTCGCTCTTGAGCTTAGCCACTCGGCAGGGAAACAATCTTTTCGAGGATACAGAACCCTGCGTTGCTAATATTAATGGATACCGGATATTAACTTCTTGCTGGCCCGATTGGTATGGATAGCTTTACCGCGTTATAGCTTTACCTACTTGAGGGTAAGATGGATCGAGTCTGGCAGACGTTAAACCACCGCTGTCCGCCATGTGCTACTCGCGATAAGCCTAGTCAACGTAGAAACTACTCTCGTCACATCCTAGTTAGTAAAGCATACACGCGTACGTAAATCTATGGTGCATAGTATGCTTTACCTGTTACCATGCAGATGCATATTAATACCGTTAAAATCAACCACACTATACTGAAATTGTTGATTTCATACGTTTTCCCGATAACTGTATGAGAAAATCGTTATTTGTAATTAAAAGGCAATCAATTGTTCGATTCTACAAACATCGGCTACACAAACATCAAAGTAGGTATATTATATTCAGATTTTAAAGGGATAGTCCACTCAAATTTCTAACCAAATCTGGGAGAAATTCCGAGATTTTAAAATTTTCCCTCAAATTTGATCTTCAATAATAAATATCTTCAGGATGGTCATCAGTTTTTTTTTTTTTTTTTTTTTTAAAGCGTGTGGAAGGAATCTTCAACCTGCCTCTGCTGTGCTTCTGTATCAAATTTGAATTCAGCAACTGCATTCGATGGAAAATGAGATTTTTTTGAAAATAAGAAGGTAGAGTTTTCCACGAGGGAAAAGTGCTAATACGTGTTAAAAGCTGAGGATCGATTTTTAGTTGAAAAACCAGCATATTTCCAGTAGACTGTCTCCTCAAAGACAAAGCTATTCACAAAGCGAGATCGCGGGCTGGTAATTATGTGATAAGATAACAAAAGATGGAGGCACGGTCTGATTACGTTCGATTAAACTAATGTGAGCAGGAATAAAACACGTGGGTGGTGGAATGTAGCTAAATGAGAAAAACGTCTGCGTAGAGAAAAGTTCTATATCTACCCTCGTTCTCAATAAGTCAAGATCGATTTTGACAAATCGTGCTAAATTAATCCTTTGGCTGGGAAGGATTCCCCATTCGGATTGTCGGGAGGTTGATTCTAATCTTAAGTAATTCCGGGATTTGTCAGTCGAGCTTTTCTATCTTTGCCAAGGATCTACCCAGCCATTGCGATGAAATCGCAGCAGACAGCGTTACAAATCGTTGGCGAATTTAATTGGATATAAAAGGTATTCACGCTGCCACCAATGCCGGGCTATTATATCAGAATTGTGCCTTTCAATATTACTGACGGGGCGGGAATGCAACCCCCTCTCGACTATAATATACCTAGAATTTCTGGTTCAATGTTAGTGGAATATTACAGCTCTGTCGCTAATCCAGTTATGGAGAGAAATTAATTAACCGAATCTATTCACGTTCAGGAAGTAAAGCTTGCACAAGCTCCAAAAGCTTCCAAACTCTAGTTATCGGACAACCAACAATACCTACTTCCCTTTTGTCTCCTCAATGGTATAACAAACTTTAACAAACTCTCAGAACTTTTTCGCTTGACCCAAAAGGTTTCAGAAGTGTCAAACTATACAGTTTCACTCTGCGTCGATATAGCATGTCTTGCATCTATAGGGGGATGCTGCAGGGTTTGAGTTAAGACCAATATCTTGAACCATTAATATCCAGGAAGGGTGCGCACTCACCCCTGCACAGGTCAAATGCATTGTGTTACTTAGGTCGGCCTTCCTCCTGTACAATGTGCCCCAATTATTGATTACTTTGCCAAGTATCTCCTCAGTTTCATACAATGACTCTTCAGAACTCAGTCTTTTACCGCGTGACGAATTACAGTTGCAAAGAACTCGGCCGAGAGCTACGATATATAGTATATTGTTCATCGGTGAAAAAAGAGAATCGAACACGCGAGTGCATGAGGTAAAAGACCATCCAAGTGTGTTACTTGTACCGTAGCTGGTCACAACTCAAGAAATCGTGTCATTTCTTGGTTCTTGTTGTAAAATAGCACACGCAGAAATAATGTTAATTCTCTTGCTTTTCAAATCTTGAATTTCAGACCTCGATAATGGCAGTTAGGAACTTGAAGTTCCCTCGACGATATTCCTCCCAAACTTTATCTTCTTAGGCAATTTAACGCATCTTCAATTCTCCGAGGACTTGGTTTTGGCGGGTTTATATTAGGCAAAATTCAAAAGAATAATACAATTATTCCGAGTGTAGTTCGGCTGTTATTTACTTGAAATTTCGTAGCACCATATAGTTACTCAGTTGGAACTGCACTTTCTGCTAAGATAACAAGCGGGGATGCAGTTGGAGTAAGTTTTACTATGAGTACTACGAAGACGAAGTCCTCAACGTCTCTGGATATATGGTAACGTTCTGTACTACGGTAGACGAAATTCTTTATCTCTAAACCAATATTAAGTACATTTTTACGCTCCATTGAGTATATCGTGGCCATTCCTGCTTGGCAAGCAACCTTTCTTCGAACCCATTTGCCGGAAACAATGTTAAACAATTTACCGGAAACAAGAATGCTTGCAGGAGACCATTACAATTCCCATTGCAATAGACGAGCCCACCCTGGACCTCTTCTTCGCTACGAACGCGACTACCAATTTAAATAAATTATAGCCGACTTAAACACTGCCATTACCAAGAGCAGACTACTGCATTCCTAGCCAACTCTTTTTACCTTGGATTAGTTTTGTTTTCCTTTTAACCATCTTGCCCGATAACGTTAGATTCTTATCGGAAATTTGTACCCGTACAGAGTCCCTCCTTTTTATATTTTTACTTCAAGCTGATAGCTGCGACGAGAAATGGATGAATATCGTTGCAAGTTTAGTTCGATTTTTATATTCCTTTTCCTTTTTCTTTTGCTTTTCCTTTTCACTCGATGAGTGATATATTTATTTCACAAGATTTTGATGCCGTTTCAATCTCACCCCTGTATTCTACGTCACATTTCGTGGATCACTATGGAACGAACCCCTCGAGAGTATCATATAAATTATGCGACAGAAATATATTTCGAGATATCACCGAAGAGAACGGTTTTAGTGTCAAGATAAAACTGTCTTGGGACACCTCTCCTAAGTTTTATACCTTTTTCATCCGTCCATTCATCCATACGTCAAACAACTTCCGAAATATTCCCTCAGCAATTCATAGATCCGGTAATGAATTCGAAAAAAATCTGGTGAAAATAATGGGGTGGAGAAAATGTGATTTCAAAAATCATTCTCTCATTTTTCTTACACTTTTAAACTCGTAGGTTTTACGGGGTTGAGCTCTTCATCCAACATAATAAAATTTTGAAAAGAAGGGGTAGCAGCTTGAAATTTCATTGCGGAATGGCTCGGTAATCGTTGAACCAGTTTCGGCTAAACTCGCTATAAAATCGCCTTTTTCGATGAGAAATAAAAGTTGAAAGCATTAAATCATTCGAAAAAATAGTTAACACAATTGCGGAGCTTATTCTCGATAATTTTTCCACCCTGGACATACGCACTCCCATCTATTCATCACTCATTCGAAATCGAAATAAACCCATTTGTTTTGGTGTAGTAAAATGGTTGTTTTAAATGGTAACCGGTATGATAACGTAATTGAATAATATCTGCTTATTTTTTATTAGCCCCGTTCCTCCAACGAATAAATCTGTCTACGTACACGTGTATATGATAGGAGCTGGAGTTCTATTTTACAACTAAACGAAACGGCTTTGAGATTGCGGGATAACTCGAAGTCAAGCATGTCAGTAGGCGCGAGAAACGAGGCAATCCCCTGGTCGTTGTCGAGTGTGTGACTGCCTGGCTGCCAACCGCATATCTGCTGAGGACAGTCGGTAGTTCTCACGCGGTATCTGAGTATGAGAAGCTCGACGAACCCCGACGGATTAACCGAAAAATCTGATATAATGCAATCCTGGAATATAACCGTACCGTACCGTAGACCAGCACCAGCACCAGCACCAGCACCAGCACCAGCACCAGCTGCCTATAAAGTCGAGTTTAATATTTCGCGAAAGCTCTCCGGTGGAGTACAGAAAGTACGACAGATAACAATGTTTCAACGTTTCCCACTGCAACTCGGCGTGCTCAAGCATTCAACCCGTAATACAATGCTCCTACTAGAGAGACCTAGCCGGTGCACCATCGTTCCTCTAAACTGGGCGAAATGCAACTGGCTCATAATTTAGTTACATAATAAAGTGCGAGTAACAGAAACGCGATACTCACACCCCAGTCTCCGAGCTGATGCATGTAGGTAGCTAAATATTGTATGAATAGCGTGCGATTTTCACCCACGCAATTGTCGTGAGGTGATGCAGATATTACACTTTGGCTTGATTTTATCGATGCCGATGGAATTCGTTGGCAAAATTTATGCAATTAGCACGTATCGCGTAGATTTTCAATCGTCAGGAGGTATTATTCACGTCATTGTAGCAATCGTTAAGCGTTTTCGAACCTCAGATGAACTTTCCATGCAATGTTGAGGAAATTATCATGTCTTTGTTATGGGGTACCTTTATTCGTTAATGCAGCCGCGTCACGCTACTAACATTAATTATAATATACGTAGAGGTCTACTAGTATAGATGAGAAATGTAACATAGGAGGATCGTGTAGAACTGCGAAGCGGTCTGTTGGGAATGCAATTTTCCTTTTCCACTAGCGACTAGAACCTGGGATCTCGCACCTCCAACACCCTTTTCACCGCGACCACGAATTTCGCAGTGCTATCCTTGAGTTACAATCCACAGACACGAATTCGCAATTTAATATGGTCGGTTAATGACCATAGGTGTATTAAACGAGGTTCTTTTCAAAGTGAATTTAATCTCACTCGGATCTCGCAAAAGCCGTCTAGATATGGGCACCCTTTTTATGAGATTATTCTTATGCTTTCATTAAAAAATTTCAAATTCTATGCAGAAACATGGTATGATATATTATGTTTGAGAAATTTATGTAACATGATCATTTATTTAATTTACCTTTTTATCGGTTGAACATTATTTTGAAAACTAGTATACGTGCTCGCACGGATATAAACTTGTTTACAATGCATTAACGCAGAATTTTGATCGGCGAACAAACGTTTGCTCATTTTCTTTTCCCACCAGTTGTTTGAATAGGGATCCAGTCTACAGTGCGAACGCTTCGCAAATTGTGAAAATATTTTCATATTGTTTTCTACTGCAGAATACAGTTTTTTAATTGCTGTTTGAACGCCGTTCACTTTCTTTTTTCAACACCAGCATACGGAGGTGGTTCAATTATTCCTCGGCCTGCATCCGACACGTTTGTTCACACTTTATTCAAATGAAATACAAGAAGACTGGTAAATTCATCGGGCGTGATGTCAGAAATTCAATAAAATTACTTCTTGTCAAAATTTAACACTGGATTCAAAACGAACTACGCGATCGTGCAGAGTTTATATAGACGCAAGAAACAGCACCACTTCTCTCTAGTGGTTTAAATGTTTACAAAACCAAGTTACGAGGGGCCTATAGAAAGTGAAACACAGTAGGGACAGAAAGGAAAAACTTTAACAATTCTATTTCAATATTTGATTGATTTTCACAAACTTCGATATTCACAATGCCGAAACTGCTGCTGATCCTTTGCGTTAGAAATACCAAGTTTTTGATTCAGAAATTTACTGAAATAAATCAAATCGATGGTTTCATATGTTACAATTTTCATTCTACACAGTATATTTTCCAGAATTTACTTGCTCACCAAGCCATAAATACGCTACTTAAATTTCATGGCAAAGTATCTGTGAATGAGCAAAACAAAGTTAGAGTCAATCCGATTAGTATTGTACTTTCTGACGGAGTTTCTTGAACGTGCGGATTTCAGAAGGTAGCACTTTTGCAAATACTGGTAAAGTATGAACCGAAATTGATTAGAGGGACGGAAATAGCTTCGAACCGACAAAACTGATTAGACGAACAAATCAGACCAGTCAAATTACGGCGCTGTTTAATGTGCGAAAAAAAGAACGTATTTTTTCACCATTCTATGCGAATCATCCGAACCTGTCCCCCATAGACATCGTTGAAAAGACACAGTGGCCTATAACGACGGAATTGTGGCTTGTGGGAAGTGAAAAAGGGCGTACGCAGCAGCGCGCGATATAAAAAAATAAAAAATAAAAAATGACAAATGCGTTCAGGAAGGATACGACAAAAAGAACTTAAATTATTCATACTCGCAGAATCAATACCATCAGTACGTACCGCAACCAATATAGATATACATACCAGCGGGCAACAGCCAGTACCAGCACGAAGGTAGTACACTTCGAGTATGCGAAGAAACTCCTTCGGGATTGGCGGAGGTTTGGACCGGAATATTATTTAGATCCGATTCTAGCAGAAGCCTATTATTGAAGGCAGCCGGACGGCCCCCGGCAGAATGCCCGATCCGCTGGGAAGCAAGGACCCCTTGGTATAAGTAATTCATCGGCAGACTCCATCTCAATTTACCCGGAATGTGGATAATACCTTCTACGGCATCCGAATTTCAGTTATCACTCACGACCGCTAACGGCTCCGCGGCGAAAAATATTTCATTACCTTCGCACAAAGTGTATAATGCAGCTAACAATAAGGTATACCTATGCCTATGCAATGGGAGGACGAGTACATGCATCGCTCGTCTGATGTTTTGTTCCTTCGATTTATCTATCGATTTTTATCTTGATAGAAAATTCATTTTCATGCCATTTTCCTGACTGAGAATTCGTGCGATAGTAGGAATCGCTTCTCTTCTAGGCCATGCAGAGTATTAAACACCGACTCATTTTCTACTCGAACAATACATGCATGCTGCAATGCTGGTATGGTACCCTGTTCTGTAGCATAAATGTAAGAACGAATAACTATACATATATACGATATCTCGCTTTTGCTGTATTGCAGTACCGAAGCCTTTAACCGATCTCTATATGGCCAAGCAATACCTTGACCACTCAGCTTATAAGGCCATCGGTCCTAAGTAATATCAACTTGACTCGACTTTCCGCGCACCTTTCTCCCGCAGGCAGTCTCAACTGACGAGGAGCAAAACTTAGCCAGGAAATCATTATAGCGGCTAGAGGAATATGACTGAGAGAAAACTCCAAAGTTTTATAGTCTAAAATTTAATAACGACCGTAGAGTGTATAGTTATTAAATACATTCAGTCGAAAAGTTAGCAGACTTTTCTCTGAGTCGACCTAACTGAGATAATGACGCTCCAAGGTTTGAACCTTGATTCTTTCAAGAATCATAATCTCTGGTTGGACACAGGTTTCTGTATATTCGAATACACGTTGTTAAGCCTCTTGAATCCATCATCTGTCCAAGCTAAACGGATACGAACACCCTGCTAATAGGTTTCTTGGGAATTTGATGTCCCAGGTGGTACAAGAGGTATAAAGGTACACTCAGCGGCTGATAACTCAGAGTCAGGTTGTCTGGACGGACAGGTTTTGCACCAAGTCGCATACATATCATGGTTGAACTCCGAACTCCCTCTCTATTCTTTAAATATTAACGGAGCAAGAAGCTTGAATTATTAAAATTCAGATAGAGCAGGGAGGCTGGGTTCTCGGTGCGTCTACATGTATAACCCGACTCTCTTGCGGTCCTTTAACTCGGTGAACTCACGTAGACGCGTTTGTTGCAGCATGTGGCTTCCAGGGTGTACGTTTGTACGTGTCTAGTTTGGTCCGGAACTTTAACTGGGGATGTTTTTTTCCTTTCTTTCCTGTTCAGTATGGATTAATATTTTACTCACCTCGTACCATGTCCTCTGGGCTTCATGATATTGAGCCTGACTACCAACAGGACACGAAAGCTCCAATTTGGCTTTGTTTTTTTTGCATGAAAAAGGAAAAAGGATCAACTAGTCAAACTGTAGGGTCAATATTCATCAGAAAGTTAGCAAGTAGTCAGTCAATTCGCATGAGTCAATGGACGGTAGAATTTCCTATGAATAAGACCGTTTCGTTCAAACATTTGAAAGCTACGTCTGGGACCACTAACTCCCAAGTTTATACGTGAGTTTGTGAAAAGTTTGTATGCGAAAACTGAAAATTGGTCATTTTTCCAAGGCCGTTCTATTACAACTATGTATATCGCGAAGCGTTGACTTCTACTCCTTACTCAACCTTTGACTTGACGGTTAACGGAGCCCTCAGGCCTGCCTAAAGCTCGTTGAAGCAAAAATTAGACCCTGCCAAACCGTTATGGTAAACCAGATAATTAAATGGTTATAGCTCATGGGGTCGTGGAATGTCGGCTTCACCGCTATACACGCATCTACATCAACCTGCGATAACTACCTCTCGCTGGACCGACGTACGGACGGGGCTTCGCTTATTAAGCGCTTCATTATCTTCTCGAAGTCAAATACCTACGGCTGGGCCGTACACGCCCGTTGATATAAAGGCCGAATTCTTTCCGAAGAATTCGTCCTATTTAATTGATTGTTAAAACCGAAAATAATCTGCGTCAAATAACTGGATAATCGCTTAAAAAGTGGCACAGAGTATATTTTACGGGTGTATAGCCATGGACGCGTCTATCGCTTTGCGAGAAACGTGGAAACGAGCAACGGATATAATAAGAAAATTGTTTTTAATAAAAGTTCATCGCTACTTTGGCAAAATCTCTCCGCCCTCGAATTTGAAGAGGCTTAGTATCGGGCCGGCGATTCCATCAAAAGAGGTGTTCTTCGGAGGCTCGTAGTCCAGCCTCATCAAAGGAACGAGGTCAGGATGGAACAACCGAAAGGTTTTATACCGGTCGGCAGGGTAATTAACAAAGAAGCTCTCCCGGTGATTAATTTTGCGAACACGACCCAGCAACCGGAGATCCGGGGTGGTAGTGGTGTGGCGATGATAGTGCCCGTGGTTGCTTCACGTTCTACATTCTCATTGTCAGAACCAAAACCCTCCATCTTCCTGTTCCCGGATCAACTCCTAACTCTCAGTATAAGACGCAAACTACGAGAGCGCACTCGTCAGTGTGTAAGTCTCCTTTAGACCATATTCCAACGCATCTTCTTCGTTCCATCACCAAAGTCTGCCCCTATAGGCACGTTGTACAGCAAGACCAGGTAGGATTCAGTATGTAATCTGCAATGAAAAACTTCCAGAAGATCTATACATACCTAGGCTGCAGTATTCCACGATTCTGCACCACTTCACTCGCACATAGTATACACGTATCTTATAGCTACTTAAACTCTGACTATTGCCTGCAAGAGTTGCACTAAACTCCGAAAGGTACATGTTCATTACTCTCCGCCTAATGTACATACGTGGTCGTATAACGACTGGATTAAATTTCTCACTAGGTTCCTTGTGCCTGGTACTGGTTGCACTATGCTGTTCTCCTCGGAGTAAGAAGTAAGGAGTAATAGGAGTATGGAGTAAGGAGTAAGGAGTAAGGAGTAAGGAGCAGGTGGGCTAAGGGTGGAAAATAGGGAGAGATGAGGAAGGGGCGGTCGGGTGACACGTCAGGGCTTTAATGGGATTCTATTTACGGGATTCGTGCCTTGGCTAGACAAACATTCAAGTCTTCCCGGTGTCCCCCATCCTCCTGCCTTGGCATTTTCGAGTTAAGGAGGAACGGGTGCCATTTCACATTAGGGAAACGCGAAAGACCGCGGGTAACTACTTAGTCGCGACTCGAGTGCGCTTCGTATCCGATGAAGTTCGTGCTAATTGGCCTCGCCAAAGTTGCCAAGTGACGCTTGCAAAGAGACGCTAGTAGTGGTTGGCTGGTTTGGCTCTGATTCTGATTTTGATCCTTTGGTCTCTGCTGTCCCCAGTACCTAACCCCTGACGAAGTAACGTTCGCCACTTGGATCGTCAAGTATAATTCATTAATTTTCACTCGGGAAATGTTTTCGCATGAATCACGCCTCTCATTCAACTATAGCCTTCGTCCCCTCGCCGTACTATAACGACTTTTCCGAAACTTTCCTCACTCTTCAACATCCAAATAGTTCCCATAGTTAAAAGCAATGGACTATTTATCATTCAGCTCCTCTTACTTCAGACATCGTAAATTATAACTAGATTCTCTCGGTACAAGACAAGAAACTTGGGACTGGAATCGGAGGGAGGGATTACATAAAATATGTATAAGACACAGTCGGCTATGGATTTTCTAGTCACGCTTTGGTGCTTCTGACATTGTTCAAAATATCTAAGAATGTGAGAAGAACGATAATTTCAGGTATACAAAGACGATGTTAACTGATATGGTGAATTTCCTACCTAATTTAGATCGCGAGCAGCCGTAGGCTCTGGGCTTTGAGACGGGGAGCTCCCTAGGACTAATGAAACTTTTTTTGGTATCAATGATAGCTTAGGCGTCAAGGTTTAACGTAGCCTCGAGCTTTACTTAAGGGGTAATTCCGGCTTAATTACAGGGTTTCTAAATGAAAGATCCTGCCTTGTGCCACGTAGAAATTTTTTCGACAAAGTCAACATGGCTTGACACCTGGTTTAAAGTTTTCTACTGAACGTAATACGGATCAATATTTATCCCATCAAAGGTAGCTACCAGAATGTCGAAAAACGAGGGCCACCATGTTGCCAGAGGGTGGAGGAAAACAAATCGAAATAAAACTGGGGAAACAAATTAAATACGAGGCAGATTAAAGTTGGATACGGTAGGAGATGAAACGGCTATTACCTTACAGCTCGCTGCCTGGCCCAACGTACGAAATTCGTAGCTTTTTACCATGATACCGTCGCCGCGGTCGGCTTCGTTCCATCTGGTAAATGCGTTTCACCACGAGAGGGTAGCCGGAGGATATGCTTTTCATTTTCGGAAAATTTTCCAACCTTTATGTTGCTTCTGACGATGAACCTCCCACTACTTCACTCTTTCGTACCCATCTAGTTCTCCATCTCTCACCAACAACCGTGTGTAGAGGGACGGAACACACTTATAAGCACAGACGCCGCGCAGGGAGCCAAGCCACACTCATTTCCAGCTCTCTTACCTATACTGCAACCGCACCACCAGAAACGACGCCGACGCTAGTATTTTTCTCTCTCTTTGCGCGGCACCGTCTAAATTAGAAATCGTCCGGGCTAAACCATATCGCCAGAAGTTGCGTGAGTTTCCTGCTGTGAAACACGGTAATCAACCAGGGCTAGAGAATTGATGATTTATGAAGCTGATACCTTTTTTAGAACTGCGAGAAGTCTAGCTACTTCAAAATCAGTCACCCAAGTTTGCATCCCGTCATCATGGGCGTATAGTGTTATACGAGATCTTGCCGGAAAGTTTTTACCACTAAGACGACGATACCGACTTCTATCGTATCAGTTTACCTAGAATTTCCATGATAACGACACTCTGGAAGTCTGGATTGACGAAAGAAAGTTCGCGAGAAAATCTCTAGATAGTTTAAATTGTGAGTGGATATCGTATCGGGTACGAAAATTTTCTCTTTTTCATCAGAATCAGAATAAGAATGACTTTATGTTCTGAAATCGGTGTACAAATACATTCAGCCGGAGGTATAAAAGCGAGGTCTAAATTTATGCTTTGGAGAAATTTCGTATCATACGTTTCCACTGTTTTTTTTTTTTTTTTTTTTTTTTTTTTTATAGCAAATGCGTAAAAGTCAGCTGTTATTTTTATACGTGGCAAGTTAAAATGAATTTTCTCGAAAAACTTTGGTTCGAAATCAAATTTTCCTAGAGGTAAATGTGACTTTTGTATTGTTAGACGCAGAAGGGACACGGGAGTCTCTAATGCCTCGCGCGTGGTGAAACGATACTGAAATAGAAAGAACAAAACTATATATTCGAACCCTAAACTTGAAGAACCTTTACATAAAATTTAAGATCCAACGATATTCGACGCTGCAGGGTCTCGTTATTTACATTCGGAGCTATTCAATAGGGATGAAAATTGAGCACAATTATCGAGGCTATAATTAATACTGTATAGCTTGTAAATGAGGAAGATTTTGCTTTGGCGACGAAGCGGAGTGATAATCGGGCCGTCTTAATTACCTTTTCGTAAATAGAACGCGTACTAATGATCTTACGTAATACCACGGGCATATTGTAATTTGCGTTTCATGTAACCGGAAGCCACATGGCTCCCCTTGGTCGTCGGCAATAATTATCGACACTAATTAAAAAGGTTGGTAAGAAAAAATTAAAAATCTAGTCACCCTTAGCTCGACGCAGTTGGGGACTTCAGACGAAGATATAGCCCTCTTAATTCTCAAATATCAAAGAAAACGATGACGGTACATACCATACGGCGAAGAAGAACAAAATTAAATAATTTCGATTTGAGGGAAAAATAGAACGAGCGTGACGATATATGGTACCATGTATATACATATAATATATACCTATCTACCTACCACTTACCAACGTTAGTTCGTCGAGCAAGCGAAGCGAGCGAGGTCTAACGGGGTATTCGATAAAAGTTTTGCCGCTGGGCTTTTCCATCCCCGAAGAGCCGATCTCCTAACCGATTTATATCAGGTTTGAAACATATCTGCAGAGTCTGCCGAACGCGTAGATCGAATTTCGGAGATCGCAAGGGTCGGATAAACGGTTTAAAAGTTGCGAATATAGGGCAACGGGCTAGGGGTCAGCGCGAAAATTGAAGGCACTTGTATAAATTTTCATCTTTGGATCAACGAACCGTTCACGGATAAGAATCGTCTTTCCATCTCGTGAGATAAATATTTTGAAAAAACGGGTTTCGCATCGATCGATTGACGAAATACGTGATCACGAAACATCATCAGGAAGAAAGGAGGGAGGAAATACGTGAAAAATGATTACCAGGCCATGAAGATATGATAGGGATACGCGAGAACGCATACTGGTACAATACCTCGGTCCTAGACTTCGCCGAGGGTGACATACCGGGTGGATGTATATACGTGGAATAAAAAGACATAACATATTTCATCCCGAAAACAGGGACAGGGATATAATTTATTTTGTAACCTACATAAATTCTGCACGAGGCACCCTCTCTAGCTATTCATATTGCATTATTTCCATGGTGCCCGTGGGTCGTATATTAGCCGACGTAGGTCTTATAGATTCCTACGCTGTGCTCTAGTTGGCCCCAAAATCGCCCCGGCGTCGCCTGAACGTCGCCTGAGCGTCGGCCATTCATTTCAGACGCCAATCGCGCGATACATCTCCGAACACAATGAAAAGCAATAATTGGGAAATGGGAAATGGGAAGACGCCATCGCGCCCTATATTGTAACGAGAGATGAACGTGTTCTCCATTATTTCTGATCCTCCACTGCCTTTGCCTATTTATCATCTATCCAGCTAGCTATCGCGTTTTCTCGAGTCTCTCTATGATCTCAGTTCATAATTTTCCTCAACCTTAACATACTGCTACCAAAAGAAAGGAGTCTGGGCAAAAATGCCCTCTATTCATTTTTCCATAAACTCCCTAGTCTTCTTCGTTTATATCCGAAAGAAATACTCTGGCGATCATTGGCAGCAGATGATGATCATAATGAATCCTCAGTCAGCTGACAATGAGTGCAGAAAGTAAAAGCTATTTTCATCAAATTTTGGTAATACTAAATTTACCTGAAGATATATGGCTCACCTAATTACATTCCAAGACGATTGGAATGAGAGAATACTTTACCGATTTTGTATTTCAATTTGTTGGATATATGTTCTGCAATGAATCGAAACCAGGCAACAAACAATATTATAAACGTGACAATTTAATTAAAATAACTTTGAGCGTTGGTAGTGACATGTAAATATTTAGCTGGAAAGTTGACTCCGAGAGGTAATTTATTTGTTTTTTCCCTCACATTTCGAATAATTTACTGGGATTCCCATGGCGACTGGATATCTCAATGGTCGGGTGAAAATGGGCCACCCTGATACACGCAGATGCGTAGGTAGGTATATGGAGAAATTTATTAATAATTTGGCTCAAGTTTCGTGTTCGTTAATGTAAAATAAAAATGTGCTTTATCTGCAACGATATATCTAGAATAGAAGCCAGAAATACAGAAGCAGGTCAGAGAGCCGGATGAACAATAAGTATGGAAGACACTTGTTTAATCTTTGCACTACCATGTGCGACGGAATTTCGATCGCGTATTATTCGACTCGGGGCTTTCGTTGGTTTCATCTACGAGCCCGTGAGCCTCTAAATCGTCTAAATTCACTAGAAATTGTTTTCCAGGTAGGTATGGCCTTCTTAGAGGTTGAGTTTGCGACTTAACGCACTTTACCACCGGGGGTTTCCAGACTCCGAAACAACGCTACACCGCTCCCGGCGTTTCTCCAAAAGTCAACTCGAATTCCTCTTACTCAGAGAACCTTTGGTAAGAGGATAAAACACGACGGTACAAATTCAGATACACACATACGAATTTCTATGCACGGTGCGTATACGCCGAGGAACAAATCTTCCGTGAATTTCCAACTTTATCGAATGGATTGATTTTGGCCCCCAAATTGAGAAGAAATCCTAAGCCCAGACGGGTTTTGGCTTTCGAGGATATGGACAGAGTTCATCGATGCCCAAGCTCTCGGGCTTTGCTCCTCGTCCATTTCCCTCGGCTGCCCTGAGCCGAATATAGCGACAGCTACTGCCTCTGGCCACCTTGCTCCAAGTATATATATTTACTTTAAACACAAACTATACTATCCACAGCACAGTACAGCCTCTATGGTACAGTTTGGTATATGTTGCATGTGAGTATGAGTGGTATATGTACTCCTGGACCACGTGCAGCCTAGACTCTGTGATTGAGGCCTTCCCAGCACACGTGGTAACTTAAGAAAAGAACTTGACGCCTTCATCGAGATAACTGTCATCCCAACGACAGCTGTTTGCCGTTTTCAAATTAACCTATACACTACAGCTTAAGGAAAAGACATTGACGTCTCCGATAATTGCCCATAAGCTCAATTCTAATCATTCCCATTATAGATGGGAAAAAAACGTGTAAACAGTTTCAGTAATCAAGAGAGGTAGAATGCGGAATAGACTAAATAGATCCGCAGCTGAATCTAGATAAGATGTGATTAACAAGAAGTCTGATACCGATCAAAAGTTGAACCATCAGAAACTTGGAAACAAATCTTTGCAAATTGATGCTTGACCAATAACTAATATCACTTAAACAACTGTACCGAAATTTTAGACATTTTTGAGGGTAAAAAGTCATGGAAAGCAATGTTCCTGGCTTTGAATGAACAGACGATGACGACGCTTGTCTGTAATTTTCCTACCACTTGGTGTACGTAGAAAATCTGCGAGGAAAATGATTCCAGGGAATAGGACAGAGATTTCTTTTTTTTTTTTTTTTTGTATACGATGTAATTACTTGCGTCGTTTGACCTGAAATTAACCCTTGGTATCGTGCCCGACCAAAACTCCAACGGCTAACCCAATCCAGACAGCAGCTAGCTAACTGTTATATGAGCCAAGAGTGCTCTGGATAACGTCACCCTGTCTGCACCACCGATGTGTAAATATCTCTACTCAACTCGTTCAGCTGATTATTTAACCGCTATAACTTGAGATTGGAAAGTGTGTATGGGCTACTCTCGTCGGAATATACTTCACTTTCGCACTTGTGGCAAGTGGGCCTGTGTGCACCCTCCGGTTTGCCAAGAGGCAGTGTACGCATGAGACACGTGTTGAAGTACGGATTGACCGATAATTGAATTATTAGTTGTAGGTACCGGAGCTTCCAGCCCCATTTATCTAACAAATTGAAATTCTCATCCATTTCATTTGCGGGTCTACTCTGCCAATATCTATAATCCAGACGTGTTCGATTTTTTTATTTCTTACAAATGGAGGAAGAAATGCGAAATCCTGTTTCAAACGAAATGATTCTCCGGGAAGACGAAGGCACGTCTGAATCGAAGGAGAAAGAACGGTGAACGAAAATAGAGAAACGAAGCATAAAAGAGATGAAAGAAAGTCTTCCAGAATCGTTGAAGATTCTAAGCTATATATCGCGCAAAGGGAAGCGGCGTACGAGACAAAGTCGCGGTTCGAGTCAGTCTCGTAATATTGACATTGCGTTTCACCGCAAACTCGTAGCAATCCCCGAAATTTGCTTTATTGGGTTTGTTGCTAAGTTTCGAAGTGGGTATATCTCGTATTTCTAGTACACATATACAGTCCTATAGCCATTCGCCCTTACCTTACCTCGTTACTATTGTGGACGCGGGCGGGTACCCGCGCAGGGCATGCCGGGTGTTTATTTAGCTTAACACTTGGTAATGCTTCTCACTCGCAGGCCGTTGCTGTTTATACTTTAGCCTGGAGATGGGGCTTGTTTCCCTGGAAAGTTGCTATCCACCTCTTTCTCGGTCTGGGTATGGGTGTGGGTATGGGTCTGGGTCTGGGTCTCGGTCTCGGTCTCGGTCTCGGTCTGGGTCTGGATACGGGGATGGGTCTTGGGGTTAGCGTATACCAACGACCCTAGGGTCTCGCGGGGTCTTTCTCTGGATCCACTACTCCCACACAGTCGACGATATTCGCGTTAAAGGTTACAACGAGGCGGGGGAGTTAAAATTAGGTTAGCTTTCCTTCCTCGTTGACTAGGATCTCCCAATCTCCGAGCCTCCCTTCTACACCGCACCCTCAGATCCCGTCCACAGTTTCGTACAGCCGTTCCTAGAATTACTTAAACCTAGATGAGTATTACGAGATCCACTATACACCTGGTCGACTCGAGTCCTCAACCCTATTTTACATCCTTTTTGTGTGTCTCTCAGTGTCTTCATCTCTGACACTGCGTGTTCAGGGTATCAAGGAAAGCGATTGTGAAAGAAAGTCTGTGAGTCATTTTGGTCAAGCAGTGAACGATTTTTTATTTTTATTCTCTTTTCGAATTGTCGTGCTTCAAGTGAATTAATCGTGTACTCCTACCCCCTTGAGGGAGTATTTTCGAAGAAACGTCTGTCTTGGAGAAAATATTTTAATAGCCCAGTTATACTGTAGCAGTTTAATAGATTTTTGAAGTATAATCAAACAACGGTGATAATTTACGGAGTTATCCGTCTCGCAAAGTAAGATGTAGGCAACGACGAAGTAGTTATCGTAGAAGAGTTAGATCAAGCGTTGTTTGAATTTTATATTTTTACAGTTTTATTTGCTCAGAGAACAAACTTCTACCATAAGAAGCGACAAGTTCTTAATAAGTGTTTTTTTTTTTCTTTCTTTTTTTTTTCTGTTCTGAAAAATTCAGGAACAAGTTAACAAGTTTGTGAATTTCAATACCTTGTAAAACAAGAATTGACACTGAAGTAATTTTTGCAGTATCGCGTAAAGTGGATCGCATCTAACTGTTAAAAACAATGGCTTTTAAGCCCTGAACTTTTTCCTTGATTATGTCAAAAGACTAGGAAACTGTTGTTATGAAACTAACTTATTAAACAATTCCTTTGATCCCCTTCGGTATTTTTTTTTTTTTTAAGGCGTATGTCCCAGGGTTGAGGCCAATTCAAATCGCGATACCTTCCAAACAGTCGTTCTTTGATATTCACAGAAAGTTTGTTAGAAAAGAAGGCCGTACAAAGGCGTCTCCCGCCCAAGCTCATGATTTTTAAATTTACAGAAATTCTTCTGACGCGTATTTTAATGCCCTGAAACATTTCCTTTTTTTTTTTTTTTTTTTTTGTTTTTTTTCTCAATTTTTATATCACCGGTAATTGCAATACGCCGAAATGCAATTCGTCTAGAGAAATAGAAGTAATTTCCACTCTTTTCTACTACTTTCTTTGATTGAAGGAACTTTTACTTTATTTGATTTATTATAAAAAGAAAAAATCGCACTTTTATTGAGCGAAAAATTACTTCCTACTACGGCTAACTTTACAAAAGAGGCTTTCAACTCACACTTTTTCCGTGGAACATGGTGAAAATTACTTTAGTTTCTCTGTACTTGTGCTGTGACTGTGCAATAATAATTGAACAAGCTTTACTGAAACGTTCGTTTGATCTACGTGTTGCTCAAAGTTAGGCAGAGCAGAAGACGTCAACCCCGATCATACGTGGTTTTTGTATATCGCAAGCTCATCAGAACCGTATTCCAATTTTTGCGGTGATCAGAGAACAGGGGGCCGGTTCAAAGTTCCGAATTCTGAAAGCTCCGAACGGTAAAATTTCCGAAATTATTTGCGACGATTTCGAATTTTCCGAAACACTCAAGCTCAGAAAATTAAAATTCCGAAAGGTCAGAATGTAGATAGCTTAAGGCTCCGAAAGCCCGATTCTCCGAAAGTCCAAAATTCCGAAAGTTCAAAATTCCGAAGGTCCAAAATTCCGAAACATCGGACGTGTTCTTAACGTGTCGACTGAACGACGCGCGACGGCTTGATGATCAAGTTTCGGAAATTTGGCCTTTCGGAACTTGAGCTTTCTGAGTCTTGACCTTTTGGATCTTTAGCTTTCGGAATTTTGAACCTTCGGTGTGTTGCGATTCGAAATTTTTTAAATCGGTTACATAGACTTTCGGTGAAATACCCTTTCTGAAAACTAAGTTCGTTGTATTAAAATTCGGAAATTTGACTGTTCGGAGCTTTGAAAGTTCGGAACTTCGAACCGGCCCCGAGAACAGCTTTTTCCAAATCGTGAAATATGCCATGAAAGATCTTTTGATAGTTGTAAGAGTTTATTGTGAGCGAAAGATTCTTTCTTATACGGACTTCGATTTCCGCAAGTTTTCTTTACGGTATAAAAAAAATAGATTTTCTACTGCAATTCGATACGGAGAAAGATCAAATCTTTTGCATGAACCTAAAGTTTACAATTCCCAATTTACTTGTGAACCTAATATTCGATGGCATCTCCATTATGATTGAGGAATCTATTAGTTCTTGGGATCGTCGATTCGTATATGACATTCTAACATCCCTTTCGTAGTTCGCAAAGTCTTCTCTCTGGCACTCTTATTATTCCGAAGTGGCGGCCGTATCGGGTGATTCCCCAGGTGGCTGACGGAGGTAGTCTTGAAGACAGAGAAGAAAAGAGGAAAGGATTTTTCCTAGATTTCCTTCAGGGTTGACCCATTGTATTCTCTCTTGGTCTTTCGCAGTGTCTCTACACAAGAAACGGCAGCGTCTCACAGCGTGGCGTAGTGCTTCGAAGATCTCGATGAAGAGAAATACCTCCCAGGAGATGTTGTTCGTGCGCGAAAAGTCTGCCTCAGTCTCTAGCTACACGATCACTGACCGTCCAGGATTCCCGATCGCCCGCGGGATACCCGGGATGTGACTTTACTCCGAAACGTTTACTATAGATATACAACTTACCAAATTCAAAGGATTCGATCCTTGCTTCGTGCGTCTGTTGGTATTGCATATGGTGTATATATGAATGTGCTCTTATTTTTGTTTTTCTTTTCTTTCTTATATGTGTTCTTATATCTTGTTCAATTTTTTTTTTTTTCGTTTTCTTATTCCCTGCCTCCGGGAAAGCAGAGAAGTAGCGAAGGTATATTATGGTATCTGCTTCGTTTCTCGTGGCACGGTACAAATTTATCACGCCACGGCACATTTTACCAAGAATTCACACACCCGTCATCTACGGCATAAACGGTAATCTTGATAAATTGCCACAGATTTGTTAGTCTTAATGTTTGCTCGAGAGAGACAGCAAGGCGAATGTGTTTAATAAGATGTATTGAAAACCCGATAATATTGTTGGTATAAAATATATACTGTATAAATATACAACCGCGGTGAAGTGGTAAATAACATATAATCGTTGAGTCAAATTTTTATTTTTTTTTTCACCCGAAGAACAATGCATATGCGCGGTTATAGAAATATGAGAGAATTTATATTTTTACACGATTATTTTTAGTAACGGTGAGAAACCGTTAAAAATAAATTTCACTCTATAAATAAAATATGCGAAAAAGGAGAAAGACAAAAAAAAAAAAAAAGGAACAAGACGAAAAAAAAAAACAAAAACAGGCAGGACTGCAGTTTATTTAAACGACATATTTTCTGACTGCTCGTAAATTTTCGTTTGAAAAATGTTTTTCAAATTATTATAAAACTCCTGTTTAACAGTATCACTAAATTGCACGTCGCGATATATCATCTTGTATAACTTGGACAAAGCGAGTATATATATATATATATATATTTACCTAAACGTATATAATTTTCACGAGCTAGGATGTAAAATTAAAATTTGTTGTGTAATTTTTTTCATTCATTTTTATTATTTTTCTTCCCGTATAGCCGTGACTTTAATGCATGTACTTTAATCAAGAGTTTTCCGTCGTTGGTAGGGGTTGAAATATATCGTATCGTTGAACAGCGTGGCAACGATTCATCATAAACATTGTCGTTTCTTGCGCCAAGCTGCACACACCACAGCTATAGGTACTATAACATCGGAATCGATAATCGGGCAATAAGAAAAATAAAGTGTAAATAAGTCGGGGAAATCTCGCACCATTTATTTCCCGCAAACCAAAGCCGCGCGCGGTTCGCCATTGCTGTAAGAAAATGCGATGAATCTGATCGACGCATTGCGATGATAAAAATTTTCTATCCTTCCTTCCATCGCAATCATACTTCACACAGGGTATTTTTTTTTTTTTTTTTTTTCACACACCAGCATCTAACTAATCTCATACTTACCCTTTTTTTTCCATAAGTGTCATATGGCAGCGCATTAACATTTTTCTACCCCCGTACGTAGCATTAGTGTATATAGGTATTGTATTGTGTACGCTTAGCGTGTTTGATTCTGACCGGTATGAAGTTGGCACCACAGTATTCTGTCTCCTTCTATCCTTCCTGGTTACATAGAGAGTAAAAGAGACAGAAGACTGTGGGGCCAACTTCATACCGGTCAGAATCAAACACGTTTGGCGTACATATCTCTGAGTAAAAAGAGAAAAAAAAACGGAAAAATTTATGCGTATGTATGTATGAAATTTAAAGCGTTCTGCGTAAAGCCACCACCGCCACCACCAACGCCACCGCCACCACCACCACCACCACCGTTTCGCAACGTTTTTTTCACGTCTCCTGACGAATTCATACTTGCCAACCTCATATAAAGAAAGCGCTCCTGAATCCGCCATAAACCCGTGCAAGGCTACCAGCCCTCCAGCCTCACTTCAACTTTTATTATCTCTACAATATACCCGTGATGCTACATGTATTGTATATAAATATATACACACGCCAGGCTCTCTCAAGTCCCTTACGTCAAGGAGAGTCCTTAAAGCTCACTCCACTTCTATATATTTCAAGGACGAGGTGCCTACACCACGTGTAATAAACTTTACCATCACACACCCATATATACATATACCTACATACGTATGTATGTGTATAATATAAACGTATTCAACTATACGTGTAATATGTGTACACGTTTCGCGCGTGCCCTAGATACGCACGTGTATTTTCCTCCTTCTAGATGTATAGATATCATAGACACGAGGGGGGTTGGTTCGGCTATCAATTCCCTGTCACATGTGGTTTCGAAATAAAATGTAAGACTTTTATCCAGTCGATCCATTATAGTGTATAAGAATACTGCTTAGATAACTCGAAAGTTTAATCTGTCACGATTCGCGAGGTGAGAGTTAAGAACATTATAGAAGCACTAAATTATTAATTCCCATCGCCCGAGCTCGTTGAGGGATTTTAAAAAGTTGACCGACTTTTTTTTATCTTTTTTTTTTTTCTTTTGCATGGAAGAGAGCTTAATTAGCGAACCTTTCAAGATATTAATCTTCTTGTCAACGTTAAAGCGAAAAAAAGTAAGGACTCAAATATTGAATTACTTTTTTACTCGAAAATATAATAATTACCGTACCTATATCTACCTACCTTTTTCCCCCGAGCCTTATATGTATACTTACACTTTCTTTGGGCGTGCCTGTCTCGATACGTTATATATTTATATATAGTATATATGTATATACGATCGGGTCAAATATCGATTTGTATTACATACCTCAATCTCAGTCGGGAGTCGGTTTAGTCAAACATATACCCCAAAACCCCGCTGGTTGAATCAACTATCAAACCACGTATTCGTCAGGTTGTTACATCAAGGCGGCCAATAAATAATTACAATTACCTTGTAGCCAGCTACTCAATTTCCCTTGGCAAATCTCCGCCGATATTCAGTTGACGTAACAATGATTAATCGGCCGTGAGATATTCCTGACACGTTATGCTCGGAATCCAGGGGTCCAGGTCCCCGTGGTGCCGCAGGAACACGCGTGTAAAATTAAGTTAAAATCGGTACCTAGCAGTAATTCCAAACCTTTTGCTATGTAACATTCAATTTACTGCGAGCATGTGTCAGTCCACGTACATATATATATACATAGTACAAATATACACCCGTCTACCCCTGAGGGAAGAACTTGAAATCAACCCTTACGTCACGAAACAAGTGAGTTTAACATGAATATAGGTATATACCCACTGGTAGACATCTATTGATGAGTTCCCTCATGTTTGCCGTCGTCCTACCTATCCTTGGAACACACTTGGCTCTGCGAATTGGTAATTTGTTGAATCACGCCTACGACGTTGTGATCACTAATCGCTAATTACTACTCAGTGAATTCATTTCACCTCGATTATGATCTATATGTATGGTTAGGCTTACATTGTTATTTACACTCATTGTGAGTAAGTATTATCAACGTTGTACAGCTGTGCATGGGAAAATTGCTATAACAGTGAGTATTCGCCTTGACTCAGCCTTGACGTCGTCTCATGGTCTTAGATTCTTACCTGATTTGCACTAAATGGTACAGTGCGGAAATAGGAACTGGAAAACTCGAACACCACAGCTGCCAGATGGAGATTTTTCCTATTTTACTATCGACGTAAGCTCGCTCGTTAATATCACTGCGGTGCAATATACATTTATGTATCGAGAATTCGATCAATTATTGGCTCTTCACGTGAAATTTATATCCGCATTTGAATTTATTTGTGAATTTCTTAGTAGCGAGGAAATATCGGACGAATAATCCTGACTGCGGATTTTACGGAAAGAAAAAGCTCATTCTGAATCCAACGAATTTCGGAGTGCGGAGACGTGTGGTAATTTTCCTAGTTTAGCCATATACACAAAATTGCTTGACTATGGTTTCAAAAATGAGCCCGAGGCATAAAATATTCGCGTTTATCGGATGACTTTATCAAGTTTTTATTTTCTATATCCAATTCAGCAATTTAAACCTCGGTCTGGTCTGACTTTTCCGAAAGCGTAAAGTAATGGAATGACTGTTCTCCTTCAAAGTCGTATCTGATCAGACTCTTGATTCAAAATTGGAAATATTTTGACACCTGCCGATCGTAGAGCGACTAGAGAATATCGGAGAATATAGATTTATATTTCGTAGTATTTTAGACTCGAACGATTTCTCTGGAACCAAGATTCTCAAAAGCAATAACTTCGATTTCCTCATTTCATCGATAGAAACCTACATCTTAGAAAAAAAAACTTCGGAACAGTTTCAATTCAGAAGTTATTGTGGTAATAAGAAGTCGAAACTATTTTTTGTTCGAATCATCTTATTTGGAGCCTTTTCTGCCCCGCAGAATGTGTGAAATGAATTTTTCAAAACAAAGTACAGAGACGTGAGAACGTGTTTTTTTCAGAATTTTTCCACTCTCCGTGCACTCACGAACAATCCAATCAGTGAGATCAGCTCAAAGAAGAAGTAAAAACTTGTAGCCCATTTTCTCTAACAGTAAAGCCATAAGTCCTATAGAGCTTTGAGAATATAGGATTCTACATCGCACTCTCTATGGGCACAACGCAATTTCCAAACGATGACAGAATTTACCTTTTCAAGGTCGGATCATCGAGTGAAAAAAATTATTGATAATTGCTGAAATTCCTGATATTATCAAGTTATGCTTTCATCTCTTTGTACAGCTGACCTGAATTACTTTGATCGCAATTTTGTGCGGGTTTATTCAGAATCGCGAACGGTCAAGCGTCGTTGTTCGTCCGGGGGTTTCGCAGCGGGCAATTTGTGGTTCTCCAGAGTTGGCTGCAGAATAGGCTGTGCCGGGTCGAGCAGCTAGGCTGAAGAGAGAATCGAAATTTATTTGAGGATAAAATGTTGGGTTACGGTAAATAGTTGGCAATTCGGTTCACGTATCGTCTCCACCCACCCGGTTCCTCTAACATCATTTTTGAACGACCGAATTTTGCCGGCAGGTAAATTGAAAAATAAACCAAGTGATGTTCCCAGCTTTAACGTAGCATTTTTTTTTTTTTTTTCTTTGAAATGGAAAAACTCTGGATCAATTAACATAATTGGTATTTCATACCTTGGCTAAAACATGAAAACTAAAAAGTTGAACATATTAACATAAATACATAATTTTACGCGCAAAGTTCGATTGCGATTCATTAGAGAAAACGCGGAACTGTACCACGACGGGAGTTGAAGTTCTAAAAAAGGATAAAAATACCGGAGACCGGTGGTTGTGCTGAGTGACACGTAACTTTTAATTAAATCTCTTTTGTCCAGAATTTCCATGACAACTTTAACCAAGCCTGTCGTCCTCTACCGAGAAATATTATTCCACTTGTATTTGAAAACGATACAGTCGACCCCCCGTATACGTAGATATCGTAGCTTTACAAAAGCCTGATTGGTCAGAGTGAACTTTCCCCAATTTACCCGGAAATCTCATTATCACAACCGCGTGGTGAAGCTTCTAAAATTTGTGTTTCAACGAACCGCCAATTTCGAGGCGACTACGCCAGTCGGACATGGTTAACGTAAACAATTAGCCATTACCCGTCAGTATTCAGTCTCCTAAAGCGCTATCAAAATCCCTCCTGCGATCAACCAGACCAAATTTAGTTTAACAGAAATAAATTTTGCGTATTCAAAGTTAGCAGTATAGAAAATATTTTCACGGTTCAATTCTATATGGTATATTATATTTATTGAATCCTTATAAGGCTGATTCCAACCAATAACCATTGTATCGAATCATGCGAAATCATATGAGAAACCCTGGAACCGTAAGAACCCATGTTTACTTGAAAAGTTCGTGTGTTTCTTCACCCCAATGAAAAAATAAGAAATATATCATTAGGTATCATTGTGGATGATACATACACCTCCTCACATGCACGTGAGGAGGACAACAAAATTTAATACAACCGAAAATTCTGAGAAAACCCCGCGCTTTCGACTGGATGATGTTGCGGAAGTCCGTTTCGGTACGTCAGTTACTGGGAGCAATATAGCCAACAATAAGCTTTCAAGAGACTTTCAGGAAGCCGCTGGGATGCTTGTGGGACTCTAGTTAGTTTTTGCGTCGACCCGCATAGAACGGCGTCCTTTCCTACAAAACATGCAATTTCGTATAAGCTTCTCTGTTTTGTGTACCTAAGGGTCAAAATCCCACCCGAGGTGGTGGATCAACTTTCTTTAGACTAGATTCGCTCGTTTTTCGATCATTCGTTCACATCCCCCAAGTGGCGATGAGCCAAATATTCCGTTCACCAAAAATATGGTGAATTGCTCCCTAAAATTTAAAAGTTAGTTTAAAATTTGTGTTCATTTCGGGTATCGTCCATGAAAAGTTCACCGTTGTTACTGACTGAAACACGATCGTTATTTTATTAATTGTAATCTGGCTCGACTCGGTTTACACTTTTCACAGTCTTTGTAGTTTTTAATGATTCCCGGTGGTTCTTTTGTGATACTCTTTTATAGTGGTAGCTGTACGCGCATACCTTTGTATACACGTAGCGCTTCGTGGTTGGAGCAAACAATGGAGCAACCTTCTGGCTACCGAAGTATTAAAAAGAATTTCCACGTGACAGATCGAGCGAGGAAAAACGGATGTAGGATGTATACATTTAATTTTTCCACTCTGATACGTATAGGAAAGACCTGCCAATGAATAACGTCTTCCTATAAGCATATTTCTTCTTGACACGTTGTTGAGTATGGTAAGGAGTCCATGGAGCCGTCGCGACGTCAAAGACGCCAGGGATGCCCCGCTTATATATATTATATATTCGCCAATATCACCTCGCGTATACCATATACGCTATGGCTATACCATACTTATATTCTTTCCTCGGTATACATATCTGCCTTCTATACTTATATAGCGATTCACACGTGCCAGTAGAAGCTATGGATTGGTGACATGTCTCCCTGTCACTATTCCTCCTCGTTCGACGAAGAGGTCGAAGTGTGAATCGATACTAGAACGGCTCAGCCCGCGGCTACAACGTCGCCTCAAAAATAGCTACTTTCTACTCGAGCACTAAAAAAGCACGCGATGATAAAATCACTCAACGATACTTTCTTTTCCACTTTATGTATACCTATCCATGGTTGTATATCTGCTCTTAAATCTGCCTATCAGCATCTCAATATTTTCGAGTGGATAACGGATCGTATAAAGATGTATGATTCGTGTCGGTTTCTTTTATATTCGCAGTTCTATACCAATCGTTTCACCTTTTAGAAATTTCCGACCTTGAAAAAGCTCTAACAATATCTAGCTATGAGATATGACCAATTATTTCACTAATGAGAAACCGACAGCGAGAGGCAGATGGCGTTTGTTGTAATTCTTTCTTTCCCCCAGCTTCAGTACTCAGTATTTTATTCCGATTAAAAGTTTTACTTACGTACCTGCCTGTCCTATAAGTTTTTTTTTTCATGTTTCTCCTTTTTCTTTTTTTTTTTCCCTTCAGGGATCAATAACGTGAGGTAAAATTTAATTGAAAAGTTTTAATGAGCCTAATTAATCGACTAGAGTTATCACCTAAATCAAAGAGTGTCTAAACACTCAAAGACTCAGTTTATCGCAAGCGATTCAAGCGCGGGGTGAATCGCAAGCTTTATTACTCATCGATCCAGAAATTGCTAGATTTTATTGGTTTTTTTTTTTTTTTTTCTTTTTTTATGCATACTGTTACGCGATATTTTGTTCACACCGCATTATCTAATATTACTATTGTTGCAGTGAGAGAAGTAACATTGTCTGAGCTTCGAGACGCAGTGGCGAGGTTACGAGACAAAGTGAAGCTTGTCTGCCGGACGAGGGGGTCACCGCCCCCCAGGGTGCACTGGCTCAAAGACGGCGTGCCTCTTCACCCCAGACAAGGTCTAAGAATTCAGCACAAACGGTGAGTTGTGCCCTTTTCTGAAAACCACTTTTCCACCACCTCAAGCCTCTCTTCACTATTCTTTTTCCGGAATTATATTCTACATTTTTTTCTCTCCGCGAGCTGTGGATCTTTGTATCATTTAGAAAAGAGAACCTTTCCAAACCAGAACTACATCAGAGTACGCTATGTATTTACTTGTAGTTACGTACTCGGCACAAAGGTACGAGTATATATGAATTAATTTTTTTTTTAATGTGCCATATATTTTTGAGGAGCTCTAGTTTGGAAACAACAAAAGCTGGTTATTGAGGGTACTTTCGCGAACAAAACTGGCTTTCATTAGACTGTATACGTTCAACTTGTTCCCAAAAACTTCGGCCTCCTGTCTGTACCTTGAATTCCGATATCCACAACTTTTGATTGCAATTTTCATAAAACCAATGATCCGAAATGACAAGGCAGAAGAAATAACCGCAGTATCTTAAATTGAACAAGTTTTTACTTCTAAATCGAAAGTCTTAAAAAATGTTCCCTTCAGTCAAGCCAAGAAAATTATAGCAAGTTTGAAAGATAAGTATGACACCATCAAATGTACTACTCTACTTGCGTGTGTTATATATATGCAGTGGCGCAACGGTATAAAGCCAGCCTCAGCACAAGCTTCGCCAAAATTATCCGGGCAAGCGAAATAGTAATGGCACTAGCGTTTAGTAGTAACACCGACCGCGAAGCATATTACTTTGCCGGTGTAACGCGCTACCAATGACTAAGAGCTTGGCAAGGATTCTTGGCTCGTAAAATTAAAGATACATCATTCGTCCAGACCATCAGAGGTGAGCATTACCTCGCGTTATGCAGGAGAGCGTGAAATGCAAGATACCTTTTGTCTGATCTAGTTACCTACTCTGTTTCGCTATTTTTTACAGGCTGATGTATTCCAAACCGTAAAGACCAGTTCTAAAAATAATGCTCTTAGAATCTCGAGAAAAACAAACGTTCGATATTTGCAATTCAGCAATTTTCATAATTTTGTATGTAGACCTAGCTTTACCGTTGTTCTTTTATTTGTTTGTGTTTCTTCGCTCTTTTCGGAAAATCAAGTTTCATCGAGAACCGACTGGTATATTATACGAGCACTCGAAAAGTCCAACTAAACAACAACCACGGCCCACACACGATTCGGCACGTGCTAAGAACAGACGAAAGCGTTCGCAAAAGTTCATCGTCTTTTCTATTTTATCTCTTGTAGCTTTTGCCTTCGAGAGACTCTTCATCTCCTTTCAAATCATCGCTTTCGGTTGAAGAGTGGTGACTTCGCTTTAGCCACTCTCTATTATTCTTTTTCTCTTGTTTTTAACTTCCCGTACCCCTGTTTTCAGAGAAAAGAGAAAGTTATTGTTCCCACCCCGAAAATGAAAAGTTTAGTTTTCACTAGGTCTCCGCATTTTGAGGTCTACACAATCACCTCCAACCATTTTCAGACGGACGTCTGTATGTATGTATGTTTGTACGCATGTGATCAATTTTTTTTTATCCAACGATATCTCGACACCAAGTTACCGGATCTTAATGATTTTGGTTTCAATCGACACAGTTTTTCGAAACTCAGAACTGATTAGATTTTGGTTTCGATCAGTCGAGTACTTTCCGAATTATTCAAATACCAAAATTATAAAAAATAAAATCAAAATGATGATATCTTGTGAATGGATGAACATGTTCGAATGAAAACTTGTACTATGAGGTTTTTTGTGTCACAGATCACGATTTTGACATTGTGCTTCCAGAATTTGAATTCGCTAATGACATCATTATTATTATTATTATTATTTCAACTCGAACCCAGTTCGAAAATGGAAATTTCAAAGGCTGCCTCATGTCAGCCCAAAATCGGGTGTTTTTTTTTTATTATTATTTTATTTCGCGGAGAGAATGAAACGATGGATTCACAAGATTACGCCTTTCTTTCGTCCCGTGCGAACGGTAGAACTGGGTAAACCTGAAGGAAGGCGAGGACTCCGGTGCTACGAGTGTAACTGTGTCTCAATCTTGCAGTCACTTTGACCAGGGAAAACACCTTTGATGTTCTTGAAATCGAGTTTTCCGCGAAACGCCAACAACGTCGAGAACTCCCCAATGTCGGAGACGACGTCAGGATCCCGCGCGACATTTTCAACCTCGTCTCTTTGAACGTAATCTTTCTGGTCCTGGCATAGGGTACAATCAGTTTAAATCCGTAGTGGATTACAGCCGTGGAAAACGTTGTTTTGATTTTTATTAAAAATTCTTCAAAAAGGTATGAAAGTACAAATGAAATTCAAAAAATTGAACAACTACTTCACGTATACGAAAGCACCCGGTGTAACGTCGACAATTTCTAAGGTATACATCCTGCTGCTGCAGCATTTCGAGCAGCTACGTCTGTGTCACTCGTCATTTTTTTGCTAGTCAATAGTCTGGGCAGAAAAAGTAACGAAGCAGCGAAGTGAAAATTTAGACACACCCGGTGTTTGCTCAAGGAAAAGGAGTTTCGAGTCTGTCGAAAGAAGTTGGTGATAAAATACTCTCCTCCGACGATATCACTGACGTGGAAAATTCCATGGTGAGGAAACGTTCGAGAGAAGTGAAAGAACAAAGAATCGACGAAGTGAAGAACACCCGAAGGCGATACCATCGATACGTTATGCCACTTTATGGAATTAGCAAATTAAGGAACAGCCAGATCAGAAGGACTTTGCTTCAAACTTAAACTTTTTCCTTAACTGCACAAGACCTTATAGGAGTATAACGACTTCAAATTCATATCCGGATTAGCCACAGGTGAATGAAGCCTTATTAGAATCCATGAAAACCAGTGAGAGCCATGTCATTAACAAGATCAACCCTGCAATGCCGATTCCGTGCGATTTTTAGTAAAAGAGCAATCGTCTAGGGAAACGTATATATGAAGGTTCGATAGCTAGAGATTGCTACCATTAATTGAGCTCGGAAAAGGAACGGAATTTTTTTTTTTTTTTCTGCTGGTCGAGGTCATAAAAGAAAGAAGCTGAGCCAGCTTTGGACTAATGCCACCTGGACCCAACTTAGACATTTTGAGGGTTGCACAGTCAAGATAAAAATCCGCTTTACATGTCGAAGTCGTTTTCCTGCTTGAATTTGAGTCAAACCGAAAAAAAGAATGTGTATACTCTGAGAGACTGCAGAGTACATGAAAAGAAGACTTTTCTCTTTTTCTTCCGGTCTTTGTAAAGAAAATGTT
Organism: Tenthredo scrophulariae; assembly: GCA_963978835.1. NCBI lineage: Eukaryota > Metazoa > Arthropoda > Insecta > Hymenoptera > Tenthredinidae > Tenthredo > Tenthredo scrophulariae. The sequence goes on from OZ022228.1 coordinate 18,962,699, forward strand.
CTTTTCCACGACACAGAAGTGTTCGTTATACCTTCGTTCGAGCAAGCGTCAATGCTCGGGATACAGATTAATGCAAATAAAATTTCAAAGTTATAAAGTTGACAAGATACTTACTCGGCAATAGCTATCTCCCACCAGTTGCGCCGATAAAACTCGTTGAATTTAATAACGAAAATTCTTTACCCAATGCCGAACCCGTGGCGAAAACTTTTTCATACCCCATCCTCCTACTACTACAACTATTTCACCGACTGCTGCTACACCTTCACCGCTGCTAACACTACTATTATTACTTTTTCAACTGAACTTCGTTGCGATTCAGAACCGCTCTGTGAATTATAATCCTTCTGTCATCCAGCCCTTCCGGTACGGTACTCGGGCTCACTAATAGTTGTCAGAAGTGACAAGTACATTTTTTCATCCAGCATCCACGGGTCGAAAAATCCACCTTCGGCGCAGTAAAGTATACAAATGATCGTAATAAGCTGTCTGTCGTTGGTGTCACGAACAGAGGATGTGCAAACCTGAAAATCGTCACTAATAATCAGGAAAATAATCAACGCACAGTGGCGTAACGATGATGTATAGTATGAAGGGTGGGTGGTGTGACGTGGAGGGTATGTTCGTGGAAAACGACGTATTAAGTCATTTTAACGACGAACGTTTCTGCTTTGAAATTTACCATTTACCAACTGTTTCCAATTTTGTACAATACGCACATTCACCCTGATATCCTGTATGTGTTTGGTATATAAAACACTTTTGATAGCCTTCCCAAAGGGCATATTTGCTCGCAATTCATTATTGACGAACATCCGCACCTCCTCCATCAACATTCAACAACTGATGAAAATAACTCGTATAACTGTGTACAGTTTTGCGTCTCATCCCCTAAGTCCCATCACCACTAATCACACTTCTACTTACTATACGGGGATGAAATTTATCAAATTTTGTTTCCGACGATGAGTGTGATGATAACAAATTGCGCCATTAGAAGAACTAATGTTTCGTGCATATCAGTGCAGGCATTGCATTTTTTTGTTTCCACCCTCCATTAAAATGAATAGTTTTGATAATATATATGTGTCATTTGTTACAACGTTGTACTTGGCTCCAGTGGGCGTAAAGTTAACATCAGTCGTTGGTTTTTTCACGAATTTTCTGGGCAGAGTATGTACTAATCGTGTTAATTCTCCAAATGGGTCGGCTTTTATATTCACACGACGCATTGTTATTTCATGTAGTACATACCTACCATCACTCTAACCACATTTAATTACGTTGGTTGAACTTTTAAACAACTTCATAACGCGTTAGTATTTTTATATACGTATGAAAACATCCAGATCTTGAAACATATGGTCGGAAAGAAGGTTCTTGTCAAGCGATCACCGTCGACGTGTCGCTTGGCTACAATATATCCCAGCAGACGTATCTGTATAGATATATATATATATATATATACATCAGCGATATGATCCGAAGCTGTTTGGACCCTGGACGTCGCGTCTAGGTGTTCGGAATTCTGAAGAAGATCTTCACTTATCTAAGACGTATTTCCAGCCATTACACGAAGAGGTTGAGCGCAACTTTTCCACGCGAAGCATTTCCCCGTGACACTGGGCGCCGGCGGTGTCTGATCGCCATTAACAGCCAAGTTTTATCGCCTCTTGTTCGCCGGAGTATGATTTTATCGCTGTCGACTGTCGTAACAGTTCGCGATAAAGATTATAATTGCGGCGTTATCGCTTGTCTCTTCCGTGTCATCTCTTAAAGATTGTCCGTAACTTCTTACATTACGAGGAAACGCCGCGGCGGACGTCTTCTTTCGAAGAGAAAAGACTGAGAAGCTACGAAGGCGACGCACTCTGCGGTAACTTAAACTTTCTGGAATAAGAGGATAAAACGAGCAAGAAAATAGGCAAAGATCATATCCTAGCGAATAAACTGATACGACAGTTTCACCGCGTCTCGGTAACCGGACGCAAAGTTTCTCAGTTTTGCATACCGAGAGTTGTAACCTCGCCATTAAACAGGGGTTGTTGTAGACAATGTAAATTTAATTGATAGACAACACAATATTATTGGTCATTACATTCGTCCCATTTCCGTCTGCTCTTGCTGACGGCTTTGCTAATTTCTGCTTGCTTTCGCACCTAAACTAACAACGCCCAGAGACGTCCCCGTCAGCTAGTATATGTATAACTGGAAATAGCCACCCTAAGCGAGGTGATGCCTCCTCTTTCACCCTCCATGGCTCGTCCGGAGGCAATCAAAACAAATCGCCACTAGAGCATTGCTTCACACAATATTTGCTCGCAAACATCACCCATTGAAGTTACCTGCCTTCTACCCCGCTATCCAAAACCAGCTGCAAGTGGATAGAACGTGGAACAAACACAGTTATCATCCTCCGAGTGCCTCCACTTCCACTTCCCGTTTAATAACATTTTGCTGACACGTTTTTAAACAGCTAGGAATTCGCCCAAGCGTATTTTACCGTGTTATGAATTAGTAGTACGTGGGGGCTATCGCCTTCGGTGTCAATATATATTCGGTATAATATCGATACAGCCTCTCAGAAAGCAACGGGATGTAAAAGCTTGAAGAAATCATAAACTGGAAAAATTCATTTCAAAGTCCAAATTCTCTCCACATTAGAAATCTTCAAACTTCTTTTAATTTCCGTTCTCTCGTTATTACCATCTCTTTCACATGCTATATATACACGATAGGGACGATACCTTAATTAAGTCACGGGCATAAATGCGGTTTCTTTATTCAACCCCATTTCATCGATATTCGATACGTGGATTTTCGCTCTGCAATAACAGTTATAACATGAGTAATGCTTTCGGCACACTAGTGTTGACTGAAAATAATTCTCCCAAGCTTACGACTTTCGTGGGAACGGTCAGCTTTCCTGAGAACACGTAGTTGGATCTTTAAAAATAAGTTATTGTAGATAAAAGGGAAAAATTCGCATATCAGGTATTAGAAGCACGAATCTTATTCACTCGTGTAAATTAATCTCTCCGATTTTATTTCACGGTTTTTGTAATTGAACCGGTCAAATCTGGTGACAAAAGAAAAAAATAAAGTAAAATTAAGACGCTAGAATCGTCTGCGTTTGAAAATTTCGCAAGGCTATTATATCCTCACAGTTTTTCGTGGATAATTTTGTTTTTTTTATTTCTCGCTAAGCTGCGGGAACCTGATAAAAGTTTAAGCCCCCTGAGCCCGCGTTTTTTTTTTTTATTTTACACTAGATATCAACACCGTCCAGGCACTGACGTCTATCTAGCTGTAGATTATGTACACGAACATACATATATTTATCTACCTATTTCACTAAACTGGAAAGGATTCGTATGTGACGCAACGCGGCTAGCTATCATTCGCGGATACGCCCAGAGGCACATAATCGCGTAACACAAGTGCGAACAACGATTGCCTGGGGTGGTTACCAAAAAGCCGAGGGAGAAATCCCTCGGTCAGTAATCGGTTACCCTTTGCAGGACCGTATTAACTTCCATATGCCCACTGGCAGGACAATTGCATTACGCCATTAGCTAAATTTACATATTCAATTCACGTTTTATAAAAAGAAGTAAAAATTTACCTGAAAATCAGTATCTCCCTACTTGGCGCAGACGTACTACCGACCGATCAGTCAAACTCATTCTTCCAATAATGCTATGCATATATACACACTGGATGAAATTTAAATCGGCATCATTCCTTAAGGCTGATAATTTTCGGGTTTAGGCTTTATTTCTTAGGCCCAGCTCTACGCTCTACGCACATACCTTTTATGCTCGATCACGTCGAAAAAAGTTATGATACAGGCTGATCTTACCATCCTGTCAAGTATAATCTGTCCGCCTTAGCGCGATAGCGGCCCCTTCGTCTTGCATTTCCATAGTCTATGCATAGTTATAACGTTTACCTTTACGAGATTAGATTTCGCACCATTCAGCTTAGCGCAAATGACGTTTAGCGGGATCATCGCCCGCGCCCTTACGACGGCAACCCCTTCAAGACGCGAGTGTCAATTTCAGCAGAGATGGTGCTTTCGCTGTACCTCCATTCACGACTTACTCTAAAATGAAGCCAGAAGTGACACAGACGCGTTTCATTCAATTAGGAATAATGCCATATATTTTATTCCGTATTTGATGATGGTATGAAGGATCAGCTGAAATGAAAAGAACCTATGCGATTAGCCAGACTGAATCTGGAAAACGAAAAAAATATGACTGAGCCGGGCTGAACTTACTCAAAATGGAATACCCATTTTCAATTCTCTTTTACAGGACGCTACCGAATACACAATCCTCTGTGATACGGTCGTCGTCCTCGGTCCGCTAAACACACAATTTGTCGCCTCGATGAAACATGCATGAATGATCGATACCTCCATATGCACACCTCCACATACTACAGTGCGATTAGTTTCGCACGTTCACTGTTTCAGCGGCATATTTTTATCGGAATGATTTATTTTTTCATAAAATTACATCATGTTCTAGGTATGTACACACAATCAATAAATGTGAAAGGCATAACAAAATATTTTCGAATTAATTAACTGAATTAAAAATACGGAATAAAAAGGACAGCTATTGAGAAGCTCAATAGAAATCAGTGCCTGGTTCACTCAATCTTTGTACTCTAGAAGCTTGAAATTTCCTTTAAACTTAATCGTTTGATGTGGCTAATTCGCCGGTAGATCGAGTACCAAACTTGAACCTTTCGTTCAAGTTAGACTCTCAGTTCTGCACCAGTGCGTCATTTACACAGAGGTGGCAGCAGGTCTTTAATTTTTGATAACGAACCAACGAGTTTCGGAAATTATTTTGTTACTCGGGTTATTCCTGCATCAAAGAGTACGTTTTATTGCGATACAATTTCGTTTAGAAGTTCGTAGGATCGATGCTGGGACGAACTCGAAATACAGGACACAACTCCAAAGGTCAAATTTGTCCTAATTGCGACGCTACTTGTCTCTGGACCGGCATGGCATGGCAATTCCCCCAAACTCTGTACGCCAACATTAGCATAACCCAAATCTGCCATGGGTTTCCTGTCGTCAGAAGTCCCCGGTACCAGCCCGAACGTGAATGTTCTCCAGGATTTACCTGAGCCCAACGAGTTCATGTTTTTACCCGAGCTTCTCTACCTCGTCAGTTGATGAGTCGAGACGATATGTGTATAGGCACTTGAGTATAACCGCTTTAGTTCCATCGCTTATATAATTGGCAAAAGAGCAGCTTTTACCTCCTTAACACGAAATATATTTTGCAAAGTGTACAAGACTCCTCCAGTTTATTGATTTTACGTATTGAGTTCATCCTCAATTCTTGAGAGAACAAAAAAAATGCGGTCCACGATATTTTTTATCCGAGTAACGGTTGGTGTAAATTCTGGCGAAGACTGTTCACACTTTTATTATATTTAAGTCTTGATTTTTATCCGATTGTATGAAATATTGAATATAATTAAGAATACGTATTTGGGATATACCGCTCCTTCCGAAACTACACCCTGAAAAATTTAAAGACCAGAGATATCGCAGGAGTCTGAATCCACGCAAATAAAGCAATCGTATGAAGTAGCTTATGCGGTGGCTGATCATACGCGGTGTACTACTACTGCACGATGAAGAGCCTGACGCAGGACCGTAGTAGGGCGGACAAGCTCGACCATAGCTAATGTGATTAGTGGCCAGATGAAGCTGTATAGGTACGAGAACCTAGCGATGAAATTCTAGAGAAAACCACGTGTCGTATGTATACGTACATTCGAATTTCGATCAGTTCAAAATTCAGCCAAAAAGCTGTACCGAATAACGAACTGAAGATAAGCCCGTATTATGCGTTTTTCTTTCTGAACTCTTCGGCAAAGCTCATATAGAGACCTTGAAAATGATGTGCCTTATCGGGTAGAGAGCGATTTTTTGAATTCATAAGCAGTTGATGATTCGAGTTAGGCGTGGTGAGAGACGTGTGAATTTAAAAGAGAAAAAGATGGTAATATATTGTACTCTTATACGGGTAGCTGCGAGCTGAGAATTACGCGATTTCCATATCTAGCAGGCCTTGAAACGCGAAAATGTAAAAGTGGAAAGGAACGATCTCTACCCCATATTTTGGAGCCATATAGTATAGAAAAGAGAAAGGCAAGATGAAACAACCGATTGTTAAGCGACAGTCACACGCATCGTAACAGAAAAGAGGTACGATGCGAATGGTGGGCACGAAATTTAGATATTAGCGTAGATCGCACGAAAGTTGAAACCCTAGAGGTATAATAATTGTCACGGGTTGTTATTGGCGTTCGTTGGTAAAATCGCGTGACACAACTTTTCGCCCTCTACCCTATTGACAAATGTCGACGTCGTCGCGGTCTACACCCGGTTTCGTTGGGTGTTATATAAGCTTTAGCTAGACGGGGAAATTATATAACTAATGAAAATTAGCGGTGATATAGAAAACTACGGATATTAGCCATCACCTTTATATCTCAGGCGATGAAAGGAGTATATATATTTCAAGAGCCGTTTTTCGCCAATTAGGGTCGAATGGGCCATCAGTTTTAATTAATAATTAATTTGTAACGCGGGAAAGCTTGCGTAGCCGAAAGCCCCCTCTTTCCTCGGCCCCTTTTCAACCCCGCCGCAAATTTCCGGCTCGGAAAACTTTCATTACTCGAACGCCTGCGCAGAAGATAAGCGAAATGAAATGAATATACCGAAATTGCACTCTCAGTTCTCTGTTTACGAGGAGAGTAATCAAACGCGCCGACTCAATGAAAATCCAACTTTCAACTTGGTTACCTAGTCGTAGTCGTTACCCAGCCTCGTCCTTTCGTCCTTGAATCCCGATCCTGAAAGAGCTTCTTGTGGCTTAGAAAAATAAGCCCGAAGAAAAACTTCGTCCCCTAACCACCGAAAGGCACAGGACGATGTTTATTCCTCCCTGATCCGTTTATCTCGGTTTTTTAACCTTCGTGAAAAATATAAGAGATCCCTTACGATAAGAAAACAAAGATAAAAATCAGAGGTAAAATAATACGGGAGTAAGAAAAATAACGAAAACATGCGTTTGTTCGAGTTTCTTGGTAAAAGGTCAACTTTAATACTCCACGTAACCTCGCAAGTTACTTAGGACCAACTTTTCTTCAACACAGTCCCTTACACTAACGCGATTCTGCAAACCCTGCCAGGCTAATTGTTTCAATTTACTTATTCGGCTTTTTTACCAGTTGAACGAGCAAGCTGTGACCACCAGCTAAATTTCGCGCTTATTATAACCAAAAGTAAAATATTTTGGCACGCTACTGGCACACTGGCTTGCCCCACTTTATATATCAGCTACGGGTGACACCGAGGTTTCCGGAAGATTACCAAAGTCTTCCAGGAAATCACGGAGCCCAAAATTTTCTCTCCAAGTCGTTACACGTGTAGGCAGGTTGAAAATTTCAAGTCTTTTAAGTTAGAAATAACGTATTCATCTCTTCCAGAAGAACACAGATATTTTCGTGTACATAAATATGATTCACCCTATTCAATAAATTTCGGATCGTCGGATTTCTTCCATCTCTATATTTCTGTTCGATAAAAAAAAAAAATTACGTTCATCTCTACGAAATCATAGGTAGAATTAATTCCTGGCGAACTCGATCCCTCAAAGATGAAACATCGGGCAGTATGTATAGGCAAGTTATCCTACCGCATGAACCATCTGTCGTTCTTGGGTATTCGTCGTCGTTGGTAGCGATAGCGAGCCGCGGAGACACGTGAGGTAAATTTATCGTCGGGTTACTCACGCATTTCTAGCCGATGTCTCGCTAGCCAGCTCGTACCTAACCCCCTGGCACACGTATTTATTTAGATTCGCGACAAGGTCCGCACCATCTCGTTTTGTCTCCCTGTGTGACTCACTGCAAGCTGCGAAGGAAAGTCTCGTCGTCTGTTGGTCTCCGCGTAGCTCGCGGCCGCGGCGCGGCGTTGCGATGTCGTCGTCTTGCCTGCTGCTCTTACTGCTGATGCTGATTCTGATGCTCCTACGGGTCGCAACCGTTCAGATTCGTCGCTCTTGCCAAGATGCTGGTTAGATTTAAATCAGGCTGTTTAGAAAAATTGCCTCTAGAAATATCCTACCGTTGAAAATATGGGACCCCGTCCGGGTTCACTGCAACGATGAGACCATTTTTACGCGCAACGAATTAACCGAGCTTGCACACTCGCATTTTATAATTACCTACCGTGGTTCACGTTCTCATTCACTTCGCTGTACATGCAGAAAAGTACACTTTGCCCAGAGTCATGCTGTACAATCCCAATTCTTAGGACATCTTCAGAAAAGTTTTCCAAATTTTGATACTTTCAAAAAATTTCTGATATTTCTTATACGATTATAGTCATACGATCGTTTTCCTTTACAGTATAACCAGTTCGCTCGTAATTGTTAAATGCTACCTTCTCCATTGAATGGAAAATCTTCACACTGCACCGTGAGAAATACCAAATGAAGAAATTTCCCTCGAATCGTATAATCTGCAGTTTCCGAGACATTGATACTTCCTTGATTACATAGGTCATAACCCCTTATCCGATCTTTCTCAATTTTTTCACCAAATTGATAATCTGTTTGAGTTACAAATCTGTGCAGAAAATTTATTCGAACTAAATTTATTCTTTCGTTAAAGTTATGTGACGTGATTATGGACATAGATAATGCAGCAAACTTAAATCTGGGATCAAAGTAGCAGACTAAAAAATATCTATCTTATCATGAACGGTACTGAAATCGCCTAATCTGAAATCCTACTGTAAAATAATTTGAAGGAACTAATGTAAAATTGTTAATATACAGTCTCCTCAGCTTTGGCTTAGCTAGCTGCTAGGCTGTCTGTCGCGTTATCCTTGAAAAATTTTACCAACTACATAATGTGTGAGTATAACTACGTTGCTTGGTGATAATTCGGGGTGATCATTTTGAAAATAAAAATTCTCTCGATCATCAAAGCGGTGTGATTTTTTCCTCTATTTTCTCTCTCTTTCTCTCTCTCCGTATGATATTTTTCTTTTTGTGCTAGATTCATATTTTTTTATTCCAAGAAGTATGACTTGCCTCTGTATGAGTACGTGCGTGTTTTCTTATTCCTAGAATTGTGCGATTAGCTCATCTCACCTACTACTAGGCGGGGATAACCAGCGAGTTTGAAACTCTACGAACGCGTGCAGGTTGTAAAACGTCTTAACGAAAATAAACCTCGTAATCTTATATTTATTTGTTGTTTCCCAAGCCTCCTAACAAAGATATATATCTTTGCGGTGCATTTCTTTTCAATGTCTTTCGACCACTCTAGGATGAGAGAGGAAGAAAGAGAAAGAGAAGCTGGAAATGAGAGAAATTAGAGAAAGAACGGTTCCGTCAAAACAGTAAAAAAGTAAACGCGGTCTAGATTCTGCCTAAAAATAAAATGTAGGACGCAGTAGCGAAATTCAGAGGCAGAGTCGAACCAATGGGAAGAATTATTATGTTCTCGAGACCGTGAGACAGGGGTAACAGTTTCCGTTTTAGCTATACCCATCAGGTCAATTGTCTGTAGCTAATGTCAATCCAACTCATCCACTCGGATTTTTCTCTTTTCTCCCTGTCTCTCTCCTCTCTATATCGTCTATCGGTACACGCTGGAATTTTCCTGGATTTTTATTCCATCTCCCACAGACGCAGAAAAACACGTGACGATTGATATTGGGAGAAAGCGTCGTCTTTTCATGGAAAAAACCTCCCTACCGAGCTTAAAACACTTTCGCTATTCAGAAGTTCTAACTATATGAGAACCGAACAGCCGGGAAGTCTGGTGTAATTAAAATTGTGAATGGGTGCATGAAATTTCAGTTCTCACTATTTTTTTCAAATAATTAAGAAACGCCTTTCAAGAGACTCAAGGAAAATTGTATAATAAAATATCCTGCTTGTAGTGAAATTCAATTCTACATTGAATTTCGCTGAAATAGATCCAACAGTTATACAGCCTTACGGCAGTGTAATTTCGAACTGCTACCCTCATACAACGCTTGATGTCCAGAATTTTACCGCTATGGCAACACAATTTTCTCTGCCTTTTCTGAATCTCTTTGCCAATTTTTCCCAAATTCAATATCTGAAAGATGTATAAATGATCCCAATTTGAAAATTACTTCCTACGAATCGACGGAGAGCATGAGAATATTACGTGTCCCATTCTTTTAGAGATGAAAATTTTCATTCTCTTCTTCGAAACTGAAATAGAGAAATTGATGAAAAAGCTGTGCAAATGGCCTGCGGGAAACTCTGAAGAAATTTGAGTAGCACCCTGGAGTATTTATCACAGGCATACAGTGGCTAAAACTCTAAGGTTTGTCTGGTGACGGTTCAAGACACTTCATTCTGGCTGAGGACTATATTAGATCCTTGGTCTGGTCCAGCAAGCGCGATTTTTCACCGCTGAGCATACCGGCGCCCTATGGCTATAACTCTCCGAGTAACTCTCCGCTTCTTTGTAATCGAGTCGTGAACTTTGCCCTGAAGTTTGTGACGCTTTTTCCCCTGGCTGTGCGGATTATATAATCGTGTGCCTCATGCAACGAGCCAGTTAGTTGCTGACAACCTGTTGTAGTGCCTGCAGGCATGTCTTGACGGCTTAACCGACGAGCTCCAATATAATAATCAAACGGAAGACTCCAGTGGCAGTGATTGATTACGCAGTGGGTACTTCCGAACCGCCTGCTAAGCTCGGGGTGTTTATAAATAAAGTGAAAAACCATACCAGTTCAATTTCCGCTTGCAGTGAGGTGCAATCCGTCAAACATCACTTGGAGAACCAATAAATGAATGAAGACCAATCCCTCAAACCTTACTTGACTATCACTTTAGTTACCAAACCGAGTTTTCTCTACCCAGTTTGAATGGTGCAAGCCACGCCATTGATGGGTCACACTATTTATAAACCGCCCGAGTCTCTCAGGCTGGTGCAGAGCTTTTGACTACCACCTGAAGTGCATCGAGGTCACGTAAAAGCTCTTCTACCGATTTTATAATATAACTTCACGGCTTGGAAGCTTTCTTCTCTTCTCTTCTCTTCTCTTCTCTTCTCTCCCCGAATCCCTCTTTATTATTCTCTTTATATCGCGAAGCTTTGTTATTTCAGCCAACTATGTATTTATACGATTTTACGCTGCTTGGGTAATCATTTGGAAAATAGTAGCCCCTGGTTGGATGACTCTTACGATCTACACGAAAATCGAGGCCAGATGAAAATGAAAACGAAAACTGAAATGAAAATGATAATGAAAATGAAAATGAAAATGAAAATGAAAATGAAAATGAAAATGAAAATGAAAATGAAATTGGGAATGAAGGTCATTGAATTTACTCTAGCAGGTAACCGTGTCCAAGGGACACTCCCGTCGGATTTAAAACTGTCATGAAGTTGGCAGCGCACGTTCGCATCTCCTGCCATTCAGGAAACGGCCTAAGCTGCTATTTCCGGCTGATCGCCGGTGCCAAAAAGCAATAGGGTCTTCCCTCCTCTCACTTGGAATCCGATCCCCGAGGGCCAAAGAGAAGAGTCCCCAAGATCCAAGGAGCACTTCGCAGAAACGACGTGACACGATCTAGCCTGAATAAGGTTATCGCGTCAGGAACAATTCTATATAGGTGTAGTAATACTAATAATGGAAAGTCCAAAGGTATCCCAAATTTGATTTTTTTTTTTTTTTTTTTTTTTTTTCTTCCTTAACCACATATCATGAAATGAAAATAAATCATTCACTGCATATGCCTCGTCTAGACGTCGTCAATCAGTCAGTAATATTATTATTTCTATCACATATCCGGAGCTGTTCAATCGATGTACGAGTTAGCGGTTGAATCATCAGCAATAAAGCTTCTACGTAATGACATAAGTATCTCGGAGATGAAACGAACCGGTAGAAACGTAATAAATTCTAGTTATACCATTTTTCTTATTTTAAACCGCGTAGTACTCAACAATCTGCCGATGTGATCTGCAAATCCTTCCACGTGTACATAACCCACGTAATACGGTGGCGTAGTAAAAACTGAGAAAAAAATAAATAAAAAATTATCAGAGGACATTGGTCATCCTACATGCCTAGTGCGAAGGATATAAATTGTGAATTCTCTTTGCCAAAAATTGAAGCCACACGGATATTTGCGAATGTGCCAAACGCGATTTCTAGTCATCTAGTATCGCCACGCTACGCTCATTGACCATCGATAATTACTAGTGTATTTAGCGAGAGCTTGCAAGCCAGCACCACATTTCTTTCGTTTAGGCAAATGACTTGAAGTGTTCGGGTATTTTTAGTTTAATTGTGTTCTAATCGTTTGTATAAATCTCACGCAAACGAACCGATATTATATCGTTATAGAAGCAAGGAATGTTCGATTTTACAAAATCATGGTATACTGCTAGTATTAAAAGTGAACGTTGACTTAACGAGCTGAACAAGGATGCCGGTATTTCCTTTGAGCTTTTTTTACACGTTGAAAGAACTCATCGCAAGCTTGTCGACCGCTTCGAATCCAGGTCCGAATCTAACGCAACTCCGACCATTAGCTTCAAGACATTCGCGAACCTGGACGCCTGCGTTCCCCTAAATTCGGGAATCGCATGGCTTCGGATCGTTAGGTCCTTCGCGTCATCAGCCATCTTGTATGAATTGTAGCGATGAATTTATATGGACCGATCAAAGTACGCTGGGTGGCGTTTCATTTTTAAATAAACAATACGTCGTTCGTTTGGTTCGTTATCAAAGTCCCGATGTTGGCTACGTTATTGTATGGTAAACCCGAGGCTAGACAACCCGTTGCGTCCGTCACGGCTGCGTACGTCCCTCTTCACTCTGCGCCTTCTTCGCTCTCCAAATGCGACGTCTAATTTTGTACCCTCGGTGGTTCTCAACGTCTGTCTTGAACCAGTAGTATAAATCCTTGAAGACCAAACTCAAAACTAATTCCAGCAGTATAGTCGTGGTCCAGTAATTCGCGATGATTATATTCATATCAAACACTTTCCATGCCATTTACCATACTGGCAATGAGAGCCTGCAACTTATCCATTTCAATAACTGTAAGCCTCAGTAAGACGGGAATAAGCATTGCGTTTCGAGTATACTAATGGTTGCGACAAATTTATGAAACGTAAAATGTTCTTTCCATGGTTCCGATGTGTAGGTGATCAGATCCGGGTCAAAAGTCAGTTTGAACACTGAGGTAAAAAAAAAATAGAATAGACGTGTAAAATGATCGTTAGCCAATGTATGCCTGGTATGAAATAGCAATTTGATGATAAAACTCAATCCAGTGAAACGTGTAGGTTTTGGTTTTTATCGATAAAGCGTATAACCCAGTTTCCGCTATTCTGAAAAAGGCACTTAAATTCCGTATGAAAAATTGTTTAAAGAGTAAAATTAAGCTCAGTTTTAAGTGAGATGAAATATATTTGTACTTTTATAGTTTATTCGTGCGATGTAACAGTATGGTACTTTATTTATGGCTGTCAGTTTTGTTTGACGACAACACCGACAGGCGGGTTGTCTGAGAAATATATTGCGGCTAGTTTGGCCTACGTTGATACCTTGCCCTCCGATCTTTGGAATCTTTCATATAATGGGTTTCACTTAGGTATTTCGTGAGAGACGTAGAAGCCCCATTCAACCAGCAAAGGCATTAACACGGTGAGGCAACCCAAAAGAAAACCATTAACTACAAGACCGAATTGAAGAAAAACAGAAGGGGAAAGAGAAACTTTCTTCTTTTGCGTCTAGTTTCCTTTTCTCTGCCTTTTTCGCGGTTCGTGTCGCCCCTTTTTTTTTCTCTTTCTTTTCCTCTCGCTTTCTACATCCCTCCCGTTTCCATTAAAAGATAAATCGTTCAGGACCCATGCACTGCACGGAGGTCCAGTCAAAGTCACCATTAAGAATCCATTTTCCAACTGGTCAATGAGCTTTTGGTAATTGATAGCCTTGGGCCCGATTTTGTTCACATAGTATCGTGAAAACGACTTAGCGACTCTTTGAGACAAAGTCATTTTACTACCTCGCTAATGGTCCAAATTCGCAAATGACTAGCATACCATATGATGCTTAGTCAACCACAACACACAACAGCTGAACTCTGATACGAGGGATGATGGCTGCTATTTCATGCGGTGGTAGGCGGTAGGTAATTCGATATTATACGTCAGTCCAGTGCAATTCAGGGCTTCTATATCAAATGTCGAATCTCGAGGGGGAGCTTTGGGATACTTTAATCGTAAGACACTCTGTGACGCAGCTAGGCATTGCTCTGAGTACTCAATTTAGCCTTGCAATGAAGTTAAATTAAAAAAGTCAAATTAAGCAGCGGGCATATTTAATGTCAAGTCGCTTGAAGCCCAACTTCTGTTGACTTACTTTAGTTAGCTAGGGTTTTCCATAATGTTATGGACATTTTTGCGCGGCGCGGCTCACCGCGGAGCCCCAAAAACCCATCTGGCTCGTATGACAGGACTGTGACCCAACAAATTGGTTGCAGAAAAAAATACGAGGCCAAGAACCACGGTTGTGGTTCATATTACGTAATTCTTTTATTTTTCTTCCCACCAGACGAGTATCTTAAACCTCGCAACTACGGTGTGAGACATCGTAGCATTTCACCAAAAGAATATACCTACCAGCTGGGCTTTCGTTGATCTTAACTTGCGGCCTCGGCTTGTGACTGAGCTTTTCTCTCGTCTCTAAGGTTCTTCGACCCATGGAATGGAAATCATTAAAGTAACAGACGTAAAGACAGACTTTACGTTTCTTTTTTTTATTTATTTCTTTTTTTTCTTTTCTTAGTTTTTCTCGAGATTTGCTTGTTCTTCGCAACACTCAGATAGTTACGTGCATTTCGCCGCGTTATCCTATACAAGCACACCCACGGACTGAAGGAACGAAGACGTTTTTTCGCGCGAGATTTTGCAGGCATTCACCAAAAATACCCTCGGGAGTTCGCGCGCGAGGGGAAAAATTAATTTAGCCAACATATCGGTTTCTTTACTGGCTCCGCAGACCGCGAGCTTTGTTATTCCTCCTGGTCTTTCTCGCTCTCCATTTTTTTTCTTTCTTCTTTTTCTTCTTCCTTTTTTATCCCCGATTCCCATTCTCGCGATCCTAAACGTCGTAACGACATATTATCGATCTGGGGTCTCGAGACAACGACCCTTCGCACCCATCCTGTACATTCGACACGATTTCTTTCAAGTGGATCCTTTTCCTCGAGTTCGAGACTTCACCAGCTGATGCTGCAACGCGAAACAAAAAGCCTTTCTCTTTCATTTCCTTTCCTTTCCTCTCATCTCCTCACCTCGCAGCTAAGGGTGTCGCGGAATTCGTTGGGTTCGTGAACTTGATCTGTCCCTCTATCCTCTTTAAAAAATTTCGCATGTGCGCGGGAAAGAAGACAACCAGTGGCAGAGTCGGGAGTTTCTAATTTGGTGCGGTGGCAAAAATCGACACTCCGTCTAGACTACCGCCACTCCTCTGACGGTACGAGCTCTATTTATATATTCTACCTCGTTCATGATGTCCTCTTCCTCTTCTCCTTCACCTTCTCTCTTCTTTGCATTTTCTTTTTATCTTATTACGTTTTTCAAGTCGGTCTTACCCACGCGCAGAACCCGAAGAACCTCGGATTAGTTTTCTCATTTCTTAACGTTCGAAGAAGGTATTCGCGCGCTCGATCCTCAACTTTATCCCCTATATAACTAACTGCTACACTTTCGCAATAAAAACTCGCCGATGAATAATGAAATTACCACACCGATACAGAAAAATATAAGAAAAATTGAAAAACTAAAAATCGCACCGACATTTAACTAAATTATAAACATAAATCAACAGAGAAACTCTTTGTCACAAAGCGATATCCGACCCCGAATTTTCCTGTAAAGCAAAAAAAACAGGCAAAGGGATCGTTAAATCTTAAAGAAAATGCTTCCTGCCTCAACCCTGACGAAAGACTGTCTGAATAGTTTTAATCCCTTTACTTCCATGGCTATAAAGGTGCATCGTGGGTAGGTACTAAGGACCACATGTCTTTTGACCCATCCAAGACATGATACGATAGCGTAATTCTAAAGCTCCTTAGAGACTAGGCTACGACGTATTTGCTCTTGTCTTCAGTACACACGAGAATATGTTAAGAATTAGATAATTTTCATCAGAAAAATATGCACTTTTATACACCATATCATGAAAAATTCGGAAAATATTGACATTCAAGGCAAAAGATTTCGTCTTTCTGCACTCATGTAATGACTGGTTTATCTTCAAACATATGTCTTATTATAATGATATCTAGACATTATGATACGTAATTTATATCGGTATATATAATTTCCAATTGGTCACGCATGCGAACATAAATAGAATACATGGTACCATACACGCGACCAATTCTATCAACGACCTAAGCACAGTCACGACGCCTAACCCCATTGACAATCGATCCCAAACTTTATTGTATCCGATTGAAGTTTCGCACCCTAAACGAAAGGGTGGGCTGCATGTTTCAAGGCTGCTTGAATACACAAAAGCTCGTACATAAATCGGAAACTGTATATATAGGTATATATACATACACGCCTACGAAATTGAACATAGGATAATATTTCATACCACTTGATTTTCGCACTTTGTATCACGGAAGAAGTATTTCCGTAGGGGCGCCAACTCCACTTTAAAATACATAAAATCCACCATACCTTAGATTATTCTAGCCATAAAGTTCTATACCCGAAAGAAGAATATACCAGGTTCAAAATATTATTTAAAAAAATTCAAATTTCATTTTTAAATATTAGAAGAAATATCAATACTCATCATCAGTCGGTACCACTATACAAGTCTGTCAGTCCCATCGCGTGGCGGAAGTTTTATTCAGATAAAAATGAAGTTACACTATATCATATACCTTGGAAAATATGATTCCAATTAAAATATCCGATATTGAGCTGTAAAATCTGTGAAAGTTAACGCTATCCCAAATTCATTGTGGATTCTCATTGAGAATTTGAAGGTAGATATAATTAACGAGGTGAACGAAAGTGCAAAATGAAATCACGAGTTGAAAAAACTACGATAAAAACTAATTTCCTTCTACCACCTCGCTGTACCATTCCTTCAATTTCGTATCTTCTATCAATCTTGAAGTGACTGGATATCTGAGTATCAAAATCGCTACGAATATTCGGTGCTTCGATTGAACCCGACGTTATCACATCGTTGAAGAATGAAAAAGGAAGTGTAAAATTTTTTTATCGTATAAGCGGTGTAAAATTGGCGATATACAAAACATGAAAAATATGTTGCCCCTTTCGCGGGATAAATCGAAGCGTAAAAATCGGACCGTACCTACGCGCATTTGCGTATGTGGGTATAAAAACAAGATGTATGGATATAATGCGATGACCAGCTCTAAAAATGAAAACATTTACTCCACTTGGGAAAACGTTATTGCCTGATAACTGAGGCAATCGTACCGATACTGCTCTCGATCAAGCATACGTATTCGGCCAATTTTTATTTTCGTTATTCAAGCCATCGAGTGAAGCAGCTTTCACTTGACGATACTCGTTTGGCACGTCTAATTCAAAGATAAAACAACGAAACCACTTCGTAGATGAAAAATTTCAACGTTTCAAATTCGTTCGAATATGATCGTGGCGACAGTACAAGAGCGTTCAATTCACTCCGGTTTGATACATTATGAATAAAAGTCTTTGAGCTTTTGAAAGCTTTATAAGACTGTCTTTTTGCACGGGGGAAAAGCGGTCAACTTGTAAAGGTCATCCGGTCTGACGGGTCCACGGTAAAACCTGAATGGTTGCCCGGTAGAGAATTTATGTTATGAATTATACAGCGCCACTTCAACTCGAGTAGTTTAGGGTCGTGCCCCTTCCTACTTGCCCCTCATCACCCTTTCCTTCGGAATTGCACCCCCTTACTCAACTCTTCACTTAAAAACGCCTTTTTTCAACCCTGTGTATCGGTAGAGCCAGAAATGGTTCACATCAGGAATGACCGCTGGTCATTTTTATGAAAAAATAAATAAAACGAGTAAAATTTATCCTACCACAAATGGCCTCCACTTTCACCCTTTTGGAATAACAGGTATGTCTCTGAAAATATTGACTCAGTACAACAATTGAAAAACACGTAATTTTATTAGTATAATGAATTAATTCTGCATTAACGAGCATGTTTTAAAACGTTGAATTCACTCATATGACATTCGTGCGTTATTCAAATTATTTCGATTTAGTTTCACCGACTGTAGGACGTGCATGTGAACAGACTCCAATCGTGTAGAATAAAACTACCCCATTACCATATCATATAGTGTCATAAAAACGCTAACTTCCCTTTTACCATTCGTTATACTCATAGCTGTCGACACACCTCTCGCATAAAGATGTACTGCGGTGATTAAGTCGGATATTTTATACCCGAAGAAAAAACAGAGGTGAAAGTCAAGTGTCCCTTCCCGAAGACGTATAATGAGCTAAGCTCTAAAGCCAATTGGGAACTCCCCGATTTAATGAAAACCCTTGAAAGCATTTCGAGTTAGAAATAAAAAAAAAAAAACTTGCATCGATTCGTTCCGCGTATAATTATGATTAATTTTTCCCTCACACGGAATACCCATCTGCTATACCTCGTTCGTAAATTTTGATAGTCACCTTTATCGGTTTTCTGCTATACTAGTTTCTTGTCTTACTCCTACCCCAATTTTTCGTAAGTAAACGTTAAGTTCAAATGTTCCTTCGTTAGATACTATGTCAGGCTCAAGGGACACTAAGAAGTACATCCTTCAGAAAATAGCTGACTATTGGCAGGCGAAGCAGTTTGTACGAATGGAGTTTCACTGCTGAGCTTTTTCTTTCCACGATCTTTATTATATAGTAAGAAATCTGAGTGGTAAAAAATCCGCGACTGCACTTGAAGGCGTTTCGTGATGTTTGCTAAGTATATTGTCCGTTTGCTCAACAGTCGCGTATTGTTAAGAAAAAGCAACTAATTATTTCGGAAGAGAATGATAATCCTCTATTTTATTAAAATATCTTTGGAACGTGATACCGTAATGTAAAGTCTCTTTGGCGCTGGGTGTAATTCGGAATCGCGCGTAGGAGAGATTCTAGCATTTCCATCAACTAAACCCCCTGCATAAGGCCATGT
Organism: Tenthredo scrophulariae; assembly: GCA_963978835.1. NCBI lineage: Eukaryota > Metazoa > Arthropoda > Insecta > Hymenoptera > Tenthredinidae > Tenthredo > Tenthredo scrophulariae. The sequence continues at coordinate 18,981,981 of OZ022228.1, forward strand.
TATGTTCGGATTACGGAACAGGAGCTTCTGGAGCTCGTAGATCTCGTTTGCCATCGTCGTCTGACGCTGAAAAGGCATCTGTAGCTCGTGTCGTGCAGTGTAACGCGAACGGCCGCTTAGAGAAAGCTCGGAAACAACTAAACAAGGAATGAAGGAAGACAAACAAGGGTCGAGAGAGCGCTAATTAAAAAGGCTATTTTTCATTCGAAATGTAACCGTTCTAAGCCGAGGGAGCTTTTTTCCCTAAAATTTCAAACGACCCCTTCTCACCTGTGTGTACAGCTCGAATATTTGAGTTACTTACTTCCGTGGGACAGATTTTAAGGACGACAAACATCTGTCCTCGATATACAGGATAGAGACAACTTTTCTGTATTATTAACGTTTTCGTAAAATCAAGACAATGGAGAGAATATTCGGAAGCTCAAACTGGATATTTTTACATTCGTGGTAAATCGAGTGGAAATAATTTGGTTCGTAACAAAATACCAGTAAAACAGAACTCGCTTCCTATTCAAATTATCGAACAGGATAAAGTTTTACGCTCGTTATTCCAGGTGTTTCATTTTTTATCATCTCAACTTTAATACAGCAAGGGAGACGCACCCCGTACCTCTAAAAGCTATTGTCCAGTACCTATTCTATATTCATAAAAACCAGCACAATCCACTAATTTTATAACATTACGGGGCTGATATACGAATTCTGAATGTTGTATAAACAATACAGAAATATTTTTAAAAAAACTTTTATCATTGTAAAATATCGACAATTCTCACAGTCAATCCCAAACCCATTATTGCTACCTAATTCCAAGCGAACCTATTACTCTCGAAAGTGTATCACTTCGTGATTCACGATTATACGATCAAATGAATTATTCATTGTATCTGTTGAAAGAGGGTTTCTGCAAGGGCATAATAAACACATCTATTTTTCTTTCTATCGCTCTACCTTGTTCCTTTTTTTTTTTTTTTCTTTTTCATTTCTTTCCTGCACGGTAAGATAGTGCGAACTCGTACTGAACCATGTATTCTTGTTTCTCTTTCCAGGCGGAGATCGAAAGTGGTGATTGCCTCTGCGAAGGCAGAGGACAGCGGACAATACAAATGCGTCGCGGAGAGCACCTCCGGACACCGGGCTGCCCTGGCTGCCGAACTTCTAGTCACACGCGCTCCAGAAACTAGTGAGTAACGACAACCTGCACCCTTCCTATATAACCTCATGGCAGTAAATCTGCCCCTGAACTATTCTTCCTCAGTAATTTCACTCGCCATTCGACCCTTAGACGAGCTCGTTTCGATCGATTTTAGTTTTTAACCCGCCACTTTCCGAGACCCAGTTATACTATGTAGTTTACAGAATGCGCGATAATCGCGTTTTTAAACAGACATCAAGAAGATTTTATGTCATATTTAAACCGAGACTCGAATCGTAAATACCGAACAATATTCAGACGTTGTACGTTTGGCGTTCCTGATATAATATTGTACTCCGAACCTCCAGGCATATTTCAAGAGGTAAACACAACCGCCTTAGGTCCTTCCGTTGTGTAATATTTGGCAGACGGTATGAATACCAAAAATTTTCTTGTGTACTCATGAAATCCACGTCGATATGGTGAACGAGAAATTTTTGTAACTGCAGATAGTGAGAAGTATCTGTTTTACGATCCTCACACGCGTCAAAGTTTAAAACTTTAACTCAGCCAGAGGCACCCTTCTTCAAAATGTGTTTCAGTTTCTCTTCACCATCGTGCACTTTTCACACGAAATAAAATATCTTATTTCTTCTAACAAAAGGGGTTTCTACATTGCATTGTGCTACATGCAGGGAATATATTGGAAGCCCGTACCGTTATACGAAACGCGGACGTGCATCGACCGCAGTTTTATCTCGTTTTATTTCTTTACTTCACCAATAACAAAAATCTATAATCCTCGATCGTACGGTCAGAGCTGCCAATTCATCGCAATTTATCAATCATTTGCCAAACTTATGAGCCGCCCTCGTTTGCCTTTAGATTTAACGAGCTGCTGATTGAGATACCGTGATACTCAAGGCTTTCAGTAACCAAACGATAACGATGAAAGCCTAGATTTTCGAGTACGTTACCCGCTTCCAGCACAGGCTTTCACCGGTGTAATCATTCAGTGAAAATATTTTACTTCACATTTTTGATAATTTTTCTAATTTTTTTTTTGATTCATTTCTTCGCAATGCTCCTGAAATCGTTTGTCGACAGTTTGTATAAATAATTTATAATCTGTCTAGGCTGATATAAAATCTTTCGATGCAGAAGACTTCGAAATCTTCACCTGCAAGTCTGTCTTTCGAAAATATACACATAACGGCTACTTCCAAATCTTGTATATTTCCTTCCGGCCAGATAGTTTATCTATCTATAGGGCAGTCCTTGTTCAAGAGATGTATCGGCAGACCATTCTTACTAAAGAAAGGCCAACTTCCTTGAGGATCTCCAACGTAAATCAAACTTCTGTGGCGATAGATCCCTCTTTCATAAACAAGAAAAAAAAAAGGAACGTATGCACGGGAATAAACAATAACCAACAAGTGTGATCAATCTAGTCCATAATTGGACGAATTATTGTTCAACCAATTCCCATCGTGTATTTGACTATACCGATTATCGTATCGGCGGAATCGGTGTCAAACGTAATCTCGAAACAGCTGCCTAAGGTCCCACAAATCGGGGGTCCGACAAAGGGAAATAATTAGGACTGTGGTAGGTGGCAACGTCAAGGTTTCCCATGTTCCCAAGGGGTTTCCGTCGACAGATTTCCGACACGTATAAGGGTTTGCGAAACTGGTAGATGGCAGGACGAGGACTGACAATGAGAGTGTACACCGGTATAAGGAACAATTCCTCTCAGATCCTCAGAAAGTCCTGACGAAGCTCACGCCCGCAAGCTTCTGTGGGCGGACAGTACGCTGCTAACACGAAGACATTCATAGGACTAACCACACCGCGTTCAAGATCATTAATTATTCCTAGTTGGGGCGACGACAATAACCTGTTAGAGACGAGGTCGAGACGATCACCATGCTAGAGAGCAATGAGTAAGGCAGAGGCAGAGGCAGTAGCTTGTCCTCTCTTACTCTTACCACTAGCTATATAAGTGCACTTGATGTAGTTGGAATTAATTTCACCGTCAGCCTTGTCGCTATTATTGTTATTACTATTGTCGCTGTATCGTTACCACTTTCCCACTACTACTACTACGTCTGCAGAATATGAAAACGTGCTGCAGCAGCAGTAGTAGAAACCGAGGTGGTAACTATACACACATACCCAGCATGTACGAATATATACCTATGTATACCTATACACACACGTATATATGCACGTTATAATACCTAGCTAAAGGTAAAACATGAGAAGTAACGCAGATGGAAAGATGTGAGTTGTATAAGAGGAAAGAAGAAGGATTGTGAAGAGGAAGAGAAGGGAAAAAAGATGGCGCTATGGCGCCCTGGCTGTTAGCTAAACAAACATGGCTAGAGGGGGTCCTGTCTGAGTATGCGTTGGTCTTACTACTTGCCGCACGGGTACCTACTACTGCAAACACACACGATCTCAATTGCCAGACAAACTCGCCACGCGCCACACGTGAAACATACGATACGAATATAGTATGGAGGGATAGATATACACCTAGTTACGTGTATAGTTGTTAGCCAGAGTGTGGTAAGACCAAGAGTAAACGTGGACCCCTGGAGAGAGTAAAACCCCAGATCCTCGCACGGTTTACGTCGTCTTTTGATCGAACGTAACGACGTCACTTACCCCCTCTGCAGGTCAAACTTTAAACGATTTTCTTATCGAGATTTAATGTAGTTATGCATGCATGGAAAAATGCGATACTTGTATCTCTTTTTTTCTCTACTTCTTTCTTTTCCTTATTTTTTGTTAAGAAAATGACAAATGTCCCGAGTGTTAAGGCTTTTGTTGTCGCGCTCGCAGCTGATAGCAAGGCACATAGGTATATCGACTCCTGGAAGCTCCCAGCTCGTTTTGGGTCTCTTAAATCGTTGCATACACAATAGTAACCTGTCAGTGGGGAAAAAATCTACTTTAAGATTCCGATATTTTACCATCCTCTTGAAATATTTTTGTCATACTTTTATTTTAAATTCTGTCGCCGCTCGATCGCTGCTCACGTTATACCTTATACTACGAATAAATTATTTCTACAGATCCATCGAATCGTCTGAGCACGTCACTGTTACAGCATCACGTGACTTGACTGTCTGCAGGCTACACGTAATCCGGGAAGGAAGCAAAAAAAAAAAGGAGCCAAATCCTTCTCAAAAACTTGATGATCTTATAACACACGGGGTAAATTATATAGGATATTCGATTATAAAATTCAATAGGCATTCGTTCACTTTTCTGAAAAATTGTCTATCCGCAGGATTCCGTTCCATTCGTTTGAACCTAAAAGACTCTTAAATCGGCATAAAAAAAGGATAACAGAGTAAATGCGACCGAGAAGAGCAAAAATTTTTATTCACGGTTCGTTCTTTGATCGTAACTCAGACACTAATCGATATACTATCGCTTTGAGACCAGGCGATGGTATATCCGAACAGCGGAATTGATTTCCTTTAAAAGAGAAACGGCGAAGGTCCTTGGTACCCCCTTGTCTAGATGCATCTATCGTGAGGTTAGGGTCGGAATGTAATCCTCTTATTGTGCGATAGCTATAAGCTCTACTAACCAGACCCTTCGCAGGCTCTACGAAAGCCCTCATTTTTCCCTCCTGTAAAAAAAAGTCATAGCATAGCAATAAATGCCTGGCAAGCTTGAAATTAGCATGCAAAATATCTCGTCATTGACGCGTCAACCTCTGCGGTGTGCGCCTATAGTATATGCACACGAGCATCCGCGACAAGGAGATTCGACTCGCCGTGAATTGGAGTGCGGTATAAGCCTTTAGAGAAATGCATATCAGTACAAGTCATAATGTCTTATTCTGAGCAACTGCAGATTAAATTCTATCAAATTTCAGACACGTGGATGTCACCATGAAGAAATTTCATTTAGGTTGATCTACCCAATAGCACATACTTCTGTGTTTCAATTCTCGACTAATTTTTTATCTAAGAACTACCCCTTTCACTACGGATGTACATTGCGCATAGACGTATTGTAGATTTCTCGCGATGCGACGTCTTCAATTTCACTTACATCCTGAGTCGTATTCCCAAGACATTCCATGCCTCTTTTCTTCATCCAATCCGTCGTTGCCCAAATTCCAGCCTTGCCTTTGTGACGGCAGCTCTCGCCTCTGAAGACACGCGGTCATACGCAAGAACTTGGAGTGCCTCTAAACCAACTTGGCAATGGACAAGGCTATGGATAGTTAGCATGGGTCTGTTTGCGACGTGGGCGTAAGCATATAACCTTAAGCCACGCGGTGACTTCGATATGCGATAATCCCAAGTCCATTGGCTACGCAAAGCTCTTGAAAGTACCTCAGCTTTCGGGCTCTTACTCCATCCTTCAAATGATAAGTCTCTTGTCGAGTTCCATCCCCGATATACACTTTCCAGTTTTCACAAAGCTTTCAAAAGGCCCTGAACAGTATTACGCGATTATATCAGCGTAAGGGTTTCTCTCCGTCTCTATTATCATTGACTTTATTTTTTGAGCCAACTACAGCAACGATCTCTCAGAAAGTCCAAATGAACGTGAACTAAGTTAGATGGAATGAGGGTGAAAGATTGAAACTCATTATCACGTAAGCAAACACCTGTAAGAGAGACACTGAAGACGCTGACTAGAACCTAATCTTTGTGCGCGTGTTTCGTTTCAGGAATTCCCATAATTTCTACAAAGCCTATGCGATGAACGCCGTCGTATTCAGCTACAGTTTTCAATCTTAACCCTTCGCGTTTCCACTTCCTACCAGCTTCATTGTCCACATTCGTGGTAAACACTACCGAGTCGCTAATCGTGGGAATTTCCAGACGCCTGCGTCACGTTAGACCGAGTAAGGAGAACCGCGCGATAAAGGATTCATGCCTGACGCTAATAGAGCCCTGTGGATGGCAGAATTGTACCACTGCGCGTCGACCGTTGCTTTCAAATCCAGGTATTATTGTGTAGTATATATCATATGATTATACGACGTATACGTATACACCTACGTATCAAATTGCCATTTCCACCGGTCGATAAGTATATTAATTAATACATTGTACCTAGATAGATTAGCGGGGGTGTTCTTTGACAAAAACGTGAATCAACATCGACCATGAATCATATTGAGTCAAAAGTGCGAGTGACCACGGTAAATCGGGTTTTTAGGATATAATAAATGTGATCGTTGACATTTTACCATTGCTATAAGAATATTTGATCAACCTGAGTTTCTGATTTTTTTCCAATCCTTGCATACGGCTTTCAGCTCTCTCTGTTCGCAATATTCGTTGTATAAATTCGCTACGTGAACTCCTCTAGGATTCAACCAATAACGCTAACCAGTGAACCGTTTGATGTTCGGACGAAAGTGCACCTGTGCACAGGACGAAAACTTTGTTCATTCGAATTACGCATCGAACTGTACGACGGGCGGTGTTTTACCAAAAAAATTTTAAAGTCTTTACACTAGGGTGCTCCAGAATGTGGAGATAGAAGAAGACCGAAAAATTTCAAGGTATAATATTGAGAAAAAAATTTGAAGTTTTTCTTTCACCCTATGTTTCTCAAATTCAGCACAATATCTCAATTACTTACGACGCTGTCATTGTGCTAATAACAACAATTTCGAAACCAGAGATCTGTTCATAATTGTGAAAACAGATGAAAAATCGTTGAATAATGAGAAGTTGAAATAGAGCAAAAATAACGTAAAACTGAATATCATACTAGGGGATATTTTTCATCATAGGGTAGAAGCATATACCTACATAGAAAAAATTAGTCTATCATAGATTAAGTTGATCCAATGGCATACAACGTTATCAAATTCTTCTATTCGATAGAGTTTGCAGCAAGGATTCGATTCTGCTGTTCCTCGTTTCAATGCTCTACTATTTCTCTTTGCTAATCTTCTTTCAACGCATTGTAAGAACTTCAGATCTTTTTTTTTTGATGCAATAAAAATTTGCAGTTCATGACACCAATGTGATAAACAGCCATGTGGTTTAGAAGTTTTATTAAATATGGGTGCTATCTCCCTGTACTACTATAAGCTCAAGCCAATTCGCTGTGCGACTATCCTATTATAGCTGAAATATCATATAAAGTAAAATATAAAATAAAATCTATTAGATGATGAAAAATATTCCAAATTATTGGAAACTATTGAAACTTGATTAGCTTCTGGTTCATCGTCGAATATATGGTTCACACTTCTTTCATCTTCAACGAGGTTATACGATATGACCCTACGTTTTATCTACCTACCTCTCAAGCTATCTTTATTTTCCCATCATTGTTCTTAATGAACCCCTATTTTTAACCACCTAACCTTTTACACTTAATACCGATGAAACCCTTCCTTTGTTCTATATGTATGAATAAATGCGTTGGAGAATTTTCTCCGCATAATATGTTTTTAATTTGGCAAAAAATTTAACGCCAGAGCTGCGACGCCAACTCTGCATGTATATACATACGTCGCTGTATGTATTAGGCTACTTTGTGCTCCCAGCTATTGCTAGACTTGAGGTTGGAGGTCGTAGGTCGTAGATTAAAGTTGTTTAGCACTAGGGAGTTGCTGACACGCTATGCTGACCACAAGACGTACCGTAATTCTTCCCGCCACATTCCACGCGAGGTTCGTTGGCAGCGAGCAAAATGACGCCATAAATACGGAAGACAATGCAACCTAGAGGTTCTAGAGCATCGGCTGCATCTGTGCAAGGAAGTGAAATAGTTCTACGGTATATCCGGGGTCGCCTTCCCTTCCGGCGCGTTGACCAAGTAAACTGACAATGGAACAAATGATTCTCACTCCCCATTTCTCGCTGCTGTTGTACGGTCACATTTTAGTCTTGGATATTCACCACCACTACCATCTCGGTACATTTCCCAGTGATTGTTTTCTCGAGCATGTATAACGTTCCGAAGAGGCACGTACCTGTAGTTTTACACTCAAAAATAATACAGGACGACACCTGGGGGCACAATTTTGCTTTACGTTACCAGAACAAGGAAGAAGGTCGTCTTACGTTTTTCCTACCTACCCTCAACCACCGCCCTGCAAGAATGCTTATAACTTTTCGAAAGCCTAGCTTGACGGGAAAAATAGGTACCTTGGTATAAGACGGGTATAATTTAGGTACGTACACGTACACACGTACACACGTACGTAAGTACCTACCTTTCCTACTATATGGCAAGTAAACGAACGATTTCAACGTGAGATTCGAATAACCGAGAAAAGTGGAGGAACCGAGGAACCAGAACCACACTCGCCTCGTTACCACGCCGCGACGCACCCCGAGGGCTTCGTGTCTGGAAGACTACATACTCTAGATGCGAAAACCATTTGCCATTTTCCAGTTAGACCCAGTGCTGGTTTTCTCAGTTTAGACTGACAGGATGATATTTTACTAATGGAAGTGGTTACCGCGCGCAACAAGACGGCCGTTGAATGCGCCATCACGCCGTTCTACCCCTAAGAATGACTTAAGGGCGGTTAGCGATTCCCTGTTAAAATTTTTAGTGCAAAAACATATATCTTTTCATCATCAAAGGGTGTCCATTTTTTACTACCTGTAGACAGAATTTCTCGGCTCTGATATTCGTCGAGTAAGGACTTTCTTTTATCACTATGACGAACCTGTAATTTCTTACTTTTATTTCATCTTTCTGTCATATCGGTAGTGTTTTATCGTGCATTGCGCTTGTGCTAATTGCAACGGATCTCCTGGATGCACTAGAATTTCAAACTTTTTTAACGTATATGTAGTAACTTCCTTAAACCCGACGGTTCGGAGGTGGTGAGGGGGAGAACCAACCCTGTAGTAATAATGATATATTTTATACTCCGAAGAGAATGAAGCAGAACGTCAAGTATCAACGTCACCATTACCAGTACAGAGACGAGAAAACCTTTCATTTAGACCTCGCCGAGCGATGTCCCACTTTTATATCCGTGGAATAACGTACCTAACCAAGCCTAACCTGAACTAACCTGAACTGAACTGAACTGAACTGAACTGAACTCAGGAACTACCCTTACCCAACCTTTCCAAGCCTTAATACCAACGTTACCCTCTCGGCTACCGTGTTTCGTTTGATGTCAACTAGAACTGAGCTAGAAGCTGAATACTTTCACGTCATTAACAATTGTGCGATCCTCTTCTTAACCAAAACCTAGCTGGTGCACCGAACCGTACTGTAGTGACTGGGCAAGGCACAAATGAAAGAGCTCTTCATAGCTCAATGCTGGTACCATCAAAGCCTGCAGGTATCTACCTACTTTCCAACACCCGAGTCTAAATATATTGAATGAAGTGTAGTCGACGTTTCTTTAGTCAAAAAAGAAGTGCTTCTCACCAAAGCATCAAGCAACTATATGCAGGTAATTACTAACGAGGGTGATCGGATAGCCGGATAAATCATGATCTGAGATTTTGTCCAATCAACTCACACTCCACCATTACGCCTTTAAACTGAAACTGGAAATCAAGACGTCTCAATTTTTTGTCTGCGTTGCACTCGCGATGCCATCAAAGACGAGAGTCCAGGGTGATATCGAGATAGTCTTCAGTCCGCGACCCTCGACAATTTTATATTTGAACCGAACTTTTTGCAACTCCTATGGGAGGCTGGTAACGAGACAGAGCGTTTCTCTGTGCTCGACTGCATTAGCAAATCTCTATTCTTGGCAACTATCGCTAAAGCAATTTTGTATTTTCGCACGAGATTCCACTCTCGATTTTTTTGTTTTTTTTTACTTTTGTACTTTTCTGGTAGGTGCTTCTTGCACTCTAACGAATTATTTCTGGACTTACTGTACAGTACGTACGCGCTACATCGATACCAAGCCGATATAGGCGTTATAAAATAAGGGGAAAAAACAGCTCAAGTCAGACGTATAAACCTAGCTAACGAACTGCCGCAGATCTCCTCTTTTCTGTGTTGTATCTTTTCGGCTTTATACCTTGTCGCGTTTCCTCAACTTTTTTATTATCGCGATAAATAATGATTACAGGTATATGAGCATGTATAGGTATATCTGACAACGGAAACCCTTCTTCGTGTCGGGTTGTGCGATTTTTTTTCTGTTTTATACCTTTTAATTTTCCCTCTCAATACCGTAAGCGTTGCTTCGACGTCATAGCGATCGTTGGCACGCGAGATCACGAAAAGATCGAGTCGTCACGGTTGACGTGACAAAGAACAATCGACGCCTACGGCAGTAATTAGTCGACGGGCGTCGCGTCGGTCGGTCTAAAGTACGTAGTTATAGGTATACGGATAGGTACAATAGATATGGGTAAATACGACGGGGTAAAATCGATGGCTTGTTGCCCAGAATGTTACGTATCGTACACGTAACCCATTACCGATCAATTCGATTCTCATATATAATAATATACGTGTACGTTCATGTATAAGCTCGTGAGGTGAAACGGCAGAGGGTGAATAAGAGAGAGAATATGGGAATGATGATAAAAAAAAGAAAGCAAGAAATATGTAAAATGTAAAATAAAAAATTCGGCAGCTGTCGCCAACATTTACTACACGCCACTATGATAAAGAAAATTACATTGGGGAGGAAAAGAATAAGTATCACGAATTTCGGATTCCGAGCAGAACCTGAAACCAGACACTATTAGTTCAAGTCAGCAATATCTCTGTCGAAGCTACCCTTATTGAATCTACTCTCCTTGTCGGACTCGATAAAATAAATTGTATACATAGGTATACAGCCTCCGAAGTACAAGTACCTACCACCATTACTCGACATTATTGCGGTCAGTTACGTGGAAAAAATTTACCCTCTTATTTTCATCATAGTTCAATTAAGTGAAAACCTAAAGTCAAGCGTAACGGTGAAATGACATTCGTGTAACTCTCCTGAATTTTCTCAATGAATTAATGAAATTTATTAAATTCATTAAATTTATAAATCAGACTGAAATTTCAGTCTGATTTAAGTTTTCTGTAGACCAGAAGAGTCCCGAGTATTTTGGTAGCAGAAATGAAGTTTCTGCGCAAAAACGTCAAAAACGAAATAGGAAACTAAAAACACATCGCGTTTATCCTAATTTTCAACTCTTCTTTCTATTATTTTATATCAGTTAATCTTACTTTAGATATAACAGCAGTACCTACGTGATAGCAATCCAATCATACAATTGCCCTATCTGGCTATTCTCAAACATTTGAACGCCCGGATAATACTTACCTCAAGTTGTTTTCCGAGCCAAATCTAGGTATAGTTAAATAGGGATCGACCAGTTTGGTAATTGGGGCAAAATACATCGAATAATAAATTGGTTTTATGAATAAAATTGAACTTTGGTGAATACTAATGGAATTAACATTCAACGCGGAACGATATATCTATGGGGAACTTCAGTTTGGGAAAAAGTTAAAAAAATAAAAAAATAGTTCACATTTGCACGACTTAACGAGGAAAATAAGCCAGCGCATATACGGGTTGTTTAAGTAACTGAGATTAAATAAGCTGTGTAGGCGTGGCTGTAGCATTAAGGTAATTATATCTCAGTTAATTATGTTGTGGCTTCCATGCCACGCTTTTAATTATGAATAATTTAAGTATACCTACCACGACGCTAAGCATTCCTCTGCTAAACTACTTCAGATTCAACGCAAGTCTTTATATCCTCGTGAAATTTTTTGCCAAGTTAATGTAAGTAGTGCTGCTGAGACGTCCATATACCTACCATACTATAGGTTTTTTCCCCAGCATAGCGTTGTGACGAATGAAGATGAGCATAATTTTTGTTTGAGTCCAATGCGGTTTTCAAAATCAGCGAAATACAATTTCATTTCATTCTCGGAGGTTTCGCGATGGACGGAATCGCTCGCGCATTTCTAATACAAATATTATTTCAGATAGAAACGAGGAGATAAGCCTCCGACGCCGAAGCCGATTATAAATTCGAATTTAATCTTGTATGATGCAACAAGAGTTTGCTTTGAATTAAAATCCAGCATGGCTGTAAATTCAAATTTTTCAGAAAATTTTCACGATTTTTAAATCAATTTTTTTTTCTTTTTACCAATTTCCTACAGCTGATTACTACCGTAATTTTCACCAGTCGCTACGACGTGAGCTGAAATACAACGTTTCGGGGGAAAAGCCAATTTTCCATCGCCGAAATTATCACGAAATAAAATAGTTTACAGTTTTTCAAATTTATTCTCCTCTTCTTACATCAATTCTTCATGTGGCATCTGGCGATACATGGCATTCAACACTGTTACATGTGCTCTCCAAAAAGATAATCTAACATCTGCATTGCGCATTGAAAATTTACTGATATCTGGTCATTTGAAAATACTGAGATAAATATCTGACGAATGACTTGTTCAATACGAAAACACTCATTCGTGGTTGAAACTATCGGATTATATCTACAATTTTCAGTATAGCAGAGTGACTAAATATTTATTCGACAGTCCGTGATCGCAAATTTCGTTAATTCACTCGAAATTTTATCTCTGTGTATACCTAGTTTCTCTTCGTGAAAAATGTCCAGAATTCAGTGGAAACATATCTGTTATTCTAACGCCTACGTAAAAAAATCGGTAAGCGTTTGTTCGAGGACGACATTACAGAATAAATCTAGTACTGCCCACGCGCTTGTCTATCTTTAAAATACTCTGGTTTCTGGTGTGCAATACGTCACTTACTGTTAATTGTATATTAGCAGTGATTTTCGATGAATTTACATACAGCTGTTTGCGGTACCATCCTCGTTGTTTGGTGGTTTAGACTATCCGATAATCTTGATCCCACGAAATTAGACGAAGCGTGTGTTACAGGAATTCAATAGCTGGGTTGAAAACGGCGTCTAAACCTTCCAATAATTTTTTTAGCAATAAAAAGTCGATGATAAAATTGTAGGAAATTCAGGGAACCCGGTTTTGAGTAAATAGAATTAAAAACTCGTTCGTTTAAAAATTGTTTATGTGATTCGATTAAAGTTCCATTTTCAAAGTACTGAATCACAGAAAGAAGAGACAGACAGACGATAGTGATCGAACCTCGATAAGATATTCATCATTTGTGAGCGAATCATTTGCATAACAGAAATTAATCCTCGTCCGATAGAACGAAATTGAAATTCGCTACTCTGTGTAAATATACGCAAATATCTAGAAAACCTGGTAAACGTGAAACAGAGATTCGGTAAAAGCTTATCCTCACGCAATAGAATCGTCACGTTTCTGTATATTTCATTGTTCTTCTGAAACGTTCCACCTAAGTAATTCCTGCAGAATTATACGATACTTGCCAGGCGGTGTAAAGTTTATCAAATCTAGATATACACCAAGTTTAAATACTCCGAAATCCAATTTATCTTCAATTGAAACTTGTGAATTAATTCATTTCTCGAATCACCTTGCAATTCCATGCCTGTACATCACCTACTCTACGTTCTACATCTAGTTCTCTCCTAGAGCTTAGAGCCGCGCGTTACTGTCTTCATTTCCAATAATAATTTATTCTTCTGGTCCAACTCCGCGTAATTATTTCTAATTGTTTTATCTCGCTATTTCCCGAGAAGACCATAATTACAGAATGATAAATAAATAAATAAATGAGTCTAAACTTTCTTCTGATAAATATTTGACCAAGTTTGATTGATTTTTGTTACAGCGACGGCAACGTGGCCTCGGCAGGAAGCTCCTTGTCCAATCACGGAGGATTTCTGCATGAACGGTGGAACCTGCTTGTTTTTTGAGACCGTCGGTGAACCAGCCTGTAGGTGAGTGAAAACTGATCAGTAAAAGATCATGAAAGAACCACATACTCTCTTTGAGTATTTTTTCTTCTTTATTCTTTCTTCGTTTTTCTTTCCTTCTTTTTTTTTTTTTTTGCTGGCTAACTTCGATCAAGGATGAAGCAATTTTGTACCAAAAGAGGAAAACGTAAACGATTTTAGGTCGGGGGCTAAAAGGAAACCCCTTTGCTCATTTTCTCTACATACATATACCTGCTCCTACACTCTGTGCGAACAAAATACGCAATAAAGAATCTCCAGGAAGCGCAGAGAACAGAGGGAGGACCACCGCCCAAGCCGGCTTGTATAAGGTTTATTTTCTAAACCCCACCATCTACCGAAAGCTCACCCGTCCGTAGCTTACGGAACGTTTTCCCCAATTTCCTGGAGATCTCTGCTGATTTATTTACAGAAAAGATTTCCTCTTAAAAGAAACAACCCGCAAACGAATTCAGCATTCCTATCGCATATTGCTTTCGCTTTTGACTCTCTCTCATCTCTCGATCTATCTCGGTTTCTCTTCTGCCTTTGTGCCGCTTTACTCTCCCGCACTCTAATCAAAGGATTTGGCCGCAGCTCCCGAACGAGGACATTGTCACCACGACGAGTTACCGCAGAAGGATTTATGTGGAATCGCGCTATCCCGAGTTGTCTACCGCTATAAAAACATTCAGAGTCAGATTCGCACGACGTTTACCATTATTTTCCATAATTATTCTACCCTTATCTATGCATAAGTTTCTTTTTCCACTTCTTCTTCTACAGGAGGTTGAAAACTGGCTTTTCTTATTCGTTTCGACCAATTTCGTCTTTTTGCTTCCGCAAGGGAAGAGGGCGAATTCGAAGCGGGGCAGAACGCTTGGGAAGATTCTTTTTCGCGATCCCGTCAACGGGGCCACCCACCTGCTGCCTACCTGGTAGTTTGTTCGGGACTTTCAATTGAATTTAACTTTCGCCTTTGTTTTCAAATTGTTTTTACATGAAAACGGTTGTTATTCGAAACCCGAGTTTCGAAAATTATTTGTATACTTTTCCGGAAAATTTGATACTTCCATTATGGGTATGTATAAGTTGCAGCAGCTCCCCCCTTGTTTCGCGTAATCCAACGCTGACAAGCCTTCAACCCCTGAAACGAGGGACGCGTAAAATTTCTGAACCAAGACGCTTCTGTTGTCTGTGGCAAGGAGTTCATTTCCTTTGTCAATTACAAAAACCTGGATTTTTTATTTGATAAAATTTCGCGCCTTGTGTACGAAATCCTTTTTACAAAATCAACCCCACGCTACTCTCTACTCGATCACTGTCCTGATGTGAATATTATTAGCCGCGTAAGTGAATCCATTGAGTCGTTACAAGGTCCGTATAGAGTCGGAAATCGTTGATTAAAAAAGTTCACAGTAAATTTCCATTTACGTAGACGATCTCCGGGGGGTAGCCAAATCTCATGTGTGATTAGACCGACGATTCTCCTAGGACCGATACGCGTCTACCAATCTATACGACGAGCCATGAGGCTTTAGCCAATCACAACACGAAACTCGGACCCAAAGCTACCTTCGAGAGCTTCCGCCAGCCTTGATTTATGCTCTGGGGAGGTTTCCAGCTGTCGAGCTGCTAACTGATCGTCCACGATTGCTGCTTCCAACTACCTTACGCAGATACCGACGAACCTCGCTTACTCTATGCGCTATTTCTTCCCCGTCAGCTAATCATCCTTTCCTTTGCACCCTTATAGCCACTTCCGCTACCCCCGGAAATTCTCCCCCTCTCGAGTAGGTACCTATCGTGTCGAGTGCCAAGATGGGTGCGCTCATGCCAAGAGGCATCTTTGTGAATTAAAATCACGAGTCGTTTTCAATTTTTTTTTTTTTCTTTTCTCACTATAGGTAAAGAATTTAAGGGTAGTTTGCTATTACCACAGTTTTTAGAAAAGGTATTTTTCCGAACGTCTATATAGCCTATTTAAAAAACTTTTAAATTAAGAAAACCGAAAGTTTAAAATTCCGAAAGCTAAATATCCGGAGGGTCAAAACTCCGAAATTTGAAACTCATGCATTCAGTGTTTCATAACTCGGGTCCTATTGATCGTGGCGAAACCAATAAGTGATCAAATTATTTGTCTTTAGATGTATTTTTCGGAAAAATAAGCTCCGAAATTCCATCAATTATTATCAAATCAGATAAAATAGGTTTTCGTAAAGTAGGGTTTCGATTAAAATGCGAACGATTTTTTGACTTCGTAGCATGAGAAATAGACCGAAATTTTTGGATTTTTCGGCTTTCGGGCCGAAATATTTCGAGGGTCAAAGTATTTTGATATTGTGTCAAATACTAAAGTAATAAAAATACCTCCTCATAAACGAGTTCGAAAACTGAAATTGTTCTGGGTTCGCGATTGAGTGTGGTCGAGAGTTATGAGAAATGTGTTTCAAATCTGGGAGCGCAGAAAGGTTTGAATTATTAAGTGTATTAATAAATATTGTATACATCGAATGAAAAATTCTGGGAATTTCAAACCGCATACGAACCCGGCTGCCTCAGATCGAGGCTCAGGGCTGTTGAAAAATTTAGAGGATTCGTGTGCGAAGGGTCGTCGCGGTGAGCAACAAATTAAGCTTGAGCCGCGGTCGTCTCCGATTCCCGAATGGCAAGGATTCGTTACACAAATTTAGCAGGCGGTGCCGCGAGGGATACGGACTAGTGCTGGGCCTGGGGATGAAAATAAAAGTTCCCAGGAGACAAACATCGCGCGTTAGGGCTGACAAGGGGTGACCGGGCCGGTCGCACCATCCGACCGGTCCATGGTGACCGATGACGAGGGTTTATTGGCTTTATCGGGAAATCAGGTCACGCGAAAAAGGCCGTGACACTTTTCTACGTTGCTCGTGTTAGCAAACAAACGACTATTTTCTCTTAAAAGTTCTCAAAAAGGTTCGATTTCGACTCCCGGGTTGTAATTAGAAACTGTAAAGGATTTTCCACACCCTAGATGTTTGCTGTTGGAACGAGAAATTCGTGTTGTCGTATTATACTTTACCTTTCCCGCAACTCGTGGGGAAATTTTTATACGCGTACAGTTTTCCCACCAAAGTTTCTTTTTATATATTTTTATATATTCATTTATTGTTATCATGATCATCCTGAAAACATTCTTTATTCTTTTCTTTCGTTCTTCATTTCTCTTCCTTTACTTTACTTTTCTCTTGAATACGTCGTAAGAAGCTCGTGGACGCCTATTGTTGTCATATCGCTCGAAAGTATGCTTAAATATAAACTTCTTCACCCTCTGCACCGCTAGAACCGTAAATCTTACCCCTTAACGCGGGAAACCCCATTCGCGACTAATTTGTTTACGTTAGCCACCCCTGACTTGTTGACTTTATGTTCCTAGCTTTTATTCGACAAAATTACGCGTCAAAATACGCGCCCAGAGAAACGGCAGAATAATGTACGGGTCAATTATTGCACCGACACTTTACGCAAATGCCCTAATACCCAAACGCCCGAATCACTCCATTCCTGCTATAAGCAATTTTTTTTTTTTTTTGTCATCGCTACGGGTCCAGGTTCGGCCCCGTGTGTTGGGACTGACACCGCGATTTGTAGTTGTCACTCAACCGTGAATAGATCTGAACGAAGTTTTTGTTAAATCGCATTTGATAGATCCAAATCCTGACGCAAATGGCTTCTTGGATTGGTTTTCACTCAAAAGGACCTCGGGATCCTGAAACGGTCACCCGACTCGCGTTAGAATTTAAACTTCGGGCTCAAGCATTGGGTGAAATCAGGGTTTCAAACTAAAATAGAATCTTCATGATCTGCAGTAAACCATTCATAAGTAACGTAATGAATTCATCTTATTTTCGTTATAAATAAACCTTCATCTACTTCGTTCCATATAATAAGTTCAAAACCGGAGGCACCACGGTTCGAGCCTTGTGTACACACAGTTATCTATGAATGATAACCACCAGCGCTTGAGTAAGTCCTTGAGTTAAGTGGAAATTGAAATGCTATAGTAGGAAATCCGTTCTAACTCAAGTGACGAATTTACACTCGAGTAGCAAGGAACCCTCGATCAAGGAGCAATTCTATTTCTCGCATTCCGAGGAGGAGCACGAACCAAATAGTAATGTACAATCATCTTGACTCCTGTTTTCGTTCAATGAATCAATGAATGAATGAATCAAGCCGTCTTTTGAAGCTCAAATACTACATTTCTGTTCAAGACGCGACTCACGCGAGTGTATATATACAACTCAGAGATGAATTATTTGACATTTCTTGTCCTGATAGCCACTTCCTTCTCTGCAGTATCAAGTTTTCTCATTTTCTCGAAACAAGACCACTCCACCTTTGGTTAAAGATTAAAGAAAAACGATTGAACCGATTGGTTTGAAGTTTTCTGAATTCTTTAAATTCTTTTTTTTTTTTTTAATTACATTACTTGATTGGACTACTGAAACGCTTGATTCAAAAGAATTATCATTAAAAAATTGGTTTTCGATTTATCAAAGATTCGAAAATCCCATAAAATTCTAATTTTATAAGTCAATTCGGTTGGGTATAAATATATAGAAGATTTATGCGAAAGAAATTTTCGTTCGAACGATCGTGACGACAGTTATACAGTCGCAAAGAGACTCGTGCCAAAATTAAAGACTTAATTTCAAATAAAGATTTCTCATTGAATTATTCTGTCTAAATAAATTATAGAACGAGGTAAATTTATTCGGGACAGTTAGGCTTCTTGAGAAATTCAATTTTTCGTTGGCTCCTGAATGTACGTACCCCTTTAACACTAAGGTACCCAAATGCCTCGTAACTCATTCACGAATTGCTACTGACCAGTTATAGATGTACAGTAGGATAGGTCTCGTTGCAAAGCGCTGTTTGTCTAGTTTCTCGCTTTTCCTCAGTGCTTATTAGTCCCTGTCCTTGTCCCTGATACAGAGTAAAGGGTCGTGGTGCACAAGCCAACCGCCTAATGGTTCAGTTATACCAGTGAAATAGTTTCCCGTTCTATTTGGTAGCAGTTTAGACGCTCGTTGTTGGGTTACGCCGCGAATGCTTCTGGTTTAGCTTGTCATCGTAAAGTATTGTATTCTAGTTTCTCCAGACTGGAGACATTCGATTATTTACGAGCTCGTGTTAGCCGCAAAATTAAGTCGCCATTTATGCAAATTGAAAAAAAATAAAGAAAACGTCCCGAGTAAATTATTGCCGAGCCATGCGGCTCTGTGATAACGGAATCGACTCGCATACTTTGACGTATAACAGGAGACAGTATTGTTTTTCGAAAATATCAATGATACAAATTTTTTTAGAATCCTCCCGAACCAGTTTTATAAAATTATTTTCCCGATGGGAAATGTGTATTGCCGTATCTGTTGAGAACTGGCTACTTAAAATAATACCCAATAACGCTGCAGTGGCCATCGTCCGTAACAATTACCCACTCGCTTGTCTAATTATCCCGTTTTAATTACCAGCAGTATAATTATCGGGATCTAGTCCACACTTATGATATTATTGGTATACAGCTGCTTACACCGCTTCTACCTCTGGTTATTAAATATCAAAAACGACATATCCGATAGTAATGATACGTTTGAAAGCACAAATTAACCGGTACAGGGAAGAGAATACTGCGCTGTAGAATCAATCGCGAATTATTAGGGCGAAATGTATGTATATATGTATATTTTCTTTTTTTTTTGCGGAAGATTGATTGTGAGTGGTGGTGGATAATGTGGCAAATTCTTACATCTGATCAATAATCGAAGAATTATGGGTGATCCGGGTTGTAATAAAAGACGAAAAACTGTCTATGAAAATGAAACAAGCCGTCGTCCTGCAGTTTGCAGAAGCGTAATTAATCTCTGGCTGGTCCCGCGCTACTCGCGAGCCCTTATGGGGCGTTCAGTTGTTAAGCCTCCCCATGAAACCACCCACTGTATTATGCAGGAAGCGCTGCTTCGCTGAGATAATGATTTATTTAGCTGGGAAATTGATATTAGGTGGCAGGGTAAAGTGAAGGAGAGGCAATAAGAGACAAAACGAAACCGAGTCGGAGGCTGGACAGTTTTTCCTCTTTGACATTTTCCCTTTTTTCCTTCGGGCTGTTTTTTCGGGGTCAGTTTGTTTGGTTTCCCTGTTATTTTTTTCCTCGTTTTTTGTTCTTGTTTATTTACTTATTTATATTTATTTATTTTCCTTTTTTCTCGTCCGATATGGTCGCCAAGTCACTGAAGGTACGAAGTGTTGGACGGTGGATATATAAAATCATACGTAATTCATGACATTCGGAAACCACGACGGGTCGACGGACAGGTATAATAAATGGATGAAAACTCAGCTGACTTGAATTATTAAAGCGATATAAATGAGCACTATACTCAAAGTACGTCAATTTCAATTTTCTTTTTGATCGTACCTCCGATCGAATGTATATACCTATATACGATCATGACATCCTTCATTAACTTTATATGTTCTCATATGATACGTCTGCCTCGGCTATAAGTCCGATAAAAAAATCAACAATTTTTTTTTTTTTTGCACCTCCGAACCCCGTCGATTCTGAACATATGGTAAAAATCTTAGGATCACCTCTATCGACTAAAAGTTCTTTTTCTGGATACTATACATGTGAATCGATGCGTTTTTGCCATAGTAATTCCGCATGTAAACCTTATGACAGTAAATGCATAATGGAATATGGAAAAGCCTAAAATTTCATCTTTGAAACGCGTTCTCTTCGCTCATATTCATATCAAATTTATTGAATTTGTATTAAGACCCGGTTCAGTTCGACAGGAGATCACTCAGTGAGGAATTATTTATTTTTCGAAATACGAGAAAAATAAATTTCAAGGAAAGAAACCCGACTCTCCAGAATCGGGGTACAAGGAACATTTTTACGGAATGGAAAGTCATTAAATTAGAAAGTATTCATTATCAATGCAATTTTTTCGTTTTGAACTGCTGTCAGTATTTAACAAAACGCAAAGCGAATTGAATATTAAGAAAAAATCTGTCCACGATGAAAAATTAAATCGTCATTATTATTACCGAAGTTTCTAGCGCCGAATGAGACGGCGTAATAAAATATGAAAGCAGAGGAACAACTAACAAGATAAATGTATTATTATCGCGTAAATATCGGCCGGCTATGACAAATATTATGACGAATTGATTTTTTGGCAGAGGTTCGATACGCGTACTTATGGTAATAGACAGAGCTTCGAATATGATAATCCATATAGTTTGATCGGCGATTTAAAACGCGGTGGTGATGTACTTTTGTTTATATTTATTTATCGTTGTAATTTGGCGCGTTGCATCAGATTGAAAACAATATCGTGACAAGAGGATAAACGCGACTTTTGCATAAATTTAAATTCATAGATTTATGATCAAAAATGATTTCCTATGCGCGTGTTTCACGAAACGTTGAATATTCTATTCATAGAGGACCTCATTTTACGCTACAGCAAAAACGGAGCTATATCATATCGGCATTTTAGGCGTTCAAAATTAGGCGGATTGACCTCGAGCGGAAAAACGAACAGATCAATTGCAGCTTTGAACATCTAGAATTTCATTGCTTGACGTTCGTTAACTTCGCCCTTTGTTCCTGACAGAGAGAGATCCAATCTTACAATATACGCGACCTACGAGATGAACAGACAAGGCACGCGATATTGGCTGCCTTATTCTTTAATAACATTCCTCCAACATACATGTGTATGTGTGTTATATATAGGAGGCAAAATAACGTTTGAAAATACTGTGGTTAATGACAAAAATAAAACCGTTTTTCAAATAGGCCCAATATAACTTAAAAAAATATCAAACCACGATAAATATGTTAATAAATATTCCGCAGCACCGTGCTGGCAGTTCTGAGGGAATAAATGGTTATAAAATTAAATTTCCCGATGTATTAAATTTTATTTTTCATCTCTCTCTCTCTCTCTCTCTCTCTCTTCTATTAATTACCGGGGAAATTATATCCTCGTGTTGCTATAATAAATTTGTATCGTGATGAAAATAACTGGACCGTGAAGGTATAGGTACATAATTTATAAAAAGAAAGCACGCGAAAATGATAAAAATGAGATTTTTATAGGCGTAATAAGAGGCGATGGGGATCATCAACTTTAGTTACCTATACGGTGCCGTTACATGGACGAACTTACGTTAGAGTTTAGATAAACGACTGGCACTCTCCTCAAGTAAAGATAAAATACTGCAGCATCTTTCTAGGAGTTCTCGTGCTTTAAAAAAACCTCTTTCACCTCGCCTCGGCCCTCGTCACGCACCGGGTAGACACGACGGTACCTCGATTGGTAGCCAAAACATTTGCGGAAATTTGAACGTGGGCCAAAAAAACAGCCTTTTCGAAAAGGTACACCTGGTCGATGTAGACAAGCTTGTGGTTATAGGATCAAAAATGAAGAACCTTATACATGTGTGTACATGTACATATAAAAATTGGTCAGTTTCGTAGACGAGGGGTTGGTCGACGTTGGTCTCTCCCTATGATTAAGAACCTCGAAATTTTCGGGTAACAAACATTAAACGAGTCACCGGTTGCGATGACCAACCACCACTCATCATCTACCGAATGACAGTATTATGTACATCGTTGATAGATTTATAAAGCAATTTTTCCAAACGTATCACTTGGTCCTTGGGATGAGGCTCGTGCCGGTTGAATTGGTGAAAAAAAAAATAATTGTCAAAAAATATGTCCACGTCAAAAGAAAAAAGAAAAAAGAAAAAAAAAAAAAGAAAAAAGAAAAAAAAAAAACAAAACATGAAAAACAGAGATTCTTTTACGCTGATCACGTATCTGTATATAAAACTCGTATATATCACGCAACGTTTTTCAGTTTTTCATCTAAAAAAATTATCGTTTTTACATACCAATCTTTTTTCTGAATATTAAGTAAAAATTTATTATAATTACGTTATAGCTAGAATTGCAATATACTTGACCCGAAGCACCCATACCTTTGATGCAACTCACAACTGCAGTAGCTGGTATAGGTAAAGGTGAAAAGCTATTTGTTTTTTTTTTTTTTTTTTTAATATTTCGCTAAATTTTATCTGATTCAAAATTGAAGAGTTTATTTTCAGATTTTAGTGGTACTACTTGGCATTGATCTCTCCCTGGGTGATATACTCTTATTTTTCACGATGTAATCGCGCTTCCCGAGCCCAAGTCCCCTGTCTAAATTCTGACATATAAGTACGGTATATATACACGGTGCAACAGCCTTGTACAATTCGTTTTAAAGACTAATGTACGCTGTGGTTGCACGAATATCCTTTCCACTAGCGTACCCGTGACGTGAGTTTTATCTTTAGCCCTAAGTGTCAAGCGAGGGAGTAATGGAACGTTGACAGTGACGTCACTGGGTTGAAAATCTTCTAGAAAGCCGAAACTCACTTGACGAGAAGCTCGCTATAAGGCTAAAAGAAAAATATATATTTTATGTACAGCTAGGATCGAGTTGCATTATTTCCGAGGTAGAAAATTTTCCCCAGTCCTTTTGCTTCGTTATTCTGACCGAATTTAAACTTTCCATACTGATTACTCTGCAGGCAACAATTAGGATACCCTCCGTTTCCCTTCTGGAGTAGTTAAGCTTTATATTCGTTACCCTCCCCGTCGTCTTTTTCTACTTCCTCTTCTCCTGCTTCTTCTTCTTCTTCGTCTTCTTCTTTGTAGGTAATTTCATCTCTGTCGGAAGCAGGAAACATTTTCATCAGATATTCGAAGAGAGAATGCGAAAATTCTGCTTCATAATGCAGCAGAGAATCGGCGGGGTGAGTCAACCATCCAAGGTGAGGTGAGCTTGCGGCGGCACCCACGAGCACATTTTCGTCGACATAAATCAGTCTCGAAGACGCGATCATCCGAGATAATCCCTATAGATTAACCGTTCAGCCAGGCCTCCCCCACCGTCGACCACTGCCCGTATTCCATCGGCAAATCTGTCGACGGTATCTGCGAAACTGCTTTTTCTATTTCGACCGGATTACGGCACGTGCGACGAACTCGTGGGCGCCACGTAATCGAGCTTTCACGCTAGAGTTGCGTCGATTTCTTTATTTCAATTCTTTTTTTCTCTTATTCTTGTTTCTTTAAACCTCTCACCCCATATCGATCTCCTTTTCTCTAAGTCTTTTTTCTCCCTTTGCCCTCTCGATTTGTGGTTTCCGGATCCTGCAATAATCCCCTTTTAATATAAGGGAGAAAAAGAAACTGATTTCATAATTTCTTTCTTGTTTCTTGTTATTTTTTTTTTTTTTTTTCATTCAGGGCGTATTCCGATGTACGATAAGGGTCGCGTATGGTTGAGGCATATATAAATTCGAATTTAAGACACTTAATTGTACGATTATGTTTTTCCCTCTTATTTTTTTTTTGGTCACCAACTTCCGTCTTTATCTTATTCTTTTCATGTTTTTATCTTTCTTCGAACTAAAACTAACCCGCCTAGACACGGTAGGTATACCAGTACGAAAATAATTCATTCTCGAACAACAAGCTATTACTAAACCCATCCACGTGGACCCGGTACCATATGGAACCCACTGACACCAAAAGATCTCTAACCGCCGACCCTCTAACCACTTCCGGCGCTGATCTATTTCCGTATTACGCTACAAAAACTACCGATTATACTCCTACCTCTCTTTGTTTTTCTCCTCTTCGTACATAAGCACCCAAATATTTATATTTAATCACCTATTTATTTATCCATTTAGTATTACTTCTTGCTTAAAGCGTATAACGAATTAACAGATCACTGGATTGCCCGTATTTTCTCTTAATCAAGTCGTACCTACGTTATCCACAGTTTCCCCTCGGGAAACGGGAAGCGGAAAATTGAGAACGGAAAACGGAAAACAGTGTTACAGCTGGTCCAGACTGACGCGAAGTGTGGTTGAACCACTTCGTCAGTTACCAGCTCTCACCCCCGAAAAACTTCCAAGTTGCGACCCATGCGGTCAAGCACAACGCTGCTCTACTCTCCCTGTACACGCCGATTTCCCAAATCCATACCTGAGGGTGTATAACAATGCTGCAGTAAAAAGTAAGAAAAACCTGTGCGCTTATGAGTTTGAGAGAATATGTATAAAAATTAAACGTGCCAATGTCTTTTGGATACTTTTCGAAGGTAAAACATATTGAAGATTTGGTTCAATCGTTGAGAGGCCACGGTTTATTTGAATAAACCAAAAGTGAGCGAAATTTGATAAATTTATTGGCTCATCGTCAACTAATGAACAATTCTCTAGCTGCGGTAAGGAAAATTTGAAAAGCAGTTTTCCTTGGATCAAGAATGCCCGAAATTCTTAGCCGCACAGGCGCAAACGTGTTCACGTACGTTTTTTAAAATACTTGATGACTTCTTTGGGATCGGTAAAAAAAAAAAAAACAGTTCCAAAGCTGAATGAATCAATTCTGGAGATCGATGATTGCGAAGAAGGCACTATTGCTTCTTATTCGAATGAGGTAACAAAGAATTTTGAACCATATACCAAAGCCCTTCGTGCAAAAATTCTTTATTTATTTATTTTTTTCTTCTGTTCCACCTCTGCATACAAGCCCTCAAAAACCGAGGGAACAACTCCTCCTGGCACATTCACAGTTCGTTTTTGACGCGCGAATTAACCACCAAAGGTACTCGCTGTAAGCCTTCGTGTTCATTCACACCCACGCACACACGTGCATTTTTGTATGTATATGTGAAGCTTCATACCGAATCTACACAGAGGGGGTAATGCATATAGGTAGAGATGAACGACTTTAAAATGGGGCACTTTCAATGCCGAGAATGGAGAAAGAGGAAGCGGAGGGATCGAAGGAATAGAATTAAACTCCGGACGTTTCAGCCAGCGGGTTATACTCACGCGGTGCCTCTGATAATCGCAGGAAGAGTAGAAGAGCTGGGTACGAGAGAGATATTCAGCAATGACGATCTCTCCGTCCCCGCGGCACGGTGGCGGCGGTCCTCAATCGAATCAGAGTGCTTTTTGGCGTAGCTTCTAATCAACGCCCATTTCACTACTTAAAACCTCGTGAAATCCAACGAGCGAGAACATTTAACATAATTCATCGTCCCGAAAAAGGTATAGGATAAATTTTCTCCGTCATATTCAACCGTGCGGTTGAACCGCATGTAACGATGATATCGTAGTAAGTTGCAGATGTTCGACCTCCTGCAATCCTTGTATGATATATCGGGGTACGTTATCGTTATCAAAAGGCGTGAAACCGAGCCTGTCCTAACGCGACAACGGTCAGTCATCGATGGTTTACGGAAAACGTATGAAAAATGGACAGAATCGATATTCGCCGAATCACGCGTTAAGCCACCCCGAACCACTGTGAAATATTTCAGCCTGTCACCGATCCTACATAACGTGTGGCTGTCATTTTTCATCAAATACATACCTGGTGTACATATAGGCTATAGGCGTAACAACCAAATTGTTACATTTGGTAGGCAGACTATTTTCGACGAGGCATCGCAGTAAGTCCGGTTGCCCAGCCGTCCTGCTTGAGCTTTCGGAGTAACAACATTTAATTTCGGTTGATTGGTCAAAATATCCGATTGATATTTGTGAAATTTGGTCTCAAGAGGTCTTCGATTGTGATCTTTCAGAAATCGAGATAAAAATTGTGAGATTCAAAATGGCGGACAAATAAATGGACGGAAAATCATAAAGTCACGATCTATTGTCATGAAAATTCATTTCCAGATATTTTCTAAGAAAAATACGAAATACTCGTAGGAATATAGAATCGCTCGTTCCAATATCGGTAAACCGAATTGCGGTTGTTTTCGCAAATTACACAATCGATGAAACAAGGCGATAGGCAACCTAACTTACTGCGACGCTTTTTCAAAAATATTCTATAGATTGAGGAACATTCTTGCCCCAACTTTCATTGTCGTTTATCAATTTTTCACAGACAAGAGCCTGTCTGCCCAGATGGTGCCGCTCGATAGGTTGCATCCACCACGTTTATATAATATGAAATATCTCTTATACACTACAAAAGATCACGATGAAATATAAATCCGGAACAGTACCAGGTTCCGATTTAAAAATTTGAAAAAGCATGTCGTTTACCAATTCGTTTCTTAATACGAATAAAAATAGAAAAAAAATCCTTATCGATTGCGCGTGTCAGTAGTAACTTTCTTGGAAGTTAAGGGGTGGATTTAAAAAGGTAAAAAAGTAGCATATAGCTAGGCGTATAATAGCAGGTTTCACGGTGAACAAAGGTGAAATTTTGGAGGCGTAACCTCCGGCCCTACTGCGTGAACCGAGTTTTACACTTCCGTCCACACTCGACGGTGCAGTTTGTATCAATTAACGAACAATTCAGTATATGGCAGTACGAACGACCAGGCAAGGCAGTATAGCGTTGCGTTGGAGGCTAACTAACGCCGTGACACCGGGAATTATAATAATAATTCAGGAACAAAATTGCTGTTGTTTTCCTAAGTAATATCTCACCTTGTATCGCCGTAGCCATATTTATCCGGGTTCGTGGTAATTTCACTCGCCCACCCACTAGCCCAGTTCTGAATTCTCCGTTCCGCTGCAAACTAATGCTATGGCGTTAAGTAGCGCGGATTAACTGAAGTAAAAAAAATTTGAACAAAAAAAAAAAGGGAAAGGTGACAAAGCATAGAACCAAACTATTCGCGTTGGGTTGCCGAGTAGATTTCGACGTAAAGTTCGTAACTTGCAATTCGCTGGTCTGTTCCTCGTCTTTCACCATTTTATAGAAAATTTCATCCGAATCAGAGATTTTTTGATTTCTTATGCCTCGCGGGGGTTTCTCGAATTTTCTTGACAATATCTTGAGAAAGGCTTGAGCGAAATAGTGAGCTGTGATTCCTATGGAAAATATACCTATATATATGTATTTGCTCAATTACCTTACGACTATACGCGTTCATGCAGAATATGAAGAATGGTAAATTGCCAATCTAAACTTATCGCAAACTTTTAAATTCTACATCTACACCCTGTTGGACGAGACTAGACTCTAGAGCGTTAAATTATATCCCACCCTTACTGATACATACAAGCATCATGACTCACGATAAAATTCCCCTCGGCTTTAGTATTTTCACGTATAACCAGTCGTTTCGCGTAATCTCCGTGCCATTTCATTTCTTGTAACATTGGCAATGATCGCACTTACCTGAAATAAAATTTCGTTGCAGTGGCTAATTTTCTTTTTATTATATTCCCTGTATATATATTTGTGTGTGTTATTTGTTGTTTTATTTCCTCTTTCAGCTACATTTTTCGCAACTCTTTGTCTCTCTCCTCCTTCATTTCTCCTCGAGCAAACTGCAACGATCCTAAATTGCATTCTTCATACACGTATATATCTATATATATATATATATATTTCAGCTATGTGAAAAATTCCAGAGCTTATACCTATATTCTTTGATGCTGGAAGGAAATAAAAAAATAATTAGAAATATTATTTCAGATTGTCAAAGTGAAAACGTTCAGACTGACCATTGGTCAAGGGTTACGGTTCAAATACGGTCAACGATCGATCTTGCCATCTAACTCTTCCGCCTGAATAACCTCTTGACTTCATTTTTTGCGGTTTCGGTCTTTTACGTCAAGTTTCCCTCCCGTCTAACAGCAATTTGATTTGGACGAACGCGGACGCCCCTCGGAACGTTTAAACGTCGAAAGTTCTGGAATAGCGAATAAACGAACGCATGTTATATGACTAAATCATTTTTATCACCGTACGTTAATTTCGTACGGTCAATCATCTGAATAAACAGGATTTCCACACGTTTTCATTGAGCTACGACTATTGCGTTTCACAGAGTTATGATTACCGCATAAAATACCCCGCGGTTTTTCGCGGTTTAATTTCAACGGAAAGGCAAATAAATGTTACATTGAAAACCCATACCTATATTTATTAGAAACAAATAACGTGGAACTCATTTTTCGCTAATTAATACAATCATATACTTGTTTCAGATGCGCGGAAGGTTTCACGGGTCTACGGTGCGAAAACAAGGATGTCACCAGCACCGGAAGTGGGTACAGCCGTCACAGAGGGCCGTTTTCCTGCAAGCTTGGGCTCTCCATCTCGTACTACTGCTAGCGATAAAGTCTCGGGGTCCAATAAGTAACCTATTGGCACCCCCCGAT
The DNA here is from genome assembly GCA_963978835.1 of Tenthredo scrophulariae. Taxonomy (NCBI): domain Eukaryota; kingdom Metazoa; phylum Arthropoda; class Insecta; order Hymenoptera; family Tenthredinidae; genus Tenthredo; species Tenthredo scrophulariae. Next base: position 19,011,180 of record OZ022228.1, read on the forward strand.
TAAAATTAGGACCGAAAACCGACGATAATAGTAGCCCCAATAATTGGGGATTATCAGACTCTAATAACTCGATCGACTTGACGTAGAGAAAGTATTCTAGAAAATGTTACGATATATCGATTAAGCGAAACTGATAACGGGCCGCGTACATATAAATTGCGAGATAAAATTGACCAATTCTCGTTAAGTAGTCCCAAATAATCGCTAATAACGTTTACACGATAGACTCAACGAGCTTTGAATCTTGGGTCAATCGACCCGTTTAATATTTAAATTCACGATTTATAAGGACGGCCAAAAATTGCCCGATCAAGGCGAACGACGGTCCACCTCAAAATGGGCCTTATTTTTAATATTTCTACAGAGAACATACCAAAGAGCCCCCCGTCCGAGTGAACACGCGACTATCAACCTTCATAGCATTTCAAAAAATCAGTTTATTCTTTATTTCTTTCGTGGATGATTTGGTTTCGTATACCATGTACTAGATGGAATTTTTTTTTTTTTTCTATTTTTCTTTGTCTTTTCCTTTTCATACAACGCGCAGAATCATATAGTTATTAGAAAATCATCTCAGTGTCGAATTGAAAAAGAGAAGTGAAAAATAAAAGGAAAGAAAAAAAGGTAAGATATTTCCAAACGTATACGAACAGTATCAATCAATGAAATTTTCAACATTATCTGCAGTTCGAAAATCGATACGATTATATGCCGATTTCTGTCTCGAGGATACAATATATTCATATGTGTTAATATATTGTCAACGAATTTTGCGATTTTAACCGATATATAGAGGCTTATCGTTATAAACGTTTCGTCGTTGCAGCAGGTGCAGCTTGTATTAATATTGAACTTTTTATTTACCTCGATAGAAACGGGATATATACTGTAACTTTTGACGCCTGGTGTAGTCAGAAACAGAAATTGAATAGAAAAAAACAAAAAAAAAGGAAATATGAAATGGGTGTACGTCTAGACGTATGTACCTATGTATCTATATATATGTAGTACGTTACTTATATTCGGAATATTTAACAAGCTATATTGAATAACTATCCGCATTTCATAGTATTGTATTAATATTGAAAATTTTTTATCACTTTGTTTTCTAACTTCACCGGATCTGTATGATAAACGACGCGAATGCTACCGAAGTGAAACCGGGCAAAAGATTAACAATGTAAAATAAATAAAAAATAATATTTAGGCTAGCTAAAGCAGAGGTTAAGATATAGTTAAACAGAATGGATATATAAATAGCAAATACAAGGAAACTGATGGAGTTTAGGGGTTTCTAAACAAACTGCGTTTATTAAATGGTAATAAATAGCTATACACCGCTCTATATACCAGAGTCCTATAAATTAATTTTTCTCTCATTTCTAATCGAGATGATCGGTTCGAGAATTTATTTGAACACCGTATCCCTCAATGTTTTATTACATGTTTAAAAATGAAGCATTATGTTTAGAGACCCCTTTGATAGATATCTGATATCAAGGGATACGCGCTGTGCTCCGCCAGTCTCGGGACCCTCTTTTAGGTTTTATATTATATGATATACATTTATATATAAATATATATTAATATATAAATATATATATATATATATATATATATATATATATATGTATATATAAATAAGTGTATAAAAAATTTTAATTTATTTATTTAATTCATTATTTTATTGATTATTGATTAAACGTCATCTTCACCTCGGCAAACACTTTTGTTGTTTACCCTAATTATGTTGTCCTTGTCATATTTATTATTTATTTATCATTTATTAAAGTTTTCAATAATTATTTAAGTTACTCTTTATTATTTATTGCTAGAAAGAAAAAGAATAATAATAATATAAACACTTTGTCAATTATTATCATAATTATATTATTATATACATATATGCGCAGACACGCTCACTCACAACAAATGAAGGATTTTTGGTGGGTAAATTCATAAAATAACTTCATATATTTTCATTATATAATTACCTGGGTTCCTGGTGTTTGGATATTCTCTCTATTACATATATATTTATATATATATATATATATATATATATATATACATAATATATTTACTCATCTCCGAAGGTAGGTAATTTTTGTTATTTTATTTATCTTTATTTAGTGTCGTGCAATTAATCTTTCCAATTTAGTGTACTAATCAAAGTTAATCACCCTCATCGTATCGACCTGACGTAGACGTATATACCCATATAATATACGATCGAGCTGACTTGGACAGAACAACTGCCTCTTGTAAATAAATTGGCAGATCGAAGTTATCACAGCATTGATGACCCCATAGCCTGTTACCTTTTATGATTTATCACGTTAAAACGTTATTACTATTACGTCTTATACTCATGGTGCTACAGCTAACGTCTGGAAAAACCTTGATATTAAATTTTTTTTTGTTTGTTCGTTTGTTTCGTTTTTTGTTTTTCACTTGTTTTCTCTCTCTCTCTCTCTCTCTTAATTATCGCCCAGGTGAAACATATTTCTATGGATGATTTCGCGGAGTTTCAGTTAACGTTAGTCGTAAAACATTCTCATGAAACACCGTCCACCTCGTAAAAGACGTTTAGTCAATAAAAACAAAAGTATATTTCTCTTATTGCGTCTAATCAAAGTTCGGCAGTAAGCTCGAGCTTTTCGGAGATTGGAAAACGAAATATAACAGTTTCCAGACTTAAAGCTAACGGATTATGGTTACCCCAAAAAACTTTTCAAAACTTTTACCCTGAGCAAAAGTCAAACCAATATTAATATGAATCCTAAGATATCGAAAAGTTTCAAAATCCTGAAACACTTCAAGAATTTCTTTATAAATAAAAACTAAGATTTTACACCTGAGCTACAAAAATCAAAAATGTTTAACATCTCAATCGGCGGAATGACATATCGTATACCACCACCGGTATAAAAACTGCAACAAGTTTTGAAAACTGTCCGTTGCAAAATATTATCACAATTTTCTGCGATACGGTGAGGAAAATTTTTTATTTTTATTTTATTTTTATTTTTTTGTTCTTTTTCCTTCATTTTTATCAAAAAGAAAATACTAGGAGAGGAACTTTTCTCTCTCGCAGTTAATTATCGTTAAATTGCCTCATTTAAGCGTGATTAATGGCCACCAGCCCTTGGCTCTAAAGCGAGGTCCACTTTTCTTTTTAACAAGGGCCGTAGTACGCAATGATAAAACCGTATCACCGTTAAAAGAAGAGAAGAGAGAAAAGAGGAAAAAATCCCCGTCCGAAAAATCGCAGCTTATTAATTACCCATCGATAAAATTCATTGACAAAAGCGCCAATGAAATTAGTTCAAAGTGGCGATCTACCTGGCTTGCGGGCAGCCTGCACCGCGCGGTATCAGAACACACCAATAGAACGGTGAACAATTAATCAAATGCGTAATTATCGAAAAGGAATCAATCGCAAGCGAACTGTAATCAGAGCTGAGTTTCCTCGCAAAAAACCAACCCGTTTGATGACAGGGACAAGCCATTAGGCGCCAGGCGTGAGTGAAGCTACCTCTACCCTTGCAAACCTCACTTGGCCCTCGAATCTTGGCCATCAGCCATTGCTGGCCACAGCTACTAGCCTTGGCTAGGCCCAGAACATTTATAACGGTCAGCTTTTAGCTACGGATCACACTATACCGAAATTAGTAACAACGTTGTTACTAAATCTCTGTCCAGTTTATCCGGGATTACTGACGGCCATTGAACTATCAATTAACAACCTGATTCCTCGATAATCTTCTTTGCAATTTAAATCTTCTTTGGTTCGGTAGATGCAGTATTGATTGGTCTATGAAAGTCTGTGAAAGAAGTGGAAGTTTTATCCTCTGATTACTTGCTCTATGTCGATTGGGTAAAACTTTTGGACAGGGAATTATTTTCGGGGTCTCTTTTTCTTTATTTTATATCTATAGCCCTGGACCGCAAGAAAAGTTCTGTACTTGGGAAAGCGAATCGCCAAATCGGCACGATGCAACCATGAGAGGGGTCAGCTAAAGATTACGGGAAAGTTCGCCAAAGTTTTCCTTTTATTGGAAAAGGGAATAGTCCGTGGCCCCTTCCGTCTCCTAATCGCATGCTTACCAAAAACCAACCTCGATGACTTTCGAGTTCTCGCAAAATCCCAGAAAACTCTACGCGCCATTTCCTCTTACGTCAGAGTTTTCCAGAGTATTATACCCTCGTTTATTATACTGAATGCGTTACCCCTAAAATGATGATTCTAATTTGTGACTGCGATCAATTGCCTCGTTGAAATAAAATCCAAACCAATCCTGCCATGATTCATGTGATTATTTTCCAATCGTCAATTTTTACCGTATTGAATATACGCAAATATATTTCCTGCATAACACGATATCAATAAAGTGAATCGCGATATAATTTTACGGTATAATTGTTTGATCAATTATTCAATCGGGGAACGACGGGATGTCATTTTTTATTGTGAACCAGTGGGATCAATTAACTGATTAATAAAAACAATCTGTTTTATAAATATGCCGATTTTTTACGACGAAAAATCAGTATGGCATCAAATAGGAATTGCACAATGGTACCAGCCGTGGAAAGTGGTGCTTAATCGATAGAGTAGGTAGTGAATCACAGAGAATTTTCAATGCACCTCGCATCCGCAAGCAATTACCACTTGAATCGGTAACGCAGTGATTAGCGATCTAATCAATTGCCAATAAATCACGTGGATAGAATTCGTGCTATGATTATGCAAAGTAGTCGAGGACAGGAAAAACAGGCCATCGTGGTTTCGGGGATTCCCAGTTTTCTAGTATCACGCGAATACCATGAATAATTCTTGAGTATCACGCGCGTTCCCCGACCCCTTTTTTACCAATGAGCTCTGCGGTTTAGCTCATAACTCAAATGGATAATATTAATTGATGGGAACTATATCTATCAAATTAATCATCATGGCATGACTGACAACAGCGAGCCATTAAAACGAATAAAATTGGCGTATCAGCATACTACTCAATTTGCATTTATCGTCCATTTTGAGCTTTGTAGTGTACGCTCAAGAGAAAAACCACGTACAAGAGCACGGAAGGTATTCCGATAGACGAGGACGAGATGAAAGATCTATTCTGAAAATTCAATTCGCTCAAATCGTGAAAATGAATTGAAGTATTTTTGCTAAACTTTCAGATCTTACTGCACGTTAAAATAATATGAGAGGTCAATGTTATAGAGAAATGAAAACCTTTGCCTCTTATCGTTTACCAAATATTTTTTGATTTTTCCGTAATTATATTTGGATTTAATTTCTTTTAGATACTATTAATTGCATTTGATCTATTTTCACATAATTTGATTAACCGCATGCGCCATATCCCACTACTATAGTATAATTCGCAATACGAAACCTGAAACGAACTCTGTAATATAATTTCGTCGTACAGAATTGTGAAAAAAAAAAAAAACACAAAAAAAAAAAACATCTTTCGTATAAACGTTTGTAACAAATCCTACATTTGTTGTGAGAATGTGTATAATGTAATAATATCTCAAAGTGTCTAATACGACTATAATAATTATGAGTAACTATAAAATCACGTCTGCATCTAATTATCCACTTTTCGTTTGTAACAATTTATTATGCTGTATGATTAATTCCATTCCATCTTTATACCCAAACTACAAAAGTGTAAAAGCCTGCAGGTCACCGAGCATGTCTGAGGAGCATGGCGATAAAGTTCTAACAAATTATAACTGTTAATTCTCTGTGTTAGAAAAAAAAAAAAAGAATGAACGAAACTTATCTCATACAATTATTCTACAAATATAGGTATACTATATTATACAGGGATTTTCACCGTACATGTAAAATTTACACGCTTATAGGTATATAGGTAAATAAAAGTTACAATCGCGTGCTAAACCGAGAAATCCAGTTTTCGATAAAAAAATAAATAACTTCGCGATTGATCGTCAGGTTAACATAATTCTGTATAAATTTATTATCTATAAGTGTCGAAGGGAAACAGAATAGTGACGTATATGGGGTATAAAATTTGTAGGTATATTTCAAACGGATCATATAGTATAACGTGAAAAAGTTTTTTCATTTATCAGATGTAATCAAGCTGTTTGATAAAGTTCCGCGAGTCATAAGTCAAGTTTAAGTTGAACCAACGGTAAACATAGTTCTTCCAAACGAAAACCATGCAAGTGTGATGAAAATGGGTAAGGCGATCCGACCCAGAAGTCAGAACTCTAGCTGTGATGTTTGACTTTTGCTAAGAAAAATACGGCGTCAAATGCGGCTGAACTTTGTTGCACTGATTGCGAGCGGGATGCATTTAGTTTTTCTCTCTACTCGATAGACTAATTCGTTCAAATCTTTTTATAAAACATAAATTGCGAAGAGCAATCAACTCAATGCCAAGTTTTGGTAATTAGTATACCTACGTATGTAGCTCGTTTCATATAGTGGCATGAGGATTTCCAGCTTATCCGAAACAGCTAGTCTCAACATATTACGCCAGGGAGGATTTGTGATAAAACTATATTCCCAACCTCGGTCACTAAACATTTGCCTAATTCGATAGATTTTTCGGTACAACAGTTGGCTGTCGAACAGTCCTGATTCTGACAAATCTAAATCTGTTTATAGAACATGCGTTTACCGACTAATATTAGTTGAGTAAATTTCTAATTTGTTGATTTATTAAACAAACAGATTTTCAAACTGTTACTGGCCGTAATGATGGTTTACTGTTCATTGCATTTAACCAAGCTTACACTGCGGTCTTCTGACCATAGAGCTTTAATCAAGAATTTCCGGCATCATGTTGACTTTACTTTACGACTGACAATCAGTTGGAATTCCTCTTGCTATTGCATGGAAAATATTACCCAGCTGCACATCGTTATCAAAAATCAAGCTGGACTAATGGCGTTTTAAAAAAGCTCGAGATTCCTACACGCGCGGTGGTCGCGGTACAGAGTTATATCCGATGACTTTATTGATGTATGCATGTAGCTACGTACTACACACGTACAAGTTACGTATTTACTAAAAAGATGTGTATGTATGTAGATAGATATAAATGGTGCAGTATGCACCGAAGTACAGCGGAAAATTATGCCGTATCACACACCGTGACGCATTGGACGTTGGCATAATCAAATGAACGGACGTCGGCGTCCGCAGGGCGCAAAGCGCGCCAGTTCGAATGCAAATTTTCCTCATTTTGCATTTTGTCGTCCGAGTATGCCCAGAGTGGTTCGCGTGCTGCTGCTGCTGCTGCTGCTACTGTTGTACAGTTGGAAGCCCGTGCTTACGATTATACATTGCCAACGCAGTTGTCTACATTTTACTGCACAGTCATGAATACGTTACGAATGCACCGGGGATAGTAGAGCGACGAGGTGGTACAAGATAACGGTCTCTTACCATTTTTTTAAAGCCCAGTCATCCCGCAAAATTTTATCGCTTTTATCGCTTATTTTAACTTCCTATACAACCTCGGATCGATACTACTCCGCAATGTTAACGGTTCAAGGAGGACAACTTCTTGACTTATACTCGTGGATAATGGAATCGATTTATCATATGCTTATAGCTACCCTTTCACCGATATAGCTATTCCAAAATCCTGGTCATTAAAATTCACGGATAATTACATAATCCGAGTGCAAAAATATTTTGGTCAAACTACCGGGTGGTCAAGTATTTACAAAACCGCAACCTGTCCTGTTAGATTCGTCAACTCCATGGCGAGTTCTATGTGTATGTCCCTCATGATTTTGGTCCAGTAGGTATTTATCTAACATTTGCACGAAAAGTTTAATTAGAACTGCACCGCTAGCCACTTCCGGTCACATACGGTACCTTGTCACGGATTGGCAAACTGTAGGTACGATTAAACTTGGCAAACATAAATTAAATGGAAAATTTCAAGTCATACTTACACCTTGCAAATAGCTAACGGCGAAAGGGAAATGAGTCTCTACAACGCAATATATACCTACACTAACATTTTCCGCGTATTTTTTTTCAAGGGTAGTAATTTGATGCGTTAATACAGCTTTCAGACAACATGAGATGTTTTTACTCAGTTGATGCTGGCCAACATACATAGGATTTACTTACAAACGGGATGATATTACGGAACGGGATTGGAAAGGGTTGGCTAGACTCACTAGTTTGATTCACCTCTGAATATTACGACGGCGCGGCGCCCGACGTAGTAAACCGTCGCGACGTTGGTGTCATATGATGCGTACACAGACACACTAGCATTTCCCATCAACGTACCGATAATGCTTCTGCACCCGATCCAACTTGCAAAATCCAACAGAGCGTCACACAAAAGTCCAACCGACCGTGTCTGAACGAGAAAAGCGTCGAGTCATACCGCCGGCGGCGCCGCATAAATTGAAATTGTACGTTGGTACAAATGGTCCAAAAGATAAACTGCCATCCATATCCCAGATTATCTCCAACCATTTTTTTTATTTTTTTTATCTTATTTCATTTTTTTTATTTTATCAGACGTAGGGAGACGCATGAGATCATTTCGAATTGCACCCCTATCTGAAAGTTACCAAGTAGGTAACCGTTGCCTACCAGTCGTTAATATCAAATTCCAATGTTTTTAATGCTGGTAACTCTTCAGGTATTTTTATCGGTTTTAAAGTAAAAATAAATGGTTGTTGAATTTCCGGTTAAAGTCTGCTAGAATCGCGGAAGCGTACGGAAGTCTGAAATTGATGATCATATTATGATATTAAGAGCTGGTTCGCCAGGGTATTATAGTACATTACGTATAGCAAGGCTATGGTAATGCATATCAGGCTAAATTTCATAGCTGATTGAGGCACAGGCAGCCCATATACAATTTCCCAAAGGGTTTCGATATAATGGCTTACACAAGGTAATATAGTCTATCGTATTACAGTTACAAGCCCTTAGTTCTATATGTCTGGTGTTGAGGCTGGTTCATTAGCAGTGCACATAGGGTGACTTGTTTTAATCAGGACTACCATTCGCATATTGTATGTGACGGAGTAACATACGAGATGATCCGGATCCGAATCGTTCCCAACGACTCGCCCATTCCGCTCCGCGCAATTGTCACCTAGTCATCCCAAGTGACCTATGAACAGGCAACCTATGTCGAGGTTATTAGTACAGGCGACCTTATGGCATGGTTTTACTACCCCGGCCAACCCCTGGCCTACGAAATATCGCTTCCTAGAAAAAAAATATGCCAAATACATTGCCGGCGCCGGCTTTCTTAATTAGGCGAAACGACATTTCTAACGACTAGAAAGAGAGGGAGAGATATCTGTTAGAGTATATTGTGTTCTAGATTATTCCAACCTTGCGTAAAGTTTACGATAATCTTCTTCCTATTTTGTACACAATTTATCGTGAACTTTTACGTTCCTATACTTATACAGTCGAAATTTCAAATTCGGGGAATGGCGATCATTAATGACTATTAGTTCTGCAATTTTGCAGTTTTGGTGTTCAAATAGAAGCAAACTACCACGTAACATGTTGCTCTTTACAGATTTAATTAGAGGTATTAATCTTGTTAATTATTGACGTTTGTCATACCATTCCGACGCAATCGGGTAGCACCTGGTATTATCCCAACAACATCACATCATAATTTGTAAATTTAATCTCATTTTTAACTGGTTCAATAATCCAGTTATTAAATATTCAAATTCTAGTTTAAGCTTGGCAGCTCTATACCCGATTCGTACTTCTACGTACCTGATTTTGGACACGGTATACCAACTTGCGTCTCGTCGAGTTTACCAAACGATTTTAACATCTATGTACAATCGGGTGGTCCTTAAAAATAACATTTTTCGATCCGCCCCCTAAAAAGTTTCCTTTTTGTGTAAAATCATGAGGAAAATTTGTTTTTTGTGAAAAAAATGAAAAGAACACGTACCGGCAGACGATCAAAGTTTTTGTTTTGATGAATCTGGAGTTTTTTGGAAATGCGTCCAAAAAACTGCGCAGATTTATCGAAACAAAATCTTTGATCGTCTGCCGGCACGTGTTCTTTTCATTTTTTTCACAAAAAACAAATTTCCTTCAGGTTTTTACACGAAAAGGAAACTTCTTAGGGGGTGGATCAAAAAATTTTATTTTTAAGGACCACCCTAATGTACAACGACGTTAGGAGTTTCGCTAAATTGCAGTAAAATACGCCTAATTATTCTTACCCTGACCAAAATTTTCGTTTTATTGACTTTGGTCCGATTCTTAGGAAGCCAGAGACAAAACTGAAAGAATGAAGGAACATAGTCCATCCCCCGCGACGATTTTTTATCCCTAAATTAAACTAACGGGGATCAACAAATTTTCCTCATCTAGTCAATTAATTGATGTAAAAATCTTAAACCCATAAAAAGTACGACTGATTTTACGCGCGCAGTAGTACGAGAGTAGATCCTGAAGTTTGTATAATCATATCAACTTTCTGATTGAATTTTCTAATTTAAGAGGTGGATAAGTACTCTTCGTTCGCTGAGGACATCTCCCTTGCCCGCTTCTAGCGCATCTAGCGGCACTGTCAAGGTAAATTGATTCGATAAAAGAATAAATGCAGTTAAGTGCTTCCAGAGCTTCTTCCCTAAACACTTTGAATAACGAAATGAATATCTGCTTTTATAAAAGTTCAGATACATGCCTGGAAAAAAAAAAAAAAATCAAACCATTCGGGCGGCGTTCCCTTTCACACAAACGCACCTTCAACGGTTCATATACCAATGTCGACGCGTGCTGCGATAATCGATCGTCGAAGCTGTCAATTATCAGCAGTTTTCGTTGCGCCCCAACAATGCATAACAATACATGATTGTCTCGCTGACTTGCGTGCAATTCGGATTGCCACCCACCAGGCGTTATTTACTGTTTGAGAAGCGGGCGGGTGTAACGTGACACGAGGATCGCTAGAACGTGAACGGTGTGAATTTCTCTCGCGCTGCGTAACAGATTTCCCTTTTTTTTCTTCATTTTTGTGTTGCTGTGTTTTTGGCTAGAACGAGGCAGCGTGACGCGGTGAATGGTGAATTTAAAACTGGTGATATCGGAGCTCGGAAATTCTCGAGGGAATACAGTATTGTACAAACGTTCGAGGTACACCAGAATCGCTATATTTTCCGCTACATTCAGTATATTCCGCATTATGCTGTCATATGCCCGAGTCTATTGAAAATTCTCCAACTGCATACATGTTTCAATATTCTGTTCCCAGACCTTCACTCGAAAGTTAATTTGACATCACTTACTCAGTACGTACTTTCATTCAATTAAAAGTCTACAGAAGATGGCATATCGATGAAAGATCGGTAACCCCAACAAATCTTTAAAAAAATACACACCATCTGTGAAGATTCACCTCTTACAGATAGATGCAGTCAAAGTAAAAATCAGATGTTGAAAAGTCTTGGATATATGAGCCGCAACTTAATGGATTCTTATATATTTTTAATTTATTTTTTTCTTTTGCCTTTTTGCAAAGTTTGGTAAGAGAAAATGAACTACTCGAGTGATTGTTTCACTCTTAAATAGTTCATTCGACGAAGGTTTAGTTTTTGAACAATTAGAGACTAGGAATTGTCAAATGCTTTTACTTCAACTTCATCTGACTATGAGAAGCTAATACGAATCATGACGTTTACCTGATTCTACTTGAAAATAACAAATGAACAGAATCCCATTAGAGTGGAATATGAATTCGAGATACGTCCGTTCATATCGTGTCTATCTGATCGTATAACCAACTGCGATGCCTGAGGAATTCGAAAGCTGGTCTTTAGCCTCTGGGGACAGAATATCTTTCTTGGTGGATCCTAGTGTCACGCTACACCCTTATCCGTTTGGAGGCTTCAAATTCTGCAACGAATGCAAAAATATCAGAGGGACCAACGATACCTGATCAAATATCGCGATCATGTACCTGATAGTTATTATACTCTTGACAGTCGTGTACAGAGAGCTGCAAAAACTAACTATAAATCCGTCTAGCTAACAAAAACTAACGTAATTTCTGTGCTTTTCTTTCTGCTTGCAGCTTGCACACCGGGACATTCATCGTGTTTTGTTTTATTGTAGCCTTACCTATTTCCACCACCTTTTCCCTTCTGCCCCTCATTCGCCCCTGTCTAACCCGCAATTCCCATATTTTACCCCATGGACCTGCCCTGTCTTACGCTTTTACTTTATTTTTATTTATTTTCATTATTTTTTGTTTCATTACTTTTATCACTATCTTCGTTTGTTACTTCTCTCAGTATTATTCTGATGTTTCTATTTTCCACCCCTGTCTTCTTTACTTCATCTCGCAACTCGCTGGCGCTGCCGCTGCTATTCTAAGGAGGTAAGTTTATATTTTATGATTTTATACTGCACAACGTACTATATATAGAAGAGAATGGGAACGCTCTTCCTAATCTATTTTGCAAGGGCAAAGATGGCTCCCCTTAGTTCAGACATCACGCGCGACCTCCCGACCTCGTATCTTAACGTTCAAGTTTTAAGCTTCAAGTTTTTACTTTAACTGTTAATTGGCAAAGTTGATCTCGTCAAGGGGTATTCACCTCCTACCTATTTACACAGCAAAGGTACCCTGCTACCATATAATCCAACTCTCTGCAGCTTATCCGCTCACCACGTATAATATCCGTATGCGTGTAACACCATGCACCATTTTCTTAGACTCAAATTATCGAATTACTGTGCTCCGCATAATGACAGATATTTATGGATTTTGAGTAGGTACTTTCCCAATCTTTTATTCCTTCAAATACTTAGGCCAATAAATCTGCTATAATAGTCTAAACTTTATATCAAGTATCACTTAGCCTGTGAACGAAATATAGGGGAGAGATAGCCTGAATTTTATCGCTACTTTATACCTTGCACTATGAGTTATCAGCAGCCATGGTTCACGCGGTTCGAAAGTTTAAAAAGCGAAGTAAAAAACTGTTTTACATTTTTACCAACGTTTTGATGCGTGTGTGTATAGTAGTCGACACTCTTCTAGATTGGTAGGGTGCAGGAAAAGTGGCTTTTCATATTTATTAATGAGAGAAGCGAGTCTGCAAACAGCTGGGCTATTCCTATTTCAATCAAATAAAATTTACAGATAAACATAATCTAAACGAAATTTTCATTCACGAAGTTATATCATTAATTTACTAGCTGTGAACGTTAGCTGCCATAGGTCTGCACCTATAACATACCACACATAATAGGTGCAGAGCGTTATATTTGACTTAATGGAAAAAGTTTCTTCAATGTACGTACTACATACCTACGTAAAGCTCGCTTACAGAACTCTATATCTACAGCTTAGACTTTTTAATAGATTTACTTTGTGACAAAATTTTAGTATGAATACTTCCATGAAAAAAAAAATTCAAGTTCGTTAATTGCATCTATAGAGAATATTTTTCCAACACTATAATGTCTAAGAAAAGGTATAAAGTCTTTGACGATTTAGCTTTGCGAGTTCGAGGAGAATCTATTTTCTTCATTACATTTAATATAGCTAATGCTATTAGTTTATCAAACGTCGCGTCGTGCTGAATTATATTCGCGAAAGGGTAGGTATATACACGAATTCCTGAACTTCGGAAAACATAGTGAAGTGGTTCTAATACCAATTTGTGGTAAGATAGCATGTCGGCTGCCACTTAACAATGACTGACCTTACCGGACAGCACGTCGGTCTTGGTAAGGTTACCGATAAACGTAACGCTTAAAGTTAATTGAGGGCTTAAGGGCTGACATAGATATAACCGAATCCTCATAGGGTAGGTAGATACTTGATGTTCGATTCAATGTCTCGAAATAATTCCACATCTATTTTTTCTTTTCTTTTTTCGCTTTCTTTCTTTTTTCTTTATTCTTTTTCCACAGGGTTTACTGTAGTCGTCGAGGTTTCCCAGCAGTTATATACGTAGCTGGATCGCGTACCCATATACTCTTGAACTGCTGGATAAACCCCTCTGCCAGTCCGTATGCGGCCGTAACTTTCATGAGGAACTTTTTGACGTCAGTGGAAAAATTCCGGCATCTGAATCCTGCCGACATAGTTGTCGAGAATTTCACCTCAAAAGGTAAAGTGATCATTCAAATTTCAAAATTTCTACCTATCAGTCTCTGCAATGCTTAAGTTTAAGTCAACAGTAATATATGACAGATTCTGACGATCAGATGAATCGCTTGAATGAATTTCTTTTTTTTTTTCTTTTTTTCTATGTCACTTATCGGATGAGATACAATTGTATTTAAATATCTAATCACTTATCTGCTACTCGTCTAATAGCCGCGTAAGCTCGATTTAGATGATTTAAAGATCGTCAAAGTATGGAGGTGGAATTTCTATAGAAGGAAGCTTCTTCTATATCTTAATCACATCATCGAAGGCAACAGCCGGAGATTATGTGCTGTTTGATAGCATATAAAATATAAAACTCGAGTTATTTACGGTGTGTTAGTATACAGCATGAATATTTCATGATACGATAGGTAGTACCTCAAGCTATAAAACCCGATGATACGAGCGAATGTACGACTAAATATTTCCTCGCTTTCGTATATACACAGTTCGATTAAAGATGAAATCTGAACTAACTGCACCGCATCGTGATTCTCGATAGAAAATTTTATTGCTGAATATGTTATACGGTATCAAAATTTGATGAAAATGGGTTGGAATTAGCGGATATTAAGGTACTATGATAATAATCTGATACATCAATGTACGTAATTAAATTCGGTTTTCAATTACGTAACGTTAAAGTAATCGACAGGTAAAAAAAATTTTACGATAACTAAAATGTACGGGTGTAAAAATTTTTAACAGGTAAAACGTAGGTTGACATGTAGGTAGGTATACTATAATGTAGCCGGAAGCAACAAGTAGCGACGGTGACAGTGAACGATAAAATACAATCATATTTCCCCAAGGCTTTCCCGCATCGATGCAATGTTATACCATATCTCGCGAACTTTAACGGTACAGGGCAGTTACTCTTGAGGATACGCATTTAGAAATGGGTAGCAAACCTCTGTACTTTTTTTTCTGCTTTTTAATCGAAATCAATCGCCTCGATATTATTTCTATGATCAGAATACCGTCTGCTGAAGCATTGAAACAATTATAAATCTATCATCTCCGAAACCAATATCTTCTTTTCAAGCGATAAATATGAAAATATTCATCGAGTATAACAGCGCGTTTACGGGAATCTGTATTTACTCGATCGTGGCATATCAAATGCACAATTTTCTCATTCGATATGGCAGGAGAAATAATAACGAATAATGTAGCTACGGGGTTATCTCATACTCAAACAATTCGTACAATTGGTTATTGGAGTTTGAATTCTGGAAATAACAAATCGCATGCGACGTACATACGTGCATCGCGCGCCATTTAGGTATCGAATGCAGGGGCTATCGGGTAATACAATACGGTAAGCATTGCAAAAGTTGGCAAGGCACGTAAGACCCGAAGAGAAAATATGAATTTAATATTATAACGGAAATAAAATGCAGAGAATCGGTACACTGCACCTCCATGGCTACTCTTTGCAGACTTCCCGCTTCAAATACAAATAAACTCGAGTT
Organism: Tenthredo scrophulariae; assembly: GCA_963978835.1. Classification (NCBI taxonomy): domain Eukaryota; kingdom Metazoa; phylum Arthropoda; class Insecta; order Hymenoptera; family Tenthredinidae; genus Tenthredo; species Tenthredo scrophulariae. The sequence goes on from OZ022228.1 coordinate 19,026,835, forward strand.
TTCCACATTGAATATGGCCCAGTTTAGCAAAATACACGATATTTAATAATCAATCCGTCCGCAAACGACTGAATTAGGTTACCTAAACGTAAACACACAAAAGACGAGTAGATTACGTTCACAATTACATCAATTATTCTCACGAATGTACAATAGGCATGATTGTATTGAGTTGTGACTCGTGAAAGCTTCCAGAGAGCTTTTCACACGAATTATAATAATAGGTAATAGCAAACTGTTTCTGATTACCAAACAGCCAAACACTGCAAGGGACCTGTAAATAATCAATCACTAGAATAATAACGTGAGAATCCTTTCGATCGATGCTATCATATAATCATCAATCGTTGTTACATTTTCCTTGTTTCCAGATTGAGGTGAGGACAAAGGGGTAGTAGAAATGGAAGTCGTCGCCTTTGTCACATCGGATTCCACAAAAACGTCTACAGACACAATTTTTCCAACGTTGGAAGTTCGCAGCGACAGCAACAAATTTTTTTTTGATAAAAAAAAAGACACCCTTATTATTCATTATTCGTGTGAAAAAAAATAAACAAATGGGTGACGGAAACGGACTGCAAACTCCTAACAAATCGTAACGAGAATTTTGTAGAACGATTTTCATTGTATACCTACAACTACATGCATGCATGTATATTTTGCAAATCTCTGGGACGTTATCGCAAAGAATCGAGGACAGCAAGTTGAGTATGCTAGGTAGTAGATTCCTTATCAGCATCCCCTATTTCGTGTTTGCATATGGGGTCATCCGTCACCGTCAGTCGACGTCGGGACGCTCGTGAGAGTTAATATCTTTTGCGGGCTAGCAGAGTGAGGTAGGAAGTAAAAAACGAAAATAAAAAACAAATCTATTTTGCTGTCGTTAGCCCGAATGGCAAAACTGCACCAGGAGAAAAATTATTGTACGCGCAGTTTGTCAATTTGTGAGGCCGCGAACGTCCTTAATCCTAGTTTGCGATTCGAATAATCAAAGGTATGAAATTTTTCACCATTTTTATTATCGGAATTACATTTTTGCAGACCTATGCCTGCCGCAAATCAATATTAAGGTGGACCATCTTCACCATATTCTTCTCTGAGTGCATGACGATCTATCATTTTTCAATTAGTCTTAACTTTTAATCCGTGGATATTACAATATGCAGTTTATGCATCAGTGTGAAACGAGTAAGCCGAAATGATTGATGATAATCTGAAACCCTTTTCACTTTTTAACATTTATATTTACATGGGTACAACGAAATACGGAGTTGTGGTAAATTTTACTGGCTAGATAAAACGAAATCAGGATAGGTATATGTCCAAGTCGAGTATGTACGAATGCATGTACATACCTACATGCCTGGTATAGAAGAAATATAGAAAGTGTTACGACTTTGTTCCTACGATTTGTTGAGAGGTTTGCCCTTCGGATCTGGAGCCCTTGGCACCCGCAGACCCTTGAAAAGGCGCTTTGAATACAGAAAAGAAAAAATCGTAAAACCGTGATTTTATACGCGCCCTGAATTGGCCATAGTACGACGTGAGAGTAGGGTGTGAGTAGAAGAGGAAAGTAATCGTATTTCCTGCACCTTATAAAGTACGGTTGATCCTCCGTAAATTGTTCCCGTTTCAATTCGATCGAAAAAATATTACAACTCAGCTATTATGGCGATCGTATAATAAACCATGAAAATAAACAGATTTTCAAAATGAAAAGTCGCGTAACGCTGATCAAGGGTCTTCGTTGATTAAACTTTATTGTAAAAAAAAAAAAATTACTTTTATTTTCATGCACTGTATGAAAACAATTTTTTACTCGTTAAAAAATTGACGTACGCAATATCCAGCGTAATATCAGGGCACTCTTGTATGAAATATTCCTTACACGTACGTTCACAGGTAAAATTTCACCAATTTTGACTGCAAACAAGTTTTTTTGGCTCTCGTCAAAGCCGAAAAGTTGATAATTAAACATTTACATTTTAACAACACGAGTAGCTACGAGTTTTTCAAATATACTCGTGACACGCTATATATACGATCTTTTTGAGCGAAAAACTTAACAAAAATTTAGCCACGCGAATCATTATTTACCTGTAATATACCTACACGTAAAATTCTGATATAAAAAAAAACCGTGAATGTACTGTATCTGTAAACCTATAATAATATACACAATACTCAAATCATACGAAACATAAAAATCCAAAATTATCATCACGATTCATAATACAAATTAGCATATAGAGTTATAAACAATATCTTCAACATCTGACCAATAATAATGACGTGTAAAATTACGCGTCGAATGCCAACAGCTCTGCAATCAGTGATAGTTTCTACCCTGATATTCCACTAAATTTCAGGAATTTACGAGCGCTAAAATCTCATCCGAATGCCTGGATTTAACTGGAATTAATTAAACCGTTCTCCATATATATACATATACTATATATATAATTATCACGCGGCGAATACCGCGGTATAGTATACTATCTGCAAGTGATTTTTGTCTTTCGTATGCTTATGAGAAACCCCCTTTACATAATATACATTAATACACATTGAATTTAGATTATTTGTTAAATCGAATAATCGAAGTAAACAGTGTGCATATTTAAGCAAAAAATACTTTATTATTCTGTACCAAAGAATGTGATAGCGTATGATGTCCGTGCAAGCTTATTAGTGCCGCATTTATGTTTTATTGTTAATTTTAAACGTATCGAACGATTTATGAAAGTCGTAGGCTAGGATTAGTAGCGCGTTGTATATGTATAATTTTATGAAATTTCACTCGGTCAGTGCTACTGTTATTTATTTAACAAAACGTGTCAATTCTTATTCTTTCCGAATGAAATTTCTATAAAATAACGCGATGCGGTCAGCGGAAAATAAAAATATTTTATGGTATTATATTACGCGCATTAAATGGTGGAATATTATAAACCGTTATTAACATTAACTGCAGTAATTATATTAAAAAGCATCGTAGGATTGTATAAATAAAGAAACACATAGAGAGAAAAAAATAAATAAATAATTAGCACGATAAGATATATTAAATAATAAATATAGTATGTACGTATTTATAAAATAACTTAACAAATAAAGACTTCTAATTCTATTCGATTAAGTAATGTGAGGAATCCAGTACATATAAGGTTTATACACATAATATATGTTTAATATGTTTGTCGTTTAACAAAAACAATGAGGATCTATGCCCAAACTATGACAAAAGGGCAATCAACTGAATTTTTCATCGAATGACAAACATACTAGAAAATATAATCTATATGTACCGAATGCAGAATCTCGAATTTTCTTAATACGATAGAATTAGATGTCTATACTATACGAGTGCAGCATCGAGTGCACATCGATGATTATATACCTAACTATAATTTGTTGATAAGCGCTGTGTAAAATATTGTATATTATTTCTCGTTATTTATTTTTCAATGTTTGTACTAGAGACGCGTTTATACGATATATTATATATATACATACATATATACATATATACTATATATATAAAAATATTAACGTAATAGGAAAATAATTGAATTTAGTCTGTAGTTCGTAAATATATTTCATAAATTAATAAATTCAAGTGAAATTTCAAATTATTATTGATTTGAATTATAGAATTATATGTATATGACGTATAGCCGCAAGGCTGATTGGATCAGTGTATTGATAAGCGAAAATTATTATTCAGTTTTAGATGGGTTGACCATGGATATAAATCAATATACCTACCTACATAAAGATTTTATCAACACGCGTCATATGGAACCCGCGATTTTGTCATTGAACCATTTTATTCATTTAGATATTCCTAATTCGCGTAGGGAGGCCTTATGTCTTTGGAGAATCTGTATGCTATAATTCTCAGCGTTGAAATGACACTGAAATATTTTTCAACGTAATGATATTATCATCATATTATAATTCAAATATTAATAATAATGAGGAAAAAAAGGAAACAAACTATTGTGAATTAGGATGCGATCTGTTCAATTTACAATGGCCGAGGCCGTGAATAGACTGCTTTTCCGAATATGGATATAATGTAGGTAATACTATATGTCGAGCGCTCATATTAAGTCATATATAACTTATCTCATATGCCTTTCTCGGCCATTTAAACTTCTGTTTCAAAGTTTAACAATTACTATAAGAAAAGAATATATACGAAATGATTTTGACAAGTTTGAATCTAATTGACATTGCCGCTCTTGAGTAATTAAGTATACACTATAGTTGTTCATTCGTAGTGCCATCATTCGATAAGTGTATGTATCATATATTAATTATGTATCGGTGATTGAATTTGAGAGACTCTGTAATAATATATTATATTGGATTGAAGTGAATATATAGGTGTATGGGTATGTATGAATAATGATTGAACGTGCGAATATTTGCTCCTTAGTAAGTATATTTTTGAGAAAGTGCACATAAAAATATAGAGCTGCAACTCTAGCCGCACCAATACATTAATATTGATATTCATAAAGGAAAGAAAAGTAAAGAAAACTTTATTATCATAAGTATAACATAACGCATATATATAATATAATAGCACATATTATAGCATATTGATGTTTCCTAATGATCTCTGTATTGGTAAGAATACGCGTAGTTATGAAATTAAATAAATATTAATAATTAATTAATTAATCAGCGGCTGCAGGCTTTATAGGATGTATTAATAAAGTACTATCATTAAATTGCTTATTGTTATTACGAAGCATGAGGTACCTACACAAGGCAGTCCTATGAACCAAGTGCTATATAATGATATATGTCAGTGGTTGAATTATTTCCTAAAATAATGCAATTGCTCATTTGTTTGTTTTACCATTTTTATTTCGTTTTAGTTAATAATTTTCAATCCCCTCCGTCCGAGGATAGAGAAAATCTAGAAAAATTAGCGTTCACAGGATTAATTTTCAATTGTTGATTGTATTAGTAAATAAATTCAATCGAATTAGGCTAATATATAAATAAAATTCTTACAACGAAACGTTGCTGATATACTGTTCAAATTTTAGTCAAATATGTTACATATTTATTATTTATTCTAGTCCTATTCGCTTAACTATAATGTAATATATATCTAATTCCTGTGTCAAGTGTAACAGTTAATTAAGTTCTAATAAAATCAGGTAAAACCTGCTCACTCATCTACTCAAAAATTATAATCCTTTCTCCTGAACTTCTATATTATGAAATAAAATTGTTGAGTTAAAATCAGTTGCAGGTATATTGTGAAAGAAAAAAATTAAAATCTTTATCAAAACAGTATTAATGTTTATTTGAATTAGATTATCGATTACAAATACAATTAGATATTACAAAAAATGATACAATTGAAAAAGTATACTAGAATTAAAAGTGATTATGCTAGTGTTGGAAATGAAATATTGTTTTCATTCTTATATTTGTACTTTGTTGGCATTAATCGTTCTTATAGCTGACTATTGTCTCCATCTTGTGTATAGAGGTAGAAAAGGTCCTCAGCTGAACCTCTTGGCTATTTGCTATGAATACTGGTTGTGTTTCATCCCATTCCGTAGGAATATTACAATCAGGAACTGTGTACGTCAATATATCAAAAGAACAGAGGCAATCTAAGAGCGGCAAGAAACTAACAGTGCCTGTGATCTGACGTATCACTTCTCTGATTTCTTTTTGAATAGTTTTTAAATCTTTTGTGCCAATCTCTGGAAGACTTGAGTTCTTATTATCAGAATTGGTGCCGTTCGGAGCAGGCCCTTCATAGTCAACTTTGAAATCCCACTTTTCCAGAACCTCTTTTGTGTTTACATTGGTGATGACTAACGTCAGCTTTTGTACTTTCTTCTGTAATAACCATTCCTGGATTTGACCGAGTACAGTGTTTAGAAAAGCCTTGATTTTATCATCAGTTGAAACTAATATCGATAATCCAAAGTGTTCGGCGGGCTCAAACGTCTCTGGCGGGTATATTCCACGCTGATAAAGTATACTGTTGATTCCATAATCTGTAATTAACGAAAGATCCGCGTCGTCAAATAACACCAAAAAAACAAAGAGTAAAATAGACGATCTTTGAATCGATAATACTGTCACACTTACGTAAATATTCAGCTACAAGCTCCGCGGAACCCTTCAGAGTAATACACTTGGATTTTTGTTGTGTTTCTGACATTTTAATAATGCTCGATTCGATCTGTAACGTCCCTTATTATCTGGATGCAGTGTTACAGTATAACCAATCAACACGACGCTTTTCTAGGTTATGTATAAGCGCCGGTAGCTTTTTCAAATAAACCAATAAACGAAGAGATGCGGGTCACGTGAGCGCCGTACTTCCCAATGGCCAATCACGTCTTGTGTTAAATTATTGTGACGTCATAAGTATGAATTCTGAAACACACAACATCCTAACACTTTGGATATCGCAAATCGGATTAGCAATCGACGACGAATTCTGGGTCCAAAATAAATATGAAAATGTCGAATTTTCAAAAATTAACGAAACAGAATTATTAACCAGATATCGCGCACGTCGGTAAGGTTGCATCGCGGCTGCTATTTGCAGCTCGTGAAGATTCGCCCTAATTGTTAGGACGCATCGTGGCGCGACGAGCGTCGAGCAGAAACCGAGAGCTGATTTCAGAGCGCTCTAAAATCCACCTTCGCACGCTTCCATCATGGCCTCCACGGACGACCCAACGATTTCTGCGCTCGTTTACGATTATTTATTGAAGAAAGACACATCTCTGGCTAAAGTTTTTCAGAAAAAAACAAGTGCGGTAAGCCAAAGCATCTAATAGACTTATATTTACTTACGGCTTTACCGTTATAATATGAATAATCTATGACCGACTATCGTCGCCCACGATTTCCGCACCACGTGGATAAATCCGATACCGAAATAACCATATATTATAGCGCTATAATAAACGACAGACAATATTTGATTAGGGTTTATTTCTATCGATTTATTTTCTATAGTGTACAGTTTAAATATAATATCTGGAACAATTGTCTTCCACACATTTTCGCCGACTTTCAATTATACGAACAATGCGTTTCTAACCCCACGTGTCAGGTACACGAAAAAAAAAATTTATATCCACACGCGTCGAAGGTGATATTCTATTTATATGCTCCTAAATATACAGCGTAAACACAACATACATACAATCGGTAATACTTGAATAATCAGTTACTTCTCCAAACACAAAAAATTGACCCAAACTTCATGTGTGTTCTTATAATTCATAATTACAGAAAAAATCGCGAAAAAAAGATCGGCTCATTTAATTCAACAGTGAAAAATCTTCGGTGCGTTGATATCGGAATTGTGATATCAGATTATTATTTAGTACCAATCTCTTTTTCCTTTCCATTCATTTCAGCCTGAACTAGCGAAAGGTTCACCGACAATATTGCAAGTATTGCAGCATTTTCAAAAAAGTTCACCAAAAAAGGTCAACGTAAAAGCACAGAAAAAAGACAGCAGTTCAGGGTCGAGTTCTGATAGCGAAGAAGAAGCGCCTGCACCGACAAAAAAAGTTCCAGCAGTGAACGGTAAAGCTCCTACGAAAAAGCCGGAAATAAAAAAGAAGGATAGTTCATCCGAGGAATCTTCGAGCGAGGATGAAAAACCGGCTGTAAAAATACCTCTGGCTAAAGTTGTCGCTAAAGTAACGCCTGCTCCTGCTAAAGACTCAAGTTCGGAAGATAGCTCGGAGGACGAAACTCCGGCTAAGAAAATCCCACCAAAAGTAACACCGGTTGTCGCAAAACCTATTGCAAAGAAAGAATCCTCTAGCGATGATTCAGACTCTGACGATGACGAGTCAAAAACAAAAACAGTATCCAAACCAGCCGTCAAAACTGTCCCGACAAAAGCTCCCGCTAAAATTGTTACTGCAAAGAAAGATTCTTCAAGCGACAGCGACGACAGTAGTGACGATGGACCAGCTGTTAAAACAGCTCCTAAACCTGCTGCCAAACCTGCGGCTAAACCAGCACCCAAAAAAGAATCTAGCGATGATTCAGACGACTCTTCTGACGACGATAAACCGGCAGTGAAAATTCCAGCCAAAGTTACACCCGTAGCTAAAACAACTCCTAAAGCAACAGTACAAGCAGCTAAAAAAGATGATTCTTCCGAGGATTCTTCAGAGGATGATAAACCGGCTGTTAAAACAGCGGCTAAACCAGTTGTAAAGGCAAAATCAAGCAGCGATGACTCTGATTCTTCTGAAGAGGATGAACCGGCACCTAAACCAGTCACTCCTGCAGTTAAAGCTAACAAACCTGCGGCCAAACAGGCAAAAGAATCATCAAGTGATGATAGTAGCGACGATGAACCGCCTAAGAAGAAAGCAGTAATTACGCCAGCTAAACCAGTGGCAAAGAAAGAATCTTCTAGCGACGATTCCGATGATTCTGAAGATGAGAAACCGGTTCCAAAAGTAGCAGCCAAAGTCACACCGGCTAAAGCGGCGGCTAAACCAGCGGCAAAGAAGGAATCTTCTAGCGATGATTCGGATGATTCTTCGGAGGATGAAAAACCTGTTGTTAAGACAAACGCTGCTAAAGTTGCTGCTAAGCCAAAATCGAGCTCTGAGGATAGTGATGATGACGAAGATGAAAAACCGAAAATTAAGGCTGCCGCTAAGCCAGAAAAAAGAAAACACCAGAGTGACGACGACGACGATGATGAAGCCGAAGAAGCTAATGAGACTAAACCAGCATTCAAAAAGCAAAAGGACAACTATAGCAACTTTGTAAAGGCTGGTAACAACGCGAATGGCGAAAAGGTAAACTATTTCGATAGTTTTTGGAATCATAGTCATTTTTATTATATTATATGATATTTGGAAGTATTAATCTATATGTTGCATTCGTTATTGTACGATAGAAAAATACGCCGTTCAGGCGTGTGAAAGACGAGGAGATTGAAGTGGATCCAAGATTGGGCAGTAATACGTTTGAAGCAAAGGTAAATGTTCGGAAACAATTGAGTAACAAAACAAAGGAGAAACACAAGGTCAATTACCATCCCATGAAAGGTTTATTATATTATCAACGGAATCGCGTCTGTAGCTCTCTGTACCTACTGCTCAAACAAATTAAACCAGATCGATTAAAATGCTCTTGTTCATGGAAAAATTTTGATAAAACAATCTTTCATGACCAGTCAATCAATGTTCTCTTTGCACTCATGTTTCCGTGCATTGACCAAAAAATTTTCAGATGACTATTTACAACATTAATGAAAACGGCAATGCTAATGTCATTAAATTAGCTATTGATATCTTTCATGCTGGCTGACCTTGTGTTTCTATTTTGTTTTAGGAGAGCCAAGATGAAAAAGACACCTCAAACAATGGTAACTTCAGGGGTGGAAGGGGTGGTTTTGGATTCCGTGGGGGTAGAGGAGGAGACAGAGGTGGCCGTGGAGGTTTTAGAGGCGGAAGAGGAGACGGTGATCGCGGTGGTTTTAGAGGAGGCAGGGGAGGTAGAGGTAGCTGGGGTGATCGCGGTGGAAGAGGAGGGAGGGGTGGCTCGAATGACGGTGGTGGTAGAGGCCGAGGCGGTGGAAACTTTGGGGATGGTGGCCAAAGGGGTGGTTTTAGAAAATCTTGGGGTGGTGAGGAAGGTGGACGAGGAGGTGGGAGGGGAGGAGGCTTCAGGGGTGGTAGAGGCGGTAGTTTTGAAAAGAGAAATTCGTTTGGAGATGCACCAGCTCAAAATAAGAAGATTACTTTTGACGATTGAATGTAGGGGATTAGAGAGGTGAGATCTGATCTGGAACTAAAACTTCATTAACATACATATAGAGAACATGGATTCCAAAATTTTATCGTAAAGTAAACATGGATGATGATTGAACAAGAGAACTTTAAAATCCTCATAGTCTCAACCGGTAATTTTATCTCATGAAAAAAACCGAAGATTCTGAGTAAATGATATCAAAATATCTTTTTATTTTACTCATTTCAGACTTGTATACAGTTTTCCTTACATACCCACTATACATGTTGGTAAAATTTCCTAATAAAATCGTGGCGTGCTCAAGTTAAAGATGATTCAGAACTTTAATAGAATACAGAAGCTGTATCTACCAATATTTTCTAATCAATCATTAAAAATGGGTTTCATTTAGAATAAAAATTGTACTAAATTGTTTGGGAGTGTTGCGTTTTTCGTCTTGAAAAAAAGTTCAGAAATTTAAAAATAATAATCTATTTCCAACTACTAATTGAAATTTTGTTTTCCAATTTTAACAGAAAGGTGCCCGTGGTTCTTGGGGGGAAAGAGCAAATCTGGACCTAAAACACACAAGAGGAAAATCTTTCCGCCATGAAAAGACGAAAAAAAAACGTGGCAGTTATCGCGGTGGTCAAATAGACATGACCGTTAATTCTATTAAGTTTACTGACTATTGAGAGATCAAAAACAAAAAACAAAAAAATAATGATGATAATAATAATGCGATAACATTATTCCCCACCAGAGGATTTATTTTTATTACATTCAATAGGTATTAATTTATTGCCTGCTCTGCCCTAACGGTTTGAAATCATCATTGATTTCATTTGCGTCTACAACAGTGTGTATTATCATTTGATTCCAAGTCATAAAGATATAATAATATTTAGCTTTTTTTTAAGCTAAATTGACGTTTTAAAACAATTATATTTTATCCAGTCTGATGCAGAATTATTATTTGTACATTGTTAGAACGGGATGAATAAATAGAAAAAAAAAAAAATTCCTAAAGCTATTAGGAATACACTTAAAAGGATAGTATGATATATAATGAGGAGTATGACAGATAAATAAAAACAAGAAACAACTTTTAGACTAATATAAGTACAACAACTTTCCATGTCGCTTTGTAACTTTTCCTTTTTCAATAGCTAAGGTAATAATCTATAAGAAAAAAAAAACTATGATACGACTACCTATTGAATTAATTATCTCCTTCCGCATATTCAGAAGAAAAAAAAAAAAATAGTAATGAGATAATAAATACCGAAATTGAATGCCACACATAGGTATACAAGAATCACTCTCTGATTATTGTTAATTTTTAGTTGTAGTCATATCATATTAATGTTGAGATATAAATAAACCTATGGACATTATCGTTTTGTATTATACGTATACATATATCACTTTGTATAAGAATTGTTTGAATGTGATGCGATTTAACTAATCCATTTATGATAAACACTTGATACTTATTGATTTCTGAAAACTTTCATTCATATTTTATCACCCTTAGATCCAAAATTTTTCAATTTATAAATCACTTTTCATAAATTGGAACGACTGAGTCTGGAAATCAGGAAAAGGCTATGCATTCATGTGGATTCTTTATTATAATGAATAGTATAGAAGTTTTCAGACGTATATTTTATGCCTGAAAAATGTTAAATAGTGTCCAGATCTCTTTCATGTTGATATTAATTATAGAAAAAATCAGGGAAGGGGAAGGAAAATTCTGAAAATCTCTAAAAAAAAATCGATTTCAATGTGCATATAGCAACCCTGTGTTTTGTATTTTGAAATGGCTCATTAGTATATCATTATTTGGGACCAAATTTAAAGGAATCAAACATTTTTCAAGCGTGAATTAGGCACAAACGAGGAAGAGGGAAAGAGAAGAGTCGTTTTGCAGATAAAAAGAAAACTTTCGAAGCAGAATAGGGGCCATATTCTCCCTCCTTCCCTCTCGGTTTCCCACCACTTGCTCTTCCAGCAAAGAGCAGTTACTTACAATTCTACAGTCAACCTCTGGACATCCACCTGTAAAGGCAGGTATTCGACCTCAAGGAACCCAGTGTATAGTGACATGTATCGTGTTTAAAGTTTCGATTTAGTTTTAATAATCAGTAGTTAGATATTATCTATTTTATAAAAAAAAAAAAAACAATATTATAAATATGGTACCTAAGATAGCCTCGTTGATGGTAAGTATAGTTTCTCTATTTAAGTTCTTTTTTTTTCGATATACATATTTTTCAAAATTATTTGTGTTCAATTTTTTCAGAGTTTATTCAGTTTTGAAATTCTGCTACTTTGAATACTAAAATAAATCGATCAGAATATTATTCGATTTGAAAATTTTAACTCCATACTTTTATCAAATTTATCGTTAATTATTCATTTAATAATGAATCAGTTTCTGAAAATATGTAATACGTGTATATTAAACTCTGATTCGGCATTCAATTATCAGTTTTCAAATATCTTAATTATATTTGCAAATTTTTACCAATGCTTTTACGTATATTAGCGGCTATTACTTCTCCGAATCGGCGGTGAAATCGTCGTAGGGAAATACCGATGTTACGATGATATTATAATATTCACATTATCAATAAATTCATACGAAATTGATCATTAAGAATTCATTGGTTGTTCACATCGTCTATAACTAATCCTCAAATATCAAGATTTCAGTCATACTATGATTAGTTACTGCCTATTGTAATTCGCGCATAGATCTTGTCATTTTGGCATTTGAACTCTGCTCGAAAACGAATTGAAAGTGTTTCTATATTCCAGCTACAAATCGTAATCGGTTATCTTTACGATTGAATTTTCTTAAAAGGTGTGAATGCGATTATTAATCTTTCCGTGTAAATACAGGACATAGCAATTTAGATATTATCTACTAAAACATTGGAACACAGTTAATTTATTCACGAAATTCTGTGCCGGAAACACGTGTACCGTTATCAGCCGACGTAAGACATAGGCCCGTCATACATATATACTGTATGCGACAATTAAAAAATGAAGATAAAAATTGCTCCCAGTACACAAGACGAGTCTAAAATTTGGGACCATGAATCACAATGAAGAATTTATTATTCTCTTTACAAAAATTATTCGGTATTTGAAACAGATATACTATCATTCTAAGCATAGGTAAAAAAAATATGTATATCTATCGAATTCTGAGAGATCCTTTGAATCGATTGATTTTTAATAAAAACTAGGGTAAGACGTGACGCGATCAAAGACTGTCCAGAAATAATCAGGCTCATATAATTCAAAGTTAGTAGTTTCCCAGATGATCAGAAGTTCAAGCCATTCTCACGGGCATCGTTTGATCGTGATCTTGAAGCGAATCTTGATGATCCGTTAGTCAAGATATTCTTATTGTTGTGCGAGCATCACACGCCAATTAGACGTTTACATTGTTCAAGACTTTAGTTATACAATTTATTCTTCTCAAATTAAATGAAATAAAATAACTATCGTACAAAACGGTACACATGCTATGGTGTGATTTATCTCATGTTCGATTTCAGGACAGTCGTAGAAAACGGGGTAGTCTGATTGAAAACGAAGTATCAATGCCTATTCAGCTCACAGTAGTGTCGTTATTACTATATGGTAGAAATTTTTCAAAAATTCTAGACTGATAGTTTTTTTTCAAAAAATTTCTCGTTCTCGTTAAACTAGAAAAAATTACAATTTCTTATCAAGAATGAATTTGTAGAAATTTATAGAATTATTTTCACCAGAATACTCGCGAGTTGATATCCAATTATCTTCAGCATCGTCTGAAAATAAAATTCAATAAATTACGATATCCAACAGGATCTTTCTACAAGAACTGGAGGGACACTTAATTATCACCATCATATTGTTAGTGCCTAAAATCCTGGAAAGAATGTTCCCAGGATATCATAGATCGCGATAAGTGAACGTGAACAAGATAAAGTCCTCCAGTGATAATTGCCATTCGTCACCGAAAAGGTCAACGACCATTTAAAGAGCCGGGCTCAAATTGCGCGCAATGCATTATACACGTATACTAAAGTCTATCGCTCAATTTGTTATTAAGATACCTATACGAATTTTTCGAAGTTAATTATCTTTCACGAAATTCTAATTTCAACTGGTTCGACGTCTTGAGAGAAAAAGGAATACGGCAACAACCGAAATCTTAGTAGTAGTGAAATTACCTGTTCAACCGGGAGCTGGAAAAATTCTAAACTGACTGACCTTGAAGGTGTATGAAATGTACGAACGGTTTGCAACGAAGACTTATATATACATAAGTATATTTCTTTGAGTTCACTCTATATATCATATCTAATGTGGCGATATAATTTTTCCGTAATTCCGATCACCGCAAAAAGTCACGTCTTGTTAAACTTGAAAATTACACAATTGTAATTGACATGCTGACAAGAACAAGGTCAACTAGGTGCGATCCGCAGATACTATCCCTAACTCTTACGTTTCACTTGCCGCGTATTATTCGATTGAAACGTATCCACGTGAGACCCTGCTGAATGTATGTACTACTTATACCAATATCAAAATACATCGAAGATTTTTGCGGATTACTTTTAGATTTATCTTTGTATATAAACGACATATGAAAAAGCCACAACTTATAACTAGGCAGACGTATAAGTGCGGTATAAAGCCGGCTGTAGACCGCTTTCACTGACCAATTTAGCATCGTGGTCGTCTTCACTTGTAGCCAAACGCGTTGAAAACATACCGAGCAATAATAACGGAAGTTATGTGGCTCGCAACCCAGAAACCCCGAACACGTATGGTCTATGTCACGATGCTAAATATTGATTGGCATTCATTGCCATAGCAATAGCCATGTCATAAATCCTGCAGGCTCCATATATGTTAGCCCATGATACATGCGAGTCTCTTTGTTCCAATCGAATGGCATCGTATCATAAATTTGGAAACGAATTAGTTGATCATCGCGAATGGAAATCCTTTATGCATAATGCACGTGCACGTATTTATGTATAGACGCGAGTGAGGATTGCATGGAGATTAGTAGAAATGTGCGAATACGACGTGTAGAGAAATTCGCACTTGGTCTTGACCTTCGAAGAACTTGCGCGGTCCGAGCTGGACATACCTATAGATATACCACGATCACCTTTGGCACACTTTAAGAGTAGTTTGTGAACATGAATGTATACGTGATATTGTCTATCCACATTCCGACAGGAACGTGAATATTCAATAAGTAGTTCACTAAACCGTGGTCCAATTCAATTCGTGTGAGTAACAGCCCTCCTGAATACATTAAACGAAACATTCCTTAATTTTGTCACGATGTGGTCATTTTTATTGCCTCGTGATCGGTTCCGCATTCTACGGATTATGTTAAGAAATTCGTGGAACACTCAGAATTTTATCAAAACTACTATGGGATGTGAAAAATTATGATACGCGTTACACTTCGTTAGAATCGTTGATTGAAATATGAAGATGAAACGGTTTTCCCTCCACGCAGTCGACCAGAAAACACGCTAATTGTGACAAGTCAAACGTAGTCAAACAAGACGAATCCAGATTGTGAGAGAGCATTGAATATCAATTTACAGTTAAATAAATTACGAGATACGGTATGACGACGATAACTTCATCGCATGAATGACTTCGGATCTGTAATAATAATCAGCAAGGTTGATCGGCGGTTACGGTTCCGGAAATGACCGGTTACAGAACATCGGTAAAGAGGTCGAACATCAACAAATAATTATTAAATATTTCGTAACATCGGCAATTCTATACGCGTATCGGTGGACGACACCACAGTACTATTTGATATTTCCGTTATGTTCCGTTAATCAAACATTTAGCGCCGCTACTCAACTTCATGAAATTTTCTTTCTCGCTTACAGATGCTTAGGTACCTCGGACTAATTTTTGTCCTAACAACGATCTCCTTCGTATCTGGAAACACCAAATGCGAGGGTGGTGGTTTGGGGCTGAAATATGTCTGGGGAGATGCTCTCACAGACTCCACCGACTGTATAGGACCCAACAACGTACAGTATCCGGCGTGAGTATATTTCAGCGAAAAAGCACGTTCATGTTCTAAAAAAATGTGAAAATTGGATTTAAAGTCGTGTATAGCTTCCTAACTACAGAAAGCCAATAAAAAACCAGAGTGTCCCAATAAGTTTACATTTATTTGCAGAGCAGCAATTTCCCGTAGCTTCAAGGGCCTCTGGGCAGGAAGTAGCCGTTCTGGTCGGGCGTATCAACCGCAAACCATTGATCCTGAAGTAACCCGAAAGGCACTGCTTCACAATTACAAGGCAGTCCATGGAGATTATTCAATTGGTGCTACAAATTCTCGGAATGGTAAGTCAGCTAGCTTCTAATCTTTAAGCTGATGATTTATCCCACCAGAAAATATCTCGTCGAATATTTCTGAAACTTCCTTTGCCGATTCAATAAACGAATCCTAGCTGCTGAAACTACTGTTTCAAATGTGTCGATAATCCCCAATTACTTGGAAGAAATTCAAAGTTCCTTGGAAAGATGATTGAGTAGATTTACAGACTTTGCGTTTACAATGAAAGAAGGTTCAACGACATTACGCTACACAAATTTATATACCGCATTCTTTTGTTATAATTTGTGACATTAAATTACGCGAAGGTAGTACTCGGTGCAATGTGGGTTAGCGGTTTCCCACAATTATTCGTAATTCAAGTAGCGTTCGTCCATCCGTCCATTACTCGTCTTTTATTCAGGCCTCCCTGTACGGAGCAATAAACTATAAGATTCCTAACTCCATACGAATATCGTGGTAGAGTTTAAAATATTTCTGCACTCACGCTGCTCAATAGCTTAGTTTATTGTTTCATCATAAATCATAATGATCTCGCGTTGTGCACCAATACGTTGAGAGCAAATCTGTTTAATGATACGTCTCATCGGTTCAGATAAAGTGAGCAAAAGCCATTAGCCCTTTTTCTGCCCCTCGAACCGTCATCATTTTTATTACACTCAACGAGACTCACGGAAATCTGCTCAAGTCGAACAATTTGACCTGAATTGGAAATTGGAGATAATCGAAACGCACGATACACCTTACCACTTGTTGCCTATAATATGACGATTAACTGCACGGAGAGTTTTTGCTAGAGAGATAAAGATAATTGGTGGTTCATGCCACTCCAGTCGCGATTGCATCCGTGTATAATTATACTGAATATAACGAGACCAATGAGTCACGATTTACTCTTTCTTACAGAAATTCAAATTATTATATGAATTGAGATGTGGAGGCTGTAGTTAGTTAATAAATAACGAAATAGCGAAGTAAGTAGCTGGTCTTGTATATCGCTATACATCTCTTTGCTCCGAACCGCAACCTTGAATTATGCAGCTGTCCTTATGACACAGAAACCCGGTTTCTGCATAATCGATATACTATACCTATATACCTATATTCCCGTGTTCTTATTTAAGCGATTCGACATTTTCAACACCTACGTTTTTCACCAAAACTAGACAACGATCCCACGAATGTGCCACGCGGAGTCTTCCGAGCCATGGTAGGTGTCTTCTGTCACTTTATCGGTGTAACAGGTTCTCAAGGTTCGAAAGAAATAATGAGGCTACGTTTTATAGCTGATTTTGAAGCTGGTACCGTTGAGAAATTTATAGAACTGGAATTGTAGCTGCGATCAGCTCTCGCGTGATTTCTTTGGTGCAATAAATGAAACTACGTTATTTTGCTCTCATTTGTCCTAATTGACTAAAAGAAATGATCAACCGGTTCCGGTACTGCAGTTTAAAAATAACAATTTATACCACATATAAAGCAACGTGCATAATGCAAGTCGCACAGATACAACACGTTATCCAACCAATACAGTTACAAATTCACCCATCACCCGGTCACCACGATGTGAGTACATATTCGTAACGGGACAAACTTCCCACGACGCTTCCAATGCCAAGTGTTTGCCTTCCAACGGAATCCTGGCTGTAGGCTACAGTTTCCAAAACGACAGATACCTAATAATCGTTAGTTACTACCATGGATACCGTACCGAAAGCTGACCATAAACGGTTTCTCGATATTTGGGGCACGTGTAGCCGCAGAAGTTGCTCAGGAATCATTTGCTGATCTCTTTTTTCTTTGGAAACTGCAAAACGGTTTAAACTTTGAATCTGACATTCGTTTTCAGGTCGCGCCTTCTCGTCACGAGAAACGTGCGGGTCACCAGCTAGACTATGCAAAACAAGGTACAACACTACCGCCCCGATGTACGGCGTGAGCTTGACAAGCGGTCAACCAGTTACGATCGTACAAAAGTTTCCAGATCTTCTGCAACAGGTTGTCTTCGAAGTTTGCGAGTAAGTAATAAGATTTTTGTATTATTTACAACGGTTTACTAGAGTATATCAGGTTTCAAATATGGCGTGCGTTAAACTCGACCTAGATCCACCCAAAGTCTGCGGGTGCCAAATAATTAGCAAAGACGCAAATATTGGCGTTCCAATTCCCAAATTGAAATTCATTCTGTGACTCACGAGTTTCGGTCAAATTTGGTGCAGTGGGCCAACCGCTTACCTCAGGGCTGTGCCCGCGCGACATAGTCGTTCTGTCGCCTTTTTTTTTAGAAATTTTTCTCCTATCAGGTAGTCGGCTCGCATCCTTAGAACTCTGAGTCAGTCAAACTCTGGGCATGACCCATGAGTAAAATATATCCAAAAGAAATTTCGCCGAACGAGTAATGAAGCAAAAACGCTAACTACCGCTAAATTTTATACCGCAACATCCGATGAGCGTATTTTCAACTGATCTCACCGGGTCAAAGTATTCTCTAGGTCGTCTACACGGGTCTTTCATTAAACATTGAACAGCAGCCAAGGTCCGAGCGTGACACCGGGTTTCTATCCATAGATTATGACCGTTCTGACCGTATCTTTTGACCAGAACAGATAGACGCCAGAATGTTGAAGAGAAGAGGACCAAAGAAATGGGCGTAGCCTTTAGTCAAGAACGCAAGAAAAAAAGAATGTTAGGGAAAAATTTTTCATTATGTTGATCCTTTGCTCGTTTTTGTTGCAGGTCGAAGGAATGCGACGTGGTCCATGGAGAATGCACTCAGACCTACGTTCCGTACTTATTCCTAGTGATACCATTGGGTCCGGTCACCCTGACTGGTCAAGATTACGTTTTGGTTGAGAGCGGATGTATTTGCAAGCCGAAGAACTCACCTGCAGGTAGCGCTTCCGAAGCACCAGCGATTCCCAACTTCTAGACTTAAATATCCCAGTAATAAAATACATATATAATATTCCTTGACCTCTGTCTCTGGTAGCGAGATAAACGATAAAACGCTGCCATTGAAACACGGGAAAGTATATTGTTCGTGCATCGTATATATTATACCCAAAACGGGTGAAAAGATAAATCAATTTAGATGTACGTAGGTATGTACAGATATATGCATCTACTCTATATATCAGTCATAAAGAATAGAAACTAAAATCAAGAATAAAAAGTGTAAAAAGTGAATCTAGCCCGGAACCACTTCGTAGAATCTGGTCTCGGAATTCGATCTGGTCAACCTGACCCGTTCACGTATGTCTCAAAGCCGGTTTCTCGTAGAAACATACATTGCTCATCATCTATACAGACGCACACAGGTACTACATAACACAACACACAAAAATCGGGGTAGTTAAAATAGCCATCATACACAGAGTCTCTGAAGGCATGTATACGTTATCCTCATTAAACCACATTGCAGCCTAGACTCAGATTAATGTCTTCGTTGGCCCCGTTTCAAAGCCGAAGAAAAATTTCTTGAACATGTCAGGGTCACTATATTATAGTACAATCAAAAATGCAGCAAGTGCAGCACGATCGGTCCAATAAAAGAGCACGAACCGAAGGCCTCCTTACAGCACTCGCAACATTCTTGCTACCACATTATCGAGTTCTTTTTTCCCCTTACATGACGTTTTTTTTTTTGGGCTAGCAACTTTTTATTTTCTTTTTTTTCTTTTTCCTTGGATATACGTAATATCTTAGTCACTTGAGTATGTGAGTAAAGATTCACGTGTTGATGACGAGATTCTTGTTGACCTAGAAAAGATCATTCAAGGTCTTCCGTCGCGCGTTCTTTCAATAACATCGAATTGTGCATACTGATTGGTGTAACGGTTAAAACGGCAAGAACCGAGTGCGGTGACTAAAGAGAATAGCCATGTTGGCCACACGGTTGTCCCGGTGGCCCCTTAGCTCGGCAACACAACCAGCACCCTAGATATTAGTAGATACATTTATCGCCGTGTTGGAAAACCGGACTCGAGGATGCGGCATCGGGTTGGGATTGGTCGTATTGGACGTATGTATGTATATACGTGGGATGCCCGACGCAGCCACGGACAAACGAACAGACGGACGGTGACCGAATGGACCGTACCGTGAATTCCGATGAGTGGAGCGTACCGTTACTTCTTTGCGGGATTTACCTCGCTTCGTTCACCGCTCAGCATTTACTTCGCTCTTTTATATAAGCGAATCAGAGTTGAGTTGAAGAAATGATTATAGTATATGTCATTCTATGATCAGATGATGACGTACTGCTGCAATAATTAAATAATTAATACGACGGTAGATTTGTCAACTGTAGTTTAACGACGATAAATCATAGGCATTCATTAACTTGTTGCATTGCCATAATAAATATATATATATGGTTGATATAATTACGATAACGGAAACCGTTTAATGTATACATGTATATGGCACGTTGCGAGTTGTTGACAGTCAATAGGTGACAAAACTGCATTCAGGTCTGGTAACGATTTTGTAAATTTTTAATTTTTTAAAAAGCTATTCTTTTTTTTTTTATCTTTTATATGTGAAGTTCGAGTTGAAGCTTCGAAGTATGTGGAGACGGTGGATATTATTTGAAGATTATTAATTATATAAGAAATTTAGCACGATTACATACATGCATATATTATGTAGAATGATAAATTTACTTTCAAGACGATTTAGAACAATATGTATTATAAACGTCTCAAAAGTGAAATGGCAATATACCTATACGGTTCGTTTCATTTTGCGTAAATGGTTTTATGAATTAATCATTGGCTGTAATGCATATATCATAACTACATAATATTCAACTGATTTTCGTAAAACTCATTCATCTGTAATTATAGTTAATTATTACAGTAGTTTTTAGTAATTATTTATAATTTATTAAACAGTATGTATTGTATAAATTGTGGACTTCCTTCTCAGCCTTCAACCCTAAGTATTACTTATGCCTAAGTTTTAGACATACTGAGTGTAGCCTCACAGAGTTTATCCAACGTCGTTAGATCCAACAATAAGCAATACAGTATCCTCGTAATAAATGTCTCGATCAATTAAACTGTCGCAAAACAACCAATTGCAGTATTTTCAAACGTAAAATCGATAGCTAAGTGTAAGTCTCACAATCAGAAGAACAAGTTAATAAATTTTGAACATGAAATTCTTGAAAGAAATACGAGCTTACATGGGGACAAGGAGTTCATCGAAATACTACAGAAGCCTGCGGGTGAAGAGTCAGCGCAGGGCTCTCAGGTATGTGGGTATCCCAAAACCTATTTCATATCGCAATGGCGTATAATATTGCGTACGATCTAGTTATCCTTCGCCCCATTCTGTCCTGGCAATCATTCGTTTCGAAGTTACTGAAAAACATAAACAGGAAAAGTCCTTTTCCCTAAGTGAGTACATTGTCTATTTTGTGACAGCTTCTCTGCACTTATGGATCATTTATATTGCGACAGCTGACACAGACGTATCTCGTCAACACAGCTCCCGTACGGAACTTTTGACGCCACAAGGCAACTGACCCTGCGACAGGTGCCCGTGCCCTAAGTCAGTGTTCACGAGCCGAAGGGATGCTAAATAGTATCGCCATTTCGCGGTCGAATCGACGAACCACTTTACCCACAAACACCTGTAGGCCTTGGTATATGCAATCTCAAGTTACGAATCAGAAGATAGCATGCGGGTTGCATACAACAAGACACACAGATGATCGCGGCAAAAACAGTTCATCAAATCGACAACCAGGTGGCAATATTATTTCGCACCCCGTTGGCCCGAGAGCACTGACCTAGGGCAAACGCACCTGTCGTAAGGTCAGCGCCCGTCGTAGCGTCAAAGAGTTTTTATGGGAGCTGCGTCAGCGAGGTACAACTGTGACGGATGTGACAGTACAAATACTATGAACGCGGAGAAGTTGTTGCAAAATTGACAATGTGCTCATCACGATGAAATATTATACTTGTCTGATACATCTATACTGTTTTTTTTTTATAACACCGGCCTCCCCAGTCAGATTGATGTTATTTAATTGAGAAACCAAAGGATTTATCTAATTCGCAGATAAACTCCACATACGACAATATGGTTACAGTTTCCTACATGGTGGTGGTAGTAAACTAGCTAATGATGATCTGGTAGCCCACCTCCTGTTGTTCGAAAAGACACATTTCGATTATTATCCGAGCCCAGGCGTCGAAACGGCAAAAAAGGCCAACGCTGCGTAAATTCAAATTCAATTCCGAACATACACGTCCAAAAACATGTTCGTTTCGTACGAAAATAGAGTCTGAAAACCGATCCCCCTAGCCAGCCAGGCAAGTCGGAACACTGATCTGAGTGTAAAATCTGTTGTAAGTTCAGAGACCCTCGTAGTGTAGTCAAATAGTTCACGTGATGACGATACAACTCTGAGTCTTAAGGTACCCCAATGAGAATATTCTAAACACAGAAAAGTTGTCAGAAGATAACCAATATACTCATTGCCTGAGATTCTTCTTATCTATTTGTGAAAGAAATTAATTAAATAATAGTGATATTATGAGACATGTCCCTCTGTCACATTTAAATGCACTTCTCTCGGAGTCCAAACATCTCAGACCAGCACAGATTTCGTTCCAATTGCAACGAACGAGTGTTTGCAACAACTCAGCCTTTGTAGGTACAATTAGCTATATGAGCAAGTAATTCATTGTAACACGGATGTGATTTAGATTATGATAACTTCTATGCCAGAACTTCAGAAAGTCAATAAAGACACCTCCCCATACAGCACACATATCCGATGAATGTTCATAAGATATCCATAGGATAGTCATGGGACATTTTCATGTTTCATTGATATCCTATGAACATCTATCGGACATGGGTGCTGTGTGGGCCTGGATCAATTCCAATATGTAACATATTTATTTGTAAGAAATTATTATAAATTGTGCACAATTTTTACAATTAATAATCAATTGCTTTATTATTTCCCACTATTCCTTCCCTCCAACTCACTATTATAAGTATCAACCAAGTAGTAGCTGGCCACGTATGCATGTATACAGTTACTTTGACCCGCCAAAAATTTCAGCACACCTCCTCGGGTCAGATGTGTTTCTGATACCAGGATCATTTTTCGACTTCAAATTTGAATTATTCAAAGTTGGACAGTTTTAAGGTCGAAAATTCTCCTGATGTCAGAAAAACATCTGACCCGAGGAGGTGTGCTAAAATTTTTGATGGGGCAAAAGAGTAGTGTGTCGATATAGGCATGCATACGCTGCTTCATGCACGTCGCTGTATAGCTTATCTACACTAGCATTTTTGAGAGTTAGAATAATTTTAAGTCAAAAATTGCTCCTGGTATCAGGAGAACATCTGACCCAAGGGGGTGTTCTAAAATTTTTGTTCGCCTGTCGACATCGGCATGCATACGCTGCTTCATGCACGTCGCTATAGGGCTTATCTATACTAGCATTTTTAAGAGTTAGAATAATTCTAAGTCGAAAAATGCTCCTGGTATCAGGAAAACATAAAACCCGAGGAGGTGTTCTAAAATTTTTGGTGGGGGTAAGGAGTGCCTATCGATGTAGGCATGCATACGCTGCTTCATGTACGTCGCTATATAGCTTATCTACACTAGCATTTTTAAGAGTTAGAATAATTCTAAGTCGAAAAATACTCCTGGTATCAGGAAAACATCTGACCCGAGGAGGTGTTCGAAAATTTTTGGTAGTGTATCAACACAGGCATGCTTACGCTGCTTCATACAGTCGCTATATAGTTTATCTATACTATCATTTTTAAGAAAATAAAGTGATTTTTCTGGCAGCTGAGACTTTCTGCGGAGTCATATTTCTGGCAGTTGACACCTCGAACCTAACTCCCAAAAATGAGGTGTCAACTGCCAGAAATATCGCTCCGAAAAAAGAGTCTCAACTGCCATAAAATGGAGTCATATTTCTGGCAGTTGAGACTTTTTCGGAGTCATATTTCTGGCAGTTGACACCTTATTCTTAGGAGTTGAATTTGAGGTGTCAACTGCCAGAAATATCGCTCCGAAAAAAGAGTCTCAACTGCCATAAAATGGAGTCATATTTCTGGCAGTTGAGACTTTTTCGGAGTCATATTTCTGGCAGTTGACACCTTATTCTTAGGAGTTAAATTTGAGGTGTCAACTGCCAGAAATATCGCTCCGAAAAAAGAGTCTCAACTGCCATAAAATGGAGTCATATTTCTGGCAGTTGAGACTTTTTCGGAGTCATATTTCTGGCAGTTGACACCTTATTCTTAGGAGTTAAATTTGAGGTGTCAACTGTCAGAAATGTGACTCCGAAAAAAGTCTCAACTGCCAGAAATATGACTCCGGAAAAAAGTCTCAACTGACAGAAATTTTACTCTGAAAATAAGGCATCATCTATCCGGCATAGGCGGCTTCATGCACGTCACTGTATAACTTATCTATACTAACATTTTTAACGTTAAGTCAGCAAAGGAAAGAGAGAGAGAGAGAGAGAGAGAGAGAGAGAGAGAGAGAGAGAGAGAGAGAGAGAGAGAGAGAGAGAGAGACTAGCATTTTTAACAGTTAGAATAATTTTAAGTCGAAAAATGCTCCTGGTATCAGGAGAACATCTGACCCTAGGAGGTGTGCTGAAATTTTTGGCGCGAAAGAAGAATAGTGTATAGATATAAGCATGCATACGGTGCTTCATGCACGTCTAAATATCTGTTTATCTATACTAGCGTTATTCAAAGTTAGGAAAATTTCGAGTCGAAAATTGCGCCTGGTATCAGGAGAACATCTGACCCGAGGCGGTGCTGAAATTTTCGGCCCGAAAGAGGAATAGTGTGTAGGCCTACACATCTCGGTATAATAAGTGTATACATCTCCACTACCATTTTCCGAAGTTAGAAAAATTTCAGGTAAAAAATGCGCCCTCATTTATACATTTCTCAAGATTCCGTATCAACACGAAAAAAAAGTATTGATTCTGACGGAAAATTAATTCTTTTGATTTCTTTTTGATCCATAGTCTGAAAGAAATTGACTTGACTGATTCGCCAAATTGTACTGCAACCGAAAAGCAAACAGGGATAAGGAAGCAGTTTTCTTTTTTTTTATTTTCCCTGTTGTACCTAAATAGTTTTCATCGCCGCTTTGTTGAATAATCGCCGGTTTCACCATAACGACAAATAACTTTTATTCGTCGATTAACTTTATTCACTGATTTAGGAATTGCATTTTTACATTGAAAACATAGTTTCATCGGGCTAATTATGTTACAAAACGTTATTTTTATCCATAGAATAACTTAATTTGTAAAATAAAAAGACATTTTCGATGAGAAAATGCAATTTCTAAATCAGTGAATAAAGTTAATCAACGAATAAAAGTTATGTGTCGTTGGTGAAGCCGGCCATAAGCTAGTCTATTTTTTATGTTGTACAGTAACAACCCAAAACAATAACTGCCATTTATTAACAAAGTATATTTATTTTTATCAATATGCATAAAACCAACTATTCATTATTTACAATCTTTAAATTATTATTCGTATTAAAATAAATTATTCCATATTTCGTAAGCACAAAATTAACTGGTATTATTGGTGGCACACCCCGCAACGTACGTGTAGCCATACATACGTATACACATTGCTATGAAGAACAAGGACTAAAATTACTGGACACGAAAAGGACATTTTGACCACGAATATAATTATGTTCTTGACAATAACTACGGGGGAATGGATGGGAAGAAGCCTCAACAAAACATTAGTTTCGGTTTTAATCAACCAGACAACGTATCAAAAAAAAAAAAAAGATTGTTAAAAACTCGGTGGTTTGGCATAGATTATGTGTAATACGATGTGAAGTATGATTATGATATTTTGATTAAATAATTCTAACAATTTAAACATCTCGATTATATTATTACTACCGACAATTCAATAAACAGAGGACATCATAAATCGACTGAAAATAGAAATGAGAAGTATAAAAATCTGAAACGATTCAATTATTTTTAACAAATAAAATAACATTCTCTAAACATTTGTACTCATTTTATATTAGCAGCTTATTTAAACAGTACAACATTTTCTCAAACTATTTCTTTATGTGTCCCCTACATATTCTTAAAAATAAAGACGAATGGAAGTTGAACATTTGGCAATAGACTGGCAAGTTGGACAGCGCTTAGAGTTCTCTAATGACATTGCCAGACATCTGGCACAAAATACATGCCCGCAACGAGTCGCCATTGGCTCACGGCTAGCGGACAATGCCTCAAGACATACAGAGCAGGTCATTACTTCTGGTGTGCCGGTGAAGGAGTTATTGAAACAAGGCAGAGTTGTGGATTCGACTTCATTACTCCTTTTTGGATCGTTGTTAATTGAATCATTGTGTATTTCCACAGTCCTCTCTTTCCTCCGCCCATGTACAGGGTTGACAACAATAGTTCTATAATGAGAGAATACAGCGTTAAGCAATTCAATGTTAATTTTCAACTAAAAGATTGAATTTCCGATGCTTTTTTCATCAGTCAGTTGATTCTGTTATTGAACAATAATTAATGTATGATACTACCAAAATTCAACGAGGAAGTATTTCAGTTGCCGAACTACATTATATTGTGCAATTGACAATCGAGTATATAAATGCTAAGGATAAGATGAATCGATCCTAAACTCATACAAATATTCCTAAACTTAGGCCTAAGTACTTCAAGCTTTTAAATATCTCCAGTCTCTGTGAGTATCTTGTGTTATAAAACACGAAGAATAAAGTTTAGTAAGTAATAGTTTCTCATCTCGTTATTGTTTCAGTACACATAACAGGCTGAGAGGAAATTCCTTCCAGGAAATAAAACCTGATCATCAATTAAACTTTTAAATAGAAATTTTAACTTACGAAACTGAAGCATTATTAGGTTGCAACTTTTGTCGCCGAGTTTGGATACGAGATGACACCTCCGTAAGGTCGATTACAGATGTGGTTGAGCGTGTTGGGTACCGGCGTGACATCGTTTAATAAATAATTTTCGAAGATCTAAAAACAAAAAAAAAAAAAAATGAAACAAAACTGTTAGATGTATGTGAATGTGAATACTTTACTCAATTATTCACGTGTGTAATTAAATCTCTCGAATTTATTACAGCCACTTTATAACACTACGATATTGTTGAACGTGAATTTTCGTAGAAATTCTCTAACTATTTTTTAACCGCAATTATAGTCAATTGTTATCAAAAAAATTACTACAGACATTCAGAGTAAGAAATTGAATTTATCACGCGAACGAATGTGCTTTCGTTTGGAGACAACCTACTGCGATTAAACTTTCTCAAACTAAAGCAAACAAACTTGACATTGACATGTGTCAGGGGTTCGCTGTTGGGGATAGATAGAATACTCGAAACAATGATGACTTTGAATATACCTGTATGTATACTTCGCCGATAACGTAAGATCATAGGAACATATTGTGCAATAAAATATTGGCCACTTCGTTACAGACAAAATATTACAGTTATATTATGTTGATTGAACAACTAGAATTCGAATTATAAAGCAGTGATTACTTGCGAAAAAATACCCACACTTGTTTCCAACTTCCACGCGCTTTTGACAGCGTTTTCGAATGAGGAAGGGAGAACGGAACGTTGCGTAGACTACCAGAATCAAATATGGGGATGTAATACAAGGTTGCGTTGCGTCGTAGAAATGGAAACGAGAGGTCGAACACTGATTTGATTGATAGTGCGGTGAACAGTTCAGAACAGGGGCGGGGTATTTGAAAACGCTGAAAATCCGAAAATAATGATTTCAGCTATAATTTTAGTTTAGACACATAAGATATACGATCATGTAATGAAGCAGTGTGTACTATTATGATCATTATCATGATGCGGAAATTCTTAATGATAGACTTTATTGGAAATATCGTGTTATTAAGCTAATCATGTTACAGTCATGTACAATTGTTTTAGGCAATTACTAGTATTTATGTGTTTATTCTTATTCTTATACTTATGAGTAGACATCAGTTGTAGTTGTAATTAAATTTATGCGTCAATTTTTAAAAATTGCTGTATTACGTTCCGAACTTAACTATGTATAATTTGTAAAGTTTTAAAACTGAAAATGTTAGATTCATCTAAAAATTACCATCTGTTACATCTGATCAAAAACACGCCCGTTAATAGTTATTATATCTATTAAACTATAAAACGAATCGGTAAATTTATTTTTTCAGAATTACTGCTTAGAATCAACTGAAAACCCCTGAAAAAAAAATTAAATTCGTTTTCATCCGAACCCTTCAAAAATCGATACGACTAATTCGTTTTGATCGATACTACAATCACATGACAATCACATGACAATCACATCACAATCACATTGCATTATATTACTGGACTTGTTTCAGCTTATTATATATCTCGCAAATAAATTATTGGTAGTATTAATTTTTATTCATGTTAACATCCTATAGATTTTATCCTACAATTATCTTAATGGGGTATTATGTCTATAGTATCTATTGATACCGTTCAATCTGACTAAATATGCGATATCAACAAATTCAACCAAGATTTCCAAATCTTTTGAATGTTCTTGAAATCACGCCACACTAATTCCTTTTCCTAATCAATACAAAATCAGCAAACCCCGTTTAATAAAATGAATTATCTTACAATAGCGAATTAATATAACAATGATATCAAATTAATGAAAAATATACTAAATAATACGTAACATCAATATATGAGCAATAAATTATAGATTTTTATCGAAAAATGTTGTATAAATAATATTCCGAAAATAAAATTGCCTCACTCAAATTTCAACCCACATTTTGGGCATTTGAAAATTGTTTGACCGGTCAAACACTTGTAACAAACTATATGTCTACAGGGCAACAAAGGTGATTTTTTGATATTTTTAATCTGAGCTTGACATATTAAACATTTCTTACCATGAAATGACTCGTCAGATTTATTTTGAGATTTAAATATTTGTGTTTGAGCCTTGGGTATATGAGATTGCTTTGAAACTGTTGACGAACGGCCAGATGGCTGGGGCTTCAAATTTTTTGAAATTCCTGCAATATTCGTGATTTTATCTGTCTTGATGTCCCGTTCCCGCGGGTCAGTCTTACCTCTCTTCCCTTTTTCCTGGTACAATATTTTGTCCTTTACCAAAGGATTAGCACCATTTTTGGTACTCTTCCCACACTTATCTGCAGTTTTCTTTGTCTTCTTGTTTTCCATTCGCTGAATTGACTCCGAATAAAAGGCTTCTCTCGGCTTGCAAATATTCTTAATTGGGCTGTTATCAGAACTTGTTGACGATGCAGCAATCATCCCGGGTAACAACAGTCTGGGATCACAGATCGCCGTTGATTTATGGGACGTTTTTGATTGAGGAAGTTCTTTTTGAAGCATACAAGCTGAAGATATGTTTTCAATTGTGACAAAAAGAAGAATTCAAATCTTATAAAAATTACGCAACATTTATCAGTTGCAATGATAATTATTTCAGTCAAATCCTGAACAATGAAGACTTTGAATTCGAACAAGACGTCGAAGAAATCGAGTATAGTTCTATAAAATACAATAATACAATACCTTCGAATGATGGGGGCTGAGTTCGAGGATAAGCAACGTCTCCCAGAGCTTTAGCGATTTGCATGCAAGGCCCCAACATCTGAATTGCTCCAGTGACATGCTGTCCAATTTTACCATAGACTTGTTGCGTTCTCTGTTCGTTGGAAGATTCTTGCGAAAACCAATTTTCAGGAGGTACTAACAGCCCACCGCGACGTAACACGTCAAGAGCTTTAGATGCATCTTCTCGAATTGGAATTCCACCGATGGTAGACTGAATCCCAGCTCCAATGAGACTGCCGATGATGCCGCTGAACAGCCCCGTCATTTCTTCTCGCTTTTAATGTAGCTTTAGTTAAGTTATTAACTAAAATTTTCCGAATGCGAAAAATTAGATTAATCGGTACGGCGCAAATACTTGTGTGGAGACTGTTATCATATAAATGCGAGCTTTGATAATTTTCAGCAGTATCATAGGTGCATACAGACGTATATAAATTTTTCGAAAACTAGATTTCAGAAGTACGCGACTCTTGGTGATGAAATGAATTTTTTTTTTTTTCTCCCTCAGTTATTCGGAATGAAATAAATTTAATTTACGGACTCAATGATTAAGTCAGATCCGACCATGAGCATGGCGATTAGGAAACTGACAAATTCAGCCTACAGAATAGCTTGAATGACAATAAATAGTTCAGGATAACATAGGGTGGCAAAAACTTTAAATCTCTCAGGCGCTTCATGATATTATTGTCTAATCTTCGGATTAGGGACTCTATATTGTATACATGTTACGTAGGTACATACAATGAGAAAGACGGACATTTAGGCCTTTAAAATATAGAACAAATGTTGACGTAATACAAGAATCGTTATATTGTATAAATGATGATTTGCATGTAATGTCAAATCACCTGTCACATCTCAGTCCATCGCTTCGATATTTCAAATTAGGTTTCTGACCGGTCAATTACCTCTGGCAAAATATATGTCGACAGGGCATCAACCCTGGCTTGTATATATATTTGTGTATCTTCTTACTTCGCGGTATCACCTTGTGACCGTTGGGCGAACAACAAAACAAACAGTCTTTCAAATCGTTTTAGGTTCTTGCACTATAATCATCATTGTATCAGCTTTTTACTTTCGCCGTGTAAATAAATATAATCGCATAATATAGGTATACATATATACATACATCCGAAATGAGTAATTGCCGAAATTCATAGGGCTTAGTAATAGTGGGTTAAAAAGAATGCTTTTTATTTATTATACTCATTATGTTAATCAGTACAATTCAAACTATAATATTATTAAACTATTTCAGTACCTATTCTTCAATATTTCAACGCATTCTAAATCTTAAAATATTGTTTAAGCATAGACATAAGTAGTATTATATTACGTGGTTTCAATTTATAGCAAATTTCAATACTTTGCGAGTTCTAAATTGCAAAATAGATCTAAAAAATATCGTTCACAGTCTACTATAATTCAATATTATTATCTAATTATATCATATCGTATTCTGCACGTTCAATATTATATATTATAAATTAATTTAATGCAGAAGGTTTCACAAAAATCACATATTCCGCGCGGCCTACTGATATTTTTTAAACTTATCCAACTATATAATCTTTATTACAACTCTATAGATGATAGATCTAATTTAAAGTACGTGAATAATAATTTCAAAAAATTATCTGAACCCTAATGATCACAAACCACTCACCTACATCGTACTACAATTTAAATCTTCAATATATTCTAAAAGTAAACTTTTCTCAATTCCCCGACGTCCTTGCGACAAACGGGACACAAGGCTTTTTCTTTTCTAGCAGTTGCACATACATTTTCAATGCATTTCTGACAAAATAGATGACCACATTGAGTAGCCATTTTAACATTACTGGATCTCAGAGATATAAGACTTTCTAGACAAATCGGACAGGTAAGTTTCAGCCCGATGCTACTAGGGCGTGAACGACGATGCAGTTCTTGCAGACGTGGAAGAGTTTTGCGTTGATCATCCCCGATACGAAGTCGTGCTGTTTGGCATTCCAGCAATATCAACCTTTGTTGTTCTATGAATTCGGGAGAATTCAACAAATCTTTAAAACGTATGAAAAAATTCATCATCAATAACAGCTGCTTGATTTTAAATCTTTACTTGATTAAAAACCATTTAACGACCATTCTTAACTATATTACTCAACGTTAATTATTCACCATTCGTATGAAGTCTTTGGTATTTTGACTATTTTTAAAACGCTTATACCTACGTATAGATATTTGAGACGTATGTTACCTTGCATGGAAACAGTTTTTCCATTGGCCATCGGACCTTCAAAAATCGGATCTTCATCCTCTAAGATAGAATCTTCTAGGAATCTGCCATATGCTAATTGCTTTAATCGTGACATGATGTGCGAGGAACGAGCCGGAAACCTATTACCCTGAGTGATAGTGATTCACTTTCAGTCAGAATATGACTTTATGCGTATTACACCCGAATAATGACAGTTCTTATTTCGTTCCTATACCTCAACCAGATGTTTTGATTACTGATTACACTGTGCTGTTTCAATGTCAAGTACACTGTTATATACCCGATCAGGTCGTAGATTCGGCTGAGTTTCATTGGTTCCTGATGAAAAGCTTCGTAGATTTGAAAATACGATTCAATACAAATTTCGCATAAATTGTTATGAATTTAAAATACATCCGAGGATAAAGAATCACACATACATACTTGTAATATTACCGAAGTATACATTTTTTTGTTAATACTACAAGTATGTTCAATTTTCGAAAAAAATACGGACGTTCGCATTCGAAAAGTACAAAATAAGTATTTTAAAACATGATTATATCTGCTAAATGAAATACTGATAGATAATTCTAAGCCGTAAGTATATTTTCTTACAATAAACAATTACCCTATTAGTATATATAATATTTTAATTTATTATATTTCAAAATATTGTACATTATTCGTAAAATATACATTTTATTTGTTTGTAGCGGACGTATTATTATATACAATATGCAGAGTATAATAACCAATATTATGTAGAAAACATAGATGCATAATAATTAATACGTATTACGAGTTGAAGACTACGTGATAAGAGAAACAAAGATATTTGTTTTTTTTTCCCGTAACAAATACAAGAAACGAATAATAATCTCAATTGAATTATCCTTTGATTTTATTAATATCATCTAGAGAAGTAAAGATAATACTTTGTACCGATTGCTTATTATTTTTTTCTTTATTGTTTCTTGAAATCACGTAATATTTATTTATCTAAAATTATATTACGGCGGAGCTACTATACATTATATGCATCTATGTTAATACTGAATACTATATAAATAGCAAAAATGTTACAGAATATCTACAATGATTTCTAAGAATTTTTTCCTTTCTTCATATTTATAAATATCATTTAGAAACCTGAACCGCTAGCTAGGATATGTATTTTTCTAGGATTCTTTTTATAATAAAAATAGGCACTTATTTATAGCATATAATCACATTTTGCATTTATGAATATTTCGTCTACATCTATAATGAAACTGCAATATTATTAAAAATTTATTAAGAATTAGTTATACCTAATATTAAAATAAGGCGTTTATTTTTGCCAGATTAAACGCAATAGCTGTTGAATTCAAAGCCAGGCGATTTGGTTAGTCATGGAAGAACTTAAAACTGCATTTTTTATAATATACGAACAAAAACGAAGAAAAAAACATGAAAGCGATTTAATATCTAATATAGGTATTATTAGTAAGGTGCTATTCTAGGAATTTAGCATGAGCAAGTCTATAACGCAACTAGTATATTCGAAAGTAGAATAAATATAATAATACGATAAGGCTAAAAATGACTTTAAAATAATTTATACTAACGATATTAAAAGTAATTGACTATAATTCTAAATTTATTGATTAGGAAAAATATTATCAAGGCTTTAAAAGTTTTTATCTTATAGTTAAAATTGATTAATTATCTGCATATACGACGAATAATAAAATTTCATTAATTTTCTGAAAAAATTTCAGTTGTAAATATTCAAAAACTTTTACACACTCATATTGCTTTTGAACAACGAATATTTGAAAATTTTTATCTTATAAGTATGGTAATTTTCAAAAATCATCAGTTATTATTTTATAGGCACGGCATGGACGGCTGTCTGTTTTACTGTGCCACATATATAAAGAAATATTGCTCAATTATTTCTATATTATTGTTAAATTTTGTTACCTTACCCTGGCCAGCACAGATTTAAAACTTACACTTCATCATAATTATTCTTAAACTCTTCTCTGACTTATCATTGTCCAAATCTACTCATATGTATAAATATATAACACGTCTATTGATATTGAATCATAACAATAATTGCAATCATTTATCACAATGTTATGTTAGAAACAATCTGCTGGGTATAAATTATTGCGCCTAGAAATCCTGAGAATTATGCAGCATCTATACATAAACACATGTTTCCCTCTCTTTTCCAAGTTTCCTTTTCATATATTACAGCTTAATTTAAAATGAAAATCTCAATACTTTAAAGCGAGATGCGAACTTACGTCAATGGCCTCAAACTACAAGATTTTTTCCATATATTGTTCTCTAAAAATATTTCCAGAGTTATGAGAAACTGGGAAAATAGTTCTATACCTTAGGTAACTTATAATTACGAATCGCTTTTGCCTTGACTACCTTTGCTGCGATTACGTAGGAGAGCGTCAGTTAAAGAATATGTACCTGGTTCAAAAACTGGCGGATATTCTAAGCCAGGATAATCTGGGGGTGGTGATGTAGGTGGCGGAATGTACGGTAATGTCGGAGGCGCCAAGGAATTTCTATTCGAATTCAATGACCTTTTTTGAGTATGTCCTGTTGTTGGTATCGACTAAAATGATAAATTTCGTATTTATATTACAAATTGTACGAATGGCAATTCTCTGATGCATATCAGCGAATTTCTTGAACTCTCTAACAATAGGCTTGCAGTTTTAAAACAAAAAAATCTTAACTTCTAATGAATGTATGTCATTCACAAAAGCAATCATCGAAAGATTGTACAAATCTCAATTATTAAGTACCTTGGGGGTATTTGTCGTTGGCGTATCTGGACTCCAGTCGCTAACTGAGCTCGTTGAACTGAAGCTCTGACTAAGTGTATGGGATTGGCTTGTTCCGCTAAAAGAACTTAAAGACTGACTGATTCCACTATCTCCTGGGCTTTGACTTCCAGAACGATTGGGATTAGGTTGATGTTGTTGGTTTGTACGTTTGTCTCTGAAAATAGCTCTGTGCAATCTCGGCGAACCTGAAAAGAGAAACCATATGAAATAGGGAAGTACCTTGATTTACCCTGACCCAAAAAAAAAAAATATGAGAAAAGGTCAGTTTTATTAACTTTAGCTGAAATTATATACCCAATAGTGTTTTTTGGTGGTCTTTTGGTAAGTCCAAAGTATTCGGCTTCTGTGGACTTCTGCTTCCAAACAAGCTTTTGAATCTATTAGTTTTTTGAACATGTTCACTTTTGTCCAAGTGCATTTCGAATGCTGGCCTCATACCGTCTTGTTCAAACGGTGAACTTGGTATTGGCGGAGGTTGATATTGGGCGACATTTTTCAATCTGTTTTTATCCGAACTTGAATTCTTTTTTTCGTTCCTTCTTAATGAATCCATCCAATGTTTGTCTGGCGTAGAATTATCTCGTCGTCTATCTATGAGGTTGAAACTACCTTTACGTGTTACAGCTGCTTCTTTTCTAGCACGTTGTAAAGTTTCCGATGTAACAGGCGATGCCAGGTCACCACTTGACCCAGAATATCCTGAAACAGTTTTTTTTTTTACCACAATGATCAATAGTTCGTACAGTATAAAGATAAATCCGTACTGAGAAGTGGTAAGATCTTTTGATATAATTTAAAAATCTCAATTGAAACCTATCGACTAAGAGTACCTTCATTTCTAATGAGTCTCTTGGGAGCTGAATGTATACCGGCGAGTATTTCATTGGAATCGGACACCCTTCTGTTGTAATTGTCACTAATTTTCGAGCTGTATTTAAAATCTTGTTTCAAAGAATTCCTTGGCCCATACATATGTGCATTTTGTCCATAAATAGCATCCATCTGTCTGTTATTGGAGCCTTGAATTATTTCTTGCCTATTGTGAAACGCTGAATTTGATTCTATCACACTTGGTAAATTCTGACCATACAATGGGTCGTTGTGACTATTAGGATAATATACCACACCCTCCTGGGGTCTAGACTTGTGTGAATAGCTATCAGGCTGTTTTCTGTAACTGTATGCTGGCTGAGAATGTTTATTTTTGCAAACAGGAGTTTCATTTGAATATTCATTCACTCGATTCTGGCTGTAAGGTTCTTCGCTAGTATGACTTTGGGTATGATTTTCGTCAATATTTCTAGTAAGTCCATAAGAAGTACCGCTACTATTCGATGATGTTTCATCCCAGTTTCTTGAATGCCCATATATAACTCCGTTTGTTGGTAAAACATCGTCAAAATTTCTCGTTTGACCATATACAACTCCGTTGTTTGGTGATATGTCGTTAAAGTTTCTATGTTGTATATGTACATGATCACCGATTAGCAGAGTGACGTGAGGAGACACCGATCTGTTCCCTAATTCTTGACGACGGTCTTCTTCTTGATGAGCCAGCATAAACTGTTCTAACGTAACGAAACCCTGTAGATCGTCAGGCCTCCTACTGCGACTGCTATGCGATCTATGCGTAGAATTTTTCAATAATAGTTAAAGTATAAATTCCTGTTTCAAAGAAATTAGTCATTTGTAATATTTTATCAGGATTTTATGTACCTGAAAATAAGTACGAGACTACAGTTCTTTATTTGTGCACTATTTGGGAATCAGCTTACTAAACATCCGTGTTCACATCGTATCAGAATGATGTACATCAGTCAATTAATAAACTACAATCTATGCAGAGTTAGTTACCTAATTTTGTTTTGCTATATTAATGAACTCATTTTAGACCCAAAGAAAAAGTTTTATGTAATAGTCTTATGCAACTAAAATCCAGTGATACCATAAAGCTGCGAAGCTAAAAGAGTTTGTCCGGTGGTTGATATCCCACAAGTTTTATTACTACAGTAACAGTTTTCCGAAGCTTCAATTCATGCAGTAAATTAAGTTTGTCCTCAAAACTTACCTATCAGGTATTAAACATTAATTGTGAAACTCGTTAATGACATGCAAAGATTGCTTTATAATCTGGTATGATTATTAAAAAATTGTCTTACATATATTTTGTCGTTAATTAAAACAATCTGTATCTTTCGGAGTCTTCTGGGTCAAACGTGCACAAAATGTCGACATACAAAATGAATACACGTTTAATTCATTGACGATTTAATAATTTATTACAACAGGCGTGACATGTTTGTAACATTATTATTGTCTTAACTACGGTTTTTTAATAAGATCCTATTGTAAAATTAAGGTTTGTTAATACTGAGATAGCACCGCAAAACCATGCTGTTTTTATAGTGTGTTGTTAAATTCATAAGAAAAGAAACTATAGGCAATATTATTAGAGGACAAGCCGTGACACACACGTTTCTTCATCAAAGAATTTTACTGATTTTCATTACCTGTCTGATGTTCGTCGATAATCACCCATGTCATGACTACTTGGCACATCCGTTGCACTGTGAGACGAACTCAGTCCATAAAACGTGCTCCCAGCTACGGTCACTTGCAAATCCGGAGAATGTGGAATCAGATCTTGCTTTCTGTAAACATATAACGTCAATCATAAAAACTTTGTCAATACAACAGCATCAGTTCATAAATGAAAATGATGAAAAACCAGAGGATATTGACTTTCAAACATTCGACTACTTCTTAAAATCTTTAATTAATCATAAAATTTAAAAATCTTTCCCATCACATGATATTTTTACCTATTAGGTGTGGATGTGGGCAGAACTCGTCTGTAACTCCTAAATTGAGCAGTTGGTACAGGTACGTTTTGATTTCTTGCTCCCAGAAATCTCAAGTACTTTCTATCAAGGCTCGCGCCCCCCATCTCTTGGTCTTTGAAGCCAGATTCTTTTTTACCAAGTTTTTTCAAGGAACCGAACTTCTTTTCCAAGTTTGGTTTATCAGGTGTTGAGCCCCCTTTAATTTTGGCTTTATTTTCCCCGTCACTCTCGTCTGTTTCGCTAAACAAAGCGCTTGTTTGACCGTGACTTTCTGCTCCCAATGTTGCCTTGTTAATTGCATCCAACCAAACCACTAGAACATCGTCTGTGTCAGCGGCAAAGTAGAACACAGTCCCTGTGTGGTAAACTTTGAAAGCGTATTTTCTAGACTTTACTTCTGTTGCTTGCGATGCAGTAAACCCTGTCAGAGCGATTAAACAATCTGCTTTCACGCTCTCCTGGGTTTTAAACCTAAAATCAAATGGCAGAAATCTTTAGGAAAATGTTCTATGGAACCAAAAGAAATCTATTCTAATTTTATACCTGTATAAAGATGAACCCTTCAGAACAAACCACGCTCGTGCCCATGCACCTCCGGCTCCTCTACTTCGATGGGTCAACCAACCTTCCAGATCTCCTAATCCAACGTCTTTGACGGACACGTTTCTTCTCTCTGTGAATGAAAATAAGAATTGATTTATAGAAATATGTTAAGTTCCAGGCTCGTTGTTCGCACACTTACTAGCGAGTAGCAAGTTTCTTTTTCGGCTACTTCGAGGACTCGATCCAGAAGCTTTACTAGAACTTGCGTGTAATCCTATACTACGAGCGACCATCATAGCTCTATTGACAACACCCTTCTCTGAGCTCTTATCTTTTTCTAATGTTCGTGGTTTAGAGTCGGGTGTGTGCAATTGCCTCGAACATCCAACACCGTCGGGTGAATCCATATTCCTTGATGTGTTGTGTTCCATTCTATGCTGCTCCATCAATATCGGGTTTGCTGTACTATATTTTTCAGATGGTATTTCACAGCCTTCGAATAAACTCTTCTCTTCCTTAAATTGTCCCTCGTAAATTTCTGAGTAGCCATAAGGATCCGTTAACAATGTTGGCTTGTAATCTCCAAGCGGAGTATTTGGCTCATCGATAAAATCTGTTGACTTTTCAACAAAATCGCTGTAGGTTTCGATAGATTCATTTCTTTGATAAGCGTCTGAGTTATCGACTTTCGATTGATTATCAAGAAACGATTCAGACTTCTTTAAATCTCTTCTAACACTGGGCCTATCTGAAGGTATCGGTCTCTCGTGAACCTCCGGAGAGTTAGAGATGTGTGTTAAATTCAACGGCGCTGGCTTGGAGAAATATTTTCGTGGCGGAGGTTCCGGAGGTGTCGATCTCTGCTTTGGCTCAGGTTTAGTTTGTGCTGCTTTAGAGACATCTGGATGTTGCCTCGTGTGCACATTGTTACTTTGAATACTCGTTACAGAACTTTGTCTTTCCAAAACTTGTGTATTGCTGTTGTAAGAATGTTCAGGAGTTTTGTTCGTTTCAAGAGAAGAATTATGTGCGTTGAAATTGTGCAAATTCTCAGCGCTTCTAGCTTTAACTTGTACCAATTTACTGTGTGCTATCAAAGCGTGATTTATAGTTTCTAAAATATCTCCAAACTTTTTGATCGTCGTATCTCCTTCGCTACTGCTACCTACATTTTCATTGTAACTGCTGGTAGACTCGGACTTTTCTACACTACTTTCATGACTCGATGTGTCATAACTGTGTTGGGAATTGTTATTAGTATGTAGATCTACGATATCTTTATTCTTGGGCTTCTTATCGTCTAATAAATAACTTTCCCTAATGGTTTCGTTATCTTTTGTTAATTCTGCGATATTTTGGATACTTCCAATATTGCTTTGGTGATCTTCGATACTACTTCTATAATCAACGTCGTTTATTTTGATATGTACAATGCCTCTAGCTAAATCTATTCTGTCAGGCACTCTGGAAATATTCAATTTCCCATCGACGTCAACGTGTCGTATATTTTTTTCAATATTATTTATTTTTTTAGCAACATTGCCAATGCTTTCAGTTTCATAATTTGATAAATTTTCACCTGTGTTATACAATTTTTTAAGATCGTTATCTATCATTCCATCATTTGTAAAAGATTCAGTCTTATTCAAACTACAACTAGAGGCATTTGAAGTTAAGCTCAATTTCGAATGACTTTCAATGGTGGCCAATTTACGTTCCACAAAATCATTCTCAGTCAAATCATACGCAGGTGTGCTATAACTCTTATCCAACTTGCCTCGTTCTTTATGATGAGCGCTTGGTTCCCCAATTTTAACATCTTGTAGAATACTAGAGGTAGTTTTATTATTATTTGATTCATTTGAAGGCACTTGAGTATCACTTGTATTAGAGCTAATGTTAAATTCCACATCCATAAGTCTATTTTCCGAGTAAACAGTATTAGTTTCAAAAGAAATGCTCTTTTCTGAATTCATTTTCGGCTTTGAATTATGATTCAATTTCTCTTTATCATCAGAATGAGTATTATCAACTTCCTCTGACTTATCCTGAAACTGTACTTTCCTCTCATCCGTCTGACCCTCCAATCTCTTTTTTCGTTTGCCTTGTTCTATACCTAAACAAGTTTGTGGTCTTATATTCGAAGGAACGGTATCTAGTCCGTGAGCACAAGAGGCAGCCTTGTCTCTTAGTTGAAAAGTCGTGTTATGCTCTTCTTTAAGTTCTCTCCAAAATTGCTCAATGTTTACGCCATGTTTTGTTGTTGGACTAGCACCAGTTATGGTAGCCCGTCTTTGCACCAAATTCCTTGGCTTTGAAGAATACAAACGATTTGAAGAAGGCTGCTCAACTTCACTGTCTGAATCGCTGCTATCCGATGGCAGCGTGTCTAAGGTAGTAACAGTGTCTGAAATGCTCGCCGGTTCAGGGCTGGGAATCTTTGGTATGTGCCTATTAAGAATCAGGATAATTGATATGTATTAGAATTAGAATGAGAAGCACACAAACGCAAAATTCAAGAATCGTTATCAAATAGCTGAAATCATATTTACCTAGGTAATGGCATTGTGAAATCTGGTATTGTTAGCAACTCTGGTCTTGGCGACGGTAGATTATGCTGCCATCGGGTGGTGTATGTTGTTTTTTTATTGCTTGGTAGTCTGTAGGGTTTTATATATATTTGACCGTACACCTTAGTGTGTCTTGGCCTTCGTTTTAAAGTCAATAAAACTTCGGCAGGACTTTCGCGAAATAGTTCCAACACGTTTTTCCTTTCCCAGCCAACAACTGTTTGATAATTTACCTGAAAATTGGAGGAAATGCAGATATTAGGTGAAATATCTTTTCAATACTGAATGGAAATAAAATATACGATAACGTTAGTTAGCCAGACTAATTTACCTGAACAATTTCATCACCATCTTCCATTTTGCGACACTGATGAGCGGCTGAGCCAAATTTTATTTCTGCTATTTGATGAGCGCCGTGAAAAGATGGTAAGATGTAAAAGCCCTGAATAGAAAAGTGTTTATTGTAAATATTATTGAAAAGATGTTGATGAGTTGAGAAAATTGTACCTAATTGAAGAAGTATTATGAATAAGGAAAAAAAATTCTGGATCTAAAGCTTGAAAATATCATAAATACTGTTTGTTCTTATATTATGTTGATTGTAGTACATAACATAACAACGGGGTGGCTTGAAATCTTAAATACACACAAACTTATATTCCTATAGAAAATTGAGTGTGTACAATGAGTGTTATCTCGAAGGGAAATGACAATCTTACTGGCATTTATGTCTTATCTGAAAAGGATGTGGCAACGAGTAGGTATTCCTTAGTTTGAAATATATTCACAATAACAACAAGCCCCATATCGTCAGAACTCATACATTCAGTAATGAATAAATAACATATTTCATGAAGTATAATATGAAATGATATAAAATGAATTCGATCAAACCTTTGAAGAAAGTATTAATGGAATATTGTTTGTTATTTTTATTCTAATCGATTCCAACTCTATATATTTTCTCACCAAATCATCTCCTGGCCTTTTTTTCAATGTAGCCAGATCCAGACTTGCGGGTTGTAAGATCATAGGATCTGCAACATCTTGTATAATGTAATCGGCCAATTTAGCAAGCTGCCCGCAAGTAGTTCTTATCTCCTCAATGGGTCTCTCTGCGAATCGATCCCGTTGCGCGCAAGTTGCCATTTCGATAG